>JAJTUV010000572.1:0-1470961 GCA_021653895.1 Mastomys natalensis
ATGGCTAAACCTTAACATAAAGAAGAAAGAATGGGCATTCAGAGTTGCAAGAGAAAAGCTATAGTCTGATAAAAAGGAAACCCAATCCAAATAACAGCTGAATTCTCAATGGAAGCTTTAAATGCCAGAAAAGCCTAAAGCAATGTGCTTCAAGATCTAAAAGAACACATAAGCCAACCTAGACTATTTTACCCAGCAAAACTATCCACCTTAATTGAAAGAAAAAGAAAAAAAAATATGATACAGATAGAATAAAAAAATTATGTCAACCAAGAGGAGCCCCACCAGATGCCACATGGCCTGGGCAGCAGAGCACACCAATATGACCAGCTACCTGGTGGGAGAATGGGTCCCACACCTCAATGGGAGAAGCACAGTAGAGCTGGGTCTGATTGAGGGGGTTTCTTGGGGCAGGAGAGGTTGCAAGGGCAGATGGAATACAAAGGGACAGAGATATGAGTGGGGTTGGGGTACATGATGTGAAATACAAACTTTAAAAAAAGAAATAACAAATTCACAGACTACAGGAGATACTCCTTAGACAAATGCATTTTATTTGGCCAAGTTTCAAGTAGTTATTTAATTTTGAATCTAAGATTTTAATAAAATTTTGCACCTCAAATATTTAAAAAAATAAAAACCTCAAATTTCAAAATAAAATTGTGTCCATCAAAACAAACCCAAGAGGGTTGAGACCCCTACTGCTGTAGCACAATAAGTTTTATCAAAAGCATATAAAAGGACTTCAAGAAACAGATTGACTTCAATTCTATACTAATAAATGATTTCAGTATTTCACTTTCTCTAATAGAAAGGTCTTCTGAATAAATAATAAAAAGGGGGTATGATTTTTATTAAATTAAATCATATATCAAAGGGATCAAACAATTATCTACAAAATATTTCACTCAAAGTCCAGAAAAAAAAATTCTATTCAGCAGCCCATGGACGTTTCTCTAAAAAGAGCATATATTGAGACACAAAGCAAATCTCAAAAATATAAGAATAAGCTGGTAACTATACATATCCTATCTCAGTATGATGCAAAAAAAAATTGCTTAAAAATAAACAACAGAATCTCTAGAAATTATATGAAGTCATGGAGATTAAAGAACACAATTCCAAATAACAAAATGGCTCCAAGAAGAATTCAAGAAAAAAATTGTTAAATACAAGGAAATTAAAAAAACAAAAAACAAACAAAAAAAAAACCCCACAAACTGATAAAAATCACAGAGGGACAAGGAAACATTACAAAAAAAAAAAAAAGAAAAAGAAAAAAGAAATTTAGGATGCTACCAGGGAATGAATATTTAAAATATATATTTTTAAAAAATAATCTAAAAGCAATCAGAAAGTTCCTCAATGCATCCAAATCACCAAAGCAAATCAAGAAGACTTCTACAGCTTAAGCACTCTCAAACAAATAAGGATATTAAAACAAAAATCAAAAACCAAAAAATGAAAGTCTTACAATGTGGTAAAAAAAATAAATTCCAGTCCAAATGCACTTATTTATTTTTTATTAGATATTTTAATTATTTACAATACAGATGTCATCCATTTTCCCCATTTCTCCTCTAGAAACCCTCTATCCCATCCCCCCCTCCTTTTTGCTTTTATACCATTTTGATTACATGCATGTATTAAGGTCAGTTCTAGGTTGAGGGTCTAGCAATACAATAGATGCAAATAGTCAAGAATCAAGCAAGACAATAAACACAAATAGTCAAAGAAAAAGCAAGGCATTAAACCCAATTATGTGAACACTCCCATGATAACTGTTTCTAAGGGCTTATCAGGATGACCAAAGTATCAGAACCTACTTCCCTGTCCTAGCCCAAAGTCATTTTCATGTCTGAAGTGTACTTCCTTGTTCTAGCCTAAAATTTAGATTCCTGTCTGAAATTACTTCTTTGTTCTAGCCTAATGTCAGATTCCTGCCTGAAGCCTACTTCCTTGTCTTTGGCCAATGTCATATTCCTGCCAAGCAGCCCATTTCCTTGTCATTGGCCCATGTCAGATTCTTGCCAAGCAACCCCAAAAGCTCTCTGCCTCTCCCCCATTTTTATCTCATTAACAAGACTGAGACTGTCTTAGAGTGTTCTGACAAGAATGTCTTCCTTATCCATCATGGAAGATGCATTATCAAAAGCAATATACTTCTGCCCTATGTTGGTAAGGCTCTGTTCAGAATTTAACTCGTCCTTGGCTTGCTAGCCTGTTAATTTAATAACTCTGTCTGGAGGTTGCAAGTCATGTACTTGGCTGCCAGCATGTTGATATTGTTGAAGAAAAGCTTTAACACACAATGGTCAGGAATAAAAGTATTCCCAGGACCAAAAGGGCTAGCATGATCAAGCAATATATGCCATTTTTGAAGCTTGACCAAAATAGAAATACTGACCTCAGGCCATGGATAATTTTATCTGCAGTATCTACTGCATCAGTGCTCAGCAGAGCAGCATTCTTGAAATTTATAAGCTCCCTATGTATTGTAAAACATCTCGAGAGGTGTTAGAATTATGCCAAATACACTGCACGTGTCATTAAACTTCTTCTTAATTATAATGACTACCACTGTAAATTGTAGAACTAACATGAATCCAATGATATTTGGCATGACACTCAAGATGGCTCCTTACCTTAAATTCTGAACATCCTTCCAGTAATTTAAATAGGATAAAGAGCATCAACCCGTTCTTCTAAATGCCTATCTAAATCCTCTGGAATATTCAATACATTAGTAACATTTTTTGCTAAATGATTAACAAAAGTAGCTGTCTTAAGGTCTTGTGTCAAAGCAATTGCAGAAGCAGTGGTGCTAGCAATTAATATAATTAAAGCTGTTCTACCAGCAATAATCAAGCCCAGTACCTTCTTGCTTCTGCTTAAAGCCTGACTCATTTCTTCCAGTATTTGCAAGCTATTTTTAGAATACCAAGGTTCTGTGATACTCAGGGCACTAAAACAAAAGCTGGTTGCTAGACCTCTATAACTGACATTCCGGATTTCAAAACACAAACACAATTAGAAGGTGTACAATCAATGCAACTTATATTACATACTGTAGAAGAAACAAAAGTAATTTTAACTTGACTATTAAAAGAGCCTTAACACATGTACTAACACTTGTTTGAAGTCCAGATCCTGCCCCAACTTTATTTCTTGCTAACATAACATCATAGAGAACTGCAACTAATTTCCATACATGTCTCTGAAAATGTCCAGAACCAGACATCCAAATGATGACTGTTATTTCCAATATTGGATTGATTTCTAGACTAGTCCATGATTGAGTCTGAATAACTGGTCACCATGCTTCTTCAGCATCCTGCAGAAAAAACACAAACATGTCTTCTTCCCCATATTTAATACCTGATCGGGATCATGCCTTATGCCAGTAAGTGGATCCTTCCATTTCACTTATGCATAAGTATGCCTAGTTGTAGAGCATCATAGACACTCAGCAGAAAGTTCCTTGACATCCAAAATTTAAAAAAAAAAAATCCTTTAAAATAAAAATTAAAATGATATGATTTAAATAAATTTGTGGTGTACAGGGGTATATTTCCCCCTTTTTTATTTTATGAAGATATTGTTTTAAAGTTCCATGGTTCCGTTCCACAGTCTCTTGTCCTTGACAATTATAAGGAATCCCCATAATATGGGTAATGTTAAATTGCTGCTAAAGAGTCTCAAATGTTCAACTGCCATAGCCAGTTCCATTATTTGTTTTTTGTTTGTTTTTCTTTTTCTTTTATTTTATTATTGGGTACTTTATCTACATTTCAGATGTTATTCCCTTTCCCCGTTCCCCACCCCCAGAAACCCTTTAACTCATCCTCCCTCCTCCTATTTCTATGAGGGTATGCCCCCACCCACTTCAACCTCCCCTCCCTCGAATTTCCCCTCACTGGGGCATCCAGCCTTCAAGGGACCAAGACCCTCCACTCCCACTGATGCCCAACAAGTCCATCCTCTACAAATACAGCTAGAGACATGGGTCCCACCATGAGTGTCTCCAGGCTAGCTGTTTAGACCCAGGGAACTCTAGTTGGTTGGTATTGTCGCTCTCCCCATGGGGCCACAAGCCCCTTCAACTCCTTCAGTCTTCTCTCTAACTCTTCCACTGGGAACCCTGTGGTCAGCTTGATGGTTAGCTGTGAGCATCCACCTCTGTATATGTAAGGCTCTGGCAATGCCTCTCAGGAGATAGCTATATCAGGATCCTGTCAGCATGCACTTCCTGACATTCACAATAGTGTTTGCATATGGTGATTGCATCTGAGAGGGATATCCAGGTAGGGCAGTCTCTGGATGGTCTCTCCTCCAGTTTCCATCCCACACATTGTCTCATATGTGCTTCTGTGAGTATTTTATTACTCATTCTAAAAATAACCAAAGCACACACTTTGGTCTTTCTTTTTCTTGGGCTTCATGTGGTCTGTGAGTTATGTCTTGGGTATTGTGAGATTTTGGGCTAATACCCACTTGTCAATGAGGGCATACCATGTGTGTTCATTTGTGACTTGGTTACTTCACTCAGGATGATGTTTTCTAGTTCCCTCCATTTGCCTAAGAATTTCATGAAGTCATTGTTTTTAATAGCTGAGTAGTATTCATTGTGCAAATGTTCCTCAGTTGAAAATTCTTTGTTGTGCCGGGCAGTGGTGGCTCATGCCTTTAATCCCATCCCCTGGGAGGCAGAGGCAGGCAGATTTCTGAGTTCAAGGCCAGCCTGGTCTACAGAATGAGTTCCAGGACACCCAGGGCTATACAGAGAAATCCTGTCTCAAAAAAACCAAAAAAAAAAAAATCTTTGTCGAGCTCTGTACCCCATTTTTAATAGGGTTATTTGATTGTCTGGAGTCTAATTTCTTGAGTTCTTTGTAAATTTTGGATATTAGCCCTCTATCAGATGTAGGATTGGTAAAGATCTTTTCCCAATCTGTAGGTGGCTGTTTTGTCCTATTGAAAGTGTCCCTTCTAAGGAGACAGCTATATCAGGCTCCTGTCAGTATGTACATCCTGACATCCACATCAACCTCTACCTTTGGTGACTGCACATAGGATGGATATCCAGGTGGAATGGTCTGTCTCTTCTTCAGTTTCTGTCCTGCACTGTGTCTGATAGCCTGATATAGCTGTCTCCTTAGAAGTCTGCAAGAGTCCGACATACTCAGAGGCAGAAGCCCACAGCTAACAATTAAACTGATCACGGGGTTCCCAATGGAGAAGATAGAGTGAAGGCTGAAGGAGTTGAGAGGATTCGAGACACCATGAGGAAAGCAACAATCCCAACCAACCAGAGCCCCCAGGGTCTAAACCACAAGCCTGGGAGCGCTTGGGGAGGGACCCATGGCTCCAGCTATATATGCAAGGGAGCTATATATAAGTGGGAGAAGAGATCCTTGGTCCCATGAAGGCTGGACGTCGTGGGGGGGGGATACTCGAGGGTGGGGAGGTGAGGTACAGGGGAGGGTGGGTGGGGGTACACCAACGTGGAGACAGGAGGAGGGGGAAGGGATAGTGAGTTCCTAGAGGGAGGGGGGAAATGGGGTAAGGAGAGAACATCTGAAATGTAAAAAATTTTCCAATAAAAATTTCCAATGGAAAAAAAAAAAAAAAAAAAGAAAAAAGAAAGTGTCCCTTGCCTTACAGAAGCTTTGCAATTTTATGAGGTCCCATTTGTCAATTCTTGATCTTAGAGCATAAGCCATTGGTGTTCTATTCAGGAACTTTCCCCCTGTGCCCATGTGTTCAAGGCTCTTCCCCATTATCTCTTCTATTAGTTTCAGTGTATCTGGTTTTATATGGAGGTCCTTGATCCACTTGGACTTGAGTTTTGTACAAGGAGATAAGAATGGATTGATTTGCATTTTCCTACATGCTGACCTATAGTACAACTAGCACCACCTGTTGAAAATGCTGTCTTTTTTCCACTGGATGGTTTTAGCTCCTTTGTCAAAGATGAAGTGACTGTAGGGACAAGGGTTCATTTCTGGGTCTTCAGTTCTACTCCATTGATATTCTTGCCTATCTCTGTACCAATACCATGCAGGTTTTATCACTACAGCTTGAGGTCAGGGATGATGATTCCCCCAGATGTTCTTTTATTGTTGAGAATAATTTTCATTATCCTGGGTTTTTTGTTATCCCAAATGAATTTGAGAATTGCTCTTTCTATCTCTGTGAAGAATTGAGTTGGAATTTTGATGGGGATTGCATTAAATCTGTAGATTGCTTTTGGCAAGATGGCCATTTTTACTATATTAATCCTGCCACTCCATGAACACGGGCGATCTTTTCATCTTCTGAGATCTTCTTCAGTTTCTTTCTTCAGGGATTCATAGTTCTTGTCATACAGATCTGTTTGTTGCTTGGTTATATTCACACCAAGATATTTTATATTATTTGTGACTATTGTGAAGGGTGTTGTTTCCCTAATTTCTTTCTCAGCCTGTTTATCCTTTAAGTAGTGAAAGGCTACTGATTTATTTGACTTAATTTTATATCCAGCCACACTGCTGAAGTTATTTATCAGGGTTAGGAGTTCTCTGGTGGAAGTTTTGAAGTCAGCTAAGTATACTATCATATCATCTGCAAATAGTGATATCTTGACTTCTTCCTTTCCAATCCAAATGGATTTAAAGTGGAATTTTACCAGATTTTCAAAACAGTTCTACAAACAATAATTATCAAGTCATTCCAAAAAAATAGAAACTGTACTCCCAAACTCCTAACAAAGCCAGTGTTACTCTAATCCTCAATGAGATAAACACAGAATAGGAACAACAAAAGAAATCCCAATGAAAATCCCCATGATAATCTTCACAGAAAAAGAAAAATCTATCATAAAGTTCATCTGAAAGTTCAAAAGAGCCTGAGGGTTGAAAGCAGTCCTGAACAAAAAGAATAATGTATAAAAAGAATAATGCTATAAAAATAACCATATCATATTTCAATTTATATTTATGTCAAAGAACTATAGTTTGGCCTGGCAGTGGTGGCGCATGCCTTTAATCCCAGCACTTGGGAGGCAGAGGCAGGTGGATTTCTGAGTTCGAGGCCAGCCTGGTCTACAGAGTGAGGTCCAGGACAGTCCGGGCTACACAGAGAAACCCTGTCTTGAAAAACAAAAAAAACAAAAAAAACCCCAAAACTATAGTTTGCAAACAAACTAACCAACTAAACACAACAACAACAAAAACAACAAACAGACAAACAAATACAGTACTGACACAAAAGCATGCATGCAGATCAATGAAACAAAATAGAATCACCCCCCATAAAGAGTATATGTAATATATTGATATTTGATATTTGACAAAAAAGCCAAAATAAACACTGAAGAAAAGACAGCATCTTCAGCAAATGGTGCTGAGAAAGCAGATATCCAAATGTAGAATGAATTTACACCTGTAACTATAACCTTGCACAACCAATCTATAATCAATCTAAATGGATAAAATATCTAAATCTATAGTCTGAAACAGTCTATATATCTATATATATAGAGAGAGAGACTGAAATCAGTAGAACAAAATGTAGTTAGTGGCCCACAAGATACAGGTGCGGGCAAAAATTTCTTGAATAACTCTTCATTCATTTAAAAATTATGACCAACAAATGGGACCACACAAATCTTAAAAATATGGTACAACAAAGGAAACAATCTATTGAGTGAGAAGGGACCCTCCAGAATTGGAAAGAATCTTTGCCAGCTATACTTCTGTTAGGGGATTATTAAACAGTATATACAAAGAACCAACAAAACTCAGCAAAACAAATTAAAAAAACCAATAAAAAAAACCATGCAATAGTTTTAAACAGAGTTCTCAGAGGAAATAAAACTGGCTAAGTAATATCTTTAGTTTTTTTTTTTTTTTCAACACCTTAGCAATCAGAGAAATACAAATTAAAACTACTTTGGTATTTCAGTTTACCACAGTCAGAAGGACTAAAATAAAAATAATAATAATAATTGACAGAAAATGCTAGCTAGAATGAGTAGATACACTGCAACAATCTCCCTCCAAGTTGTAAAAACAGAGGGTTCCGATAGACTTCCAATACACGATAGTGTCTTCAAGGCATGGCAGAAATTTTGCATCTAAGACATCTTAATCATATGGTTGTCTAAACAAGGTAGGCACATTGATAACACCAGTGACATGCCAACATGGATGGGAGAAATCTCAGAAGGCCCACACCCACCTCTAGATGAAGAACTACAGACAATTCATGACTCAAAGAGGGAGAATCGTTATTTTCCCCTGGAACAAGCTCCTATATTCAATCAAAAGTGGTCATTTCTAAACACCTTTATATAAAAGCAGAACTATATGGACTCTGCAGATTGTGTGTGTTTGTGTGTGTGTGTGTGTGTGTGTGTGTGTGTGTGTGTAATAATGGAAGAATAGGACTTGAACTCCATAAAGAATAGGGGAAAATGGGAAGAGGTGGAAAGGGCATAGGGATGAATGAAAATTGTGTAAATACTGTGCTGATGTTTGAATGTTTAAATTAAATGTTTAATTGAAAACATGAATTGGTAACCACTAAATGTAAAATGTTTTTCACTAGAACAATATTACAATTTGGGTGATAAGATGACCGCTTCTGACAATGTTGGTGATGTGGATTGTGAAGGATATCAAATATGTATATTGGTGACTAGCCACCTAGCAAGCAAAGTGGCTTCCACAAACATCACAATTCAAGGAATCTCACTATGTGAGAGCAGATGAGAAAAGAAAACACAATCAATTATTCATAGATGCTCTGGTATTCATCCAACTTATGTGTCAGATTTCAACACCTAAGCCCAAAGAATAAAAAAAACAATCAAACAAACAAAACAAACAGGTGAAACACAGTAGCATTTGGATATTGTAACCAGCCTTTATAAAATGTTAAAAAATGAAGTCATAGTTTTATTGTACTAATGTCAAAGGGGATTTCTAAAAATTAGTTACTTTGTTAATGTTTTGTGCTAGTAGTTCATTTTTTTGTGGGTGTTTTTTTTTTAAACCTAATTAAGATTTTTCTGATCGATCTGTGAGATGACTCTGTGCCTAATGCCTTGGCTCTCCAAGCCTAATCACCTCAGTTTGATATTAAAGACATATAATACGTAAAGACACAACTGTCTCCACAAATTGTTTTATAACCTCCACAATTTAGTCAGTGCACCATCTGCACACACAGATAATTGAATAAATTTAGAAAGTTAAAGAACTTTTTGAAAGTTTGAGAATGTTGTTTCATAGGTCAGAGATCCACAAGAATATCAACAACACCAGTTATCATTTAGAACAACTGAGCCATAAAATACTAAAATTTAATGTATGTGCTTCCACTAGACAGAGGTGGTACAGGAACATGTGTTTGATCCCGACATCCAGGAGCCAGAGGTAGGCAGATGTTTGTGAGTTCAAGGCCACCCAGGTATACTGAGTAAGTTCTGAGACAGCCAGGGGTACACAGAAGAAACCCTATCTCAAAGAACAAAATCAAATGAAAACACTGTGTTGTGTGGTGTAGTGTGTGCGTGGTGCGTGTGTGGTGTGTGTGTGTGTGTGTGTGTGTTACTTTCCAACAATCAATGGGGAGGATCATAAAAGTTTTGTGCAGCAAAATTTATTCTACACTCATCAAAATTATACACACATAGGATTTGGTGTTTTATTACATTTAGTAATATAATATAAACAGATATAGTGAGAAGGACAAAAGTATGTCTCACGTGTAATATACATATAATATATTAGCAGAATATTATGACTTTATTTATATTCAATATAACATATCAGAACACTTGTCATTTGCACCTTACTTATTATTCCATAAAACTCTAAAATCTTCAAACATAGTAAGTTTGTCTCCATTGCAAACTTTGAGAACTACGTGGCTATACTATGAAAACTCTTCTTAATTTATGAATATTTATGAACAAATATTTTACTGTGGGATGGCATTGAGTTAAGTAATTTATTTTAGTAGTTCTATTCTTTGGAAATATTAAAAATGAAAATAAGCATATAAACAAATAACTCATTAATTTAGCATAATTTGGTTTAGTGATATTATAATGAGGATTATTTAATTATTCTTTGCAAGTATTTCATAGCAGGTAATCAACCTTTTCTCGAGTTCACTTCATTATCCTAACCATCTCTTTTTCTACTGTATCTCACAAATGTTTTTTGAGAACCTCAAATATGTATAATATAATTCACTTTTCTTTTCTTTTTTAATTTTTATTTTTGTTGAAAATAGATTCTTCTCTCATACAGCACATCCCTACCATAATTTCCTCTCCCTTCACTCCTACCAGATCCCCTCCTCCCCTCTCCCCCAGATCCACTGCCCCCTCCTTTTCCAGAAAAGAGCAGGCATCTAAGAGATGACAACCAAACAGAACAAGACAAGACATAATAAAACAAGGCAAAAGCCCTCATAATGGAGGCTGGACAAGCTATCCAGATGGAGGAAAGAGTCTCAGGAGCAGGCAAAAGACTCAGAGACACCCCTTTTCTCACTGTTAAGAGTTCCACAAGAACATTAAACTATAAACCATAAAATATTTGCAGAGAACCTTATATATACCAATGTAGGTCCCATACTTACTGCTTCAGTCTCTATGAGTCCATATGAGCCCTGCTTAGTTGATTCAATGGGCCATGTTCCCTTGGTATCTTCCATTCTCTGTAACTCCTGAAATCTTTCCTTCCCCTCATCCATAGGGTTTCCCAATCTCTGAAAGGATGAACACAATGGGGACCTCCAATTTAGACTCTGCATAATGTTTAGCTGAGAATGTTTGCACACACTCTTATATGCTAAGGAAGAAGCCTTTCTGATGAGGACTGGACTGGGCACCAATCCAAGGTCTCTGAGCTTTCCAGTCTCTAGTTCCTGGGCATCCAAGCAGTGTAGGGCATGAGTTTTCTTTTGTTCTGTAGGCCTCAAGTTAAACCAAACATTTGTTGGCCACTCCCCCACTTTCTGGTCTATTGTTCCCAGACATCTTGCAGGCAGGGCAAAGTGTAGGTCAAGGCTTTTGTGACTAAGTTGGTGTCCAGATTCCTCTTTTCATAAACTGCAGAGTACCTTCTCCTGCAAAAGAGGTTAGAACATAGGGTCAAGATTCCATGCAGGCACCAGTTCGACCTCTCTACATTTAATGAGCTGTGTGGATGTTATCCTCACCCATCTGCCCCATCAGTTTTCAGAACACCTTGTGTCCTAGCATTATCCTGGGTCATTAAGAAATCTCCATGGGAACTTTCAGCCAACCACTCAATCAAATGCAACCTAGTCCTATAACTGGAAGCCTGCCTGGCTACACAAGATGGTTAGGTCAGACTGCATCTTCCATTACTAAAAGTCGTTCTTAGGGTTACGATCATGGAGTGCTGAAATTTCCACTGAACTAGATTTCCACACCACAAGCCCAGTTAGAGCTGTGCCTGCCTTGACACTCCCACTCCATCCCTCACCCCATCATCTCATCCTTTCTGCTCAGGTTCCCACTCACCCTCAGTCCACCCACAAAATTTATTCTATTTCCCGTTCCCAGGAAGGTCTACAATTCAAAGATAGTAATGGCCACTTATCATATAGAAGTCAATGTGCTCTAAATAAAAATTAAGTATTTTTACACCCAAAGAGATATTTCGTTTGAACTGTTTTAAGGGCTATATCTTACTCTATATGTTTGGAAATGAACAGTTTCAATAGACACAAGCTTCGAACTGCACAGGCTTTTATGTTAGGTGTCATTACAGTCAAATCCATGTATTTTCTTGCCCATAGCTGCATGAGAGAAGTAAAATATTTCTGTTGAACAAAATTCTGCTCTGTTGAACTAATTGGGCTGTTGGGGCTATATGTAAGAGTCATCGGGAGAATGTATCCACTGGAGGTAAGTGCCTATATTACAGATCAAGACACAGGATAGTAATTCTTCCTGTGGCCCTTAAAGGCTCTAGTCTGGGACTTAGTAGAATGTCATCAACTATATGTTAGCTATGAATAGATAAGAAATGCATAGATCTTGGAATGTACAATGAATTTATTTGTAGCTGAGAGTTATTTTCACAAATGTAGGTATAAAAACATCTAGATGGCTTTTAGTATTTCCTTTCTGTGTAAATTAATGGAATTTGTTATGATATTTCCAGATAGCTACACAACTTGAATCAATTATATTCATGTATCCTTCCACTTGAAACATCTGCAGCCCCTGGGTTGTGTAGAGATTTCTTCTGAAATTGAAACATTACATCCTTAAGACTCAGAAAGTTAGGAAAATTTACAAGGCTCAGGAAGTCAACATGTTCAAGTTTTTGGAAGTTCCTGAATTACTTAGAGGGGAGGCTTTTGTTGGTGTAGCTGCACATGTAGTCACAATTCCCCTATAAATGAACCCCTCACCCAGATTCCTGCAAGTAACTTCAATGTGCTCATCTACTCTCTCAGCTGTACTTGAGTGGAAGCATTCCTCTTGTCTGTGATTGGTATCCTATCAATAAGCAAATAGATGTTTGTTTATGTCTCCACAGGAAGTCACAAAACACTCTAGTAATCCCTCTTCTACTTTCAAATCCATATATTTGTTTGTTTATCTTTCTTTTCTATTTTTTTACATAGCATAGAAAACACATGATAGTTGTCTCCTTCCTTCTACTTTATTTTAACATGTCCTCCACTTGTATCCATTCTTCTACAAAGGACAGACTTCTACTCTTTTGTTGCTAAGTAATATTTCATTATGTATGCATGTAATATTTTCTTTATCCATTCATCTGTTGAATGATGTAGACTTATTCTATAGCTGAACTTTGTTAATAGTATAGGAATCAACATGGGCATGTCTTCATGCATCTCTTCTGTCTTCACTTTCTTTGGATGCATACACTGATTATATAGTTGACTTATTTTTAGGCTTTATTTTTTATGAAAATGCTATGTTTTTATAATAGTTGTATTAATTTACATGACTACATTTTCTTTTTCTTAGTGTCCTTGATAGCATTATCACTCTTATCTGTAGTTTATTAATAGTCATCCTATGGTCAGTGGAGTACCACTGGTCTATGCATCTCCTGCTATGTGCAGCTGGAGCCTCTCCTGGACAAGATAAGAGAAGTGAGCATTGGACATTGGGTTATAAAGCTGCTTTGTGTATCAAGGTGATGACAGCTGTCTTCATTAATTTTGTTGTAGAAGTCTTCAAAAGCAGGGCCAGAGGGAGGTAAGGAAAATGGAAAGTTTTAATACCCAGAAAGTTCTTAAAGTAGATATGGAGTCTACCCAGCATGCTGAAGAGAGAATAAGCAAGGCTGGGCAATAATGCAGTCCCATGCTGAGAATGTTGTCCAAGCAAATGACAACTGTGCATAGTCCTTCAGACCCAGCCACCTGAAGTTTTGTGAACCTTACCTGAGGATTATGTCAGTTGTGACAGATTTTAACCATTTGTAGGAAAGGTTTAAAGTTGTTCACTTGCATTTGAGATACTGAAATTATTCACTACCTGATGAACCAGAAAAATATGCAAAGAGACATTTATGACTTCTCAGTGTTTCACTCCTCATTTCCCAAGGTGACAATTAATTCACAAAATCCAAGGCAGGAATTAGACAGCAGTAGATGCCTGCCTACTGGGGAGACACCATTACAAACGATGATGATGACCTATCAGACATCAGGAGAGATTTGAGTCAGAAACACCAGCACTTTTCATGTAAAACTGTAAGAAGCAAATTTTTTTCTGGTAGTTAAACTCATTCAGCCCATACTCTGAGCCATCAACACTTGTGAACAATAGTCACCTCCTGAATTCCTTGAATATTTAATCTATAAACAAAGTTTTATTTATAGAATATGTAATATATAATGTGATTTATAAGAGTAATTAAAATATTACATTGCAAAAGTCTTTTACTCTTTAGTCTCCCCACTTTATGCTATGAGGTGGATTCCTCTGTTTATCACTGAGCCCATATGATATAGCTTATTCTGTCAATCTCCCTCACCCATAAGAATTATATTGGGCATTAGGTCATACATTGAGGTATTTCAGCCATTTGGAGTCAAGCTTTATGTGGGTTAGAAAATATGGATCTATTTTAAATTCCTCTACATGCCGCTGTCAAGTTTGACCAGCACTATTATTGAAGAAGCTACCTTTTCCCCAGTGTACATTTTTTTGCTTCTTTGTCAAAAATCAGTTATTCATAGATGTGTGGCCTTGTGTTCAGGTCCTCACCTCTATTCCATTGTTCATCATGCTTCCACAGTTAACCAGGTTCTGTGTACTTTAGCACCTCCTAAGGTTATATATACCTGAGGCAGGATCATATGAAGCTGCAAGCTATGGGAATGAGTGGCTGAAACCTCACGTGAGGTCTTTGAAGGTGTGACAGTCACTACCGCTCTGATTTTAAGATGGTGTTAGCATGTCATTCCCAGAGGACAGTGTTTACTGAAGAAGCCTATCCTGGTAGATTTTGTCATTTGGGAGGAGGGAAACTGTTGTACCTTGTTACTTAAGGCCACAATCTCCTCTGAGTGTGGCACAAAATGGAGGACTCCCTATTCTTAGAGGGACTTCCTCTTCTTTGCCTGATATGGGGAGCCCAAACCCCAGTCTTCTACCTGAGAAGTGTCACATAGTCCTTACCAAACCTACAAGTTCAACTTCCTCTCTTTAGGTAAGAACATGTCTAGCAAGTACCTGGGATTCCTGGAATGCCTCAAAATACAAATGGTGCATCTACAGTACTTTAAAGTCCAGCCAATGATTTCATTCACCCTGAAAACCCCTTCCTACTCTCCAAGGTGCAGATATAGCCTTAGTCACCCCTAATTCAGTGTTTCCATACAAACCAACCCTGAATAAAGGTATGCACACAGGCTAATATCGTCTATGATAGTTGTTTCATTAAAATCCTCAACAGCTAGACTTGGATCCCACAGAACCCACCAGTTCTAAACTCTGCTTCATCCTTCCAGCCTGGTGTACTGTAGTATCTGGACACCCTGAGGGAAAAAACAGAGGATGAGGAACTACAAATGGTCCTCAACAGGCATACCACAAGAAACTCAGTTGAAAAATAAATGCTCCCACCAGATTGGCCTATAGCCCATGTGGAGTGGTTTCTTCATTAATAGTCTGACATTAGGCTAGAGCAAAGAAGCAATTTCAGGTAGGAATCTAAATCTTAGGCTAGAACAAAGAAGTAATTTCAGGCAGGAATCTAAATATTAGGCTAGAACAAAGAAGTAATTTTGGACAAGAATCTAAATTTTAGGCTAGAACAAGGAAGTAGGCTTCAGACATGAAGATAACCTTGGGCTATGACAGGGAAGTTAGTTCACATATTTTGGTCATCCTGATAAGCCCTTAGAAACAGTGATCACAGGAATGTTCACAGAATTTTGTTTATTGGCTTGATAAAAGTAGAACAGACTCCATTCCTTGTATGAAAGGCCATCCAGGAACAGATGAGTGATCTGCTACTTAGGTCAACTTGATACCCTAACTCTCCTTGATGTAGTGGACTAGACCCTCCCACATCAATCAATCAAGAAGATGCCGCACATGCTTGCCTGAAGGTCAATATGATAAAGGCATTTTCTTAGTTGAGGTTCCATCTTACCAGATGATTTTAGCTTATATCAAGTTTACCAAGTAGCAGATTGAGCTAAGACTGTTACTAAGGAAGAATCCCAAAGGTCTAAATGTCAAGCCAAAATAGATGAAGACAGATTTCTCTGAAGTGTTGTTCTGTCCTTATCTGAAGCACAAACTGTTATATTTAAAGATACTTAAATATACACAAATTTGTAACCACAATAATATATTCCAATATATAAAACAGGTTCTTCTGCATTGTAGTATTATTAAAGATCGATCATTGGAAAAAGAAAGAAAAAAAGGAAGAAAGAAAGAAAGAAAGAAAAGAAAGAAAGAAAGAAAGAAAGAAAAGAAGGAAAGACAGAAAGAAGGAAAGACAGAAAGACAGAAAGAAAAGAAAATGCTGTCTTTTGTCCATTGGATGGTTTTAGCGTCCTTGTCAAAGACCAAGTGACCATAAGTGTGTGGGTTCATTTCTGGGTCTTCAGTTCTATTCCATTGATCAATCTGCCTGTCATTGTATCAATACCATGCAGTTTTTATCACTATTTCTCTATATAGTACAGTTTGAGGTCAGGAATGGTGATTATCCCAGAAGTTCTTTTATTGTTGAGAATAGTTTTTGTTATCCTAGATTTTTTTTGTTATTCCAAATGAATTTGAGAATTGCTCTTTCTAATTCTATGATGAATTGAGTTGGAATTTTGTTGGGGATTGCATTGAATCTGTAGATTGCTTTCACCAAGATGGCATATTAATCCTGCCAATTCATAATCATGGGAGATCTGTCCATCTTTTGAGGTCTTCTTTGATTTCTTTCTTCAGAGAATGAAGTTCTTGTCTTACAGATCTTTTTTCACTTGTTTGGTTACAGTCACACCAAGATATTTATATTGTTTTGACTATTGTGAAGTGTCTTTTCCCTAGTTTCATTATCAGCCCATTTATCCTTTGAGTATAGGAAGACCGCTGATTTGTTCATGTTAATTTTATATCCAGCCACTTTTATATACAGATGAAGTTGTTTAGCAGGTTTAGGAATTCCCAGGTGGATTTTTTGGGGGTCACTTAATTAAATATACTATCATATCATCTGCAAATAGTGATATTTTGACTTATACTTTTCTAATTTGTATCCCTTTGACCACTTTGGTCTAATTGCTTGTCTAATTGATCTAGCTAGAACTTGAAGTACTGTATTGAATAGATAGGTTGAGAGTAGGCAGCCTTGTCTAGTCCCTGATTTTAGTGGGATTGCTTCAAGTTTCTCTCCATTTAGTTTGATGTTGGCTACTAGTCTGGTATATATTAGTTTTACTATGTTTAGGAATGGGCCTCGAATTCCTGATCTTTCCAAGACATTTAACATCAAGGAATGTTAAATTTTGTCAAATGCTTTTTTAGCATCTAATGAAATAATCATGTGGTTTTTTGAGTTTTTCATGTAGTGGATTACGTTGATGGATTTCCATATATTGAGCCATCCCTGCATCCCTGAGATGAAGCCTACTTGATTGTGGTGAATGATCATTTTGATGTATTCCTGAATTCAGTTTGCAAGATTTTATTGAGTATTTCTACACCAATATTCATTAGGAAAATTGGTTTGAAGTTCCCTTTCTTTGTTGAGTCTTTGTGTGGTTTTGGTATCAGCGTAACTATGGCTTCATAGAACAAATAGGGTAATGTTCCTACTGTTACTATTTTGTGGAATAGTATGCTCTAAGATCAAGAATCGACAAGTGGGACTTCATAAAATTGCAAAGCTTCTGTAAGGCAAATGACACTGTCAATAGAACAAAACATCAACAAAAAGATTGGGAAAAGATCTTTACCTGATCTACTTCTGATAGCGGGCTAATATCCCATATATACAAAGAACTCAAAAAGTTAGACTCCAGAGAACCAAATAACCCTATTAAAAATGGGGACAAGAGCTAAATAGAGAATTCGCAACTGAGGAAACTCGAATGGCCAAGAAGCACCTAAAGAAATGTTCAACATCCTTAGTCATCAGGAAAATGCAAATCAAAACAACCCTGAGATTCCACCTCATACCAGTCAGAATGGCTAAGTTCAAAAACTCAAATGACAGCAGATGCTGGTGAGAATGTGGAGAAAGAGAAACACTCCTCCATTGCTAGTGGGATTATAAGCTTATACAACCATCTGGAAATCATTCTGGTGGTTCCTCAGAAAACTGTACATAGGACCCAGATATATCCCTCCTGAGCACATACCCAGAAGATGTTCCAACATGTAATAAGGACACATGCTCCACTATGTTCATATTTATAATAGCCAAAGCTGGAAACAACCCAGATGTCCCTCAGCAGAAGAATGGATACATAAAATGTGGTACATTTACAAAATGCAATACTACTCAGCTATTAAAAACAACAACTTCACGAAATTCACAGGCAAATGGTTAGAACTTGAAAATATCATCCTGAGTGAGGTACCCAGTCACAAAAAATCACACATGGTATGCACTCACTGATAAGTGCATATTAATCCAAAAGCTCAGAATACCGAAGATACAATTCACAGACCATATGAAGCTCAAGAAGAAGGAAGACCAAAGTGTGGATGCTTCCGTGCTTCTTAGAAGGGGCAACAAAATACTCACAGGGGGAAATATGGAGACAAAGAATGGAGAAAGAGACTGAAGGAAAGGGCATCCAGAGACTGCCCCTCCTGGGGATCCATCCTATATACAGTTGTCAAACCAGGATACTATTGAGGATGCCAGGAAGTATTTTGCCTGATATGGCTGTCTCCTGAGAGGCTCTGTCATAGCCTGACAAATACAGAGGTGGATGCTCAAAGCCACCCATTGAACTGAGCTCAGGGTCCCAGATGAAGGAGTGGCAGAAGGGACTGAAGGAGCTGTGGGGAAAGCAACAGCATCAACTGGCTAGACCCTCCAGAGATTCAGGGACCCATGGCTCTGGCCATGTATGTGGCAAAGGATGGCCTTGTTGGACATCAGCGGAAGGAGCAGCCCTTGGTCCTGTGGGAGTTCAATGCCCCAGAGTAGGGGAATGTCAGGGCAGGAAGGCAGGAGTCATAATAAAGTTATTCTTTTCACAAGTTCTAGAACTTTTTCAGGCTCACATCCCATCTAAACCAGGTTGGGTTAGGCTACACATTTGCTTGCTTCCTTGTTTACATGTGGCTACCATTAAGATAGTCCTTCCTGAGAGAGGAAAGGAGATTTTAAGGAAGGGCGAGATGATAGTAGAACATGTCCTATGAAAACAGAAAGAGGAATTCTGATGATGAAAGGATCTGATGGAGGAAGAGCGAGGATAAGAGCCAGGAAGAGGAAGCCAAAGCAAAGTATATATAGAAATGCAATAAGGAACCTGTTGCTTCATATGCTAGTTTAAAAATATAAACGTAGACACTCCGTCTTTATGTGCCCCACACACACAATGATGCGGAGGCTCTCCCTAAAGCTGTAGTCCGATTGTGGTATCTGTTCCCCAACAGGGCTGCTTTGTCTGGCATCAAAACACTTACCTTGGCAGACACTTGATGTGATAGGGTAAAGGGATACCCAAGGGGGCCCCAACCTCTCGGAAGAGATGGGGAAAGAGTGGGACTCTGTGAGGGTGGACAAAAAACATTTGATGTAAATAAATAAATACATTTTTAAAAATTATAAAAAATGAATTGTTACAAGACACTGAATATTTCCTTAAGTGCTTCTCAGCCATTCGAGATTCTTCTGTTGAGAATTCTCTGTTTTAGCTCTGTACCCCATGTTTTAATTGGGTTATTTAGGTTTTGGGCATCTAACTTTTTGAGTTCCTTGTATGTTTTGGATATTAACCCTTTATCTGGTGTAGGATTGGTAAAGATCTTTCCCATTCTGTAGGCTGCCATTTTGTTCTATTGCCGGTATCCTTCGCCTTACAGAAGCTTTTCAGATTCATAAGGTCCCATTTATCAATTGTTATCTTAGAGCCTGAACCATTGGTGTTCTATTCAGGAAATCTTCACCTGTGCCAAAGCATTCAATATTATTTCCCACTTTTTTTTCTAGTAATTCAGTGTATCTGGTTTTATGTTGAGGTCTTTGATAAACTTGAACTTGAACTTTGTGCAGGGTGATAAATATGATCCAATTTGCATTCTTCTACATGCATACCACCAGTCAGATCAGCACCATTTCTTGAAGTTGCTCTCTTTTATCCACTGTATGGTTTTGCTTCTTTGTCAAAGATTGAGTGTCCATAGGTGTGTGGATTTATTTCTGAATCTTTAATTCTATTCCATTGATGAACCTGTCTATCTCTGTACCATAACCATGCTGTTTTTATCACTATTGCTCTGTAGTACATCTTGAGGTCATCGATGGTGATTCCCCCAGAAGTTCTTTTTTGTTGTGAACTGTTTTTGCTATCCCAGGTTTTTAATTTTTCCATATGAAGTTGAGAATTCTGTGCCGAGTGCATCTATATGAACCTCTGGCAAAGAAGGTAAAGCAAGAATTTGCTGATAAATGAGTAGTTCCATGTTCCCATGCAAACTGATGGTAAAGAGTGAGTGACTACAATAAAGACTCATTCATCAGGGGCTTTGCAAAGAAGTGAATTTTCCACTGTGGAATTGATTAGTTCTACTTGTGTACATGAAGTTTCCAGAAGGAAATTATGTGAAGATTTGGTGGTAGGTAATGGCCAGGGCACTAGAATTGAAAGAATTTAAAGACAAACAAGTATGAAACTAACTCTCAGTTCTATTTATATGAAGTGTAGAGAATATGTGTATTTTTAAATAAATCTTCATATCCTCCAGAAACAATGCACCCTAGAAAGAGTTCTAGGCAACTAAAAGGCCAAAAGATAAGCAATGAACATCACCACATGTCTTCATTGGCATCTCTCTGTTCATCATTGAAGCCACAATTAAGGATGCACACCTGACTGACTATTGAAAAATGATTTCTATATTTCTTTAAAATATTTGAACATTTTATTGGCTTTTGTTTAGGTGTGTGCATGTGTGTGTGTGTTTCTGTCTAGCATTTGTATGTAGTATTGCGTTTGAACCCATTGCCTCTGTATAATAGCTCAGTGCTTTACTACTGAGTGAAATCCTCAGTATCCAGAACTTTCTGTATTAGAGATTTTATTGTAAATAGATCTAATAAGTAGGTTGTCTTCCATGGAAAAGGACAGGTTTTCTTCTGGGGAAAAAGATAGAGGTTTATTCCCTATTATGAAGTAACCAGTTTCTCTAGGCTTGCCTTGTGATTCAAGTCTCTGAATGAACATTCTTCTTCCATCATTGGATTTCATGAATAAAATCATCATTAACTCTTTCAATTTGTATGAGAATTCAAAACCGAATACTCTGCTATTCTCTCACAAATGACAGCCTGAAAACTTACCAATGACACTACTTGAATACACTTGTTTTGAGGTGTTTACTCGCTCCTTTGAATTCTGAATGCCTTTGGAGATTATCTTTTTCTATAGGAATGGTCATGTTCTTTCACATTAATTTGACCTAATATTATAAGGTAAATGCTATTTACATCTAAAATGTCCACTATTGAAAAGCATGTTGATGCAAATTAATATGGTTCAAGATCAAGTAGTGTCAATCCCTTGTAGTTACTTCCTGGGCTGTCCAAAGGTAAGAGGGAGGGTTATTTTCATCCTCAAACAAATTTCCAGGGGCTGATATTCTGTTCTAACTCAAACTGTTCTAAGGTTTCCACTACCAATGAATGCGAAGGAGAAGCTGTACCTGCTTTTCAAGGGAAGGGAACCATCTGAAATGAAATGGCACCAGGGAAGGCAGGCAGCTGAGGAGCCTAGAAGTTCACAGGTGCCTTCCACAGGCTCTGGTGTTGTCAGTGCTTGACGGGTCCTTTCTGTAAGAAAAAGTCATATTCAAAATGAAATATATGCTATCCCATGACAAATCAGCATTGACAGATGGCTGCTCGCCATTGATTTTGACAGCTGGGAAGAGCCGCTTCCAACCCCGGTTAGTGTAACATTATACCTGAAACATTCCAGTCTTCTCATTGAGTATGCCTATATTACCCAACGTATCTTCATCTCTTATTATTTTTAATTATGTCAGTAAGAGTCATGGAAATCTGTTCTCTAGCCAGTCCTATAAAGACCTCTGTAATAGTCTTGATTATCTCTCACCTTGCAAAAAACCTAAAATATAAATTAGTTGCCTCCCTTGTCTATCATCAGGTAACAGTAAAGGTCTTCCATATGATAGACTCTAAGCAAGTGGCCATATACAAATAATATTGTAATATTCTTTCTTTACTGTCAACTGTCTAGCAGTGTGATGTTTAAGGATAATTCTATAGTGCTTTTAATCATAAGCATTGTGCCAACAAATGGTCAATTGCAAAATTCCCATTAGGAGTGTTGGAATAATGTCCCTTAGATGATCAAAGAACTCCTCCTTTTATATCCACCTGTATATTTTTTTGTGGCTAGATACAAGACAACATTACTTGAAATCACTACACATTTTCCACTATATCAATACTTTCAATATATCAAAGTCACAGTTAATCTAGTCCACTAACTATGTTATTGCTTAAAATATTTTAAACACCATTTATTATATGTTTTTTATGTGCACATGTACATGCTCACACACGTGTCCCATAGCTGTCAGTGGAAAAGCTTGCAGGAGTCAGATCTCCCCTTCCACGGCATGTGGGTCCATGACATGGAACTCAGATGATCAGATTTGGTGGCAAACATCTTTATACGGTGAGCCATCTTGCTAACTCCTTCCAGAACATTTGAAGTGTACTTAAGATTGAAAATGTAAGAAAAAGCACCCCACTAATGGCAGTCTCAGGGAAAATACATAGCTATGCAAAAATTGCAGCCTTTGTCAGAACTGAGAGATATTTGCAAGTACTACCACACTGCTTTCTAGTTATATTAGGTGGTATATCAGGAAAACTTAGAGATGTGGAATAAGTATAAAATTTATAACCAACAGAAAGTCTACAAATTTAACACAGTAAAAAAACCTGTGCTCATTAATAATCTTTAAAAAATCAGCATTGGGCATCCAGAACCCTAATGAAGCATTTGGAATAAAGCACACTCAGAAATGAGCTTTTCATTAAAATGACAGTGCTTACACTGCATTTCTGGGTAGAATTTCATGACTATTATTAAATGTATAAAGAAAATTTGATTGGGACTGCTAATGCCCTTTTTATTATTGTAGAAGACAAATGCTTTGTTAGAAATAAACTCATCTCAGGCTTACTCTTTCTGCATACTAATTAATAGAACAGAAGCATAGATTTGTTAATTAAAATAAGATACCTTGGGGAATTGAAATTAATTTGGCGTCCTATCAGACAGTCTTATGTCAATAAATTTCCCAGTTGTTTTGTCAGCATCAAGTGAAAAAAGATAAAGCCATTTTTAAAAAGTGAGAAGAAAATTTCATGTTTTAGATCAGTAACAATGCATGAGGTGGATTAATGTGGTTTTTCATTAAGATTAATCTCCATGGGTATGGTAGAGACTTCTGAATATGTTTTCATATATTGCGTATGTAAGTCATTTGTTCAACTGTAATCCAGTTTAATCGTCGCTGAAAGCTGTAACCATCTGGCAGATGTTTCCTGGCCTCTCTGAAATGAGTTGAGGTGCTCATTTCTCCATCTATTGAGCACATGCCCAGGTCACAAGAAATACCACTACATTAGCAATGCACCCTAATTAGCAATATCAAGTGAGTTGTAGACTGCATTGTCATGGGCCATAGCTACTCTCTAAAGCTGGAAAAAGTCTATTCAAATAGAAATGTCATTTGGATCAGTGTTAGAAAACTTGCATTTCAGTGCAATGTGAATTTTGGAACCAAATATTTTCTGTTTGCTTGTATGTCAATGTTTTTTCTTTTTCATTCATATTGTAAAATGTCATGCAGAATAATAACACTAACCCTAGAGTTCTCAACATTTTTGAGAGACAGGCTTTTCTGAAAGCCTGATAAAAACTGCAGGCCTCTGTCTTAAATTTAATTTGCATAGAACATTATAGACACATACCTGTGTCTTGGCACAAATAAAAATTATATTCAATATAATCAGTAACTTAACTGGTACATCTACATAGGGTAATATTATCAAATAAATGATTTCTTATAATACTAGTCTATTAAAAGTACACATGGTAAGAATTTCTTACCTTCAATAAACTCTACATTACTTCTTTATATCCTGAACAGAATAGTTTATACCACACCATACCATACATAGTATACCACAACATGCCCCCCCACACACAACATACATCACACACAAACCACAAACCATACTCACTACACACTCATATACACAGCATCCACATACAAGCATATAACGCATACCATACCATTCACACCCCATATATCACACACACGATACACATGTAATATACACATCATATGCACATACATACTCACATATCATACAAATACACACATACATACACACTATACATACATTCCATGGCACACATAACACCATACACACACATACACACACTCACATACACATAGATACCATATACCACACACATAAGACACAAACACCCCATACCACACACAACACACACAGACACACACAGATGCACAAACACACCACACATACATATACACACACAAAAATTCCACACATCACACACACATATATACACATACATCATTCACATACCACACACATATCTACCACATACCACATATGCACACACACAAATACACACACCACACCACATACACACACTACAGAACATACATACAAACACACTATGTTCACAACACATACCACACATATACACATCACACAATCACACACACATATAAACACTACACACATCATACCACACATACATTACAAACCACACAAAGAGGGATCTCTGAGAAATCCCATCTAGAGCAGTTCCTAGAACCCCGTGAATGCTTTGCACTTGCGCCTAAGATCTCTGACCAGATTTATAACTGACCCTTAGACAGGAACAGAACAGAGACTAATATTACTTGAAAATACAATTTGTCATGAAATTGTTGCTACTACTGTTGAGGATGCTAATGCACACTGAGGAGGTGTTTTGTATGCCAGAAATGTATAAACTATTAATGATTGATATGGATAATTATTTATTCATTTTAATAAGCATTTTATACAAATCTCAAAACGAGGGGTTATGAATTCATATTATGACTTGGAGGTTGATCAAAATTAAAGCCAGCATGTAGATTAGACTCTTCAGGGAAAGAATATTTATTGATAGAATTAAAAAGAACATCAAAGATGAAACACAAGTAACCTCACAATTAGAAGTCAGGAAAGGAAAACCAGGAGGAAACAATGTCAAATATGCCAAAGAAAGAAACTGTTTTAAAACAAAGGACTTGTCAACAGTCAAGGGCGGGGAGAGGCCACATGAATCCTGATTTCAAAGCACATTCGGTTTTGGCAAGCAGAGGATTCTGTTACCTTGGAAACAGCCAAGTGAGAAGGATAGGCCTCTGAATCGCTGAGTGGAAGGAAGCCTGAGGTCACCTCTCTACAGAGTGAATGGGTGGCAGGTGGGGATGGGAGGCAGAAAAGGCAAATATTGACATATATTTTAGGAAGCCGCTTTTGAAATGAAAGAGACAAAGTGGCCGGGACAGGGAAACAAAGGCGAGAGACTGTGCTTCACGTTTCCTTTCAAGTGATACTAAAATTCCTGCACAAAGCCTTTCACATGGATTTAAGAACTTCCTCTCCAGAAGGGGAAGTCAATTAAACATTACAATAGATTACTACGTGTTCTTTGTAGACTCTCCTCCTGGCTACATCCAGCAAATTCTCCGTTAAAGAAGCTTGAAGGTGAAAAGATGAATCGAAGTGCTCCTTTCGATCCCGCCGCAGCTGCTACGTTTGTTGATTTTTTCTTAAACTACCATTCTGAGAAGCGTATCAGGAGGGCTAGTGAGCTCTTTTGAAAATACTTCCTGGATAAAATAATAATAAAACATGAAGGAAAAATTAATCGCTGGTCAGAATATAAACTCCCATCCCAAACTTTCTCACCTAGAATACTTAGTGCCAAAGTCTACTTTTGTTTCCACCCTTTTTACCCCTGGTTATTATTTTGTTTCTACCTAAGTAATTGGTTTCCTTCTGTGAGTTCTTGTCTGCTACTTCATGCAACCATAACTACATTAAAGCCTCAAAGGGAAAAAAAATTGGATAAAACTCCATGTATTTGCTATGTATAGTAATTTTTAAAACTGAGAAGTCTCTAGTGGTTTTTTTTTCTCTCTCTCTCTCTCTCCTTAAACCAACAGACTTGAGGGAGGACATTGTGGGCTCTCTCAGATCCCCGGGAACCCACTTTCATAATCATGCTTTAGTTACGCACAAAAGCTGGTTTGTCCTGTACTGAACTTACTCTTTCAATGTTTGGACTTTTCCTGTCAATGAATAGTCAGATTTCTCACTGTCCAGGTCTTATAGAAACACAGAATGCTTACAAACACAGCATCTGCTTCAAAACGCAGTATTCATACTGTATGAGGAGAGATTATAATTGCTTATAAGTTCCTCGCCGCTGTTCTCTTGATGAGCAGAACAGAGAAGCCCAACAAGGGTGTTCAGAAGACAGAAATGGCAAGCCTGAAGAAGTATCATAAAAATAGTCTCTGGCTTTGTCGATCACTGGCTACTCTTCCCTCTTTCACTCTCTTAAAGAACAGCTTGCATCTCATCACCTATTTACTTAATTTTCTGGCTGGGAAAAAGTTAGTAAATGACTCTCGGCCTTTGAAGAACAAGCTGATTGCTTTGTTTTGTCTACGGAGCTGTAAGGTCAGAAAGCTCTGTGCCACTGGCAATCTATTTAGTAGAAACCCTGAATGAACCCTGAGAAATGGACTGTGTGCCTTTCAGTCCTTCTGGGCACTTGTATTACATACTTAAAGCCAATGAAATCAACTTTCTTTATCTGAAAACAGTATCCCCAGCCTCATCTGCTGAGCCTCAGCTGGACCTTCATTCTTGCACTGTCGCTAGTGCATAGAGCTCACAGATCTTTCTTGGAGCACAATACCTAAAAGGACACATTTGGAAATATATCTATTGAGTCTCCATATTTCTTTTCTCTCCTAGCTTG
Organism: Mastomys natalensis; assembly: GCA_021653895.1. Taxonomy (NCBI): domain Eukaryota; kingdom Metazoa; phylum Chordata; class Mammalia; order Rodentia; family Muridae; genus Mastomys; species Mastomys natalensis. The sequence goes on from JAJTUV010000572.1 coordinate 26,815, forward strand.
TGTTATTCTATGGCCTTATCAATGTGCTCACAGAAATGAGATTTTAAGTCCACAGAACTTTTATTTTGAATTTCAACACAGCATTTAACTAAGAGACACCACAGACATGTACAGGCAGTTTCAGAATCTAGGTACCCTTAAGGCCGGGCCTTTCAGGCTGTGTTCTGCCCAGTGTTGTCATGGCAGGAAGCATGAGGCAGATTTGCATATTAATTATGATGATCTTTCTGACAGTTGAAATGTTTTAGTTCTTATAACATCGGAAAAGATTTCCAGGGCATGAGAAGGTTGCTCTGTGTTTAAAACACTTGCTTTGAACCAGCAGACCCCATGAAGATGCCTGGTATGGTCATGTGTAGAGCAAACACCGGGAACTGCAGTGTTCCTACAGAGAGATGGGACTCAAGGACAGAAGAATCTGCAGACACTCCAGGACAAGAGATTGTCTCAAGAAAGGTGGAAAGTGAAGACTGACATCAAGGGGCCAGCATCAAAGTCCTTGAAGCCATCCCCCATCTACAGCTTGTGCTAGCATTCTCTTACTCACATTTACACATATAAAAGTGCGCACACACTCATGCATCATACCTACTTGCACACACACACACACACACACACATCCCATACACACACAAAAAAAGAAAAAAGAACAAAAAAGAAAAGACAGAAAAATATCTTCTCTGTCCCTAAAACCTACTTACCTCTTCCCAGCTCCCAGACAAGTTACCACCTTTCCTTCATGTTCTAGGACTTCTGCCATCAATTGATAGGTAGTAGGAGGGAGGAAATGGAGGACAGTGGGACACAGTAGCTATGTATACTGTCTGTATTGATTCCCACCCCTTTCACCACCTCCAGGAAGCAATAACCCCTTCTTCTGCATCATATCTTCTCTGCTAAGATGCTGACTTCTGGGATGCAAGTAAATCCTTCTAGCCTCAGAACTCCCCTGTTTATAAGCCACCACTTTGCAATAAGTTTGCCTGGTTTTCCCTGAGTCCTATAGGCAGCTCTCGTACACCCCCAGGCATGACACCAAATTTCCTTTCCAGGGCTTTTGTTTCATACTCATAGCCTCTGTTTCATTGTTGCATGCCTCCCTCCTAGGACAAAGGGAGCAATTGGTCCATCTGAAGGTAGGAATTTACAGGGAAGAAAGCCCTCACAAAAGAGGCCATCAATGTGTTTCTGTTCATCTTCAATTAGAAGGGAGAAACAACCCTTTACTTTCTCTTTGCTGTGAAAAGCATCACTCCCAAATGCAAAAGAACAGAAACAGTGATTTTAAGTTTGTTCCAACTATTCAAGACATCATTGTCTAACCATATAAACACTACGAAACTAAATCATATCCCAACTCCAACACTGTATCATTGTCTGCATCCCTTGGGTAGAGATAACAGGTATATTTAAAGATATTTTTGAAACTATATGCCTGATTGGGAGATCAAAGATATTATAAACTTTGTTTATATAAATATTATAAGTACAAATATGAAAATATTTGTAATTTGTCTCTAATTTGATTCTTCATTTATTTGCTTAAGTAGTATAAATTAGCTCAATAGTATTAGATTATCCATGTAATACAATACTTCACGATATCATACTTTGTGTGCCAGCATTTTAAAATATATAAAGACATAAAATTACTTTTATGACTTTGTGATTTGTATAAATACATTCTTTATTGTTTATCTAAAGGAAATCTTCTGTGTCCTAGCCATACATTAATTTAAAAATTGAAAACCAATAAAAGATTTATAGTATGATGACATATAATACTGCAAAATGAATTCGTGTGAAGGAAAAGAAAATAAAGGATAAATAACTTTAAGCTCTAAATTGTTCACTAAAGGGAAACCATTCTCAGCACTAAGGTCTAATTAATTCTCTTGTCAGACAATCAATTGCCCAAAATGTCACCCCACGAGTGCCTGTTCCTTCACTTTGAGCTGCACACAGTTATATTTAATTTTAAATGGAAGAAATAAAAAAATCATCTTATAGTCTATAAATTATACAAAATTAGAGCATTATTTATTTTAAAGCATCAATGGGTTTATTAATCTTTGAAAAAAGTGATAATGAGGATGCAATGATAGCTTCAGGAAGGTAACCTTGGCAACAGTTTGGCTGGTTTCCATGGTTACAAAGAGTACAGCTGAGAGGCTCAAAGAATCACAATTTCCTTTGATTGGTAGATTCTGAAAATGATGATTTGGAAAGTGACAAGGGATTTAAAAAAGAGAAAAAAATTCCCTTGTGAGGAATGAGACATTAAGTGTAATAATAGCACATTGATGGCTGGACACAAGACAGGCCTTTGAAATTTAATGAAACCTCCTTTTGCTCTTTCATAAAAAAAAAAAAAATAAAAAATAGGTGGAATATCTCAATCTATAGCAGCGTGAATTCACAGACTGAACCCCCTGCTTCTGACTAACTAGCCAGAGTGTATTAGATTGTCTATAAGATGCTTTTTTTAATTGGCTTAAAATCTATTCGTGGATGGAAAGTGTGAATAGAAATTAAAATAAAAAAATTTTGAGACAAGGCTTAGTGTGAATAAATGAATATTTTTGATGTCTTCATATTGTTTTGTGAAACCTGGTGAGCAAAATAAATCAACAAATTGAAACCACAGTAAAAGATAATATGGAGAAAGCTATGGCTATGGGGCTATTTCCTTAGCTATTTGAATATATGTAGCCATATAATTTTATTTGCTTATTTGCTACTTGGATTCCCTTTTAAAGACTTAGCTGCTGATACTCAGTGTAAAAATAATACTGATTTCAAATAACTACCTAAGTTACTGCACAGAAGATCCTTGATTGATGATGAAAATATCTTACATTCAAAATACATTTTCTAGCCTACCAAAAATTAATAACAGGCCATATTCCAGAGTATCTGTGGTTGGCAAGGAGCTGCTGAAAGATGTCCTAGATCATTATTATGCTAAAGTGTAAAACACTGTATCACTACACCATGGGAGGAGTGCTGAATTTTGTCTTTAAAAACTTAATTTCCTGCCATTTTCACATAAATTTAAAAAAATCTTAAGTTGATCCAATCTGTATGCATCTGCAATACCTATAACACATAATTTTATTTTGTTTATTTGTTGATGTTTTTGTTTTAGGTGTATGGGTGTTTGGGTATTTGGCCTGCATCAATAACTGTATACTACATCTGTGTCTGCTTCTAACAGAGATTAGAAGAAGGCATTGGATTATTGGAATTAAAGTTATAGACAGTTGTGAGCTGCTCTATGGGTGCTAGAAAATGATCCCAGGTCTTCTGGAAGAGCAGTCAGTAGTCTTAACTGCTGAGCCATCTTTTTATCCTTGACACATGATTTTAAAGGTCTCTTTCCATACCTTAATGTTGTTATTTTAAAATAGTTTCCTATGTTAAACAAGATAGTCAAATTCGGGACATCAACTATTGATATCTAGGTCCTAGTCAATATATCAGTTTCAGAAACTATGGGGGAAAATAGGAAAAGCCTAAGACTCCTTTTCACATTTTGCCAGAAAGAAGAGTGTTTAATAGAAAGAAATGATTATCGAGAAGTAACTACTTCCACCTACAAGGCAAAACAGTTAACAACAATGCACTGAAAAAAAACAGAGATTCTGAGAATAGAGCTGGAAGTGCTAATTGGCCACAGGTCTGTGAATATTAACAGAGGTTTCTCACATACAACATGTGCAATAAAAAACAAAATAAAGGAATGTTTAATTTCAAAAGAAAAAATGACTGGATTAATCAAAAATGTATATGCTTTTAAAAATCCTATAAATGGGATAGAGAGGTGGCTCAGCAGTTAAGAGCTGCTCTTCAAGAGGACCTGGTTTTAATTCCCAGCACGGATACTTTAGCTCAAAGGTGTAACACCAGTTCCAGAGGATCTGGCTCCCTCACAGAGACATGCATCAAAGGCAAAAAACATCAATGCACATAAAAATAAATAAATCTTTTTAAAAACACTATAAACAACCAGGTAATAGAGAACTTTTTCAGGTAGATAAGCAAGGAAGTCAAGATATTGATGAAGGTGGAGTGCATACTATATTGTTCAGAGTCCTCTAGATGAACAAAATTTACAAAATGAATATTTGTATAGATAAAAGGAGTTTACTAGAATGCACTACAGGCTGTGGTTCAGCTAGTTCAACACTGGCTATCTACCAATCCAAGGATCTACTAGCTGTTCAGTCCACAAGGTGGGATGTCTCAGCGAATCTTCCATATATTCCAGAATTTTGAAGAAGTAGGCTCAAATGTCAGTGAAGGAAAGGACTTGCTAGCAAGATGAGAACAAGCAGGCAAAAAGATCAAGCTTCCTTCTTCCATGTCCTTTATATATGTTATCAACAGAAAGTGTAACCTAGATTAAAGAGGATCTTCTCACCTCAATAGATCTGGATATCTTCAAAGATTTAATTGAAAAAAATTCCTCACAGGTGTACTCAGCAGCTTGGGGTTTTATTATTAATTCCAGATGTGATCAAGTTGACAACCAAGAATAGCCATCACACCTGTGGTGTGCTAGTATGACATAAATATCCAAAGTCAACAAGAATGGATTCTATAGTGATCTAAAGACAAATAAAATGCTATCCTTGAGTATTATTATTATTAGCCAGTGTGACAGGTAACATAAAGGATGAATTTTCAAATAGAGCATGCCTTTAGTAAAAATAAATAAATAAATAAATCGAAACTGCTTTTGGAATACAATATTATGACAATTCATGATATGGTAAAATTGTAACTCCAGGACTCAACCTACATGTTGAAATATACAAGACTTATACCACATATTGCTAATATACATGATCATCCAAAATAACGTTAAGGCATATGTATGTCTTCTTGGAACCTGCCTGCAGCCCTTGAATTAAAAAAAAAAAAAAAACAGTATTTACTATATAAACATATTCAACATATAAGAACTCAAACATGTAAGGTTTGGTTTTATGCAAGTAGGAGTTTTAAATTATTGTTGTTATTTATGTGTTGAATTTTTCATATACATGAAATATATGTATATGCACATGCACATGCACATACACACACACATATATATAATGTAGTGTGATCATCCCATCCCTTCACCACCATGTCCAGCTCTCCCAAGAACCCAATCTCCCTGTCAACGTTGTGTGCGTTCTTAATTTGGAGAAGTTTTATTCCTAGTTTGTTTGTTTAGGCGATTGTGTTTCTGGTATTTTTTCTCCACATGTTTGTTATTGTATATAGGAAACCTTTCAAATTTTGTATGTCAATTTTATATCTTGCTATTTTGCCTGACTGCTTATCAGCTCTAAGATAATAGAGTCTTTAGAGTTTTATATGTATAATCATATCATATACAATAGAGATTCTATGACTTTTTCCATTCCTATTTCTTGCTGCTTCTTAACTGTATTTAAGGGATCAATTTTACTTCAAAGAATGCCATGTATAATCCATAGCATTTTCAATAAGCTACATTCATTTTGTTTTCTTCTCTCTTTTAGACTCAGACTCAATAAATTAAGTTAATCACAAACACATTTAACTCAACACTTCTTCATCCACATCTACTTTTATTTATAAATAGATTTACACTAATATGTTTGATACACATCTTTGGATTTGTATATTTATCAAAACCTTTAGATATGTTTTATGTACTATATTTTAAGCTGTTTATATTCAGTTATATAACCCATAATAATTTCATATTACTCTATATACATTGTTTATAAGCATTTATAGAGGGCCTCTGTATGAAACTGACACTCATATTGATGCCTAGGAAGTTGAAAATAGAATGATATGAAAATAAAGTCCAAGATTTCTTTGTTATATTCATGCAGAAGAGACAGACTGTTCATAATAGTTATGAGTTATAGCAAGTATATCATATTTTAGATAATGATCCAGCATAAGATAAGAAATAATTAAGACAAAGAGGGAACAAGTAAACTTTGAAGAAGATTGTGTATGTATACTAAGCAGTGTGGTTAAAATAGACTATTTAGATGATGATTTGGATAAAATCATTATTGAATTGAGGCAGTTTACTTTCAAAAATATTTTTTAAAAGAACAACCTTTTTGATAAAAGGGTCACTTAAAACATGTCCAAAGTGGAAGAATTCCAAGGATGTATAAGCCATAACAAAAATGCCAGAGCAAATGACATGGAATTACAAGGATAGAAGTAGAAGATGTGACTAAATGGCCAGGTAGTATCAGACCTTTCTGGCTCACTCCAGGTTGCATAGAAAAGTCAAAGCTGATTTTCAATTTCTTAAGCTTGCTTGTTGCCTAGAGAATCAATAGTAGAAGCAGGAAGAGAGGTAAGGAATACACGTATGAGACTAGTATAGTAATCCAAGCATGAAGTTTCTATGCTATCTAGGATAGGTAACAGAAAGGGTTGAGTAATGGCTAGTAGACAATGGATTCATGTATGATTCATGTATAAGATAAATAGCTAAAAATGGATTTATGATTTTTACCCAACAAGAATGGATTACTGTAGGTAGATGAAAATTGTGAAGTTGGTTTTGAACCTCATGGAACAGCATGCTAAGAATTGAAAAGGAACACTTAAATTTGAGATGCATTTTTGGAGCAGTATACATACATAATATATTTAAAGAGATGAAACATAGGAAGATTATCCAGAAAGTGACTGAATAGAGAAAATGACTAGGGTTTAAAATCTGAAGCAGTCCAAAACAGAAAGAAGAGTTATAATCAGCAGAAATCTACAGCCGTGGTGTGCCAAAAGCCTATCAAGGAAGGTGTGTGACACAGTAGAAAGTATTGTCAGTAGGATAAGAGGAGAGTCATTATATGTCACGAGAGTATATATAGTAGGACTACTATAAAATAAGCTCTAAAACCTTATTAAATGCAGGTTTTATAGCACAGTATCAATAAAAGTTTGAATGAGTATTCAAAAGAACATGTTAGAAGAAAGCCAGAGGCTGCATGTGCAGAAATCTCTTTTGAAGAGATTGACTACACAGAATATCACAAACACAGCTGAAAATGGAATGGATCAAGAAAAATCAGTGTTCACAAAAGAAATAATTTCAAGGTGTGCACTAACAAGCTAGACCCTCTTGGCTGTGACATTTGGAAAAAAAATAAAAAAATATGTTGATCAAATGTTTTTGAGTATGAAGGAGTCCATGAGATAGCTACTCCACACAGAAATGAGGGACTCAGAACTAGGAACTAGGGAGAGGCAGGAAGGCAGGCAGTATGCAAATGTCTTCTGTGTCATGTAGGTAAATTTGGTACTGAAAATTTGACAATTTTTTCTCAGCATTTTTATTACTTAGTGAAGTAAGAAACAAAGTCATCAATGGGGAGTAAGGACAAGGCAAGAAGCACAGTGCCTCTTGAGAGAAAAAGTGTGAAACAGCCATGCAGAAGAGTATGTGAAAGGAATCCCTCCAGCTCCAGTAACTCAGCTCCCACAAGGCCAAATCTCCTGATTCTTCCCAAACAGTTCCACCAGCAGGAACACATTGCTGAAGAGGTGACAGAAAAAGTTGAAGTGTAGTAGAGGAGAACCACTGAGAAACTGTTTTAAGGCATGGCAGGAACTGTACTCATGAACTCACAGCACCTGTGATTATATGTACAGGACCTGCATGATAATGAGCAATCTCTAATTCCAGCATTTACTTGGGTTTCAAAAATGTCTCATTCCTAGCTCAGGATATAGTGTCCATTAACGGCTGTTGAAGGAGGAAGAGTGAGTTTCCTTAAGGGATGTGGCTCCTGGCAAGTTGTTCATAATTCAGATGGTAGGCCTATCCTATACACAAAATGTTAGCACTAAGTAGCCTCAGCAAATTTAGAAATAAAAAGCACATGAAGTTAGGAAGACACAGTGTTGGAGTGGATAGGAGTGATACTGGAAAGTAGTCACTTGGTCATGAGTCTGACCAAAATGTGTTATATCCATTTATGAAATTCACAAACAGCAAAAAAAAAAAAAAAAAAAAAAAAAAAAACCAACTATTTTACAAATATAATTTCAGCATGTGGCCCTGTGTAAATTTAAAGTTCTCAGGAGGCACATGTGACTAATGGGTACCATATTGAATGCAGAAATCCTGGTAAACACAAGGGAACACCAACCATGAATTTTGTCCTGGATAACAATACCGGCATAGGAGGCATTAAATACAACTAGAATGTGGCTAGTAAGTCTTATAACATTTGGGACGCTGTTGCACCAATGGCTAGATCTTTCCAAACTGGTTGTGATTGTTACATACAGGGTTAACATCTGAGTAAGACTGATCATTATTCTTCTCCCTCAGCATCATGCATGTTACTCTCTAGAAACAAGAAAGCTAGCCAATAAGAGTGACAATTCCAAGATGTACCAACTTAATTTTTCTATTTTTTTGTCTCAAATGTGATATCTTCAGTAACACAGTCTTGTTCTCAAGTTCTGGAAGGCAATTTCAATAGCCTGTAGTGGAGTCTATTGACTTTCACTGACCACTACTCAAAAAGAAAATGTAACCCATTGGCAGTGAGGTATTTATTTGATAGGCTATGGTATCTGGGTGGGGCAGTGTCCCCTGGTATGGGGTGACTCTATTTTTTTATTTTTTTATTTTATTTTATTTTATTTTATTTTATTTTATTTTATTTTATTTTTGGTTTTTCAAGACAGGGTTTCTCTGTGTAGCCCTGGCTGTCCTGGAACTCACTCTGTAGACCAGGCTGGCCTCGAACTCAGAAATCTGCCTGCCTCTGCCTCCCAAGTGCTGGGATTAAAGGCGTGCGCCACCACCGCCCGGCTAAGGGGTGACTCTATTTGATCTCCTTTTATACATGGATATGGATATATTCTATGAAGCTTCTACAGTAGTAGATTTCAATATAACACTTTCAAATGGTCCTTCCTGTTATTTCTATCTCCCCATACTCACTTCTCTATCCTGCCCTCCCACACCCTACTCCATTTAGCCTCCTCCCTCCCTTTCCATTATTTTCCTATTCCTCTTTATATCATCTATTCCATTCTATTGAGGCCCCACCCCCATAGCTCCTTACTCATTTCCTGCCTTCTATAGGTATTTCAATTTAAACACATATACAGCATTTAAATTTAAACCCATGCAACTAAGGAACAGGCTACAAAATTAATACACACAAATCAGATATCCTCCTATATACTAGCAAAAACCATACTGAGCACAAAATCATGGAAACCATTCAATTCACATTTTCCTCAAAAAAATATCGGAATAATTCAAGCTAGGGAAGTGGAAGGTTTCTACCATGACAATTTTGAGACACTAAAGAAGTGAATTGAGGAAGGTATTAGAAGATGAAAAGTCCTCCATTGGCTGTGGATTAGTAGGACTAATAGTCTGAAAAATAGCTACACTACTAAAGGCGATCTAAACATCCAAAGCAACCCCCATCAAAATTCTAATGCAATTCACAGAAATTGGGGAAAATCATCTTAAATTATATATGGAAACACAAATCCAGGCAAGCCTAAACTTCTCTGAACAATGAAACTGTGAGATAGATAAATTACCATACCAGAGCTCAGGTTATATTCCAAAGCTATAGTAGTAGGGACTGCATGATACTAATTATGATTTTAAAGTAAGGATAAATATCAGTTTTTCACCCATTTTCATAGATCATGAATTTGCTTACAATTGAGGGAGGAAGACCCAAACCCTAAACAAAGCTATTGTGGAAACTACTCCATTGATTTTGGTGCACACTTCATGAAAGGCAAAGTGTGAGCCACTAAAGATATTAGGAACTTTTTTCAATGAGGTAAAAATAATAATAATAACAACAAGAAAATGAAACAAACAAAAAGCAAACATAAACCTTGTTTTCCCCCCGAAACCTTTGCCATCTATTTAGTGAGGCATCAGTCAACATGGTGGTCCTAGTTTGCTTTCTATTGCTGCAATAAACACTGCCACCAAAAGCAACATTGTGAGGAAATGGGTTATTTGGCTGACTGGCTCATCACTGAGGAAACCCAACACAGAAATTCAAGGCAAGAACATGCCAGCAGGAACTGAAGTAGAGAGCAGGGAGGAACACTACTTACTGGTTTGCTCTTCCAGACTTGCTGAGTTACCATCGCTATACAGCCTACCCTCATCTGTCCAGGGATGGCATCATTCACAATAGGCTGAGCCCTCTTACACCCATTATCCATTAAGGATATTCCCTCCACAGACACGCCCATAGGACTTGTTGAGGAAGGAAATTCCTCAACTGAGTTTCCTCTTCTCAGGTGTGTCTATGTTTGGGTCGACATGACAAAAACTACCCAGCACTGTGGTTTATAGGGATTCATCACATTCTTAGCTATTGCTTAACAAAGCATGCTTTCAAGTGTGTTTTTCTCAACGATTTAACCTATAAATAGCACAAAAAGTAAAAAAAAAAAAAAAAAAAAAAGCACTGTTAAGCTTAAATTGACTCTAATGTGTTTTGCCTATATATTTAATGTATATTTATTACAATAATTATCTCATTTCCATGGGAGCTTTGCTCCTGGGGATTGAAACTCAGGAAAGCTATTTTTAATGCTAGAAAAGGGAAGAAAGTGGGCTGCACAAAACCACTGGTCTAAGCTAGCTGCCTCTGAACTGCAGCTGCCCTGGCTCTGCGTGGTACGGCTTCAGTCAGTGAAGGTAGTTGTCTGCAGAGATGCTGGGTTGGAGGCTGCAGTGACCGAAGGGCTCATTGCAGTATTTTGGTGATATTTGTGAAGATGCAGCCAGACGTTGAGAGGGAAATGCAGCCACAGTGAGCAAGGCACAAGGTAAATATAACTCAAATAATGACCAAAAGAAAAACTTTTGAATGGTCAAAGGAGTTCTTGTTGGGGTAGGTTGAGGTCTCTGAAGATTGTGAATATCTTGCTAATCTCTCCTTTGGTTTGCTTCATATCTGCAGCACTGCTACCCATATTCTTTCTCTCTCTGGAAAATTCATATAAGCCAGAAGGTCTCAAAATGCTCCTTTTCCTCTTAGACTCTCAGAAAAACAGCATCAGAGATTGTTACATTTTTATTGTGCATAACAGACAGATAATGGCAGAACGAGGCCATGCAGACAGATTTTTGTCTAAACACCATTCCACCTGAGTCATACTGAAGTAGATGTGCGAGGCTGAAACAATGTAAAGAACAATAGGCCAGGTAAATGTTTGCTGCTTCTGTGGGCTTTGCAATCTACTGACTAGCGATGATTTATCCACATGGACAAATGGAGTTACTGAGCACCGAGCTTCCAATTCAGTCTTTTCTACTTCATCCAGGTCAATGAGAGCTCTAGATAAATGTGCTAAGGTATCAAGTCAGGCATGTTCTGGTAGATGTCTAGGGCTCTTTTCCTTTCTTTTCAGTTCTTTAAATTATTATCATTTGTTTTTCTGTTAGAAAGAATGCAGACTGAAACATTTCTCACTGCCAGCAAACAAGCATGATACAATTTACTATTCTCATTACTCACAAATGAATATTGCAATAGCTATTACTCTCCTGTTGGAAAGTAACAGAAAAAAAGAAAAAATTTAACATGCATGTGTGAGACAATTTATTGTCCATCTCGTTTGAAGACACATTGTTGATACTAATTAAATTGTTTCTTAGTAATAGAATTTGTTTTGTCATATTACTTTCAGAAGGTAGAAATTGACATTTAATTTTCAAAAATGAGCAGATTATTGAGTTCTGTTGTGATATTGCACTGAGGTGCACATTCTCCAGGGTGGAGTCATGTCATCAGATGTCAGTATGCTCCATGATGCTATGGACACAGCGAAGAAATAATGAGTGTTTTTAAATGCATACATACATTCATGACATGCTGTCTCAAAAGAGCAGGTTTGAGTAAATAATAAATAAGTGCACTTACGCGTTGTGTTTATTCACAATTGTCTAAATGAATAGCAGTGTTAATGATAAGAAATATCAGTTCACATTAAGAAGTTATTTTTTCATATTTCACACATAGTTATATATCTTACATCTCTGGCAAACAGCAACATAGATCCTGTCTGGTCCCAGAATGTGTTTGTTGATACGGAAAGAAATTGAAGACCGAACTCATGAGCAGAAATCCATGTTTCAGGTCCTGCTGATGGAATGCTTATATGGTTTCATATTACAGAAAATCTTGCTGTGAGAAAAATTAAAATGAGATCTTCTATTGCTTACTTATAGTCCTTCTACATATAGATTCTCATGTCTGATTATTACTCTTACTATCAGAAAGTCATAAAATTAGTCATTAATTATTATTACATGACAATGTGGTCATAGAACATGAAAAAAGAGATGCACATGAAGGTGCTTACATTTCTTAGATTCTATAGCTAAAATGGTTGGGTGTTATTTGCTCATAGGTTAACATTTGTAAATCCCCTAGTTAATCTCATACTACATTGACCAGGTATGTAGTAAAAAAAAAAAATGTGGAAATAGTCACTATTAAAGTATTTATTTTAAAGATCTAGATTTTCATAAGTCGTACTATCAATTCCATTTCTACATATGATAACACAAAATAATGGCATGTGTGTAGAACCATAAAACAATAGAGACATTGCTATTTATGAAAAGGTGCAATAGCCAAAATATAATTAGTTCAAAAATAACATAGAAAATAATATTTAAATTAAGAAAAATAAGTGACTCTTCCTTGATATAAATTTAAATTGTACGTATATGTGTATGTCAGTTTGTAAGTCTATGTAAAGAGATATATATATAAATATCTGTGCTTATATGTATATACTTAATTTTTAAGAGCACATACAGTTCACAGTAAAACCAGAGACAGAAAACCAAACTGGTGAAGAGTTACAAAAGCCAACTCTGGCAGTCCTTGTTTCTGTTCAAAATCTGTAATCTTTTGTATAACTCGACTTCCCATCGTTTCCTTATAATATGATTTGGAGAACATTAGTGGCATTTTCTTGTTGTTGTTTTATTTTGTAATGCCTAGTATTTTTTTTCTTTGTTATTATGCAGACTTAAATAAATTATCTCCGCTGGTCTAATAAGAGACTATTTTGATGAGTCCCTCTACCATAAAAATGGATTCCGAGTATCTCACCATTAAATAACAATGTTTTATGCAAGGATTTATTATTGAATAAACAGAATTGTAGCTGTCTTTTTCTACATCGTGTGTTCTTTCTTCCACCCTTCTCCACCATATTTCTTCCACCCTTTCAACCCCCTAACACTAGAGAAGAGATGGAGAAGGATAGAGAGGAAAGGAAATAGATTTGTGAATGAAGTCGAGAGTCAAAAGTGGGCAACATCATTGTAACATTACTTCCTGTTGATTAGGAGCATCGAGTTCCTTGAGGCAAGTTCGATCTTTGCTGTCAGGATATCTAATTTCTTCCCGTTGTTTCATTGTGCATGACTTCTTAACAAACCACGACCACCTGCAACTAACCACAACCAAAAACAACCAAGTCAACAACCTACCCTGCCTTTCAGGGACCTAGCATTTATATACCCTCTGAAAACTCCCCAGAATTCCAAATATCACACAACCACAGAGATTATCTGCAGGTCATAATATCATACTCCTGTAATATTTATACTTGAGCATGCACGCATGTGCGCTTATGCACACACAGACAAACACACACACACACACACACACACACACACACACACACACACACTAAAATAAACAAGCCAATAAAAAGAATAAAAATAAAGTTTGACAGCAGGTAGATGAGCAAAGGTATTTAGGAGGTCCCATTACTGTTTGTAACTTCCTTATACGGAGTTTGAGGAAAGGAATGGTTGATTACTAAGCAACATAGTTGGTGTGGATCTCTATTCTGACTGAAAGACTGAGATTATGTAAGCTTTTGTCCAGTGCAAATGTCCTTTCCCATAAAACATTTGATTTTGGTCATAGTCATATGCAATATACAAATGCATAACATGGTAAATAGAGAATTCACCCCAAATCACTCTTGAGGACACAGTTTTGCCTCATTGTGTCTTCATCAATAACCAGTTCAGGCAGGATTTACCCTTCTAGGAAGTGTTGGAAATAATCTTTGAAGACAAACTGTCCAAGTTTAATGGTCAACGAGAGAAGCAGAAACTTGTTTTTGATATGGTGTATATGTGGCTTGTTACTAATAGGCATGCAGGAATGGGGATTGTGTGCATAATATGTTCAAATAACACACTGTTCACATAGAGTCTGGGACTCCTGAGTAAATCAGTATTATTGATGGCTGTGAGTATAGTCTAAGTCAAATGGAGTTTAAGATTGGTAAGATATTCTGTACATTTGCTATCCTCAAAATAGCCAGTCAAGAGTTAACAGGGAAGGAACCCCACCTCTATGCTTTTGGTATTTGTTTTCAAGGTTCTTTTCTTTAATTTTTTTTTTTTTATGATCACTATTTGATTTTCCAGTTTGGCAGGTTTTTTTATTGTTATTGCTTGATCTGTTTTTATTGCTGATTTGATTAGACAGGCTTATCTTGTATTAGCTCTGCTTGATGGAATCAAAATTGGAGATGAGAAAAATGCATCATCATAGCAAGAGAAGGCATTGCCCCTGGTGGAGAGTGTGGCCATCTTGAGCAATAATGGGGCCCTTAGCTGTACTATATAGCACTGTTAGGACTGGTAGCATTGAAGGTGAAGTTGGACAGCAGCTCCTATAGCAACTGGCAGAGTGAAAGACTAGCCACAAAGCACAAACCGATAGTTATCAATTACTAGGATACTTGGAAGAATTAGCATGCTTGAAACATTTGAATTTCATTACAGAGGGGTCAGAGAGTCTCCTTGAGAAAGAATATGAATCAGAAAAGAAAAGAGAGAAGGGAGACTTGAGAGACATCTGAAAAGAGAATAACAACATTGGCACTGTGATTGGCCATGTAGACAAAGAATATACAAGAGAAGAAATAGGCAGTGACATCCTTCAAAGGTAGCCTAACCACATTAGAGGAAGAGGAAATGCCAGGTTGCATAGTATCTTACAGAGTTCAGCTCTTAGTCACATAACCATATGCAATTGCAGGGATGGTGTGCCCTTTAAAGGTCAAATATGTTTAATCATGGTTTTTTGTTTGTTTATTTCCAGTTGGTGCTCTATAGAGTAGTCAAAATAACAGCCCAATTATAATCACAATTTAAAACACTCTGTTGAACAGTACAACTTAACGTCTTTAGATTAATTTTCTCTATTTTTTTTGCAAATGCCAATAAAATTTATGAAATTTAACCTAAAAATAGAAATGAAACTATGGTTTTTCTGTGGAATGATAACTTAAATACAATAGCTGTATCCAGGCTCAAACTTGCCAACCAAAATAAGACAATAAAAAGTTTCCCATCAAATAAGAAAATTAATACTTTCAATATGTACCATGTTGGACTTTAGATTTTTGTGTCCCCTTACCTTCTGAGGCAATGTCACTATTTCTCGAGTAGACTGTGCTGGAATGTATCCTGTATTATAGCCTCGAGCAGATTGTCAGGGTGAGCAAAATCCACGTTCTCCTAGGAAGCTATGCCCCCAACCAAAAGGCTGATACTTTAAGGCTAAAGCTCCATTTTCAGTAGATGCTGAGTTAAATATCTACAGGCTTTCATTAGCTTTGTGAAGCTACCAAGACTTTGTGCTTCCCAATTTCTGTGATTAATCACATTTAATTTACACAGGAAAATAAAGAATTATTTGTGTGCATAAATGGTTGGAACTGTGCCCTCTTTGTTTTGTTTTTTGTTTGTTTGCTTGCTTGTTTTTGTGGAGTGTAGGTTGGAAAGAAATCACATGACAAAATAAGTAAGATTGTTCTTCAAACTTTTGAACATATAAAGAATTGTGTTTACAGCTATGGCAGTCTCTCCTGTGATAGGTTGATTTACACAGTCTCTGTCTCTGAGAACTTAACAGACCACATCAGATTCTAGAACATGTCACAGACCTAAGTGGTAATATGACAGTATAAATGCTGTGCTTACCTTTCTCTGTGTTATTTTTAAGGAGTTCTCTCAGCCACCAAGTTATGTGACTTTTTCCAAGTAGGTGTTTTACTTTCATGATGGCTTTATCTCCCCCTATTGTCCAAAGAGATAAAATCAAACACTCTAGAACCAGGGAGGCACTGTGTTTCTGCTATCTGTAAGCTGACATGAGGCGGAAGGCAAGCATCGGGAGTTTTATTCATTCTGGTCTCTCCGTGTTGAAACAGGAAAAGTCTTTTCACCTGGCTGCCTTTGAAGAAGTACTCAGACTGCCATGGCCTCTAATGATAAAGGTAAGACTAGGCAGCAACTAAATTAGCCCTCATTTATACTATAAATACAAGTGCATGGCTACTGGGGTACAATCAGTGAGGCTGGTCCTTTAAAGGCTGCTATGTATTGCTCTTGAACACTGGAATTTAAATTATTTTACACCAAGATTTAGTTTGTACTGACTTCATACACACACACATACATGTTAGTCCAAAAAAAAAGTAAAGGTTCAGGCATAAAATGTGTTTTCATTGCAGTGAATGTAAACTTAAGCAAAATTTTAAAAAATGCTGTAAAGGAAAATTAGAGTGGGGATATTTAGTCTAAGCACAGCAGTGGGATGAAATTTCACATAAACATTTAAATATGTTATTTAAATGTTTAATTGTCCATGTGTTGTTCAAAAGCATGTGACACACAGTCCAGTGAAGAGCAGAACATCTCAGAGTGGCCTCAACTTGACCCACTAGAACTAAATATTTTGCTTACAAACTTAAAATGTTTCAAAAATTACTTCAATAATGAATTCAATGTAAAAAAATCAATCAAAATGTTGACAATATACAATTTAAGTAAGCAGACCAATTAGGGACATTGGGAGGAAAGGGTACAGCTTTACTCAGAAACTTGAAAGTATCTGTTAAAATATCTGTTTTAATTAATCAGTTTTCAAAAGAAAAGAGATATGGTTTTACTGGAGGCAATAAATTTCAATCACAGTGAAATATTTCTAAAAACTGAAATTATAATCTATTTTATTCAATTATCAAAACAAATCATTATTAATCTCTACATTATAATGAAAAGTTTCAGAATGAAGAAGTTTGATTTGCGAGTTGAAGGAAGCATTTAAAACGAATCACACAAAAAAGATGACTTTATAAATGTCCACTGTCCTCCATGATTTAAAGAGATGATTCAATCCAAGTAATGTATAGACACTCTTCCTTGCTTCATAAAATATGTCTCTGACATCTATTAAACAGATTAAGTAATCTTTGTGTTTTGCATGCTTATTTAATGTAGGCCAGTCCCTGAGAATCCTTGGGAAAGCTTAGAAAATAATTATAAAATATATCAGAGAGAAAAATCTTGAATTTTAATCTATGTGTGCATAATAGTCTCCATTTGAAGACAAATAAACACAAACTTTGACAAACACTTCTTGAACACTGACACTAGCTTGGTCCAAACGCCTCACATTTTATAAATTGAGAACAGCAACAGAGTGGCCTGTGAGGGGAAGAGTTGCAGCGTGTGTAAAATATTTATGGTTAGTTATACATTTTTAAAAGAGTAGATAGAAATTCAAAGCCACATAGTAATTCAAAGGAGTTTCTTATTCATCTGGTAGTCTGGGGCTTTGAAGAAAATGTGACTGGAAAGCAATATTATGACTAATCTGCTAAAAAAGAAGTGATGTTCTGTAATGAAAAAACTCAATACTAAACCCAGAGACAAACTTCAGGGTAAAAACCAACACCCCTATGGCCAGCTAAAAATATTAAGCACATGGCTTGGATAGAACATTTATTACAAACTCAAAGTGACAAGAAGGTGTCATTTAAACAGGAAATTTTGTTTGGGCAATTGCCTTATCCTCATTTTTACTTAAAATATGTCTGAGGATATGCCTTTCAAGAATATTTAATAATATGACTATGACTTCCTAATGATATTTAGCCTATGAAACTGAATTATCGGGTAGCATCACCTCAAAGATTACAAGATAATAGGGAATTTTATAGACAAGTCCAAGACAGTCTGACCTGAAGACCAGCAGATTCAAAGCAATGTGTATCATCTGGAACCGCTTCACTTGGTAGATACGTATATTAAAAGGCATCCATTGGCTGCGCTGGTAGGTCAGAAACCTAGTAGCTCAGGTCAGGGATACACAGCCCACTTCCAGACATTGAGTCATGTACTGTGCTGTGTTAAAGCAGCGTAACTTACAAGATAAACGTGGAGTTATTTGCTGATCTTGTAAAAAGAAAGTGTCAGTAAGAGATAACATAATATTTCAGCAAATTTTGTTATTAATTTACCATATATAATTGTGGGATATTGCATGTTCACAAGAAGTATCAAATATAGGTTCCATGATTTTTTTAAATGAGAATACCCTTATGTAACCACCACTAAGACCAAGATAGGAAATGCTTCCAGCAGCTGACAATGTTTCCTTTCTGGCTAATAATCATGCATCTATCTCCATCCCCACATGAGCTACTCTGGTGCATTGTGAACTAGTTTTTTCTAGAGTATGGGTTTGCCACTAGTTTGGTTTGGTTTGGTGTTTGGTTTTGGTTTTGGTTTTGGTTTTGGTTTTGGTTTTGGTTTTGGTTTTGGTTTTGGTTTTGGTTTCTGCAAAGTGACGACAGTTGCTATTGGCATGGATGTTGGACAAGGTGTTTGTTGAAAAAAAAAAATTCCAGCTGTTGCTATTGTTACCATTAGTGCCCCTCTGATTTTTAAAAATTATTTTATTTATTTACATACATTCCAGGTGTTGCCCTTTCTCCCTGCCCCCTCCCATGTTCCTCTACCCATTCCTCCTTCCCGTTGCCTCTGAGAGGGTGTTTTCCACCACCAACCAAGCCTTTCTTTTCACTAGGGCCTCAAGTCTCTCAAAGATTAGGCCCATCTTCTACCACTGAGGCAAGACCAGGCAGTCCTCTGCTATATATGTTCTGGGATCCTTGGACCAGCCAGTATATGCTGCCTGGTTGGTAGCTCAGTCTCTGGCAGCTCCCTGGGGTCCTGGTTAGTTGAGACTGCTGGTCTTCCTATGGGGTCACCCTCCCCTTCAGCTTCTTCAATCCTTCCCATAATTCAACCACAGGGGTCCTTGACTTCAATTAAATGGTTGGGTGTGGGTAACAAAAAAAGCCACAGTGGAGTCCTGGGGGGTTTTCCCCTGGAGTCCTACATACGTGAGAAAGTCTAAGGTTCCAGAGGCTGGAAACCTTGGTGGCAGCAGGCTCCAATGACACGAGAAAGTCATTGGTTCCAAAAAGGGTTTATTTTCATGGCGTATGGTGGATGGATCTGGATGTACCCCCCTGACTCAGGGCAGACCTGAATTAAATAGGGAGGGAGAAAAGGGGAGGGTCTGGGAATGCTTAATTGGCTCCACCCTCTGGCCTTCATTAGTATGTAAATTTCTCTAAGGCCTGAGGCCTGTAGTCACACCCTCTACCTGTGCACTTTGGGAGGGGCTGTAATGGCCTACATGACTGAACAATGTAGGTCCATGGAGACTAGACTTCGTGTCAGGACCCTGGTTCTGGGGACTTGGCTGAACACCTGCCGTTTCTCCCTTGGAGTCTCGAGGTTCCAGGCCTATGCCCAGCCAAGAACCAAGATAACCTTACGAAGTCCCACAGTCAGGTATAAATATCTGCATCTGTCTCAGTCAGCTGCTAGAAGGACCTTTCAAAGGACAGCCATGCTAACCTCCTCTCTGTAAGTACATCACAGCATCAGTAATAGTATCAGAACTTAGTGCCCCCACTGAGATTGATACCCTCCCACACCCTATAGCCTGCCTGCCTCTCAGGTCAGCAGTAACCAGGGACACGGGTGAGACTCCTGCCCAAATACTCAAATTCCTCTCTGATTTTAAGATAATTTTACATAATCTTTCTGGTCTTGGGTTCCCCTTGGAATTCCCTGCCAGGGTCTTTTCCTAAGAGTAAGATGTGTTATCCCCTTCCTTTGTGTCTGTCCCAGAGGTCATGGCAGTTCTGGAGAGATCCTTGTGGGAAGCCAACTGCTGCAGCCTTATAACTTACAAGCTCTATTACAGTAGAGCCAAAGGACAAGTTTCTTCATTTGTTTAATCCTCAAGCTAGTCCTGTACAGATCTCAAATGCCACAGATAAATGCAAACTTAGCAACTCGACATCAATATTAATAGAAACCCAGTCAGTTCCTACCACCTTAGGGGTAAATAAATAAATGAGTCATCTGGCAATTGCCCCTCATTAACACTTCCTGTATGCACAAGCTTAACAAGCTTGTCATTACTAGAATCAATTTATTCCTTTGTCCAAAGGGCCATTCATCTGGTGTCTGTGTTCCTTCATCCCTGTACAGACTACGCTTGGGTTTCCTTAATGATGGGAATTTATTATCTCAGAAAGAATCCCAGTACATTTTAAAACTATATTTGCAATTTAAAGATGCAGAAAAATACCTCAAAAACAGAAAATTTCATAAATCTGATATCATTGCAGAAATAAGACTATTATAATTTTTTACTATTTATATAGCACCCCAAATTTACTATATGTTTAACAAGAACACATAATCAAATCTTATACAGCTGTTAAAAATTTACTCTTTGTATCCAGAACTAACTAATTTCTTTATTCAAGTACACGTTACCTAACCTTATTTCTATCAGTCATGAACCACATAGACCACAGTTCATAAAATGCTATTGCCTAGCAGTGCCAGAGTCTGTTTAGTTTTAACATACTCCATGACCTTCCCACAGAAGTGAAATCTCCTAATGATTGATATAGTCTCAAAACTTTTCATATTGCTAAGCAATGCAATGTTTAACTGTGCTTAGTTTTATAATAAACCCTACTATATTTGAATAAAGAAAAATGTGGTCATTCACTTTGTTGTGAACTAAAGGCTGTTAAAGCAACACAATGTTGACAGACCACTTACATTTATAAAACCTTGACACTCTGTGAAGATGGGAACTGAAAACACTGGTAGTCTATGGAAAAAGCATAGTATCTAATGAGAGAGATAACACAATGATACTTATGAGAACTGAATAAGGAAACAGTAGTAGAAAGCTCTCATTTATATTTTTAGATAAAGATTCTGCCACTTGAGGCTTATGCATAATATCACATAGATGAGGGCACAATAAATAGGAAATTTACAAGTTTCAATGTGAAATGACGAAATTGAAGCATATCTACTGTGAGCATTATTGATATTGATTGATATTTCTAAGCTAAGAAAGTGATCTTCATATAATTCTATAATTATTCTTAGACACTCACAGAGAATCTGTGAGCTTCCTCAAACCTAAGCAGTTTAGCAGTGAGTTTTCCAAGGACACCTTCATACTGTTAGTTCTATTAGCTGTACCTGGGATCTTATCAAAATGCATCTTTGCCAACCTCCTACCCTAATTTCTGAATCGATAACTGGAGAGAGGCCCAATGCCTATTTATTAGGTCCCTCAGGTGGTTCTGATGAAAGCTGAAGTGTGTGATTCAAAGTGAGACTAAAAAAATTAGACAATGTGTCTTCATAAAATAAGAAGCAGCCCCATAACATTCAAAGAAAGGAAACTATGGCTTAATGGGTTGTCAAAATTGAAAGGAAAAGTTCAAGTCTAAGACTATGCTTTGATGAGTACAGGCTAGCAAGAGCCTGTTACCATTTATTTTGCTTTTGTGACCTTTGATTCTTCATCTCTTTTTTAAAAATGCTATGTGTACAATGCATCTATGGGTCAATTATTTAAGCCAAGTTATTCAACTTTTTCTC
The DNA here is from genome assembly GCA_021653895.1 of Mastomys natalensis. Taxonomy (NCBI): domain Eukaryota; kingdom Metazoa; phylum Chordata; class Mammalia; order Rodentia; family Muridae; genus Mastomys; species Mastomys natalensis. The sequence goes on from JAJTUV010000572.1 coordinate 48,668, forward strand.
CCAGCAATCACAACAGCATCCTTCTACATTCCTTCTTTCCTGACTGAGAGCATTGAATAGCAAAAATAGAGGAAAATGCACCAAAATGAGAGACATCAATAAAGGGATGAACTGATATCTAAATCAAATTTAAAGAAAAAAGAAAAAGAAAGAAAAGAAAAATTACTTAAAAGCAAAAGCAACCTAAACTTTAAAACACACATCAAGATATTTATTTTCTCTTGAAGATTCCCAGAACCAAAAGCCTAGAGGTCTGCCTGGTTTTCTTCCTCGAGCTACAAGCCCAGATCAAAACTCTCAAGAGGCTTCTTCCAATCCCAGGAAACAAGCAAGGCAGCAACCGGATGTCTCTCAGCCAAGCAGTTTCCTGCCAACAGCCGCTCTCCCTCCTGGTCTAGAGTATTTAAGCCAGGTTTGTATGCTTTCCATTTCTACTAGTGTGTTTTCTTTAAAAGTGAGTCAAACTCAGTTTCTTGCTTTTCAACCAATAATTTAACGGGGTACAGAATGCATGGCAAATCATGAAGTTATAAAATGCTGATTTTATTGATTTCTATTATTTAGAAAGAATTTTACTTCACTTTATTGTCACCTATCCTTAGTGACTTGACAGAGTGGCCTAGACTAAACAGTCTTCACTTTGTCATGTAACACGTTTATCTGACTTCTGTTCATGGCTCAAGGTGTGGAGATAGATATTCTCAAGCAATTATCCGACAAAAACCACGTACAGCTATTAAATTAAACATATTTATTGAGCACTTGCTATGTTCAAGGTGCATAAGAAACGTAACATCTATCCCATGTCACTCAAACATTTGGTAAGTTAATGATCAAACAAAAATGAATGTTGATTTATAAAGTGCAAAACAGTGTACAAAAGCCAGGAAAACACATCTTTAAAAGAGAAGGCAGTTGTGGAGGCTTCTGCAAAGAGCTGAGACTTTTCAACAGATCTCAAAAGTAGTGTGAAAGTCAAAGGGAAAGCAAGTTACTGTCTTCTGATGTCTGTGAATCTCCAGGCTAACTTGCTTGAGTAATCATATTGCTACTAGGTATAGTTGCTATTACAGTCTTAGCAGAATGGACAGAGCTTCCAGCCTTGTAATATCTCTGTCATGTGGCAAATACGTAGCCATTGCTGTTCATGTATGGGTATATTGTTGTTGTTTTAGCAGATTATCTTACACAAGATTAAAAAGACTCTTACACTAATATTGGAATGTCAGCACATATGCCACCATACGTGCCTGTCTGGCATTCCTTCAAACATAAAGTCTATCTCTTTTATCAAAATCAAATCTCTGTGTTAATTCCCTTAAGGTACAAGAGATTTCTGTTATGCCTGATAGGGTTTTAGCTTCATGTAGCATATGTTGCTGGGAAAATGTTTATAAATTGCAGATGCCTTCTCCAGAAACCCACTGGCAGACAAATGTTCTATAGAGACTGGCGAGTGCAGGAAGCTAGGAAAAGGAGCTGGAAAAGCTAGCCTACCATCTTCCATCTGCAAAAAGGATCAGCTGTAATAGCTGACTAGAGTTGATTAACTGCTGCAAGCTGTTTGGGACTGTTGTCAGACAAGATTTTGCCAAATATAAAAGTGATATACCAGCGCCAGAGGGCTGGGGTTTGATGATCACATATGGCTACCACATAGTCTTCATCCACCCATGAATGATGACACACCGTGGCCAGATGCTTAACATGAATACGTGTCCAAGTGTTCGATAAATAGACCTAAGATCTCATGAGCTTCTGTCTTAAATGCAGTGCGTTTTCTTAAAACATACCTTTGCTGATATTTTTCAGAAAACAAAACATGCCATAAATTGTTAATATTTTATTTCTAATCAGTATAACTTACTCATTCTGTACTAAAAGAATACGGGGTTACTTTAAGCCTATACGTACAAAAAGATGAGTGAGCATTTCAAAATCGAGTAACTTTCTATTAAATGACTTTGTGTTAACTTTTTTATTGAAAATATAATTTTTCCTCACAAAATATATTCTGATTATGGTTTTCTCACCCTCTACTCCTCCAAGTTCCATACCATTCCCCCTCCTTTCTGTATCCACCCCTTTTATGTCCTTCATTGGACAGCTAACAGTCTTCTAAGGGATTATAATGCAATACGATATGTTATGTGATAAAACCAAAAATCAAACACATAGGAATTTGAAAAAAACAAACAGAAAGAAAGAGCCTAAGAGAAGACACAAGAAATAGAGACCCACTCATTTACACATTCAGGAATCCCATAAAAAAAAAAAAAAAACATTAATCTAGAAACCATATCATATACACAAATTGTGTGTGTGTGTGTGTGTGTGTGTGTGTGTGTGTGTGTGTGTGTGTGTTAAAATGTTTTAAAAAGAGGAAATCCCTGATATGACATGTTAGACAAGGAACCTCCAAGATGCCGTTGAGTTCATTTTCTGTTGGCCATCTACTGCTGGGCATGAAGCCTACCCGTAAGATTAGTTTGTTTCCTCAGAGAGACTCCCTTGAGGAAACTAGATTTTGATTTGCAAGTCGTTATCAATTGGAGAGTGCTTCTAGGTTAGGGATGCAGACATGTGACTAATTCTCCTTTGAGCTCTAGGGCACTACCTGGTGCAGGCCCTGTGCACATTGCCTCAGTCTCTGTGAGTTCATATGTGTGTTGAACTTATTAACTTAGGGACCTTGCTTTCTTGGTATTGTCCATCTCCTCTGCCTCTTACACTCTTTCTGCTTCCTTCTCAATAGGGATTCCTGAGCCCTGAGCAGAGAGATTTGATGGAGATATCCCATTTAGGGCTGAGTATTCGAAGGTCTCTTACTCTCTGTGTGTCTGCTGTGGTCTCTTCTGCATTCGTTTCCACTTGCTGCAGGGAGAACTTCTCTGATGATGGTTGATTAAAGAAAGAACTGATCCAAACAAAGTAGAATGTGATTATGAGTCACTTTATTGCTATGTTTTTGTTTTCTTTAAGAACAATAGTATTTGGTTTTACCTTAGTTCCCTGAGCTATCTATCTAGTCTGAGGTTCTTAGTCACCCAAGATGTGACTAAGTTAAGGTATACTATAACCCTGACCTCAGGACTCCGTTGCTAATTTGATTCTTCTTAGAGGTAACAACCACATTCTTTCTGAAGTTGCTTTCCCCTTCCTTGATCACATCTCTCCATTTTCTGCAAGGAAATAGAACTATTGTGATACACTCAAAATTTACTTCCCTTAAAGATGCTTTGTCTTTATTGTTCTTTGGATTCTAGAGTATCTCAAGTCATAAATGACTTCCATAAGAAACATTTGCCTTTTTAAAAGAGACAACATTGTATTCTTTCATCAGTGGTAAGGCAATAAGAGGAAATGTTCTACCTCATCTCAGGATATACAAGGAAAATGAAAGAAAAAATACACAAAAATACTCAAATTTCCTGGAGTCATGGATTGACAATCAATACCATACTTTACCAAAAATTGCCTTGTCTTAAAGATTCCTGGCAACTTACATATATGATTAGAGAATACAGTGACAACAACTTCAAGATGGGATTTAAATTGAAGCATTAGAAATACAGTGATCAGCAATTCAGTAAAGGCTCACGACTTGGCTATCGTGGGACTAGGAATGAGGAGGATTAAAATACAGATACAAAGAAATGAGGCTGCTCTAAAACAAGTATTTTATATTTTACTTGGCCAAAGGTTGTGGCCAGTATTTGATAGCAGACCACTTTCTCTGCTTCAGTTGACTTTCTGTTGGTGTCTGAAAGTTTTCTGATTTTCCTGGTCTGAGGAAAATAGGAATTAGAGCTATTTACAAAACATCATCTTTCAGCTTAAACAGAAATTTATTCCTTTAAAGCACAGTGCCACCTGAAGGAGTCAGTGGACATGGAGGGACTGGAAGAAGCTGGATGCCCAATACTCATCCTGTGGCTTCATTTCTTCAGAAGAGAATTGAGGACATTTTAAAATGTCTTCTACATTATTGTTCACACATTATTTTAAAAATATCTTCCAAATAGTTTGTAGTCTCACTGCCCTTTTTCCTTATCACACAGCATAAATACTGTCGCTCTTCTTACTCTTGACACTTCTGCCTTGGGACTTTAAGAGTTCTATAGTTCTATAAATTATTAGTTTAATAATAACATTTGATGGAGACACCTCACACATCCTATAAACCAGACATGGCTTCATAGAATATGAAGCTTCATAGGGATATGATTTGAGTAATGAATTCTTCCCTACCTAATTTGTTCTTTAGTTGAGACATGGTACGTATTTTTTCATTGATCTAGAATCAAGTAAGTTGATTTTGTTCTCAGAGTTTGCTTTGGTTTCTGTGGCAATGTCTTTCTCTTATACATGGTGAGTGTTCAAAACGTTTTCATAAAAATGAAATGCTGTGATGGAATGGTTTTCACTTCCTTTGTATTATCCTTTTGCAGTTGGACCTGATAATCATCCATCAGCAGGTGGAACTTCTTGGGAGTAAGTAAATCAGAATCTGCATTTATTAAAACTTCTGAAAAGGCTTTAGTGTTCAGAAGATTCCTTACATCTAAAACATTACAAACAATGTATACAATTAGATTAAATGATTGCTTGACCTATTTTTAAACCAAATCAAAATTTGTTAATTTTAAAAAAGTATAAATATGAAAATAAGTCTTTCATAGGTGACATTTAAATTCTAATAAATTTAATCTTTAAGCAATAGTTAATATCCCATAGATATTAATCACTAAAATTTTTTAATATTCTAATAAGGGAAATCACAGTTGAGGGCATATTAAAATTTCATTGAAACAAATGCTATTGTTTTATTGCTTCCCAATTGACTCAACAAAATATGTACACAATTTATCATAGGGAAGTGTGTAAAGATGATTAATTAAATTTCAAATTGCTTAAGTGCTTTCTGTTTATGAGATCCTATATTACTCCAATATATGTCAGAATTAAACTGGTTGGCCAGCTTTTCTACTGTGGATGTTAAGAAAAATTGTAGATATGGTAATAAATGCCACTATGAATTATCCCAATAACTTGCAGAAAAATAATAAGGTTGTTATCTGAGTAATGAGTCCATTCTTACACAATTTATTCTTTGTTTGAAAGGTGTTGGAACATGTTTGTTCATAGTTCTACAATAAAATTAGTTAAGTTGTTAGTTTTGTTCCCAGACTTTGCTTTGATTCCTGAGGCTAAGTCATCAAAGTTTAGAACACGGAAACAGATGTGTCTGAAGCTGAAACTATCAGCTCAGTAACTCCACCATGACTCTATGTTCTATTAATACTCCTTGACTTTTGACAAGTGGTGATACCAATCAAAGCATGTCTTCATAAGATGTGTTTCGCAATAGTGATACTCGGCACTGAGACCTCCAACAAATATGAGATCAAAAACAGCTTGGGACAAAGAATTTACTTTGCAGTGGAAGAAAGCATCTGTTTTAATCGTAATGTGTGTTCCACGCTGCGAGCCTGCACCCTGAGGATCACAGACAACTCGGGTCGAGAGGTGATTACAGTGAACAGGCCCCTAAGGTGTAACAGCTGCTGGTGCCCTTGCTACCTACAAGAGGTTGGTCTCTGCCCCTCAGCATCTTCTCTTTTTAAGATTATTCCTTTAAGTGGCACTCATCTGGAACTACAAGACAGTAAACCTTACAGTTGTTTGAATTTATATCTTCTTTTATAGAGTAAGGAAAACACGAAGATTTGGTGAGGCACCTTTTACATTTGTAACCTGAAACTATGGTAGCTACCATGAGATTAAATGGTAAAAACAACCCATGCATCCTATAAACGAGACATAGCCTTCTGGCTCGTGCATTACCCAAATAATTGTAAAGGCTACAGTTCTTACCACTACACAAATACAGTCATCTTCAACAATACCAATGCCAGGAGAGGCCATGACTCTTAACCTCATCCACTGTGTACTCTTCCCTGGGTGTTATACTCAGAATGATACTGAGCATTTTGCACATTTAATAAATCCATGGTATGCAACAAAGTGACATTACTCAATCATTTTATTTTAAGATATAATTGTCATTGTTAGTGTAATTGTAATGATAGCTCTCATTGAGGTAGACTCAATTTGATCTGATGTCTCTGTGAGATAGAAGAATGTGGTTTCATTCTACATTCTGCAGAATACACACATACACATATAAACACACACACGGAAAATGTTAAATATATCAGTGAAATGAATTTTTATCATTTCCATGACAAAATACAAAATCTCACTTTGCACTCTAACACAAAATGTCAGAATAAAACACTGCTTCACATCCTAGAAACGCCTATGTATAATGGCTTTTATAATACAACAGTTATGTCATAACAAATATTGTATAGATGTATGTTGATATTCTGTGATTAATGAATTATTACTGTAGAAGATCTGATTTTATTACTATTTTCTCTTACAGCTAGAAATCCAAGCCCCTCCTGGTACTATAGTTGGTTATGTTGCACAGAAGTGGGACCCCTTTCAGCCCCAAATTCACAATCCAAAACGCAAACAAAGAAGATATTTTGAAAATCGTTGGTCCTTGTACAACTTGTGGCTGTTTTGGTGACGTGGACTTTGAGGTATGAATGACAAAGAAAGTTTTGCTTAGGTCCTGAGTTCTTGCAATGCAATTCAATTTATAAATCATCAACATCATAATGTACTACTTAAATACATTTTAAGAATTGCATATTAGGCTGGGTGGTGGTGGCACACGCCTTTAATCCCAGCACTTGGGAGGCAGAGGCAGGCGGATTTCTGAGTTCAAGGCCAGCCCGGTCTACAGAGTGAGTTCCAGGACAGTCAAGGCTATACAGAGAAACCCTGTCTCGAAAAAAAAAAAAAAGAATTGCAAATTAGTATAATACTCTAACAAATCCTGTTTACATGGTTTATAATAGCCATTACTCCAGAAATTATAAAATTAAAATTCTTGGCATATTTGCTAAATACAGTGATAGACTGCTATATCCCCTTACCTAAAACAGTAAATCTCTTGTAATTTTTAACTTAAGTCTTTAAGCATCAGGCATATTCATATATATGTTATATACATATATATGAATGTGAGACAATACCATCATTTTTATATAACTTATATATTGTGATTGTTAAAAATTATGGTAGCCCTATATTTGATGAAGTTGATTCATAGAGAGTTAAAACACATGTGGGGCAGAGTGAATATGTATGTTATCCTTGTCCTTTTCTGTTGGCCTGCTTGGATGGACATTTAATCCCATTCAGGTCTCATTTCAGAAGCATACTCCACTTGAGTGTCACTATATAAAGCTATGTATGTAAGACTTGCTACATTTGCTTAATAAAATAATGTACTCATAGGTTTAGGGAACTGAATATTATTAACATGAGCCATTGCAAATTTAGCCTGTAATAGCATATGCTCTTGCAACCGATATCCTGAATGTACATCAAAGGCAGGGAGAATTTACATTTAAAGCATCCGTTTTCATTATTCAAACATATCCCACCTATGTCTGTTTTCACAACTTCTGAAGGAGTCTCTAGACATTGAGAATACAGACTTTGTTAAGTGACTTGTCCTAAGCCCATATTCTGAAAGGATGTCACACTTCTTAATACTGTGATTGAGTAGATTTTAACATTAGGGTTTAGTATTCATGCTATAGCTATGTCCTAAGAAACCTTCTCTATTTTCTATTTTCTATCATCATACAGAAAGTGAAGCTCCATACTAAATAACTGTCAGAATGATAAACAGAATAAAGAAATAAATTGTTGATAAGTCAGACTTAGATCTCTCATTTAATAGGCATGGCCAACTTCAATGTCAGACTAATCTCAGTCTCCTGATTATACACTAGCTCAAAGTGACTTATAATACTTAGGACTGGTTAGAAGGGAATGAGTTAACAAAGGTCTGAGTATAACATAAAAAATATAGTTTGACAATTAATAATTTTTAAAGTTTTAATAATTACATAACTGATAAGTTTTTCAATTTAATTAATTGTACCTAGAAATAATTCATTCAAATAATTTTTAAATATCTGTGTGCATATGAGCACATGTACACACACAGTATATGTATTTTACATACATATTTTATAATAGCAAATTCTGGTTTAAAATCCGAATATTGGTTAAGACATTCATTAGCTTTGTGCTTAGCTATATAGCTAAGAGATGCACGTGCTGCCATCTTGTGGCTGTATGGCCTTAATTATTTACTCCATCTGCATAGAAAATGAAAACAGATTATAAAGGTCCGGAAACTGTGGTAGCCTGAAGATTTTGACTACTGCAGAGGTAAATATCCACACACAGGAGCAAAACAACATAGGGTTGCTTCTTGGGGGTGGTGGATAATATAGCGGTTCAAAGCCATCATGAGAAAAATACACCAAGATGTCAATCATCTCTTTTATCAGCAATATCATGCCTATCTATTATTATCATCATCATCATTATATTATCATTATCATATTAATTTTGCAAAGGTGAAAACTGTTGATGAAAAGATTACAATTGGGAAGATCTCCAAGTACTGGTCAGGATTTGTCAATGACGTGTTCACAAACGCTGACAACTTTGGGATCCATGTTCCTGCAGATCTCGACGTGACACTCAAAGCAGCAATGATTGGTGCTTGCTTTCTCTTTGTAAGTTTAATCTAAGCTGCATGGGTGAGTTTTGCCCTTACAAGCAAGACTGTATAGAGCAGATCCTCTACATAGTCTTGACCTGCAGAGGCTGCTTTACACGCAGAGGCATTTTAAGAGATGATCATCCTCCTTTGGAAATCAGAATTTAGAGGTTTATTTTTTACTCATACTGGGAACACAGGAGTCAAGTAATATCTTTGACAAAATGCTTGACTAGCTCCTGCCTAAGGTCTCCCCCATCATGAACGTTTTGAACTCAGCATCCTGTGTTTTGTTTTGTTTTCTCAAGCAAACCAACATCTTTTCTCTTCCTTCTGTTGTTATTCAGGATTTAAGAACCCAAGCCTAACAATTACTTTAATCTATGCTGCTGTTGAATAAAGTCAGCCCCATTTATTGTGTCTACTTAGAAAAAAACATTAACTGAAAGTAATTCCATACTTTAATCTTTGATGGTCACAGAGAGTTAAGCATAAACACCAAATATTTATTCTATTCCCCATCCTATCACTTCCTGCTTACCTTCCCCATTTTTGGTCATCCCACACTTCAGCATTACCCTTTCAACACACACATACACAAACATTCACACGTGTACACACACATTCACACACAGACAATAAGCACACACAAAAAAAGACAAGCACACACAGAGTCATGCATTTATGTACATACATTAAAAAAAACAGTCTCATACAAACACATGTTCACATACTCTGTCTCTTGGGTATTCATTAGATCTTTCTTATCAAGTTGTTCACTTAGTTTTCATATTAAAATTTTCATTTGTCATCTTCTTTACTAACCTACTTTGCCAACAAGTTGCTGTCAAAACAGTATTGGTAAACTATAGCTGTTTTCTGGATCTTAAACTTTTGTGACTTTTCTGTTCACTTATTTTCAGAAACCGTCTAATAAGTTCTCAGCCCTTACCTGCATACACCAAGCCAATGCCTGAACATGACATTGAATGAATCCTCTGTGCTCAATAAACTCAAATGAAGACTGATCTAGATAGTTTCCTAGTTCTATGAATGAGTAAATTTTAAACTCTAGCAACTAAGAGACTCATATACTTAACTGACAATAGAAACAACTCCCAACAATTTTGCTAAATCATAACCTCATGAAACCTTTGCAATTTTCCCAATATATGTTTTGAGACAGCTTCTCAAATATATTTCTAAGGTAAATAACATACATTTTGAAGGTGATACCTGTTTTAGCTTCTTCCTCTGCCTTCTAAGGTTTGCAATTGAATTTCACAGTCTTGACCACCCCCAAATTGGTGCTATTAAGATTACTTAGATTTAAGTTGATGACATGCTTAAAATTCAACGTGTGAGAGTCATGAACCTTAAAACATTATAGTTTTTATTCTTCCAATAAATCATACATTGCTGAACCACCACTGAGAACATCGTAGCTTCACATCATCAAAGCTGGCATGTCAAGCTCTTGATCCTAATTGTTGCCTCTTTTATAAATTTATTCATATTCATTTTATTTATTTGTAGGATTTTATGTTCTTTGAACATTCACTTGCTGGATTATAACAAGCACGATGACGAAAACAATAAAATATGCAAAACACATTTCAGTAAGTAAAAGGCAAGTTTAAATGATCTTCTTCCTTTGAAGATGTCTATGTTTGACACTATCTAATTCTTTTTCATTTTTTTCTAGATGTCCCTTGGGCTCTGAGTTTCATTTCTGAATGGTCTGAATATTTGATTTTTTTTATAACTAAATGTTAATTACTATATTTATTAAAACACAGTTTAATGAGACAATTACCTGGTTGTGAACGCATGATAGCTAAATACGCAATTACTAGCGTTGAGTCCAAGGTTACTGTGAGAGATTAGCATTCTCTTTTTATTCTTTTGAAGTCACTGCAATGGTAAGCATGAAAGATGAGAGCTAAGGCTTGCAGCAACACTGATGGGAATTCAGTGTTTAGAGAACACTTTGAAGTGTTGCTGGTACTACGGGTGGTTACTAATCAAAAGGCTTGAATTTCTAAAATATCTTTTCAAAAGTAGCTCCTTTTGACTTCCTTAATTTTATTTCTTTTTAAAAAAATTTCTCGTGTATTCTTAACGAATTAAAGAATAGGCGTTATTTTATAGCACACTTTTCATATTCTCTGAGAGAGAACCTCGCATTTCTGAGACTTTTAATTTTCTTAATGTAATAAATACACTTTACTTATTTTGGGAAAGTTGAAGACTGAGTAAATACTATGTATAGGATCTGAAGTAAGATGGATAGCTTCCATTTGTTCAAGTAGCACAGGCACAATCATATTCCATAAGGCAATTAACTAAAGCACTGAGCAGATTCATGCCAGAAATTTAAATAGCCATATAGATAAACTCTAATTTAGTGAAAACAGTCTTCTCTACCAGGATTTTATCTAACTTCTATGAAGTTTCTGTCAGTTAAGGGATCTGAGACGTCAAAATGATAAATGGACAACTCTCGAACTAAAAACAAACAGAAGCAAAAGAGTCAGACCTGACTCCCTGCAGCAGTACAGAAATAAGAACACAAAGTAAATGTAACCAGTTCAGAATTAGCACCATGCTGGGAAGCATATCTGATTCCCACACCCTACTTTTCCATATGTTTCCAATGCCCTGGAGCCAGGCTCCTCTTCCTGAACATTCCTAAACAGGGCTGAACTGGGGAACAACCGTTCAATACACAAACCTATGGGTGACATTCTCATCCAAACCACCACTTGAGTTCAAGGCCACACTGAGCTACAAAATCAAGTCCTACCTCAACCTCATTCCCACTCCCTGCCAAAAGAAATTTCTTAATTGGACCGAAGCTGGTGTGCAGTATCTGATCTTCAGTAATTTTATTAATGATATCCCGCATTGTCTTTGTTTGATTAAGTATGTTTAAAGCTGGTTTTAATTGTTACCCAAAGAAACGATAAGTTATCTGCCAGATCTCTCCAAGAAGGGCTATAGTTTTATTTCCAGACCCAGGAAGGAAAGTAATTCAGTATAAATAAGCAGAGTTGTTCATTTAAACATAGAGGAAAAGAACTCAGCAAGAGATAAGAGCATTTACAAAAGAGAATTCTTGCCAATTGAAAAAGAAAGCACAAAGTCTGTGAGTCAAGTATGCTTGGCAAGTCTGATAAACACAGGAAGACTGTGGCTGGACTGCAGTCATCAAGTGGAGGTACAATGCCAATAGGTTCTAACAGTATTCTTTGTAACCCATAAAACCTGGAAAAAAAAAATCTAAAACCTTCCTATGATCCCCAGTATTTCTCTATGAAGGAGAAGTTTTAATTGGTGTACTGATATGTGCCTATAATCTTGGTACTTGGGAAACAGGAGAACCTGAAGTTTGGAGCAAATGTATTACAGAAAACTCAAGACAAGCCATGTCAATCATCAAAACAGTACCAAAATCATCAAAACAGAGAGAGAGATGAATTCACCCATCCTGAAGGTAGTTGTATAGTGAAGTGATACAGTACTCCTCTACCACATGCAAGGATCTGGGTATGATCACTAGCACTGAAGACTGAAAATAAAATTAAGCAGAGAATTGAGGAAATAAAATTATCTATTTCCTAGACAACCTGAAAAGCCAGGTGACAATTGCGACCACATATTAACAGCTCACTAAAATTCCGACTCATTTGAGCCTCGGTACACATGTAGATTTTTATATTTGTTACTTTTACTAACCAAATAACAAACTTTGAATGTTTTCATAATTTGAAGGAACTATTATTTGTATTTATGTTATATGCATTGACATTTTTCCTATATGTATATTTTGCACCACTTTCCCATGAAGGTCAGAAGAGAGCATCAGAATCCCTGGAATTGGAGCTATGTACTATTATGAGTTGCCACTTGAGCACTTGAAGTTGAATTCAGTCAGGTCCTGTGGAAGAACAACTAGTACTCTTAACCTCTGACATACCTCTCCTGTCTATCAATATTTCTATCTCAAAAGTTCTGACATTGTTTTTCTGTTAAAATTAGAGGGACTTGAATTATTGTTTATAATATTTTGACTTTACAAGTTACATGGTTTTTTTTTTCCTTTCTATAAAATTCAACTTTTTGTTTGTGTGTCTTTCATTTGTTTTATTTTTTGTTTGTTTGTTTGTTTTTAGGTATCTATGGGGGAGGACAAAAGCCAGCTTTGGAATGTTACTCATGAGCTTTCCACTTTGTTTTCTTGATGCAAGGTCTCTCACTGGCCTGGAGCTCACAAAGTAGATAAAGCTTGTGGTCCAGTAGATTCTAAGTGCCCAATTCTCTCTGCTTCCTAACAATGGCATTGCAATTGCCTTCTACTATTCAGTTTTTTGTTGTTTTGTTTGTTTGTTTATATAGAATGCTAGGAATTGGACTTAGGTCTTCATATTTGCACAGCAGCCTAAAATTTTATTTTCATTAGCCCCTAAAATTTTGTTTTTATCCTTTTTTATTACATTCTAAATTTTTATTAAATTTGTGTTTTGACAATTTTGTATATTGGCACAATGTATTGATTACTCTCGGGGATTATCCTCACTTGCCTCTCCCATAAATCTCATCTCCTTTCTACAAGTACCTTTACCCTATTCAAGTGGTTGTTATTGGTTTTGAGGCAAGATATGTTTATAACCAGGATCATCTATCTGTACAACTGTTTGGAGCTGTGTGTTAGAGCCTGTAGGGGTTACCAGTAGTTATATAACTAATGGCAGTTACTCTCAATTTCACAGAATTTATCAGTGGACACTAATTCAGTAGAGTGAGCAGGGGCTCTGAGGTCTTCCTTCATTCATGATTGACTTTTGTCAGCTCCACTCTTGTGCAGATACTATATAAACAAGCTGGACTTGAGTTCAGTATTGGAATGGCTATATCATGGAACTTTCTAGTCCTTCTTCAGAACTATCTTCCAGCTCTTACATTCTTTCCATACCTTCCTCAACAATGTTTCTTGAGCCTTAGCAGAGGTGATAATAAATGTCTCTCTCATTTATGGCTAAGTGTTCAATCTTCATTCATTCTCAGCTTCTTGATCAGTCATTTGTGTTTTTGCATTCACTGACTTTCATTGCAGAGAGGCCTTTTTGATTTAAGATGAGAGTAACATTAGTCTATATCTATATACACAAATAAGTAAGAGGCAATTTGACAGTATGTCCATTTAACTAAACATAAGTAGGTTTTTCGCTGAGTATGGATATTTTTTACTAGGACTTGCAGTACCAAATATGAAACTCCTCCAGAGTGTGGGATTAATGCGGGCGGGGGGCCCATGGCCCCAGGCCTCCCTCGTGGCTGTGGAAGAGGCCCGTGACTGCGGTGGGGTCTTGAGCACGGTCCCTCAGGCTGATGTGGCAGCCTGGGGTCGGAGCACTTCCCGCTGCCGTGCTGTGGTTCCCACATGGTTGAGAGGGTTGCAGAGGCCTGGAAGTAGGCCAAAGAAGACACGCAGACTGGGCTTCCACGAAGTAGTTTTATTGACGAAAATGGTGAATCTGGTGCGCTGCACCTGCCCCCACCCCACCCCCCACCCCGAAAAGCCAGGAGGTGTTCCCTTATATTGGAAAGGGGCTGGACTAGGGAGGAGACTTAATTACATATGTTCCCCACCCTCATTAATATGCAAATCTCAAGGCAGAGGGCTCTTAGGCACACCCCTTACCCGTGTTTTACGTGACTTGAGATTACAGGTGAAACGGAGAGGGCCCCGGTTCTGGGGGCATGGCCACGCCTGCAATCTCAGGGTTCCAGGTCAATGGCAACCCTTCTATGGTCCAACACAGAGTACACCAACCAGAGAGCAGTTGTTTACCACCATAACAACCATGTCACTATTGGACAATTAGGCACACATTGCCGGGCAGACACATGCTGTAGTTTGTAGACTTTACAACTACTGGTCCCTCTTCTTCTCCAGCAATCTTCATAGTACCTTCGAGAACTATGAAGCATAACTAGCATGGATAAATAACCCATCTCAGTTCCACCTTAATTTTTCTGTCTTCATTTCTTTGATGACTCATTCATTTTTCAATAGTATCTTATTTAATCTCCACAAGCTTGTGTCTTCTTTTTGTTTTGTTTTGGTTTGGTTTTTTGTTGGGTTTTGTTTGTTTGTTTGTTTTTTCGAGACAGGGTTTCTCTGTATAGCCCTGGCTGTCCTGGAACTCATGCTGTAGACCAGGCTGGCCTCTAATTCAGAAATCTGCCTGCCTCTGCCTCCTAAGTGCTGGGATTAAAGGCGTGCACCACCACCGCCCAGCAGCTTATGTCTTTTTTATTTTTTTTATTATTTTTTTATTTAGTTATTTAAATCACATTGTAAGTTACTTATTTACACAGAGGTTATAAACACAAAAAGGCAGGATGTGGGGGAGGGAATGGCACCAGAGCATAGGTGTTCAGGGGGAGTACAAATACCTTTCAAAACAGGGTATCAGCTGAGTGTAGGTTCAGGAGACAGGTCACTATGGCTCTGCCTATGATTCACTTGTCCTTATCTAAGTTGGTACTGTCCACCAAAGCTGCCTATTTATAAGACCTATGACTACTCGGTCTGGTAAATTTCCACAGAAGCTGCCTGTTTACAATAGCTTATAGCCTTCTGTTTCAGTGTTTTTCCACAGAGACCCAAGACTTTGTGTTAGCATGCATGTATGTTAGGCCTTCGCAAGAATAGAATCACCAAGGCCCTTCTATACTTAGAGAAGGGAGGAGATGTCAGGAGCAGCCCTGCATATACACTAAAGGCCTAAAATTAGCCATAGGCCTAAAATCAGCTTGTGTCTTTTTAAAGATTATTTTGCTATTGACTTTAAGATGTATTCCATTGTGGCTAGATAGTATACAAAGAGTTATTGCAATTTTTTCTTCACTTGTTGAGATTTATTTTGTGTCCAAAAATATGGTCTATTTTACAGAAATTTCCATGTACTACATAGAAGAAGGTATATTCTGTAATGTTTGGGTGAAATATTCTATTGGTATTCATTAGGTATATTTGATCACTGATGTCACTTTTATTATGACATTTTTATCTTCTTAAATCTTGTCTGATTGACCTGTCAATTAGTGGAAGTAGAGTGCTGATGTTACCTAATGTTATTATATTGAGGTTGATTAGTAGTTTACTACATAGTAGCATTTGTTTTGTGAAACTGATTGCACTTAGATTTGGTGCCTATGTGTTTAAGAATGTAATAGCCTTTTGGTGGATTGTTCATTTAATCAGAATGAAATGATTACTTTCTCTATCTCTATTCATCAGTTTAGATTTTTAGCTTAACTTTCTAAGATTCTAGTATTGCAGTCAATGCCTGTTTGTTTCCTGGTTCCATTTGTTTAAAATGCTTTTCCCCACCTTTTTGCTCCAAAGTAGTATCCATCCTTGAGGATAAAGTATGCCTTGAGTAGACAACATAAAGGGTGGACAGTGTTTCTAAATCCAATTGGCTAGCCTATCTCTTGTGATCGGGGAGTTAAGGCCACTATTATTTAAAGTTATTATTGAAACTTTCATGTTCATTGCTGTCATTGTATTGCTTTTGTTAGTACTAATCTGAACACTACTTATTGTAGCATCACTTGCTTTCTTTCTGTAACTTCTTGGATATGGTTATACTTCTTGTTCAATCTAAAGAATCTCTTTCAGATTCTCCGTAGGGCTACTTTTATGGACACAAAGTTTTTTAGCTGGTTTTTAGTTAAGGTAAGTTTCTTTTCCTCTCAATTATGAGAGATAGTTTTGGCAAGTATCACAGTCTAGTTTGACATATGTGGCCTTGGAAATTGAAGAACATTGCTATAAGTTCTTTTAAAGTTTCCACTGGGGGGGGTGGGATGGGAATAGCTGTTTTTATGATAGCTTTGCCTTTATAGGTGACTTGTGACCACTTCTGTAGCTTTCAATATTCTTCATTTGTTCTGTATATTCAATGTTTTCATTATGATATGATGTAGGACTTTTTTCCCCTGGGCCTATTTCCTGTTCTGTGTGCTTCTTATATCTATAAGGGCATCTATTACCTTATATTTGGAAAATTTTCTTACATTAAGTTTTTGAAGATATTTGTATGCATTGACCAGGATTTTCTCCTCACATTCTAACCCTGTAATTCATATCATCCTAAAGATCCTGCATATTACATTGGTGAAGGTTTTGAAAACTACCCCCTTTTAATTGCAGAATTCCATTTGTCTACTTTACTGTCCACCCATGCTATTCTGTATTCTATATAACCTATTCTGTTGGTGAGACTTTCCACTGATATTTTTTCATAGACTTACTGAATTTTCCATGTAAGTTTAGATTTTCTTCTGTATTTCTATTTATTTAAAATACTCCTCATATCCTGAATTGCCTTTATTGTATATTCAACCATTTGTTTATGTTTTCTTAGACTTAATCAGAATTTATTCTGTCCTCTTTAGATTCACTCAGGTGCTTACCCATGTTCTCCTTGAACTTGAATTGTTCAAAAGTGTTTATAATTCTTTAAATATGCATCTTGAGACTCATCTACATTGTTGTAGAATATTGCTGTAAAATTGATTATTTTTGTGGGCATATATTGGCTTGGTTGTTTCTATTGCTTGTGGGTCTTTCACTGTTGTGGTTTTGTTGTTGTTGTTGTTGTTTTATACAGTGACCTGTGAGATTAGAGTTAGATTGTTTTTTTAACATGAGATTCTTGTCTTGCCTATCTGTGTTGAGTGGTGGTTTGTTTGTTTGTTTGTTTGGTTGGTTGGTTGGTTGGTTTTTGCCCTGACTTAGTTTTGCAAAAGGTATGTATGGGACCTGGGGGGCTTGAAATTCAGTCTTTTCATTACTCGATGTGGAGAGGCTAGGGTGATTCCAGTTCAGGGGCTAATAGAGTCCCAAGAACAGGTTATGTAGAAGACTGAATAGCATGGGTGGAAGGTAAGGCAGACAAATGGAATCCTGCAATTAAAAGGGGATAGTTTTCAAAACCTTCACCAATGTAATATGCAGGATCTTTAGGATGATAAGAATTACCGGGTTAGAATGTGAGGGGAAAATTCTGGTCAATGCATATAAATATCTTCAAAAAGTTAATGTAAGAAAATTTTCCAAATCTAGGGTAATAGATGCACTTATAGGTATAAGCTTCATGTACACTTACTTAGGCAAATTTCTTGGGGCATATAATGTAGGGTCCTGTGTGATATCATTGGTGGACACATGAGGGCTCCTGGGCCAAAGTCCCATGACAGGCAGTAGGAAGTGTCTGAGGTATCTGACCACTATTGACCTTGTCTAAGAACTGAAAGGATGGGGCTGGGTGGGTCCAATGATGTCTTTCTACCTGGAGCCATCTTTATGGATGTTGGTTACCCTTCAGGACACGTATGTACATATAGGGAAAACCAAAAAGTCTTATTCATATAAGGAGCTGCTATCTGTATAGAAGTTTGGGCAAGGTTTGAAAGCAGGAGGTTAAACAAAGCAGATCCAATAACGTTTATCCCCACTGAGCATCTATGCAGGTGTTTCAGCAAAGGCTTAGCATAAGGTCAAGGCATTTCACAACTTGTTTTGAGAATCTATGGCTTATCAAAGAAGAAAAATAATAATGCTATTATATAAAAATCATCTAAATCATTACATAAATTTGTGTAATTCTTATTATATGGTATTTATTTTTGCCACTGAAATCAAGTCGAGACTGTACTCAATCATGTGTATTTTAGTTCTTCCTAACAGTAAATGATGTGTGGAATTATACTTCAGTGTAAGAGCACTGTGCAGAGACATGATGTGAGAAACAAAGTGAGGGGAATGAAATCACTGGGAGTCACAGGTTCCCTTAACCCATAGCCAGGGCAACACAGTGAAATGCTATCTCAAAACACACACCCTCCCACCACACATTCAAAAAAAGGTGACAACCAGATATCTCAGATATGAATACAAATTAAATTGATTGAAATCTTATTAAAGAAAAAGATGAAATTACAGTGGGTTTTTGTGCCATGCCTGAATCCCGGCCAGCAGGAAAGAAAGATGCGCACACAAGTTCCTTCCAGCAACAGTTTACTCAGGCCTTGCAAGTTACAATGAAACAAAGGCGAGCCCCGCAAACGCCCGAGAGCCTAGCTTAAATAACCTCATGGGGACTGCCCATGGTACCACACCATGCTTCGTCTCTCCATAGGCTACAAGACCCCAATGACAGACTGGTCACTGATAAGAGCTGCATACATGCCAAACAAGGAAGTGTTTATGATTTAGTTAGCACAGAAGTCGGCGCCATCTTTAGGGCTTGGTGCAGCACTCCACAGGTTTTGTTTACTGAGCCACTGCTTTGTGGCTGGCCATTATTATTAGTGCCATAATAATATCGAAATTCACTTCTGGGAAGTTTCCATTTACAAATACCTACTTTAAAAAGGTCATCTATGCTAGAAGTACAAGAGATTTAAAATGTGAAGATTTGATGTTTTGCCCGAAAGAAAACTAATATAGGCTGAAACGGTTTCATAAAGATATAAAAGCCAGCTTTAATGAACATTATAGAACACAAGACTAGACTTTTTCTATATTTCCTATCTAATTTTGGTGTCAACCATAAAATCATTACTATAAACTCACAGGCCTGAATGAAGAAATCAATCTAAATACTCGATGTTGAGTAACTTGACAGATTATACACACCTGATCAGCTCTGTGTATTGTAGAATGAGAATATGAATGGACAGAAAATCAAGGAGGGAGGGGGTTTTTAAACACATAGAATGAGCATCTGGAAGTGCAGAGAAAGAGTATCTTCATTTCCTTGACATTTAAACACTACCTACCATTCTTATCTGGAAAGGCAGTGTGTGTAATGAACTTAGAGTCTTCCCTCTGCCAATAGGATACTGGCAGTGTCACATTATTGGTAGGCTTTGAAGTGACTCCACCATAAAAAGGTGGAAGCAACCAATGCAAAAACTGGAGAAGTCCTCTTTGATAAAAACAGAAGGAACACTACCCAATTCTTTCTATGAAGCTACAATCACACTCATATCTAAACCTCACAAAGACCCAACAAAGAAAGAGAATTTCAGACCAATCTTTCTTATGAATAGTGATGCAAAAATATTCAATAAAATTCTAGCAAACCGAATCCAAGACACATCAAAACAATCATCTATCATGATCAAGTGGGCTTTATCCCAAGAATGCAGGGATGGTTCAATTTTCAGAAATCCATCAATGTAATCCACTATATAAACAAACTCAAAGACAAAAAACCACATGATCATCTCACTAGATGCTGAGAAAGCATTTGACAAAATTCAACATCCCTTCATGGTAAAAGTCTTAGAAAGATCAGGAATTCAAGGCACATACCTAAACATAGTAAAAGCAATATACAGCAAACCAGTAGTCAACATCAAACTTAATAGAGAGAAACTTGAAGCAATCCCACTAAGATCAAGGACTAGACAAGGCTGCCCACTCTCTCCCTACCTATTCAATATAGTACTGGAAGTCCTAGCCAGAGCAATTAAACAACAAAAAGAAGTCAAAGGAATACAAATAGGAAAGGAAGAAGTCAAAATATCACTATTTGCAGATGATATGATAGTATACTTAAGTGACCCCAAAAACTCCACCAGAGAACTCCTAAACCTGATAAACAACTTCAGCAAGGTGGCAGGTTATAAAATCAACTCAAACAAATCAGTAGCCTTCCTCTACATGAAAGATAAACAGGCTGAAAAAGAAATTAGGGAAATGACACCATTCACAGTAGTCACAAATAATATAAAATACCTCAGTGTGAATCTAATCAAGCAAGTGAAAGATCTGTATGACAAAAACTTCAAGTCTTTGAAGAAAGAAACTGAAGAAGATCTCAGGAAATGGAAAGATCTGCCATGCTCATGGATCGGCAGGATTAGGATAGTAAAAATGGCCATCTTGCCAAAAGCAATCTACAGATTCAATGCAATCACCAGTAAAATAACAACTCAACTCTTTACAGAACTAGAGAGAGAAATTCTCAAATTTATTTGGAATAACAAAAAACCCAGGATAGCGAAAACCATTCTCAACAATAAAAGAACTTCTGGAGGAATCGCCATCCCTGACCTCAAGCTGTACTACAGAGCAATAGTGATAAAAACTGCCTGTTATTGGTACAGAGACAGGCAGGAAGATCAGTAGAATAGAGTTGAAGACCCAGAAATGAACCCACACACCTATGGTCATTTAATCTTTGACAAAGGAGCTAAAACCATATAGTGGAACAAGGACAGCATCTTCAACAAATGGTGCTGGTTCAACAGGAGGACAACATGCAGAAGAATGCAAATCGATCCTTTCTTATCTCCTTGTACAAAACTCAAGTCTAAGTGGATAAAGAACCTTCACATCAAACCAGACATACTGAAACTAATAGAAGAGAAGGTGGGGAAGACCCTCAAATACCTAGGCACAGGGGAAAAGTTCCTCAACAGAACATCAATGGGTTATGCTCTAAGATCAAGAATTGACAAATGGGACTTCATAAAATTGCAAAGTTTCTGTAAGGCAAAGGACACTGTCAATAGGACAAAATGGCAACCAACACATTGGGAAAAGATCTTTACCAATCCCACATCCGATAGAGGACTAATATTCAATATATACAAAGAACTGAAGAAATTAGACTTTAGACAACCAAATAACCCTATTAAAAAATGGGGTACGGAGCTAAACAAAGAATTCTCAACTGAGGAAATGCGAATGTCCAAGAAGCACCTAAAGAAATGTTCAGCATCCTTGGTCATCAGGGAAATGCAAATCAAAACAACCCTGAGATTCCACCTCACACCAGTCAGAATGGCTAAGATCAAAAACTCAAGTGATAGTAGATGCTGGTGAGGATGTGTAGAAAGAGGAACACTCCTCCATTGTTGGTGGGATTGCAAGATGGTGCAACCACTATGGAAAACAGTCTGGCGGTTCCTCAGAAATTGGACATATCACTACCTGAGGACCCAGCTATACCACTCCTGGGCATATACCCAGAAGATGCTCTAACACATAACAAGGACATATGCTCCACTATGTTCATAGCAGCTTTATTTATAATAGCCAGAAACTGGAAAGAACCCAGATGCCCTTCAACAGAGGAATGGATACAAAAAATTGTGGTACATTTACACAATGGAATTTTACTGAGCTATTAAAAACAATAAATTTGATAAATTCTTATGTAAATGGATGGAAGTAGAAAATATCTTCATGAGTGAAGTAACCCAATCACAAAAGAACATACATGGTATTCACTCACTGATTATTGGATTTTAGCCCAGAAGCTTGAAATACCCAAGATTCAACTCACAGACCACATAAAGCTCATGAAGAATGATGTCCAAGTAGTGGGGGCTTCAGTCCTTCTTAGAAGGAGTAACAAAATACTCAAGGGAGCAAATATGAATACAAAGTGCAGGTCAGAAGCTAAAGGAGGGACCGTCTGGAGAGCATTCCACCTGGAAATCCATCCTATGTGCAGTCACCAAAGGTAGACGTTGATGTGGATGTCAGGAAGTACATGCTAACAGGAGCCTGATATAGCTGTCTCCTTAGAGGTCTGCAAGAGTCTGACATATTCAGAGGCAGATGCTCACAGCTAAACATCAAACTGATCATGGGGTTCCCAATAGAGGAGATAGAGTGAAGGTTGAAGGAGTTGAAAGTATTCTCGACACCATGAGGAAAACAATAATACCATCCAACCAGAGCCCTCAGGGTCTAAACTACCAGCCTGGGAGCGCTTAGGGAGGGACACATGGCTCCAGCTATATATGTAAGGGAGGTATATATAAGTGGGAGAAGAGATCCTTGTCCCATGAAGGCTGGACATCATGGGGGTTATTCGAGGATGGGGAGGTGAGGTACAGGGGAGGGTAGGTGGGGGTACACCATCATAGAAGCAAGAGGAGGGGGGAAGGGATAGGGAGTTCCTGGGAGGGAGGGGGGAAAATGGGGTAAGGGAAGAACATCTTAAATGTAAATAAAATTTTCAATAAAAAAAAATGGCTATTAACAGAAAACCAAAAAAAAGAAAAAAACCTTTAAAAAGATTACTATTTATATTTAGTCAATAGTAGTAAATTTAAAGCATAATTCCTGATGTCAATATATTATGAATGCTACTTCTGTTTACTATTTTGTTGCCTTTTCAAAATTAATTTAGCTTTAACTATATTTTAGTTTTATATATAATTATAAACTATATATTATATACAGTTATATATTATATAATATAGCATTAACTAATAATCAGCCCATATAATCTGAGTATTTTATTACTTATACTTCATTCACAAGTACTTTGTGTATTTTAGGCTATATCTTTTAAACACCTTGAATGTTAGCAATGGAAAATACAGAATAGGAATATCAGACAGTTTTTAGTTTTAATATTATGCCACATATAAAAAATTCACTGACATAGATAGGTAAAAGTAATATAAGTGTTTAATAATTTTTCCATGCTGCAGATGGCAGCAATACTTCACATTATCATGGATACAGTGTAGCTTGGCAAGAGGAATCTGGAAAAAAGCACATTTCGATTAGCAATTCACTTTGTGCTTCTTGTAATCTGTGAAAACATGCAAGTTTCGTTAGTAGGAGGGTGAACTTGATGCTCATTCTCTTATCAACAGAGAAGCAGACTACTTTTCTAAATGTATGATGCACACCACAAAGGTTTTGTAATTTCTGCTTTGAGAGAACAGATATAATGCAATTTCAATCAATTTTGTAAGCACATATATTTCTTATGATTTCCATGAAAACTGACTAGTGTTAGTCTAACAAGTGAGAGCAACCAAAAAGATTAGACTTAGAAACCAGGTGTGATGGTTCCCTCCTGTGATGCAGGACTAGAGAGGTTGAGGCAGCAACATTGTCAAAAGTTCAAGGCCCATCTTTTATGCATAGTGAGTGAATGCCAAGGCAGCCAAAATATCACAGAAAGAATCCATGTTTTTAAAAAAAAAGAATCCAGCATAAAACTAAAAGTAGATTCCCAAAAGCTGGCTTTTGTTTGTCACTAAGACTTAAACAACCTCAACCAAAAATTTAAAGTTACTGAGAATTTTGCAGGAAGTCTCTCCAGGATGGCCATTGTAACTGCATCATGATCCTTTTCAGAGAAACTTAATAAATGATGGGAAACTCCTGCATCCCATCGTGTCAGATCCCTTCCTCCTTGTGGTTTAATCATCAAGCCATCATTAGTAGGTCTAATAGTGAATATATGTTAAAGTAAGCTTTTAAGATAATAAACTAGTATGAGCACAAACCATGCTGCCCACACTGTCCAGAACTGGGTGTGGTGTCGGGAGGGAAAAGGGAAATAAAAAAGAAATCAACTCTATCCTGTACAGATGATTTTCAAACCCATAAGAATTTAATCATAGGGATAGATGATTTCTTAAATGCCAATGTCCAGGCCTCATTGCAGACCAGTTAAATTGTGATTTGTATACCTATTTTCTTGGTTACTGCATACTTTTAAAAGAAAAGTCTGTCTAAATTTTGTATAATAAGCAATAGAAGCTACCTACATGATATTGACAAAAATGGAAATTTAGTCTGAATCCCAACTCTGTGTTTATCATTCTAAAGCTTCAGTGAATAGGCTTTGTAGTGGACTAAGGACACACTGGGAACTGTGTACTGATCCCTGGCTTATTGTCTTTGACTTGCACTTCAGATGAAGCAGGTAATTATAAGTGAACAAAACTAGCAGTGATCTCATCTCATGTTTTAGACTCCTTCCTGTACTTCAAGGCACAGAACTAATGTCCTGAGCTGGATCTCATGGGAACTTGGGAGAGTTTCAGTCATCTATTACAATAAAGATGGGCAGGTATAGCCCTCCCCAATGCATAGAAAACTTAGAAACTAACAATAATTAACAAGAAATTAAGCAACTTATTCTGGTTTATGTCAGGTTGTAAATAGATAAAACACATAGATAGTGGTGACTCGCACCTTTGATAACAACCTTTAGGAAGAACAGGCAGATCTCTTAAGTTCAAGGATATCCTGGTCTACTCACTGAGTACCAAGACAACCAGAGCTACACAGAGGAAAAACTCTCTGGAAAGAAAAAAAGAAGATATGCATAAATATATAGGATGGGAAGAATCTATAACACAGCAAGCTGATTTGTATAAATGTTCAAAATCATGATTTACTTACAAATCATAAAAATAACACATAGCAAAAGGGAGGGAGAGGTGAAAACAGAAAGAAGGAAAGGTAGAAATGTGGGGAAAAAATCTAAATTCCTTATCTGCTATTGTAGAAGTAAACCATCTAAAATAGATATTAATATTCTCCAGCTATACATATAACATAATGCCAGACAGGCACAGGTCTATTCCAAAGTATTTAAATGTGTAATTTATGCTTGAGCAAGGATGTTCCAAATCTTGTAACAGTGCAGCTGTAAAGATCTTATAGAAAGAAATATTAAATTATGATCCCAGATCTAATTTCAGAAAAATGTTTATATAGATATTTTTTCAGAATAAAATACTATGAGGCTATATATTTGAACTTGAATTGGAAAAATGTGGCCAAAGAGTAAAGCTACCCCATTCTACACAGGGAGAGTCTTATCTACCAAACACAGAGGAAGAAATGGACGCACGATCAGAGATAGGAAGGCATTCTTCAGGTTAGCCTTCACAATCTCCCAGAATACTCTTGGGAGAGCTCTGGGAATTTAGGTACTTTGTTTCAGAACACAAACTTAACAATTGTTTCTTGGCCTTCTGGCTAAGAATAGATGTGTATTTTGGTTGGTTAATGGATTTTCAGACTGCACCTTGTCAAAATTAATTAAAGAAGCTAGCTGTAGTTTTTGTGTACATGACATAGAGAAAGAGAAATGAACAGAGTAAATAACATGAAAAGGTCAAATTTCCTGTTTGCAATAGCAGAAACACAACTACACATCTGTCTGTAAGCCACATAAAATGTGTGCAGTGTGATTAAAAGCATGACAGCCGAAATGCCTCTACCTTACCGGTCTTAGTCTGCTCTAAAAATAATTGCTTCTTTAGCTTTGTTCAATCTAGCAGAAAAATAAACATGGATTATAGGAAAATGACATCAATAGTCTTCTATTCTTAAATATGAGTAAACTAAGTATCATTATATCTACGTACACACATATATACACATATACACATGTACACACACACACACATATATACATTCACATGTATACGTATAAACACTTATATCCATATTTTGGTGGCTAGTCTTTGTTGTCAAGCTGGTCATAGCTGAAATTAATTACAACCCAAGCATCTGGGCACACCAGTGGAGGACTCTTTTTTTTTCCCCCTTTGGATTATTTGAAGTATAAGACCTAGCCTAGCCAGGAGGTGGTGTTACATACCTTTATTCCCAGTACTTGGGAATCAGAGATAGGTGAATCTCTCTGAGTGCTCAAGGCCAACCTGGTCTACAGAGCAAGGTCCAGGACAGTCAGCAGGACCACACAGACAGACAGACAGACAGACAGACAGACAGACACACACACACACACACACACACACACACACACACACACACACTGCCCTGTCTGGTGGTGGAAGCTATTGGGGTTCAGAAATCACTACTCAAACCAAACAAACACTGATCTCAGTTAAGCAAGAATAGTTTATTGAACGTACACCTTAATTCTGGACATCCAAAACTGGAAAAAGAACTCAGGAGCCTAATTGTAGTCCTAGTCAACTCTCAGAATAGGCATTTTATAAGAAAAAACAGGTTCAAAAGTTCAAAAGGCAAGGAGGGGAGCATTTGGCTTACAAGGAAAAGTGTGATTAACTAGCCTTTAAGCTGATTGGTCCTGAGTAAGGTAAGGGGTAGAGTAGGTGGGTAGTGAACAGGGAATTTCAGATCACTGAAATAACAGAGCATGAGTATTATAATCATAACTTTTTGTCTTATTAGTAGCATTCTTCAGTGCCAATCACAAAGACCACAGTGAACTCATATGTAGGTGCAAGAAGGGCTTCCCAGTGGCTAGCTCTGACTCAAGCTGTTTTAGACATAACAGTTTATATTGACCTTTGATTTGGTGGGTCATACATAAAGCTTTGTGGAATTTCTTAAGATGAGCAAACCTCATACAGAACACTCAGAACATATAGAACAAAACAGGGTGTGTGATATTCATGTCCTTGAGTCAAGTCACTTCTCTGTGTCAGTGATTGGCAGGCATATTACAGCAACAATATGAAATAGCTGGCAAGCATAAAACAATATGGCTACAGCTATTCTGGAGGTAGGGATGTTAGACCACAACAGGTGTGGTATGGGCAAAGATCTACCCAAAATCTGGGTCATTTGAGATCAGAAGATCGACCTAAATCTGGGGCACATGCTCTGGTGGCAGCCAACACAGGTGACATCCCACACTTAATAACTTGAAAGAAAGAGTGCTTTGATTTCTGTGGGCTTGCCCTCACTGTGGCTGGAAAGTCTGTAGAGGAATTTTAATCCAGCAACATGGCTACTCCAGAAAAGGGATCACATTCAAAGATAACATTTGACTAGAATAAAGACACACCTTTAGTATACACCTTTGATCTCTCTGACTGGAATTCGGATGTGACTTTAGAACACACCTCTAATCCCAAACAATGGCATCTAATTAAAGGACAAAGTGCTGAATCAGAGAAAGTTTTGACAGAATGAGTCAGAGAAAGGATATTCCCAACTCTTATGAAAACAGACAGGAAAGAGTGAGGTTTCTTAAAGAGCAGTGAAGGAGTGGTAAGAGAGGTCAATTCCAAGCAGTCAGTTTGGAGGAGTTCAGTTTGGTTCAGTCACTTCAGTTCAGCTCAGCTCAGTTCAGAGAAGTTGAGTTCATAGAGTTCAGAGGCAGTCTTTCCAAGTAGAACAATTCAGTCAGAAGCCAAGAGAGGCTAATTTGAATCAGTCAGCTTTGAAAGGATTTTGATCCAGAACAGCTGAGTTGAACCAGCCAGCCAGAGTTCATAAAGAGCTGGCAAGGGTGAGTTTATTCAGCAGTAGGTTCAGATGCTGAAACACTGTAGTCCCAAGTTAGCAGACAGAAGCTGGAAACTGAAGCCTTCAGGGGTCTAGGCTTGCAGAAGATTAGATTATACAACTAGAAGCTTCCAGGTTTTGGACTAGAGATATAAATGCTCTGAGCTCAGCCCAAGCCATGTATTGTAAAGCTTGGGTACATCTCAAATTTCAGCACCATATTGTGACACCTGAGACATTCACTTTCTCATGAGCTGAACAACTACAAGATCCTTGATCTACCCATCAGGAGACAGCTACTGTTGGACTACTTGGTCCACAGCCTATAATCCACTATAATAAATCCTTTTGCTGCATATATGTATATAAATATAGATATACATAAATTTATATTATACATACATGTATAAATATTTATCTGTCAAGTGAGAGAGAGAGAGACAGAGAGAGAGACAGAGAGAGAGAGAGAGAAGAGTGTTCAAAGATGATGTACAACTACATCTCTATTTCTCAAGCTGTTGTTCCAAATAAGAAACAGATATTAACTTGGGAATGAAAGAGAATAAAATCTTAAAAACAATATTCTGCTGTACAATGAAAATAATGAAGAAATTTTTATATTGGTTAAGGAAGACTAGGAGACTGTAAAAATGAAAGAAAATTAGTAACTCATAAAAATAAACATATTGTATAATAATCTCATGACTGATAATTTAGGATCAAAATTTAAAGAAAATTTAAATATTCTGTTTCAAATTCAGAGTTAGGGTTCAATTTCTAATAAATGGCCTAATAAGTAATAGAATGTGCGAAGTCTACTATTACTCTTTCAATTATTTTTATAAGATAAACTTTATTTTAATTTGTTTGTGTGTGTGTGTGTGTGTGTGTGTGTTTGTCTGTCTGTCTTTCTGTCTGTCTGCAGGTATGTGCATATAAACACAAGCATTTGAAAAAGCCAGTGGTATAAGTCCCCTAGAACTAAGGTAACAAGCTGTTGTGAGCCACCCAGAGTGCTCACAAAAGCAGTCATACTCTTAATGCTGAGATGTTTCTCCAACATAATTTTCCTAATTTTATTTGAATTTAATTTAAAAGCAATTAGAGAATCTTCTCCCCCATCTTCCTCCACTTCTACCAACACCTACCATCTCTCTCCATATCCTTCTCAAAATTATAGTCTTTTTTTCATGTATGTGTGTGTGTGTATATGTGTGTATGTATGTGTATATGTATGCATATACACATATATATTCTTATATGTGTGTGTATACATACATACATACATACATACATACCTGCTGGTGTTCAGGAATCACCTCACAAACCACATGAATGATGATCTTGGTCAGATAGGGATAGTTTATTGAGCATACACCCAGGACTGAGAAAGCAGGACCATGGTCAAGAGTCAAAAACTGAACTGTTACCCCAAGTTAAGGTCTTACAGGACATTTTAAGCCTGAGATCTACAAACATCTATGCCAAGTTATTCCATTAATCAAGATTTAGGAATAGAGGGATTTCCTTGAGAACATATCTTTGTTGTACCCTTATTCTGCTCCCATTGGTAGGGGTATTCAACTGTGACAGAGCTTTGCCTTGTCTTACATTCATGTCTTAACTTGTCTACCAGGATGGGACTTGTCTCATCTAACATTTATGTCTTAACTTACCAACCAGGATGCCAGTTGCCCACGTACATGTTTTTTTTTTGTTTGTTTGTTTATTTGTTTTTTTGTTT
Source organism: Mastomys natalensis (assembly GCA_021653895.1). Lineage (NCBI taxonomy): Eukaryota > Metazoa > Chordata > Mammalia > Rodentia > Muridae > Mastomys > Mastomys natalensis. The sequence goes on from JAJTUV010000572.1 coordinate 78,161, forward strand.
TTTTTTTTTTCTGCCAAGTAGGATGTCAATTCCCAGGGAGGTCTTGGGAACTTCAACTTTACTTGACCACTACTGAAAATGGAAGTCTTATTCCAAATAGTTTCTTGTATTGGTGAGGCCGTCTCTCTTATGTTGGGGTCCATCCCAGGCACAGCTGATAAAGCCAAATACTATAAAAGCTTATACGCCAGTATTGGAAGTGTTGTTAGGTTGTTGGTTCAGGTCCAGGCTTATTGTAGGTAACTATACAAAGAAGTTCTACTGATTTCTTTTGAGACTTGTTTTGAAGGGCACAAAACATAACAAAATATGTAATCAACTCAGCATTAGAAAATTTCCTAGTAACAGAAAAACATATGAGAAAATTTCCTTAAAATAGCAGGCTAGCCACTGTGGAGTTTTCGTGGGTGCAGCTTCCCTGCATATATAGAAACTATTTCCCTGTAGACTTCTCATCCTCTGGCTCTTTCAACATTTCTGCACTCTATTTTACAATGTTCCCCAAGCCTTAAATAGGAGAGTTGGTGTTATGGACATATAAATTGTGGCTAGGTACTTCACCATCAGTTTTTCTGTTTCTTTTGTTTTAGTTGTATTTTCTGCAGTGTTCTCCTTCTGCTGTAAAACAAAAGCTTCTTTGATGAGGGATAAGATCTACTCCTCTGGGTATAAAGACTATACTATACCGGGGAATTTCAATGGTTAAGGAAAGTATAAGGAACAGGTTTTCTTCTACATTCGATATTTTACTAACCACATATAGCTGGCTAAGTTTATAGTACCAAGTATGATTTGTCTCCTACTGAGCAAGCCTTAAGTCTAATTACATGGTTACTTCCAAGATGTAAGTGACACTGTTGTACCTTTAGGAATATCTTGCCATGCTGATAATTGCTGTGGTTCATAGGCATCAAAGCTGGTAAGACTATTTAATGACTTCCTCCTTTGGCAACTTGTATAGCACCTCCCAGTACTATTACTGGTCCTCATGAAGAAGACTGTGGGCCAGACTCAGCTGAATTGTTCTACATCCCATATCTGCAATACATAGGAACTTACCTTCAACTTCTAGGACACAATCAAGAGCAAGAGGAATAGTCTATATTGTCTTGAAAGTCTTTCGGACTACCTTGACCAACAACTCAATAATAGGAGGTTTCTTAGGCTTAATATTGTTATTTTGTTAGGTAGTCTGTGATTCTCATGGTAAGTATTATCATCCCACATGGTATACTATAGATAGATAGATAGATAGATAGATAGATAGATAGATAGATAGATAGATAGATTATATGTGTGATATATATACCATATATATGTGATATAACATACACATATATAAAAACCATATATATGATATAACACACACATATATAAAGCCATATATATGGTATAGTATATGTATATGTGTATATATACACATGTTTGTATATATTTAATTTCAAGTAAATATAAAATAATGGTTTCTTCTGTCTTTCACAAACATACTAAGTATTATTTATTCCTTCCCTCTCCCTCTCCAATCTTCCAATTCTTAAACAGAGGTAAACATTAGCAATAAGGATAACAATAATGAAAAAGAAAGAAGCGATTGAGCAAAGGCATGCAGATTAAACATTCATTACATGATCCCTTGATATTGTGTTTGTGTATTAAAGGTGCCAAAAGCAAGAAATAGGAGCCAGATTTATGTATTAGGAAAAGAAACGTCAGAGGCTATGTTTCTCCCAGTTTATTTTATAAAACTATAAAACTTTTAAAGATATAATCCATATAAATGATCCAAGAGGTGTCATAAAAATTGACAAATCTATTAATTCTTTTCTTAAGTATTAATGCTACTATTTCTGAAACAACTAATGATATGGTACATTTCAATGCAATTAAAATGTCATCAACAGAAATAGATAAAGAAAAGATGACATATATACATGGTAGAATTCTATTTGGAAGGAAGGATGAAAGAAAGGAAGAAGGAAGGAAGGAAGGAAGGAAGGAAGGAAGGAAGGAAGGAAGGAGAAGGAAGGAAGGAAAACAAAATGCTATTGTTTGCTGGGAACTCAATGCAACTGGAAACATTTTAAATACTTGTTTTATTCTGAGTTGAGATATGTGTGTTTGTCTATGTGTGTGCCACATGTGTGTGGGTGCCCACAGAAGCCAGAAGAGGGCATCCTTGGATTCCCTGGAGCTACAGGTATAGGAGCTGAAGTAAGCAGGACTGTGTGTGTCCAGAGAAAAGAACTTGAATTATTGGAAAAACAAGATGAATCCTTAAGCTATGGGTCCTTTCTCCAACTTTGCAATGGAGAATTTAAATGAAATGGGTAAGATAAAAAATGGTAAATTTTACATGTTTTCTCTTAGATGTAGGTCATATAATTCTTTATACGTAAAAGATACACACACACATACACACACACAATTTGACCTGAATCCAAAAGAGAGACTGAAAGACAAGTGGGGAAATCAAAAGAGGAAAGCATGCTATGAAAGCATATGATCAAAGTATGCTTAAAAGATATGTCTATACAGAGTCCAGCAGTAAGAATGATGAACATATGCCAAAAAAACCAAAAAAACAAAAAACAAAACAAAACAACAACAACAACAAATAATAATAATAAAAATAATAATAATAATAATAATAATCCTCCAGGATAGCTGGCTTCCTGCCTCACCTTCTGATCTGTTTTGAAGCACTTGGCTATTGCAATTTCCTCTGCCATGAGCCCTTCCTCCAGGAATTAAAAGCTGTTTCAATGTTAGCTTTGCTTCCCAAATGAAAGGAAGAGAAGTGGAAGCACCAAGAGAAAGGATGAAGTACTATGGCATTTCAGCACCACCTTCACCACAGGGCCCCTAGGGATACAGGCACAAGGCCACTCTCCTCTGCCTGCCAGGCCACAGACATGCAAAAGGAGCAGCAGTCTGGAATACGAATGCATAAAGCAAATGTATCATCAAACTAATACAAAAACAGCATAGACAGTCTTATGTGTTTGCAATAGTAACATGGTGGGGCGGGGGGGTAGGGGGACACACAGTGTGTTCAAAGAAGCAAAGGCTGAGGAAGGTTTGAAAACAAAGAGGAAGGAGATAACAACATATGATATTTTGAAACAATATCCTGGCCACAAAGGTTAGGAAATATAGAATAAGGACAAGGTTGAGCAGACAGTGGATGATGTCCTCATCTGGGATTTTATGTAAGGCTGAGGCAGCTTCTCTGCGGGCTAGTGGTTCCAGCACCATACTGACAGTTGCCATGAGACAGACCTCTCTTTTCAAAACTTCAATTCTTTTTTTACCTGTTAGTTTCTGAAAGAGGTTGACAGTACTGACTGCATTTGATCCAGACAACATTCCTATTTCTTCCAGTTTCTTTAGTGAAGTAAAAAGCAAAAACAAACAAAAATGGTTTAAATGAATGTTAAGAGAAATATCAGTGAATTGGACACCAAGACCTGGGGAGCAAAAATTAAATTCCATCGACTTCTCCCAGCCAAAAGTTCTCTTGAACTCCATAATAATTGGATAATTGGATCCAAAACCTCAAAATCCCAGAAAAGTGAAAGTACACATACAAAAGGGTAAAATAGGTCAGCTGACCTATCAAAAATTCCTGGAAAGTAGACAAGCACTAGATAACCCTGGAAGGTGAGAGAAGAAAAAAACTCTTTACTAGTGGGATTTTGAGACTGCTCAGACCTCAGTCTCAACTGTTAACATTTATAAGCTTCCTCTGCAAGCCTTCAAGGCAATTATTTTCTTAGTATAATGCTGAACATCACAGACATCCTATTATCCTTGCCTCTTTTCTGTCATTTGCAGAGTCCCTGGACAGCTCCTGTAGCATCAGTAACATAGCAATAGCCATCCCAGCTCCTGGAGAGAGGCTAAGACAAATCAAGGAATCAAGGCCAAACTTAAGAACACAGACTGATTCCCTGGCAAGCATGGAGATTTCACTGTGGCTACTGTCAGAGCTGGTTATACCCAAAGGCCTGGCAAGAATGAAGTCACTAACAAACCAGACTATTACAGCAGCTATTGTTTTTCATGTTCCTCTTGACTGCCAAAGCTCATATGGCTGGTGGTTTAGACCCTGATTTCACACTCATCAATTTATTCTGGGCCTTTAGAATTTATTGTAATCTAGCCAGTAGTCCTCTCCACAAATAAGAGTTATTTAAATCATGTAATCACCCTTCACAGAGGAGTTGAAAGTAGGCTCTCTTCACATTTAGTACATTCATACATTCATACAAAAGTGACACACCTTTGTCCTTTAAAAACCAGACAATTCTGGCTCTTCAACCACCTAACTGAGCCATCCTCATTCTTGTCAACACTACTGCCTTCTGGGGCTTGTAAGTCCCCATTTTGGCAACACTACGGCCTTGTGGGTCTTATAGTTCATGACTCCATTCAGTAACTCAGTTTTGTTCACCTCTACTCCAGGAAATGTGACATCAAGTACTGACTGGCCTAAAGCCACTGAAATTCTCCCTCATTTGACTCATCTTCTACGTAGATCTGGCTGCTGTCACGGGCAGACCTGCAACCCCTGGTAGATCTGGAGTATCACAACTTGAAGAAGATAGCCTCACCTGGGTCTCTTTTGTACTTCCCTCATGAAAGTAAAAATTGAGGGAGGGGGCAATCTTGAGACACTTTTAATCTTGTTTCCTGTTCTCTGACTGCCATATCCTTGCAAACCAAACTCACACAGGAAAGGTCTGTGAACATTTTTTCAGATATTCTTTTGTAAAAATGATAACACAGCATTTGATCCTATGCTTTCAGAGAAACAACTGGACTCAGCTACAAATTCTAGTTTGATTTGACTTGCAAGCACTGTTTCACATTGGCACAGAGTGTCTTCTTCCATGTCTCCTCTCTCTCTGTATGCATTTTGTCATTAAAAATTAAGAAATTATTTTATTTTTTATTAATTCAGAACTTTAGGCATGTAACATTTTTATTAAATTATAAATCTTTTTGTTAACTTCAAACATATTTTGAGGGTCTTATGCTCTAAATACAGTATATTTAAAAGACTAAAGTTGTCAAATATTAGACACAGATTACAGAAATGTTAACTGTAGTTGCTACCGAGGCATCTCCCAATGAGATTACGATGTCCACTAGGTTGGTAAAAAGCACAGAGATTAACCACTCAGGAGATGATAAGGGAACAATGTCTGTCTTATTTCATGTGAGCAACCAAAGCTTATCAATCGTGATTGGTTAGCACACTGCCTCAGATTGGACAGTGAGCTCTCTTACCATCAGGGTCTCTATGTAGAAGAAGCACAAGTAAGGAGTCATGAAGACAGGCCAGCTACAGCTTACTCATGCCTCCTCTGCATTCAGTGTTCTGACTTCTAGGAATTCTCAGGAGCATGGTGTGCCGTGTTCCTAATTTAGAAACACAGTATGCCAGGTAGGCTGACAGCCAGACATGCTACCATTTTATCCTCCAGTTAAGAGACCTTGGAATATTGAATGAATAGAAAAATATTCAGTTAAGGTAAGTATTTTCTGTGCCTTTTGAAATACATAATACTTTCTATACTCAGATTAATTTTTAAATATGAGCTGAAATGCACCTAGCCAAGTCTTAAAACAGAAGTATTTCTAAATAAATACAACTTTGTGCTGTACTTTGAAATAATTTTTTTCAAAAATAAACATTTAGTCTGTCAGAATTGAGAACATTCATTCCCATTACAAACAATGAAATGATATGTGCTCTTTCTACCATACCTTGGCCCTGTGGATTATATGGAATACCCATTTTATGTAGCATCCCCAATTTTTCACAAAATTGGTGGAAACTGGAGCTTGTAGAGTGAATACCAAGAATAAAGTGTCACAGATAAAAACATGTAGGCAATAATTGTAAAAAGTTATACTTGGTATATTCTGAAAAATAAATACTGCTATGTGGGGAAGTAAAACCCGTTTCTGTTTTCAAAGTGATATGAATTTCATAATTATATATTTTTGTTCCAATAAAATAGGACACACTGTATGCATTTACTAATGCACAAACCTGTAGTGATATGTTTCATAAAGCATCTATGTCTGGGCTTTAAGTGAAATGTGTAGTACAATTGCTGTATTGGGTGTGCCAAAACAGATCAAGATTGACAATGGCCCAGGCTCTACAAGCTCCAGTTTCCACCAATTTTGTGAAAAATTGGGGATGCTACATAAAATGGGTATTCCATATAATCCACAGGGCCAAGGTATGGTAGAAAGAGCACATCGAACTATCAAGGGATCCCCCAGAAATATCCTTCATCACACCCTCTTTATTTTAAATTTTTTAACTTTGGATCCTGAAGGAAAATCTGCTGCAGATAGATTCTGGCATCCTAATACCAAAAAGAATTTTGCAAAAGTCCTCTGGAAAGACCCATTAACTGGAGCCTGGAATGGGCCAGATCCAGTATTTATCTGGGGAAGAGGTTCTGTCTGCATATATTCCCAAATGCTAGATGCCGCATGCTGGCTGCCAGAGAGATTGATCAAACAAATAGAAAACAATAACAAATCTAGGGAGGAGAAACCCCGTAGGAAGTGTATTTTTTCTTTGCAGGAAACATGAAGATGCTTTGCAATTGTCTTCAAACTGGAGCGGATCAACCAGCATACCTGACTTGGGAAGTTCTCAGTGTGGAAGAAGATATAACCACCCATGCCTCCAGGGTGGCTCTATTAAACTCTTGGTTCCCTGATTTATGATTTAGTGGGGTACATTGTTTAAACCCACGAGAGAATCCATTACCACAATTACTATAGTTGTTTTTGGGGTTTGAGATTGATTGGTGCAGGGACAGGGATTTTTTTACTTGTTTTATTAAGATCCAAGCTATGATCAGTTCTGTACTTATATAGATTTAGATTTAGAAAATAGTGCTACAGAATAGAAGAGGCTTATACTTTTTACTCCTCCAACAGAGGCAGTTGTGTGCTAACCTTAAAAAGAGTGTCGCTCTGAGGCAGAATGGTTTACACCAACCATTCAGGCATTGTTAAGTCTCTTGTCTCTCAGGTCCATGCTGTTCAACAGACTGATGGCTTTTGTACAACAACAAACAGATGCTATTTGAATGAAACCCATACAGGTCCATTATTACAGGCTGGAAGTAGGGGACTCTAAAACTTCTGTCATCAAGACTGACAAGGATTAACTCCTAACTTACTCACTAAGCCAGATAGTCAATGATGGGTAAGAGAACACCTCAAGACCCTTGCCCCTATCTGGGAGGTCTCACCATCGTAAGCAGGAGCTCAACCAAATGGCTGTTGAGTATCCAGAGATGGGAAAGGGAGGCTGGGGTCCTTTGTTCCAACCTAAGACAGGCACAGTTTCTGTAAGTTTTTCCAGCCTTCCCTTTTGAAAACAAATTTTAAAAAGGGGACCTGTTGGGAGTCGACTCTTAGCCAAAAGTGGCTATCATCTTTACAGCCATCTCGAGCCATATACCCTAACAGGAGACTTGTTTTCAAGTCCGAAACAGCTGAGCACACTCTGATAAACATCTCATTTTGCTGTTTAGTGCTGCCAGCAGCTAGGTGCATGTGGTCTCCACGCTGCTAGGCGCATGACATAGTGCCTTCAGCTGAGCTTGCCCACGAGGGCAAGGCACGTGGTAAAGGGTATAAATACCCAGGATTTCCTTTCAATAAATGAGACTTGATCAGACTCTGTCTTGTCTCCATTTTTCGTGTCTCTCTCTTGCTAGACCCTGACCTGCAGACCAGAGCAGCAGAATGGGCTGTTACATTGCTATGCTTCATACATTTCTACATAATTGCAAAAGCATAACCAGAATTTGCAGATCTATTGTCTAAAAATGGAGGGACACCATAATTGAACTCCAAGCCAAATAATCAAAATCATAATATTAAACTTTCAATATTAAACCCAAACAACATCTGGATTTTTGAAAATATGCAGCCTGACTTATTTTACTCAAATTCAAACATTGCTCAAGGCCCATTGATCTCCCACAAATATGGATGCTTTTCTATACTCCTTAGAGCCTTCATATTTTCCCTCCTGTCCTAACACCAACCATTGGCTAACAATGACAAGGTTTCCATTTCAAAACTTCTTTCATTTTCATTCAGTCTATATTCTTTTCATGTCAATAAAATACAATGATAAGCTGATTGTGGAAACCACCATGTTCTAGTGTGTGTATACTCACTCGGCCTCTACTCTCATCCACTGTGCTATTCTGAGCTGATTCTGGATAGGCTCTGACACAGAACTGGGTTTTGTTGGGTTTTGTTTTATGTTTTCAGTCTGTCCCCATCCAACATAGAACACAGTTGTCTTCCATATAGTTAATTTCAGTAAGGAATTGTTGTTGTTGGGTTTTTGATTTTTGGCTTTGGGATTTTTTTTTTTTGCTTGTTTATTTTGGTTTTGTTTTGTTGGGGTTTTTAAAACAAATAAAATTTAAGTAAATATTTAGTGAAGATGTCTAAAAATAATATCTAGCACTTTAATAGAAAGTGTGTCAATCTTTGTAAAAGGAAAAAAGGATTCCCCCCCCCCTTAAGTAAAAGTTAAAAGTTAAAATTAAAAAGCTAAAATTAAAAGAAAAAACATACAAACAAACAAAACTTTTACTTAAGTAAGTTCCAGGGATCATTTGGAAACCAAAAATTTGCTGAAAAGAATGGAGGAAAACATCTATCTGTGACTAAGAGGTATCTGTGGTACTGTGTGTGCCAATAGTTCTGCTTCCTGCCGATGACAAATACTATGGTTATAAACCATAATATTGCACTAAATACTACACTAAATACTTGCACTAAAGCTGAGGACATCTGGGAAAGAATGACTAAAAGAGTAGAAAGAGTAGAGAGTTTGTGTTCTCTCAAGAATCAGTATCAGAAGAACAGAGGAGATTAGCTTGTCCATCCAGGAGGCCTGCATTTTTTTTGAACCAGAGGTGTGGATCAGGGGGAAATGGAGGTGAGTGGGAAAAGAATGGGAGACAGAGAAGGAGAAACTGCAGTTGAGATATAGAAGAATTTAAAAAAAAAAAATCAGTAACAATTTACATCACCAGGAAAGCAAATTCGAGCTTTGTTCTGAGTCATTTGGATGTCTCAGCCCAGTGACTTATAAACTTGATTGTCTGACGCAATAGTTGTAAAGTTCAATAAACCACCAAAAGAGTACGTAATGGAACGTAATGAAACCCATGACCCTGCCAACTTCTACTTTCTTTACCCTTCCAAAGTGAGGAAGCCCTGATAGAAAAACAGAGGCAGCATTTCTTCTATAAGAAAAAGCATGATGGTAATTAGAATTCTCATGCCTTTTAAGAATGAAATTAACTCTCAACTTAGATGTCTTCAATGTAGTGCTTACAGGCGATATTCTTTTCTTGGGAAGAAGTCAAGCTGGATGTCCTTCCAGATGACAAGCAGGGATGCTAACACTTGGAATATGGAAACATGACAGAGTGCCAGCAGCTCCTGAAGAACATTGTGTCACTCTTGGTGGGGAGGAACAGTGCTTATCTGCTTCCTGTGTGGAAAGGTTGGAATTACTCACACATGTATTGTAATGTCATTAATTTGGGACCTATGTGTGCTTGATGGAATTTATGACCCTTGCTCTACAGCACTAAAGCTATGATTCTTTGTAAAGAATAACGAATGTTGAAAGCTGAGGGTTGAAAGGTCGCTGAGATCTAGGAGCTGGGACCTGGGAGCAGGGGCTGGTCTAGGGACTGAGAGGAGGGGGCTGGGAGCTGGGAGCTGGAAGCTGGGAGCTGGGGGCTGGGAGCTGGGTGCTAGGAGCATGCCACAGGAAGACTCAGGCTCTCTCAAACACAGTTTATTTCATAAAACTGCCTAAAACATACCTCAATAGTAGAGATTAAGCAAAGGCAGGGAGTAGCTAGGATACATAGTGAAGGCTTTAACATCCTTAATCTGCCCGAGATGATCTAAACATCTGCAGCAGAAAGGCAGCATCTGTAGTAAACTAATGATGCTTTTTGCTAAGCAAAATCTACCAAGAGTGGTTTAGGGAGTAAACTATGTGCTTTATTTTGTGTTGTATACATTTATCTTAGTAAGATGGAAAATGTGCGGCTGGAGAGATGGCTCAGTGGTTAAGAGTACTGGCAGCTCGTCCAGAGGACCTGGGTTCAATTCCTAGCACCCACTTGGAAAATCACAGCTGTCTATAACTGCAGTTCTGGTGCATCAGATATCCTCATATAGACATACACACAGGCAAAACACCAATACTCATGAAATAAAAATAAAAATTTGAGAAAGAAGGAAAAAAAGTGGAGAATTTACTGAACAACACAGATATGCCAGCATTCTACAAAGCACTAAGAAAGTGAGTCCTAATATGAAGGCAAGGTCAGTGCCACTGGTTGAATTAAGGTCCTCAACCCCATTTATGTAACTCTAGGTATAAGTGATCAGTTCTCAGTACATGGAATTAAGCAGAAAAAATCACTCTGGATAACTGAACCATAAAATAATGTACAAAAGGTAGGTTTCAGGTTTGGGGATGGAGGCTAATGGGGGGAGGTCATACAGTAATGCAATGCTGAGCCCTTCTTGGATCGCTCCTGGGAACAAATATGGTGATCAGAAGACATATGGAAAGGAAGAAATTAGGAAGTCATAAAGAGCATTCGAGGATGTAGTGGATTTCCTGAAAGATTAAAGTACTAATGTAAGTTATTCTGACTTTCTCCTTTTATATTTTTGATGTATCAACTCAAGGTAAGCCTCATGTATTGGAAACAATTACACTAAAAGGAAAATGTGAGCATAACTCTGAAACTAAATGTAAAGACAGAAGATAGAGAGCACAGATAGAAAGCCGGGTGGTGGTGTGCTCGCCTTTAATTCCAGCACTTGGGAGGTATAGGCAGGCGAATCTCGGAGTCTGTGTCCAGCTTCTTCTACAGAGTGAGTTACAGGACAGCTGGGAGCTGTTACACAGAAAAACTCTGTCTCAAAAAACCAAGGTGGGGAGGAGTGGAGAAGAGAGGAGGGGGGACTTTAAATAAACCCAGCCTATGTAAACTACAGAATTATTGGTCAGTCACTGGAAAACTGGCACAACCTAACAGGGGAACAAGAGTTTCCAGAGCTTACTGCCACTGTCCACTAACCTAGGCCTAGTCCTAGAAGCTTCTGCCCTCCCTACAACTTTATCTAGGCCTAGTATGTTTTCAGTCTCTGAGACTTACTGCTGAATAAGCTCACCATTTCTTGTTCTTTCTGAACTCTAGCAATCTTTTCTAATCTTCTGGCTACTTATTCTCTTGTTCATTTTGTCTTTATCTGTGTCTATCTTGTCTCTTCAATTTGTCTTTGTAAAACTCTCCCAGTAAAGCTACCTCCTCCTCCCTCTCTATGCTGCTCTACTCTCCTGTATTGCTCTCCAGATACACTGTATCTGGAGATACACTGTATTCCTGCACTGTACTCTCTTCCTCCCATATTGTCTTTTTCTCCCTTAAGTAACTTCCCTTCTCTCTCCTGAGAGTTGGGAATATCCCATTCTGTCAAATCTATCTCTGATTTGTCACTTTTTTCTGTCACCCAATTAGACATTACTTTCAAACTAACTTTACCTTCATTGTTTGGGATTAAAGGTGAGTATTAAGGGTATATCTGTTTACCAGTAAGAGGGATTAAAGATGTATGTTAAGAGCTGAACTACACTCTAACTATAAACAGGTTCAAATATCCTGTAACAAATTGATACTAGCGTAGCAGGGTATTGCTGTCACAGACCTAGCAGTGTGTTTAGGGAAGATTATGGATGAACTTTGGAACTTTTATTAGAAAAGCCATTGAGTTAATGAACTCTGTGGGATGTTCTATGAGAAGTTGGAAGATTAGAATGTAAAAAGCAATGCAAGGATAGAGGCCTGGCTTGTGAAATTTTAGAGGGAAGTATAAAGACACTATTAGGGTTATTTGCTATTTTGATTTAAGATTCTGTGGTTCTGGTTAGCTGGAGCTAAAAAATCAGTTGTGATTAACAAGATACCAGAAGTCCTAAATCGAAACCTTTGTGTCACTGGGGCAATTGAACTGATTAGCTTGAGCTAAGAAATTAGTGGAAGTTAGGAAGAGAGCAACATCACTGAGGCAAAATCTTCTGAGAAGTGTTTCCTGAGAACACAGAGAAGCTATGTTCCAAAAGCAGCCGTGGTTGTACCTCATGTTGGGAGCTGGACTCGGTAATGTAGAAGTCATTTTACACAAAGCCCGTGGTACTGACTTTGAAAATATGAAGAAGTCGTGGAGAGCATCTGATGCTTGACATTGAGAGAGAACATACGGCTTCATTGGCAGTTGAAGGCCCAGAACTGAAGGTTCATGCAGGGAAGTTGAGACTTCGCACAAGGAAGAGAAGCTGTGAGAGGCTACTGGTGAAAGTGCAGCAAGAGACACAAGCAGTTTTGAAGATACCAGTACCATAGAATGAACACCAAGAACGGCAGCAGCAAATACAACCAGCCAGAGCCTAGAATATAAGCTGTGTGAGCTACAGAGGGCAGATCTGGAGAAGTGACCCAAGCCCTTGGGAAGAATCCAGAAGATAGTGTGTGGATCCCAGACATTAGACATTTAATTATTTATTCTCTTGGAGTTTAATTGTGTTTGGTTCAGATTGTGACTGTGCCCTGGTTCCTTCCTAAAGAAGATATTTAAGTTAATTTTTACAGGATCCCATAGCTGAAAGACCTTGAACTTCTAAAAGAGTTTTGGGATTTTGAACGTCGAAGAGATTGGATATTTTAAAGAGACTCAAATTTTAATGTGTTTTAACTTGTAACGACTATGGGACTTTTAAAGTTATTTATGTTTTTAAGGTGAAATCTTGGGGATAAATATGAAAGGAAGAGTTGAGGTGTAATATTGATGTGTTTGTGTGTCAAGGGGTCACTTGTATTGCCTGGTATTGTATGGCCACTTGATACCAGTTACAGTCATCAGAGAGGAGCCTCATTTGAGGAAATGCTACCATGAGATCCAGCTGTAAGGCATTTTCTCAATTAGTGATCAGTGGGGGAGGGTCCAGCCCACTGCTGGTGGTCCTGGGTTCTATAAGAAAGCAGGCTGAGCAAGCCATGGGAAGCAAACTAGTAAGCAGTACTCCTCCATGGCCTATGCATCAGCTCCTCCAGGTTTCAGCCCTGCTTGAGTTCCTGTCCTGACTTCCTCCAATAATGGACTATGACCTGGAAGTGGAAGCTCAATAAACCCTTTCTTCCCCAACTTGCTTTTAAGTCAGGATGTTTTCGTCATAGCAATAGAAACTCTGACTAAGACACTGTTTAAGAAGTTTATTTATGAAAATAATGTGCTTCAATCAAATCTGTACCCACTCTATTTCCTCAAACTTCCCCCCACTCTCCTCTATCACTTTCGTCTCCCAACTTTATATACTCAGATTATTTTCCAGCTACTGAGTGCACTCCGTGTTGTATGTGCATGGGTGTAGACAATCCTGTGGACCATGAGCAAATAGCCAGGGATTGTGTCCCTGAAGAAAATCAACTTTTCTTTCTCCAGTAGTCATCAACCACCGCTAGCTCCTCAGCGAGAGGTGTAGCTGTGTGATCCCTCCCCGATCCATGTGGGAATGCTGCCTGACTGGATCTTGTCCAGGTCTTGTGTACGCAATCAAAACCACTGTGGGTTCATGTGTGCTACACTCCTGTAGTACCCAGAAAACATTGCTTCACAGCTGTTCTCCACCATGTCTTGCCTTTATAAATCTTTCCGTCCCTTCTTCTCTGATAATCTTTGAGGCTTAAGAAATAGGTGTATGGGCCGGGCGGTGGTGGTGCACGCCTTTAATCCCAGCACTTGGGAGGCAGAGGCAGGTAGATTTCTGAGTTTGAGGCCAGCCTGGTCTACAGAGTGAGTTCCAGGACAGCCAGGGCTACACAGAGAAACCCTGTCTCGAAAAACAAACAAAAACAAAACAAAAACAAACAAACAAACAAAAAGAAATAGGTGTATGATACAGATGCCCCATTTAGATTGAACAATCCAGTCTTTTTCTTTCTTCACTAGGACTAGATATGAATCTCTGTGTTTAGTGTCATTGTGATGGTTTGTATGTGCTCAACCTAGGGAGTGGCAGGATTAGAAGGTGGGCCCTATTGGAGTAGGTGTGTCATTGTGGGTGTGTGTTATAAATTTCTCATCCTAGCCTGGAAGCCAGTATTCTGCTAACAGTCTACAGATGAAGATGTAGAACTCATAACACTGCATGCACTATGCCTGCCTGGATGCTGCCATGCTCCTACCTTGATAATGCACTGAACCTCTGAACCTGTAAACCAGCCCCAATAAATGTTGTCCTTTATAAGTCGTGCCTTGGTCGTGGTGTCTGTTCACAGCAGTAAAACCCTAAGGTAATCATCTATTCTGAAACAACTTCTGTGATGAGGGTTGAAATATGCCCTAACCTATTGGTGTAAAGATAAGTATTTAGGGAGTAATTTCATCTATGTCCATTTAGGAAAGTAATAGTAGTAGGCTTTCCTTTGGACCAAGACTAGCTAATCATTGTGTTCTTAGACCATTTAACAGTACCAAGCATGAGTCTATTTTGTGGAACAGGCTTTAAATTTAATCAGAAGGTGGTTGCTTATTCCTGTAACATTCTGGACATTATTGAACCAAGGGGCATATATTGCCAGGATGGTTGTTACTGTAGCTCATGGGAGTCACAACTGCATGAGAATGTTGATGATTCTTATCAAGAGAAAGATGGTCTTTTATTCCTGAGATAACAACATTTTGAAAATTCAGTGACAAAAGATTCCACCTAGAAGTTACTACAAACACTCTATAATTAAAAAATAATACAGCTTTTAAATGTACAAGCAATAAGTCTTAAAAATATGAAAATGATCATTTTAAAATATGTAGATACATGTAGACTGTGTAAGATATTTTGAACTTTGTATTCTAATTATTTATCTTGATGAATATATGGGAAAGATATAACTTAAAACAAAATATGAGGGGTATTAAGAAGGCTTCAGAGTGGAAGGCACATAACACTCTTGAAGACCCAAGTTCAATTTCTAGAAGCCCTATGGGAGAGCCTACAACTACCTGTATCTTTAGCCAAAGGGAATCTGACAACCTCTTTTATGACAGACAACTCCCATACCCGTGCCCCCCAAAAGCAAGAGACTAGACAAGAAGCCACCATAGAGAACAAGAGTAAATGTAAATGTAACACAGATGCTCCACAATTGATGGCTTCTGGCGTAGGTGGGGGAGGGGAAGGATCAGTTTTATTTAAAGGGTAGGCCACTGAGGATTGGACCAATATATAGATATAGATGACACCAAGTGAACTCATTCTCTCTCTTTCTCTCTCTCTCTCTCTCTCTTCTTTCTCTCTCTCTCTCTCTCTCTCTCTCTCTCTCTCTCTCTCTCTCTCTCTCTACCAGGTCACAAGAGGGAAGGGCAGACATGGAAGGCATGGGAAGTTAGTGTGATCCAGATGTATAATGTGAAACTCCCAGATAATCAATTAATAGTTTTATGTAGGGAAAGAATTTTATTATCTCAAGAAGAATTAAAAGCATATTAAAATATTGCCTTTAACTTGGCTTAGCAGCAGAAGCACTATGTGCATCTTCAAGTACCTTACCTGTCTGATTTTCATAAGTATATGAAAACCAGCATATGAAAGCATATGAAAAGCTGGACAGTTTTGAACATTTAAAACTCAACTGTGTTTGTACAATTCATACCTCTATAAATATAGTATAAATATAGTTTCAAAAGCTCTGATATTAAAAAGAAACAGATCAAAAAAAACCCTGCAGTTTTTGGAAGTTATAGCTGAAAATGGAAGCATGCAAGTGTGTGTGTGTGTGTGTGTGTGTGTGTGTGTGTGTGTGTGAAATCAACATAAAGCCATAGATTTAAAAAGCTGTGGTCTCTGCTACTAGCCTGGGCCCTGCTCCAGAGCCTCTGGCCGCCTTGAATTACCAGCCCAGGACATTCACAAAGCCTTTCACAACCTTAGCCACTCATGCATAGCACAGTTCTTTGGTATAAGAGAAAAGCCATAATTAGTGTTTGGTTAGTGAAGTCAATCTTAACTTCCTCGGAACACATATGCCAACAGTCTCTTTATCGTAACCTCAATAAAAGCAAATAAAAGTCTCTCACACATACATTGATCTGAATGACTCACTAGTGAGCATTATGGTTAAAATTACCACGTGATTCTGAACACTAGGAAGGAAACGCTGGGCGAAGTGAATGTGACCAAAATACATGATCTACATGCACGAAATCTTCCTTAATAAATGAAAACATTACATTTTAAAAGTCAAAAAATAGTAAATTAGAAAGAAAGGAAGGAAGGAAGGAAGGAAGGAAGGAAGGAAGGAAGGAAGGAAGGAAGGAAGGAAGGAAGGAAGGAAGAAAAAAGAAGGAAGAAATGTTCCACATTAAAAATAAATTCTCTTGAGCTATATTGAGTCTCAGTCACCCACAGCCCACCCCTGTGCCTGGCCTAACATCCTATAACTCTCAAAATCTTAAACTGTATTCTTAGCAGACCACTAGCTTTCACTGATACACAAGCTAAGAAGTTTCATCTGAAACTAGTAGAACCTTCCCCCACTTTTCTATAAGCCTCTAACCTGTGGCTCCTACCAACGTATTCAGTGAACACTTTGACCCTTTACTCCCTGGGTCTGTAACTAATAAAATCTCTTACAAGGCAGGGGTAAAGATATAAAAATAAAAATGCCTGCATGACTTTAACATATATATAATATCCAAACAGATTTTTGGGTCTTTCTTTGTATACAATTTCTACAATTAAATTAGCTCTTAATGTGTTTGTTAGATTTCCTAGGCAGTTTTTACGAGAAATTCATAACCACATTCACAGTGGAGCATGGTATTTGGGGAAACTTAATCTGTGTAGCTGGTCTCTATTGTTTTTGTCTCCACAATAAACTGTCTCTATTCCCTTTGACAGGAGAACTCTATTTTGTCAACATAAGCATGTGGGGACTCAAGTTGATGAATCACATGGATGCTGCTGGGATCACAGTTACTCTTCATAACTGTAGGCATTTATGTTAGCAGAGCAGGAAGCAAGATACTATCATCTTAAGAGTGCTGGCCCTGAGAAGAGTGAACCAATTTCACCTCCTTCAGCTGTGTTCACATCTTCCACTCTGCAAAAACATACATCCGCCCTAAATTGGGATGAAAATGGTAACCCAAAGCACATAAAATTATATTGCTTAGCATGAACTTTTAGAGCAAGGAATCTCTCATAAATACTGCCTAGGAAATCTAACCAACATGGAAAAAGTTAAATTAATGTAGGAAAAAAATAGACAACCAAAGATCTAAAACTCTGTTCAGAAATTATGCATATTTTAAATGAAGGCAAACACATTTTCATATATTCATCCTGCCTTATTTCCCAGCATTAACCTCTCATGTCTCTATGTCCACCCAGGACTGTGGCCATATAAGAAAGTTCCCAATTATGCTCTGTCAGTAACCCTTAGCATCTGGGCTCCCACTGTGATTGAGAAAGATATTCACATTTAATGCTTTAAGTGATTACAGATTCTTATACGTCACACTCACCTAACTTTTGAACCAAATTTAGAGTGGTCAGATTAAAACATGAGGAGGAAGATGTGATGAGTCAGTGCTCAGGGCTGTCCAGAGGGAGCAGCTGCTGAGGATCTCCTGTTGTCAACACTCTGTAGGAGACAGAAGCTTGGGTAACAGACACATGCCTAACAAAAGAGTTCAGATTAAACTCTTAAAACTGATGCACACAAATCGGCCTATCTCTTAAAAAGCTTTAGACACTTTGGAAGTAAATACAAAATAGATCAACTTTTATTTACTAAAGTAGTGTTTCAACACTTCCCACTGATAGCAAAATCAACCAACCAAAAACACCATCTAGGCTGTGGCCTTAGCTCAGTGGAGGAGTGCTATCCTAACATTCACAGGTAATACGAAAGAATGCGCGCTCGAGAAAGGAATGCTGGGTCCTGGAGATTTTCAACATTCAAATAATATACTAGATATTCTCAAAGAAGATTTACTCCAATACAAAAATGTCAAAATTTTGACTCTGTAGGAAGTCACAAGGGTTTGGTTATGGCTCTAGAATTACATAGTGCGACTTCTGATTGTTCTTCTTCCCCCTAATGCAACTAGAGAAGGTAGAGGGCAAAATAAACTAGACATTGTGGTCAACACTGGGCTATGTGAGCGTTCTTTCATTGTTATTAGGTGTCACTTGAGTAACTCAGTTGTTGGGAGCTGACTCCTGGCAGAAAGCAGGTATCATCTTTGCAGCCATCTCAGGCCATATACCCTGACAAGAGACTTGTTTTCAACAGTCCACAACAGTTGAGCACACTCTGATAAACATCATGTTTTTCTCACAGATCTTGTTTTGCTGTTTAGTGCCCCATCTGCAAGGTGCACATGGTAAAGTGTCTTCAGCTGCATTCCCCTGCTTGTGCTTATATGTACCCATGATTTCCTTTCAATAAACGGGATGGGACTTGAACAGACTCTCTGTTTTGTCTCCATTCTTCACGTCTCTTGCCCTTCCATCCCCACTCTCTCTCTTGCTAGCCCCTGACCCACAGACTGAAACAGCAGCTCAGGCTGGGACATGGTGGCCCCCAAATGTGGGGCTGAATGGGCTGTTACACTCAGTACTATTCCCTTAGGAGTAAGGCTGGGTCACCTCAGGTCAGCCACATTCCTTTTGACCCCCTCAAACATGCAATGTCATCATCATCATAGACCACTTCCTCATTAGGAGTCTCATAAAAACAAGCTTTTCTCCTTTCCACACCCCTTTGTTCACACCTTCCCTCTTACAGGAAGAAGTAAAGAATCTATGATCTTTAAACATGAGAGTGTTCCTTGTTCCAACACCTGACCTGACCAGGTGTCCTGCTGTAACAGTTTAGAGTATCGATTAGTCTATCAGACGAACTCAGTGTCTCTGTCAAATTCTGGGTCCTCAGGACACATTCATTCTTAAAAAACAAGAATCCTTCCCCTTTTCTCCCCTCCCCATTTAATTTAATTTACATCCTGATGGAACCTTTCTCTCCAACTCTCTCCTCCCAGTTCCTCCTGCTCCCCTCCCCTTTCCCCATTCTCCTATCTTCCTTTACTCCTCAGCAAAGGGAGGTCTCCAGAGGATATCAACCAGCCTTGGCATATGAAGTGGCAGTAGGACTAGGCACATCTTCTCCTATTAATGGTTTCATAAAGCAGCCCAGTTAGAGGAAAGGAATCCAAAGGCAGGTAACAGAGTCAACACAGCCCCTGCTCCTGCTGTTAGGAGGCCCACATGAAGACCAAGATGCACAATTATTACACACGTGCAAAGGGCCTAGTTCTGTCCCATGCTTGGTTAATTGATACTGTAGGGTTTCTTATAGTATCCTTGACTTCTCTAACTCCTTCAATCCTTCCTCCCTCTCTTCCACAGGATTCCTCAAGCTCTGCCTAAGTTTGGCTGTGGGTCTCTACATCTGTTTCCATCAATTGCTGGGTGACAATTGCTCAGATGACAGTTATGCAAGGCACCTATCTGCAAGTTGCCACAGGGTTCTCTCCCTCCACGCCCACCCTTCTGTGTGTGTGTATGTAGCCCTTATTGTAGTGGAGCTCACTCTGTTCAACAGGCTGGCAATGAACTCAGAGATTGACTGTTTCTACCTCCAAGTGCTGGAATTAACGGCCTATGCCACCACTATCCTGCTTAAACTGGAGTCTGTGTCCCTTTGTAACATTTAGAATGTTGATTAGTCTGTTGGATGAGTTCAATTTCTTCGCCAAGCTCCTCACTCAAAAAAAGGTGGCCAGGAGTGTCTTAAGAATGAAGTTGTCCTCACTTTGACATCCTACAAGATTGCAAATTAGGTCAATCTAGCTCTTTTTTGTAGAGTTTTCTGAATTAGAGCATGGTCCATTGTTCAAGGTAGGAACTTCCTGTGACAATTCTCTTTTTCCTCTCTGAATCTATTTAGTTACTAAAACCATTATTCCTTTTTATCAGGGTATATTAATTTTACAAGGTGACATTTCATTGTGACATTTTCCTATATACACATAATGTGCTTTGATTATATTCACGTTTGTCCACTCTTCTTTTTGCAAAATTACTAAGCATTGTCTCAGTATCTCAGGTTTTCATTCCACTGTTTTGGTCTTAAACAGTCTAAAGTAAACTCCTCTCTGCTTGTTTCTCTCATTCTACAAATCACTCTTCACCTAACCTAGTCTTTATAAACAAGAACCTAATAGTGTCTTTCCTGTGCTTAAAGTTAGATAATACCTTCTACCTTCCACAACAAAAATAGAACGTCTTCTTTACAAGTCCTTAGACCCAGTAACTCCATTTCAACTTCTCCAGGTTAGATTAGATGATGCTAGTAGCTGTAACATATTATCCAGATACTTGGTTATCAATGTGAGCTTTTTCTGATCATAGCACTGAATAGGAGATAATTTGAGATGGTATTTCAGAATGGAGAGATCGTTCTGCTTTACTATAACATGAGGTCTTACCATCTGCAATAAGATACTGGAAGAACAATGAAAGCACATCATCTAATTCTTATATTCCTGTCTTGGAAGTAACAGCCTTGTTTCTGTTTCTTAGCTGACACTGGTACTATTTCAATCACACCTGGAAACAAGGCAATATATTTCTAGGGCAAACAACCACTGTTCAGTAACACTTACTTCCATTAGAAAAAGGAACACAAGTTTTGGTTTTAAAAGTAACTTTTAGTCTCCTGTAATTGTCCCCCTGGAGGCCCTTTGCCTCAGTCAGCTAACCTAGGCCTAGGCCTGCAAGCTTCTAGCCTCCGTACAGTCTTATCTTGGTCTAGAATGCTTTCAGCCTCTGAGACTTACTGCTGAATAAACTCACCCTTTCTAGCTCTTTCTGATCTCTGGCTGGCTGGTCAACTCAGCTGTTCTGACTCAAATTCCTTTCCAAGCTGAGTGATTTACTCTAGCTTCTCTCATTTTCTGACTGAATTGCTCTGCTTAGCCTCATACTAACTTTGGCAATCTGTTCTGAATCTTCTGGCTCCTTCTCATTTTCTGGCTGGATCTATCTTCCCCTTTAACCTGTCTCTGTAAAACTCTCCCCTGTAAAATACTGCCTCCTTCTCCTTCTCCCTCTCCCCACTGCCCCTCAAGTTCCTGTCCCTTTCTTACTCTTTTCCTGAGAGTTGGGCATATCCTATTTTGTCAGCTCTTTCTCTGATTCATCACTTTGCCTGCTACTCAATTAGACATCACTTTCAAACTTAGTTGGTTCTTTCTACAAACTAATTTTACCTTTATTGTTTGGGATTAAAGGTATGTACTACGGGTGTGCCCTTATTCCAGCCAGAGAGATTAAAGGTGTGTGCTCGGTCTGAGCCACACCACAGCTAGGAACAGGATTTTTCTGGTAAACACAATCTTGGAGTTCACAGTGTGTTCAAAAATCCAGCAACATTTGGTCTCTGTTGCAAACTGAGGACTCTGTTGATTCCATCCATACTTTTCTGCCGAAACTATGCATGTTTGTATTCCTGAAGTACATGATGGCCTCTCTTTCTATTAGTTCTCCCTTCTACTCATGGCTGCTTCCTACCTTTTCCTTAAAAACTTAAGATGAACTGTCTATTATAGAAAGGTATCTTCACTGCTCTTTCTTCATGAATAACTTCTTTGTGTAACCCATATGATATTATAGTAATAAGCATCTGGATAATCTTGATGAGCTTCTGAACATTATTATTTTAAAATGTCAACTTTCTATTTTGCAAAGGGGCCTGGAAAGCTTTGGATTAAATATATGGCTTATTTGGAGTTGCTTTTTTTTTTTTTTTATTACCAACATCAGGAAATAGTTCTGTTAAGTAAAAAGACCTAAGATTTATAAATAGATATGCTTAAATGCTTTGGTGCTCATTTATTTGAGCAAGGCTTTTGTTTTAAATTTAATGGAAATTCCCTAATGAGAGTACTCTTTTTTTTTTTCCCCATTTTTAGGAAATTCCATTCTTTCTCTTTCTGGGAAGGCTCTACCCTGCATTTCCAAGCTTGTCCTGCAACTTATGAATCTCTTTATCCTAATTCAGATGAAGGGAGGTGAATAGAAGTGATAGTTGTTATCAGTTCATTCCTTGACTCCCCAGACTTCTCTGTGTGGTTAAGCCCTTTCGCTTCCTTTGTGTATGGACCCTATGTTAAAAACTTCAAACAACCTGGAAAGATATATACTAAAGATTACTAGAAAGCAGCAGCATGCCCCCCACCCACACACACACACACACACACACACACACACACACATACACACTCACCCCAAGCACCGCCCCCCCACAGACACACACCACCACCACCACCACTACCACCAAATACAAAGTGAGTCACTACCTGGCAGAGGTTGCCCATGAAGCCCTATCTCACTGATTCCCCTATGGCAAAGACAGTCTCTGGTAACTACTGGTAACAGATGTTACCAGTAGTTAACAGAACTACTGGTGACAGAGGTTAGCCTAGGAAACAGCAGAAGTGAAAGCAGTAGGAAGACTTACTTATACAGGCTGCCCTAGTGTTTTCATCTCTACAAGGTTTGACCTATAAATAAACTTCAACTGCTTAAGTTAAAACAAACAAACGAACTAAGAAAACAGACTCCCAAATAGTTATAACTATACTATACAATTCAAATAAAGTGAATCCGTTTTTGCAAAGAGAGGGTAGTGAAGATCCTTGTTTAGTTGAAGTATGAAATCAGGTAAAGAGTAAACATAAATATCCTGAGTTCCTAATAGCAAGCCAGTTGAAGTTCCAAATCACATTGAGCTATGTTAAGTTCCAGGTTCATTTCATGAGCATTGCCACGCTCTCAGACTCTTTTTTAATGTATGAGGTTCACTTTCTCATGCACCATTGCTTTCTATGGAAGAACAATATATTCTGTGCACACTGGTATTCACGTGTGTCCAGAAATATATACACATATACAAGTTAGTGAGCCCCTTCCAAGATGCTCCTCAGATCTTTAGTTGAATATACTTAGAAATGCACCAATCACAGGGAAAGAAGAGAGAACTCTCTAATTAAAATTCACGTATAACCCTTTCATCAACCTTTCATAACCCCGCACCCCCAAGAGTACCAAATGATTCATAAAACGCAGCCTGGAAAAAATATCGTCCGTGTCATAGGGAAATTTCTTAGAAAAGTCCACACCAGGCATACTACATCAGAAACTTTGAAGGCACGACCTTCAAATGCAGTTTCAGCTGGGCGAGGCTTCTCAGGCTGTAATCTGAGAAGCCCCATTTTACTATACAAAGCAGATGCTGATTTTTCTGGTTTAGCGAGTTACAGTTCAAACCAAAACTGAATGTTTTCCAGTTAATGATGGTACTTTTTCCACAGGCTGGAGTAAAAAGAATTACTTTCTTTTTAGACTGCAAACAGCAAAAGGCTGGTTTCAAGCACGGTTATATAAAAGCCACAAGATTTTTTTTTTTTTTTAAACAGAGGAGAAAAATGCTGCTAGGGAAAGAGTTCAACAAACTTGAGAGTGCAAACAGGACGGATGGAACAGATGTGGTAATTAATATTACCACTTAGGAAAGTGTGCAAAGCAGGAAAGACATTTTGAGGAAGCCCGATTTCCCCCACAGAATGGTTGAGATGAGCAGTGTAAAGAAAGTGCCTAGAAGAGGCCACTCCCCAGGTGATAAATACCCTTCCCTCCAAGGCCAACAAAATCCCACTTCCTTTTGCGTTGCCTGTGGGCGGGGCGGGCAAGGTGGATTGCCCTGCCTGGCCTCTGGGAGCAGCTGGAGGATTCTGGAGTGCTGGTTGAGCTCATTCAGAGTCAGTCCCTCTGCGAGGCTTTAGGGAAAGCTGGGCTACAGCTGCGCCACTAGCAAGGGGTTGGGACTCGACTGCCAGGAGCCAGCTGTCCACCTTGCGGACTTCCTCAGGTGAGTCTCATTCTGTGCGGTCCAGGACTGAGCTCTGGGTCTGTGCGCACACGGGAGCGGGATACGGTGATGGGGCGCGGGGGTGAGGGTGGCTGGAGGGCGAGCTGGAGCAAGGGCTGGGGGCGGTTTGTTCAGGCGGCAGAGATTATTGTTTGGAGACTGGGAGAAATGGCTGAGACTTGGGCTCGTGATCCCGGAAGTGGGGAGGGAACTCAGCCAGAAACCTTGCTGTCCCTGCCGCTGCTCAGCAATCCACACTCGTGACACTTCTTCGCTAGTTCCCACGGGATCGTCTTCAGTTTAGCACACTGCTTCACAGCCTAGAGCAGCCCTGAAGCGGTGTAGAAGCTGGGCTCACTTGTAGCGCACTTTTCAAGCGCGGGCAGAGCTCAGGCGCGCACAGAGGCCAAGTTGGATTCCCATTGCAGGAAAGGGAAGGAGGTAAAAATGAAGAGAAATCGTTCAAAGAGCCTCCTAGCTCTTTAACCCAGTTGTTCTTTGGGATTGTGGCTAGAACCCAAACTATACATAGCGTTCTAGAACACAAAAGTAGGGAATATAAGGGGTTAAAGGTCAGAGTGGGTAAGACCACTAGGTGAAGATGGCATCTTCTGTTTCTGATAGGGTTTCTTCATGTATATTCATCTCTTCCCTGAAACTGTTAACAATAAAAGACTTAAAGATTTAAGCCACTTTAAAAAGTCCCATCCCTTGGGAGGAAGACACAGATATATTTCTGAGTTTGAGGATAGCTTTGTTTATAGAGCAAGCTCCAGGACAGCTAGGGCCACTCAAGAGAAACCCTGTCTGGAGAAAGACAAAACAAACAAACAAAAAAGGACAACCAACCAAAACAACAACAAAAAGAGTTGTCACTTTTGCATGAGTTAATATAACCTGGACAAAGAACCAAGTGGAAATGTGGAAACTAGCTTTTATTATATGACATACTCGACACAGCCCCATGCCTACGACTCTCCCTCTGGTTCCTGTGTGGCTTGATTTCTGTAATCTTATTCCTGGAAGTTGGGTATGGCCACTTCCCCTTTCCAAGACAAACAATTACACTTTCTTCCAGCTTAGCGGCTTAGCCGTTGGAGCTAAATAAAAAGCACTAGGTACTTGGGGGAGGGGGCGTTTCCTTCTTGAGTTTTCCTAACAACAGAGCTTTCTACCTGGATACTTACCACAATTGTGCCGCGTTGAATAATGAACAAACATAAAGAAATAGAGTGTTCATAAATCAAATAGAGTCCCTGCTTCTGGGCAGAGCGCCATGACCTCTCCCTCCTCTGCTGTGTAACTCAAAGATTGTTCCGTTCCTTCCCTCTGAATGAGGTGAGCTTTAGGGCCTCGACTTGTTTGTAACCTGTTTGTAGTGCCCACTGAACATACCCTCAGCCATAGCTCCGTGGCCTGGCTTATGATAGATATTTTTCTTTGTAACTTTTACCTGACTTGATGGCACTGCAGCCACTGCTATATGAATTTGATCCCCTATAAACCTTTCTAATATCAACATTTTTACTCACAGCACTTCCAATATTCTGTGCAATATACTTAGTTTTCTTATTAGTCCTGGGTCTACAGGTTTACTAATTGACATATTTGTATACAGCTTTGCATTGTCTATAGTATTGACTTATAGACTTTTTTGCCATCTATATATACATTGTAAACAGTGTATATGCTATGTAGATAGTGTAGACAGAGTAGACTCTGTGGTATCCATGCATACCCCCTTGAAAACACAGGGTGTTCATAAAGTGACTATTTCTTCAGAAAATATTTATATTCGTCTATATGCCTGTGTGTACACAACACACTATTGTAGTACAGCATTAATTAAATAGGGCTCAATGAAACCATCTATTTAGTTAATGTGTATTAACAAGTGTTCTTTGTATTTTTCAAATTAAATTTTTTTTGGAAAAAAAAAACTTACCTAGCCACTAAACGATGGACCCCAAGCATAATGTGGAACCCTAAGCCTTGCTGTCTTACATAACAGAGAGCCTTTTAAAATTCATGTTAACAAGTTTCATTTGTTAGAAACTTGGAAGCCTTTTTCTTTCTTTCATTGAAGAGAGATAATAATATGAAGATATGGAAATGAGCTGTCATAATTCATCCAGTTAGTGAACTGAGAAGCAGAAAGCAACAACCTTGGCTCAGTAAATTCAAGGGTTTCATTTATAAGTAAGCAAAAAAAAATTAAAAAAAAAAAAAAATCTCAAAATAATGTAAAATCATTGGACTTCCCAGAAGGGCATTTTGAAATCATACAGAAACTCCAGTAAGAGTAACTGGGTTTTGAGATGTATTTTTTTTTTTTTCAAGACAGGGTTTCTTTGTGTAGCCCTGGCTGTCCTGGAACTCACTCTGTAGACCAGGCTGGCCTCGAACTCAGAAATCCACCTGCTTCTGCCTCCCAAGTGCTGGGAGGCATGAAAGGCATGCGCCACCACTGCCCGGCTGAACTTTTTTTTTTAAGATTTATTTATTTATTTCATGTATGTGAGTACACTGCGCTGTCTTCAGACACACCAGAAGAGGGCATCATATCCCATTAAGATGGTTGTGAGCCACCATGTGGTTGCTGGGTATTGAACTCATGACCTTTGGAAGAACAGTCAGTCCTCTTAACCACTGAGCCATCTCTCCAGCCCTTGAGATGTATTTTTGCTTCTTTAAATTTACTTTTCATTTTGGTAGAACACTTTGACAACTATGTTTTCAGTGGGTTCTAGTTGGTGTATAATCAGTGTTCATTCAAAGTTTAAGCTTGTTTGCTTTTTGTGATCGTGAAATACTGACGGGGATTTTGAGAAGGAAGCTTTCTATTTCAAAGACTTTGCATTTGTAAGCAATGTACTTCTGGTACAAGAGCACAGTCGAGGGTTCTGTTTCCTCAAATGCTCACCAATGCCTTGAAGCATTGTGGAAATGCGTTGAAACCGGTTTTGTGGAAATATATTTGCATGTCTGAATTGTGAAGACATGATGATAATCCCTCATGGTGTCTTCCTGTCCCAGGTGGGAATGTTTTACAATTAAGAGAAAACTCAGAAAAGGACTGAAGAGATGGCTCAGTGGATGAAGTACTTGTGAAAACATGAAGGTTGGAGGTGGCAATTACCAGAATTCTACATAGAAGCCCAACAGTTGTGGCCACTGCCAGCAATCCCAGCTTGCAGGAAGTAGAGACCGTGGCCCCGTAGTCAGTTTCACTAGATAACCTAGCTAGAGTTGGTCAGTATCAGGTTTAGTGAGAGTCCCAGCCTCAGTAAAGAAAATGAAGTACAATTGAGGAAGATGCCAGGTGTCAGCTCTGGCTCTCTAAACCTCACTCAATGTCTACACACATGCAAACATACATAGACAAATACTTACATGCCTCATACACATTTAAAAGTCAACATTTCCTAATTGAAAATGTTAATTAAAAACTAGAAAGGAAATGGGTATTTGTGGTTGTAATAACAAAAAACAGAAATTATATATAACTGTATTTACATATACTTTCATTAATATGTATAGGGTTCCACAATTTTCCATAAATGGATCACATAATATAGTTACAAAGAAGAAAATAGTAATCAGGGTATTTCTTGAAGTTTCTCATTTGTTCTGGGTAATTGCAAATCATTGTTGCAGTTTACATATATTTATTACAAACTTTCCCTCCTTTGGGTACATCATAAATATCATTTTCTTTTTCATAAAAAAAAAAAAAAAAAAAAACCCTCCGGAAACATAAA
The DNA here is from genome assembly GCA_021653895.1 of Mastomys natalensis. Lineage (NCBI taxonomy): Eukaryota > Metazoa > Chordata > Mammalia > Rodentia > Muridae > Mastomys > Mastomys natalensis. The sequence continues at coordinate 106,020 of JAJTUV010000572.1, forward strand.
CAGAAAAACAAGAGCAGAAAACATTTAAAAATCAACAGGTTAAAATAATGAGTGACAGGCTTCAACTGGGAACACAATTGCAAGTTATTTTTAAAGCCAGGCAACATGTGGGCTGACAAAGCTCCACTAAGGTTGAAGAAGGCAGAGGATCATTTCTACAGCTAAGGAGAGCAGTCTGGGTAGGCAGCCATGTGGTAAATGCCTTCTGTCATTACACACAGGGCTCTCTATTTTAAGTCGCATATGTACAGGCTTAGTGGCAACCTAATATTTTGTTCTAGATCCCACACATGCCATTTTAAAGCTTGGGATGTTGTAAACCCTCCATGGGAAAGAGATCTCACGTTTTGTTCTGCAGCAGTTTTCCTAATGGGTGCTTCTCCTCACGAACATAGATAAAGCCTCAAAATTATAGACCAGAGTACTAAGAAAACATCAAGGAGAGACAAATGAGGACAGTTTGGGGATTTCTGTGCAAGGAGGAAATGTTCTTTAGCCCCAAGACAAACCAACCCAGTGTCTTCTCAGTTGGTCACATTATGCATACAGAATCTTACACCACCACATTCCTAAGGTCCACCTGACATGGCTTAGGAATTCCCCTCTTTCCACATCCTAAGAAGAAATAGTCATAAACAAAGATTTTCATAGTCAAGCTGGCTAGATAGACAAGCAGGGATTGGCAAGCCCTAGGTTCAGTGGAAGACCTACCTCAATATTTAAGGTAAAATACAATTAAGGAAGATACCAGGGTCAGTTTCAGCTCTCTAAACTATAGCCCATGTATACCCATGCAAACATACATATATACACGTGTACATAATTTTCTTTTCACTGTTTGTGGTATGCATGCATGTATACATGTATGTTTACATGTAGGTATTATATGCTTGCATGAATACCACAGTGAAAAGAAAAAAATGTTTTAATTAAAAAATTTTCAAAGTGTGAACTGTTGAGCTGGTTTATCTTGAACATTGGATGAGTTAGGGAGAGAGATTCTGGTCTTTTATAATCGGAATTCAGTAACTATGAAAGGATTTTTTTTTTCTAGTTCTGGGCTTTGTTTACCAAATGTAAGAAATATAAAGTTGTTTGACTGGATATGAGAAGAAAACTATAGTCCCTTAAAGTTCTTGTTTAGTTGAGGTCGTAGGCCTCTGTAAGTTAAGTGTATTAAACAGTGACATACAAAATAAGGAACATGGGGCTGGAGAGATGATGGCTCACTGGTTAAAATACTTGCAGATCTTGCAGAGGACCAACCTCTGGGTCTCAGGACCTACATGATGCCTTCCAGCCACTGGTAACTTCAGTTCCAGAGCATGGAGAGCCTACTACTGGCCTCCTCATGCAGCAGGCTCACACTGCACATACATATATACATACTTACAAGGAAAATCACTCAAACACATACAATAAAAATAAGTAAGTCTTAAAAATACAAATGGTGCAGATAAAAACCTGAGGGTCATTTAACATACATATTAAATAAGGGATAGCACCTATCACTAGACCAAGATTTGTTTGTCTTTCAATTTGATGCAACTGTTAAGATGCTGTTGGCATGTTTTATGAAAACTTATCATCTTTTCAGTGCATAAGCTTTTATAATAAAAATTTGATGTTGAGAAAGTGTGTGTGAAATATATATATATACATGTATATATATGGTGAATTTTGAAGGATTAACATAGCCCTATATAACCTTTTAGTCTACTATGATTACATATGCTCCTGAAGTCATTATTGGCCCTATGGATTAGTTGAAGAAAAACATAAATATTTGTATTTCTGCCCTTAAGTGTTGATGAGAGCCACTGGATACTGGTCAGTTAATACAAATTAATGTACCTATTATTTGAAGTAAATACAGAAATTTAAGTGAATAGCACAAATTTCTTTAGACTTATTCTAGAGAACAGTAAACCTATTGGAGATTCACTAAACCAGTGCTGAACTTCTTGCATGTACAGTATATATAACTGGGGTTATAATACTTAAAAATCTTAGGTATTTCACTAAGATATGAAATTTTAAACATAAAATTGCCTGTGCCTATGAAATGGTATAGAAGGTGGCATTTGTTTCTGGAAACCACTGGAATTAATTATTATGTAGTCACATTGATTGAATGTTTTGTCACTCGGCATTGCAGAGTAGAGGGAGTTAGTAAAAGAACAGTCAACCCTGGAGTGCGCCAGAGAAAATGGGGTGCCAGCTATATTCATGAGAGTCCAGGGTAAAAGTTTTGAGTAGCAGAGTTTTTGCCTCATATGCTTCAGTTGTAATCAGTAGACATGGAAGGAGTTGCCATTTGGAGTTCACAATATGGTGACTAGATAGAGTAGAGAAAGCCAAGGTGGGATCCAGCTACTGGGAATGGAGCAGTATCAAGCAGAAATTTAGCATGCTGCAGAAATGGTCAGACACGGAATCACTTGGATTGTCAGATAGCTGGTCTTATTAGAGCCTTAGCCGGATTCCCTTATTAGTAAGCAACTTTTAATCTACAGAGCAGAATACCGTACTTTGCCAGATTTGTGACTTGGGTTAGGCAGGATAGTCCACAGATCCTGAATTCCAGACTTCAGTCCTGTACCCTGGAAATTCACTTCTGCTCTCCTGCTGGACCACTCTTGCAGCCAAGCTCAGAGACTCGTATGTGGGCCACATGCTTCTTTTAGAAGTGCAGGTTGTGAAGACTGACCATTTAAGTTCTGCTGCCAGTTGTGTTTGTGTGTGTGTGTGTGTGTGTGTGTGTGTGGAGTTTCCCAGTGTTCCTCCTTGGATCCTCTTTCTGAAGACTCTTAGGAATGTGACCACCAATCAGGACCAGTAAAAAGACTTCTGCAGTCCTATGGAGAACAAGAGTATAGGCATGAGGATAAAACCCAAAAGTAGATGAGCCCAGACTAGACAAATCAGGAGGATGAACCAGCCCTGTGCCTGGATAGTTTGTGAACACATTGCAGCAGTTACATCTCTCCTATAAATTTGTAGATAATGAACTAACGCCAGATATTCTTTGTTTTCAGAAAGGTTTAAATCATGGAAAAGCATGGTAAGTAGTTTATACAGATATTTACTTTTCTTCTCTATCATCTATTTAACTGTATCATCTATTAAGGCATCACTTGATTGTAATGCTTCCTTCAGTTACTAAGACTGCTCTTCTGATTCAATGTTATGTTATTGTCTTCATTATCTTATTTAGCATTCCAGCACAGAGAAGATAGACACAAATATCCATGGTACCATTTAGTTAATAACAAGAAAGCCACAGAGAAAGTGATATATATTAGGTTTACAGATACATACATTGTGCAGCACATACTATATCATATCCAAAGAATATGGCCTTTTTGGGCACCTTTTATATGTATAGTGATTATTCTAGTCATACTAATTAAAGAATAACATTTTTGATATCAATTCATTCTGAAAAATCTTCAGATGTTTACTTTGATGATGTGTTTTACAACATACACATCCTTTAGGATTTAATAATATTGATCACATTTTTCTTAGTCTTTATTCCCTCTCAAGAAAGTTCTAAAATAACATTTATCAAGTCTACAGGAAAAGATTTTGCCTTATTAATTTTAGGTTCTGAGAGGAAAAGCATTACATATCTTTGGAAATAATACTAGTTAAATCATTTTCTCTGAGATTTTTTTCTTTCTCTTTCATCTTTGTTGAGATGATAAAAATACACACATCTCACCATAATCTACATATTCTATACCCTTCAGGCCAGATCATTTATTTCCTAATGAATTTTGTAGCAATGTAAATTTTCATAAAACAAAATCAAAGCCATTGAAATGAAATTTTGTGTAGACTCTTTTAAACATGCTAGCAATTTGTTCAGCTTAGAGAAATTCAGTTGCCCTCTGTGGCACAATCACTTTTTTGCTCATCATATTCATACAGTTATATATACATATGTATACATAAAAGTAAAATAAAATATCTTGGAGTGATAGTTTTCTGAAAGGTCAATGCTTTTTCTAAGCTACATATGCTAAATTTCAAAACTTAAAATATATACAATTCTCTAAACTGTATGAATCAATTTTTAAAGTATGTTTAGAACAAAAGTCTCCTTCATATTAGCTCCTCTACAAGCAGAAGTCATGTGTAGAGTGTACTTTGCCTGGCCCAGTTCAGTGTCACACATTTTCTTGGTACTGTGTCCTCCTCTTCCTGAAACACATCTCATTTAAGCTGACATGCGCCTATCTCTTCCTGGATTGCAGGCAAGCAAACTGAAGCTCCCCACCCAGGAACATATTTGCCAGCTGGATATGCCCCTCCGTATCCACCAGCAGCTTTCCAAGGTAAAATACTTGTTATAGAAAAAAAATAACACTAACCAATTGACAATTGGAAGGGAGAGAAAAAAAGAGTTCCCATCACACGTGTCTTTATTTTACTAATTCTGTTTCATGAAATTGCATTAAAGGAATTTTGGCAGCTTTACTCCTTTTGATTTTCTTTTGTTCCATGTTTTCTATAGAAGCATTTTTACAATATATTTCTTTTTATTTTATGTGCATTGGTGTCTTGCCTGCATGTCTGTGTGAGCGTGCCAGATCTTGGAATTACAAACAGTCATGAGCTGTGATTTGAACCCAAGTCCCCTGGAAGGGCAGTCAGTACTCTTAACCACTGAACCATCTCTCCAGCCCTCACAGAAGTTTTTTTTTTTTTTTTTTAATAGAGGGCAGAAGAGGTTGTAAAGAACTATAAAATCAACAGTATGTTTATATCGAGCAACAATGTTTCACTTAAAACACACAACCGAGAGTTAATTTTGTCAGCTGCTTATCTGTTGTGAAGACTGAGATCAAGTCTTGAGAATTTGAAAAGTTTTCCATAGGTGTGTTTGAGTCATAGAGAACTTGGAATTAATTGCAAAGTAACAGACAAATGAAAGGACTGCTTAGCACTGGAAGCAACCTAGGGCTTGTTTCCACTTTGTGGCATATATGATAGACAGCTTTATTCTTAGCCAAGCCTAGAGATGTGGGTCTATAAACTCAGAGCATAGTAAGCTGAATCGAGAAGATTGTAGGTTCAAGGCCAGCCAAACATTTTGTTAAAGCCTGACTCCTGATAAGAAACACAAATAAGGTTTAGATGAAGCAAATTTGTAGAATGCTTACCTTGCATGTGTGAGAACATAAGTTTCATCCCACAACTCAAAAAAGGGAAAAGGAAAAGCCTTTATGTTCTAATTATGATGATCATTGTTATTTTGTGTCTCAGAAAAACACACTCATATCGTTATATATGAGGGATACAAATTTTGTCTTATTTTGAACCAATGCATAAAATAATTGAAAGATTTTTCATTTAACAAATGCAATTATCAGGATTACCTGACCTTTGCAAATGCCCATATAGATGGCTTACCCAGATTTTCCAGTAGCAGGCTATCCATATCTTTAGAACAAAGTCTGGGGATTAGTATCAAGGTATTCTGGTTGGGCAGAAGGGTGGTATGCATTCTGTTCTCTTTGCTGAGCAAACAGAGTGTCTTAGAAACTGCTCTGTGGATCCTAGATCTTATCCAGATGTTTATAATAAAAGAGTATGTTCTGGCTAAGCCCCAAGACTCTAACTTGAAGTTGTCACCTAACTTACATGCATCAAGACAAGCACACTAGCAGACCTGTGTGCTCAGGGGCATTTACCAGGTGCTTCCCACTCTGAAGACAAGGATTGAAAACCTCTGCTCTGAGTTCCTAAGGAACTGGTGTTGGGTCAGTTCCCCACCAAGTTAAAAAATGTACAGCAGAGAGTTAAAGAATGTTTCACTCTGCCTCATAGTTAATTTGAAGTAGGTATACTGGTCTCCCTCTTTTGTCATGGAGAGAGTTTTGACATTCTAGTTCATTCCACCTAGAACACCTCTCATTAGGCCTTCACATTGAGAGCCTCCTTTCTCATGCTATCAGCATGAATTAATCCACATGAAGCAGCCACCTTCTTTGCCACCATTTTGCTCAGACATTTTCTCCTTCATATCAGTGCAAATGTTTGTTTGTTAGACTATAGCTCTCTTGAGTCAGTTCTTCTGCTTGTACTCCTGAATTCTATATGAGAGTATCCCATATATTTATCCTTAATAGCCCTTTGCTATGACAGAAATTATGAAGGGAATTAAATAGCTTTCTGAGCTACAACAATTTTTCTAAACCTTGTTGAGGCTTAGAGACATGAATTTTGTCAGAAGTCTTCTATTTATCAATTGTGGATTCTAAGTATTAACCTTTGCATGTCTCAATGTGAAATCATGGATGTACATAGCACAATATCAATAAATTGGATCTATATTCCATTTCTATGTATTAACTACTCTGTAGATACACTGAAGAAGTTCCAGCAATCATTCCTTCATAGAATATATGAAACACACAGGTATTAATTCCCTTCTGTTCTCTAGCTCTTAATTATTTAAGAGTTTCCAAGGGGCTGGAGAGTTGACTTAGTGGTTAAGAGCACTTGCTACCCTTGCAGAGGACTGGAGTTTGACTTGCTGCATACACATTGTGGCTCACAGTGGTCTGTAAAGCCAAAGCAGGAGATTCGATGCCCTCTCCTGAATGTCAGAGGCACCATGCATGCCTCTGACACACACACACACACACACACACACACACACACACACACACATAAACACACAGGCCAAAAGCCCCATACACATAAAATGATATAAAATGAAGGAACCATGGAATGAGGACCAGAGCATGGTGACCCAGTTCAGTCCATGACAGCCAAGATAGAAGGTAGAATTTAATAAATGATAACTCAGGATTATTGGTGGAAATGGATTGACCACATAGAGTTTAGGAAATGGCCCAGCTATTGAACTGTTTAAGACCCCCCCCCCCCTCTCTCTCTCTCTGTCTCTCTCTCTATCTCTATCTCTATCTCTATCTCTATCTCTATCTCTATCTCTATCTATTTATCTTTAATTCAGGAACCCCAAACTTTGGGGCAGGTAGAAGGAACCTAGTACTGGGGCTTATTTAATTATTTTAATACTACAAAATGATAATGCAAAAATAATTTGTCTCATAATTTTTATATTCCTTGGTTAATCAACTGTATTTTCTAGAGCTTCTATGGAGCTAAATTATAAAATTTAAACTGTAAGCTTAAGAAAATGGAGGTGATATCTGTTATTTTTTTTATGGGCAAAACTGCAGAGGAATATAATGGATTAAAATTCTTGGCAAACAAGATCTGCTATGTACTAGAAAGAATAATTTGTCTTTAATTATATACTAGGATTTCTCAGCAGTGGCCTGATAATATTTACGTTAAACAGTTCTTTCCTGGAACCTATTGTCCTTGTTGGGTAACATATAATTATACTCGTTCCACCCAAGGGACCACAGCACCATCCTTCTCCTCAGCTCAAGCAGATAAACAATGGTCCATATATTCCCAGTTCCCCCCTCAGGATGACAAAGAAAACTCTTTCTCAGGTCTTTCTGAAATTCTAGAATTGTGTTCTCTATTCATGGTGCTTTGCTCAGAACCTTAATTTTGAGTATTCTATCACCAAATGTCAGGAGGTTTATGTCCTCGGCTCCGGTACAGAACTTGTTTTCTTTCCTAATCTCAATTATTAGGACCTATTTTCTGGCATATAATGTTACAACATCATATAGATCTTGTATCTGTAGGATTTCTGAGATGAGAACTCAGTTTGTAGATAATTGGGATACTTCTAGTGAACTGATTTTTCTGTGCAATTATCATTTATTTCTCTTGCTTTTATTCCAGGACCTCCAGAACATGCTGCTTACCCCATACCACAGACTGGCTACCAAGGGCCGCAGGGTCCCTATCCAGGGCCCCAACCTGGCTACCCAGTCCCACCAGGAGGTTATGCAGGTGGTGGCCCAAGTGGTTTTCCTGTCCAAAATCAGCCAGCATATAACCATGCAGGGGCCCTGAAGGGACCCCATGGATGCCAGCACCACCTCCTCCACTGAACTGTCCACCTGGGCTGGAATACCTAACTCAGGCAAGTGTAAATGCACAAACTACTTGTGAAAAGATAAAAAGTAAAAAACAAATACGTGTTTCAAGTTTTTAGGGTGGAGTATCAGAACAAAGAAACAAACAAACAGAGTCACAAAAATCTGAAATAAAATAACATTTTCTACTAGCAGATACTTCTAATTCCTTTAGGTAAGGTTCACCTTCTAAGAAAAATATTAGTGTGGAAAGTAATTGTGCTTTCTGTAGTTTTGAATTTACCGAGGCAATAACAGTTATTAGCACTATTGTCAATTTGGGTTCCTAATCGGTTCATGTAATCATTTCACTTAATCATGTAATCATTTCATGTAATCGGTTCACTTAATCATTATAGAAAATTCTCTGATATGTAGGCATTATAATTGTCATGTTTCTCAGAAGAAAAAATACTGTACAAAAAGTAATACACATTTTCCCCATAGTTTTCTAATCTGGACTTTGGTATTAAACTCAGTGTTTTTTCATTTTGACCTTAATTCATGTCCTCAAAATATACCTTCTATTTTTAGCACCAATAAAGCTATATTTATTCTTGTTACTTCTGGCCTTTGAATGATGAAGTTTTCTAAAACCCTACGAATAAAGAAAAAAGGCCAAGAATGTACTGTACTATATGGTAATGAGTTACAGAAACATGACTTTAACATTTATTTGATGAAGAACATTAGGTGAACTAGGAGCAATAAGTATATTCAATTGATGAACGTATAAATAAATAGGCTGCGATAACCATCCAGTTGTCAATCAATCGAGCATCCCGGTGGATACTCTGTGTGAACTTAATTTTCCATAGCGTACTCACAAGTGTTGGGCAGAGAAAGTTTTAGCAAGTCTTTGATCATGAAATAACTTCAAAATAGATTTTAATTAAATAGCATCCTTTATATACCAGAAAAGAATGTATCCATACTACAAGTGATATCAGTCACTCATGATGTCTTTCAATCTTGCAGAACAAAAGCTTTAATAAATCAATTGAAGTAATTTGTTACAAATCAATCTTATTTGTCCAAAATGTTATCTTGTAGATACATCCTTTCCACAAATGTTTTGCCATTTTTGAAAATATTATCTTTTAAATGAAAGACAAATTAAATACGAAATGTTGGTAACGATTTCAAGCACGTGTTCTCTTTTTGTCTGTAACAGATTGATCAGATTCTGATTCATCAGCAAATTGAACTTCTGGAAGGTGTGTATCTGTAGTGTTGGTAGTATTTGTAGAAATAGAGGCAACTCATACAGATAAAGGCCTGTCAGCTGCCTTTCCCACAGCAGTCTTCTGCAGAAGGTTCAGCCAGGAGGTCACAGCAGTGGTTCTCAACCTTATAATGCTGTAGTCCTTTAATATAGTTTCTCTTCGATCTATAGGCTTTAGGATACTGCAGCATTACATATAAATCAAGAAATACAAGTAATTCTAAAGTACACTATTTTTCAATATTTAGTTCTTTTTTAAAACGAGATGTCCTTAAGTTTCTTATTTTGCAAAAATGATTTTTTATTTACTTTTTTATATTATGTGTAGCACAAAGATAATGAAGTTATTCAGGTTTTACATTTTGGATGTACAATAGTTCTTAATGAGTTTCCTCTATTCAAATCTCAATATAAAAGAAAGATGTACATATAAAATTGTTTTGGTATTTTCACATGTTATTTATTTATTTATTTATTTATTTATTTATTTATTAGTAATCACAAGGAAAATTAGAGACTGTAAAAATATTTTTTAGTTTTCATGAATAAGGTCAAAATTTCTGAGGTTAAGATATTAAAACAGCAACAGATTAAATAATAATTGTCCTGTAAAAATCAGTTGAATGCAGTCAAGAGTTGAAAGAAAGGAAGTTGCCATGAAAGCAGAGCTCAGACTTTCTCAGCCTCACCAAAGGCACTTCACTGTTCATCATGGCAAAGAACATCCGCAGATGCCATGGGGCACTTTGAGCTTCTGCAAATTTTAAATAATTCCTTGTGATTTTGGACAGTCTCTGAAGAACAGTAATTCTAGTATCAGAGACTATGGACTAGGAAGGACTTTCATTCTGTCTTCCTGGCTGAACAAAAAGAGAAGATCCCAGTGTGGGAGTCAATATAGCAAGACCCCTCTTTTGAAACTCTTTGGGTACCACACTGTTGGCCTGTGATATCATAGACCTTGTAGGTTGTGATTTGAAGACACAGCTGCTAAGAGCTTCTTGTCTAAAACCTCTTTTCCATCTTGAATTACCTATTTTTGATAGACAATTAGATAAAAAACACGGATGCCTGGGCCCAGGGCCCAAGGCCCTGTTCAGATTCACTTTCATTTTTCACTCTCCTTTTTCACATCTGTACTTTTAGAACAAGAACACCCATTCCTTTTGCTAAAATGGTGAAGAAAGTGTGTGTGTGTGTGTGTGTGTGTGTGTGTGTGTGTGTGTGTGTGTGTATAACAAAATCCCAAACTATTGATTCAATTCATAGAGTATAAATGTAACAGTCACTTTGTAAGCCATAAAGCACACCTCTGCCAGATGACTGGACATTTATCCTTCGCCCTTAGCAGTGTATCACCCTAGACACCGAAGCCCTCTTGTGACAGAGTCCATGAAGTTGAAGACGCAGCTTGCTCTTTTTCGAGGTCTCCCATATGGACTCCATTCCTTCTTACCTGAATATTCTTCCTCCTTTCCCACTGCCATTTCCTGAGTCCAGATCATCTCTGCACTGCCGTCTCCCCTTTCTACTGTTCCTTGTATTCTCAGGCACACCATCCCCCTGCTACCTGAAGAGAGAATCACCGTTCCTCACAAAGCAGTGAGTGTGATTTTTCCTGTATGTGTTTCAGTCTTAACAGGCTTTGAAACAAATAACAAATATGAAATCAAGAACAGCCTCGGGCAGAGAGTTTACTTTGCAGTGGAAGATACTGACTGCTGTACTCGAAACTGCTGTGGAGCGTCTAGACCTTTCACCTTAAGGATCCTGGATAATCTGGGCCGAGAAGTCATGACTCTGGAGAGACCCCTGAGATGTAGTAGCTGCTGCTTCCCCTGCTGCCTCCAGGAGGTCAGTGTGAAGTTCCCATAGTAGCAAGGGATTCGAAGTATGGATTAAACCTGGATGGTACGGCTATGGTTCCATTAAATGTGCACTCTTGCTTTTGTAGATAGAAATCCAGGCTCCTCCTGGGGTGCCAGTAGGTTATGTGACTCAGACCTGGCACCCATGTCTTCCGAAGTTCACTCTCCAAAATGAGAAGAAGGAGGATGTTCTAAAAGTTGTTGGTCCATGTATTGTGTGTAGCTGCTGTTCAGACATTGACTTTGAGGTAAGAAGTCTCATAATGTCTACAGGATGTGTTTTCCTGACATGAAAAGAACATATGCCTATAGGATGTTATTATTCCATTACCTAAACAGTATGAGCAGATGTTTGCTCATCTGGTTAATGATTAATGAGTGCTCTGATTACACATCAGTGTAGATAAAAAAGGCAGAGGTCTGTAATGGGGCAAAAAATGGGAAGGAAAGAAAATTTAAAAAACAATTTGTACGTAAAATCTTTGTATGTTCGGGTGAAGAGTCGGCTCAGTTGCTCACTGTACAGGTATACTGCATTTGGATTCCCCAGCATCCATGAAAAACCATGGCATAGAGGCAAATCTTCCAGTACTGGGGAATGGAGACAAAAGGCTGCCTGGGGCTTGCAGCCTTGCTGCATCAGCAAGTGAGAGACCCTGTTTCAAAAATAAGGCCTCAGCTGTAAACCACTATCTAAAGACTTGCATTTCACACTAAGGCATGCTGATACTCACATCAATAAATACCTATACACATATGATATGCACACACAGACTAACTTCTGTATGTTTATACTTCGTATTGGATGGTTTATTTTCTTTTTGGTTTTTCGAGACAGGGTTTCTCTGTATAGCCCAGGCTGTCCTGGAACTCACTCTGTAGACCAGGCTGGCCTCGAACTCAGAGATCCGCCTGCCTCTGCCTCCCAAGTGCTGGGATTAAAGGCGAGTGCCACCACTGCCTGGTTTTTTCCCCCCCTGGTCTGTGAGACGAATTCACTCTGCAGCAAAAATCTGCCTGCCTCTGATTCCCAAGTGCGGCGATTACAGGCGTGTGCCACCGCTGCGCGGCTGGACATTTTAAATACAAGAGTTACCAAGTCACTGAGGTGGACTTCCTTGGCTCTTTCTTCTGTTTTCTCTTGTGCTGCATTACAAGCTCCAGCTACGCTGAGGAAAGTGTGCACTTTCAATTTTTAGAGTTTTCACTAAAACCATGGTATATACTTTCCCTAGAAGAGGTGGAACACATGATATTTATTTATATGACATCTTTCTATGTGGCTGCTGAGAATCCATATGCAGATTATTATGCCTTATTAATGACAGTTTCAATATGATTAAGTCTAAAGTTCTCATCTTTTCAAGGATTCACTTTTCATAGCTTCCATTACCCATGTAAACTATGGCTTGAAAATATATAGTAAAAGGTTCCAGACATAAAACTTTATGGGGTGTAAATTAGATCCCATTTCTAGCAGTGTGAGCTAACCTTAGGCTGAACTGCTCCATCCTGCCTGGGTGTGCGTCATCTTCCTGTTCACCGTCCACAAGGCCCCTCATAGAAGTCCTGTCATTAGGGGTCAGTCACGGAAGCGTGACCTTGTGCTCTCTCACTGCAGTGATCAACATGCCTTTACGCCACAGCCTAGAGCAGTCACGCAACCTGTGTGCAGCCTTTATCTCTGTTCATCTCAAGACCTGGCACTGTTTAACTCACTTCATCAAGGGAAGGATAAATAGAGACTAAGATCTTTTGAGAGAGATACCCATTCCTTTAACTTTTCTCATAGAGAATTATCATATTTTTCTATCAATGTCCTTTAAAAAAAAAACATTTTAATTTTCCCGATTTATTAAATCACCACCACATCAGGATTGTAAGAATGATAAACCTATGAAGTGCCACTTGGTGCTCAGTGTGGTTTGCATCTCCTGTCCTCTATGAGTCTTGGCTCATGTGGCCTTTGATAAATGATGATAAAAGCTTAAATGACAGGTATTGCACATAAAATATTCGGATATTACAAAAGAGGATTTGTTTTAGAGATCCTATCTGAAACTACTGTAATGGTTCATGACTTCAAACAGACAGCACTGTGTCCACATTATGGCTATTAGGTCAGCTGAGTTTCTGGGCATTGGTGAAGCTCATGTAGATGGCTCTAACTTAGACCATGCAGTGACCTCCTCTCTGTTCAAGAAAAGTGTGTCCTAGGACTGTGACCACAGCATCTTGTTGAGTGAACCTGCTCACTGGATGTACATGCAGGCTAAGCCATGATAAGCACTCAAATCCTCTGTCACACCCTGTCATCAGATTAGACACCCAACAAAACCTGATCCTAAAGGAATAGAAAGTGTACTGTGCCTAGCCTGGGTGTGGAATGCAAGGACTACTCTATGAGCCATATCCTGTGACTCTTCGTTCATGTTAGAGGTAGACGGCAACACATTGAGGTGCCATCCTCCTCCAGCTACATCAGCTGTGAATAACGTTAATGTCCCTTGTTTACTTGGTGGATCCTGCCGGTGGCAAGGGCTTTAAAGGAGACTTTTCCCACCTTTGGTGACCTTAGCAGGTTTGGACAGGATATACCTTCTCCTGGAACACAAGCCGATATGTTCATACCTCAGGGAGCATCCACGTGCCCTCTATGGAGTAGCTTTAGTTTGGGCCTGTTCTGTTCTACTGCCTGACCTTTCCTTCCATAGGGCCCCCTAAATCAGAATCTTTTCACATTGGAAGTCTTGACTTTGCATGCCTTTCTTCTTGTATTCTCTATACCCTACTAGTTTTCCATCCCTACCTGATCTCTGACCTGACAGCCTCTCATGGAGCTTCTTCTTGTATCCTTCGACTAACCAGCTGGTCTTTAGGTCTTTCTGAGCTTTTGCATTTCAGGAGCCCATACCACCCACTATCCCATGAGTGGCAGTGATCTTCTGCTAAGATTCTTGAAGAAGTATTTGAACAGCAATTGCATTTATCATTTTTCCGATGGTTCTAGACAATGTATCAGTAAAACATTTAAAAGTTTTTTCTATTAAATTTGTTTTGCATTAACAATAAGAATTTATATTATCTGTCATAGTAGGAATCAGAGGACATTAGTTTTGTCCGCATACAATGAATAGTTCAATCTCTTGATGCTTATCAGTTTATATAATTTAAGGCAAATATTTGTTTTTTTTAATTGTAACTTTGAAAATTATGTTTGCCATTTAGTTTCGAGAAATGCTTATGACTTTATTTTTGCTATGCAGCTCAAATCTCTAGATGAAGAATCGGTAGTTGGCAAAATTTCCAAGCAGTGGTCTGGTTTTGTGAGAGAGGCCTTCACGGATGCAGACAACTTCGGGATCCAGTTCCCATTAGACCTGGATGTGAAGATGAAAGCTGTGATGCTTGGAGCTTGTTTCCTCATAGTGAGTCCATCCCTGCTAATTTTCCTTATCGGTGGCTTCCTACAGTCACTCTGAAACCATCCAGCAAACTGTATGCTCCAAGATACCTTGTGAAATGAGCAGTTGTTTATATCAGTACTCAGCATTCAACCATGTCTGAAATACCATTTAACATGACACTCTGGACGCAGTCTAGTACACTTGATTACAGGGATTGTGTATGCCCATAAACCAAAGGTCTTGGGGCCCTGGAGTGATTCTAAGATGGGAAATTGTTGTTTTGGGGAAGTTTGGCAGCTTTTTAGGCCACAGACTACGTCATTAGGAATTTAGGTAACTTGCTTATTTAAAATTAAGCAGAACTGTTGGAAATCCAAGTTTACAAAGATAAATCTTGGTGACTCTGTGATAATTGGGTGGAAAGGAAGCAGCACTGTGATTTTGAAACTAAGCGATTAGCTAATAGGATAGAGGGGAAAAAGGAAAACAAGGGATCAAAGAAATCAAATGTATAAGATTTAATAGACAGTAAACTTGTACAGAAAAGAATTGTTGACCAGGGCCCAGGAGCTCCCTGTAGGCATACATTTTTTGCAACCTACTTTTAATGGTTCAACCTCTCCTCTAGCCCACCATCCATCTGTGGTGATGGAAGAGAAAAGTTATTAGGATATGAGGGAAGAGGATTTGTTCAGCAATAGTTTTTTGGGGGCAAGCTCGGTCTTCTTTGGCAGCAGTTCAGTCCCATAGCAAACTGTAGCTGCAGACCAGTCCTCTAGACAGGCAGATCCCAGGCACAAAACAGCAGCCTAAAGAAACTGCCTGAGGCAAGGCCCCAGGACCCTCAGGAGCAGTTCTTGGGCAAGTTTCTCACAATGGTGGCATTACCACAAGTTGAGCTCAACAAGGCTATGGAAAGCGAATCAGTACATGCTGGAAGAATATCGAGGTGGAGCAAGACAAACAAATCTTAGTGTCCGTTTCCTACGGTCTGTGGGGTCATCTATACTCCTTCACTAAGGTCCTTTCAAGTATTTGCTATATCAAAACATCCTTCCACCTGTGTGCCTCAGCAAAACATCTTTTGACATAACTGACTTTCAAAATAAATCAGAAGTCAGCTCCCCTGTCCAAGGTTTCCAACTGAGACAGCTCCACCAGCCCCAAGTCAATATGTGAATCTGGAACTCCTATGACTAGAAATATTAAATTACTAGAAAGGACTAGCAAAGTTCAGGAAGCAAGATTTCAGGGGGAATATGAAAAAGTGGTATCCAGAGAATTTGTCAGGAGTTAATCAGGCTGGTACAGAACAGAGGAAAGGGAGAAGGATGTAACTGATTGCCCTTAAAATGTGAAGAAGAGAAAGGCAGACCTTACATAACAATAACTGCCCATTGTTTTATGGTGCTTAGTTTTTATAAGTTCCCTTTGTATCTGGGATCTGTTCTCTGTTTTGTTGTTGAAAACTCTTTTCTTTCTTTTTTTTTTATTCAGGATTTCATGTTTTTTGAAAGAAGTGGAAATGAGGAGCAGAGATCAGGAGTATGGTAGTAGTTTCCAGAGATTCCCCTTGAAGTGTAAGGACTGCATACTGATGGATGCTCAGTAGAAACCGAGGAGTCAAAGGGAACACACCATGGCTTCTTTTCCTTTCCCGAAATAACTTTATAGCAATTAACCTGTGATGGCTGTAGGCCCTGTTGTACAATTGTGCTCTCAAATTAGAGTTTATTTTCTATAATTCTGTCATGTATTTGTTTTTATACATTCTTAAGGTTTTCACTGTGAATTTGTGAAAAAATATGAATTTATACATATAGAAATGATCTTGTCTATGAAAAAATGCTTTGACTTTGTCTTTCATTCATTTCTCATTTTTGTGGAAACTTAGATATTATTGTAATTTAATATAAAAGTACATACTAAATGTAATGTAATTATGATTTACACACAAAAGAGTTGATATTATTTTATAAATACTCCTCATTTAAAACCTTTAAAAATGTTCCTTTACCTTAGGGTTAACTGTTATTCGATATAGTTATTAATAAGAAACAGTAAATTATTTCTTTCTCTCTTTAGAAAAATCAACATAGTTATGTAAACCTACTTCTATACTGTTCATAACAATATTTATAACGATAATATAATATAATTTGATATAATACCATAATATTATATATACACATATTTTCATGTGTGCCTCATATAAATATATACAATTACTTTCTCATGAAATGTTTACCTCCTATATTCTAATATTTCTAGAATATTCAGTCAGGAATTTTGTTAGTGGTTGTTAGCTGAGATTTTATGAGGTTGTTCTTTTGAAGGATTTTCAGAACTTTTTCTTAACTTAGTCTGTAGACATGCCTGGCTAACCAGGAAATTCCCTATGACTGAGAATTGCTTAAGGTAATGGTTCTTTTTTCAAGACAAACCCTAGATCAGATAAGTTTTAGTTTGTGGAAATTGATCTATTAAAGGTGCTTTTTGTGTAGCAATAAAGAAGCTATCGAAAAAGGGCTTGGGTTCAGTCCTGGAGAGGCTGATCTCCCTGCCTCTTGAGAAACCAAAATGTATGCTGCAGTATCTCTCTTTTCTTAGTTCGATTGCCCCAACATGGGATTGCTAGTGGATAAACAAAAATCTAAAGTCAGCATTCCTTAGATTGCTATGAATTCTAGACTCTGGTGAAGGGCCTCATTTTACTTGACAGGAAAAGGATTACTTCCCTTGTTTACCCACTAACTGGTCCTCTAGTTCCTGGTTATCCCAAACAAACCTGCAAATGACCGAAGTCCCCATCTAGTTCCTAGGCTGTTGGGACTACTTTGTCCCTGTGCCCTGCTCTAACTCCCAGGCTGTTCTGGCTCACAGCCTTATTCTCAAAACTCCTAAGGTTCATTCTCCCATTTGTTGTTCCGATTTTCTAGAGACATACCTGGCAGTTTGATTCAACATTAAACCCCTCTGCCTACAAAGTGATGGAGTTCTGTGCTTTCACTGTGCCCTTACCTACAGTTTTCGCCATCTCTGGGTGTTGATGGCAGAACTCAGGGCCTTTGGGAGAGATGGGTGTTAGTATTCTGTCTAAACTCCACCTCCACAGTTAACTGGCAACAGCCAGGTGTGCTCTTCCCCACAGTTACCTGGCAACAGCCAGGGAGGCCTACCCACTATAAAACGTTCTGCTTGCCCCTCCTCTCTCTCTTGCTTCTTGATCTCTTGCCTGTAGCTTCTTCCTGTCCCTCCCCCCTCCCCACTTCCCTTTTCCCTCTCTCCACGTGGTCATGGCTGGCCTCTACTCCTCTCTTCTCTCTCTTCTCTGTCTCTCTGTCTCTCTGTCTCTGTCTCTCTCTCTCTCTCTCTCTCTCTCTCTCTCTCTCTCTCTCTGCCTCTATTACCTCCTGGCTCCCCTCTCCATGTCCTGAATAAACTCTATTCTATACTATACCAGTGTGTGACTGGTCCCTCAGGGAGAAGAGATGCCTCCGCTGAGACATCCCCTTCCCGAATACTTCTCTCCACACACCCACAGAACATATTCTCTTTATCTCTCTATTTTTTTTTTTTTATAAATACATCAATGGGCACTCTACCAATTCAGCTATATCCTTGGCTATGGTCTTGTTAAGTCCAAAAGTGCTACATGGAGACCACCACTCACAGATGCAATTGGCAAGAGTGTTTTTATTTCTAGAGAACAAGAAGCCTATATGCAGAGGTCAGCCACTTACAAAAAAAGAAAAAAGAAAAAGAAATGTCGGCCCCAGACAAAGGTATGCAGGCCTTTTCTTAGGGGAATTTTAGCTAGAGTTAGATAATCTAAAGCTTCATTGGTGGTGCCATGATGTTACATAGATTGGTTTTTGATTGATTTGTGTCCGGGTGGTCAGTGGACTGATTGCATTCTTGCATCATGAATGTTTAACCACAAAATGAGATATCCAAACCACATAAGGCTGCCTAACACAGACATTTCTCCTTCCTTGTGGTTATCTCCAGGCTATTCTTTGAATGGGGGATTTTATGGCCTTTTCTTGGAGTGGATGAATTTCCTTTGAAGTCATGCCTGGTTCTAAAATGTAGTGTATGCTGTCCTCTCAGTCTGTCAGTTAAGAGCACATTCACTCCTTCCTTATGCAGTAACATCTGTACCACTGCTACAGACTACTGTTTCCATCTAGGGGTCTTGATGGGCTCAATTTTCTATGCCAGTTAAAGAACTAAATGGCAGGAAACATTTAAGCTTGACAAGCAGAAAAAGGAAAAATCTCAAGCACTGCAGCCAGACACAGCATTTGAAGAGAGGCTTTTATTTGAGGTGAGAAAAACAGGTTTGGGGCAGACACAGAGGAAAGAAAAGACCCTCTAAAAGTAGGAGGGGAGGGGGATCTCAAGCTGAAAAATCCATTCTTTTCCAAGAGCTGGGTTTTGTTGTTTTTGTTTTACCCTGAAGAGTCTTCCTCCCCTAATTTAGGGTTTGTCAGTTTGAAGAAAGACAGAATAGTTGATTGGTCCACAACTGCTGTATAAACATGGCCAGATCTGACCCAGTGAACTTGTAGATGGAATCTGTTAGCAGGGGTGGGAGTATGGGGGGAGCTAAGAATAGGAGAATCCCTCCTTGAGGCCCTTGTTTTAGGCTGGCTGGTTTTCACCTCTGATCAAGGGTGAGGAAGAAACAGTTCATTATGTAGCCATGGCTTGCCCTGCTCCCACTTTGCTCTATCAGGAACTCTAACTACTAGTCCCTCTCTAGAATATTCTGTTGAGAATTTTTTTTTTTTAAATTCTGTAATCCTTTTGTGGGGAGCAGTGAAGGGAGACAGTAGAAACAGCTCAGCTTTGTGTGAAAGAAAAATGAGCTCAGGAAGTAAGGTCTCTAATGATTAACAATTATATTTAAAGTTTAGACTTAACTATGGTTGAGAGATCAAGAAAGCATTGTAAAGGGACAGTCCAGAGTGCACCACACAGCCAGACTGAGCTGGGAGGGCATGGGGAGAGGAAGGCAGTAGAAGAGAGAAAAGAGAGAGTCTGCCAACTGAGGAGGGGGATACCCTGGGACAAGAGACTAGCCAAGAGGGTAAAGGATAGACCAAAAAACAAAACAACAACAACAAAACAAACAACAAAAAAAAAAAACCAAAAAACAACAACCACAAACCAAACTAAAAACAAATCAACCCTCCCTCCACACACACACACACACAAGTCCAGGTAACCTACATGACTGGATTATATAGGGAAGAACAGCGCTACCTGTAGGCTGGAAAATTTAGGGTACCAGACCAGATATGGCAGCCACACTCTGTAACTGGTAGGGAGTGAGAGATGCAGGGAGAACCTGGCATCCAGCATTCACTTTCATATATTAATGGAACTCAACTCTTTGTCCAGGGTTTGAGACCCAACAGTGAGACTATTTCCAGCTTTTGTAATCAAGCTTGCATACTCTGTTCAATGACTAGGACATCTGCAAGACATATATATTAAAATTAGACTCTGCCTCCAGGTAGACAAAATACACACAATCTTGTGGTTTGGCTTAATAATGTCTAGATGCTGCATCTGGGGAGCCCTCTCGGTTGTGGTTCTGGCGTCATGAGTATCTGGTGGCAGTATTTAATAAAGCCTCTTATTAAAACTTACCTGTGGTCGTGGTGAATCTCTGAGTGACCCCAGACTCATAACAGTCATGGGAGATTCCATCTCAGAGAAGCTTATTCACCCCAATGTGAACAGCTGCCCCATGATTATGACAAAAATACCATAAAAAAAAATAATATCGGTGGTCATGCCGGCTTCTATTGGTACTCTGTCTGAGAAGTTAGGTATTTGAGGTCTATCGAGATATATACTCTGACTTTCCCAACCTCAAACAAAACAAAACAAAGAGCAAATCTAAAGAAAAAGAGAAGGAAGGAAAAGCATTCCTGAGTCTCCTTTGGAATCAGTGCCAGCATCTGAAGAATGCAGTGGAGGTGGAAGGAGAGGAAATGCCAGTAAGTGTTCCCTTGGCGTTCCAGAACTGTGCACAGATCAGATCATTTCTACTGAGAGCTTCTGCCAGGAGCAGGTAACATTCTAAAGAGACTTAGAACTCAGTTAGGCAGGGTTTCAATTTGGTTGCAGGGGCGTACCTTTCCGGTTAGGAAAAGAAAACCTCAAAACTCAGAAAACGAAACCTATACCCTTAGCAACTGCCTCAAAGCCAAGGTGCTTTTCTCCCTGACTTTAGTGGAGTCTAGCACCTGTGCCTCTCTTGGAGGAATCTGGAGAGCTGAGTCGCCTCTGGTGCCAGGATTCTAGGAATTCAGCTCAAATTCAGCCCACTTGAAGCTGCATAAGAAAGGTAAGTCAGCTAGCTGCCTTGGTCCCTCTTGACCTTCGTGGGACCCAGAACATTTACAAACCCTGGGAAGAGGAATCTGAGGGAGATTTGAGCTGGAAGTTGGGAAAGGTGACAAAGTCGCCTGGAAAGGGGAGGTGGGCGCAGGGGAAAGAGAAGGACCCTGCTCCTCTGCTGGGAGAGGTAAAATGTAATTGAGTCAGGTTTGTCTGTGGGCAGGTAGGAGTTTCGGGTTATTTTCTTGCATCTTTTAACGAGGAGCCAGTTATTCCGTTCATTCTATATTTTGCCTTTAGATGTGTTCTCTGTCATTCCATTTCAGGTCTTTTGGTTGTAAACAGGATTTCCTGTTTTATTAGGGGAAAGGTCTTAACTCAATGGAGGTGAGAGGCACCTACTGTCTACTTTTATAAAACAAACAAAACAAAAACACCGTTAACTTTAGAGACAAAGGGACCAAAAGTACCCCCCTTAACTCCCCCTACTCCCCGTGCCTGAGTTATTAGACCTTGGCAGCGGGAGCCAGTACTTGGGAGGTCTCACACAAATGTCAAAGATTAACTTCTTATGGCCAAATAGCTCACCTCCAAGGGCCACTCTCAAAAAGGACAGTTATTGCTATAAACCATATTACTTAGCAAGAAAGTAAAGTACCCACATATCTGTCCACAAAGCATGAGCGTTAAGGCCAGTAATTGTTCTTATCAGTTTTAAACACCCATTCCCTTTTAAGGGGGTCATGTGAGAGTCTGCCTGTGTCTTTCTTGCAGCATATTTTATTAACCTTTTACAGATATCGTTTCTGGTCTAGTGACTGCTTTTCCTTATGCCTCTGCTTGCTATTCCCCTGACCAGAGTCTATACTATTTGTACGGGGTGTTTTCAGCCAGGGGCTATGCCATTTGTGATACCGAAAGAGAAGATAACGGATGTTCGTATCTCATAAATAGTACCTGGGAAGTAGTACATGGCTCTTTTCTCTGTAGGTTTCTCCTATCTAGCATCCCATACCACATCCTGTCTGAAAGGATCACATGAGACCCCAGTTTCATTTAATAACACTGTTTCACGGTTAAGTGAAATCCCTAATCAAGGCCAGTCTGGAGGGGGATTAGAGAAACAGATCACAAAGCCTGCTAGCCATTGAAGAATAAATATTAATTGGAACCCAAACTAGGCTTGGCATTTTAGAGTACCAGATGCACAGAAAAGACAGAACAGACTGTGTTTGCTCATTAGCTGCCCACTCAGGCTGCCTGAGTGTGGCCCTCTCTCTGCTCCTTTCTGTCTGCAGACCCTGAGCCAGTTTCTTCATGTGTGCTGTTTCAGTTCCTCTTACAAATTGTGGAACAAATTCTAATTATAAACACAAGTTTATGTCTAGTACAAGACTTAAAGGGTTAAATTGATTTTACATCAATTAGTATAAGTTGCTAGAGTAGATGCTGCTACCATAAAAGGACTGAGTGACAGTTGAG
Source organism: Mastomys natalensis (assembly GCA_021653895.1). NCBI lineage: Eukaryota > Metazoa > Chordata > Mammalia > Rodentia > Muridae > Mastomys > Mastomys natalensis. The sequence continues at coordinate 128,398 of JAJTUV010000572.1, forward strand.
TTTTATTATGTCAAATATTTAAATACTTAAGAAATGTCTGTGTAAATATATGTGTGCATGCCCATTCTCTACAACTTATTAATACCACTCAGTTTGAATGCCTGGATATTAGTTAATTAAAACCAACAATGTTTACTATTTATTTGTATTTAATTATTTAATATTTATTTATTATTCTGAATTTTGTTTTATTAAATGTTATTAAACTGTTTCTTACCGTAGGAGAAATGACTTGGCCAGGAAAGTAGATTGAAATAAAAGACTTTTCTGTCCTTCATAAGAAAGACATGATGGAAGTTGCTAAGAAATTTCTCTAAAACATGATAGGTTTAGTTTGTTTTGCTTTTGTTTGTTTGTTTGTTTGTTTGCTAGTTTTCTGGTGAACTGAGGAAATATGCACAAAGGATATTAATCATCTTAATTCATGTGATTAGAGAGCTACATGTTATTAAATATTTACTTTTACCTCATGGGTTTAGTTTCAGTTATGTTGAGAAAACAAGACAATACAGAATAGTGAGGGAACAACAGCTTGTCCAGAAAGGGTCTGCAGGGATAATGAAGTGATCAAATAAAACAGACTGAGTCGGTTCTTCTTTCTCTTGACATTTTGATGACTTGAGCTTTCATGTTTTGTATGTGTGTGTGTAATTTAACAGGCCCATTTGTCCTAGCTTCTATATAATCTACATTCAAAGTTTATGAATAAAATTCTCTAAGATCCTCTCCCTAATTGTTTGGTTAATTGTTTGGTAATTGTTTGGTTAAGCGTGTTTGGTTTATGTTCCTTCTGAAGCCACTTCCTTTAGGCAGATTTCTCCATGCCAGCACTTCTGCCTTGCACTGTGTCCACAAGAGCTCCCTGGCATTTTCTTTTCTAGCTCACATTCGTGAAAATACAATTATTCTGGCTCCAGAGAACCAGTCGCCCAAACCCCAGTTCCACAACTGAAGTCTGTGTCCCTTTTAGACGTTACCCTTTCAAATGCATAAAATATATGTACAAACATGTCCAGAAATACATGAAAATTATTTGTGACTTATTTTCATTAATTTTGGGTAACTCTCTGACCTATTCTTCATTCCTCTTTCCCTCAACATACTGTCTCAGTTTCACTAATTGGTAAGACATTAGGGACTTAGAATTCTGGTGATAATCTCTAAAACATGTAAACTGGTTTCTCTTGTGTATTGAATAGACTTATGATGAGAACTTTGTTCTTAAACACTTAAGTAGTAATTTCTTTTCTTTTTTTTTTTTTTTTTTTTTGGTTTTTTCGAGACAGGGTTTCTCTGTGTAACCCTGGCTGTCCTGGAACTCACTCTGTAGACCAGGCTGGCCTCAAACTCAGAAATCCGCCTGCCTCTGCCTCCCAAGTGCTGGAATTAAAGGCATGTGCCACCACCGCCCGGCTAGTAGCTCTCTCATTAAGTAGCCCAGACCTATTTTTTTTTTTTTTTTACTTATTTGATTGGAAAAATAGTTTTATGATACTCCAAAATACTTTCTGAAAGCTATAAGAGAATTTTCTGAATTCTGAGGCATCAGTTAAACAGTTTTTACTATAGCATAAGTTATGGATAATTCTCAGAGCATTCTCCTTCTCCTTGCTCAGAGAGGGTAGTAATTATCAAGTAGCTCAGCACATGAGCATGGCCTTATTTGATCAAATGAAGCATTGGCTTCCCCCAAACTTTTATCATAGTTTGGAAAATGTGTGTGATCATCAGATTGCGCCTAAAATTATGTTCTTGTGCGATGACAATTCACATGACACAGAACATAGGATAATGCTACCAGAAAGTCACATGACACAGAACATAGGATAATGCTACCAGAAAGTCACATGACACAGAACATAGGATAATGCTACCAGAAAGTCACATGACACAGAACATAGGATAATGCTACCAGAAAGTCACATGACACAGAACGTTAGGATAATGCTACCAGAAAGTCACATGACACAGAACATAGGATAATGCTACCAGAAAGTCACATGACACAGAACATAGGATAATGCTACCAGAAAGTCACATGACACAGAACATAGGATAATGCTACCAGAAAGTCACATGACACAGAACATAGGATAATGCTACCAGAAAGTCACATGACACAGAACATAGGATAATGCTACAGAAAGTTCAGGAGTACATCCTAAAGAATTCTTCTCCACCTAAAGTCTTTTGTAATTCTTCCTTAAGAGTTATTTCACAATTGTGACATGTAAGTTATTAACCAATTAATTAGGCTGGAATATGTCCAGCTGTTTTCAAAATTGAGTGACATGCCTGAGAAAGATCCATTAGGATTGAGAAAGCCAAAGATCATTATAATGGCACACAAGGAATAATGTAATAGCACACAAAGAAAGCATTGATTGAGTAGCTGGCTTTGTTCTCCAGTCACTGAGTTGCTTGTTTTAATTGGCACATGTACAGGTTCATTCACAGAAGCACCTAACCCATTGAACCACAGCTCACAGTGTACCATTTTTAATGTTTGTGATGTATTCCTGCTGCATTTGATGTCTTTAATACAGTGAAAACACTCGGGGCTCTTTTCTGCACCCCTTTGGCAATAGGTGCTCCTCGTAACTCTCTAATGTTAAGACTCACAGAAATGTGACTATAGGAAGAAGGGAACAGTAATGTGTAGAAATGAGCACATTTTAGAATCTGTTCTGAGCAGAGTAGGTGGTTCCCACTTGGAAATGTAAACCTTGTTTATTCTCATTTGATGCATATAAGGCAGAGACCACCAACAGCTTAAGCTCCACATGATGCACACCATTTGTTTATGAATTTCCATCTTTCCAGCCTGCTCTCAGGTTCTAATTTGCATTAAACTTCTAAGTTTAACATAGCTAAACCAAAAGATGAAATTTTCTTAGAAGTAGATGAGAAATATTACTGTTCATATGTATGGATCTGTAATCCTACAAAAGTTATAATCCTAACTCCACTGTTAACTGAGTTGAAAAGTAAAGATAAGAGTTTAAAATTTTTAATATAAAATAAGGAAACTTGCCTACCCTTCTTCTTATAGAAGTCATTGATGATTTACCATTAGATATACTTTTCTGACAAAGAGGCAAGGTGAAAATAACATTCAGTAATCTTTAAAATTGCTGTTAGCATTTGCTGGAAGTTTGGATACCCTTCATTAGCCAAGCTTTATTGATAAAGAAAGATGTCTTAGAAGAAAATTAGGGAAGATTAAAACTTTACACACAGGTTAAATATGTCACCTCAATCAATGCTTTCCTTGTGTGCTATTATTTCATAAGGGACCCTATCCATTTCTACCTTTGATTCTCTGGACTCTTCACCCAAAGCCTTTTAGAAAATTGCTAACCATCATGGGCGAAGCATCAATTTCAGGTCTTTCTGAAAACTACATACGGCATGAGAGTCAAACCCAGAGATTTACCTGGATAGATGAAGCTATATCAGATAACTGAAGAACACTAGCCCATGACACTGTACAGCTCCAGGGCATCTGGTCTGAGCCAATCAGTGAGTGTGTGATATGTTCACAGAAGGTCCTCTCTTCTAAGACTAAATCTTGGACGAACACTGAAAGTGCTTTCACTTGTCTCCCTATAAAGTTAATTCTGTTTACCTGGCTTTTGCTAAAATGTTTTTGTTTTGTTTTGTTTTTTAGTTTTGATTTTAGTTTTGGTTTTGGTTTTAGTTTTGGTTTTGATTTTTGTTTTTTTGACCAGAGTTTCGCTGTGTAGCCTGTCCTGGAATTCACGCTGTAGACTAGGCTAGCATCCAATTTTAAAATCTCCTTGCCTTTGCCTCTCAAATGCTGGGATTAAGCCATGTACTATTACCACCTGGGGCTTGTTTTCTTTTTTCTTTTTTTTTCTTAATGGTACAGAATCCAGTGCCTATTTCAAGATTTCAACAACAGAGAAGATGTATGCAAAAGCATCCAAAGCCATGAATTTTCCCCTTATAGCCTTTGGTAAACCTAAATAATAGGCTTGTTGATAAACTTATTGTATATGTAGAATGCATTTCAGATGAACTGTTTTCTGCTACTGTGCACATTTTATATACACAAGGCTTACTATAGTCACACAAATTAAAAAGTTATCACTGTAATCTATCAGTCCATTCTAACAAGCCTTCAGACACATGCCTTTGTACGTTTCCGTAACACTGACATAAGTGAGCACCAACCATAATGCTTTGTGCTTTTGCTCTCAATAAACTTTTAAGTAAAATGTGTATCTATTGAGTGTTTAACAAAAGATTTTACCATGTTAGAGTTTTCAGGTTCTTATCAAAAGAGAAAAAAAATGCTTTTCTGAAATGATCTTGCCCCTCCTCCCCTTGATCAATGCAGAAATAGTAATAAAACGATGTGTCTCTCATCAAGTCAGCATTGAAGAGTATATTAGACCATACTTATATTTCCCCCAAGCTGATCTTTATTACTGATGTCAGCATTGACTTACTTTCACTAAAGGCTTGAAAATGTAAATTTATGTAGACTTAAGTTACTTTATACTTTACAAGCTTCAGGGTGGTTCATTTCAGTTTAGAAAGATCCATTTGACTATATACATATTTAATTCTTTAGTTTTACAGACATACAGTTGTATGTGTGTGTGTGTGTGTGTGTGTGTGTGTGTGTGTGTGTGTGCTTATATGGGCTCCTGACTTATTGAGTACACCTGGTCCTTGTTATATGCATGCAGTTTATATTATTCAAAAAGTGAGGATTGTTACATGGCACTTATATTAGAGCTGCAGTATGTTTCCTTTTTAGATTTGATCTGAGACCCAGGGTGAATGGCCGGGGCTGCAGGCAGGCCTTTAACAGATAGGAGAACTAAGTAAGCACTGAAACCACTCATCAGCAGCAAAGAAATGGAGAGAGTGGATTTAACAGATGAGGTGGTGTTATTTCAGAGGTCTTCGATGCCTGATGACATAGAGTAGGTTACAGGAATTTGGGCAAGAGATTCTTTCTTTTCTGGATTTATGGTTGCCATGAGCTCTATACTGCTGAGTTGTTATGAAACAATTGAATAAGGAGAATGCCTTCAGTCTAACCTTTCTTATAAACATACATAAACAAATGAGTTAAGCGATCTTTAAAAGTCCATAAAAGCATTACATGCTGAAAATACCAGTTAAAAAGCCAGAATCTTTCCTCCGTTGTTTTTTTTTTCTTTTTTTTTTTTTTTAGTTGTTTCATGTTCATTGTTGTTTTGCCTGCAAGTATGTCGGTGCGAGGGTGTCTGATCCTCTAGAACTGGATTTATAGACAGTCGTGAGCTGCTTTGTGGATACTGGGAATTGAACTGGAGTCCTCTGGAAGAGCAGTTAGTACTCTTAATTGCAGTCATCTCTGCAGCCCCTGTTTTCTTTATGTTAAGGCCATGTTTCTATAACTAAGTATAATGTCTACTATATCATCATTTTTATAATGGCAGACCCATTGTCGCCGAGAATGTAAACAACCAAGAGTAGCACAGAAAGATGCTCACTTCATAATTATTGACTATTGTAGATAGGTCAGTGACTCCCTAGAGAGACATGACTATGAAGAAGCAATAGTTGAAACATTTGTGCATATATCAAGATGATTCAAGCCATAATATATAGAAGATAGCATTCAGATTATGACTCAATAGTATAGTTTTTAGAAATCAATTAGTTGCAATTTAGAAACTTTGTACAATTCAGCGTCAGTAGGGCAGGCCCAGAGTAAGCATAAAAGTGGAAATTTTTTATTTATGTGCATGTATGTCTGTGTGACTATATGTGTATTTATACATGTGTTCAGGTACCTCAAGAGGCCAACTGTCAGATCTACTGGAGCTGGAGTTACAGGACAATGTGAATATGGCTAGCAAAACTCCAGCCCCCAAACAAGCCGCAAGTGCTGTTAACAGTTGAGGCATCAAGACCCTAAAATTAATTCTCGAGGCAATGATTACAGATACTTAATTCATAGTTTAATAAACCATTGACTACAAGTGGTACTCTCCTGGGAGGAGTTAAGGAAGGAATTGGAGTGAATATAGCAAAAACACATTGAATAAAATTCTCAAAGAATTAATGAAAACAGTTTATTTTTGTTTTAAAATCCTCATTTCTATCAGTACCATCACCACACACAGGTAGTTTTATTACTTTCTACACCGCCTATCCATATGTGCCTTTAAAATTATCTTTGTTCTGATGTCGTAAGTAGAACCAGGGGGCAGACAACATAGAAGTAAATTTAAAATCTTTGGGAAGTCATTCCCAGTGAGCTGCCTCAAGCTATCTAGAGAAGTTGCTGCAGATAGGATTCTGTTACATCTTGGCTCCTTTACAGGCACACCTTAATGTGTTGAGTTTACTCTGCATGTTTCAAGCGCATTATCTTGGTACTGTGCACTGTTTTTTTCTCATTTAAGCTAATACGTATGTACCCCTTCCCGGATTGCAGGCATACAAATGGAGGCTCCTCGATCAGGAACATATTTGCCAGCTGGGTATACACCTCAGCATCCATCAGCAACGTTTCAAGGTAAAATTGTCATTGAAGAAGAAAAATAACACTGATCAATTGATGTACCCAAGAGAGAGAAAGAAAGATGAAGTGACCATGTCTTCTTTTTTATTAATTTTTTTTTCTTAAAATTGCATCAAAGAAACATTAGTGGCCTAGGTTTTGTTTTGTTTCAGACTAAGCATTTTTTCCAATGAATAAATTTGTATTTATAAAGGAGCATAAATGATATGACAAACTAATAGAATCAACGAGTCTATATTTACTCATGAAATAGAAGATTGAAAATAAATAAAATCTTGATAAATAGTAAGTAAAATCTTTTATTGGCTGTAACCCTGTGCTGAAAATTGCTTCATGTGATGGTATTTCAAAGATCTAACTGTGGGTGATTTTGTGCCATAACGTCTTTGGAATTAATTTTACTCAGTGAAAAATAATAAAATCTTAAATCTAGAAACTGCCTACTACAGAAATGTCACTAGCTCATAGTAACCCTCATTTTCATTGTGTAAGGCATATGAAAGCTGTACTCCTCTGTAGTTGCTACCTGATGATCTTTTCTGGTTAAAAAAAAAAAAGAAGAAGAAGAAAGAAAGTCACATATTACACATACTAGGATGCTCATTTATCATTTCAAACACTAAACTATCTCAGAAATCTAGGCAAATGCTATTGTCAGCATCACAAGACCTTTGTAAGTGACAGTGTTGATGGCGTACCAGATTTACCAGTGGCAGGCTATGCAATTCCTCTGTGAGCACCCTGGGGATTAATATCAAAGATGTTCTGGTTGTGAAGAAGGGTACGTGCATTTTGTTTTCTGAGTAAACAGATTGGCTTGGGAGTTGAATAGCCTGTATAATTGTCTTAGAAAACTCCCTGTGGGTCCGGGATCTTTATCCAGATGTTTGTAATTAAAGGAATATGAGCTGGCTTAGCTCCAGAGCTCTAAGGCAGCCGTTCTCATCCATAGCTGTCATTAATTTTCATTTAAAAATACTAATACAATCTTCCTAGGGAAATTAAATCATACCTTTAAACAATGACTGGCAATTTCCAAATAGCAAGGTGATTCTATTGTAAAGCCTGGGTTGAGAATGTCTGTTCTGAGTTCTTATAGATGAAGTAGTTGGAGAATTCCCAGCAGGTCCATCATTTAACCCAGGCATGCACAGAACAGTTTAATTAACCTTATAGCTAATTTAAGCTAGGCATACATGTTAAACTCAGTTAGTATCTGGCTTAGAATTTATTAGAAAGAGTAAGTTGGTACAGTTTCTAAATTCCAAGACCTCATATAGGGTATGTCTTCAGCTAACAATGGGGTGAAAATGGTGACGACTTAAAATTTAAAGATTCCTGGGTTAAAGGCATTGCTCTAAACAAGGATTTGCCACAGTTAGGCTGCTTAATCTAAGGATTCTCTTAGGATCTAAGAAACAGTGTTTTGTCCCCATGTCTGCATATTCAACCAAATACAATCAAAATTATTCAACCAAAATACAATCAACCAAATATAAACAAAACAGTATTTGTATTGAACTTGTATATACAAATCCCTTGTCATTATTCCCTATGCAATGAGAGGTGGTAGTTTTTATGACATTTTATAGAATTAGTGTTTTAGGCAATGCAGTGGTGATTCTGTGTCTATGAGAGATATGCACAGGCTATACACAACTGCAGTACATTGGATTTCCATCCAAATGGCTTCTCTAGAACCTTTATCATGTAGGGATTTAGGGACAGCCCACTATTATTGTCTCCCTTGCTGGAAAATTAGGTACATGGAGTTTGGATGAGGCTTTCAATTCTGCATTTGGTTCTCATAGCTACCTGGTGATGTTCTGGAGCTTTCTCTCCTTGGACTCCTCCATATCTGCCAGTGTATGCCTGAATAACACTCAGAACTCCTCAGAAAGGAACCAGGTGAATTACTTCCTGTTGTCTTAGTCGTTCCTTGATGTCACCTAGTTAAAAATATCCCTGTCTCTAACAGTAAGACCAAATCCATGCACAGTCATGGTTTAGGCATTCTCCTTCCATATGGAACATTTCTCATCAGATTATCTTATAAACTGCTTCCATTCTTCTGTCTTATGTACCAGCAGCATAAATAAAATCTATGTAAAATAACTACCTCATATTCTGCCATCTCTCCTAAAACTTTTCCAGTCAAACAATATGAAATATTTTCTGCATGTAAGTGTATTAGAAGTTATCTGAAAATCTCTCAGGTCTATAGCAGCACCTGCCATTTATTTATCCCCTGTAAAGCTTATTTGATATATAAATTGCAAGTGTGAAAGTTATACCAAAAGCATTATTATATCATTATTGAAAGCTTATATATTTTACTTTTAAAACTGTATTCATTTTAGTTATTTGAATTCAATAAGCCTTAGCCATTGGGGAAATGAAAATTAACACTACATCAAAATTCCATGTCACCCCATTGTAAATGGTTCACTTGAAGAAAACAGCAATAAATGGTGAGTTGGGGAATGGGAACTTAACGTACTGCTGGTACATTAATGCAGTCAGTAAGAAAATTAGTGTTGGAGGTCCTTCTGAAAATTAAAAATGAAACCATCACATGATCCCCTCCTAAAAGAATCTAAGTCAGCATACCACAAACATTTATCTATGGTGATTGCTATACTATTTGTAATGACCAAAATATGGTATCAGCTTAGATGCTTTTCAGTAGATGAATAAAACCACATTTCTCTCTCTCTCTCTCTCTCTCTCTCTCTCTCTCTCTCTCTCTCTCCTCTCTCTCTCTCCCTCTCTCTCTCTCTCTCACACACACACACACCACACACACACACACACACACATACACAAACATGTTTTATTCAGCTAGAAAGAAGAGTGAAATTCTGTCATTTGTAGAGGATGGTGAAACTAGACAGTACAATGTTTAAAAATACAAATCAGATTGAGTGTGGTGGTGTACATCTTTAATCTAGTACTTTGGTAGGCGGAGAATGATGGATCTCTGTGAGTCTGGTACCAGCTTTGCCTATATAACAAGCTAAAGACCAGCCAGCCAGGGCAGTATAGGAAAACATCTAAAAAAGGAAACAAATATCAACAAACAAACAAAAAAGAGAGAGCCCGAGATACTATCCTTGTTGAATAACAATAATAATAATACTTATTATTATTATTAGTGTAACTGTGTATGTGTGTGTAATCTGGATTTAAGAAACATGTCTATATAAAGTGCAGAAGTAGTTCCAGGTGTTCTGGGGACTAGGCAGAACCAGTGGGAAGATACAGGGTGGATACAAGAGGATCACAGCAAATGAGCTGGGAGGAAAGGACTTGACATACAAGTATGTCAGTGTCACAATGCAACTTGTCACTTTGCTAATCTAAATTTTTAAATTGTTATGAGCTTTGCCTGCTGGTCTAAAACACACACACACACACACACACACACACACACACACACACCGTGTATGTGTATATGGTAGATAGGTAGGTACAAAAACTAGGAGTTATAAAAAGAAAGCATATTGCAGTTAATTTCAGAGGTGAGATACATTTTTTTCCTAAAACCCAATAATCAGATAGAAAATCACTGTGATCCAGAGTCACTCTCTAGTGACAGAGCACTGAGATGTACGGAAAAAATGGGGGTTCTGAGCCTACTTCTCAAGATAAACAGTCTAGGGAAGAATATAATCCTAGAATGCCACCAAAAAGTGTCTCCTACACATGTCGACCTAAGAATGGTTTTCGACCCCCTCTTCTTGAAAGTATTTGGGAAGACTTAGAAAAGTACCTATTACTAAAACTGGTGAGCCTGACAGTCTTCTCAGCTGGTGAGTAGAACACAGAGTTGCTATTAAACCTTAAGGGCTCAGGACATGTCCCTGAAAATAGGTGTGATTAAACCCCAAACTTAAGCTTGCTACTTTTATGAAACCTTGGAATACAAGTGACAACATTCTGGTTCATTCCAGTACATGACAGTTATTTGCCCAGAGTTTTTTTTGTTTGTTTGTTTGTTTTGTTTTGTTTTATTAATTCCTGTTTTGTTTATACATATTCATTTTAATAGGAAGAGACTAAAACATTCAAAGGACATGATATATATGGGTGAAAAAGTCACAATAAAGTCCATCGTTTTGATGAGCATTTTACTACACACTCCACAGAAGGAATTTCTAAGCCTTTGTTAATTAAAAAAAAAATGAAATAAAGGCTGGAGAGATGGCTCTTCAGTTATAATCACTGGCTGCTCTTCCAGAGAACCCGGGATCCATTTCCAGCACCCACACAGCAGCTCAGAGCAGTTTGTAACTTCAGTTCCAGGGGATCTGACACTGTCACACAGACATACATGCAGTCAAAACACCAATGCACATGAAATACAAGTATAAACCTGTGAAAACATAAACAATTCCATTGGATGCTAGATATTTAAATTTTATAATTTAGCACCATATGTTCTTTGGGAAAGACATTTTTGTTTAAAAAATGTGAAGTAAAATCTGTAAGAGGAAAAAGTTATAGTTGAGAGGCAGAATAGTGGAAGAAGTTAAATAAGTTTATGCCCTATAGTGAGCGTGTGTGACCAAAAAGCTTCACATGACTGCTTCCTGCAGTGATTGATAGGAATAGAGCACGTTATAATAGATCACTCAAACTCAGCATTTACAACAGGCATCTTAGAAATACTTAAGTGCAGCAATAGTGGCAGAATTCACGTGTATACATACACGTATGTTTCTTAAATTTAGATTCTACATAAGAGAGAATAGAAAGATATTTACCTTTGTGCATCAGACTTATGGCTCGTGTGGTGGTGCCGAGTTTCATACATCTTCCTACAGATTTTGTGCTTCTGTATGGCTGAATAAACCCCATTGTTTGTATCTTTTTTTTTTTTTTTTTGATTTTTTTTGAGACAGGGTTTCTCTGTGTAGCCCTGGCTGTCCTGGAACTCACTCTGTAGACCCAGGCTGGCCTCGAACTCAGAAATCCGCCTGCCTCTGCCTCCCAAGTGCTGGGATTAAAGGCATGCGCCACCACCACCCGGCCAGTTTATATCTATAATTCATATATACGTCTATATCTATATCCATAATGATTATAAGTTTATTTAAATTCATATATATGTATATGTGTGTATATATATGTATATATATGTACATATATGTGTATATATATGTACATATATGATGTGTGTGTGTGTATATGTATGTATATATATGCAGGTATAAAACAGAGGTACTGCATTGAAAAGTCTTAAACCTCATAGACAGAACTTCTAGGTGGAGAGGTCACTTGGTAGATATCTGAGATAATTCCATATGAACTGCTGATACCTTTTCTCTATGAAGTTGAAAATCACTTTTCTTGTTCCTATTTCAGGACCTCCAGAACATACTGGACGCCCCATACTCCAGACTAACTACCAAGTTCCCCAGTCTGGTTATCCAGGGCCTCAGCCTGGCTACACAGTCTCAACATCTGGACATGAGGGCTATGCTGCAACAAGGCTTCCTATTCAAAATACCCAGAGCACAGTCCTTGTAAACACCCAGTGGATGCCAGCACCGCCACCTCTTCTGAACTGCCCACCTGGGCTAGAATACTTAAATCAGGTAAGTCTATACTCAGAACTCACAAAGAAAAGAAAACCCTGTATTTCTACTTCTAATTTACTCGAACAACAAATGATTCGTTCACCAAAGCATGACATCTTCCTCTGTGCCTTCTGGGTACACATAATTCCCCTAGAGGAGGTTTACTTTTTAAGCAGAATATTAATGTGTGAGATAATTGTGTTTTCTGTTCCTATGAATTTTGCCTGTGATAACTGCCAATGGGAGAATTAATTAAACATATTCTAGTCATCCTTCCTAGTTCAATCCTTATGGAAACTCTGTGGTGTGTGGGCAAATAATAATTATTATTCTTATTTCGGAAGTGGAAGCTATGGTCAAAAAAACAAAACAAAACAAAACCCTGCTTTGTTCAGGCTCAAAAATCAAGGAAATGTCATTGTGATTTACTTTTCAAATGTGGTTTCATTACTGAGCACAATCACTTTTTTCCCCAAATCCTGGTGTAAATTAATTTTAGCAGCATGAAGTTTAATAAGAACTCATAATGACTTGGAGTGAAGTACATAAATCAGTGAAGTAAATAGGGCTGCAGGGTGTCCCCAGTCCAGGAACACACCCAGATGACCCTGTGGTAGCCAAGCCAACTCCAGTCTGTCTGGCACACAGCAATAGTATGTCCCATGTGTACTGAAACAGCAGATTCAGAAATTTCAGTCATCTTGAATGCCCATTCTTAAAGAGGACATCTTTCTTTTCTGATTTTAAACAGTATTTTTATTGGATATTTTATTTACATTTCAGATGTAATCCACTTTCCCCATTTCCCCACCCACCCAGGAACCCCCTAGCCCATTGCCCCTCCTCCTGCTTCTATGAGGATATGCCCCCACCAACCCTCCTACCTCCCCACCCACATCTTTCTTGACACACACACACACACACACACACACACACACACACTCACCAACCAAGGCTCAGGGTCAGTTTCACAGAAGGAGGAGGAAAGAAGGGAGAAGTAAGAGAATATAAGAGAATAAGGAGTTGAGCTATGGAATGCAGTTGTCTGGGTGTGGTATAACTGGGAACTCAAAAATGCACAGGAACTTGGATTGCCGCAGATGCCTGAAGATGGAGATGTCTGGCAAAATTCTTCCACTGAAGCAGAAGTGGTTCCTGAGATTTCATCCCTAACTTTTGATACCTGCTGAGGGAAGGAGACTATTTCTTCTTTGAGAATACGGTCACTGGATAGACTTGCCATGCTCCAGTGGATACCCCGACCTCTATGAACACAGGACTGTACTGATTGGACTTAGTGGGATATTTAAACAGATCTTTAAAAAATACCTTGGTATATGCATAAATTAATTTGGGTAAATAAAATATTAAGGGAAGTTATCACTTACAATAAGTGATAGCATCCTATAAAAATTATTTAAATGTATACATCCATTATCAATCAATCTTGTCTTCTGGGAAGACCATTGTTTTGTAATTTTATGGGAATTCCATTATTAATCAACTTTATATGACCTGAAAGTTCTCATTTTGAAATGAACTATCTAAACACACTGGTGCTGGTCTGGGGAAATGGCTCAGGAATGAAGAGCGGTTCCTAGTCTTGCAGAGGACCCAGGTTTGGTTGCACATACACATATGGCTACTTTCAACCTGGATCCTACTTCCTGCCTCTCCAAGTACAGCATGCAAGTGGCACACTTACATTCATGTAGGCAAAAGATAAATGCACATAAAATAAATGTACTCTAAAATAAATATTTGCCATTAAAATATAAAAATTTAATGCTACACAAAAAGTAATATAAATTGTGAAATATTGATAATACTAAGGATTGATAACGGAGTGCATGTACCTTCTCTTTTTTTCTTTAACAGATAGATCAGATTTTGATTCATCAGCAAGTTGAACTTCTAGAAGGTGCATATCCATTGTGATAATGGTATTTGAAGAGATAGAAGTAGTACATACAGCTGCGTCTTCTACAACGATCTTTGGTGGAAGGTTCAGTGGGGAAGTCACAGATGTCTCTCTTCACAAGAAAAGAAATTATAGATGTTATCTCCTGTCTACTTCTGAGTCAAAACTTCCTGGGCTGGACATGTGTACCCATGAGATAACACTGTGTTGGAAAGGAAACAGCCACCTTGTGCTCTCTCTTCCTCTGTGTGCACTAAACTAATCTAGCCCTTCCCTTGACTTCTACCCCTTAGCAACTCTCTGTCAGTGTGTGACCAGCTTGAGACTTGCCAGAACCTCAAGCAGTGGTTCAGCTCACATAGTGAATGTGTGTGTGTGTGTGTGTATGTGTGTGTGTGTGTGTATGTGTGTGTATTTGTGTGTATATATATATGTTTATATGTGTGTGTATGTGTGTGTGTATATATATATATATATATATATATATATATATCCCTCAAACTATTGATTGTGTATGTGTGTATACACACAGACACCACACACGCGTGTGCACACACACATAAAATATATATATTTTTCAAACTATTGATTAAAAACTTTCACAGACTGTAAACAGAAAAATCACTCTGTAAGCACCAAAGGAATGCTCTGCTAAATGAGTCGGCTGGACACTTATCCTCATACCTAATCTTTCCTTTTCTCTCAGCACTGGATAACCATAGACATGAAAGCTCCCTTGTGACAGAGTCCATGAAATTGAAGATGCAGCTTGCTCTCTTTTGAGGTCTCCCATATGGACTCCATTCCTTCTTACCTGAATATTCTTCCTCCTTTCCCAATGCCATTTCCTGAGTCCAGATCATCTCTGCACTGCCATCTCCCCTTTCTACTGTTCCTTGTATTCTCAGGCACACCGTCCCCCTGCTACCTGAAGAGAGAATCACCGTTCCTCACAAAGCAGTGAGTGTGATTTTTCCTGTATGTGTTTCAGTCTTAACAGGCTTTGAAACAAATAATAAATTTGAAATCAAGAACAGTCTCGGGCAGATGGTTTATGTTGCAGTGGAAGATACTGACTGTTGTACTCGAAACTGCTGTGAAGCATCTAGACCTTTTACCTTGAGGATTCTGGATCATCTGGGCCAAGAAGTCATGACTCTGGAGAGACCCCTGAGATGCAGTAGCTGCTGCTTCCCCTGCTGCCTCCAGGAGGTCAGTGTGAAGTTCCCATAGCAGCTTGAGAAGAAGTTTAACAAGAGATTTCAAGTATGGATTAAACCTGGACAGTATGGCTATGGTTGCATTAAATGTGTATTCTTTGCTTTTGTAGATAGAAATTCAGGCTCCTCCTGGGGTGCCGATAGGTTATGTGACTCAGACCTGGCACCCATGTCTGCCAAAGCTCACTCTTCAAAATGACAAGAAGGAGAATGTTCTAAAAGTTGTTGGTCCATGTGTTGCATGTACCTGCTGTACAGATATTGACTTTGAGGTAAGAAATATGATGTTCATAAGATGTGTTTTTCTGACATGAAAAGAATGTATTCCTATAGGATATTACAAATGCATTACTTAAATAGTGTGACTTGATGTGTACCAATCTCACAAATAATCATTTAATTATTCAGAGCATAGGTCATTACTATGATTAAAGGTTGGTGTGGAATGTCCTCAGTGACATACAAAAAAGGTCAACTCAAATAATAAATGTATAAGAAGGAAAAGAAAAGAATGTCCAGTATTTAAAATTTTTTATAGGTTTTGCTTGTGCTTTGGCTGAATGGCTATACCCTTTGCTGTGCAAATATAAGAACCTGAATTTGCATCCTAGCATCCCTAGGAAAACCCTACATGTATAGGTTTGTGCCTCTAATCTCAATTTGAGGGTATGGGGAAATGAGGCTAACTAGTGCTTGTTGGCCTAGCACTCTTGTTCAATAGGAAATAGTCAGGCTCAGGCAGGAGGGACCTCATCTCAAATAGTAAGATAGAAAGTGATAGAAGATACTTAACTTTGTCCTTTGGCCTCCATACCCACACAGGCACACACATACATACACATACGTACATACACATAAACACACACACACGGAGGAGAGAAAGCTCTGTTAACACAGTATTAATCAATTAATCATTTTATACCTAAGAGTAACCAAGACTCTTAGACCCTTATATCTAGGCCCTTATTCTTAGTGCTCTTAATCTGCATTATAAACCTCATAAGCTTTGGGCAAGCACACACATGTTATATTTGGAATTTGTATTAAAACCCCACTGGTGTAATGATAGTTTCAGGGTGATAAGTATAGGAGACACATCTTCTGTCTTCTCTGGTGTTCCATTTTCCAAATTTTCCATTACCCAGAGTAAACTGTGGCTTTACTCTCTGGAATAGAAGATCCCTGAAATAAACAGAGCTTAAGTTATAAATTACACCTTAGACCCAGGTTCGTGAATTAACTTCAGGCTGTCCTGTTCCACCTGCCTGGGTGTGAGTCATGTTCCCACACACCCTCCACAAGGTCCATCACAGAAGCTCATTATTAGGGGTCAGTCACAGAAGCATGACCTTGTGTCCTCTCACTGCAGTGATCAAGAAGCCTTTATATCATTGCCTAAAGGAATCACATGATCGGTGCAGCCTTTATCTCAGTTCATCTCGCTACCTAGCACTGGTCAACTCATTTCATCAAGGGAAGATAAATAGAGACTAAACTCTTTTGAGACAGACACCCATTCTTGTAACTTTCACCATAATGTATTATCATATTTTTTTTCTGTTTTACTAAGTTTTTTCTAAACAGTTCAGTTCTTCAGATTTATAAAATAAACTCTGTAACAGAAATCCATTAGTAGGACTTGATTTCACATACATAGATCTCAGTATTGTCTGCATTTGTAGGTCTCTATCAGGATCTTGGCCTATGTGGCCCTTGAATAAGAAAAGTGTATATGTATATACATTCAGAGTTCTGCTTCTCTGAGCTCTGATAAACCCTTGTAGTAATTTAGACATTGGAATTTGAATATGTCTGACATTATAAGATTTCTACAATAAATGGACTAGCCAACCTTGTTGCTCTATTTTTACTGGCAAGTATTTAAAGATGGAGAATGTTTTCAATTAATAATTCATGTATTATTTTTCTTGGAAAATGATAATAATGAGAAACTCAACTCAATTTCCACACAGAGAAAATAGTCCCTAAGGATGAATAGAGCTAGCCCTCTGTGGGAACCTCATCCCCAGGGCTTGCCAAGGTTTCTGCTTTCCAGTTTTACTTTGTTTTTACTGCTTCCTCCTTCTCCTCCTTTCATACTGACTTGGTTCCTCTGTGAGAATCTGGGTGTGTGAAGACAGTTTTTTCTCTTCTTACAGAATCCATGGTCTTAAGGGCAGAGATGAGAGTTTTAAGAAAATACAACTGACAGAGAAATGTATATATGATATGTACAGATAAAAATAGGTATGAATATTTGTAGTGATAATTCTTCATACAAAAAATTATGAGAATAAGAAGGTAGTTGTAGTTAGTTTCACGATATGATAGATTTTTTTCTTTTAAATCAAGGAACAACATTAAGGGAAATTTTGTTGGATGTGCTTAATTTAATAAAAAAAAAACTGGAGTTTTATGATATTCGTAGTGACATTAAGTTTAATTGTGCCATCTGTCTGCATGGATGCCTTCAAATCCCCAATCTCTTAAATAGGATACAACCTTTATTATATGTTTAGAATGATTAGATCTAGGTCTTTGACAGACCTTAGAAATTCGTACTTGTTCCATTTCCTATACAAGCTGTGATTGTAATGGTCATGTCTTAAAAATGGGAAGTAGTAATGTGAGCCACTAACAGTAACAAGGCAGCTCTGAGTGATTCGGGGCCATTCATTTGGAGATGGACTTTCCTTGTTCAGATGTCCTGTTTAAAATTCTACCTGGGGTCTGAATAGGAGGCTTAACAGCCGAAGGTGTTTGCTACCAGGCCTGAGGATCGGAGTTGTTTCCACAGGACTAACATGGCAGAAGAAGAAAAATGACATCCCTAAGTTGTTCTCAGACTTCTGCATCTACACCAAGGTGTTCAAGCTTACACACACACACACACACACACACACACACACACACACACTTAAAAAACATTCACAAAGATGGAGGTAGGCAAAAATTCTTATGTTCTGGTTACTACGGAATGTAGTTTACAACTCATATTTCTGATCCTTACCAATAAAATTACATGTATATTGGAAATAAAATTCAGTTAACTTTAAGTTTTTGCTTTGTAAAAAATGGTAAATATTCTTGTGTTTGTCAATGGAATATTGGGAATATGATGCTGGCAAATTGCCACTTTGCTTCCATCATATAACTTGTACTTCAAAAATATATATGATGATTTATGACTGATCATAAATGTTTAAATGACAGCTATTGCACATGAAATACAAAGTGATAGAGCAGCTTATCACAATGTTGTATCTTATACAACTATAATGGTTCATGACTTCAAACAGACAGCACTGTGTTCACATTATGGCTATTAGGTCAGCTGAGTTTCTGGGCATTGGTGAAGCTCATGTAGTTAGTTCTAATTTGGACCATGATGTGACCTCCCATCTGCTCAAGAAAAGTGTTTCCTAGGACTGTGGCCACAGCTTCTTCTTGTATGATACTGCTCACTGGATATACATGCAGACCAAGCCAGTTGGCCATGGTGAACACTCAAATCCTCTGTCACACCCTATCATCAAATTAGATACCCAACAAAACCAAATTCCAAAGGAACAGAAAATACACTATGCCTAGCCTGAGTGTGGAATACAAGGACTACTCTATGAGCAGAATCCTGTGACTCTTCGTTCATATTAGAGGTAGACGGCAACACATTGAGGTGCCATCCTCCTCCAGCCACATCGACTGTGAATAATGTTAATGTCCCTTGTTTACTTGGTGGATCCTGTCTGGGGCAAGGGCTTTAAAGGAGGATGTTCCCACCTTTGGTGACTTTTGCAGGTTTGGACAGGACACCTCTTCCTCTTCATTTGGCACAAGCCTATATGTTCATTCCATTGTGAGCATCCATGTGCCCACTATGGAGTAGATTTAGTTTGGGCTCAGTCCATCCTATAGTACTTTGGGACTTGGTCTTTCCTCCCACAGAGCCAAATCAGAATCTTTTCATATTGAAAGTACTGACTTCACATGCTTTTCTTCTTGCTTTCTTTATACACTACTAATTTTCCATACCTAACTCATATCTGCCCTGGCTGTCTCTCATGGAGTGTCTGTTGGATTCTTCCACTCACTGTATGGTCTTTAGGTCTTTCTGGGCTTTTGCATTTCATCCCCTGCACCCCTACCACCCCACTCTATGGATGACAATGAGCCTCTGCCATGTTTAAACTGTCAACCTATGTGAAAGCGACAATTCGCAAAGCAGATAACCTAATAGGAATTTCATTTATTGTCTTCCCAATAGCCTCTAAAAATTTAATAAGAGAAACATTTTGAAGATAATTTTAATAAAATATCATCTGATTTTACTACAACAATAAAAGTAGGTTTGCCATGCATATTCTACAAATCCATATGATTTTGTTTTCATATGTAGATCAAGTCTCTTGATGAGGTGTCTAGAATTGGCAAGATCTCCAAGCAGTGGTCTGGTTGTGTGAAAGAGGCCTTCACGGATTCAGATAACTTTGGAATCCAGTTTCCGCTAGACCTGGATGTGAAGATGAAAGCCGTGACACTTGGCGCTTGTTTCCTCATAGTGAGTCTGTTCTGAGCCTCCTCCTTACAAAAGTTTCATAATAAGTAGGCAAATATGCATCCCAACACTACACAATGAGACTAATGGGTTTATACAATATTCTACTTTATTATAGCTCTTTAATTGCATTTAGTCCTGAAATTCAGATACCGCTGACTCCTTACTCTGATGAGTCAATGCCCTGTTATGAGACAAAACACGGATTTTACTTTTCAGATGTTTCTGGCCTTCAGGTTTTTATTTTTAAAATAAAACGTAAAGCTAGAGATTTGAGGAAAGTGTTGAATCTGTATTTATGTGGAAAAATGTGGATGAAATGCAGATGTTCAGTCATTACATTTATCATCTAATATATAACTATAAGTTGCAATAAGATGTATAAATTGTTATACATCCAGTCATACCTTGATTTTCCAACCTCTAGAGTATTTATGGACTCAAGAGAAAAATTAATATGACCATTTATCTGCCCATGTATCTCAGCAGTTCAAGTAAATCAGAAATTCATAATTGGTATATTCATAATACCCTAGAAGTTTCTAATATGCAGGCAATGTTCTGGAAGAAAACAGTTGTCTTCAGCCTTAGCTACACAACATAAATATCTGAGACACTACAAACTCTCCCTGACCAGATTGCACCCAGATTACTAAATTAAACTCTTTAAAGTTTTGTACAAGCTTTTAGTCTGTGTATAGTCCCCAGCTAGATCCACTGAAAATTTGAAACATGAGGCATCTTAAACATTGATTCAGAGATACAATAAAAATTTTAAGAGCTTGTGTAACCCTAAAGAGTACGTTCTTTCAACAAACAAATACAAAGTAATATAAAGATAAAAGAAAACAGGAGACTTTAAAGGATGTCACATAATGCTGACTGTGGTCATGTTTAGACATCAATTTGAGAAAAACTATATTAAAGTAATTTATAAGATATTCAAGTAAATAACAACAATGACTTGCTATTTGATTATATGGAGGATTTATTACGGTGTTTAGTAAAAACAGTTGTCCATATCTGTGTTCCCTTCAATATGAACTGGATTGATAAAAGATTTTTGCTTTTAAATAATGTAGGTAGCAGAAGAAGGCTGTATAGTGAATTAACTAGTAGACATAGGTTACACATATTAATCATTTTTGAAGCCAAATGAGCTGTTTCTGAGACTTTTTTCTCTATCTATTTTTGAGTTATGCTTGACTGATTTTTGTAAACGGGTTAAATAAAACCGATATTTATGGAGAGAAATGGTAGGTGTGTTGAGTAAGTTTTTTTTTTTCACCTGAAGAGTAAATTTAGACTTAATTTTGGGGAAACATTTTAAATCAGAGTCAGGGCATGTGAAATTTCCCATGTTTAGAAAAAGAACACAATCCACAGTGTTTGAACATTAAGTGCCTTTAACTTTCTATACCTGAAAATAGGTCATTCTTTGTCTTTGAAAATATATTTCTGTTTTTCTTTCTCTCCAGGATTACATGTTTTTTGAAGGCTGTGAGTAGGAACAAAAATCAGATCTGTGCTGGGGACCAATGAAAGATGACAGAGAAGATCTGAAGTCTACACAATGAGCCTATACAATTGGGAAACCTGGGGCTTTTTTGTTTCTTCATTAAAATTTCTCAGAATCAAGCTGTTATACATGAAGCATATTATGTGCAATTTTGCTTTTCAAATGGTAGTTTATCATTTACATAATTGGAATAGATGTGAATAATTATCTTAATACTCTTTTAAAAATATTCACCAAATTCAAGATAAAAAAAAATAGAAAAGTGTATTTTTAAAAATAAAACATTGTATGGAAAGTAAGTTGAATTATAATCTCTGACTTACTTTCCATCCTCTGTTTGATTTAAACCTTGTTAGTGCTGACTTTATTATAAAATTATACTTGACTCTATCAAACCTAGTTAGCTTATTTCCTACAGAACACCTGCTATTATATTGAAATTATATATTTGAAAGCTTTTTTTTTTAAAAGATACTATTGCCTGGGAAATTCTATTCAATAAAATGTCAATAAAAGAAGATAGTATGTATTTTCTTCTGTCTTTAGGAAATAACATTAAATGTTCTTATTAAAATTTTCTACTGTTATAATTTTCTACTGAAAAGTTCAGGATTTACCAATTTTAAATGTTCTTCAGTGAATAAAGACATGTTTTACTGCCAAGGAACAGTGACTTTTAGGAGTCTCTATCTTTATTATTTGTATAATGTTTGACATTATTTACTTTCAATTATTAATCAAGATCCTATTGTGGATATGGCCAGGGGATAATTTGATCTTAGCTGTTCTCCCAACTGAGTCCCCAGGTGACTCTAGGTGTCTATCAAGTTTGCAATAAAACCTATTTATGACATTAGGGTGTTTTAATTTCCAAACCGCAGAAAAAGAAAAAAAAAAACTACAAAATGTATACCAAGATTTAGGGCTGTTAGTGTAATAACTTTGTTATGATTATCGTGTGCTTCATAAGTATTTGGAACTGGATTGTAGAGAAAATTTGAAAAACTTAGGAACTTTGGGTATGAAAACTCTAAAATGCTGTTACTGGCACTTAACTGGTGGAAGTTTGAAAGATTAAAAGGTAGTGAAAATTGGACTGTTGAAAAATGAAAACGTAGAAAAGGAGAGAGCCTGAACTGAGACTGTAGCTCGGGGATGGGGGCCTCTACTTCTCTAAAACCACTGCCTAAAAGAATTATTTTCCTAATGCTAATACACAGAAGCTGTTAGAGTTGTGGGCTCTGGAGAAGGGGAGGGCAGGTTACATGTCCAACTTGTGGCAGAACTTGGCAGTGTCATTCATGTGCTAATAATTTTGAAAGCATGGAAGATAAAAAAATCGAGAGCATAATGGAAAACAGCTCAGGCGAACCAGTGTGGAACAGGGCCAGAGTATCTAGAAGGAGGACTCAATGGGCTATTTCATGAAGCTGAAAATGTCAGGATTAAGTTATGAGTGGAAAACCCAGGAGAGTAAAGGTTCCAGGAAAACGGGATATGTACGAGAGCTGCAGGTATAGAATGAACCCATTCCACACAGCAGAGGCAGACAGAGCTAGACAAAGAAGTTGTAAGCCATCCAACCTCTTTGGAGTCCGGTTTACTTTACCATCAGCTCCAGGTGCCAGACATAAAAATTTGGGAGTAGGTAATTTGTTCTGCTGGATTTTGATTTTGTTTGATATGACTGCTCCTAGCTAGGACCTGGTTCTTTCAATTTGGAACAGAAATGTATACTCTGACATTGTATGTTGAAAATTTGTAACTTTGCTTTTGATTTTATGGGAGCTTGAAATTAAGAGGATCTAGACTTTTGAAGTATTGAAACTATTAGTGGCTATAGGGACTTCCAACGTAAGAGTAAATGCATAAAGTATTATAACACTGTTATAAATTCATAGAGGAAAGAGGCTCTAGGATATGGGTTAGATGTTATTTGGTTGAATGCCAAGTTTACGAGGGGTAGAGTTTTGATGGTTACTCTTAATTGTCACAGAATTTAGAATCACCTGTCAGTTGGGCCTTTAAGCATATCCACAGGGCATTTCCTTGACTATATTAACTGATGTCTAAAGAATCTTGGCTAAGGGCAGGACCATGCCTTATGACTTCTGCATGGATGCTAGACTATGTAGAACGGGGAAAGTGAGGTGAGCATTAGGGCCCATTCATCTCTCTGCTTCTTGTCACATATTCATTCTCAGCCTGCTTTCCAGATTTATATGGTTTTAAATGGCCTTATTTGTGCCAAAATGTAGTTTAGAAATTTACCCACGTTGAAAGTCCAGATCTGGAAAACTAATGCTTTATTCTGTTTCTCTGTTAATGGAAATGTGATTTTACCTGTGGATTCTGAATCGTTAAGAGACTGAAGGTTTTTTATCTGGCATGGCAAGAGAACACAGAGCGGAATATTTGTGAGTCACTAATTCATTTTGTTCTGGTACATGTACATGTTTGAGAATTAGTTCTAGGAAGCATTTCAATGTTAGTTACACATTGCCAGGAAAACAAGTCATGCAGGAATAATGCAGATAAATTCCTTCTTACCTGAACTTTATAGGTAAGTTAGATCTCAGTTGATTTCATAGCCCTACTCATATAAGAGAATGTACTAGAGTATGTAATTTATGAATTACAGGTATTTATTTCTCACAATTTTAAAGACTGAAGTCCACTGTGAAGGTCACAGCTGAATCAATATCATGAGAATCCCATCTCTGTGATCCTATTGTCACCTTATTGCTCTATCATTCAATGATGAACTGCTCAGTAGAGCAAAAGTGGCCTGAGTAATCTCTGTAATAATTTTATAGAGACATCTAATCCCATTCACAGGAGTGGTGACCTCATCACTTAATCATGCCCTAAATAGTCCTTCTCTTCATCCTTTAGGCTTCAACATACTAATTTATGTGGGGTGTATGTAATCTACAACAGGTTACCAGTACATTCAAAAATTCATAGATAAAGTATATACATTGGATCTTTACAATTAGGAAATTCTCAGAGCAAGTCTGTTTGCATCTGTCACCTAAGTGTCGTCTGCAGCAGATGAGGATAATACTTTAGATGTAATTCTTCCAGGGGCAAATTCCCATATGTGAATCCGAGAGGTCAAACAAGTTCTATACTTCCAAAGAAAGAAAAGAAACTGGGAAGGGGGATAACATTTGAGATGTAAATAAATAAAATAACCAATAAAAAGTTAAAATTTAAAAAAAGAAAAATAAGAGCTAACATGGTTCTCAGTAAGTCCAATTATTGAATTTTAAGACGATAATAAGCTTTTTATCTGTTCTGCCTTCTTCATAACGTTGAAGGGACTGGGTCTTCAAGGCTCTAGAAAAGCATGCCCGATGGATTTACTGGAAACACCTCAGGCTGAAGTTTTAATATGATTTTCAATTACATCTTATACTTATTGTCCTTTCCAGTTGGAGTTGAAAGCTGTATACTTCTGGGGTTCTGGGAGCATACTAGCTCTTGGACTTTGTTTCTACATTATAGCTTTAAGGGACAGTATTCCAGCGAGAACCTGTTACAGGGGCCTCTACCCCATGCTCCACAGAGCATTGCCCTAGTCTGCCCATACTTCATTTAGAGTCCAGATGAAGGTAGCCATAACTCCATAGTTGTGCAGTAGACACAACAGCAGAATCAGTGCCACATGAATATTCCCCATAGTTATTTCTATGTCATTAGGAGTGGCATTTCAGGACATGCAACCCCATTTGAGCCACATGTGGGACATTCAAAGAGCAGTACACCAGGATGCAGTATCCAAGACCCCCATCAGCACTGGGTGTGTAGTCCCAAGTTTCCACAGACCCCTCAGGTCCCTCAGGCCCTTCTTTTGACAATGGCACTTGAGTCTCTGATAGAAGTGGCAGCATTGCAAGTCTGTGAACTGAGACTTCTTCTACTGTCTTGATAAATAACATTATCAGCCCTTATTACATAGTCTCTGTGCCACACCCTCCATGTTTTTCTCCAGCCATATATGTTAATATTTTTAAAGCTTGAAAGTTTCCAACCCTTTACATTCTGTATGCCTTTTGATTATACCACCTATCTGTCATGTGCATCTCTATTTATATACGTTTGCTGTAATCTATCCGCAAAAGCTATGCTTCACCTTCAATGCTTTGCTGAGATGTTTTTCTTCTATTAAATAGTTTAGTACTTGAAGTACTTACTGTCTTTTATGAAGTCATTAGATACAAACACGTTTCAATCCATGTTTGTTACTTTGTGAGAAGTTGGACTTTTCTCTTGTTGCCAGTTCCTCCTTTTTGTAAAGATATTTTGTCCTTCATCATATTTTCCTTTACTGTTCAATTTTCTAACAATGCAATGATTATATACACTAAGAAAAATCCACTACAGCTCCTTTCTTCTCTTAATCCTTTACCAGATAACCATGCTGACAAACATTTGCCTACAGCTGCAAAGTGACCCTATGGCTTTTAAGAATTGATTACACCAGCACCACTGTCTCTAGGGCAATTGTGAGGGCTAGATTTTATTGCGACTTGATTGATCCTAGAACCACCTGGAATTGAGATTTTCAATAAGAGTTGTCTATATTTCATTGGTCTGTGGGTATGTCTGTGAAGGGAATTGGCTTTTATTGTTATTAATACCACATTTTTATTCCAGACAACATATTTTGGACATATGCTTTCCTCTTTCTCAACTCCTTCCAGATCCTTTTCAACATCCTATACACCCAACTCTATGTTCTTCTCTCAGAGGAACCCACCCCCCCACACACAAAAGAATGTTTTCTTATTTGATTTTTGTTGTTGTTGTTTTTTTTTTTTTAGAAGAATGTCTTAAGTTGTGAGAAGACCAAGTCCACCTTGAGTGGTACTATTCCCTAGGTAGGAGGT
Source organism: Mastomys natalensis (assembly GCA_021653895.1). Lineage (NCBI taxonomy): Eukaryota > Metazoa > Chordata > Mammalia > Rodentia > Muridae > Mastomys > Mastomys natalensis. The sequence continues at coordinate 154,640 of JAJTUV010000572.1, forward strand.
TGTCAATTGTATGAGTAATAAATTTGAGTTGAACACAAACGAGTAACCAGGTGAGCTTGCATTTTTATTTATTTATTTATTTATTTATTTATTATTTATTTTTTTCTGCTCTTGACTGTGGATGTGACCAGCTGCTTCAAACTCCTGCCTCTGGAACTTCCCTGTAAGGATGGACTATATCTTGGAACGGTGAGCTGAAAACAAAAGTAAAACAAACAGAAAACCTCTTTCCTTAGTTAGTAGGATCCCAACATTTGTTTCTGTTCCACTCGTGATGCCGCAGCCACATACAACATATTATGTCATTTATAAACAGACAAAAAAAAATCTGCTAACAGACTTGGAAATGAAAGCTCCTTCTGTGAAAGACCACCCCATCTTTGGCTTCCTATAGAGGGGTCCATGTGATATATATTCACATAGCAGAAAAACCAATAACAGAAATATTGTATCTCACATGATAGAATAAGGTCTCACAACTTCCATTCTTAAAGGCAAAATCTCCAAGACTTAATAACTTCCTAAATGTTCTTTCTTCTACCTCACCTCTCTCCTCTCTCTCTCTCTCTCTCTCTCTCTCTCTCTCTCTCTCTCTCTCCTTTACTCACTCACTCTCTCTCACCCCTTTTCCTATTTGTGAGATTATAACTCCACAATTTCCCTCTTTCCTTTCCTCCCCCGCAAATCTTCCTAGATACCCCTCCCTGCTATTCTTCATATTCATGACTTCTTTCCTTAATTATTATTACATGCATACATGTATCTGTATATATAGTGACTATTTGTTGCTAGACAACCTATTCATGTGCTCTTCCCTGGGGAAGACCACCTCTTGCTTTCCACAGTTGCCTGTAGTTCTTACAATACTGCTGAGGCCTCCATGGGCTTTTCCTTGCCTACTTTGGCATGTCCATTGGTGCCATCCTTGTTCAGCTCACATTCTGGTGGTCATATTGGTGAGAATTGTGGGTGTAGTTTCACACATTACTAGAAGACACAATAACAGCAAAGTCTCTGACCCACTGGGTCTTACAGTCTTTCCACCCCTACCTCTGCAATAATCCTTGACCTTCACTGTGGGAGTGTTTTGAAGATGTATCCATTAGGACTGAGCTCCACAACACAGTAAATGGCCTCTCAACAATGTCAAATTGGGTCCTACATTAAAAATATTTATCTCGTGGGACACAGATACCCCTCCAAAACAAAACAAACAAACAAAAACCCTAAAAAAAGCATATTTGTCTATTCTTATTTTAAGTAATTTCTGCTATTTTCTGTTCTCATTTGCTTTGGTGATCAGTTTTGTTATTGTGAAGAAAATAGATCCCCTTAATTTATATGACTACATTTGTGATATCCTTTCATTAGAACTTAAATAACAGAGAAAAACATAAAAGTTAATTGACTTCTGAGGCAAAAATCACTAATCAATGGTCCCATGACTAGATTCTCCATCTGGCCAGTGTTTGCAACACTTAATATTATTTGTGGGACAAACAAAAGTTGTTTCCTAGGCGACATTAACAGATATTCAGTCATGGAAGACGTTTATTACTGAATCAGGATTTTTTTTTTTTTATTGGAGGTAACTTAAACTAAGGCAGTTTTCTATGAGAAGAGGAAGTGCAGGGAACATTTGAAGCATTCACTCCCTGCCCCTTAACAGCCTATGACTTTCCATATTCATGATATCTTGGTGTTGAATTTATGCCACCTAACACGTTAATGGGAATTTCACTTTGACTTTTAATTCCATTTCTGACATTTCCTGTGACACATAGTATGCTTTCACTTCTTATTTGGATGTTTGAGGTTATGAACTTGAATGTCCAAGTAGAATTAATAATCTTTTGCATGTTAAGTAATTTTTTCTACAGGTTTGCTTTATTCTTACTGATTTTTTATAATTTTTTTCTGATTAGCAGACTGTTCCTGAGTTATACATAATACAATTCTTTTTTTTAATCTATGTTTATTATTTTATCTGGCTTGTGATGGCCCTTTAGTACAGAAATATAGTCATAAATACTAATTATTATTGAGTGTTTTCAGTTTGTTTTGCTTGCTTTTGCTTCAAAGGTTTCTTTTTCCTGTATAGGTCCTGAATTTGCTTTTCAAGTGATGTGAGTAGGCTTTGATTCTATTTTATACAATGCCTAGTTTTCTCAGTCTTAATAGAAATTCTTGTTTGTCATTGATCTGTAATACTGCTTCTGCCAATATCTGGATGTTCTTAGGTACTTTCAGGGTAGTGTGGAGGTAGGTATATTTCTAGGTTTCCTCTCTGGTTTTTCTGTTTGTTTGTTTGACTTACATATCTGTAAATAAGTGCTAAGTATTTTATATGAGATTTTATTTCATGTCAGTTTCCCCTCACCTTTGGATAATACAACAGGTAAAACAGAAGAACAGAGAGAGGACATTCAATATCCTGCGAGAAAGGGCTTATTTGAGGGACTTACTAAATTACCTACTTATATACTAGCTTTAACTTTTTTTTGTTCTGTAAAAAAGCAAATTGCATTAGATCAAGAAATAACGACAGAAGACAGCATAAATCTTTAGAGAGTCATTAGTTTTTATTACTAAGATGAATTACCTACACCATTTTTATTCTTACTTGAAATGCAAAATGAAGAGAAAAGTGATGTGTAGATGAAATTGGAAGAGTGATGTGTACATGCTTTGTAGACATGAAGAAGGGCAGCTCTGTATGATTTGTAAGGAAATTTTATTTTACAGCCCTTATTTAATGTAAGTGGAACCTTAAGCGTTATGTGTTACAGATGGCATTGATATGAGCCCAATGCTTGTAGCATTAATGTAGGTTATCAGTTTTATACACAGGTAAATTAAAGTAGGTTTAATTAATACAGCTCATTAATGTTAATTAAACATATATACATTATATATTAATTTAACATTTATATACATTATATATATGTACATTAAACTCACACACACACACTATTCTCAGGGATAGAGAGACTTATACATTCTACATTTGGACTTCATATTGTATTAAGCACATATGCACTGTAAAAATCTCAGTACAGTCACCCAATGATAATGTCATGTTTGTTCTGAGTTAACCTTTAACCTCCATGGTCTTGGTAGTGATGTGAGGCTCAGTAGCATTGGCAGAATGTGTGAGCCCCACTCTCAGAGAAGCCACCCTGAGGGATAGAGTGCAGCAGAAGAGAGACAGCACCATGGATCTCAGCAACAAGACTAATCTGACTCAGGACACAAATAAACGTAATGATTGGCTCTCTGCGTTCCAATTCATCCTAAAGTGCTACCAGGGGAGAAAAGAAGGAAGGTGGAGCTTGAGGAGTGTTAATCTGTCTTCCCCGATTGCTGGCTCAACAGTTTAAATTTCAATTCCTGTTACTGCTTGTCGCTTCCACCTTGACCAGCAATTAAGACACAACACGGTCGGATCCTTCTCAGTCAGCTTTATTGCAGGAACGACTCTTGACTTATGGATGGGGACCAGGACAGGGACGGGGACGGACCCCCAGCAGCTTATATATCTTCCCAAGGCAGGCTGGGTGACCTGTTATCTCAGGATAGGTTAAGCTGCCAATACCTCATTTGCATAAGCCCGAACAAAGGACTTGTTTACCGGTTTACCTGAGCTGGCCACGCTGGAAGCCAGCTGCCTACATCATCAGGTGCTAGTCATATGACTTTGCAACCGTCCCAGGTGCTATCTTAAACAAGGCTGCCTACAACTGCTCAATGGTGTTTGTGACTACAAGCCTCACAAACTGCACTGTTCTCTTAAAATTCTATCCCTTACACAAAACTGGGAATGATTGAAGTTTATTTCCTGATGACATCTGTAAACTGGCTTGCAATGATCAGACCCTCAAATAGCCTTTATTCTTAGCATTTTGCCAATTTTGAGGCAAACTGTGCTTTGGGTGGATACAAAACAGATAAGCAGAACATTTAAAAAATATAAATAATAGCAAAACACTTTCCCTGGGAGACTGCATGAACTGAGCTCTCTGGCTTGGGCTCTAGCCATGACTCACATTGACAGTTTATGCCCCAGGGCCTGGATTCAAAACCTGGTGTTCCCATTTTGAGAGCCCCAGAAGATCTCCACAGAGCGATTCTGATGCATTCGCACTAGGGTCTTTATTCAAGCTGGAGCTTGGGCCACACAGGACAGGAGGGTGAAGCCCCCAGCCCAGTTTCAAGCAGACATTTATAGAGACAAACAAGCTAGGGCATTTCCAGCTTGCCACACATCTGACTGGGGGCCTATTAATGGAATTTATTGGCCTTTAAAATGTTTCGTTGGTTCTGGGAGCCAAACCATAAACTTTCATAAGTAAATATTTTTAGGTACGACTGTAATGTCTGCTTTCTTCCTGATCAGTGGTTGTTAGGGAGTGACCTGGAGACCAGTAATAGGTACAAGACTGGAGTTTAACAAGTTCAACTTTAGGTAAGGTTCTCTAAGACAGAGCCTAAACCCAAGATAGAGTTGGTCCTATCTCTCAAAGCAACTTTTGCCAAGTTTTGTTTGCTTCTTTATCACAGTCTCTCAGGCCACTAGGCATGCTGGCTTCTTTGGAAAGACAATGAAATTTACACAGAAAAAGTCCTGCTGTGGGTAAACCCAACCAAAGTAAACATGAGGCCAATAGAATAACAGAAAATGACTATCTGTGCTATACATGGCTTTAACACCTTTTCCTGGGACTCATTTTGACTGGAGTTCTGAACCTGCTAATTAGGGCTCATGACTCAGCTACCACACTGGCAGCCAGTTGAGTTAAATGCCCAGTGCTGAAAGACCACCATACTCCAGGTTAGGAAGGCAAGAGACACAGACAGCTTATGCTGGTGTGTCCCAGACTAAAGCAAGCCCCCCTCCCCTGAAAACTGCCTAACAGGTTATTGTCACTACCTACCTGCCAAGGTGTAAAGTCCACACTCTTCAATGCCAAGAGCAGTATAGGGTCTTGGGAGTCTGAGAGGTTGAAGGGAGTGGAAGAAGGCTTAGGAGATAAGACATGCTTCATTCACCAGCACACAAATCACTAGACAAGTAGACAATTGCAGGCACATGGGCATACACCAATGGACACATCTACATATGCAGGCCAGCACACAGGCAGTAGGTAGGCACACACAGACCCTCACCCACTGGCTGGCAAAAACCTAAATCATACACCTCTGACCTCAAAGCTATATTCACACAAAAGTAGTATTGTTTTTCCCAAGAATTGTCATTTAACAGATTATATCACCCTTTACTGTTAAGTTTCCAGATATCCAAGTTAGCCACTGTGGTAGTTTGAGTGAGAATAGATCCTGTAGCCTCATATATGTGAATACTTGGTTCTAGGAGGTTAGAACTATTAGAGAAGGATTGGGGGTGTGTAATTGAGGTTGTGGTGGTAGTGGCTTTGAGGTTTGGAGGTTTCAAAAGAACCATATTATTCCCAGTGATATCTCTCTCTCTCTCTCTCTCTCTCTCTCTCTCTCTCTCTCTTTCTCTCTCTCCTCACTTTCTTTCCTACTTGTAGATCACGATGGAAGCTCTTGCCTGTTTCTTCTCTCTGCTGCCACAAACTACTATTTTGAAGCTGTAAGCCTTGTTAAGCACTCATTAGCTGACACATGGTCCCCTGGATGTCCAGTATTAGCCATGTTGCCCCATATCAGATATCCATACCACTGTCAGAGTATCTAATCATAAAGTTACCCTTAAGGATTGTCTTAGTTAGGGTTTTACTTCTGTGAACAGACACCATGACCAAGGCAACTCTTGTAAGGAAACATTTAATTGAGGCTGGCTTACAGGTTCAGAGGTTCAGTCCATTATCATCTAGGCAGGAGCATGGCAGCATCAGGCAGGCATGGTGCAGGAGGAGCTGAGAGTTCATATCTTCATCTTAAGGCTGCTACAGAATACTGACTTCCAGGCAGCTAGGATGAGGGTCTTAAATCCCACCCACAGTGACACACCTACTCCAACAGGGCACATCTTCTAATAATGCCATTCCCTGGGCCGAGCATATACAAACCATCACAGGATTTTTTTTCATTCCCTGCACAGGGCTGTCATCACACCCAAGAAATACTTTCTGTGAACAGGTGATTTATGAACAAAATTTAAGTACTGAAAATATTTCTTAAGTACAGCATTTCTTCCTGTTTAAGAGTAGAGAGATTTCCTCTGTGCTAAATGTATTTTCCATATCTCAAGGCTTACCTTATCTGATCTTTCCTCTTCAATGTCACAGGTAGACAAAAATCTTACTTTCAACTTTCAACTCTTCTGTACCTTTTACTTTAAAACTGTTAGTTTACATATTTAACCTCACTACACCTAACTCGTCCTTTGAATAAGTAAAAAAGTACCTCTGAATGATAAATAAACAACTCTCTGCTGAATCCTGCCAATCATCTTCCTGCTGGACATTTCAAAAGCAATTATTTATTGACATTTACCTTAAAGGCATCCATAGCAACTCTAATGGTAAATATACATGGAGAAGAATGTTGCTCACTTCATGGTAACTAGAAAGCAGTCAGAGAGAAGCAAGGGAATGTTCACTGTTTGTAGTGGTAGCCCGATGACCTACTTCTTCCAACTCTGCCCAACCTCACACCTTCTCTAGGTAATGCCATCAAATTAGGAGCTCATTAATGATGAAGCATTCATCATTTAATTAATTCTCAATGGATTCATTATCTCAGGAAAAATCCTTCAATGCATGAACATTTTGGGGAACACTTAATATTCAAACTATAATAAACTTAGTATGTTTAACACTCATGTCATAGTCAATGTAAATTTCCGTGATTTATTTTGTATATGTAGGATTTTTAATTTGTTCAAACTCTTTGTTGACCCATTCTTCTAATAATCTCTATATAGCCACTGTTCATTCCTTAAGAACTTCTTCCTAGATAGCACAAGGGTGCCTACTTTCATCACTTCATCCCTTGGGTAATAAAAACTTTAAATCAACAAATAAGCAAATGTTTTCACCCTTCCAGATGTTTGTTTTGTGTATTTGGAAAGATTATTTGAGAGTCCTTTCGAAGAGTAGCATTCTTTTAAGGAGAATTTAAAGTATATTAAGCTATAATTTTGAATCTCAGTATTATTGGCAGAGAAACCTAAGTCTTTTAAATCCCAAGTAGAAGACAGTGGGAAGAGGAAAGAGCCAGAGGCATGTCTGACTACAAGGGAACAATGTCTTCAAGACACAGCAGGGCAGCTGCACATATAAACTCACAGCAGTTGTGAGAGCACACACAAGACCCCTGTAAGTGCAAACCAGGCTAAATCTCACAATGGAGAGAAAAGTAGAAAAAGTAGAAAAGATCAATTCTACCTCACAGCCATGGAGCTATTATCTTCTGGAGAGAAAAAGGCAATTGCACCAGAGAGTGTAGCCCCTGGAAAGTCGACCATGTTCTAGTGGAAAACAACGCATCCAAGAATATTTGGGTAACAAGCCTTGTTTTTTACAGGATAAATAAATAAATAAATAAATACAAACAAACACCCCCACAAAAATGGGTTGAATCTGTACATACTTGCAGGAGGAGGGGTGAATATGATCTAAACACACTATGAAACTCCCAAAGAACTAATAATAATGATGATAATAAAAGATAATATTATCTCACATTTTTCTCTTTACACTGGTAGTATGCTTCTTTAGAGATTAAATCTCTAGAAAAAGAATGATCTGTTCAATCTTGAACACCTAATCTAGCATGTTCTTTGTTAAAGATAGTACTCTCCTATGAGTATACAATACTCTTCTCTCCTACGGGTATGCAGCACTCTCACTACTATAGATAGAAATTTCTCAGTTTCAGTTTTTGGTGTGTTGTAGAAAATATAAGAATAATTAATATTTTATATAATTTTATTTTACTTACAACACATTTCTGTTTTGTTATCTAACTTTAGTTTGTCTATTTTTTGTTGTGAAATTTTGTCTTAAATTGTGAACTAATACTTTATAATTCAGCTTGATATTTATTTATTTAAACATAAATACTTTATTCGGAATCCAAAATTCTTAACCACGGAAAAATGTACTATCATATAACATTGTAACTGGAATGAAACTTTAATTCATAGATGATAAAACTGAGGGTTGACTATTATTAACAGGAAGTCATATTAAACCTTATTGTATGCTATTTCTTCTAAATAATTCTAGGTTTTTTATTTTTATGTAACTTCATGATTCTGTAAAAGTAGAAAGTGTGTCCTATTTTCACTTACTCTCATGCAAGGGAACTAAGGGAAATTCTAAGTGAAGAGGCAAAACATCTAGATATACTAGATTTTGGAGTGGCACAATGCATCCATATTCATTTAGTTACTTATATCTTTCAGTTATTTGCAACATTCAGTCTATGTTATTGGAACCAAGAGGGAACAACTCTAGAATGTTAATTTGTTGCATTCATACTCACAGAAAAAGACTTCAATGTGTTGATCTGGTTAGGAGGTTTATAAGACTGCTACTTGCATATGACATATGTAGCCAGCCTTCTCTTCTCTAAGGACAAGTCAGATACCTGAGAGACATGAATCCTTGGGGACAGGCTGAGATCATTGTTCACAGTGAGAGTTTGTTTGCTTTTGCCTATCTTCTTTCTTTTAATGCTAATTGCCTTATTTTCACCTGATTCTGTATGCTATGGGATGCTGAGGCTCTGTCCACCCACATGGAATGCCCCACAAGCACTTCACTACCCTTGTAGACAATATGGATGTTAACCTTCATGCTCTTCTCACTACATAGGTATTCTGTTCCTTTCTCTTGGTCCAGAGTAGATGACAACCCAAGAGTATCACATTGCCTGTGGTGAGGCTGGCAAAGGAGATTCTCTATAAGGAGAATACTTCACTCCATTATCTCAACACTGTTTCCTGGGATGCTCCAATCCCTGTTTCAAGGTTATTCCAATTTTCTTACATTTATTATTTTTCTTTTTTTAAAAAATTGTGAAAGTTTTACATCCATTTCCACAATCCACTCTCTGCTTCCCATAATGCCCTTTTTACACTCAGCTCTGTCTTTGTCATATGTGATTGAGAAAATACTTTTCAATAATATCCTTTCATGGTGGTTACTAAAATGGAAGACAACAAAGTCATGCCCTTTAGGCCTAATCTCCCAAACTGACAGGTTACAGCCTGTCACAGAGTCATCCCAACTCTGCCTTACTCAGTCCTCTTAAATCATGTCATGGGCTATAAATATTTCATTTCCATGTTGATTGTCTCACAAAAATACAGTAATGCCTATAGTAACCACAAACCTCATGGAGATATGCCAAAAAGTTGTTCAATTATTTGAAAGTAAATCATTATAAGGTCATGAAAAAATTATCATCTGTACATTCCTATGTAGCTCCAAGTATCCATAGAACTAGTGAGCTTCTAGGTTCTGAATGGAATGTTAATTGTTGTAGCTGCTTATATCTCTGCTACCTGGACTCTTCCTAATAGTAATGTGGAAATTCTGGAGTGTAAGACAGATGAAGGCCCAGTCTCCTCTCATGACCTCTAAGGTAGCCATTTCATATGTATCTTCCAAAGACTATTGTTCTTTGGGATTTTGATGATCATAACTGATTATAACTACATTTTTTGCCTAGAGTCTCATTCATATCTGCCTGTTTAATTCATATTAGGTGTATTGAGTGATCCAGGCCATTATGACAAGACCATATCTGGGTGGGATGCAAGAGTAGAAAGCTACTTCTCACAGCCTGGAGGCTGTGATTTGATGTCTGATGAGACTTGGTTTCCTCAAAAAAATCTCTTCTTCTAGAACCTCAAATGGCTTAAGAGAAAGTTCTCTCATAGATCTGTTTTGTAAAACCTTTGATCCTATCCATGAGGTTTCTTTCCTTAGAAGTATTTCTTCATAAATCAATTGCTTTATAGGTTTCATTTTTTTACTATTTGGCAGACAAATAATCAGGCCCTTGAACTAAGAAAGTATTCTTGAGACAAGAGGCTTCAAAGGATTTGATGCTTCATTGATGTTGGTGGGATATGGGTGAAAACCTTGATGGTTTTGGAGCCATTTCCTAACATTCTGAGTTCTTAAGCTTCTGCTTTAATTTTTGTAATGTGGTGTCTTTATTAGGATCCAGACTTTTATGCTTTTGTAGAGAATCAAAAAAGTCAAATGTTCTAACTGGATTATAACAAGTGTCTCCAAACAGATTTTGTTTCTGACATACAAATAAGTGTGAAGCTTTCATGACCCTCAGGAAGCCTTAAGTTTTCCTACCATCTTTCCAAACTGTTCATACTCATGTTAAAATTTATGTCATATGCTCCTGTTATACCCTTTTCTTCCTTGGGACATATGGATTCATTTCATAGATGTTCCATGTATCAGTTTAAATGAAAAGATATTTCTAAACTCGTGTTTTAATCTTCAAAACTGGAAATTGACCTGGCAATGAACTGGGAGTTCTCCCTTTAAATCAACAGTGAATGTTTTCAGAGAGAAGACACTTCAAAAGTATGTGATCATATAACCAGAACCTAAGCCAGAGGTCCAATTCTAGGGGTTTTAACATAAAAAGTCTAGGCATTGGTCCTAAAAAAAAAGCAAACAAAAAGTAGTGATGAAGACTTAAGGGTGAACTTTATGCAAAATGTACACTTTCAAAAAAGAGAAAAGTAAATATCTGAGCACATCTTTGGGATACTTACAAACTTTATCACTTAAGAGAAAACAAATGGGCAAACAGTGAGAAGTGTACATGATTAAGCAGTCTTGGATCAACCTGTGGTCTGCTGATGACGGTCTCAGTTTTGATTCTATAAAATGCTCCTAAAGAAGTATTTTAATAGGACAATCTGGATCTAGAAGATTATTGCTCCTAGTGGGGCTAGGAATTCCTCATCCTCAGGAATTCTCAAGGCTCCAATATTCCTAGAATCAGAGGTAGCTGTGGGTTTAGAACAATGACCCATTGCTTTTAAGGGACATTTCTATAATTCAGAGCTAGATAATACTAAAGTCAAAACCAAAGTACCAGAGCTACTATTATTTTTGTCTATAAATCTTGAAAGAAAAGAAACATAATAGATTCCACAAGTGTAAAAGATATAGATAAATTATTGGCATATTTTTGTACAGAACTCCACAAGCTTACTTCAAAGTAAAGATATAAATGAAATTAGAAGTGTCAATTTTTTTGTCCTGCTTTTGTCTACACTATGGGCTTATATAAATTGAAGAATGAAATTTTCAATAACACAAGTCCTAGTATTATATTAATTAAATCTATGGAAAAAGTCAAATTTTCTTCAAAATTAAGAAAAACTTTTCTCTGAAGAGATAGTGGTGAAATCCATATTTTTTCATAAACACTCATAATATTTTAATTTGAAAATAATTTATTGTTGTTGATTATTGATGTTCTTTAAAGAATAGGTCTCTGAAGAAATTAAAAAACAAAAATGTTCTGGTATTAAAAAAAAAACCAAACTCAATCTATGGGATGCAAAGAAGGAAATCCTGATAGAAAAGTTTACAGTAATGTGGTGGTTTGAATAGGAATGACCTGCATAAACCCATATTGAAATATTTGGTCCCAAGTTAGTGGAACTCTTTAGGAAGGAGTAGGAGGTGTGGTCTTGTTGGAGGAGATTTATCACTGGGGGTGGGTTTTGCAGTTTTAAAATCCCATAGATCCCTTGTCAGGGCTCTCTTTCTGGTACTTACAGATTAGCTCTAAGTCTTCTGCCACTGCTCCAGCACACATTCCTACACCAGGATGGTCATAAACTTACCTCTAAAACTGTAAGCCCCCAATAAAGCTCTTTCTAAGTTTTCTCAGTTATGATGATGTTATAGTAATGGCAATAAATTAGTAACTAAGACAAGCACTAAATGCCAACATTATTCTCAGAGAAATCTCAAATAAATAATTTGTTGTTGCTTCTTAATGTACTGTAAGAAACAATATCAAACAAACTATAACTGTAATAGACAGGAAAAAAGATCAGGGCAGAAATCAGTGAAATCAAAACAAAAAGCAAGAAAAGCAGTCAACAAGAAGAGTCTTTTAATGAGTACTTTTATAAAGAGTAAAAAGGGGTTCTAAAGTTGTCCTGAGAAGTTATAAACATTTGTAGCTTTTGCAGAGGATTCAGTTTGATTCTCAGCACCCAAATAGTAGCTCACAGCTATCCTTAACTGTTGTCCAGGGTATCTGACACTCTCTTCTGAGTGTTGCACATACATGTATGTGTCAAAGCAATCATACAGATAATATATAATGAATCTAAAAATATTTTAAGATAACTAAGACTAAAATATTCCTCTATCAAATTAACCAGAAAAAAAGACCCAAATAAGTAATATAGAGAATTAAAAGAGACATTACAATAGATACCAATGAAATCCAGAAAATCATTTTCCTTTAAAATCACATTCCTTTAAAACATATATTTTTGTGTCTATATACATATACACATGCATATATTTAAATTTGTTTTTAAAAACTCAAAATCACCAGTACTAGTTATAAGAAACTCCCTTTTGAGAAATTGGTAAGAGACTCTCCAAACAATACAGGCTTTTGCTCTTGTCTTTGGTGGCCTCCAAGAGATTAACAGTAAATTCTTTTTGCTAAAGACATCATGCACTATGGACCCAGGATTTGGAGGATACAAGCAGGATTTGACCAGAAAGTATCCTTCCTGAGAATTAAGTTTTATAGTCCTGAAGGGGCTATGTAAAATACCAAGGAAGAGATGAAACCAATAATCCTATTCAACTATGAAGCCTATGAACTACAAAAACAATCAGCATGACAAGATATTTCTATAGGTGTAATGATGGCACTCATATCTTGTTGGTAACCAATAGCTGTCTAATTGGATTTAAGACCAACTCTATATAAAGGAATTCATTCTGGCACTTGAAACCTGGCCAGCTTCCCAGGGCTTATAATGACACGGATCTTAGAAGAGAACAAACTACTACCACTTTACTAAACAAGCATGGTGGCTGTTAAAGGACTCTAAATACTCATTCTTATATCCACAGATAAACATAGCTTCCATCCCTCATCAACAGAGAGTTGCTACAAGAAAGGATCTTTCAACAGACAGACCATTACAGAAAATAACAACTGACAATATCCAGGAAATAATGACTAGAGTTGTCTATCTCCAATGGGTACATCTTACAACATAGCTCCTGTATCTAAGACTCAGTTAGATTAAAAGCAAAATTAGAGCTGTAATAAATAGTCATCCAATTAGTAAAGGCCCTTGTCCAGACAGATTCGCTCATTGAGCTCTATCAGACCTTTAAAGGATAACTTAAACCATTGCTTCTCAAATTATTCTGTCAAATAGAAAAGAAGGGATATGCTTCCAAAATATTTCTACAAAAAAGTTCCCTGACAAGAAAAGAAGCTTACATTGACAAGGTAAGCAGATAGATACACAGCAAGAACAAAAGAGAACTGTAGACCAATTTTCAATTTCCCTCACTACTTGAAAAGAAATAGTTCATGTCTTCTAATTGTAGCTTTTTTTAGTCTATGGTTCTTTAGGAAGCACTACCATTCCAAGTAATGTTTTTTCATTATATATATGCATTATATGTAATATCAAGTAACTATGAAATATTGTGATTCCTTATAGCCTTTTTCATATCTGAAGGGCTGCATTTCACTCCTTTCTCCCTCTGCTCTACTACTGACCATCTATTTCTCTCCATTAAAATTCTAGCCCATTTGTTTCTATTTCTCCCTTCATATGCCTCTTTCCTCCTGTCTCTTTCCTCCTATGCCCATCACTAAGGCTTCCCACAATGATTCTTTTTATTTTTCTTTATTCTGTGGTTGTTCTAGACTATATAATCACATCTGAAGCTTTGAAGATAAGAAACAAACATGAGAAAGCATGTGTGCTATTTGGTTGTACGGATCTAGGTTACCCCACACAATGGATTTTCTTGTTATATACATGGAAAATTCTATTTTTCTTTACAGCTGAATAAATATTCCATCATTTTTTATGTGACATGGTTTTGTTATCTCCTCACAGGCTAAAGGTTTATTTACTTTATTTCCATTTCCTTGCTATTGTGAGTTGAATGTTAATGAACATGGCTGAGCAAGTATCTGTGGTTTAGGATGCTTCATCCTTTGAGCATATTCTGTGGAATAGTGTTGCTGGTTGACACTGAGTTTAATTTTAGCTTTTGAGAATTCTCCCCTAATTTCCTACTGATTTTCAGACTATATACAACAACTTACAACCCAAAATAGTGAGTGACAATTCTCTTCTTCCCCACATTATTTGATGCATTTGTTGTTGGTTGTTTTATCATCTTAGGTACATCTAACTGATGTATGACAAAATCTCAGAATTGTTTTGGTTTTCATTTCCTGTAACTCTTAAAGACAATATAGACTTTTGAAATATTTCTCAGTCATTTAATTTCTTCTTTTGAAAACTCTTTGTTCAAATTCATTACTGACTTTTAATTGTGTCATTTGTTCTCTTGACTTGCTTTTTGAAGTTCTTTACATAAAATGGAAACTAATGCATTGTTAGATGTAGAGCTGGCAAAAATTCTTTCCCATTCCATGGCTTTGCTCTTCCCTTATTATTTTCTTAGTTGGGTAGACAAATTTCTCCTCCTCCTTCTTTCTCTCCTCCCCTCCTCCTCCTCTTCCTTTCTTCTCTTCCCCTTCCTCTTCCTTTCTCTTCCTCTTCCACTTTCTGCTTCTTCTTTTTTCTTCTCATTATGAGGTCTCACTTGGTATTTGCTGTCCTTAAATCTTGAGCAAATACAGTCACAGAAAGTCTTTTCTTACACATGTGTATTTCATGTCACTGATTATGTTTTATTCTTGGAGTTTCAGTATTTCAGGCTTCAGAATGAGGTCTTTGATTCATTTGAAATTAAGCTTTATGCACAATGATCGATAATCCTCAAGTTGTCTTCTACATACAGATATCCAATATTCCTAGTAAGTATCTGTTTGTTAAAGATGCTCTCTTTTGTAGTATATGACTCTGTATATCACGTGCTGTTCTTAGGTGTATTTGTGCTCTACTGTTTTGAAGTTTCTATTTTGTTCCATTGAACTTTATTTCTGCTTTTGAACTCATATCATACTATTTTTATTACAATAATTCTGAGATACGCAAATTTCGGATGGTAACTCCTCTACCACAGTCTCTCTTTCACACCTCTCTCTCTCTCTCTCTCTCTCCTCTCTCTCTCTCTCTCTCTCTCTCTCTCTCTCTCCCTCTCTCTCTCTCGTTCTTTCTTCCCCAGGATTATTTTTACTAATGGGGAATTTTTTTGTGTGTAATATTAAATGAATTTCAGGATTTTAAATATTTCTGTGAAAAACTGTAGGAATTTTCACTGGGACTGCATTCAGTCTATAAATTGCTTTTGGTAGAACTGTCATGTTTTTATAAAGTACTAATTCATGGGATTTGGAGGTCCTTCCATTTTCTATTCCCATTTTCTATGTTTTTACTTCACTTCCGTGGTTAGGCTTATTCCTAGATACATATCTTCTTTTTGGCTGTTGTCAATGGGAATCCATCTGGCACAACCATATCCACAGGAAACATCAAGAGTCAGGAAGGCAGCTACGCTGCTTGACACAGTTGCATTAAAGCTCATCAGATTGCTGCAATTGCGGTCCTTCATTATCTAACTTTTGGGTTTTGATCTCGGTATGTTGTATTCTTGGGGAATTTCTTCATTATAATTGATTTTATGTCCTGAGAAAAATTATGCATGAGTCTTTTAGGAAAATTCTAAAATTAAGAGTATCTGGCCACTATTTTGAAGTCTTCCTGTGCCCTAGAGATCATTAAGCAGAGGTAAGCGTGCAGATAGATGAGGCCATTACTCAGGGAATCTTCTTGAAGTATCAGCCCCTAAGCTAATGCAAACAGTATAATTGATGCAGGGTAAACAGAGACAACAGACAAACTCTACTGGCCAGGAGAATAGGTTACAATTCAAGGTCTCTGATTATAGACTTAGAGCTCTCTAAAAATGTAATTTAAAGATAGGAGGTCGTACAGGATTCACCCTGGAGGAATAAAACTCAGTAAGTACAATACATTTGACTAAAATAAACTTTTCCTACTTTATAGTGTAGATGATGAAGCATATAGTAAAAGAAGTTAAGAATTAGTATTGCTATTCATAAGAAGACCAGTTCAGATATTTTCTATTTGTTTGGAGTGCTTTCAAACTACAAACACTGCCAGCCTAAAACTGGGCTGTGATCTAATAAGTATGTTTGCTTTGGAGAAGACATTCTTCTTTTATTTTATTGGTTATTTTATTTTTATTTCAGGTACTGTCCCCCTTCCCAGTTTCCCCTCCACAAATCCCCCATCTCATCCCCCTTCCCCTGCCACTATGATGGTGCTCCCCTACCCACCCACTGACTCCTGCCTCACTAGCATCCTTCTATGCTGGGACACCAAGCCTCCACAGGACCAAGGGTCTCTCCTCCCATTGATGCCAGATAAGGACATCCTCTGCTACATATGCAGCTGGAGCCATGGGGTGGGGTTAGGGGGAGGGTCCCTCCATGTGTATTCT
This sequence comes from Mastomys natalensis, assembly GCA_021653895.1. Classification (NCBI taxonomy): domain Eukaryota; kingdom Metazoa; phylum Chordata; class Mammalia; order Rodentia; family Muridae; genus Mastomys; species Mastomys natalensis. The sequence goes on from JAJTUV010000572.1 coordinate 171,280, forward strand.
TTGGTTGGTGGTTTAGTCTCTGGGAGCTCTGGTATGGGGGCCCAGTTACTTAATATTGCTCTTCCTATAGGGTTACAGTCCCCTTAAAGTCCTTCAGTTCTTCCCTTAATTCTTCCATTGGGGTCCTCGTGCTCTGTCCAGGGTTGGCTATGAGCATCTGCATCTATATTGATCAGATGCTGGTAGAGCTTTTCAGAGAACAGCTATGCTAGGCTCATGTCAGCAAGCACTTCCTGGCATCAGCAATAGTGTCTGGATTTGGAGTTTGTAGACGTGATGGATCCCTAGGTGGGACAATCTCTGGATGGCCTTTCCTGCAGTCTCTGCTCCACTATTTGTCCCTACGTTTCCTTTAGACAGGAACAACTCTAGGCTAAAATTTAGAGGAGGAAACATTCTTTGGATTCCTTAAATTGGAGTTACAGGGCTAATAATAAGAATAAAATCTCTTCTGTTCATATTTTCCAATTGTGACTGAACATGTAACCATGAACATGTAATGAGAAATCAAATACATAATCTGTTCCACTTGGATAATCATTTGTCTTTTTTCTGTGAAACTTGTATAAATAAAGAAGTACCTGGTTGATAGTTAAAGTAGCAGAAATGGTCTGGTTGCTAATAGCCAGAGCCACTGAAGTGGCCTGATTAGCACTATTAGCAAATCAGAGCTGCTAAATTCCTTAACCATTGCCTGATTCACTCTCTCCCCTTGCAGAAGCCTAATCTCTTGGTACCTTTTAAGGAAAGGTCTAAGATCTTGGGGGTATGGGGAACATCCCTCCCCTGGAAGGCCCCTGGCATGCATCCTTGATCTCCTTGGCACATTTGATTGGGTGTATAAAAAGGCTCCGGCTTTTGAGAGTCAGTTTTGTATCCTGCTAAAATCATTGATCATTTCTAAAAGTATTCCTTTAATTCTTTGGATCTCTTATGTGTAGTAGCATATATTCTGCATATCAGACTAATTTGATTTCTTCTTTCTCCTATTTGCATTCCTTTACTTTCCTTTTCTTGCCTTACTGCTCCACCTAGTTCGTTGATCACTATATTGAGAAGAGTAAGGATACTGGATAGCCCTGTCATGTTCCAAGTTTGATAGAATTGCTTCAAGGTTTTCTTCATTTAGGATGATGTTAACTAGGAATCTTTCATACGTAGCCTTCATATGTTGAAGTATGTTCCCTTATGTCCTACTTTCTCTACGATTTTCATCATGAAGGCATGTGGATTTTGCCACTTTCTGAATCGATTGTGATGATCATGTTATTGTTGACCACAAATCCCTTCATTTACTACAGTGTTTACATATGTTTAATTGTCCTACATCTCTGAGATAAGCTAATTTTGTCATGGTGGATATACATTTAAGTGTATACCTATATTCATTTTGCAAATATTTCATGTGGATTTTTGTATCTCTGTTAATCAGAGACATTGGCCAGTAGTAGTAGTAGTTGTTGTTGTTATTATTATTATTTCTTTATTTGGCTTGGTATGAAAGTAATGCTAGCTTCATAGAAGAGGCTTACATGTTCTCCATTTGTTTTGTTTGTTCTTTCTTCTTTCCTTCTTTCCTCTCTTCTTTCTTCTTTCTTTCTTTCTTTCTTTCTTTCTTTCTTTCTTTCCTTCCTTCCTTCTTTCTTTCTTTCTTTCCTCCTTTCCTCCTTTCCTTCCTTCCTTCTTTCTTCCTTCCTTCCTTCCTTCCTTCCTTCCTTTCCTTCCTTCCTTCCTTCCTTTCTAGCTTTCTTTTAATTTAAGTACCATTACCTGTGGATCTTCTGTGAAAACCTGGTAGATTTCTGCTGTGAATCTGCTTCAGCTAGAGCTTTACATAGAAGACTTTCTATTTCTATTTCAGTCTCATTTGTTCTGGGTCTGTTTAGGTTGTTAATCTTTTCTTAATTTAACTTTGGTGATTTCAATGGATCTAGATATTCTCCCATTTCTTTTAGATTTTCTGATTTAATGGAGTACAGGTTTTAAAATTATTCCCTTATAACATTCTGAATTCTTTTAGTATTTGTTATAACGGTTCCTGTTCATTTCTGATTCTGTTAATTTGGTCATCTCTTTCTTTTTTGTTGGTTAAGCCCAATGTCTGTGAATATTCTTTTACTTTTCGAAGAAACAGCTCTTAGATTCATTGAGTTTGTGTATTAGTTTCTTTGTTTCTATTTCATTATTTCATGCTCTGATTTTAGTTTTTTTTTGCCATTAACTAGGATTGAGTTTAATTCTTTTCATGATTTTTCTAAAATTTTTATTGTTATTATAGTCAGATAGGATACATAGAGTTAGTTCAAACTTTCTGAATTTAAGCTTTGTTTTGTGTCCCAGCATGAGGCCTATTTTAAAGGAACTTTAAAGTGGATGCTGAATAAAAGTTGCATTCTTGATGCTTGGGAGAAATATTCTGGGGATGTTAGGTTCATTTGATTATGACATAGTTTAATTTTAATATTTCTCTATTAGTTTTTTTTTTTTTTCAGATGACCTACCACTTAAGTAAGTGAGGTATTAAAATCATCTACTATTACTAGGTTGGTGTTAATCTGTCTTTATTTCCAGTATTAAGTTTTAAAAGAATTGTTATGCATCAGATTTGGTTCATATGTGTTTATGATTGTAATGTATTCTTGGTTGGTTGTTCCCTTAATTAGGATAAGATACCTTTTATTATCTCTTGTGATTAGTTTTAGTTAAGTTTATTTTGTTAACTAGTAGGACATCAATCCTAATTGTTATATGGTCTATTTGCTTTGTATACATTTTTCACCCTTTTACTGTAAGGTGGTTTCTGTCTAAATTTGTTTCTTGTACATAATAACAAGGTAGGTTTTGTTTCTTAGCACATTTAGCCAGCCTGTGTCTTTTGATTGAAGAGGTGAAGTCATTTAAAACTTAATGTTATTATTGGAATGTGAATTTTGATTACATTTTTGTTTTGTTTTGTTTTATTTTATCGTTTTTGGTCTTCATCATACTTTAGTTTTCAGTAATTATAGTTTCATTTATTTTATTTTTGTTTTATTTTTTTAAAAGGACTTATTTATTTATATATTTAATGAACATGGGTGCTTTGTTTTCATGTACATTTGTACACCCGAAAAGGGCATTGGATCTCATGTGAATAGTTATAGACAGTTTTGAGCCACCATGTGTGTGCTGAGGGAATTGAACTTAGGATCTATAGAAGAGCAGCCAGTGCGATTAACCTTTGCACCATCTCTTCAGTGCTAATTTATTTTCTTTCTATAGCCTCTTTGCTATGCTTATTCCTGTCTTCAGCTAGAAGTATTTTTTCTAATATTTTCTGTGGGAATAATTTTATGAACATATATTCTTTCAGTCTGTATCATGAAAAGCTTTTCTTTTTCCTTCAATGATGATAGTTTTTCAGGGTGTGGTAATCTAGGTTTGTCATCCTTGATCTTTCTGAACTTGGAGTCATTGCTCTAGGCTTTTCTGGCTTTCAAAAGTTCTATTGAGAAATCAGCTACTATTCTCGAGGCTCTTAAATCTGTATGCAATTCATGCTTTTCTTTTTCCTTTCTCTGCTTTCAACACATTAATTGTGTTCTTAAGTGTTTAACTATGATACAACATGGAGACTTTCTTTTATGATCTTGTCTACTTGGTATTCTGTGTGCATCTTGTACCATATTGGGTGAGTCTTTCCTTAATTTTGGGAAATTGTCTATGATATTGTTGAAGATATGGTCTGATTATTGACTTGGAATTCTTCAGTTCTGCCTATAATTTGTGTGTGTGTGTGTGTGTGTGTGTGTGTGTATGTGTGTGTTACCTGTTGTCTCAAAGCTCCTATATATTATTTTCTGTAGCTTAAAATTTTTTCTTTGCTTGTGTTATATCACTCCTGCAATTTGTGTTTGAGTTTTTATATTCTACCTTTACTTGATCCAGACTGCTTATTATGCTTTGCCCCAAGGTTTCTAATTCTTTTATTAAGCTTTTTTTTTTTCAATTCCATCTTCATTTCCACTTCAGTTTGCTTCAATATTTACATCTCTTTACTGAGTTTGTTTCTTAAATCCTGTACTGTCTTTGTCATTTCCTTATAGAAATGATCCTTATGGTCATGATTTCTTGGCATCACTCAGGTGTTTTACAGCTCTCAGGTCACACTCGTCACTAAGGCAATGCAGGGCACTATGTGCATCAGAAGCCATTGAAGAATCAGAAGCCACTTACTGACTTGGTCGGTTTGCTTTCTTGTAAAACTTATCTACCCAGGGGTGGCACAATCAGTATTGGGCTAGGCCTGGGAGCACCAACTGGGGAAAAATTCCCAACAGACTTGCCCTCAGGCAATCTGGGTGGATGCATTTCTTAATTAAGATTTCCTCTCCCTAGATATGTCTATGTTCCTGTGAAGTTGACAAAACCCAGCTAGGACCAGCTTCAGTGTCCTAGGATAGACACATATGATGTATAGAATAGCACAGAGAGTATGAAAGAGGATATCAGGAATTCATGAAGAGCTAAAAAGGATGGAGCACACCATGTGGAGGAAATTAAAGTCAGGAAAACTGCAAGCTAATTTAAATTTGTTCTCCTTATATTTGTTTCATTTTTAATCTCATTTGGTAGAGTTGGAGCTTTAGGGAATAATTAAGTTGGAAAAGAATTGTGAACATAAACTTGTGAAAGCAAACTGTAAAGAGACAAGCCAGAGCTCAGGCAATGCAGATGCAGCTACTTTTATGGAAACACCGGAAGATGCCACATTCAGGTCTATCCAGAGCTAATTAGAAATAGCTGTGAACAGCAGCTACATTTGTTTGGGTGGTAATTACCTTCTTATTGGTGTTTAAATGATGCAAGCTATATATAGACTATAGCATTGTTGTTGCCAGTATTATGGAGAGACTGACAGACTAACAGGTGAACAAGTTTCCCTAGATCATGGAGCTTGAGGTCTTCAGGATCAAGGTTTGCAAATGCTTTAATGGCATGAATGATGTAAAGAAGAGGGGATGCAGATAATATTCCTTTCATTATGTGACACCAAGAATGAGGAAAACAATGTTAGTATTTTATCAGCTCTTTCCCAGTTTCTAATATGATTGTTTTAAAGCAAAACACAAAAACACTTGATAATAAAATTACTGTCCTAGCATTTTGAATTCTTTCATCAGCAATCATGTATTATCTGTAATTTTCCAGAAATAATTTCTTTCTATAAAACAAATACTCTTTATAAAATAGCACTATAAACTGAATTATTTAATATCATTTAAATTTATTTTTTAACTAAGGTCACTCTAAGGGGTTGAGAAAGAAAGTGTTATAAGAGAAACTTCCTATTAAAATTAAGGACATAGAATTCTGTGTTGAAAAGGAAAATTCCACTGTTTACTCCTGATTTCCTTAGTATACAATAGTTCGTGCTGAAGTTAAAATTTATTACAAGAGGAAAAAACTGAAGATCCTCTATTTGTAAATAGCACAAAATTTCCACTTATAACTAAACCAAGAAGAAACATGTTTTTATTTCAGAAAGTTGTTTCTAACTTTGTTTTTTCTGCTATATAATATTTCTAAGAAAGCAACTTTACATCTCAATAAAAGTCATAGGAAACATTATACATACTTACATCAAAATTACCTCTCTTAAACTTAAGACTAAAACACAAAGCCTATTCAAAAGATAATAATATTTTATCAAGTTCTAAACAATAAACAGAATAGGAATAAAGAATTAACTAGGCAATTTGAGAGGAAACATAAGACTGTCATGATTTTAGATTACTACTTTACTTTTAGAAAAGAAAAGTATAATACAATAAGATTTACAATATACTTTGAACTATTCATTTAAAATAATATATATTGAAAGTTCAACGTCAATTATTGATTTAAAATTCAATGGTACTACTAAAAATGCTACAGGATAAATATCAAGAGAAATATTCAAAACCTCCACATAAAAGCATGATTGATAACACTGTGGAGATTTACAGTGGCTAAACAGATGCCCCAAATTCATTTCCTCCCTCTACAAAAATCCTTAAAGTGATATGTATGATATGTTTTGAGATGAATGCCCAAGAAACAACACTGAATATCAGTAAGTGAGTCACTGCAACACTATCAGATGTAGTGACCTATAACAATGCAGAAAGCTGTGAGACAGAGAAGAAAAAATATCTACCATTTATACTCCATGGCCAGAGAAGTTAAAGATCTCCTGTGCAGAACTATGAGTAAAAGTTCTAGCAACATTATCTGTGCAGATACCTGGCAACTGTAACAACTCCTATCACAGAAGTAGTCACAATGTGACTTTATCCACAATACGGTTGCCTGAGTTGCTCATATCTCCAGTGTTGCATGGTTCATCAAGATAGTAAATCTGTCTGACTGCACTCCAGTTTTCAGAGTTTTGGAGACTATAAAACTAGGATGCCATGCCAGCACAATTGATACTCCAAAGGACATCTTCAAGAGAAAGTTGTTACTAAGAATACTACCACACAAAAATGGTGAGGATAATCAATTCACCACAGCATATACAAGTCACAGTTCAGAACTTAGGAAGTGTTGAAAGCAAATAGATACAATGCTTCCCAAAAAGTACAGTGACTCTGCAGCAACATCTCAAAAAACTCAGCATAAGCAGTATCTGCTAAAAAAATGTCGAAGAACTATTATGGGGTCTCCTTAGGTCCAACACAACCACATACCAGATCAATGCAGATAACAAAAATCAATTTGATTTAGCAGGTGGATTAAGTCACTGCTAATAGATTAGAGCTGCAGAATAGACTTGAGAGCTGAACTGTGACCCATCTCCCTCCCCCCCAACCCCACCACATCCCTGGCTGCTTCCCGAAGCCAGAAGTTACAGTTACATTTTTCCTTCAATCAGGATTTAGGGATAAGGGACTTCATTAGAAACGTCCCACCGCTATCTTTCTGTCTGTCTCTCAATTTCTCCTCCTCCCTCCCTCCCTCTCGCCCTCCCTCCTTCTCTCTTTCCTACTCAGTTACCCAGGGAGGTCTTGGGTACTTCATGTTAAAAGTATTGGCGAGATCAGGAATTCAAGGTCCATACCAAACACAATAAAAGCAATATACAGCAAACCAACAGCCAGTATCAAATTAAAAGGAGAGATACTTGAAGCAATCACATTAAAATCTGGGACAAGACAAGGATGTCCTTGAAGTACTCGATGTGCTAGCTAGAACAATAAGACAACAAAAAGACATCAAGGGGATACAAATTGTTACAGAAGAAATGAAAGGAATCTCTATTTGTAGATGATATAATAGTATACATAAGCGATTCCAAAAATTCGAACAGAGAACTTCTCCAGCTGATAAACAACTTCAGCAAAGTGGCCAGATATAAAATTAACTCAAATAAATCAGTAGCCTTCCTTTATACAAATGATAAACAGGCTGAGAAAGAAATTAGGAAAATAACTCCCTTCACAATAGTCACAAATAATATAAAATATCTTGGGATAACTGTAATCAAACAAGTGAAAAACCTGTATGACAATAACTTCAAGTCTCTCAAAAAAGAAATTGAAGATCTCAGAAGATGGAGAGTTCTCCCATGCTCATGGATTGGCAGAATTAATATAGTAAAAATGGCCATCCTACCAAAGGCAATCTACAAGTTCAATGCAATCCCATAAAAATCCCAACACAATTCTTCAAAGACATGGAAAGAGTAATTCTCAAATTCATCTGGAAAGGCAAAAAAAAAACAGAATAGCAAAAACAATTCTTAACAATAAAAGAACAGCTGGAAGAATCACCATCCCTGACATCAAGCTTTACTACAGAGCAATAGTGATAAAAACTGCATGGTATTGGTACAGAGACAGACACATTGATCAATGGAATAGAATTGAAGACCCAGAAATAAAACCACACACTTATGGACACTTGATCTTTGACAAAGACACCAAAAATATACAATGGAAAAAAGAAAGCATCTTCAACAAATGGTGCTGGTCTAACTGGTTGTTTGTATGTAGAAAAATGAAAATAGACCCATATTTGTCACCTTGCACAAAGCTCAAATCCAAGTGGATCAAGGACCTCATATAAAACCAGATACACTGAATCTAATAGTAGAGAAAGTGGGAAGGAGCCTAGAACTCATTGGCACAGGGGGGAATTTCCTAAACAGAATTCCAGTGGCTCATGCTCTAAGATCAAGAATTGATAAATGGGACCTCACGAAACTGGAAAGGTTCTGTGAGGCAAAGGACATACTCAATAAGACAAATTGGCAACCTACAGATTGGGAAAAAATCTTCACTCTTATTCAAAATGGAAGTTCTATTCAAAATGGTTTACTTTGGTTCCTTCTTATAAAATAATTGTAAAGAAATAGTCAATCTGATTAAAGATGATGGAGGTAGATAGTAAATAAAATTAGGAAGGCAGTTCATGCCAGACTGGAATGAGAAATTGATTAGAGACATAAATTATGACCATGAAAAAATGGCATCATTAAACAGATCTCACGAAGCAGAAGAATGGCTGAACTTAAATTTTACTTTAATACTCTAGACAGATTATGGTGTTTTGAGTAAGAACGTCCCCCACAGGTTCACTTGTTGGAACACTTAGTCCACTGTTGATGATGATGTTTAGATGGGTTTAAGAAGTTTAGAAGTATGTCACTAAAGCCAAGCTTTAAGGTTTAAAAGGTCACATAGTATTCCCAATTCACCCCTTCTGCTTGCTGCTTGTACTTTAAGATGTGCATTCCTGGTTTGCTATGCCAGTTACCATCCCTGCCTACTGCCATGCTTCCCACTGGGAAGATAGTGGACTCTTTCCTCCAGACCTGTAAGCTAAACCAAGGCTTTCTCCTGTAAGTTACAGTGGTCAGATCTTATCCCAACCATATGGAAGCAATTGATAGTGAGAACAAAAAGAAGAAGAGGAAGAAAGATGAAGCAAGAAAATGGAAAGAATTGAAGAGATCCTTCCAAGCCTTTGGCATACCATTAAATAAAATATCTGCAGTTTTGGAATACTGAAGGAAAAGATTCAAAGATTAAAGATATTTAAAACCTAGTCAATGAAATAACAGTACCATTTTTTTATTTGGGAAGAAAGTTATGCATATTCTTAGCCAAGAAGCCCATAGAACCACAAAAAGACATGAATAAAAAAAATCTTCATCACACCATATGACAGTCAAATTTTCAAAAGTCCAAGATAAAAAGCTCTCAAACAGAAAATAAATAAATAAATAAATAAAACCATTGCCACACACAAGGATATCCTCCATTAGATTAACACCAGAAAGACCACAAAAGGTTTGGGAATTTTAGAGGTGTATTACAAATCCTGAAGGAAAATAACTGTCACAGAAGAATACTATGATGAGCAAGGGTATCCTTCAACAATAATTGGTAAATAAAGACCTTTCAAAACACAAACTGAGAATCCATGATCAGTAAACTTAGAAAAAATGTTTGATAGAGTTCTATATCCATAGGCAAAAGAAAGTTAAATGACATCCCAAAAGCACTTGAAAAGTCCCACCAAGAGTTAAGATGCACAAGATACAAATACAAAGGATCAAATGTTATCAACACAATCATCAAGCCACATATGGTAAATATAAAACAAGGGGGAAGGATGTATTTTCATTTATTCCATAATTGGAAGAAAATTATGGAAAATGTAAATCTTTACATTTAAATAATACATTGAATGTAAACAGATTAAATTCTGAAGTAAAAGGATGCAGACTGGATTGAAAGTTTAAAGAAAGCCCTAACAATACAATAAAATCACACACCAAGTCAGGAAAACCACATGCAGAAAGTACAAGGATGAGAGAGTTCAACCCCAAAGACACTAGAAATAGCTACGTTTATGATTTGCTTCTAGGTATACTTTAAGATCAAATGTCAAGAAAAAACTAAGATCACTAAATAATGTTCACTAGATCAGTTCAGGAAAATATAATGACATATATCTATGTCCGTCTAATGTGGAAGTGCCCAGCTTTATAAAATAGCACCATTAAGCCTAAAGTGAGAAATATGTTTCAATGTAATATTACTGAGGGAGTTCAGCATCTTACTTGGATCAATGTACAGATTAGAACATTTCAGCAAAGAAATTGCTAACCTATACCATAAATGAATAAGATGGTCACTTATTACAGCCGCATCTGGAGATCACATGGTTGTCATTAGCACATACAACTTTATCCAGACTAGACCATATATTAGGTTATAAGCAGGCCTTAAAACATTCACCAAACTTCCTACTACATTCAGAACATTTTCTGATCACAATGCATAAAGCTAAAAGTGAAGAATAAACCAAAAAGTTTGAAATTACACAAACAATGTGGGACTAAACATCATATTTTGAAAAATACAATTGGTTATCAAAATTTAAAAATGTAATGTTTAAAATGTCTCAAAATAAATGAAAATACATTTCAAAACTTACAGAATACAGCAAGTTCCTACTGAGGGGTGTGTATAGTAATAATTTCCTGTTTCAAAAATAGATTCCAGATAATGAACATGTTGAATGCATTTCAAAGACCTAGGTAACAAAGAATAAATCAAATCTCAAATTAGTAACAGGAAAGAAATAACAGAGAAAGCAAAAATATGATACTCAGGCACTAAAAATCAAATATAAATTTAAAAATTAGGCTTTTGAGAAAGCAAACTTGGCAAACCTTTAGCCAACCTCATCAATATGAAAGAAGAGAACAAAGTGGATACTGGCTCCAACCTTAACCCAAAAGCAATTTCTAATTGAAAGCCACTTGGAAATGAAAATCCAGTTTTCTCCAAGGGAGATTTACTGGGGAAACAAACTATTCTTAAAGGTAGGCCACATGCCAGGCAGTAGATGGCCAACGGGAAATAAACTCACTGGTATCTTATCTTGTCCTATACTATTGTGTCAGGACTTGAAAGGATGTTATCTTAGCTTCTTATATTTTATTTTATTATATATACACATTTATATGTGTACATTTTCTCTCTTTTTACCTTACAAGTCCTTCTCCTATATATTCTCATATATAGTTTAGTGTTCTTATGGGATTCCTGACCATGTGAACAAGTGTGTCTCTGCATCTATAACTTTTTCTTCTGCCTTTTCTTGGGCTCTTTTCCTTCTCCACATTTGCTTTGCCCTATTCCCATGTATTAATTCTTGTTTTATATTGTTTTATTTTACCATTATTCCCTAGAAGCCTGTTTGCTTTCTAATGAGAGACCGAAATGGAGTACATCCAAACGTTACTTATCTCAAATAAGTAACGTTAGGTTAAACAAAAACTTTATTCTTAAGAATTTTGTGCATGTATATGATGAAATATGATCATATCTCAATGTATTTATAAAACACTAAGTACTTAAGGAAGAGATATCAGGAGCTCTGATAAACAGAAATCGGAGAGGGATGAAGCCCCTGTAATTCTACAGGTCTAGCATCACACCCTGTGTTCAGCAGGAGAATGACAATCCAAACCACATCCCCACACCAAGATGCTGTCCTACCAGGGCAGGAGTTCTTATCCAGAAGGCTAAAGATAGCAGGTGTCCTGCTGCGGATATACAGAGATAGAAGACCTTTCTTACCATATGTGTGGATATAATTCAGTATAGTCATTGTGGAAAACAGGATACAGGTTCCTTAAAATTTTCCAAAATATATATCACAAATTTAAAAAGCTAAATTCCTCACATTTAACCACAAGCAAGGGTCAAAAAAAAAAGAAGGGGGGGTTAACTTACACTACAGGTCATTTAACATGTTAATCTACAGGTAGCCAGTGAAAATATACCAGCTTCTCATTCATGTCAGTGTGTTCCTTCAAACACAAGGCTTTCCAGCTTTTATTTCTCAGTATTAGTCAAAAAATCCTTTTAAGTAGTTCTTGACTATGAAAGAAACCTGAAAATTATTTTCCCACTGAAAGCCAACTTTGATGTGCTTCCCAGAAAAAAAAATATTATGTGTTTGTGTGTGTGTGTGTGTGTGTGTGCGTGTGTGTGTGTGTTAATTTATTAGTTACGTCTATTCCCTGGATTTAAATGAAATAAAACCACACAAATATGAGTTACTTAGTGCTGAGTAATATTTTTATAACCATCATTTTGTTCTAAATAATAGTGAATAGATTCTGAAATGATTAACATGACTGCACCTTAATTAAGATTTGGGTAAATTTGTACTCAAGATTGTTAAGGAGTTTATTTAGCTGAAAAGGGCAATTTAAAAATATCTTAGCTTGACTTTTATGACTTGATTAAAGTCAGTCCATTTTACAACCACTGAATTCTAAACCACACAACCAACCTAAAACAAAGATAAACTAATAAACAGAGAAAAGGGAAGAACACTCACACCTGTCCTACACTATGGGCAGAGTTAATTAATTCACTGGTGACAGAAAACCAGAGGGCACGGGCAGTGACTAAACTGAAGGCAATTATCAGGGAAAACCAAGGAGATTTCACATATAAATAATTTAGATTATAACAAGTGGAATTATATAAGCATTTCCAAATCTGTTATATTTTTACCCAAAAGAAAGACTGCAGGTAGTGTCATTCAAATTGACACTGGGCAAAATTTCCAGGTCATGACTGCACATTGTATATCTTTCTAAAGATAGGACACTCTCTAAAATGCCACATAATTGAATTTTCCATAGAAAAAAAAATCTGATATAATGTAGAGCAAATACCTCATTTCAAAACATGCATGGGTTGAAAGTAGTAAAGAAATAAGAAAAGAACAAAATCTCAAGCACTTTATCCTGTAATAATTAGGCCAGTAATGAGAGTCACCAAGTACTTCTGATGTATCAGGAAATACACTAAGCATTCTATCTTTATTCTAGTATTTTTATACTTCATTGTCAGTATGAAAGAGATGGTATCACAGTGAAAGAAAATGAGGCAGAATGGTAGAACCAGTGTAAACCAGCACAAAATAATTTAGTTCATACTGAGACATCTGGTGGTCAGGAATTGTATTAGCAGGAAACATTTCTGAACTCCTGATTTGGTCAATCAGGAGCTGAGATCTGATGCAATCACAAAGGGTCTTTATTTACAAGCTCCAGCTTGGGTTTTAACTCACAATAGACCCACAGGAGGTTTTGGTAGAGAAGCCCTGAGCTCTCATTGGGAGAAGATTTTATAGAAACTGGGAAGCTAGGGTGAGTGTTTCTAGCCTGGTAAGCATCTAATTGTGTGTATGTGGGGGGGGGGGGGTGTGCAGCTACTGTGGCCTTTAACATTATTAGCTGGTGCTGGGAGCCATATCATAAACTTAACTTCTGTTTTTCCTGATTGGTGTTTGTTGGAAGTGAAGTGCCAGGAGTGGGTTTGTAACCTGGGTGCAGATTTGTTGGGGAAATACCCTGGAGACTGTTGCTAGACACGGGTCTTGTTGGGAGGTAACCTGGAAACTGGTGCTAGGTACCAACCTGTTAGATTACTTGAGTTTGAAACATGGTGGCGTGCAGGCAGACATGGTGATGAAGAGATAGCTCAGAGTTCTACGCCTGCATCTGCAATGCAGCAGGAAGTGAATCCCACACATGACTTGAGCATCGGGAATCTCAAAGCCCACCTGACTCCCTAGTGACACACTTCATCCAACAGAAACCACATATAGCTCAATAAGGACATACCTCCTAATAGATGCCGCTCCCTATGGACCTATGAGCCCATTTTCATTCAAACCACCACATAGCAGAATCTTTTAACCAAGTGAATGAAGATGATACATGCACTCAGTCACTAAAATATAAACCTTTCAACTTGCTTTCCTGAAAGTTTCTTAACATCATTCTTTAAAGTTATCATTGTATTCTTTGTGTTAGAGACAAAATTTATTAATGTCTCTCTTTGAGGTATTTGATTTATTGCTTGTGTTGGAGATAAGCCTTAATCCTCTGGCTTCAGCTGCTCATGCACCAGGACCATCTTTTCCGGGTAAGACTGAAAGTCTTTAATTTTCTTTTATCCTTTTGTCCACAAACATTTTAATGTGAGAAAACAAACTTTTTTCGAAGCATTTGTAAAAACAAAATTTGTAATACGAAAACACAATATTGTTAGTTAACTGAAGTATTTTGCTTTTAAATTTTCTGGCGCTTGACATAGTTCTATACAACCTGTGTATGTGCATCCATAATACACACATACATAACTATATATTTGGTGTATAAAGATTAACCATGTGTTATGGTTTAAATGTGAAATATCTTTCATAGGCTCATGTGTTTGAACACTTGGTAACCAACAGAGAGAACTGCTTGGGAAGGTCCTGGAATCTTTAGGAGGCAGAGCTTTGCTAGAGGAAGTACATAATTGGGTGGGCTTTGACATTTGATAGCCTGGTCCCACTTATTAGTCTCTGTCTCTGTCTCTCTGTCTCTGTCTCTGTCTCTGTCTCTGTCTCTGTCTCTCTCTCTCTCTCTCTCTCTCTCTCTCTTTCTTTCTCTCTCTTTCTCTCTCTCTCTTTCCCCTGCTCTCTCCTGTGTGCTAATGAAATGTGATCATTTGGCTTCTTCACCACCAGATTGGTCTCTTGCTTATTTTCTTCCTTTAATTATGGACTGTATCCATCTCTGGAACTCTAAGCAAAAATAAACACTTTCTTCTCTAAGTTCCTTTTAGTAATGGCATTATATCAAGGATGTTTCTGGTAATATTCCCAGATAATTGTTAGGTTTGGGATTAGAAGGAGGTAAAAGAATGTAAGTACGTTAGTTGTGTTCAAATTCTTACTGTCTCAGCTGGAAAGAGATGTCAACCAGAATCTACAGTTAAAAATCTCCAACTCATTCTCAAATATGCATAGTTTTTCCTGTGTTTTAAAATCCCACCTCCGATAAGTGGCCACCTTTGTCTGCCCCTGCACAGTTCCTTCTTCCCCCACTGTGATAAAGGAACACAGTGAGTAAATGGCCCAGCAAAAAAAGGAGACTTCTGATTTCTGATGGAATGATTTCAACAAAGATGTTCATAAACGTGAAATGTATATGGGATGTGATGGTTCTCTCTCCTAGAATTGCACTTACCTGTTAGAAAAGGGCATATGCCAATCAACTTCTGATGGAAAATTATGTATATGTATTAGAGTAATTATTATTCTTACGGTAAGTTAGATAGCATGAATTTTTTAACACAACTTTGTTCATGTTCTTTTTATTTTTAGTAAAGTGTAAGTGCTTTTCTCTTCTGTGAATTTTTTGGCATTTTTTTAAATTATAAGAATGGGGAAACAATTGTGTGATCATTTCTACAACTATGTGATGCTATTTCTTGGAATAGATCCATTAAATTAATCAGAGTTCTCTAGAGAAAAAGAGCAACAGGAAATATGTAGCTAGAGATATGAGCTTTGGCTGGTGAGATGGCTCAGCTTGTAGGTTTTGTGGCGCCAAGTCTAATGACCTAGGTTTGATCCCTAGGGCACACATGCTAAATGGAGAGAACCAATTATCAAAAGCTGTCCTCTGAAATTCACATTTGCACCTTTGTATTCACATGCTTACACATGCACATGACATGCACATGTACACACACATGTGTACACTCAAACACAAGTGCATGCACATACACTCTACACTTAAAAGAAGTAAAATGTAATTTTTAAAAGATACGTAAAGTTACAAATTGTTCTTAAAGTCTGAGAGTGAAACTCAATTCTAAAGTATAAATCAAAATCATCATATTTTTTAATTCAATCTGAGAATCAGGGGAACCAGTGGAACAGAGTCCAGTTTGAGTCTTAAGCCTTGGGAGGCAGGAAAATGAAGAGCAGAACACTAATGTTCTAACCCAAGAAAAGCAGCAGAGATTTCTCTGCTCCACTATTAAGCTCTCAAAATAGTAGAAAAAGCCTATCCACACGAGGTGGGGAAACCTAGCTAGTTTTCATTCCACAGATTCAAATTCTAATCTCAGTTCAAAATACTTCCTAGACACATCCAGACTTCTGTTTGGTTTGAGCATGTTATGGCCACTTTTAAGTTGACACATACAGTTAACCACCATAGATGTACTCATTGTCAACTAGGAAGTCATGTATCTCCTTGTAATTATACTTAATTAAACAAACAAACAAAAAAAAACCCCAAGGTTTTATCACACTGACACAAACTAGAATCATCTGAAAATAGAACCTTAATTAAAGAATTGTCTCTGTTAGATTTGTCTGTGGGTATGTATGTACAGAATCTATGGTCCACTCAGGGTCCCATCTTAAGCATGAATTGAACCTGATAGTGCATACTTCTCCCTCATGGCTCTGGTTTTGGAAGCATGAAGGGTTTATTAAGAAAAGCTGGGTTTGGCACCATTAGAGGCAGAGAGGTCATTGGTGAAGATTCATTCTCAGTTGTAGTGAAGACACTACCATATAGCAGACTGTAGAACATGAACCAAAAAAGGGAGGCATGTTTGGAATTGTGCAAACTAGAGCCTACCAGGAGAGCTGTGTGCAGCAGATGTAAGAATAGACATGGTGGAGCTACGCAAGCCATTTAGAGCCCATAGGTCTTGAGTGAGTCCCAAAGGACTGTGTTTTGTATTATGATATTAACATGAGATCATGAGAGGAAACAAGGTTGAAGAGTGATCCATTTGTGTGTCAAGTTTACAAGGGGTTAATTTTGCCAGCAAGATTTTGTCAACTTGACATAATAGTTGCACATGCAGAGACAACCAATATTGAAGAACTGCTTTTGCCAAGTTGACATGTGAGCTTTTCTAAGAGGACACTTATAAATTGCTATTTGATTCAGAGGTCCTAAAGCACTACGCTTGGTACCATCCATTAGTAGGCAAGCCTGGGCTATATAAGAAAGATAGCTGAGAAAGCCAGAAAATGACAAGTCAATAGGCAACTTTCTTTGATGGTTCCTGCTTAAGATTTTGCTTTGTCTACCATCATTAATGGGCTATGATCATAACATATGATGCACATAGATTCTTTCTTCCCCATTCTTTCATCATGTTACTTATCCCAGCAACAGAAAGACAACTAGAACAGTGATAAAGTAGCTATCCAAGTACAACTGAAAATGCACTGACCCTTCTGTCCAAGTGTATAAGGTCCTTCAGTGATTCTTATTCTACTTGATATTCAATAATCTAAGTACTATGGCCTCCAATAAAAGTGCTTCAACACTGTGATATATAATAGATGCATTATAGGTTATAAGCTAAGAGGTAAAGAGAAAAATAGAAAGCATATATACACATACTCCTAAAACAAAACAAGTCAGAAGTGATTATAGCTTACAATATTCTATCATGTGGTCATTTCTGGTATCTGTATCTTTGTCTATTTTATATGCCCATTTCCTCTGAGAAACAACCTAAAGGTCAGTTGGCACCAGAGCTTATATCCTTTTTATTAAAGTTCCCATTCATTGACAAAGTCATTGTACATAAACCTTTCATAAAGCTGTCATGTTTTTCATGTAGAGCATATATTTTAACCATGTGCATCCATGTGAATTTTAATTATAAATATATATATATATATATATATATATATATATATATATAGCTATAATTCTGTAAAATATAAGAAAATTGTGTGTGTGTTATTAGCATTTCCTGGAGGCTCTGCTAACAGTAACCTAGCAACAGCCAGGTATGAGCCTCTCCCTCTCCCTCTCCCTCTCCCTCTCCCTCTCCCTCTCCCTCTCCCTCTCCCTCTCCCTCTCCCTCTCCCTCTCCCTCTCCCTCTCCCTCTCCCTCTCCCTCTCCCTCATCCCCAGCTGGCCTTTTTCCCTTCTTCCTTTCTCCCTGTCTCCTCCCTCTCCCCTTTGTCTCTTTGTCTCTGTGTCTCTCTGTCTCTGTCTCTCTCTCCCTCCCTCCCTCTGTTCTCTTTCCTCCCCTCTATGTCTCTGTTGTCTCTACCCCGTCCTCCAGGTCCCAAATAAACTTTCTTTTATATGAAGCCTGTCACATGGCTTGATTGTTTAGTAGGACACCTTGGCAGATCACATCTCCACTTTATTATAAAACAAAGAGTGTGTGTGTGTGTGTGTTTGTGTGTGTTGTCTCTACAAATCCCATTACCAGCAGAGTAATGATCAGTGTTAGGCAAGAAGGAACACGACTCAGTAGCCATGCTGGTTAAAACTTCTAGTATCTGATGTAGTTTATTTTAGGCATAGGACAATTTTGGAAAAGTTTTCTGATGATGATTAACTCAAACCTTTGTGTTCAACAAAGCTTAAGATATGATATAATGAAATTCTTCAGAGTACAAATGACCTCCTCTGTAAAGGATGGGTTCTGTTTACCAAGAATGCTCAAGATAAGGGTCTAGGGAGAATGACTGAGATAAATTAAGGTTTATGGGAGTCAGGTCAAGCTTGTATCTACAGATAGCACAGAGATCACCTGGACTTTTGTAAAGAATATGTGACCTCACCCGTAAACTGGGTTCTATTGACTGAGAAACAATGCTCAAGATAAAGGTCTATGGAGGAAGATTCTGAATAAACATAATACCTCAGGAGACTCAGATGTGGCCTGGCACTGCAGATAGCACAGGTGTCCGTCCAGGCTATTAACTATAACCATCCCCAGGCTTCTGGGAGGGAAATATGCTATATGTCTTTTTTTGTTGTTGTTAAACAAACTCTGTGTGTTTAGCATTGCCTATTGCTTACCTTTGAGCATAAGGACCTCATGCCCTCCATAAAATGAAAACTGAAATTTATTCTGCAGTTGTTTTGCCAAAAGGTACTCTTCCTCATTAACCTGCAGCTTAAGGTTTATGGGTTAAAAAGTAGGAAGAAAGCAAGTGAGCATGAACAAATGAGCACTGTTTAAAATCCATTCAGTTTTCTTCTGGGGATTTCTATGCAAAGGAGGATGGCTCCTGAGCACAGAACATGTAAAAATTATGAGTATTTGTTGCAGGTGTTCTATTAAACAGATCTGGATAAACAACCATGTCAGACCACATATTGCCTGCTCTGGTTGAACAGACAAGATGCTCAAATTCCAGACATCCTCAACCCTATGATTGGAGCACATACTTGCTATCCTGCTAGACCATTCGAAGAGACCAACACCTGAAGCTAGTCTTTGCTAATTTGTGGGTTTTTCTTTTTTCTCCCCTTTATGCCATTGTATTATCCTGTATCATTAGATAGCAGAGAAAGTAGAGGTCCCTGAATCTAACCTCTTTCCCATTGTTTCTTCTTTGAGAATGACTACTAACAAACCTGAGCTAATCCTTCTGAATAACCAGTAACCACCCACCATGCCTATCAAAGCTCTAACATTTTTATACTCTCTGAAAAGTTCCCAGAATTCCAAATTTCACACAATTGCAGAAACTATCTGCAGGTGGCAAAACCATGCCTTTTCTAGAACATGAGACAAGTCAGTCAGTCTCTTCGAACAGTCTAAAGCATTTCTATATCCCCACACCTGAGAATAAAATGAAAAAGTATTCTTTTATTATTTCTATAGTTTTTTTTTAGAAACAAAAATTGCAGAATTCTCACAAATACCAATGCTGAGACCTGGGCCAAACAGCTTTCTTTAGATGTGTGGATAGTGAACACTGTAGTTAGTTTTTGGCTTGGCTACCAGTTTGGGTCTTAGGTTCATGATGTTCCTTCTTCTATTTCTACCCCATTGAATCTACTTCCCAATGGTTTCTAGAAAAATCTGTTAGCATACCGTGCAAGCCAACATCTTCCAAAGTCTTCTGATAAACATCATGTGCATGATATCAAGCCCCAAGGCTAGACTAGATGGATGAAGATAAGTCCAGACTGACCATGCAGTTCTATCTCTGATGTCAGATCCTCTCTAGAACCTTCTCAGGTATAGTTTAGTACAGTGTTTTTCTTTATTCTGTTTTCCTTTCCTCCTTGTAGTATCAAATCTAGTGTTTGCTTGCCTCTTCTTGTGTATATATTTTACACATTTTAAAGGATATCAATTGACATTTTTTTTTTACATTGGGAATTGAATGTTCAGCATCATTAATATATAAATGGTGTCATGAACTCAACCTGCTCCCCAGGTCTAGACTTTGCCCGCCAAGCAAACTTAAAGTTAGAAATCCTTACACGGGGCTTCTGGAGATAAACTGCATCCTGTTGTGTTATGGATAGAGCTTCCTACTCTTCTTTGAACATGTCTCTTGGTAGGTATGCCAAATTCACCTCCCAAACCAGGAGTTTCATTCTCTTTACTGTTCCTTCTCCACCATTTCTTCCTACAGCATCTCACAAAGCTCCCCTCTTCCTGGCATTTCCATCCTCATTTAAGCCATATCTATCAAAAATAGGTGCTTTGTGTCTGAGAACTTTATTTTAGAGACATTCTCTTTTTCCTGGAAGTTAACTGTAAGGTGCTTAATCACAAATTATCTTCTTCATAATTGTTTCTCTTCACTGTTCAGCAGATACAATTGCATTATAGATCATCTATAAATATTCATTTACTTACAAGGAGTTGACTATAAAACCTGTGATTATGAGGCATTTGTATACATTCTGTTTGCTAAGCCCTACTTTTAATGATATGTGGATTTCCTTCATCTGGTTCTACTTACACTCATTACGTATTTGAAATAGAGAATTCTTTAATATTTGAAAATATTCTTGAAAATATTCTTTATTTTCAAGAAAATAAAGAATGAACCATTCTGGGCACTTGGGATTGTGGTAGCATCCCTGACTTATCCCCACCACAATCCAGTGCTACCCATCTCATAAGTTGTAGAAAATAGACAAATGACTCCAGACCTTGACAAATATCCATATAGTGGAAGACAATCATCTGTTCCATACATATAGAACAAGTTACTCTTCAGGACTCCAAGTTATACTTTTTGCAAGATGCTTTGGTCTTAGAAATAGTAGATCATATTCTTTGCTTTGGTTTTCTCATTAATACTCTTTTCCATGAATTCATGCCAAAACCATCATATAAATAACTTGAGTCATCTTTGATTTTTGTCTCACATATTACCATGTCCAAGTGTGAATGGTAAAGGTTTTGTGTTGAACTTTTTCCAGGGAGACATGAACAGATGTCTTGTCAGTCAAGATAGGGCACCATTAAAATATCAAAGTAACAACTCTACCAAAGTCCAATTTGAGGATTTTTACAGGACAGTGGCAAAAGGTAACATATAGGAGCATGATGTCTCTTAGGCAGCTGCAGCATGAAAAGCTCATCCACCGGTCCTGGTTGGTTTGTAACTCCAAAAACTTCATTCCTATGGCTTTCAGGACAATCAGAGACAACTCAAATGGCAGGAAAGTCTCCTCTCCACGGCAGTTTTATTTGCTCTTATAATCTTCAGAAGAGGACTTGTAAATCTTGTACAGTTCAGCTTTCTCTGATAAGTGGAGTTTGTTTACTTCTGGAGACTTATGAGTTTCCCTTTTCCCTCCAGATGGGAATGCTTCAATTTGGGGAAAATTACCAACAATTCATAGATGCGAGAATTGAAATGTCAGCTTTCATAGAGTAATTCCAAAACAGTGGTCATCAAATTTTTCTGTGCAGTAACAAACTATTTGGCTTACTTCTGTTTTGGAAAGTTCTGGACATTCTGATTCCTCAGGACCTCAGGCGTGGCTGCTCAGTCCCTCCACTCATCTATGCAGATGCAGGCCCAGCCTTTTTCATTATCCAAAGTCAACTAGAATCTAACCAGTCAGGTGGACCTCCTGTGTTATCCCCATGAATATCAACACCACCTCCTATGGAGTGCCACCTGGATTGGAATATTTACTTGAGGTAAGTTCAAACAAATAAAAAGTTCATAAACAAGCCCATGCTTCCATTTTACTTATGGGTAGGTAATCACAGTTCACTCATACAAGTTAGAGACAGACAGTAAACTTTTTTTTTTTTTTTTTTTTTTTGATAAAGGCTTTACTTTAGGTGCCACAGGCTAGCCTTGTATTCCTCAGAATCTATTTACTGCGGTATCCCAAGTATTGAGATTACGACTTGATCAACAAAACATGGCTATGTATTCTAAAATTAATCACTCTGATTTATATGTTTTTGTTTTATTTCCAAAGTAAAGTTTGAATGTCTTGGGAAATTGTATTTTCTATTACCTTGGAAGAGATTTATAACAATGGTCAAATACTGGTATATAATTAAGCACAAATTTCTAGGATTTGTTATAGGCACAGTTTATAATATATTCTTCATTAATTTGTTATGTGACAAGTCCATGCTTGTCTACAAAAATTCTGGTCACATTATTAATCTACCTTCCTTCTCTTGACCTACTCCTACCCCCACAAGTATTTCCCACCATCCAAGGCCTCATCCCATTTTCCTGTCTTTGAGTGTGTAGGTAAGTTACTAGTGGATAAATCACTAAAGACATTGACTTTCTGGCCCCCATCAGCCTAAAACCAATAATAGTCCTGGGGGTAGATGCTTAGCACTATAAGTCTCTTTATCATTTGTGACTAAATGTTTACAAGCTCAGGCTTGTGTAGACCTTAAGCAGGGAAACACAGCTGCTATGAGTTCATACCTGTAAGACAGAATTTTATAGTCCTCTTCTCATCTTCTGGCTCATTCTTTCTGCCCCATCTTCTGTGATGTTTCCTGAGCCTTGGAGTGGGAGATATGGGTGTTCCATTTAAGACTAATCACACACCAAACACTTGCTCAAAGCATTTTGGCCAGTGATGGATCTCTGTGTTAATTCAAGTTTTATTGTAAAAAGAAGTAAGTGTCTTTGATCAAGACTGAGGGCAACACTAGTTGATATATATATAAATATAAATATTTTGGAGGCAGTTTGATGATATTTCCATTTAGTAAAATGAAAGTACTAGGTTCATCCCCAGTGCCTTTGACTTTCCCAACCATGGGGCTTTGACCAGGTCTCTCAAGTTCAAGATGTAAATTTCCTCCTGTTAGACCTCAGATAAGAAATCAGTTGTTTACCTGCATAAGAGTTGTGCCACAATTTCAGCAGTAGGGACTTCTTGCTTGATAAGTTGGTTTAATATAGTATACATAGTATACAAGGCCTGAAGCTCACAAACTGTTTGAAATCCAGCAGCAAGAAGGAAGCTTCCAGCTCAGTTGAAGTATGATTTTCTTGAGTTCTGCAACCAAAATATGTAGTGATTTCAGCAAGAGACTTATCTTCTACTTTTGGTGGGCGATCATTGGCAATGACTAACACCAGTATAGTTTGGGGAGCCTCTTGGACGCTCTTGGTCAATAATTCCTAAAGAGATGTTCCACATCTATCATTTGGATTTTAATCTGATAGCACATGGCTTCTGTAATAAGCATTATCTACTCATGCATGGCACATCCATTCTGACATTTAAGTTTTAATATGCATTCTTCATATAGCCTTAGTTTTTATTAACCTTCTGTCCATATCTCCTGCTCTCCCTCAATCACTCACTATCTGTTTAAAACTTACAACTCTCAGAACTCCCTCAGTTTTCATACTCCATGTGTGTTGTTTTCTCAGTTTCTGTAAGGGATTTTCACCACCCACAGCCCTTCCATACCTCTTCTTCCTTTGGGATTTCTACAGACATTACAGTTTAAATAAACACATCTGAAGTTTCAAATCTATCTGCATATGGAGGAGAACATATGGTGTTTGATTTTCCAAGTTGGAGTTTTCTACACTCACTATATTTTCCTGTTCCATCAATGCACCTTCAAATTTTATTGTTTCAGTTTTCTTTACAGATGGATAAAATTCCACTGTGTTTATGTACTGCATTTTCATTGTCCAGCCATGAATTGATAGACATCTAGGCTGATCCAATTTCTTAGTTATTTTGAATAGAGCATCAATGACCATATGTGAGCAGACATCTCTGCAGTAAGACATGGAGAGTCCTTTGAATATACATCCATTAGTGACATAACTGGGACTTATGGAAGTTTTATGATCAGTCTTTTGCAAAACTTCCAGAGTGATTTTCAGTGTGTCTGCATTAAGTGACAACTCTACTCAGAGTGTGAATCAGGGACCATAAGACCTGATGTTATACAAGTGTTAGAGAGAAATGAGAACACCTCTACATATGGACATGGTGAGGACTGTCTAAATAGAATTCCAGTAGAACAGAAAGTAAGACTGCCAATCAATCAGTGGTCTCTCATGAAACTAAATCTTCTTAATCCAAACAAACTATTAAATGAGAGAAGAGGCAAGAAGGGAAAAGAAGAAAATCTTCGCTACCTATACATCTGACAGATGATTAGTATGTGGAGCATAGAAAGAACTCAAAAATCCTAAACATCAAGAAAATAAGTACCCAACAAAAAGTGAGGCTACAGAATTGAACAGAGAGTTATCAAAGGGAAGAAATACACATAAACACCTTTAAAATGTGTTCATTGTCCTTAGATATGATTCTTTGATATTCTACCACACCCTGAGTCAATTTAAAGAAAACAATTGACAACAAAATCTGACATGGATGGGGAGAAAGGGAGGATGCTTATACACAATAGGTGCTATAAGGGTTAGCTATTCTTTACAGAACCTTCATGATGTATAAGTACTATAATTATAACCATTTACACAACAGAAAACTATGGTCTATAAAAGTTGTCTTAGAGACAAGAGCCTATGACTTATGACATGTCATAAGACTTGCATTCTTAAAACTCATAGCTTGATTCTGAATCCTGTGCACCTTACTCACAATACTGAATATATGAATATATGAATTGGTATTTTAAATAAACCTTTAGTTAATCTTAGACATCGGATTCAGTCAGTTGTACTGAAAAAATCTATATATTGTGTGTAGCATGATCTACTATTTACTTGTAATTAGTAAAAAATAGTTTTATTCATACAGATTTTATTAGACAAATACAATGCTTTGAATGCCAATAGTAAGAGAAAAAATTCTGGGTTTTGTAGTAGTGTATGTAGTTTAACAAGCACTGTAAGTTGATATTTGTTTTATTTCATAAATCAGGTAGATTTAACAAGACTCTATACTTTGGTATTTTCCCAAAAGACCATTTGGAGTTCAGTAAATTATCTTATGAATACATACTTGTTTGTGTTTCTGAAAAATACTGAAGCATTTTCTAACAGTCAAGGTCATGCAGGGTGATGACTCATGCTGCTGTAGTAAACTCTAAGGAGACCAAGGCAGGGAAATCGTAAGCATAATGCTTTTATGGGCTATATATAAAGAAGCCTTGTCTCAAAAACAAACAAACCAACAAAACCTACCACAGCTAAAGCCACAAATCATCAGATGCATAGAAATTCTCAGTTCCCACAAACAGTGACATCAAGAATCATCTATCAGACATACAGAAAACCCTCTTTAAATGGATAAAAATGTTTTCACATTTCATAAAAATCATCTAGCAAGACCTTTGCTTTCTAATCTCTATAGATATCTGAGATTAAGCGAAATTGGCCTCGTTTCTCCACATTAACAGTAAATTCATTCAGTAGATATATTTTTCCAAATGAAAAAAAAAGCTGTTATAGTTTTATTCAACAAACAAATATGAAAATTTGATACTGATAAACATTGATTACCAGTTATAAATGATCTTAAATAATGCAAAATATGAATCCCGATTTGGTTGAGTGAAATATCTGAAATTCTTAATTTTCTTTTCACTGTGACAGATAGATCATATTCTGATTCATCAGCAGTTTGAGTTTGTGGAAGGTGTGTATTTGGCGTTTTCATCATATTTCTAGAAAGACGACAAAAGTAAAGGCATGCTGAACACCACAAAAAGAGCATTTTGGATGACGTAGGATGGAAAACTTGATCTCTTACAGTGGCTTTCCTCATGTCTTTAAACAAGTAATTTTATCTGGGTATTTGCTACTACTTAGGGACCTTTAATAAATATTATGATGGCCAGATGGCCTCCTTATAGAAAATGATTTGAAAGAGAGCACCCAAAACTTACCTCTTCTCCTATATCTTAAAATCACTGATTGTTTCACCACGTCCTTCCAGGTTTCTTAGCCACTTCTGCCATGCTATGGCCAGTGTGAGACTTGCACAGAACCTCAGGCAGTGGTTCAGGTTGCACAGTGAATGGTGCTTTGGAATTGGGATGGATATTCTCTGTAAAAATCTCTGTTAATGCCCTCGCCATGGAATCTGGGTTTTATAGGGCTCCTCGCACTTCCTAAGTCAGCAAGGGGTCCTGTTGTACTGGAGTGCTGGACAGAATATAGGCCAGGTGCCTACAGATGTCAGCCTAAATCCAATGTCTACAGGTACAAAAAGGAACTGAAGAAGCTCTCAGATCATCAGGATAACTGCCACGGAGGCAGACCATAGGAGGATTATGAACTACAGCATCTGTTCTTGATCAGAACATGATGAAAACTTAACTGATATCAAGAATATATTTTTAAAGTTCATACCCATCTGTTTAGAAAGTTCTTTTCCATTCGAAAAATTAGAACATACATTGTATGGTGCAATTCTGGACTTTTTTTTTTCTTTTTTATTGGTTATTTTATTTGTTTACATTTCAAATGTTATCCCCTTTCCTGGTTTTCCCTCCACAAACCTCCCATCCCGCCCACCCACTCCTGCCTCACCCTCCCCTACACTAGGGTATGGAGCCTGCACAGGACCAAGGGCCTCTCCTCCCATTGATGCCAGATAAGGCCATCCTCTGCTACATATGCACGTGGAACCATGGGTCCCTCCATGTGTACACTTTGGGTGGTGGTTTTGTCCCTGGGAGTGCTAGGGGTTCTGGTTAGTTGATATTAGTTGTTCTTCCTGTGGGGTTGCAAACCCCTTCAGCTCCTTCGGTCCTTCCCCTAACTCCTCCATTGGGGTCCCCTTGCTCAGTCCAATGGTGGCTGTGAGCATCCAAATCTGTATTGGTCAGGCTCTGGCAGAGCGTCTCAGGAGACAGCCATATCAGGCTCCTTTCAGCAAGTGCTTCTTGGGCATCAGCAATAGTATCTGAGTTTGGTGTCTGCAGATGGGATGGATCCCCAGTCTGGATAGCCTTTCCTTCAGTCTCTGCTCCATTCTTTTTCCCTGCAGTTCCTTTAGACAAGGAGCAATTCTGGGTTAATATTTTTGAGATGGGTGGGTGGCCATCCAACGGGAGCCATTTCTAAACTATGGATTCAGTCTCTACAGGTTCTCTCTCCCCTTTGTTGGGTATTTCAATTAACATCATCCCCGTTGGGTCCTGGGAACCTCTTCCCAGATGCCACGAAAGCACTTCTGAACTTATTAAAATATATAGTTTTACTTATTTTATTAAATTGCCTTTAATGTACATTATTAGGTACTGTAATATATTTGAATTAAGTTTTTCTAAAATAAGCTTTTCTCTGGAAATAAACCCTATCTCTTTAAAATATTTTATATTTTGAATGTTTACACATATTCAACTCCACAGTACATATTACTGTGAATTTTAAATTCCAAAGTCATATTTGGTATATTATATAGCCTTCCATTTCTAATTTTTAGATATGTAAGTTTCATTTTATTTGTACTGTAAAATTAACCCACATCCACTAGCTCTTCATTCCTTGATTTAAAAAAATGTTTTGGAATTTTGCTTATTTTCTTAAATGGAAATATTTTTAATATTATAAATAATATAAAATATGATTATTTCTTTATTCATTTCAGCACCTGAGTTTAGGGCCAGCATTTTTTAGAAAATAAACATGCTACAGATAGAACTCTATAGATTTCTTTTTCCTGCATGCTCAGGACTCAAATCTCCAGTCTCAGGGATACAAAGCAATTATCCTACCACTGAACTATCTTTAGCCATGGTATAGATTCCTTCATTTTCTTAGTTTTAATTTTCCAATGAACTTGATGGAAACTAGAGACTCTGTAAGCCTTGTTGATCTCACTTTATAGGTTAAAAAAAAACTAAGGTACATAATTGAACTATTTGAATTATAGATGCTCTCTGAATTAAAAAATCATTTTCAAAGTAATTTTTAAAATTTTGCAAAAATATTTGTCGTGGGTGTTGATCCCAATGCCAATTTTTAAGAGATTGCTTCTAAGGTTTCTCAAGTCCCATCAAAGATAAAAGTGGGTCCACAGTGCTACGACTTCTGAAGGAAGTTTTTCTGTGGGAAAATGTGACTATGAATTGACTCTTTCTGTTTCTAAATGAGTGAAAATCCCCAACAATATTTTTTGGAAAGATGACATTTGACAATCTGCATTTGTCACCTCTCTCCATTTTTAGCATAAAAGGAACACCAGTAAGGCAAAGTTTATTTGGAATGCCCATGATATTGTGATATCATGACAGGGCACTGTGATGTGTTGGTTGAAATCTGAGCTGAGTCGTCATGTGCAAATCTCAGACTCACCTGTTGTCCAGGGCCCACCCCATTCCTCCAGAGTACTCTGGGATCAGTACAATGTTGTGACTCACCTTTCATTTTCAATCTCTCCCATTTTCTATGTGAGTAAGTCTCTGCATTGTTCAAATATAGTGCAAAAGAAAATACAGCTTATAAAACAGAATTTCAATCCAACTGGTTTACTATAGTATTTCACATAAATCTTAAAATATCACCCGTTCTTTAGCCTCTGTATAACACATGGAAACTATGCTAGACGAGTGGCTATTTATCCACATGTCTAGCACTACTGTCTTCAACTTATACAGTCCCCTTCATGAATTAGGCCATAGAGGTATTAAAACAAAAAACGCTTGTTTTGTTTTGTGTCTCTCGGAGGTACTCAAATTTTTCTTAGTTTGCTAGCCTTTCCTCCTTTTCTTTTGCCTTTTCCCCCCTTGGACTTGATTACTGATATATACCTTCTTTTTTTCCTTTCCTTGTGCTTCTTAGAATATCATCTAAACTTGGGGTATCTAGATATTATACTGTCTTAGGATATGTGAAGGATTTTAATGTACTGTTAATTATGAGCTCTTTTTTTTTAAAGGCATTTTAGGTATTGAAACTGCTAATGAATACAAAATCAGGGACAAACTGGGTCAGAAGGTTTACTATGCCGTAGAAGACTCTAATTTCTTAACACGCTGTTGCTGTGGGGACGCTAGAGCTTTCTCCATGAGGATCCTTGATAATTCAGGTCATGAAGTCATAACTCTACAACGACCACTAAGACGTGATTCTTGTCTCTGCCCATGCTGCCTCCAGAAGGTCTGAGAATAATTACCAATACAGTTTTCAAGATAGTTTTTTAAGAATTTTGCCAAGTTATTGATATTTTAAACAGTGATCCATGAGCAATATTTTGGCCTTCATTCAACTATATAGGAAGAAACATAAATGACTAAGCTTATGCTCTTAGGTAATCTCTCCTTTATGGATGAGTAACAGCTCAAAAAACAGTTACTAATGTTCAAGGGAAAGCCTTTTGATTAAATCTCTGTCAGAAATGATCATGACGGGGATATCCCAAATTAATTTAGCTACATGCCTGAGGATTTCTTGGAATATTGTTCTAGAAACAGAATGCATTAACAGAAGAGTTAGGAAAAGCATATATGTATTCATGCCATAATTTATCTGATGATTTGAACACTCCATTAAGGAGCAAGCAGAAAAACATTGCCCATATTTATTTCCCTTACACAGTAAGTTGTGTTCTCTGTAATAAACATTCCTCAGATGGAGCTGCCCTCAGCTAAAGTCTAACTGCCTGTTTCATATCACTTGGTGGCCTATTTACTGCAAATGTGTCTTCCAGAGCAGACACCAGGACATAGAGACTTTATAGGGAAGGTAGTCTTTGCCTGGATATCACTTGCCTGGGACCATGTCTGCTTGCATACCCCAGTGATTCTGTAAGTTATCTCCATAAAGCCTGTCACAAACAGAGATAACATGAAAAAAGATATTTGGGGCTTAATACTGTACTTACTCTGATTTGAGAGAGTAAGTTTATTTGTAAAGAATTCCATTGTTTTCCATGCTCTTTAAGCTAGTATAACCTTACAGGCATAGCAATATCTGAGGAGAATGTGTTTGTGTGTTGGATGAAGAAAGTACTACAATCGAGTAGCAGTAAAACAACGTCATGAAGCTTGACTGTCAGAAATGATCCCACGTGAGTCGCCTAGTAAATAAATAGCAGGGCCATGAGTCTAGTGTCCAAAGTCCTTTTATTATACAATATTAGAACTAATAGTTGAAAATGTACCAGTGATCAGAGTTCTTCCATAGAGATAAGCTACTGTTTATGAGCAAGTTTAAGAAAGAAAAGTTTGTTAATAATTTAGACAAGTTTTTATAGAGATATTGGTGAAACATGGAAGCTATAAAGAGTTTAATTTGCCCCTTCTATGCATTAGCTGAAGAATCTGATACAAGTGAATTCACCTTTCTTTGGTATAGTTACCTCCATGAATTAAGAGAAGAAATAGCATTGATCTAATTAAAGGGTATTGTAGATTGGAACACTGTCATTCTAAGTAAATGAAGCCACAAATAGCTAACACAATGATAAACATATTTACCAATATTCTTTTCTCTTATGTAGATAGAAGTCCAAGCTCCTCCTGGTGTGCCAATCGGCTATGTTATTCAAACCTGGCACCCATGTTGGCCAAAGTTTACAGTTCAAAATGAGAAGAGACAGGACGTTCTAAAAATTATTGGTCCATTCATCACATGCAACATTGGAGGAAATTTAGATTTTGAGGTAACAGATGCAATCATGTTTATTGGATTTTTCTTTCCTTATAAATATAACAAATTTTGCACAAAGCTAATATTGTATTAAATGGAGATTTCTGTACAGATATTTTAAAAAAAGAAATAACACAGTCAGAGAAATATTTTGTGGTCCAATGTAAGGTCAGTGCTTATACTAATAAATGAGGAAAGGATATGGTCATCTTAAAAACAGCCACAATTTCTCTATCGGCTATTCTTTTCATTACTATGACCAATACCTGACAAGCAATTAAAAGAAGAAGTGTTTCTTTTGGCTTACATTTTAAAGGTACAATGCTCCTCAGGCACTGCACACACATGCTGCACAGAGCAACATGCAAACAGAACACCTATGTACATGAAATAGAAATAAGTGGATCTTTACTAAAAGAAAAAGAGTTAATACAGATATAGTGCTTCCCATCCAATCATGCATCACCATGATCTCCTTGTTATTCTTATATTGAATTAGTTCATTGGGAACATGTTACTATGTTTACTTCCTGGAGGAATTTTTAAAACAGAGGGAATTTTTGCCATTTAACTTGCTGATTCTCTTCAAAGATAAAAGAATGTGATAAAAATTAGGCCAATATTTCCACAGAAGGGGCAAAACCACTCTGAAGTTGATGAGGGCTATCCCTTCCTGATAATCCTTCAGAACTCTACTTCCATTCTCATGAATTCTTGCCTCCATGGTTACTCTGTCCCAATGCCTGTGGCCCTTGGGAACCATGCAGCTTTTTGTTCCTGTCTTAGAATTCAGTTACACGTACATAAAGCATTGTCTCCATTGATCTACAAATCTAGTCACAGGCATGGTCATTTCTAAGAAAATACAGGTAAGGCAGAGAAAATACAAGAGATCTTACAAGGCATGTATGTATAATGTTCTGAGCAAATGTGTATGTGGGTGTATTTTATATGTACTATAAAGACATTATATACAGGTATGTGTTAAAATAGATGAAGAACATGAGAAGGCAGTAGATGTATGTAAATTTATTTGTAGTTTCAGAACAGTAACAGAACATCAGCTGGCCTACAGTTTACTTTTAGGAAACACACGAGGACACTAGAGAAACACTGTGAAATTTTCATATACAGTGTCCCAAATTCATATTTTATGCAGCAACTTTTCTAATGTTTAGTCACACGAGGGCACAATCTGAATGGAGTATTTGTCTCCTGTTACTCAAACATATTCACTGTTATTTTTCTAGAACTTGTTAAGCTCTTCCTCTTGTTCATTGATTTTGTTTCCAATTCAGATCAGATCTCTTGATGAAGCATTCGTGGTTGGCAGGATTTCCAAGCACTGGTCTGGTTTACTGAAGGAAATACTGACAGATGTAGACAGTTTTGGGATCCAGTTCCCTTTAGACCTCGATGTAAAGATAAAGGCAGTGATGCTTGGTGCTTGTTTCCTCATATGTAAGTCTGTTCTTTGTGATTCTGATTTTGGATCGAGTCTCCAGAAACATCTGGAAACAACTTGGAAAACTATACATTTAAAGATCTCTTCCTTAGGAGGCAGATGGGGACTGAATATAATCATATTGCATCATATACATGTATGGAATTCTCAAAGTAAAAATGAGACAAAGAAAAGTAAACAAAGGAAGAATATGTTTTTACTTCCCAGGTTTGATGAGGAGGGGACACTGAGCCCTAGCTCTGAGGTTATCTAAGATCCTTCCAATACTGTGTATTCACAGGGGACATAGTTTCTATCCAAAGAATCGATGCAGTTTCAAATGCAAAGATACAAGGCTCATCTGTTGAGAGGTTCTGACTTTACAAAGCCAAAAGTTAAATTGAAATTTTAGGGAATTAATACTTTATGTAATAAAACTTGCTGAAATGTATATATTTTTATCTTGATATAATTTTTAATTAAGTCATTATATACAATGAAGAGTAATAATCAGTAAAACATGTATTCAATCAAGTCCCTAGATCTACAGGAAGTATTTGGGATGAAGCAGTGGCCCTAGGACTTTTTCAAGCCCAATTAAGTTCCAAGCTCAGAAACAGAAGTTTGTTGAACACCCAGAAAAGTCTCTCATAACATCAAAGTTGATGTCTACAGGGACAAATGTGTGGTTTCAAAATTGCACATTAGAAACACCTGGGCAATTCAAGTCCTTCAATGTCCAAATATTCTTCCATTTTCTCCAGGACTTGGAGCACACAGTGCATTCATTGTATGGGGAATAAAATCTGAAAGAACACAACAAAACACTAACAGACAAAAGTGTATATAACTTAAGGATACAGGTCCTCCAATAAACAACATCAATAAATATAAAAATAAAATGAAGGGGCAGAGAGATTTTCAAGTTATTAACTTGATGAGATTTGTGGACTCATTTTATCAACTTAGTCAAACCTTCCTGTGCATTCAAGAAAATCTGAACACTGACTGGCCATAATATGCTAAAACAAATTATTAAAATTTGATGCAATAACGGTATCATGGAAATGAATAACTTTAATGAAGTTGATATATCGCAAAAAGGAACATGCCATGGGATACTGGATAATTTTTTCCCAACTTGACACAGGCTAGAGTAATTTTGGAAGAAGGACCTTCCATTGTGAAAATGCCCCCACTAGCTGGTCTCTGGTCGAGCCTTCAATCCATGTTCTAGATTGTTGAATAGTATGGGAGGTCACTGGGGACAGTGCCACCCCTGAACGGATCTCCCTAGGTTCCATAAGAGGGCAGAATAAGACATGACAAGCTAGTAAGGAGCCTTCCTCCATGGCCCTGGCATCAGCTCCTGCCTACAGCTCCCTCGTGTGTTGAGTTCCTGTCCTGATTTTCCTCAGTAATGATCTATAGTCTAAATTACCCTCAAAGTCCTCAAAGTCATGGCAATCCTCCTGCCTGAGTTCCCAAGTACTAGAATTGCAAGTATCTATGGCATCCAGGTGAGATTTTTCTTAATATTTGATTTTCAATATGAAAGCAAAGTAAGAGATCTCAGGAAATAAAATCATAGATCAAAGAAATATGTCATGCTACTAATTATAAAACAAACTTAGGATTACTAGATTTTAGAATGCTAGTCTTGTGAATTTGAGATACAATAACTAACCTTTTAATGAAAACGTCAATATTGTAGCACTTTTATTATGTCAATTGACAAATATTCTGTATATGTGGTTTCACATGATATCTTGATACAAGTATATGTTATGAGATGATCAAATATAACGTATGACATCTATTTTGTAGTGTAAGCATTTAT
Organism: Mastomys natalensis; assembly: GCA_021653895.1. Lineage (NCBI taxonomy): Eukaryota > Metazoa > Chordata > Mammalia > Rodentia > Muridae > Mastomys > Mastomys natalensis. The sequence goes on from JAJTUV010000572.1 coordinate 205,239, forward strand.
AATTTACTCTTTTGGCAATTTTGGAATATACAATGCAGTGGTATACCTCAGTCAAAATACCATGTGAGATTGCATGAATAAATGTTTAGAGCCTTTGATACAAGTCTTACTCCCTTGATACAACTTCCAACCTCATGCTCAGGCACTAGCTCGCACACATTCTATTCTCTTTGTTGAATGATGAACTCACATTCATTGCTCTCCTATGTGAAGAATATATAATTATTCCCTCCTGGTTATTTAAGTTTCCTCTGGTTCAGTCAATACCATTTGTTTCAGAATAATTTTGTTGTTTAGAAATTTATTAGTTATGTATGTATAACTCCATTTTACACCTCATTTTTTGGTTTGTTGGTTTGAGGGTCTGTTTTTGGTTCTTGTTTGATGTCTTGTTTCTCTTTTATTTGCTTTGAAAAGGGTCTTACTATGTAGACCATGTGGCTTCCACTCAAACTCAACTCCTCTCCCTCACTTCCTGATCTTTCAATGACAATATTTTCATACATTTGTCAAATGAGTACTTATTAGGGCCCATGTTGAATGGAAAATTAATACTAGCAACTCTAATAAAGAAATATTTATTAGACTAGCTCATTATATCAAGGTTCAGTCATTATCATCGCAAGGCAAGAAGGCATGGAGCAGTCCAGGTCACATGGTACGTTGGAGAAGCTAGAGTCTACTTTTGTTCAAAGGGAACCAGAAAGCCATGCTTCTAGGCACCCCTATGGAGAAGGGCAACAACCCAAATCCTATAGTCAACTGCCTTCCTCTATGCAACAATAACTACCAACAGAGGCACACTTTTATTCTGAAAGTGCCATTCCCTATGTCTCATTTTAAGACCCATTTGAAGCTACATTTTATTGCTGGAAAATGACTTTGTAATTTTTTTTTGGCTTAGACTCATGTTTGTTGAAAGCATAGAAAGGCGGAGCTCAAACACAGTTTTGAATGTAATGGAATCAATGATGTAGTTCCTCAGAAAATGTTGAATCATTGTACGACTAAGGAAATATGGCATGTCTTTCATTGATCACCTCTCTTGAATTAAACTAGTATGCAACTCCACTGTGTGTGACGGCTTTCCCAGTCATTATAGTTTGTTTCCTAGCTCACTAGCTTTAGATGCTTTTTATATTATAATGAACATTCTTCTTTTTTTATTAATCACTTTATTCATTTACATTTCAACTGATATCCCCCTTCCTGGTTACCTCTCCACTAACCCTCCATCCCATCTCCTCTCCCTCCCTCCCCTTCTTATTTGGGATAATGAACATCAGATTTTGAAACTTTCCTGTTCCAGTCCTGGTCTTTAATGGTCCTTGCCATTTAAAAAAAATACTTCACCGAAGGGTGAAGTCAAGATTTGTACTGCACAGGGGATGGCTTTGAAATGGAGATAAGTTATTGTCCAAAAGAAGTCAGAAGGTACCATCAGGAGTTGACTTTATAGCTTGCAGACCAGCTTCCCATCATTACAGGTAAAGATGATGAGGGTTGGAATAGCTGTAGCACCTTGCTGGTCACATTATGAAAGTCAGAGTGTATAAAAGAGCAATCCATGATTTGTGTGGAGAATGGAGTAGAACGTGCTGGTCAGATGCCTCCCACTTCCAAAGCAGAAACCAAGTCATTTACAAAGAAGTTTCATGTTCTCTGAGGAAAACTGGTTGACCCTCTGGGTGTTGTGTTGTCTTTCAAAATAGATTCATGTAGCTCAGAGAGACTTTGAACTCCCTATGTAGTCAAAGATGACATTACACTCCTGATTCACCTACTTCTTCCTCCTAAATCCAGGATCCTAGGGATGTGCCACTACACCCGCTTATTCAGTGTTGGAAAATGATTCCAGGGCTACTTGCATGTTGGTGAGCATGGTAAACCCAAATTGAGTCAGATCTCCATCCCTTCTTCTTGATATTCACGAAGCCCCACATAACAATTCCATAGGTCTTTAACTACCCTGCTATGTGATATGCATCCACTTTCACTCTTCACTTCTCAGCAAAGTGAATACCCTATTCAACACTTGTGCATCACACCCACAGATGCCTAAGTGTTATCTTGACCCTATTTCATCCATAGTCTGGACTTCCTTTCTGGGAGTTTCTGTATCAGAAAGCCCAATGCTAATATTCCTAAAGCCTCACCTTCAGGCTCAGAACTTTAATTAGTTTGGAAGGAACCACTGGGTCTATCTCAGCTAAGAGTTTCTCTGCGACATGGTCAATACCTCACAGTGATTTGAAATTTCCTTTACTCCTTAAAGGTGGATGTGTGGTACATGCATGGAAATCACCTATCTTTCAAGTCTGCAAGGTGAACCAACATATGCCATGAATATATATCCTCAAAATAGCCAGGCCCATTTACATGAAGATAGAAAATTAGTAGTTGCTTAAGTTAAATGTCAATAAAAAATATCTTTAAAGCATATATGCATTACTTGAGGTAAATTATTTTATTTACATGTCAATATTTTGTTATAGGATCAAAGACCAGGTGTGGGACAGCTCTTTTGTCCTTTTCTTTTTACATAAAGGCACACTTTTTTTTTTTAAATGTGGTGTATGTGTGTAGGCACAGGGAGGTGGATACAATATGCTATATTGCACATGTGAAGAGCAACTGTCTCCTTCCCTAGTGTGTTATAGGGATCTGATTTAGGTTGTTAGACATACCGAACAAAAGCACTTTTACCTGATGAACTATGTCATGCACCCGAAGAACATATTTTATAAATGTATTCTAGAATCTTGCTCAGGACTATGTTCTGCTGTCTGGTTCTATGATTTCTGTGGAATGATTTCTGATGAGACACAGTTTGTAGTATAAGAACCAAACGAGACAAAATTTATTACAGAGTGATACAAGGCACTATTGAGGATGAAGGTGCAGTGGACAAAGGACCTTTGTAAATACATGCCAGTGAAAAATGGTCAGAGAGCGAGGGGCCAACTTTTCAGACAGGCTTTATTCTATTCCTAAAGTCTCTAGACTGCATAATTTTCCTGAAGATGGTTTTCTGTCTAGGTGATTTAAAGGCCTATTTAGAGTGAAAAAAAATCTTTTTTAAGAGATGTTCTTATGTAGTGCAGACTGACCTTAAGCTGTGCAGTTAGAACTGGTCTTGAAGTCCTGATCTTTGCTTCCCCACCTCCTGAGCATTGCTTCATGGATGTTTGGCATGAATAAGAGAACCCAAATAAGAAACCCAAAGACTGTCTATAACAGAAGAGTATTTGCTGCTGACTATAAAGAGCGCTTGCAACTTTCTTCAGCTAGAAGACTTTATTTTCTGTTTCCCAGTTTTCAGCCATTGTGGATTTCATAGAGAAAAGGGAGTCTCAGTTGACACAGAGTATTAGTTCACAAGAGAAAACTGAGCCTTTCCAAAGGCTGCGCATGAGGTGAGCACACTGGGTTATGCTCCATCCATGATGCCAGACCTGAATTCTTAGCAACACCTGCTAATTCCTGTTTTTTCCTCATTTGCCATGTGTACATAATCCGATAAAATCCACACCCACATATAATCTGATACATATGCAAAATTATTAACAATCATCGTGCAGTTTCAACAGTTTAAACAAAAGACTTATCCATGTATTATTGCAACATATATCCATGGGAACATGTTTATACAAGTGACATCTGAAATGCTTTAAAAAATAATTTACTTAACAAATACTGAATGTTTTATTTCCAAAAGCCCTTAAATTAACCCATATGTCATCTATGCATGATAAATGATTGTTCCGGGCAGGAAAATTCTTGGCTATCTGCTTCTATGTTTATTTCAAACCTACTCCCCCTGGAAAAGCACACATATACAGAAGTGATTTCAACACACACACACACACACACACACACACACACACCATAACACACACACCACACACATTTAAAGAAAAGGGGGGGGACAGAGAGCAGTGGGGACTTGGAACTGTGAGCTGTCCTGGAACAAGAGTGGGATTGTGATGAAACTCTCATTCTGAGAGGATGGAGAGGAGGAGTTGGGGCTGCTCTCAGTCTGCTTGCTCCTAATTATGACCTCTGCCTCCCTAACCTCTGAGGACAGTCATGAAGTCTGTGGCAGGTTACAGGTTCAACTTCCTCTCTCCCAATCAGAAGCTGCCCATTTGATTCTTGGAATTCTTCTGTATGCAAATGAAGTATTCTCAGGTCTTTACCCTAGCCAAACAAAGTATATCCACCTTGGAATTCCACACCCACTCCCCATATATAGTCTTTGTTCACCCTAATAAAGTTAAGCTATCTCACTGAAGCTGATCCTGGAAGTCAATCAATCCATATGTATTCACAAGATCAACACCCTGACCCCTGTCCCTGTCTGTACTACTTTTGTCCTTGAGGGCCAGTGGCCAACTGCCCTGGAAGAAAGAAGGGTAATGCACATACACCAACAACACACACACACACACACACACACACCCACAAACAGAAACCTTTTGCTTGCTTCAAGGTAATCTTTCTCTTCCTTCTATGTATTGGTATATAAATGGATGACATTTTCTGAGACTTTCTGACTTTTATCTTAACAAACTGTAATTATAGAGTATATGACCCATGCTATATTAAGTTTTTAATAAGAATCAGTTGCACAGTAGTAGCAAATTTAAGGCAGAGGGAAGGTAATCAAAACACTAATGAGTTTTGGGCTGTGAATGAGTTTTTCTTGCCTGAAGTTATACAAGTTGCCTTGTAAAACAACAGATGAAAGGTTTATTGGATCCTCTGTAGACTGAAGAATTCACAGCTTCCTATTCAGCAAAATGACTCTCCAATTTTATCACACATGATGATCATGTAGCCAGTCTTTGTCATTTTGGCTTTTAATTTTGGAAAATCTGGGTATATGAAGAAAAGGAACATTTAAAGATATTATCTTGTCTTGTGGGAGATGTAAATGAAGTCACCAAAGTGATTGCATCTTTAAAGGCACAGAGGGTGCTCATCACTTTTTGTCATTTATTGATTCTTGTATCTAAGAGCATTATATTAATATAGTCATATAGTCATATAGTCGAGTTTGGAAGAAAAGCCTAAACTATGTCAAGTCATCAGTGTTCCCAAGGACTTATACCTCCCAACACCAAGCCAGGCAAGGGAGTGGTACGTTGGAATGACCAGTTCATACAACATCACCCCGTTGTCATCATCTGTAGCTCTGTCCTCTTTGCTGTACAAATCACAAACAAATCATTACACTTGTGGCTTATATGGAATTGGTATCTGGAAAATTATTACAAGCCAAGAGTATAATTTAAGTTCTTGAAAACTAATTTAATGTCTTGAAGATCTAATCCAATGTCTGAGACTTCTGTATTGTCTAAAGCTGAGGTCAGCACAGATGCATGGAAAAATTCAGTCTATGGCCCTTTCCTGTACAAGTTCAAACTATGGCTGTCTCCCAGTCCTCATTATGCTGAAGTCACTTCTTTTCTCTGCATTTTCAATATTCGTTTCCCATATCCAGATAATAAAGACTTCACATTTTCTTTTGTCCAAAGTCAGGCACCAAATAGGTTGTAATCAATATCATACTTTCTTCCACATTTGCCTGAGAGCAGAACTTATTTAGAACATCTCCTCACATAAATCGCACAAAAGGAGCCACAGCAATGACACATCTTTTAGGTGATGATGTAATCTTTTAAATGACTTCTATTTATGCTTCAGTGAAGAGTGGTGAGGTTTTTATTCATCAGTATGTCATAAGAACATGATCTCATTTCTCATTCTGATTCACACGTCTGGTTCCGCACTCCTCTTGAGCCAGCTGGTATTCCAGGCTACCAGCGTCATCAGCTTTCACCCATTCATGCATCCTAACAGGAATCTTAAGAGACTGAGTGGAAAGCCAGACAGAGGACCAAGCCTCTTCTGACTGACCTCTAGGATATCCAGTTCTCATGTGGTTTCCAAATACACTCTGCTGCAAAAGTCCCTGTAATTGGCCACTCCCATTTCCTACGGCTAAGTTCTGTTTTGGCCATTTTTAAAATACATAAATGATAAATTTTCTTTGATAATTATGTATCAATAGTCATCCACTAATTACAAGTAAACCACAAAAACAAAATTGTTAAAAATAAAGGCAAAGAAAGGAGGTCAGAAGTCATAACAGAAGATCTGAAAGCCCCTGTAGTTTCTGCTACATTTTCTTGCAAATCTAAAGTGTCTCTAAAAACAATCTGCTCTCCTAAAACAAAAAGCTACTAAATGACTGTTTACAAAACCTGTTAAACTAGCACAGAAAGTGAGAAAAATTGAAAGAGTCCTTTGAAAAACTGTTAAGACATTATAAACCAAAAAGAATATTTACTGTGGTGCAAGGCGGGAGAAGTGCGAGTGGCAGAAGCAGTAGTGGGGCTGGTAGTGGTTTGTAGGGTAAGTGGAAGATTGATGATAACCTGTAAAAATTGATAAGTGGGATGGATCAGCTGTGAAAAACTCCCTGGATGATTCTTCCAAGAAGGTACTCTTGGAAAAGTATAAGTATGTGGAGAACTTTGGTCTTATTGATGGTAGCCCTCACGCATCTCCTGCTTCTTTGCCTAGTGGCTTTGATTTGGGATTACATGCATCCCTTTCCAGAGTTCAAGCCAGTTTTGGCTTTGTGTGTCATATCCTATTTTGTGAGATGGGGATTCTGACCATTTATACCTCATATAAAGAGAAGAGTGTCTTTCTTGTGACCCACAGAAAAGTTCCTACAGGAATGGATCCTGATGATATTTGGCAGCTGTCCTCCAGCCTCAAAAGGTTTGATGACAAATATACCCTGAAGTTGACCTTCATCAGTGGGAAGACAAAACAGCAGCAGGAAGCTGAGTTCACCCGTCCATTGCTAAGTTTTTTGACCACAATGGGACTTTGGTCATGGATACATATGAACCTGAAATATCCAGGATCCATGACAGCCTCGCCGCAGAAAGAAAAATAAAATAGCCAATTCTAAAAGCTCTCCTTCTGCTGGATCATACACATTACTGGTGGGTAGGGAAGAGACAGAAAGCTTAAGCTTGGTCAAGTAAGAAATACTAAGGATGCTCCTATTTAGTCCACCCTGGATAAATAGAATTTCCTAGTACAGATATGCAAAGTTGTATCTTTGACGGCTAGCTGTAGCCTCCTTGGTCTGCTGAATGGTTTTCTGTTGTTTTCCTTAAGAAGCATTTTTGTAAAAGCTAAGCATACTTTTTCATTTGTGCTTAACAGTGCTTTATACAGTATAGCTTCGTGCCATGCAATGTTTGAATGCTCAGAAGTGCTAACTGTGCTGGGGTGCAGGAGTGTTCACCTAGAATCCCAGCACTGGAAGGCCGAGGAAGCAGGGTTGAGTTTGAGGCCATCCTGGGCTGTAGAGCCAGGCCCTGTCTTGGGGAGTGGTATTGTAAACTTGTTGCTGACTTTGTGTTGATCCCTGCATCAGCAACTATTTCCTTAAACCCAGGATACAACTTAAGTATGACAGCTTTCCTTTACACACCATTTTTGTGTATAAATATATATATTTGACTTGGGGAAAATTATTTTAAAAAAATTACAAAATAGCTTTTTAATTTGTTTAAAATAGACCTGCCTGTTATATTCTGTGCTCTTAACCAATTAAAGAAGCCAGTGTCATCTTTAGTTATATATTCTCTATGTTTTCCAGTCTTATGTTCCTGTTGATATGTTTGTACCTTTTATTAACTGTCATTTTCTCAAATTTTTTTCAATAAATGAAAGATGTGAAAAAATAAAAAAATAAAAGTAAAAAAAAAAACTACCTTTCAGCTCAACAACTTTACTTTTAGAAGTCTACTCCAAGAAAATATGCAAGGTATTTTGGGAAAGGACACATAAGAACCAAGTAAAACCGGATCTCATTTAAGTAACCCAGTGAAGAAATGGCTAAAGAAACTAGGACTCCAAAAATTAAAATCATAATTATTAGTGAAAGGAAAATGTCTCAGAAAGTTTGGGTGGTGGGGAGAGGATTGTTTTGTTTTTTGGTTTAGGTTTTGTTGTTGTTGTTTTTAACTTTTTATTGATTCTTTGTGAATTTCCCATTATGCTCCAATCCAACTCACTTCCCATCCCTTCATATCTGCCCTCCACCTTTGAAACCCCCATCCCAACCCCACAAAAGAAAACAACTGCAAAAACCTCACTGTGAAAGCTGTGGGTTTTCACAGTGTGTCACACAGTACACACTTTGACCCAAACAACTTTACTTGCAAATAATCGTTGCAATGAGCCATTGTTTTGTTTCAGGCCCTCAATACTGAACCATCAGTACTGGATCCTCGGTGATTCCTCTTGATTACCCTATTATTGCCTTTGTCATGGAGATCTGCAGCTTTGGATCCATAGGACTGGCCCCTTCTTGTGCTCTAGCAGTTCATAGATGGAGTACATGTTGGGGTGGGCCAACTCAAAGCCCTGGATCTGGGCCTGTGTGGAAGCTGAGTTAGTTAGCCCACCAGCTCTCCTATGCCTGTGTCACTAGGGCCAGCTTTTCCAATTTGTTCAGGAAAGGAGTGGAACCAGCTCTTCCACGCTCAAGCTTTCGAGCCTTACAGGCTGGCTCTCCCATGCCCATGCCACCAGGACCAGCTCTACTGTGCTACCCAGGCAATGTGCAGGGCATCGTGTCATTTTAAATAAGGCTTGTATCCCACTTCATGAAACTCTAATCCAGGCAGAAGGATTCACTGGTGTTTAACGGCTTCCAGTCTGACATGAGACCATCTTACAATTTAAAAAAATATAATATATTTTAATAGAAATTGAATACATCCCTTTCTATTCTCTTCTCTCCAGGCCCTCCAAACTACTACCAAACTTCTTTCAGGTCCACTCTACTCTCAAGTTAATGGCTACTTTTCCTTTGATTATTATTGCTACACAATGTGTGTATATGTAAGTATATACATTTACACACATTCATTCATTCATACACACACACATACACACACACACAAACGCACACACATCTGGCTCTTCCTTCTTCCTTCATACATGTTCTTTGTCACTATCACTCTATGTTCCTTCTGCTCTGGCTATTTTTCTTCAGGCTTCCTGTCTACCCTATTCTTACATTCACATGACAACACCAAACTTGCCTTATAAAGAGAATTGAATTGGGAGTAGCTATAAGTTCCCCTCACTGCATCCTCTATAAATCTATGCTAAAGATAAGCTATTTTGGTGTGTGTGATCACACGTAGAGTTCTGAACTTTCTTCCAGAATAAATAACATGCATTAGACTGAAGCATATGCCAATCAAGATCCAAATTCACTCCAAGTCTTCAGGTGAACCTAGTACTTCATAGAATTGTGTGTTATCACTGTTCCTTGAAAATTTATGATACAGAAAACATTGAAATTGTCACAGAGCACAAAACTAGCATATACCCAGAAGATCCTCCAACATGTAATAAGGACACATGCTCCACTATGTTCACAGCAGCCTTATTTATAATAGTCAAAAGTTGGAAACAACCCAACTGTCCCTCAACAGAGGAATGGATACAGAAAACGTGGTACATTTACACAATGGAATATACTCAGTTATTAAAAACAATGACTTCATGAATTCGCAGGGAAATAGATGGACCTAGAAAATATTCTGAGTGAGGTAACCCAGTCACAAAAGAACACACATGGTATGCACTCACTGATAAGTGGATATTAGCCCAAAAGCTCGGAATAACCAAGATACAATTCACAGACCACATGAAGCTCATGAAGAAGGAAGATCAAAGTGTGCATGCTTCAGTGCTTCTTAGCACAAACAAAATACTTACAGGAGGAAATATGGAGACAAAGTATGGAGCAGAGACTGAAGGACAGGCCATCCAGAGCCTGCTCCACCTGGGGATCCATCCCATATACAGTCGCCAAACCTGGATGTTATTGCAGATGCCAAGGAACCTGATATAGCTGTCTCCTCAGAGGCTCTTCCAGAGCCTGACAAGTACAGATGTGGATGCTCACAGTCAACCATTGGACTGCTCACAGGGTCTCCAACGGACAAGTTAGAGAAGAATTGAAGGAGCTGAGGGCGTTTGCAGCCCTATGGGGGGAGCAACAGTGGACCACCTTAAACAACTAACATGCTTTACAAATTGCTGAACGAGGAACAGAATCCTGAAGCCAATCCTTAGAATTCTAACTTCATAATCAGAACATAACATATGGAGTGTTGACTTGCTACCGAAGCAACAATAGCATGCTCTTGTACTTACTACTTTAATACTTAATGTCTTCAGAGTTGAGTGATGGGTAGGAAGTGCCTGGATCACTTCCATAGGATATTACAAGGATGATGTCCAGGCCATTCTGTATACAACACTTAGTTTCTGCATCTTGAAACTATTTGAGAAGAACTTAGAAAAATTAATAGTATATTTTTAAATGAGTCTGCCTTTTTTATTTATTTTAAGTTAGCTTACAATGCTGTCTTTTATTTTTTAAGCTTAACTCATACTTTCTATAGCAAAACCTATACGGATAGTCTGAAACTAACATAAAAGAAAAACACAGATCAGTGGAAGTTTGGAATGTCCAGAAGTATAGTTTATATTTATGAACAGTTAGTCTTCTACAGGACTCAAGAAAATATTAAGGGATAAAAGTATCATCAACAGGCTTTTTGTTGTTTTTGTTTTTGCTTTTGCTTATTCTGAAATAACTGGGCATTGACACACAAAGGAGTCACGTTGGATGATTACATCATACCATAGGCAAACATTTCTTCTAAACAAATAACAAAACAGAAGCAAAGAAACTGAAACATTAATAGTATTAGAAAGACATAATAAGCCGGGCAGTGGTGGCACACACCTTTAATCCCAGCACTTGGGAGGCAGAGGCAGGCAGATTTCTGAGTTCGAGTCCAGCCTGGTCTACAGAGTGAGTTCCAGGACAGCCAAGGCTATACAGAGAAACCCTGTCTAGAAAAACAAAACCAAACAAACAAACAAAAGAAAGACATAATAAATTATTAACACTGGATTAGGGAATGGTTTCTTATATATAACAAATAATGATCATGCAAGTAACAACACCAGACAAGTATCAAAATTAGAAACACATACTTTAAAGCAAGTCATTTAGTAAGAAGACAATGCACATAATTGGAGAAAATGTTTACAAATCTTATAAGGACATATTATCTATAATAAATAAAAAAGTCTGGCAATTCAGTAAATACAATGCAACAACAACATGGGCAAAGGGTTTCAGTAAATGCTTAGCAGAAGATTACCGTCAATAGCATAAGAAACATCATTCAACTTCATGAATCATCATAAAATGAGTCAATATTATGTGCTATGACTTCACACCCACATATGCAATCCCAAGTGCTTGTGGGAGTGCAGAGAATGTGGAATGCTCTTATATTGCTTGTGAGAATGTAAAACAGCATGTCCTTGTTTTACATTGGAACCTTGGAATGCTATCTTTAGAAACCTTGGAAAACATTTTTCATTTTCTCTAAGTTTAAATATAGGTGTAATATAGTACATTTAAATAATTCTAAAGTTTACAAGTTTATCTACTTTGTTGGAATTTTTTAATACTATAGTTTTAATTTAGCTATGTGTTTGCAATTTTGAATATGTATAAGATTAGATGATACAGTGTTAGTCCCCAAAACAATGAGAATAGATTTTGGAATAACTTCAGCATCCTCATAAACACTGCTAGGACCATCCTCTGACATATAGAGCTAGAAGCTGGGTTTGTATATTTATTGTATTTATTGCTCTAATTCTAAGCAAGACAAAGAAGCAGAATGAGTAGCTTTAATCCAGGGTCAATAGTGCATTGTGATGCCATAGAGAATAGCTATAAATTCATAAAAATAAGAGCAATGGAGACTGATATGTACCAAAGCCATATATTAAATGTTTCATTTGGTTCTTGCTTAGACAAAATGTCAGCCTGTCTGCCCTTTACTATTAAGTTAAAGAGGAAAAAGGATCCAATAATTCTGAAACAGAAAGATAATTTTATTAAAAGAAATTGAGGTAGTCACATGACAATATTGATAGAATTCACTTAACTGGTAATAATGAGATTAATTTTGACATGTTGCATTCCTAGATTCTTTTTGGCTTTAGTTCAAGTAATGAACACAAATATAAAACATAAATATTTCCACTAAAATCAATTTTAAAATAAGACATTGATGATATACCAAAAAAGAGAAAATAAAAACTTTAATTCCTGACTCTAGTCATGTTATTTCAATATTGTTGAATTTTTTAACTTAATGTTTAAATCAGTTCAATCTATCTCACCCTAGACCATTCACATAATACATATTATGGTTTTGTTTTTGTTTTTATAATCTACAACCCACAATGCTATGGATGTGGACACCTGGGACAGCACTTACTTGTATATCTGAATTGAAACATTTGGTTGTGGTAAAATAATATATATTGGAATTTACTTGATCTATGGTAACATAAATACATTCTTTTAGGATACTTAATCATTATAACTCTATCAAAATATTTTATACCTTATTTGATTTTAAACTTTAATTTTCATGAATGTAGTAATGTTTATTTTGAATATCATCATATTTTTATTTAGAAGTCTGGATTTTGAGAATGTAACTAACTCTAAAAATGTTACTTCCATTTCATGCTGCATTCATACTTGGGTATTAGGAGCCCAGTATGCAAATGTGAACAACAAAAACTAACGTTAGGAAAATGTCTCATTCTGCATTGGGTTGCATGAGATTGAATTATTGTTTGTTTATGCCATTAATATTAATTCTCTGACATACTGTGAATAATTAACTTTGATAATTATGATGTCTGTATTTACTGGCCAGATCTTATTTATAGTACTTAAAAAAAAAATAAAATCTTCCTTCTGGAAGAGGTTTTTTTTAAATACCCTTAATAGATTATGATACATTTGTCACAGATAAACGGAAATTACAACAGCTCTTATATATACAATCAAATTATCCAAAAACATGTCCACATAAATTCCCATGAATGTTGCCAACATCTTTATTCATAATGTTCCTATAAGTTGGATCTAAAATGTCCTGCTTGGTCCCTAGCCTGGTGACACTTTTGGTAGGTGGTAGAGTTTTATAAGATGGAGTCTTGTGGAGTCTTAGGACATTAGGGAATGCCTTCAAAGGGACTGTGAGACTCCATTCTCTTGCTTTCTTTCTATTCATTTTTGGCCCTGAGATGAATGGATTTGTTCTACCAACCACTCTCTTTCAAGTTTGTGCTTGACGCTCCATGATCACAAAAACATTAACCAAGATTTGGTGTGATGGTTTGAATAGAAATGGCCCCCATAACTCATGTGTTTGAATTCTTGACCCAGAGGAGTACAACAAATGCCTTGTTGGGGTAGGCTTTGAAGTCTCATTGCTCAAGCGTTGCCCAGTGTAAACACACAATCTTCTAAAAGCTGACTGCAGATTCAACAGGCAGAACTCTCAGCTCCTTCTCCAACACCATGTCTGCTTGCACACTGCTGTTTCCCACCATGACAATAATGGATTAAACCTCTGAAATGGTAAGACAGCACCAATGAAATCTTTCTTAACTAATAGATTAATTCAGAGAATGCTACACAGGACTTGGCTCCTGAGTTAAGGTTCCCATATTAGTTCCTCAAAATTATTTCAGAGAAGCAATGATTCTGAATTCTTCTAGAAATCTGATCATTGAAAAAGAAAACAGGTAACTTCCAGAGAGCTCAACTTTGTTGCCCAGTCTGAGAAATTGTCATTCATAATTCAACTCTTAATCTTTCTGTTACATGTAAATTATTTTTTCATGAAGATGAAATTTTAATAAATGAAAATTAAAAATGCTGAGGATCTTTCTTATACATTAGAGGATTGTAAGACTATAGTAGATGTTTATAGATTCATTTAATATACATGCTTTTTTCTAATTTAAGTATGTTATAAAAGAATATGCCTGTCTTTTGTTTCATTGGACTAAAATACTTTGGCCATTTATTATAAAAAAATGATCAGTGTATATCTACAACGAGGAGTGTGTGAACATTTCATATGCTAACCATTTTGAGAGAATCAAAGAACCTGACCTCAGCTTGCCCTGTTATTTTGGTCTGGAATATAAAGGACGCAAAATCTTAAATGAAGTATATAATTGAGATTCACAAAAGTTGGAAGAAGATAAACAATACCACAAGAATTCAAAAGAGAGAAATAATAATAATAACTAATAATTAAGGAGTCACAAGCATGGAGCTAAAGCCTAAACATGAGGTCTTATTACAGACCAACTGAGCCAGAAGATCCAGTAAAGAGTTTTGGCAATCTGCATCAGATCAAGCTCACAAGCTATTCTGCTGCAAGCTTAAATTAAGTAGACACTGGGTTAAACAATGACTTTGCAATATAAGGGGTTACTTAAAGGAGTGCCACAGCTCTATAGTATGGTCACAGGTATCTACAAATATACTATTGAATACAAAAAATAATTGCCAAGTAAATCATATTCTACCATACATGTATGTATTTAAGACATAACGTACTTACAAATGCTTAGTATATCTCTAGTTGTATGTATGTGTGTGTCTGTGTGTGTTTTTGTGTGTATGCATGTATGTGTGTGTATTGTGTGTGGATGAGTAGTGTATATGAATGTACATGTCTTTGTATGTTTGTATGTATATGTATGAGAGTGTGTATGTGCTGGATTTTAGTATTAAACTCAATCCTTTGAAATATATGAATGATAAGGTTTTGTTGGCATATTTGTTTTAGCTACTTTTCTGGGTTATTATATCTTTATATCTCTCACCCTTCAACCTTATTCCACCCAAGTCCCTTCCAAGCCCTGCCTCCCAACAGTAGGTAAGAGAGAAAGAAGGTTAGAGGGGAAAGGGGACATAGATCTCTTTAGGCTACTTCCTGTTAATTAGTGCCCCTGCATTGGGTTCCTGGCGAGTCCAATCCTCCTCTTCAGGATATCTCCAACTTCTTTTCTTCAATCCACATCAACCACCATGAACAGGGGAGAAGCAGGCTCTCTCAGTGCTCTCACATGTAAACTCTCTCCAGCCTCCCCAGAATTAAACTATATGTAGCTGGCAAAAATTATGCTCCCTTAGAGCACAAGACAATTATAGTTGATGGTTTTGGACAAACTGAAGCAACCCATATTCCACACCTGATATTAAAACAAAAATATTCACACAAAATAGTTGGGGTTTTTAAAGATACCAAAATTCTCACTTTAGGTTTTTGCATGTAAACATGTTTCTACAATTTGAAATGTACAAATAGTATATATATTTCTGTTTCCATGGTATAACACTTAACATATTTGTTGTTCATGAGTTTTAATGGAAAGTATTGGGTTTTTTTAGATAATTGGTTCTTATTTCATTTATTTTCTACTCGTACAGCATGAATTTTAGCGATTTCTTTCTACTCTACTATGTTTTTCCTCTAGAGCTCTTTTTGGGATATTATATTGAAATTTTATTGCCGGGCAGTGGTGGGCAACCTTTAGTCCCAGCACTTGGGAGGCAGAGGCAGGCGGATTTCTGAGTTCGAGGCCAGCTTGGTCTACAGAGTGAGTTCCAGGACAGCCAGGGCTACACAGAAAAACCCTAACTCGAAAAACCAAAAAAAAAAAAAGAAGAAAAAGAAAGAAAGAAATTTTTATTGGATTTTAATCTTTTTTACTTCTCATAATAAGAATTTAAAGGCATAGGTATACACTTTTTATTTGATTTGATTTCCTGTACATTTAAAGAGCTCGGCTTTATTCTTTTCAAATACTAATTTTTCTTCTATTGATTTTTTTTCCATTTAAAAAAATACTTAATTTCAGGAGATGTAAAAAAATGTTGTCAAAATGCCTTGAAAGGTGGAATTCCCTGTGCTGTCAGAAGTGTTAATTTCTCGGTATCCTTAGTTCTTAGTAGTCTTGCATCACCTAGCATCTGTAGAAACTCTCCCTAGGTCAACTGCTACCAGAGGCCTTGTTTGTGTCCCAGCACTGTTCCTTAGGAGTTCCTGAAATTCATAGTGTCCTTGATGTTTCTCTCTGCTGGAAGAGCTGTGCTGCTACAATACTGTGTGGGTGGCAGTTTTACTTCATTTATGAACTGTTAAGCCAGCCTCTGTTCAGTCAAGACAATAAATCTCAGTGTAATCAAACCCAGAAAGACATTATAAAGAACCATAAGATTGTAATAGGAAAATATTATGAAGCTATAAAGAAAAAGATAGGAAAGGGCACAGCATACCAGCAGAGGGAGAACAGGAGGAGAGGAAGCAGAGAGGTGAGGGAGAAGGTGAGAGAGAGGAGGGGTGATGAGGGAAGAGAAGGGAGGCGAGGGCAGTAAAAAGAGACCATCCTTTAAGAATTCCATAGATTGTGTGCAGTCATGTACCTAGGGGATCTTCAACCATGTGTCTAGCTAGGGAGAGTAACAGAAGCTAAACTTCATATGCGCAGGTAAAACCTTATGAGCACAGACCAAGTACAGCTAGAATAGCAATTAACACACTGGAGTAGCTCATGAGATAGTTGAGGGCCAGGGCTACAAGGTTCGGTGAGGGTTCATACAGGCCCAATGTAGTGCTAGTGAAGAACTCTAGTGAAAATCCTTTGACACAAACATAGTTATCAGCCAGGCTGTAGGACCAGGAGGCACTGGAAGAAAATTCCTCCTTTTTACTGGAGTCTTTACGGTGCCCTCATAATCTATGACATACTTAAATTAAAAATGCTTTTTTCTAGTCCTATTCATATGGGTATGACATCTTCTAGGTCTCATATCCACAGTGGAAGCAAAAGTCTAATTGTAAGCCACTCTCAAGAAGGGCTTGCCTATGGTGCAAAGATTTGTTGTCTTGCTTGCCAAGTGCAGATTAATGTGGTTTAGTTAGCTTCTCTACCATTGGCAGCTGCGACCATACGCTTTCCAGAAAATCTGAATGCCAGCCTTTGTACTTATCATGTTATTCAATCTCTGTCTTCTCTCCTTCCCCCTACTCCTTCATCCCTTCACACTCCCTTTCTCCCAGTGTACTATGCCCTTTGGTATTTTTTTCCTATAGCTTCATAATACTTTCCTATCATAATCACATGCTCTTGTGTCTTTACAACATGTTTCCTATTTTAGCTTACATTTTATATCTTGACTCAGCAGACACTTACATAACTGTTCACAGATGAAAATGGTCAGTCTATCTTTTAAAGGACAAAATCATGGTGAGTGGGCAGTGTCTAGTGGGAGCTCAACATTTACTTCTCCAGCATGGTCATTAAAATGTTGTCAAAAAGAGGAGGAGGGATGGGATGGGGGCTTCTAGGGAGTGAAAGGGGGAAAGGGGATGGCATCTGAAATATAAATAAATAAAATATCCAATAAATCCATCTATTGAAATAACCAATATTCTACTGAGGATAATTTTTAGAGTCTTGTTCTATTCTTTGGAGTGGAGGAAGTAAGGTTGAAACTCATATCCTAATTTCTTTCTAAAGACCAAGGCTCTCATAGCATTGGCTGCGGAATTACTATTGTCTGTGGCTAGCAATTGTTAGACAGGAATTTTTGTGTTTTGAACATTTTGTGCATGCGTATAATGTGTTTTAATCAAGAACTCCCTTTCCCTCCTCCACCTGGTCTCTTCCCTATTCCCCCACTGTTATTCTCTCCCAATTTCATGTGTTCTTTTTCAAAACCACTTAGTACTGCCAGTATGTATATGGATTGTGGAGCCATCTACTGGATCATTAGCCTCTAAAAGACCACAACCTTGAAGAAAAAGACTTTCCCTCTCCCAGAAACTGTCCATTGCTAATAACTCCTCAGCCAGAGCAGGCTTCACGACCTCTTCTTTTACTTGTGCTTTGATTTTTTTCTTACCCAAGATTTTTGAATTTTTTTTTATTGAATGTTATTTTACATCTATGACTATTTTGCCTGTCTGTATGTTTGTGCACAATGTGTGTGCCTGGTGTCTTTGGAATTCTGAAGAGGGTTTAAGATGCCCTAGAACTGGTTACAGACGTTGTGAGTCATCATGTTGATGCTGGGATTCAAGCTCTGGTCCCTTAAAAGGCAACACATGTTCTAGGTTTCTGTGCTATCTCTGGCTCTCTGCCCCCTGCAGATTTTTTTAAATACATAGATGCTTTATAAGGGGTGCCTAAAATATGATAAAAAAATTTGATGGAAGAAAATGGTAGTAAAATATAACACAAAAACAAAACTACAGCAGTTGTTGGAACCAAGAGTAAATATTAGACTAAAGTGCTTAAGCACGGAGACAATGACATTAGATTTCTTATGGTGAACATTCCATTGAAACAAGAATTGAGAGCAAGTCTAAATGAGCATGTCTCTAAGATCTCCTCACACTATGTTGGAGAAAGACAAGGTCATCAACATAGTTATAAATTTGATGACATCTTTAAGTTTCATCAGATAAAAGAGCTACAATATCAAATTATTTAAATTTGAACAGCAAAGTTAACAATACTGACTTAGGGAGCACATGTAGAACTTTATACCAAACAGCTAGACAACATAAAATAATTAATTTTTTTTTAACAACATCATTTATAAATACAATATGTATATATATAATATATATCTTATAAAGGGCCAAGAAGAAGCATGTCACCATAAACTTTAGGGAACCGATACACTCAAATATTAGTTGTCACAGACTACATTAGAAGTTAAATAAAGATGAATGTTTTGAGTGTTTTCTACATATGGAAACATGTAAATATTTAGGAATTAAAAAGGCTTAATTTAAAAAAATCAAAATATATAATAATCCAATTATTACCTTTCAAAATTAGTGATGCACATCTAAAGAAAAAGAGGTTGTAATTGTAAATGCTATTGAAGAAAACTAGAAAATGAATGAGCTAATACTGATTATCTAACACAAAAAGTAAATAAAAGAGTAAACACAAAACAAACATAGAGGACACATTGATCACTGAGCAGGTGGAGACAGCCTATGGCTTCCAAAGGTCATTTGAAATGTATACTTCATAAAGCAGCAGTCGTCTCCATTCCAATCTTTTCTATGTCTACACTTCCAAACAAGTCACAACACTAAGAATTAAAAAAGCAAGTAACAGAGGTAGAATACAGGCTACACACCTGACCAAGAAGTACAATTTTTATTCTAGCAGATTACGTTTATAGGAGAAGACTAAAAAACAAATTTCTGACATAAATGTACAGGTCATCTAAAAATAATTCAAATAAGTGATAAAGATAAGAACACATTTCCAAAATACATAAAAAAGGACCAGAAAGAAATTGGTTGGCAGCCAGGAGTGCCAAAGCACTTGTAATGCCTGTCCTCAAAACATAAAGGGATGAAGGTCACCGTGAGTATGAGGTCAGCCTAGCTACATGACCAGCCAGGGTGACATAGCATGATTGAACCTTTGCAGTATTTTATCCTGCAGTGACAGTAGCAAAGATATAAACATGTAATAATGTCAAGTGATTATAGATAGGAAGAATTTGAAACACATTATTCATGTTAGATTTTTTTTTTTTTTATGACAGGAGCAATATAACTTTTCTCTCTTCTCCAATTTTCTAAAATAGGTATACTCAATGAAAGAATATGTAAGCCAGGAGTAGTGGCTCATGCCTTTAATCCCAGCACTTGGGAGGCAGAGGCAAGTGGATTTCTGAGTTCGAGGCCAGCCTGGTCTACAGAGTGAGTTCCAGGACAGCCAGGGCTACACAGAAAAACCCTGTCTCAAAAAAAAAAAAAAAAAAAAAAACAAAGAAAGAATATGTATATGTAAAATGTTGTTGTTGTTGACACTACTATCTTGATGATTTTGCAAGTAGTAAAACAGTCATTCTTATTTCCTTGGGAATTGAACTCTTGATGGTCTGATCCTCAGATTTCTGTTTTTAAGATTTTATAATTACTGTAATTACAGCACAAATTTGAAAGCTCTTCTCTCTGACAGCTGTGTCTGTACTCATCAGACAATGAACTACATTTATTTTTTTTTTAAATCTTCATTCTAGGTGCATGTGGATCTTGAACTCTGGCCCAGATCATAATCAGCCAGATGGATATTATTGGCACGAAGCTTTATGTATCTTTATTAAGAAGTTAAACCACTTTCTCTGAATATATTTGAATAATGTTTTATTTCATTAAAATTGCTAGTCTGGTGTTTTCCTAAAAAAATGAAACACATGAAATTTAAAAGTAATTATTATAACAACTCAAGAGTCTGCTGCCTAGTTCTGCTCTGCTGTGAGTCAGCAGTCAACTGACAAGCTGGGACTAGATCACCCAGAAGGCTTTGTTCAACAGCTGCTTGTTAACTGGGGCAAAATGGGTAACAGGCCATAGATCTTTCATCATCTAGAAGGCTAAGCCAAAGCTTCTTTCATTGATGACTATGACAGCAAAGGATCAAGGAAGCTATTTAAGTCTTTATTCTAAGCTCCAACAACTGAACTCTACAGGTCTAGTTGGACACTGGATTCAATCTTACGGTTTTAGTCCCTGCAAAATAATGTGCTTCCCAACCTTGCCCTGTGATCACAATTACTTTCACTCTACCCCTATGCAAACTACTGCTCTCCTAGTATCCTCAAAAATCTATTTGAATTTTGGCATCAAGATCAGTCAAGATTGGTATTACACTGTTGGCATCTTTTGCAAATACAAATGAGGACACATGGATTCAGGAGCTTGAGGTAAAACTAAAACCAAAACCAAAAACACTATTAATAAATGCAATCCATAGTAGTCACTGGAGCTTAGCAGCTTTGGAACTGCAGTGAGAGATGCTCTTGCTACTCTCTTGGGTGTTAACTGGTGTACATTCATTGCCACAGGATGCTGTGCATGAAGACACTGTCATTCAAATACATCACGTGCTTGTCTATATTCACCTCCCACATCTTCCCGCTTTCCTTCCCCCACAGTTTCCTTTCTTCATAGTCTTACTTCTTCTCGCTCTGTAAACATCTGGTGGCAGTAGTGGTGGTGGTGGTGGTGTGTGTGTGTGTGTGTGTGTGTGTGTTTGTGTGTGTGTGTATAGAGAGAGAGAGAATATGAATCTGTATAAAATCTAGATCAACAGTAGAGATAAAATATGTTATTTTGAGTGTACATTATTTCACACTATACATTGGTCTATAGTTGTATCCATTTTTTTCTGAAATAAAATAAAACAAACAACACAATTTCATTTTCTTTATAGCTGACTAAAAATCTGGAGTACACATTCCACATATTCTTTATCAGTTTATCTGTTGATAGTGAGGCAGATTCCCTAACTTGGCTCTTTTGAAGAGCGTCATAATGAACATGAATATGCAGGCATCTGCATGTGTAACCTGGAGCCCTTCAGATACATATTCGGAAGTGGTATCATTGGGTCACATGTTGCAGTGGCATACTAAGGTCTATTTTAAGTTTTTAAGT
This sequence comes from Mastomys natalensis, assembly GCA_021653895.1. NCBI lineage: Eukaryota > Metazoa > Chordata > Mammalia > Rodentia > Muridae > Mastomys > Mastomys natalensis. The sequence goes on from JAJTUV010000572.1 coordinate 226,742, forward strand.
AATTTCTATCCTGATTTTCATAGGACTAATTCAGTTTCCATTCCCACCAATGGGATATAAGGGTTCCTATTTGCAATACATTTGCGAGTATCTGTTGCCTTTTTTTTTCTTAATAATAGCCAATATTGCAAGTGCAATGGACTCTCAAGTGTGGCTCTAAGTTGCATCCCCATGGTTAAGGATGTTGAACGTTTCTTCATCTATTTATTGTTTATTTATGCTTCACATTTATGCAATTGGCTATTTGGTTTTCTGATATTCAGAGTTTTGAGTTCTTTATTGTTTCAGCTGTTAATGCTTTCTACCAGATATATATCTAGAAAATATTTTCTCCTACAAAGCTGTCTCTTCCTCTGCTGGACAGAAACTTTATAACCTTATAAAACTCTATTTGTCAATTCTTGGTTTCACTTCCTGAGCGATGGGTTCATTTTCAGAAAGGCCTTGCCTTTGTTTATAACTTGAAATGTCTGCCTTTCTTTTTTTTCTAACAGCTTCAGAGACTCACAGTTTACATCAAGGTCTTTGATCTATTTTTAATTGACATCTGTGGAAGATGAGAAATAAAGATCCATCTTCATTCTTCTATGTGTGAAGAAACTGTCGTTTTTCCAATGTACATATTTTTATATCTTTGTCAAAAATCAGATGGCTGTAGCTGTGGCTTTATTTCTAGGCCCTGTATTTTGCTACATTTGTCACCATTTCTGCCAACAATATGCAATTTTTGTTACTAACACTCTAAAGTATAATTGGAGATTCATTATTATGATACTGCCTTGTTCTTTCTGCGAAGATGTCTCTGTTTGTTTGGGATCTTTTGCATTTCCTTATAATTTTAAGATTTGCCTAGTTAAGGAAAGAATGTTAATGAAATTTATAAAGCAATTGAGTAGCATCTGTAGACCAATTTGATTATTACAGACATTTTCACTCAATTAATTATAGTAGTCTGTAAACAAGATATTCCTATTCTACTTTCTTGCATATTTTTCTTCAGTGTCTAAGTTTTTTCTTTGTAGTGATCCTGTTCTTCCTTGGTTATGTTTATTCCTAGGTGTTTGTAAGCTATTGTGAATGAGTTTGTCTTCCTGATTTACTTCTTGACATTTTTGTTATGTGAATGTTACTGATGTTATCTATGATGGTAATGATGATTATCTTTTTCTACTTTGTTGAAATTTTTGAGTTCTTATGTCCTCATATATAGGGCTATAATGTCTTCAAATACAGATTATATAATTTCTTACTCTCTTGTTTGTCTCTTTTATTTCTTTCTTTCATTTTTTTGCTCTAGCAAATAAGATGTGAACACTATTGAGTAAGAGTGGAAAAAGCAGATATCCTTGTCTTTGAGTTTTTTTCACATATGGTATCCTGTTGGCTATAGGTTTCTTTTGTATTGCCTTTATTGTGTTGTGTCTTTATTCTATCCTAATTTGTTCAGGGCTTTTATCAAGACTTTGTCAAATACCTTTTCTCCATCTCTTGAGATAATTCTGTTTCTGATCTTGAGTCTATGTTTCTGACCTTGAGTCTATTTATATGATATATTACATTTCTTGATTTATATATATTAAAGTAATTTTGCATCCCTGGAACTTAACAAAATTGGTGATAATGAAGGTTCCTTTTTACTGGATTGTTGAGAATTTTTCATCTATGTCATCAGGAGTTGACTATGAATACTTTTGTGTTGCATCCTTATTCAATGTTAATATCAGGATGATGCTGCCTTTGTGGAGTGCGTTTAACAGTATTTTTCCCTTAAGTACATAAGTATCTTAATTTTGTAATTGAAAACATTGATCTGGTCAGAAGAAAACACTGTAAAACTGAATAGTACTTTTCTAATAATGTGGGGGAAAGCCAGTTATTAGTACTTGGAGACAGAGAATGAGGTTTGCAGGCTGCTCAGACAAGAAGCACCAAGTCAAGAACCAGTACTTCCACTATCCTCCAAAGAAAGAAAGAAGGAAAAGCATAATCAAAATACATGGACTCTGTCTTGTGTTGACCAATCACTCCTGGGCATGTGGCATCTCCTGTAATATGGTTGATATAGCCAGCAAAACTCCCTTGAAGGAAACTGATTTTCCACCAGAATTTGGGTGGAATTGGGGAGAGGGAAGAATGTTATCAAAATATATTTTCTAATTTTTTTTTAATAAAAGTAAGTTAATTTTTTAAAGAAAGGAAAATATAAATCACATTCTTTTAAGATAAAAAAGTATTGTATTTATGAATATTAAAAAGTAATGGTGCCGGGCAGTGGTGGTGCACACCTTTAATCCCAGCACTTGGGGGCAGAGGTGAGCAGATTTATGAGTTCGAGGCCAGCCTGGTCTACATAGTGAGTTCCAGGACAGCCAGGGCTACACAGAGAAACCCTGTCTCAAAAACCAAAAAAAAAAAAAAAAAAAAAAAGTAATGGTAAAATATCCCAAAAGTATAGATTTAAAATAGAGACATTAATAACAGATGAGCATTATATTCTCAATACTAAGTAGAAACCAATCCTAGCCTAGAAAACTTTATTGTGACATTTAAGACAATTCGTATTAAAACAGTTCATCTAATGGTCGCTTGTCTGTGTTACTGGTCACTCAGAACTGTGACAGAAGATAAGATCAATAAGCCAAGAATTTAAATATGTGTATGCATATGTTTGTATGCGTGTGTGTGCATGAGGCTGTGTGCATGTGTCTTGTGTGCCTGTGTGCATGTGTGTGTACCTTTAACTCAAACAACATTTTAAAACCTCTATATTCCATATACTTTTAAAATGTAATTACTTATTAATTTTCATCTTCAGAAGAAAACCTACATGTGAATCCTATATAAAATGAAACGTATGTAAAAGCTTTAACTTGCATGGCCATATTTCAAAGAAAAAAGGAAAATGTTTAGAATTTGTCTCCTACCCTGCAATAAGTAATTGATGGATGAGGGACTTAGACCTGTGTTTGCTGTATCTCAAAGCTTGTAGTTTCCCATTTGAGACCAAATGAGAAAGATTTTAGCTGCTACGATGCACAAGGTAAAATCACCAAAGGGAAGCTAATATTGACTTCCTGAACCTTCAGTTTAAAGGTGTTCCCACCCTGAAATTTTAATGATATTTGAACAAAAAGTACTCTACTTTTAGTTTGTACTGAGCCAGGAATATTATTTAAATATTCTGTTGCTAGAAAATACCTCAGCATTTCTCTAAAAAGTCTTCCTTTGGTACGATCTATCCTAATCAATAAGCAAGGTTGTTCTTAAGCATTTTTTGTACTGATCCTTTGTTTTAATTATTGGGGAAGCAACTTTCCCTCTCCAAGTTCACTATTCTCTCTCCCAGGTGGAAAAGTTCTAGTGTACTCATTTGATGTTGAGATGCTTCCTTCTAATGACGCTGCCTTCTGGAGTTCCAGGTCCCTTTGTAGATCTCTAGACAGCTGAGCCTTGACTCTGAACAAATCTCAGAGATCGGTATGACTTCATGTAATTTATTTAATAAATTATTTGATCCATGTAAAAATCATCTTTTAAATACCCTGTCTGGGAGGCCGAGATGACACTGAAGATGATGCCCCCATCTAGGAAGACTGAGTTGCTCCATCATTCTGTTTCCATAGTCTCTTATCCAAATTCCTTTAATAGTCATTATTTCCCGGAAGCATTACTGTTGCTTTAATTGTGTTTCTCATCTCCTTCCAGGTTCCTTAAGTATTTGAATACAAGCTTGCCTGGCATTTATAGTTTTGGATCCCTGAAATTTAGTGTAAATCTTTATACATTATAGAAATGAAAGGAGTAAAATTCTAGGGTTGTCCTTCCACTTGGTAAGTATGAATTTTAGTCACAACTGTGAGGACTTCAGATGGGTTTCATAGAACTTCCAGGAGCTAAAGTATCATGAAACCATAGACAGGAGGCAGGAGTGCTTCCTTACCTTAAGCAGTGTTTCTGATTAGATTCTGCTTCTAGATTTTATTTTCCCAATGTGACTTAGTTAATGTTCTAGCTAAAAAGAGAGTAAGTAACTTCTTAAATTAATGTCTTACTGTGAGAAAAAGTGAATAGCTATTAGCATAAATTTCTCCAATAGCATTTGACAATAGCCACTTATAATTATCTGACTTCAAATATAGTTGTTGGAAAATACTTAATGAGGATTTTTTTCTGTACCTTTTCTTCATTTGATTTTTAAAATATATGTCACTTATGTAATAAGTAAGAATATCTTATAGATACATTGACTTATATATAGCATGGCACACAAACAATGAAGGAGTAAAGAAAGGAAGGGCATTTAGAGAGGAATTGACCAGGAAAGAGCTCTGTCCAGTACCTAGACACTGAAAGATACATGGGGTAATAAAACTAGCCATCCAGCCCACAAACCATATGCTCTGGTTGTGGGACAAATCTACAAAAATCAACACAGAAAGTGAATGGCATGGTTTGGTCCTCATTAGAGGACAGGAACTCAAGTGGCCAGAGAAGGAAGTGTGGGACAAGATAGACAGATTACGTCTTTGCTCAAACAATTGGTGGCACAAAGATGGACTGTGTACCTATACCCACTTTTGTGGACTCATAGAGATGGAATATGAACCTGTGATTGATACCTAAGAACCTAGGGGCAAACTTGGAACTTGATTTAAGAGGAGTGACAGCACAGAAACAGACTTTCCACTCCTGTCTTGTCCTCTTTCCTTTACTTTTAACCTTCTAAGGTTAATGACTAACCCAGATATTGTCAGCTTTGTCTGACCCTGTTATTTTTCACCCCTCTTTTGAGAAAGGTCTTTAAAGCACAGAGGTTGGCCTTGGCCCTGAGTCTCCTTACCTCAGTCTTCTATATAGAAGAACAACTAGGTTGTTGTAGGATGCCTGAATCCACTTTTTTAACCCCCTTTTTGTTTTGTTCTAACTTCAGCTGGAGCTACCTTTGCCCCTTAAGACTTCTGCTAATGTTTTTGTCCCAGAAACTCAAACACTCAATATTATTATGGGACCAATACATTTCCCAATGAAATGTAAACCAATGCTCATTTCTAGTATGAAAAATACTAGGGCTTATCCCACTGATGAGCATCATAGCCCATCCACATCCATTTTCTAATAGTCTCTAAGCTACAAACTGATTAATCAACAGCCCATTCATGAGGTTAGAACCCTCAAAATCGAATAACCATTCAGGGCTCCAACTCTGTACATTGCTACACTGAGGTCCAAGCTTTCAGCACTCCATGGAAGTGCAGAGACAAACCAACACAAAGCTCATGACTTCAAGAATTTTAATCAGACTAATGTGCCTATGCTGTCTAAACGAAACAACAAAGTCTAGATGGTACCACATCTATTTTCAGCAAATATTTGCTCATAATTACTCTTGAAATCTATTGCTCAGAGGAAAAAAAAACTTCTTTGAAAATGTTACCACCAGTTGACAATTCTTTGTTACTGAAAAGCATGGACAGTGATGTATAATAACGTTAATGTTTCCCGTGCTTTCCAAACAACTATATTCTGCAATCTGCGCTCCAAGGAGTCATTCTCTTGTTCACATCTGATGATTTAATGAACACCTTTTGTTGGGCTTCAGCTGCCATAGGTAGTGAAACTTTTTAGAGGTTTGGATAGCAGACTAAAACCTTCTGGAAATGATTCACTGTTCTTGAAGCCATTTAAAACAGTTGTGGTTTGTGAGGTATCAAAATAATTGGTATTAGCAGGAAGATGGAAGAAACTGTTTCAAACCTTAGAGGAGCGAGCTTTTTATGACTGTGAAAAATATTGGAGAAAATCAACTTAAGGTCCACTTCCTCAAATGTCTTCACCTCCTAATAGCCCCTAGGCTGTGAACTGATTCATTAAGTAACCCAATTAGAGCCCTCATAACCCATCACCATTCAGGGCCCCAATTCTGTAACAGAGACACAACTATAACAAGTCTCAAGACTTCAACAAAGGAAATAAACTCTAACAGGAGACTCTAAAACATGGTGGCCCACAATAGTTCCATAGGAAACCCCTCCTGTACATCTTTGTCTCCTCCACAAGTACCTGACAACTTCTTCCTCCAGGCTAGATCTGTAGGAGACACACTATGGCTTTTTATGGCCCTGTTACTAATACAGAGCCATGCTCATTGGACTAAATAATCCCACAGGCTGGCCAGGCATTCATGCATAGATAATGGAAATTTGGCTTTCAGTATCCTCTGCCTAAAAAAAGTTTTAGCCAACTCGAGTTTTAAAACTCTTCCTCAAGTTTCATCTGAGATGGGTGTCTTGCTTCTTTTTATCTCATCAGTTATCTGTGGATAGATGTCAACATCTTTCTATGGATCTGTACAGTCAGACAGTTCAGCTCTATCACCCACTGATCTCATTAGCTTGCTTTTGCAATAAATACAGTGGATATTAATTTTTCTTTATTCTTGAAGATTCCATGAATGCCTAGGGGAAGCTATATGAATATCCTAGCTGCTTGTTGCCATAGCACAATGCTGACTTCTGAAGTGTCTCAGCCACTACTGTGAAAAATACCTTATGCCAGACACTTGGCCATCACAAAGCTTAGTGAACTTTGCTTTGATTAAATGAGTAAACAAAATGTCATATATTTCCAACTGAACAGTAAAGTGTGTTCAATAAAAGGAAAAGTGAGATCCATTTAAATGTGCACTGTACAGGATTCTGAAGTCATTTCTACCTACACTCAATGGGTGACATATCTCATGATCACCCAAGAGATGGGTTGTAGTTAGTACAAATGTGGTCCCTCATTTGGAAGAGGGCCATCTAAATCTATGCAGGAAGAATTCCTCATTTGCATGAAGACCTGGACCATAAACAGTCCTTCCTTAAAGTGAAAGCTTTCTGTGATGGAAGTAAACATGTAGCCAGACACCCTCTTTCTGTCCACTCCTTTGATAGCCACCCTATATTATCCCCTGGTGCTGTGACATTCTGTGCAATAAAAGAAATTTTGTTGAGTGGGTATTTTTGCAATTACATTTGAGCTCTATCATTAGTAGGGTGTGCTGAGATGATAACATAAGTGAGAACTACAGCAGTAGCAGTCAAACTGTGGCAGTCATGTTGGTGTGATGGTGGCAGCAACATGATGGTGAAGCACGGGCAGCATAAGAGCTTTAGGGAGCAGCAGGCCAGAAGTGATGTGGTAACAGATGACAGATCTATGAAGAGCTTAAGATGAGAAGCTGCACATCTGGTAGATGGAAGAATTTCAGAGCCTTAAGGGCTGAGTGTCTCCAATTAGCCTGTCTCATGAAGAGCAAATGATGTTATAAAGTTTACCATATAACAAACTTGTGAGCTGCTCACTTATTTGTAATATAAAACCTCACACAATTGGCCCTGGAGGCAAGACTAAGCAACAATTTCTTTTAACTGACCACAGTGTATCCAATTTCTTGTAGGAATGGCATTCTTTCTAAGAACTGTGCTTCTGTCTACTGTGTGTGTTCCTTACTAAAACTTTTACAAGAAACTAGGAAGACAGCACAGTAGGGAAAGGATTTGACAGACCTGAGTTCAGATCCACAAGACCCATGTAAAAGCCATATGTAGTATCCCTGTGGGTAGATGAGAGGCAGACAAGACAATTCCCAAAGTCCATGAGCAAGTTAGCGTCAGTATATTTCAGAAGAAAAAAAAAATTGTCTTGGACAAGGAAGAAGTCAAGGATCTCTACTACACAGGGTTTTCCTCTGACCACCACAAGCATGTGTGGTATGTACCTGCCACACTCTCACAAATGCCATGTATACATATATATACATGAACATGTACATACACACACACACATACACACAGAGAGAGAGAGAGAGAGAGAGAGAGAGAGAGAGAGAGAGAGAGAGAGAGAGAGGTTTTGTTATACACATTTGTATATACACAAAATGCAATATTATATTAAGCATGGTTATTTTGAAAAACATAAAATCATGAGTATTGTTAAGTTCTTATTTATACCTCTCTGAGTTTTTCATTTTAATATATAGAATATATTGTCTTGGTAAGTAAGGTGCACTATGTGTATGTTAATGTAAATTTGCCAACATTTTTATTTATTGGCAACCTTTACAGAATAGACTTTATTGCTTGTAGATATGGAAAGAACAGCATGTTAGCCTTTATTACAAAGGCAGAAGTTTCATTTTTAGGTGCAGCATATTGTCTTAATTAGGACTAATGGCATTGTCAACAAAGAATAAGATTAATCTGGTTGAGAACAAGGAAAAATTACATTACTTTAAGGCTAATTAGATCTGCAGCCCTGGAGACACACATTCAAGTAGCCTTAGAATTTTGTTCCTGTGCTCAGAGAAGATGGAAACTGTGTTTAGGACTTAAACTGACAGGAAGGCTAGTAGTCACAGTGTTTGTTACTCAGGATTATGATTGATGCTGTCAAAAATATAGCATAAATTGAAGCTGTCTTGTAGAAAGGACCATGGCTATCTCATTCATAGCAAAGAAAGGTCATTAAAGGTTAGCTGAAGGTCAGTATGTTGGCATCTAGTCTATAAGCAGACCCTCTCACGGACTGACAGAAACTTCCCTTTTAAATGCACTGAACCAATCTCAATGTTTCTGTTTTCTTCCTGGATGGCATATAAATTTGAAAGAAACAACATGGATTCTTGCTGTAAAATGAGGCTTATAAAATTTGAGCACTTCCAGAAGGTCAATATTTATATTTACTAAAAGTTTAGTCAAAGTTTATCATAGATAAACACATTCCTGTTATGATATTAAATACTAGAATGATACAAAATAATGCTAATCAACTTTCTATATTTCAGATGCCAATCACAGAAGAGTCAGGTTATTATACATTCAAAGGAAGCATTTGTTCTTCAGTGGGAATTATGATTCCATCACATAACCAAAAGCTAGCCCAAGGTTTATTCACCCAAGGACAGAGATGGGGCATTTGAGTGAACTAAAGACAGAGATGGTTAGATCTTGAGTTACTTGCCCTGATTTGGGGTTGATGGATAGGGGCTACTGGCAGAAGACTGCACATTGGTTATTTCCAGGTAACAGCAGATTGTCTTGTGATGACCTACTTCTTGGAATCATAGGGATGTTTACTCAAGCACACACAGTCAATTCACCTCTCAAAATACCACCAACAAGATAAAGTCTTTTTTCCAGTAAGTTCTACACAAGTTTCTCAATATTTTATACATTAAAGACTTAATAAATATTGTTTTCTTAGTTTCCCAAGGACAGTTTTAATACCCTTTCATTAAGTTGTTTTTTTTTTTTTTTTTAAAGAAAATCTGTTGCTAGGGAAACCCATCCATCTGAACAGCATTACATGATGACACCATCGTGAGTGAAAGCAGATGTGGGGCCACAACTTATTTATCTTTCATTTGGCTAGAAAAAAACAAGTACGCTTTCAGCAATGTCTCCATTTTCTTTCTTCTAGTTTTAAAGCTAAGTATAAACAGTGTATATGAAATTTTATCTGACAGTATCATAGACTGTGGAGAATAAAGAAATATAGTTTTACATGTGGAAGGTAAGTAATAAGTGTTTTTTTTTTTTATCATGGGACAGCTGATAACTTTTCAAGGCACTACATTTAAATATCAATATTTACTGTTTTCTTCAACAGTTCATATATTATTTGACCCATTGAAAAACAGTGGAGTGACCACAGTAACTCCCATTTTAAGGACAGCTCTGAGATTCATACTCACATTGTGGACAAGTATAGTTACTATATGAAATGGGTAGCCATATGCTGCTTACAAGCTGCTCCTGGTATATCTCTGTTCCTTCGGGCATATCACTGTCATAGTTGCTTTCCAGTTCTATAATTAATATCATGACCAAAAACAACTTGGGAGAAAAGGTTTTATTTTATCTTGTAGCTTGTAGTTCATCACTGAAGGAACCCAAGCTAGACACTAAAGAAAAACAGGAATCTGGATGCAGAGACCATAGAGGAATACTACTTATTGTCTTTCTTGCTTGTCTCATATTCAACTATCTGTCTTATACATTCCAGGGCTATATCTTCAGGCTAAAACCTCCCACATCAAACCCTAATCAAGAAATTTCCTCACAGACTTGTCTACAGACAAATCCAATGGAGTCATTTTCTTAATTAAGGTTCCATCTTTCTCAAAGATCCTAGTTTGTAACAAACTGACTAGCCAGAATAATTGACACTTTGTCAATTTGACACACAAATGGGTAGATATTAAACCATAGCTTTCCCTGTTTGATTTGTCCCCGAGATCTCATGTTAATATAATAAGACAGTATTACTTTAAAAGTCTCACCTTATAAAATCTTGAACATTTCAAAATCTCAAGTTCTTTAAAAAAAAAAATACAATGTCTTTCTAAAAGCCAAAACTCTCTCAAGTATGTAAACCTAAAAGTAAACTACATATTTCTTATGCTAAGAAGTAAAAGCAAAAAGGCATACTTCTATACTAAGAAGGGCCATTACAATAAAATTAAAGCAACACCAAAATCTAACATTATAAATAGTTCAGTGTCCAATGTCTGGAACCCACTCATTATCCTTTAGTTCTCAAAAGGTTGAGCTCTACTCTACATCTCTGTCATTTACAGCACACATAGGTTGTTTTGGAAAGTCAACCCAGCTCCACTTCACTATGCCACTGTCCTAGGTGGTCATTTTACAGTCTTGGCTTCTTGAATATTCTGGCATCTCCACTACATCTGTAGCTGCACTTTCACTAGTAGCTTCTTCAGAGGTTCTAGAACCCAGCCATCTAGTGCCAAACTTCACATTGTCTTCATCATCTTATTCATCAATCCTGGGGTTTCCACTGTAATTAATGCTGCATCTTCACCAATAGCCTCTTTTGGCTTCTCTTCAAGGAGACCCCAACACTACCACACAACACCATCTCTCAACTACTCTGCATGACCCCTTCATGCTTTCAAAACCAGTTTCATTTAAAAGATGTTAACACTTTATTTGACAAATTCTTCTGCCAGTTGTGTATGTAGCCTTAGCTCCCTCTGGACCACAGATTTTATGTCATGATCCTGTGTAAAAGCTTCCTGGAAGGCTTCACCTCAATGATGCTGATCTCTCATTATTAAAGCTATTTTTTCAGTCCCAATTAAACAAGCCTCTATTATCACAGTAAAGCAATTGTACATTTACTTCATTAACTTCATCTCTAGTTAATCACAGCTGATTCTTCAACCCTATAGAACTAGAAACTAAATATTCTTTGTTCAAAATATTACATAAACTGCCATAATAGAGTCTTTGCTTCCCTCTAAAACTTCACAAGCCAGACCTCCATCATCTTCATTTCTCTCAACTTTATCTTCCAAGATCCCACAGAACAGCTCATTATGCTTTGAACACTTAATGGGTATTACAGTTCAAAGTACTTGCAAGTTTTGTTTAGAAAACCAAGGTTCTGTAATACTCAGGGCAATAAGACAAAAGCTGGTTGATAGACCCCATAACGCACATGCCAGGTTTCAACACACTAACACAATTAGAAAGTGTACAATCAATGCAACTTACATTAAATACTGTAGAAGAAACAAAAGTAATCTTAACTTGACAATTAAAAAAGCCTTACACATCCACTAACAGTTGTTTGAAATCCAGATCCTATCCCACCATTATCTCTTGCTAACATAACCTCATAGAGAACTGCAGCTAACTTCCAAATATGTCTCTGAAAATGTTCAGATCCAGCCTTCCAAATGAAGGAGCATGGTGACTGCCAGAGTGATTGGTGAGAAATGCTGATGCTGGGACAAAGAATGATGCTGACCTGTGTGTGAACTTGCTGAGTGCCCTGAAAATGGTGACTGGGAAGCTGTATTGGACATATGTTCCTGACCCACCTTTGCTTTTCTATACCCCAGATGGGACAAGCTGCCTTTCCTCAAGGTTTTAGACCCTGTGGGACAGAGAATCAAAAAGAGAATTTATAATGACTTGTAGGGTGGTGGGCTGTGAGAGGCAGCTGGGTACTTACCTGGTCAAGCGCAGGCCTCGGACCTGGAGACCCTAAAGGGACGGTAGGTGTTCAGCCTTGCTCCTGGGCCCTGGTTCCTTTCACTTAGGACAGCCCTCTATATCCCTCCCAAAGAGAGGTTTATGTCTCTTGTAGCACAGGTAGAAGGTATGACTACAGGCCACAGAGCCTCAAGAGATCTCCATATTCACGAGATACCTAAAGACCAGGGAGCTAGCAATTGAGCATTCTTTCCCAGACCCTCCTACTACTTTCAAAAGGTATTTAACCTCAGGCTAGCCCTGAGAACAGAGGTACAGCTTCACCCATTTTCCACCATTACAATAAACTTGTTAAAACCATGGACTACCTCTTGTCTTTGGGGCCTGCTGTGGAGAACCATAGAGGGGTCCATCAACTACCAAGTTGCAGTCTAATCTCCCACCAGAGGACTTCTCTACATTACAGCCACAGAGAGGCTGCCAACCCAAGGGGAGCTAGGCAAGCCAGCAATGATCCAGCCAAGCAAGAGTCTCATCGACCCTGCCGGGCATCACCAGAGCTTCTTTCCCTTGCCCCTTTCAGCTGCAGGCTGGTCCAGCCCATATGCTCTGGTCTCAACTCTTCTGCAGCCTCTCAGCAGTGCCTGGGAGTCCAAGGGTCTGAGACCAGTCAATCCCCTCCTGTCTTCTTGTGGGGGGCTCTCCAACCCAAGAGCTCTTGCCTGTGAGGGACCTTAGCATCTGCCCTGCACCGCATGGAGTGAACTCAGTCTATTTCTCCATGCTTCTGCACTCTGAGCTGTGGCTCCAGCCACCTGAGGTGGCAGACACATGGGACCCACAACTCAGCCCAACAATACCCATGCCCACTCGAGAGCTACAGCCCCACAATGACTCTTGTAGTTTTCTTAAATATGACCAGTTATTTGGACTCAATCATGTACTGGTCTAGAAATCAATCTAATATTGGAAAAAATACTTTCAACAGACTGCCATGAAAAATTATAGATTGTATATAAGAAATAGACAATTCAGAAACTCAGTCCAAGTACCCAGTCTTTGTAGCCTTAGGTACTAGGTAGTATTAGAGCTTTCCCCCCTTTTTGACTTGCTTATACCACTCAGGGAACCTATTACAGGCATCAGATAAAAGCCCTGGCTTCATTAGTTTAGGCTCAGCTTCTTCATCCCCACTTTCTTGACACTTGCCTCAAATTGTCTAGACATCTTTTTCACCTTAGGACTCTCTAGTTACTCATGTGGCCCTAGTAAGAGTTCAAGCCCTCCTTGGCTCCATTATCTCTGTAATCCTCCAACCACAAAGCCTTCCACTCTGTCTCATGTTTGGGGGGATAAAAGCTCACATCAAAAATCAGGTTTTATGAGGTCATGAATTTTAGAAGAGAATATAATACCCAAGTAATTAAAACAATACTTTATTCCAGAGGTACAGAACTTCTGAGGCCTTTCAAATTTCTTATTTGTAAGGTATAATCCAGTGTCTATGTCCATAAGAAACACATACACACACACACACACACACACACACACACACACACACACACACACAAGAGAGAGAGAGAGAGCAGAAAAAACTTATAATGGTCATATTACAAGTTCTTTTCCCAGCAGGAAAATCATTTTATGGTTATATCAACTACTTCAGATAATTTTTTCTTTGTGAATAAAATAAAATTTCATAAGTATTTCTTAGATTTCTAAAATTTTTGTCAGAAAGCCTTGCAAATCAGCAACCACAGCTTACAGACCCATTAAACTTATTTCTCACTTTACTACACTAGCACACAAATGTTGATTAGAAGAGAGTCCAGTGTAGGTAGAATGTATGGAATTTAGATGGTCCAGCTCTTAAAGGGGGTGTATTACTCCATGACAAAGTAACCCAAGGATGCTTCCCCCATGACAAGTACAGAACACTATTTTAGAAACAGAAATCCTGTGGTGTTCTTGAGAGAACACAGTCAATTTAATTCTCATCAGCACCAGTGCTTGTGTTGTATGAGTTCCTTCTCTCTGTGCTTTCACATATGACTCACAAATCAGACAAGAATTAGGAATTAACTTTTGCAACAGGCTCCTCAAAATGCCTGACTTAAAATTTAGAAAAGTATACTACTCCGAGGATCATGCATCCAGGCTTGGAGATATGAATTCCAAGGTACTTAACACTTCTTGGCATTAATTTCCTCACTTACATAATTAGATCTTTCTGAAACATATTTGTTCTATCTCAATATGAGGAACATAGGGTTAGAAAAACAAAACACGTATCTTAGCACTTTTGGTGATTACAAAGTCACATTCTTCCTTTCTAGGTCAGATTCCTTGATAGTGTGCCCTATACTGTCAGAGTGATAAGGAGGCGGGGGGTCCTTTAGCAGTGGCAGATGCTGACCACCTTGGCATTCACTTCCCAATAGACTTGAAGGGAAGGTGAAAGCCATGACCTTTGGAGTTTGCTTCTTCACTATGTGCCTGTCACTTGTGAGTTTCATGGAGAAGGTTATTTTCTTCCTAAGAACTATATAGCATACTAGAGAAGAAATGAACCAAGTATCTGGAGCTTTGCTAGGCTCTTATCTTTTATGCCTGTGACAGGGTTCAACTGAAAAGGTGAAGTGAAAAATCTTGATCATTTATATACACCTAAGCCAAAAGCAGTGCCTAACAGAGGCTCAACAAATGTTTGCTGAATGATTGAATGAGCAAAATTCTCAATATTTGCAAGATGCTGTACTTGGCTAATACTCTGTCCTTAAAGAACTGTAAAACCAGTAGATACGGTTATAGCATGAAACAAGAATTATGTTATAAAACAAATGCAGGCTAATACCTTTGCCTATGTATGTTACATGGTTGTCACAAACACATCAGGGGATGGTATCAACTCTATTATTCAAGGACAATTCATTGAGAGTTTATCAGGAGATGAAATGAGTGCTACCTTCGTTTTCTTCCTTCTTTCCTCTGTTCCTTCCTTTCTGACTGACATCCTACTGAATGGAGTTGGCAAGAAAACCAGAAACAAGAAAACTCCTGGAAGAAACCACGCAAAGTTACAGAATGTGATGGTTTATAGAGCTGGGTGAGTCCTGAGATTCTGAACAAAACTTCAGAAGGCAGCTTGTCATCCTAACCTTCCTTTCCCAGTCACCAGCATGAATTGTAGTTCACATTACTTGTGAATAATGCAGAGATAGAAGTAGGAAGTGATAGGTAGTGCCTGAGTTAGGGTTTCTACTCCTGTGATAAAACACCATAACCAAAAGCAATGAGATGAGGAAAGGGTTTTGTTGGGAGCCGACTTCTAACAGAGAGGGACTATCATCTTTACAGCCATCTCGAGCCATATACCCTGACAAGAGACTTGTTTTCAACAGCCCAGAACAGCTGAGCACACTCTGATAAATATCTTGTTTTTCTCACATATCTTGTTTTGCTGCTTAGTGCCCCAAACTGCAAGGCACACGTGGTCTCCACACAGCTAGCTAGGCACACATGGTCTCCACGCTGCAAGGCACATCACATAGTCCCTTCGCTGTGCTTATCCATGAGGGCAAAACACGTGTAAAGGATTAAATACCCAGCATTTCCTTTCAATAACAAGACTTGACCAGACTCTGTCTTGTCTCCATTCTTTCGCATCTCTTGCCCCTCCCCACTCTCTCTCTTGCTAGACCCTGACCGGCAGACCAGACAGCAAGCTCCGGGCGGGAACAAGGTTTATTTTATTTTTGAGCTTACAGCTATGGTGTATCATCTAGCAAGGTCAGGGCAGGAATTTGAGACTGGAACCTGGAAACAGAAACTGGTACAAAGGTCATGAAGGCTGCTACTTACTGCCTTGCTCTCATGACTTGCTTGCCCTGATTCCTTATATTACCTAAGATCATCAAGCTTGACACCACGCACAGTGAGCTGAGGTTCATCACATTGGTTACTGCAACAATCATTAATCAAGAAAATTCGATACAGATTTACCTACAGTATAATCTATGGAGAAAGTTTTTCAATTAAGAGTCCCTCTACCCAAATGGCCCTAGTTGTGTCAGGTTGACATAAAACTAGCCAGCACAGCTGTCATGACCTTCCTAAGTCCTTTCTGATATAAAAGATATAGTCACTTTACTCAAGCATATGTGTGTCTTGGGGTATGTGCAAATACTCTAGAAGATACATGCATGTATACATTACATACACACACACACACACACACACACACACACACATATATATATATATATATATATATATATATATACACAATATTTTTCTAGATTCTGGAGTATCAATATATATGTATATATTATATAGTACATTCATATATTATACAGCAATATCAATCTACAGTTGTAAAACAAATGATTGAAATTATTAACAGCTTAAAATAAAAAATAAATAGAATTTCCAGTGTGATATATTTTAATTAATTGGATTAATTTTCCCAGAGCTCTTAGTTCTGCTACTTCTCAACAAATAATCCAGTCATGTGAAGTCACATAGTCTTGAAATACATCGTTTCCAGGTTTGCCTTGGGATTTTTTTCCAAAGCAGATAAAGAGTCCAGCACATTTGTACTGCTAGGAAAACTCACTTCAAATAGGCAGAATGCCATGAGCAATACCTGTAATCTAATGATGAAGGTGTCATTCTTTCATCTGTTTTTCCTTAGTGTCTCCTGTGTTCAAAGCATTCTTGTGACTGTTAGAATTTTCCATACAATAGCACATTTAATTCTTCACACATCAAAAGTAGATATATCATTTCCATTTTAGACATGAGAAAATGAGGTTAGGTATTTTGCCCAATCCACTCAGCTTGTTGCCAATCCACAGTGACATCATTTGTCACCAGCTCCACAGGCAACATCTTATACCATAGTGCTGTGATTCCTTCTTCTCTGTAGCATGTTTCATCATATTGTAGTATGTTAACACAGAAACTCAGGGACAGAAACAGGGAAGTGAGTGGTGTCATCTTGCCTCTTAAGTCTCAAGTTCAGGATGAGATGTAGTTTCCAAGAGCTTTGTTCTTGTTTCGATGGCGCTCCAGTGGTTACCAACTTAAGTCACTTTGGATGCTATTCCTCAAGCTTGCTTTCCCATGCCACATGGATATCTAAATGCTTCCCTTGTTTTCTATTTGAGATGACATGCATGATGCCTCTGTCATTGTGCCAGTAGAATTGTAGTTTCTTTGAAAATGGTGCTTTCATGACAGTTTTTCTATGCAATAAACTATGCATACAATAGCCACTATTTTATATAGAGAGAATTCATCTTGAAATAATTATATAAACTATTATTTTCTTAAAAGTTTCAAAAGTGTATTTGTACAGCTGTCTTCATTAAAGCCATTAATCTTTATTTCTTCTGCTCTTGTTAAGGTCCAGAACTAAGCAAACCAGATTAGAGAATAAACAAATGAGGCAGTATTGCAAGAGCAGACAGATAATCAATTAAAAAGACAAAAGATCACTTACTTTGTAAATAATAGCTGTCTATGGCCTGTCCCACTCTGACTCACCATAGATCTGATTAAACAAATCTGTAAATGGGGGCAGTCTTAGCTCATAGTTTTTTTCCTTGTTGTCCATATGGTGCTAGTTTTTTTTTTTTTTTTTCTTATCAAGATGAAGCCAAAAGATTCTACAGTTAGAATGATATTTAGTGCATAATTGGCTCATTTAGGGACCAGGATTGTGTTCAACTGTACAGAGTGTGTGGGGCAGGGGCAAGGCATTAGGAGAGTTACAAAAATTGTCCAATATCTTAGAACAATCATGAGAAATATTTTTGTCTTGGGGAAACAAGAGGGTAGGAGAGTGTAATTGGACATAAGAAGAAACATCAGCATCAAGCTATGTCAAGAGTTAATAGGAGAGTGTCACTTATAGCTTGTTGATGGGAGGGAGAGGTCACAGAGATCTAATGATCTGATCCACGGTGTTAATTATTAATTGAGAGGGTACAGGATTATGCGTGGTCTGTGATTCTAAAATGCCTGTGGATAATACTCTTGGTAATGTTATCTGATATGGGGAGACTCAGCTTAATCACAGACAGGGCCAGTCCCTGCACATGGGATCTTGGACTGTATAAAGTGAAGTCAAAGTTGAGTGAGCACAGGCTTATATGAATCCACCCATCTCTCTTTCCTGGTTGTGAGTAGAATGACTACCTGCTTCACAATCTTCCTGCCTTGGTTCCTCTTCATAATATATTGTACTTTAAACTCTGAGCTAAAATAAATCTTTCCTCTGTAGGTTGTTTTTCAGACTATTTATCATAAGAAATTAATCTAAGACAAAAAATTATAAAAGAAAGACACACAATGTGTTAAAAATGTTGTAAACAATGAGATGTATGGACATGTTGGTGATCAGACCAGTCAGACTTCATAACTAAATATTTATATCATTGAAGGACTAAAAAAAAATATTCTGAGACATAAATGCTAAAAAGGAATGTTTGCAAATATATCCCAAAAGCTTTACAAACTAAACAACTGAAAAGAGAGAAGAAGGAAGGAAGGAAGGAAGGAAGGAAGGAAGGAAGAGGAAGGAAGGAAGGAAGGAAGGAAGGAAGGAAGAGAGAAGGAAGAGAGTAAAATGTTCCAATGGGCATTTAGCAAGTAAGAGATATAAAAACCAATTAGTAGATGAAAAATTGCTCAATGGCATTTTTTGCAACAGAAAAACACTTCATCAAATCAAAAGGAAATATCCCTACGTATCTCCAGAGTGGCTAACATGACTAATACTGACCTCAGTCAATCCTGAGGAGAATGTAGAAACAGTTTTAACTTCCATATGTTGCCTAAGGTTTTATAAAACATTAGGAGCACGTTGGAAAAAGACTCTGGTAATTTCTTATAAACTGTAAGCTTAGAACTTTGTGTTCTTTTGACACAGTAATTCAGCTTTTCAAGGTTTACCCAAGGAAAATGAATGTTTCTACGTGTAGCAATGGTTCTCAGGTTCTCAACCTATGGGTCACCTATTCTGGGGTCACACATCAGATATCCTGAGTATCAAATATTTACATTACGATTCACAACAGTAGCAAAATTACAGTTATGAAATGATTTTATGGCCGGGCGGTGGTGGCACACGCCTTTAATCCCAGCACTTGGGAGGCAGAGGCAGGGGATTTCTGAGTTCGAGGCCAGCCTAGTCTACAGAGTGAGTTCCAGGACAGCCAGGGCTACACAGAGAAACCCTGTCTCGAAAAACCGAAAAAAAAAAAGACATGATTTTATGGTTGGGGTCACCACAACAAGAGGAACTGTATTAAAGAATTGCAGCATTAGAAAGGTTGAGAACCACAAATATAGAGAAATACTTACACAAGAGTGATTTTAGCACTTTACTCATAACATCTAATGCCTGGAAATAGCTTTTCCATCAGTAGGACAATGCATAAAGTGTTTTGTATCTACATAGTGGAGTAAGTTACAGAAGTATAATGATAACTTGCTTTTAAGGTTCTGTCTTCTTGACCAACAACCACAGTGTAATGAGCAGCAAGTTAGGCTGTTAGCATCCATGTCCCATGCAAGCCTAAAGAAACTTTGGGAAACAGATTGTATTCAAATATCTGGATAACTAGAAGAGTGTTTCATTTCAATTAGATCAGGATAATTTAGTTTGAATACCATGTCTCCAAAAGATAAATCCTCTTCTAAGTAGGCTTGTCTTTTCTCTTCTGTGGATGTAAGATGCTAGAATACACATTACCTTCTTGTACTTGTGTGAGAAAATAAATGCTTAAATCAGTCTGATCACAACTACACACGTTCCTTGAGCTGTTAACATACATCCATGTTTGCCAGGTGGTCTACGATTCAGTTTTGCCATGTGATTATTCATGTGCAAATCATGTGATCATTCTAGCTACAGAACTAGCCTAAAATCTTTGAAACCACTGTAAAGTTCTGTTCATCTACCAACAACCTCACCTAGCATGAACCATGCTGTGCCATTTTTCCTTGTCTCAAAGAAAGACAGAGTGTCCCCCAGAGAATGGGCAAACAAAGACACACACACTGGCTGGCCCAGGCTGCCAAAGCACCTGGCAAGACAGTCCCCTAGCAGCCCCCAGCCCTGCTTTCATATCCCTTGAGTCAGCAGTATTAGCATATATGGTTTCTAATGAGCAAATTCAAGGAGCTTGCCATAAACCCACTGAATCAGAAACTGTTTGGTAAACGCTCAGGATAATATTTTTTATGTACATGTAAAGAGGAATAGAATAATGCAGTGATACAAGACTTAGCAACTGATGGGAACCGCATTGGAGAACTTTTTTTAATATATTACTTCACTCTAGGTGAGAGTACATGGGCGTTCACTGGAACACGTTCCATTTCTACATTTTGGGGTTATTATAAGAAAATACTGGGCAGGATTCTATTTGTCTCATTAGTTATCTTTGTACATCTGCTTCGTGTTAACCAAGTTGAGCAATCTTCAAAGTAAATTACAGAGAGTACCAATGATTACAGTTTATTTTTCATGTGTCTTCTCATCTTTCCTTCCATTTCTTATTTTTCCAAACATTTTCCTAATTGTAATGTTATTTCACCAGGATATGTATACAGCACTTGTCAAAAATTATATTTCCTTTTATTGTTCTATATCATCAGTAATGCAGAGTTGAATATGCTAATGGGTTGGTGATTGGCTGGGAAGAGGAGACTGGTTCCAGCACACCTCATATAACAGGATGGAGAGCATAATAGCTGAAGCAGTAACTAAATTATACTAGGAAAACAAAACTCAAAGGAAGAATCTAATTGTAAATGGTATTTTTAAGTCATGAAGCATTTATACGCCCATCTTAGAGTTTCCTTTGTTCTATTTGTAGAAATTTTCCACATATTCACCTGGAAATGTGTATAAATGTTAAAATCATGGATTGTGGAAAATATTATTATTTCACTGCCTTTACCTTCACCAAAAACCTCATCAAAGTTTTCTAAAAACATTGTAACCAAGTAAGAACATTGATGAGTCAATAATCTACTACTTAACCAAACAAAGAACCAGAGGATTCAAATCTCTACCAGGAGGGGAGTGGAAGAAGTTTAGATGAGGTCCTTTATTTAAAGGATGGAGGAGAACTCCCTTCTTTCTGGCAGGGGACAATGCCTGTAAATAGTGCTGAGTCAGCCTTCTGCTCACTTCCCTCATCTTCCTTCCTCCTCTCAGTTCTTCCTGCTCTCCTCATCTTTCCTCCCCTTTCCTCTATCTTCCTGACCCTTTCATTTCAGAATGAATTCCAAGAAGGGTAATCATTTGCCTTTAGCAAATCAAAGGAAAGCTTCCCCTGGCCAAATTCACAGCCTTCTAGACAGCTAAGGAAAAAGCCAGTCCTCCTGAAAGCTCCAGAGGGCAGCAGCATGAGCACAGTGCTGCAGGATCAAGTGGGCACACTGGAGCCATTCCTCCTGGGCAAAAGAGAAGCGATGTGGAGAGGTGGAGTTGTTTAAAGAAATGGACAGCACCAAGATTTTCCAAATATTAGTTAAGCTTTTCGGTTTTTAATTTGGTTTTTAAGGAATTTCTAGATTTCTTCCGGAGACAGAAGTGGCTACATAACTTGTTGACCCAAGAGAGAGCTAAAATGTGGGCTCTTTCTGTAAAGACTTTTAAAATTTCGAGGCCAGTACAGAGACACCTAACCCATAAATGGAAGGCCCCCTGCCATTGTGTAACTCCTAACCCACTTTTCTGCAGTAGTTTGCAAAGGCTAGAGGTAAAACCTAGGAGCCAGATTTAAAGTCTTTTTCCTCATTTGTCAAGTTGTTTTGAAACTCAAGTTCTGGCTAAGGAAGGCTTCTCCTGAGTCGGAAGTAGCTAGTGAAAGGTAATCCATCCTAAGACCATCCATGTAGCTTACCTCCAGGTAAGGGAACATAAGGCTTTCCCCTGAGGATTCAATCGTGTTGTGTGTGTGTGTGTGTGTGTGTGTGTGTGTGTGTGTAAAATACACGGCCAACAGGCTGGTAGAGTGCTGATGGCCCAATGCTCTGGTTAGAACAGAAGGGTCAAAGGACAAGACAGAGATGGTGATGGGATAAACAACCACCTTTAGCCCATCAGCACTGATGTCTTATATTTTCTACATGTTTACCTCGAGCATTTAAAGGTCCATGAAAGACATGGGTCGTGAAGAATACCTGAACATCTTGGATAGGTTTTTCCTCTATACTGCTGTTGAACCAGACATCTTTGTAGCAGTCCTTATGTTAATTAGGCTCCACCCATCAGAGTGACAAGAGCACCTCTTCTAATCTGAATGCTTAGTTGAGTTCCCATACTAAGACTCTTCACGTGACATTTTGGGGAGTGACTCCATCAGGCTACTGTGCTGAGGGGTTGCTGGTGGATATTTGAGAGTAACCTAGTCTTGTGTGTAGGCTTGTTGTTTCAGAGGGTGAGTTAGTCAGGAGCCACACATGATGGTGTACCTAACTGGGATCTATCTCCCTCTCCCTATCTCCTCACTGGGTAGGGCTTCATGTCTTCATAAGCCAGCCTTTGCCTGAGAGAGAGAGAGAGAGAGAGAGAAGAGAGAGAGAGAGAGAGAGAGAGAGAAGAGAGGATGACATAAAAATATAGAAATTATTTTCTTTTCTTGAGAATATACCCTAATTTCTCCCTCACTCTCAATAAAGGCTCTGAACTCATCCAGGTTCCTATAGCTTTATTAAGACTGAGTCAGAAGAAATAAAATGTGTAAGTAAATGTCTGAAACATTCCTGTGCTGAGATGGCTGAGGAGTACTAGGCTCATGGATAGATTGTTAAAGACAAAACAAAGCAAGAGATCCCCCAAAAGAAGAAAGCTGGTGAGAAACTCTAACACAAGAATGCGGAGGAGACAATCACAGAGAGATAGGAGAAATCCGAGCCAAGTTTCCAGCACAAAAGCAAGTGCTTAATGAGAAAAGGCACAGAAAGTCAGGAAACAGATGGCAATGGAATCTGGGAGGAGGCAGTCCAGGAACACAAGAGGAGGGACTGTCTGGGAAGATAGCCAGACTATTGCAAGTCCAGGGCTTGGTTTTGTGCTCAGTGATAACAATTATATAGTGCTCCGAACACACACAAAGTCACTATTTTGACAATGTGATTTTGTAGTATATGAGTTTTTATCAACAAAGGTGTTATTTTTTTAAATACATAGAATATATGGTAAAAGTTCCAGAAGAGTAAATGTGGGAAGAAACTGTATACCAATCACATTCCAATATTCTCAGATGTTCACACAACATCTTTGTGGAAATACAGACCTGAAAGGGAAAGACCCTCTACCAGTCACACCTACTAACATAGTCAAAGACTAATGATCCTGAAAACAGGAGAAACTGTCTTCTCCAGGGAAGAACACACCGTGTGATTACCTAATACCAATGGTCAATCCTAAAGACACCTATATGGGTAACATTATGGAGACTGAGTAATACACACACAGACACAACACAGACACAACCATACACACACACACATACACACACACACATACACTTGGAGAATGAGAGAGAGGCAGTGCTACCTTTCTTTAATCAGTATAGCATGATGAAGCACTGCCTGACTTAGCATGAAAAAGAAGTTCACTTCCCATTTTAAGGTGTTGAGAACTATCAGGAATATCAAAACCATATCCCTTAATTACACTTCATACATTTACTGGGAAGATTCAGATAAAACAAACTTTCTTAAAATACATATTTCTTAAAGCAGATAGTCTTCTTTTATACACATTTTCATCGTGTGTGTATTGTAAAGAAATCACAATTACCTTCCCATTTTATTTATTATTTAGTACAAACCTTAGCACATCTTTATTTGATGATGTCAATTATTTAAGCTAATTTTTTAAAAGCTTGGTGCAGTCTTAGGAGAACACAAGCAAATACTAAATGAAAAATAAGAATGTAATTGCTATAATTAAACCATGTCTAGCTCATGGCTAATTTCCCAACAGATGTGATAATATTTGTTATATTTTCCTGTGTGCAAGAACATTGAAATGTCATTAAACCCTCTTCAGGGTAAATGAACAGGAATGTATAAACACAATTAAAATTTTGAAAAACGTAATCCTATAATATAGTAATGGAAAAAGGAGTTGGAACAGAAATTAACATTGAAACTCTTGACTTAACAAATATGTGTTCAGTGTGCTGTTAGTTTTCAGGATGTGTTTTTAAATGTTCTTTGATTTCAATATAATTAAAACAAGGTGAAAAATCAGAAATATGGAGCAAACAATTTGTCCCAAGCCACTGTGCATCTGATATTTTGTACTTAGACCACAGTGACTAAGAATTCTAATAAGATGCATATGTGCATTTATGATCTCTATAATGAAAACAATCACTGTCAAACACAATGCTATCCACTGAGATCATATAGATATCAGTATTTATGGTTTTTGCTCCAATTGAGTCCAAAGTCAACTGGAAAAACTAATGCCTAAACTTGCAAAGCTAATGCTAATGTGCTAAGTGAGAATGTTGAGGATTCTTGTGAAAACACAGCATGTTTTTAACTCTCTGTGGAGAAGGGGGGCAACAGTGAGAGACAGCTGGACAGGCTTCATGAATAAAGTGAGGCAAGGAAGAGAAGAAATGGGTGCTGTGATATATGATTTCCAGAAGAAGGAGGAAACATGAGTGAAAGGAAACATGTGGCAAACATCACAGTGCATGAGAGTTTGCCTTTGGTTGGGTTCTAAGGAGCACAGTGATGGAAAGAGATGAAAGAAAATATAACAGAGGGGCATTTAGACAACCCTGTGTGTGCCAGTGAGACCTTGAAGGATTTCAACAGGAGCCTAATACAGCCACAATTGCATCTGGTTACATTGTGTTGGCTTCGTATAGGTTTAAGCTAGTGTGGCTACATTAGGTGATAGTGAAGAGTTAAAGAACACCATTTTGGAAATATGTAGAAGACAAAATATATTTATAGAAAGCCATTGATGACAAACAGATTGGTGACGTATAAAAAAAGTTTTGATCATTTCTACCTAAGTAGATTGTGGTACTGCCCATCAAGACAGAACATACTAAAAAGCCCTGCCTGTTAGCAGGACAAACTCCATCTTAGAGCTGGCTCCATTTTAAATTTAAGCCCAACCCAGCCTAAACCCAGTTACTAAAAAACCACAAACTGTTCCAAAAATCTCTCCACCCCTAGACAGAACCAATCTGTCTTTTAAAGACAGCTCTTTAAAATAAAAGTATCTAAAGTTCCAGATGTCTTAAATAGACTGGCTAAGCTTACTGAGCTCATAGCTAGCCAATGATATTATGATATATTTATAGTTTTAAATGGCAGTCAGTCATGTAACAACCAAGTTATAAAGCCCCTTACCATGCTATAATTGCAATGTAAAGGATAACTCTTAGATGTTCAGGTCCTTCTATGCGACCTTGTTACCTCAGAACCTGAGGGTCTGAACTTGAGCTTCATAAAGAAACTTTGCTTTACATATGAATTCAACTCTTGATGGTCTTTGGAGACCCTGGGATCTGGGCATAACAATACAAGGATATGTATAAGATAAAATCAATTTATTTTGAACCTCTTGAATTTGAGGTTTCATGTAGCACTCAGATGGTAATGTCCAGAGCTTGATGGAACTGATTTCTGTATCTGAGGACAAGAACCTGTGTGGAAACTAATTTGGGAATTTGAACTATCAGTAACCATTGATAACATTTTTAAAGATATTGTTCAACAAATCTGAGCCAAAATCATACAATTTAAGAAGAAATGGGTGTTGTGGAGTATGTGGAAAGGATAGCTCATGAAAGAGTAAGAAACTGAAAAGTATGAGAACCAAAAGGATACTAGGTAAAGGAAAGAAAAGCCTCATTTCTGTGAACACTGTTCTCTGACATTTCTCAACAATTGGTTGTAATTTGTAACTGTAAACCAAATAAATCCTTTGTCCCTGAGTGACTTCTGGTCAGGGTGTTCATTACAACAACAGAAATTGAATAGGATCAAAAGGTAATCCGATTTTTGGCTAAAAGGCAAGAAAACAGAAAAAGAAAGGAGTTTAAGATACAAGAATTGAACTTTCGCAGAGGAGGGCACAGTAAGAACAGAAATGTCAGAGGACAGGAAGATGGAAAAGAAGGCGCAGGTCATAGTCAGTCTACAAAGGCAGTTTGTAGAACAACCAATTTAAACTTACCTCCAACTAGCTTACAAATGAGTGAGACTTAAACCATGCTTATTTTATTTGGCTTTGGCAATTACTGGGGGTTATCTATCCCTAATCTATTTTCTAACTGCTGATCTGGCTACCTCCCCAGTTGTGTAACCCAGATACTTGCTGATTCTCCTGGACATGAGCTCATGGTTCATCTCCACTCTTTCTCTTCTACTTTCTCATCCTTCCTCCTTGTCCTCCTGGTCTCTCCTCACTCTTCTCCACTCCCAACCAGGTAACTCCAAATCCACCTACCTTTAATCCCTCCAGTATTGGCGGTAGTCAATTTTATTTAACCAATAGGTTAAAATCAAGGAACAAGGTTTGCACAACAAAAGCTTGTAAACTTGAGAATTCACTCCTAGACCTAGACCTTCAGGTATAGAAGTTACCATTACAATATATAACAACAGACCAAACCTCACCAACAGTTGGCACAGTATTTTGGTGAAGCTTGGTTAGATGAGAAGGAATAAACCAGGCCAGATTGTTTCATCTGTAGTTAAGGCTGGCTTCTAATTTATAATCCTCCTGTCTGCAAAGTGCTAAAGCTATAAGTAGTTTGTTTTGTAATTAACAAGTGTGACATAGACATAAAGAATGAATTAACCTCTACAGTGTTCTGCATTCCTGGAGACACTTGAGTCTTTTGACTTTCCATGGTAAACAAGTTCCATTCATTTAGAATTGTTTTAATTTTCAGAACTTGAATTTTTATGAATTATTTTCACAATCTGGTAAAACAATAAGTTTTCATTATTACCATAACAAGACCAGTGATGGTGGTGGTAGTGGTGGTATGCATGTGTGTGATTCTCTTCCTTTGATTTTGCTGGTCTAAGAATATTTGTTCCCTGAGTTTTCATTGGGTGTAGTTAGCTTCTTTAGGTTGGAGTTTTCCTTCTATCACCTTCTATAGGGCTGGAATTATAGATAGATATTGTTTAAATTTTACTTTATCATGGAATATCTGATTTTCTCCATCTATGGTGATTGAAAGTTTTACTGGGTTAGCATCTGTGGTCTCTTGGAGTCTGTAACATATTTGTTTAGGTTCTTCTGGCTTTTATGGTCTCCATTCAGACCTTACAGTTCTGCCTTTGTATGTTACTTGGCCTTTTTCCCTTGCAGCTTTTAATGTTCTTTCTTTGTTCTATATGTTTAAGGTTTTGATTATTGTGTACAGACAGGACTTTTTTTTTCTTTTTCTATTCTTTTTTTTTTTTTCTTTTTTGCCCAATCTATCTGGTGTTCTGTATGATTCTTGTATCATTATAGGCATCTCCTTCTTTTTTTTTTTTTTTCCTTTTTTTTTATTGGAAATTTTATTTACATTTCAGATGTTCTCTCCTTACCCCATTTTCCCCCTCCCTCCCAGGAACTATTATCCCTTACCCCTTCCTCCTGCCTCCACATTGGTGTACCCCACCCACCCTCCCCCGTACCTCACCTTCCCACCCTCGAATATCCCCCCCACCACGAAGTCCAGCCTTCATGGGACCAAGGATCTCTTCTCCCACTTATATATAGCTCCCTTGCATATATAGCTGGAGCCATGGGTCCCTCCCTAAGCGCTCCCAGGGTGGTGGTTTAGACCCTGGGGGCTCTGGTTGGTTGGGATTGTTGCTTTCCTCATGGTGTCACGAATCCTCTCAACACCTTCAGCCTTCACTCTATCTTCTCCATTGGGAACCACATGATCCCTTTAATGGTTAGCTGTGAGCATCTGCCTCTGAGTATGTCAGACTCTTGCAGACTTCTAAGGAGACAGCTATATCAGGCTTCTGTCAGCATGTACACCCTGACATCCACATCAACCTCTACCTTTGGTGACTGCATATAGGATGGATATCCAGGTGGAATGGTCTGTAGATGGTCCCTCCTTCAATTTCTGTCCTGCACTGTGTCTCCATATTTGCTCCCTTGAGTATTTTGTTACTCCTTCTAAGAAGGACTGAAGCCCCCCCTACTTGGTCATCATTCTTCATGAGCTTTATGTGGTCTGTGAGTTGAATCTTGGGTATTTCAGGCTTTTGGGCTAAAATCCAATAATCAGTGAGTGAATACCATGTATATTCTTTTGTGATTGGGTTACTTCACTCAGGATGATATTTTCTAGTTCCATCAATTTATATAAGAATTTATCAAATTCATTGTTTTTAATAGCTGAGTAATATTCCATTGTATAAATGTACCACATTTTTTGTATCCATTCCTCTGTTGAAGGGCATCTGGGTTCTTTCCAGTTTCGGGCTATTATAAATAAAGCTGCTATGAACATAGTGGAGCATATGTCCTTGTTATGTGTTACAGCATCTTCTGGATATATACCCAGGAGTGGTATAGTTGGGCCTCAGGTAGTGATATGTCCAGTTTTCTGAGGAACCCCAGACTGATTTCCATAGTGGTTGCACCATCTTGCAATCCCACCAACAATGGAGGAGTGTTCCTCTTTCTCCACATCCTTGACAGCATCTGCTATCACCTGAGTTTTTATTTTAGCCATTTTGACTCGTGTGAAGTGGAATCTCAGGGTTGTTTTGATTTGCATTTCCTTGATGACCAAGGATGCTGAACATTTCTTTAGGTACTTCTCAGCCATTCGCATTTCCTCAGTTGAGAATTCTTTGTTTAGCTCCATACCCCATTTATTAATAGGGTTATTTGGTTGTCTAGAGTCTAATTTCTTGAGTTCTTTGTATATATTGGATATTAGTCCTCTATCGGATGTGGGATTGGTAAAGATCTTTTCCCAATCTGTTGGTTGCTGTTTTGTCCTATTGACAGTGTCCTTTGTCTTACAGAAACTTTGCAATTTTATGAAGTCCCATTTATCAATTCTTGATCTTAGAGCATAGGCCATTGGTGTTCTGTTCAGGAACTTTTCCCCTGTGCCTAGGTATTCGAGCGTCTTCCCTACCTTCTCTTCTATTAGTTTCAGTGTGTCTGGTTTTATGTAAAGGTCCATTATCCACTTGGACTTGAGCTTTGTACAAGGAGATAAGAATGGATCAATTTGCATTCTTCTGCATGCTGTCCTCCAGTTGAACCAGCACCATTTGTTGAAAATGCTGTCCTTGTTCCACTGGATGGTTTTAGCTCCTTTGTCAAAGATCAAATGACCATAGGTGTGTGGGTTCATTTCTGGGTCTTCAACTCTATTCCACTGATCTTTCTGCCTGTCTCTGTACCAATACCAGGCCGTTTTTATCACTATTGCTCTGTAGTACAGCTTGAGGTCAGGGATGGCATTCCTTCAGAAGTTCTTTTATTGTTGAGAATGGTTTTTGTTATCCTGGGTTTTTTGTTGTTCCAAATAAATTTGAGAACTTCTCTTCCTAGTTCTGTAAAGAATTGAGTTGGTATTTTAATGGGAATTGCATTGAATCTGTAGATTGCTTTTGGCAAGATGGCCAAGGAAGACCTAATATCAATTCTGTTCAAACTATTCCACAAAATAGAAACAGAAGGAACACTATCCAATTAGTTCTATGAAGCTACAATCACACTCATACCTAAACCT
Organism: Mastomys natalensis; assembly: GCA_021653895.1. Classification (NCBI taxonomy): domain Eukaryota; kingdom Metazoa; phylum Chordata; class Mammalia; order Rodentia; family Muridae; genus Mastomys; species Mastomys natalensis. Next base: position 256,524 of record JAJTUV010000572.1, read on the forward strand.
CACAAAGACTCAACAAACAAAGAGAACTTCAGACCAATCTCTCTTATGAATATCGATGCAAAAATACTCAATAAAATTCTAGCAAACCGAATCCAAGAACACATCAAAACAATCATTCATCATGATCAAGTGGGCTTTATCCCAGGAATGCAGGGATGGTTCAATCTTCGGAAATCCATCAATGTAATCCACTATATAAACAAACCAAAGAAAAAAAACCACATGATCATCTCACTAGATGCTGAGAAAGCATTTGACAAAATTCAACATCCCTTCATGGTAAAAGTCTTGGAAAGATCAGGAATTCAAGGCCCATACCTAAACATAGTAAAGCAATATACAGCAAACCAGTAGCCAACATCAAACTAAATGGAGAGAAACTTGAAGCATTCCCACTAAGATCAGGGACTAGACAAGGCTGCCCACTCTCTCCCTACCTATTCGATATAGTACTGGAAGTCCTAGCCAGAGCAATTAGACAACAAAAAGAAATCAAAGGAATACAAATAGGAAAGGAAGAAGTCAAAATATCACTATTTGCAGATGATATGATAGTATACTTAAGTGACCCCAAAAACTCCACCAGAGAACTCCTAAACCTGATAAACAACTTCAGTAAGGTGGCAGGTTATAAAATCAACTCGAACAAGTGAAAGATCTGTATGACAAGAACTTCAAGTCTCTGAAGAAAGAAATTGAAGAAGATCTCAGGAAATGGAAAGATCTCCTATGCTCATGGATTGGCAGGTATCTCCTTCTTTACATTAGATAATTTTTCTTCTATAACTTTGTTGAAAATACTTCCTAGTTTGTTGAGCTAGGTTTCTTTTTCTTTATCTATTCCTATTATTCTTAAGTTTGGTCTTTTCATAGTGTTTCTGTTTTTCTGGATGTTTGCTTCAGGTGTCTTTTTAGATTTAACATTTTCTTTGATAGCTATGTGTCCATTTCTCTTATTGTATAATCAACACTTAAGATTCTTTCATCTCCTGTATTCTGTGAGTGAACCTTGCCTCTATGGATCCTTATTTAAATTCCTAAATTTTTCATTCCCAGAACTCCATCTGTTTGGATTTTCTTTATTGATTTTAATTCCATTTTTATGTCTTAAAGAGTTTTTTTTTCTTCCACTGTTTGTATTTTCCTGGATTCCTTTAAGGAGTTTATTTATTTCTTCGAACTTAACTCAACTGAATTGTACTTACTGAACTTCCCTGATTTCCTAACTCACTCTGCACTGGTCTTAAGTAGCCTTTCTTTCGTGTCTCATGATAGTTCTCATGATAGTTGGGCATATCTTATCTCTGACTCATTCTGTCGATTCTGATTCATCACTTTGTCTGCCACTCAATTAGATACCACTTTTAAACATGGCTGCTTCTTTCTACAATCTATTTTGGGATTAAAGGTGTGTATTGAGGGTGTGTCTGAATTCTAGTCAGAAAGATTAAAGGTGTATCATTCTAGCTAAATCACTCAGATCTACAAGGATATGATTCTTGCCAGAGAAGCCACATTACTGGATTAAAATTCCTCAACAGTTTGAGGCTGGGTAAAAGCAAAAATTGGGGAGATGAAATGAAGTGGGGAAGGAAAGATCTATGAGATCCACAGAGGATGGTAAAAGAAGGACCAGGCAAGGCTGCCACAGGTATTCTGCTGCAGAGCTGGGGATGAGTCTGTGGGATTGGAACTTGGGTCACAAAGGAAGAAAGAACAGAATATCTGCAGGCAGCCTATCTGGTTTTTTGGCAGCCATGGCCTGGGCAGCCATGGCCTGTGGCTAATAGGAAGAGTGTGCTAGAGTTAGGGGCTAGGATAAAGTGTCTAGTATATAGAAGAAGCTTTGGAGGAGATGGCCTGTGGGATTTACAGGAGATATGGGAGGTTGAGAGGCTGGGGAGGTAGGAAAGCTGATGCCAGTGTGCTAGGAATGAGACTGGGGGATTGGATGTTGAGGAGAGAGGGAGTGGCTGAGATATTCAGTTAGCTTACCTGTTTCCCTACCATGCTTAGCTGGTGTGTTCCCTGTGCATACTTGCTGGTGTTGGTGTCTAGGGATGAGTTCGGGAAAGGAAAGTTGGAGGAAAGGATGTTTTTGATATGTTGAGTACAGAGTCAGAGAGGAAAGGAAAACTTCAGCAGGTTTTCTTCTACAGACCAGGAGATGAGATGAAGGATTCCTGACTTTTTTAACAGTGATTTTTCAATATCATGATGTTATTTAACAAACCACAGTTTTATTTAGTTAACTGTCTAACAAAATTGCCTAAGTCCTGATGTTATAACAAGCCTGTACTTGAGCTCTTCATGGATCTATCCTTAACTAGAATTACTATTGCTTAAAACAAGAATCACTGATAAAATAACAAACTATTTTTGGTATTCTATATTATATTAAGTTCATTACACATCCAGTATTCTTAATAGTCAAAACGTTCCATCAGTAAACACTACTAAGAACAATCTGCTATCACAAGGGGCATATACATAGGTTCAAGTGCACATTAGTAACACCTGATCTTGTCTGACTGAATACTACAGTGTTTGCACCATGCCCCCAGATGCTGAAAACATCGAAACCTGAAGAATACTAAGCATTTTTTAAAGATGCAAATCTGTGTTACAAAGTCCTCCCTTCTGGTTCACCTATTGGGCAATTCAAGACTTGCTCCAGTGATCACCATTCAGCTTGCAACACAGTTAGGCAGACACAGCTTTCTATTCTCATCTCTGCCAGGATGACACAAGACAAGAATTGTAAGCATTAGCTCCAGGGCTCTCTTTCCCTTAAAGAGGCAGCTTTTATGTTGAGAGCATAAACAGAGTCTCTGACTTTCATTTCGTTTTCTGATCAACAAAGGGTATTTTGAAACAATGGGATGTATTATTGAATTACTCATTTAAAAAAAATGAGAGAAAGAGCAGGAAAGCAAATGTAATCTCTATAACTTCTCTACTGTGGGGAAAGCATGGTTTTGCTATTTTACTATTATCATTTTGTCCTAGCTTAATTGTCATTGTCATTTGTAGACAAGCTCTTCTCATGAAAAAAAGAATCAGATATTTATTGAATGTCTTGGCTTTCATGATCACGTTAAACTGTTATAAGGTGAATCAGAGCAATGCATATGTACTGTCACCTTCGTAGTAACCCATGGAGTGCTGTGGAAGCCCATTAAAGCTTCTAAATATTAGAAAGTTAAATACTGAAAGGGAATAGTTTGCTTTCTTTCTGGAAATTCTATCACTTATTTCGAGCTACAACACATTGAGATTCAAAGTCGCTTCTAAATTGTTCTTCTATATCTCATGCCAAGTGACCCACCTGCTTCCTTCCTAAGTTTTTATTTTTCTGGGCTAATTATTTTCAGTGTAGCATTGTTTGAATTAGAACATTTGTAGATAGATTCTTGCTTTGGTATCCTTCTTTACAGCAGTTTTGTATTCCACAGTTCTGTCTGCAGTGAGGGCCCAGGAACTAAATGATATTCCCAAACCACTTTTTTCATTGTAGACTGTGTAAACAAGGTAACATTCTGTGAAGGGACAGTGGATCTCAACTAATGTAGATTAACTTTGTACCAACATCTTCAGCAGCTACATTCAGTGAAAGTGCCATGTCGAGTATGGTGGGAAATAACCAAGATTTTTGCTGATATATTGTTTATTCTCATCAATGCTAACTTTTCATCCTTCAATTATGATTTTTCATGTTTTAGTGGACATTATATGATACAGTAGAAAGAATAGCTCTATAAATCAGGTTTTGAGCTCATTGTTATAATAACCCTCTCAAATTAATACAAGAGTCACCAAACTCAACTTTATGACAGTTGCCACAGTTAAGTTTATTATTTGTTTTACTTGATAAGACTTAAGTTTACCTACCTTGGCTTTGTAAATTATTACTATGTCAATATAAGCTTATATCTGTTCAATTAGTAACTATCGCTGATTAAAAAAACATAAATGGAGCAGTTTTAATACCGTAAATTCTTAGATAAAGTTTATGACTGTTCTTTTAAGTTCTATATCCTGAGTTCTATTATTGTGTTTCTTATTGGAAAACATTTCTATAGAATTGTAGGTATGGGAGGAAACATACTGTCTTGGCTTTTCATGTTGATGATAGGTCTTGGATGGGCCTTCTCCATGTGGACTTCTTTCATGGCTGTATGTCTGATTTGCAATTCTAAGATGCCTCTGTCGTGTGGGAAATTGGTTTTATTTTTGTTGTTATTTGAGCTTGGCTGATTTCACATCAGGTATGAGGAGTTGGTGGGTCAAATGTTCAGATTCGCAATGTAGATTTGGGATTGGAGGAACTCAGGAGTCATTTCACTTAGTAATAAGCCAGAGAGTATACAAATGAGACAAATGTGAATGTGCTTGAGCTAGTGTGGTAGGCTGTACTACCTGACATGATATGGTGATATCAGAGCCCTAAGATACTGAACAGAATAAGTAGCAGGAGATGGAGATGGTATAGGCAGGCAAGGTTCCAGGAACTCATTGTACTAGATCCATTCTTATACCTGAGTCCCAAGCTAGACTTGCAGATTCAATATGGTATAGGCTGACTAATGTTTAGACCACTCCCCAAAGTGATTCAGCACACAGATATGCAACCAGGGCCAAGCATGGAGTTTAGGAACCATACAGATGGAACAGATCACACTGGGCCTGTGAATAGGTTGAGCAATTAGATCTATTCCTGGATGTTAGGAAACAAGCAGGAGGAATGAATCAGGCGGGGTCAGTGCACAAGATGTACTACCAGGTAAGTCTGGAAATAGGGGAGAGTGCAGGCGAGCCAGAGATCAGAGTCCACCAGACTGCACCTTGGTAAAGGATGAGGACCTGGGAAAAGGCCTGAGTCTTTGGTGTGGTGCAGGTGGGCTAAAGTCAGGCAAGCTCACCAGACTGGGTTGATGCAGAGGATCCTGACCTAAGAACTGTGGGGTCAAACCAGAGCAATAGCAATCAAGTTACTCTTCTGAATGGAATGGAGAAAGGAGATAAACAATAATAGCAAAAGAGAAGACTAAAGTCTTCTTTGGTACAAATTGTTAAAATACAGAATATATCTGTCCATCGTATATGACAATAGATAAGATCCAGGATCCAATCACTGGCACAAAAATCTGGGATGTTCAAGATGGTTACACACAGGAACAAAAATGTTTGCATATAACTGTATACACTCTTATATTCTAAAATAATTTCTATATTACATATAATACTGCATACAATATAATGCTGTGTAAATCACTTTCCTATTGTATGACCAAGAGAAGACTAGTAGAGGAAATAAATGTCTGTACATATTCAGAAAGACTTTTTTTTAAATTAAGATTTGTATTTCTCTTTTTTAATTGAAAAATAGAGGGTTTTTTTTTCCTTTCAATATGTCCTGATTATGGCTTCTCATTCCTCTACTTCTCCCAGCTCACCTCAATCATAAAATCCAAGCAAGTGACCCCTGAGTAGCTCAAGCCTGTTTGTCTGAACAGTGTTATTGGTTTTTTTTATTATTTATTTAATCATAATAACAGCATTAGAAAAGCCCCATATGTATCCCAATAGTTTCCCATCCTCCTTCTCCCTCCCACTGGGTCCATCACCCCCACCCCCAACCTGACTTTTCACTACAAAGCACAGTTTCAGCAAGCCAAAAATAAAGGTCTAGCCAGGCATGTCCTGTAAACATGAGCATATACCCAGCTGGCAGCAAATGCAGTTACACACTTGTGCAAGGTGAAAGACAGATTAACCATTTGTGGGTATAAGTCCATCTTTTTCTATCTTTGAAATTACAATTTTAAGTCAGTTTTCCCCCCAGCCATCAAATAGTACGTCTTTGTCACAATATGTTTTTAATTGCAAATAGACATGCACTCACTGTACCAAGCAACCTTTCCTGATAGGCACCCTCAATTCCTGATAGCATCTTCCAAAGAACGATTTTTAAGTCTCTTTTGATTAGACCCTGCTTCCCCAAAACAGTTATGTAAGCAGGACTCATTGCTCTCCACAACTGTTACAGGTTTACTCTGTGTGACTATAGCTGTTTCTCTAGGGACATGATTGCATGCATGTCACAAAATACTCAGAATTAACAGTCAACAGAAGTGGAGGATAGAGAGGAGGGTTTTACATATCAAAAGTTTTGAGAAAATCATTAAATTATCCACGGGACTTTCAGCCTGCAGTGGCCCCAGTCTTGCCTGTGATGGGCAGCGTGAAACTCAATATCACTATCAGTATTAACAGCATAGAGAAAGCGAGGTCATCTATAGCACATATGGTCTAGGTAATAGGCATGGGGGCCACCAAAATCCACCCACAGATCCATACCAAGTGGGAAGAACTTTCCATGGGCCTTGCCTTTTAGAATCTTGTCAGCGAAGCACTCATACAGCAATCCCTGCCGATAGTTCACAGTCACTGCCACTTCCTAACTGCCTAGTGTGCCAGGACTCTTCTGATCCTTTGAGTGTCAGCAATGAAGAAGTTGTCCTCTGTAGTCATTTTCCCTTTAATAGATGAAGAGTTTCTTTGAAATAGAAGGACTGACATTATTAGGCCAATAATACATAATTGTTCAAAAACTCTTTTAAGATCAAAAATGGTTTTTAAATCCCCATATGTCTGTTTTCTCTAAACTATAATACTATTATTCCATTATAATTTAAACCATATTTATTATTAAGACAATGAATCAAATTTTAAGTACAAAGAACAATTATTCTCTTACTATTTTTTTTTTTAGCTTGCAAATTTCACAGTTTGATGGCTTGGTGGCTTTTGTGATAGCACCCTCTTTTCTAGGCAAGATGACCTATTTTAAGTAGGCATCCTTACTTTGCCTCATTCCTTCATTTTGTTAATAGTTCAGAGCCATTATATGCCAGCTCCCTGGCTTCACACAAACATCTTCCAGGTTAATGGAGGAACCAGAGCACACTTGGTGGAACCTAACAGGATGTCTTTCCACTAGAGCTTTTGGTGTCTCCAATAGGTGTGGTCCACCCTAACTAAACTGATTGTCAAGAGCTCAAAGTCTTTTTTATATAACCAAGAATGCATATTCATTTAATAAGGAATCAGGTTACACATAAACTCTATCTTTCATAACCAATCCACCTATATTTAGGAGTAGAGAAGTACAGAAGAAAGGTAAAGACAAGAGAAGAGAGAGGAGGGGAAAAGAGGAGAAGGGCATCTTGAAGAATGAATAAGTTTGTATAAGAGTATGTGGTTACTATGTATATGGGTCTGTGTTTACAATAATGATGCTATAGTATATCAACTCAAGAAGTCAATCTCATTAAATTAGTGCAGCATAGTTATGACTCAAGGAAAGCTTATGGTAATAGTGTAGGTTTAAGAGTTATTCTACTTCAGATCTTGGTCCCATTGCCAGTGTGGCCACATTACTTTATTCTCTCAAGTCACGCTGTCCTTCTTCCTTGCCATGTTTCACCACTGCCACATCCCAGATAGTCTGTTGTAAGAATTCTTATCTATTCTTTCCTCATAAGATCCCAGGGACCAATCCACCCTAGGGAATAAATAAGTTTATCGGACTTACTTAGAGAACATGGGTGAGGGAAATCACACTGCAAAGTCTCACCCCATGTGATGATGGTCTCCTCATAACATCATAGATGGAACCCATTTAAGTTAACGCCCCCCAGCCCCTGGGCTATTTTCTCTAGTATCTCCTGAGAGCAGCAAACAGCTTGCAAGAACAGAGTTACATACAAATTCTGGAAGGAGTAATTAGAACCTCAGGAGGATCCAGTGATCCTTCCCAACTCCTCCTTCTAGTGCGAGGGTATCAACAGTAAACAGCCTCACAATGATGATCTTCCTCAGCCAGGCACATCTGATCCACTGAAGATGGCCGTTGTTTTGCTCAGAGAAATGAGTTCTACAACATATATTAATTTATAACAGAATATAACATACAAAATAAAACATATTTATAACAGTAATTTATGCTTACATTTTCATGTTCATATGAATAAAACTATTGTATATATGTTTTAATCTTTCATTTACTATTAGCATGTGAATGTATAAGTATAAATGCAAATATGCATACTGTACAAATTGTCTAATATTTTATTTATTAACATGTGAGTATTTAAGTACAGATGCTTATGTGGCATGTACCATAATGCACATATGGAGATTAAAAAAAAAACTTTACAGAGTTCATTCTCTTCTTCTACCATAGGCTTACATGTTTGTGGGGAGTTGTACTCATCATCAGACTTGCACCAAAAGCATTTTTTAACCACTGACTCATTTCACCAGCCCTGTGTATGTACTGCTTACATCTGTTACTTACAAAAAGTATCTTAGACTGAATGTACTAAAAATAGCAACAATTTATGACTTCTAGCTTTGGAGGTAAGAACAATCCAAGATCATGGTGCAAGATCCATCAACATTATTTCTTTCCAAACTGTCTTGGTGATCTCTACCCTACCATCCTTCCAACTTCATGTCCCTATATGTTACTAATCCCCCAAGTCCAATTAATGTTGCTGTATGTTTGTAGGTATGGGGTCACTCACAAGAAAATGCACAATGTACCACCAGCCATGTCCCAAAATAGAGTGATTCTTATTCCCTTAGCAACCACTCATTGTAAGTAGCTAGTCGGCCAAGGGTGGTACTCTAGAGACTTTCTATAACTCATGTTGGAATTTAGACTGGCTTGAGGTTCTTCAGGTGTGGCGCAGGTAACCACCGCTGCTGTCTATCAGCAACCACATCCTCTCTAGAAGTCAATATCTCACCAGTCTCATCTTCATCCACCAGCTCTTACTTTCCTTTCACGTATTCTTCTGAAGTGGTCCATGAACAAAAGAGAAAAGAGGAAAAGCCACATCTCAATATCTCCATCAAGTGCATAGCTGCAACCACTCTTTCCCCACTAAGCCTCACTCTTCACAAGTTCCACTACTGCCCAATAGTGCCAGAGCTAGGGAAAAAGCACCTATTCCCAAGCACTTACATGGTGAAATTTGGAGAAACAAACAAAGGTTAGAAGCAAATTTTAGAGAGACTCCTATGATACACTCAGGAAATAGAAAGCAGCAGATGAAAGGACTAGACTGAGATTTGAAGTCACATCTCTTGCATGGGAGACAGAGTTTGGGATTTGAGAAATTATATAGCTAGAGAAGTTTGGTCTCACCTTCAGGTACATAGTAGACCTGTCTTACCAAAGTATAGACAAAGGGCTCCAGAAGTTAATCATTAACCTATGACCACCTGAATGACTAACTCTCTTCAGAGGCATAAGGCAGAAGTCAAGATCTTTATTGCTCACAATATCTTGTACACAATAAAAATTTTGCAATGCATCCTAAAAAATGAACAACTTATGACCCCTTGTAAAAGATCAGTGTCAGTCCACAGAAACAGAGAAAACAATATTGGAATATAGCAGAAAACAAATAGTAAAATGATGCCCAAGAATTCAAAGAAAATGGTGGTTCTAGTTAGTTAGTTATTATGAAATTTCATCAAGAGTCATGAAAGTTTCAGGAAGGAAGCTTGACACTATATAAATCTAATATTTGCCATAGGCTTTCCAGCATATTAAAGTTTATATATTTTAACAGAGAGAAATGTAAACAAAGACTTGTTAGATAGTCAGTGAGTCTAACACACATTTAATTGAATTGGCTGCAGGAAAAGAAAGAAAATGTACGAAGGGACCAGGTTAAAGAAAAATAGCTAATAGCCTTCAAAATTAAATGAAGGACACCAAGTCATTTATAAAGCTCAAAGAACTAAGTATGAATACAAAGAAATCATACCTTTAGTATGACTAGATGCACAAAGGTAAATATTAAAATGTTAATATTAGAACCATGGCTATGAGTCCCAACATATAAATGGAAGTTAAAAAAAATAGAGTTAAAGAATTAAAGAAAAATATGTTCATACCGAATTCATTTTGTTGCCAGCATTAACCAGGCAACAAAACTGGCTTAGAATATAAAAAAGGTAAAAACAAAACAAAAAATGGTCAACTGCCTTTATGAATATAGACACAGGTATTTTCAAATATAGACATGCAAACCAAATTCAGGAGGATATTAAGAACACCGGGAGCCAGGAGTAAGTAGGCCTTGGGCATATCTATATCTGTTGATTCTTAATTGATCTAAGAAGACTTGGCTCATTGCGGGTAATACCTAGGCAAGGATTCTGAATAAGAGAGAAGGCTGAGAACAAACAAGAAAGCATCCATGCCTTTAATGTCTTCTTGCTCTTGACTCTGATGTGATGCTTCCTGCCTGGACTTCCCTACATTGATTAACTATATAACTGGAATTTGTAAGTCAAATAACCTCTTTTTTAAGTTGCTTTTTACTAGGTGATTTCATCAAAACAATAGAAATTAAAATAGAATAGTCTTAGACTTGATAATATTGATATTCAGCAGAGTCATAGATTACAAAGTCAATATCTATAAGTCAGATCTCTGTAAGTAAAAATAATGGGGAAAATCTCATTCACAGTAGTTTACAAATATTTTTAAAATACAAGAAACGAGGAGGCAAAAATCCTCGCTAATGAAATGTTAAAGCACAAGAGAAAGAAGTTGAAGAATACACCAAAAAAAAAAAAAAAAAAAAAAAAAAAGAATGATGTGCCACTGGCAAAATTAATACTGTGAAAATGGCTATGTTACAGAAATAAAACTACAGAGTCATAATCCCCTCCAAAATTTCAGTGATTCTTTTCATAGGACAACAACAAAGAATTCCAAATTTATAATGGAAATACAAAAGACTCCAATGACCAGAGCAATCCTGAGCAGAAAGAAATAGGCTTGGAGTACCACAATATCTGATGTCAAATTCTGTAAGAACTACAGTAATAAAAATAGCATGGTACCATCATCAAGCAGACACAGGGTAGATAGGAGAACCCACAAACAAGCCCAAAGAGTTATTATCATTTTGTTTTAAAACAAAATTGCCCAAAATTTAGATTGATGGAGGAGATCCTTAGTAAATATTGCTTGGATAATTAGATCCAAAATCTAGTTATCTGGACAAAAATCAATTCAAAACAAATGAAAGGCATTAATATAAGGCTTTACCTTAAAATGGATAGACTAAGATATAGATAAGTTGTGACTTAATGTCAGGTACATGCATAGACTTTCTGAAATGAAAGTGAGCACCACAGGAAACAAGCCTCTGATTTGAAAAAAGGGATTATGTGATTCTAGAGCCTTCTGTACAGCCAAAGAAACAATCAAATAAGATAGCCTTTACAGACTGAGAAAAATACTTACCAACTATATGTCAGACCAAGGGCTAGAATTTAGATAATATAAAATAACTGCAGATGAAAAATAATCTTATCAATGAATAAAAGAAATGTAAATGGCTAATAAATCTTTGAGGAAATGTTCAACTCTTTAGCCAACTGGAAAATGCAAATTAAATGGATTTAAAATTCCCACTTGTCCCAGTCAGAATTCCTAACATCAATAAATCCATGGTGGGAAAGATGTGAGGAAGTGAGACCCCCCTATGTAGGGTTGATCATCTTGTAAATGTTGTGTAACCACTATGGAAATCTTTATGGTAGCTTTCCATAAAAGCTAAACTAGTATATGACCCAGCTACACCACTCGTAGTCATTTACCCACAAAATTATAACTATTAACTACAGGTACATGCACATCCTTGGTACTGCCTCACTTTCTACAGTAAATAGAAATAAATTTAAAAAAAAAAATCAGAGTTTAGATGTTCACCAAAGATGAACGGATAAAGAAAATGTAACCTGTATGGACCATGAAATTTTGTTCAGTCACAAAAACTGAATTAGGACATTTGTAGGAAAAAGGATGAAACTGGCTATCATTATATTTATTGAAGTAAGCTAGATAACAAAGGACAAATATCACATCTAGACCGTATTGCTGAAGACACTGTGTACTTTGGACGGGAAACCAGGAAGATCTGAGTTGATTCTAAAACAAAAGCCTCCTTCCTGAGGACTATTTACATAGTACCAGAAGATGTCATAGACTCTCTCCCAAGGGAGGCAACCAATAGTCCTACCCAGCTATGATTCCTCTGAACCACAACAATGGACAGTGTAAGGAAATAACACTAAGGGAACAACAGTGGTTCCCACTGTTGATACCCACTTTGTTGATAACCAACATCTCTCTATTGGATGTAAGGTCTACTCAACAACAGGGAAATCATTTCTGGAACTGGTAACCTAGCCAACTACCTGTAGCTAGTGAAGTCAGGGATTTTGAAAGCAAACCTAACACTACCACTTTAGTAGAATAGAAGAATATCTGTTTACATTCTAAACATTTATCCTTATAGTCACAGAAAAGAAAGTATAGGTCTTACTATATGTGAAATTTCAGATTTAGATGTAGCTTTAGCTCTTCCCCACTCCTTGTCCTCCTCCTCTTCCTCTTTTCTCTCTTTCCCTCTCTCCCTCTCTCTCCCCCTTCATCTATCCATCCATTCATCCATCCATCCATTCTTCCTTCTTCCCTCTCCTCTCTCCCTCCCTCTTACCCACCCCGTGCCCCAGTGGATCATGAGAGAAGTAAAGGCTCCATGTGATGGTTATTGCCATTATTTTATTGAAATCCATAATTATATGGAGAAAGTCCTCTGTGTATACCTGTAAAGGCTTGTAGCCTCAAACTATGCACCAAAATAAGTCTGTTCTCTTGTAACTACCATTTGCCAGAATACTATTGAGAAGAGAGGTAAATAGAATATAAATGGAATAGAACATGAAACCAGAGAGGGGATGAGAGTGGGTGGCTCTTGAAAAGAAAGGAGACCACAAGAAGAGAGAAGGCAGTGTGTAGGGAAATGGGGAAGAGGAATGGGAGAGGGTAGTGTGAAGAAGCTTGGATCACAACAGAGTATATTGACATACATGTAAGAAAATGTCACAAAGTAATCCATTACTTTGTGTGTGTGAGTATCCATTTTAAAAGTCAACATAATATACAGAATAAAATATATGTTAATATTTTAGGAAGGCTGTAGAATCCATCTTAACAGTTGTGTCAGAAAAGAAAACACACTCAGAGGCTCAAGAGGACTGAAAAATACTGATATAAGCAAGCAAGCAAACAAACAAAACTAGTAAAGTACAAAAAATCACACACATGGGACATTAAAAATGCTACGGCAAAACACAAGTGACTGATTGCTGACCGAAAAGTCGTATTCTGAATAGTTTTACAACTTGTGTGTTTGTGAGCATTACAGTAAAAACACAGCCAACTATTTGGTTGAGCACGGGTACCCCAATGGAGGAATTAGAGAAAGGACTGAAGAAGCTGAAGGGGTTTGCACCTCCATAGGAAGAACTATAATATCAGCCAACTAGACCTCCCAGAGCAACCAGGGACTAAACCACCAACCAAAGAGTACACATGGAGGCTCCGGCCTCATATGTAAGCAGAGGATGGACTTACAGAGCATCAATGGCTTTGTAAGGAGAAGCCCTTGTCCTGGGAAAGCTCAATGCCCCAGTGTAGGGGAATGCCAGGGTTGGGAGGTGGGAGTGAGTGGGTGGGGGAGCATCCTCATAGAAGCAGGGGGAGGGGCGATGGGATAAGGAAGGGGTTGTGGGGGTGGACCAGAAAAGAGGATAACATTTGAAATGTAAATAAAGAAAATATCTAATAAAAAATAAAACAGGATTGAGGAAATGGAACCTGACAAAACTTTGTTTCACTGAACTGCTCCGATACTGACATTAAGACTGTTGTAAACACAACACAAAACCTCACACATCCCGCCAAAGAATTTCAAAGAGATAGAGGCACCGCAAGGAACAGTAGGGATTCATAGAGAAAGCAGTGCATCAGTCCTCACCCCCAAATCCCCAGGTGTTTAGGCTGGAGTCACCTGCTCTGGAAATGCAAAGGACCTTGAATCCCGCTGTGGCTCACAGCTCCTGAGAGCCTATGTGGTTGATCTCACATATTTGTCTTCCAAGCACAATTCTTCACAGAAATGTTTTCATCTTGAATGTTTTTGGTATCTTTCATGTGGCCAGTATAGATATGTATATTCACAAGCTCAAATTTCTTGGTTCAACAAATTCAAAACATTACATTTTGCTAAGACTTTGAGGTTAGTTTCTTTGTTTCATGCTTTCAATAAAATATTCTATTTCTTCATTTGAGAAGTATTCTTGGCAGTTACTACCGACCAGAACATTATTAATTGTTATATCTATTCTGACACAAATCAAGTGCAAAGGAAAATGGAAAATTCCAGAACTCCACTTCCAAGTGCCTGCCCCCACGTAAACTCCTCCCAGAGGGCAGCCCGCAAAGGCCAAGTTCTCATCAGCTTCTTCAGGTCAAGCTGTGTCCAGTTGTGGTTCTGAGTGAAGTCAAAGGACATTTGGGTTCGTCCACCTCCTTCAGTTTCTTGTGCAGGGCTGAACCACTTTAGTTTGATAAAAGTATGTGTGCCTGAGAGCAGCAATTAACCAAGTAACCAAAGTCCTCTTTAGAGAGTCAGAAATCATAAGCAGGCCTGTTCCTGACCCCACCCTCACCCTATTGCCAGTTCCTCTCCCTCTCAGATCAAGCTGGCTCCTCCAGGATTGGGAATGAGCTGAGTAGTGAGGCTAGGAGAGCAGAGAGCAGTTGATTTCCGCCGCCAGCAGAGGAGCGGTTCGGAGCTCAGCCCTGCGGGCTTCGCTGGCGCCCACAACTTGTTTACCCTGCGCTTGGCTGGGGTTCAGGACGCCGGCGCCCCACCCTACAGGAGCCTTCCCGTGAAGGCTCGCCGGCTGCCCCGTGTGGATCGCCCCAGCTCCTTGGGTCTCCCTCCTTCCCCCGGGCAGGACATAGAGCGCGGCCGGCAGCTGCGGGCGGTGAGAGGGGCCAGCGGGGATGCGGGAGATTTGGAGGATGTGGGAGATTTGGGGGATGCGGGAGATTTGGGGGATGCGGGATGGAGTGCGAGGGATCCATGACAGTGGAGGAGGCGGGGCAGCGCCACAGGCTGCAGCTCAGCCGCAGGTGGTTGCTCAACTTTCACTTCGTGGAGTGGGGCGGGATTTCGTGTGTTGGGGTCCGCTTGGTAACCACCCGAGGTCTTGATAGGGCAATGGAGTCCCGGGTGAGGGCTCTATGGGAGAGTCATTCTGGCCTTGGTGACATGAACTCTGGAGGGTGCAGGCCCTTTCCAGGAGATCCTCTTCATGCCTTTCCCTCTTGCACCAGAGGCAGCCCGTCCCCTCCTTGAGGCTCTGTGGGTCTCTCCTCAGGCCTCAGGGATAGATGTCTTCAGATAACTTTGCAAGGTTTGTGGGCAGGGGCTAAAAGATAGAGCCAAATTTGTTTGTTTGTTTTCCCCCGTTATTTTACACAGTACACTAGCCTTTTAGGACTTAGAATTTTATATCTTTTATTGTGTGAATGCATATACTCTTTAAGAACTGCAATATGTTTGGGGTTTTATTTTGTATAAAGTATTTTAAGTGGAACCAGCAAGAGTAACAGAAATACATTATGAAGGCATTATGCAATAAGGTTGATTTCCAACATACTTCTGGGATACAGATGCTACTACAGAAGTAAACACACATCCTCCACCTTCCAGCTCCTTGTTATGGGAAATAAGGAAGGAAGGCATTATGTTACCATTAAATTAGCGTCACATTGTATGGGGCTAGTGACATCACCAGAACAGAAGACACAAAGATGTCACATTATGTATAATTTAAGTACATACTTTAAGTGTCCACAAGAAGCAGTTGATACATTTGTAGAGACA
This sequence comes from Mastomys natalensis, assembly GCA_021653895.1. Lineage (NCBI taxonomy): Eukaryota > Metazoa > Chordata > Mammalia > Rodentia > Muridae > Mastomys > Mastomys natalensis. The sequence continues at coordinate 272,363 of JAJTUV010000572.1, forward strand.
ATAATAAAGTTAATAAGCTTTCCAGTTCCATCACACTTTGTAAGTCTTTTGAAGCTCAACTGCAGGCAAATTGGAAAGTACAGTGAAAATACACTTTAGTATAAAATAACAAAAAATTGACAAATCCAATTAAACTATAGATTGTGAATAAAAATATGCATATGAAACTCTAGGAATTAAAATTATGCTACACAGGAGAGTCCAATAAAATATATTTTCTTAGGTGATAATATCATGTCTGTAAAATAATACATAATTAAACAGAATCCTAACTGATACATAGTTTTAAACTGGCTGCTTAGCAAGACTATTTGAAAGAATCGCCACATTGCAATTTAAAAAAATAAAATACACGGCACCTCATTTTATATAAAAAGGGGCATTCTAAAGAATGAACAGACAGTAGAATGCTACCAGACATTATAGTAAAACTGAAGAAAGAGGTTTAAGGATAAAATAAAAATGGATATTTGATAAATATACATTTTAAGTCAGTGGAAGGGGGCTGGTGGATAACATTTAAATTGATCATGCTTGGACCACTTGGCAATTATTTGGGTAAATTAATAATAAAACTGTTATTGTAGTTAATATAAAATGTGTTAATATAAAATGTAGTCAAGATGGCTAATTTGAATCCAGTTGCATAAAACCCGAAGGTTTGTGTACATGAGAAATGGGAAGCATCATGCAAAACCTGGGCCCATTAAGAATATATTTGTGAGCATAAGTACATAAAAATCAGATATGAACGAGGGACACTGTTGTTAGAAAAAAGAAAGATAATTTAATCACAGCTTGTACTGGTGATAATCCATAGCACAGTTGAAAAGGAACTCGAGAAAATGATAAGTAAGATTCCCAGACTCAAGGATGTTAAAAAAAAAAAAAAAAGTTATGCAATTAAAATACAATGCCAACTTTTACTTGACCTGATTTTGAATATCAAATCTTTTTGTTGTTGCTGACACAAGAAAAATGTACACGTATACACTTCCAGTAGAAATGTGAGTTGGCAAAATATATCATAAAGATATAGCTGTGAATAGTTGCATTCATTATTTATCTTTTGTAATTTGTCCTGTAAGAGTACATGCCCAGGAGAAAATAAAAATCTCTGTCAAAAGGCTACCTTAAAGATGCTCATGGTAGCATTCTCTGTAATGCAGCAAGCTTTGAAACTGTTTGGAAATCATCTGCTAGGATTTAGGTGCTTAATTTGATGCATCAGGAGATAGAAGATACATACTCCTAAGCTTTAGGAAGGCCTAAATGTTCTACCATGAAAGTGTGGTAAAGTTCTAGTTAAAATGCAAACAGGAACAACAAGCACACAACAGTGTATACACACACTCATAGCAGTCTTTGAGACATTTGGAATACAGAATGAATTATTGTTGCTTTGGGTGTTTATATATTCTTACATATTTCTGTGTGCATCTATAAAGAAAATGTTATAAGAAAAATAATAAAGTTGCAGAGTATCCGTGGTTTGTTATTCATGTATATATTTCCTTTACAGATAGAGTAGCTATCTGTTACTATAGAAAAAAAATGTATTATCTTTCCTGAAGAATTCTTCTTCTTCTCTTTTAAAGATTCTCTTGAGGGAAACTCCATTTTGTCCTTCATGAATATTGATGGATAAGATATTTATTATAGAGACAAAAGTGCAAGCTTTTGTGCACTGTCATATTCATTAACTTTGCTAAAATCAGAAAATATAGGCGAGTTCATATTCCTATATTTCACCAACATTGTGCTAAAACACAGTAATATATACTCTTCTGGATTCAATACATAGATATATTCTTCTTGAAGAAGAACAGCTATTGAGAAAACCAGAAACTAAACCATAAGACAAGCGAAAACTTTGGAAGAAATCTTAACATAAAATAAAAATTTAATGTTTCTCATATAAAGGACAAAGAAAACTAATAAACAGAAAATGAGCAGATGACAAATGGGACATTTCCAGCAGTGGAGATGTAAATGACTTCCAGATGAAATTACAGCTACTCACCCTCATCGACTACAGAACATTTGAGAAATCAAGCCAAATTTTCTTTTCCTTCAAGATGGACAATAACAAACACTGTGAGAACCCACTGTATTGTCCATTTATTTGTCCAGTATGTGAACTGATTTACATTCTTTAGATAGCTATTTAACAATGTTTAAAATGCACAAAAAATTGTATCTGCTGACTTTACTCCTGGAATTTAAAATGTTGATATACAGAGTTATCTACATAAGAGTTTCCAAAATGTTTGTGATATCATAAATTATGGAATAATGTGAAATTTCACTGTTAAACAGTCAAGCTAGTCAGTTGAATATATTTAATCATTAAATGAGAATAGACATTTTAATATTACAAGATATAGAAGGCTCCACTCTGTACTAAAATATAAACACACAGACAGTATTACACACACACACACAAGTACACACACACAATATTACATACACAAAACTACAACTATATTTAGCTGTGATACAAAAAGTCCAATATACAGATGAGAAAAGAGGATAGAATTTTTTTTATATTACTGCTTAACTGCTTGAGTAAATAGTGACTTTCAGACAATGTATGCTTCAAGAATTCTCTTTAATAAGTATACCTTTTCAAGCTTAAAGTAAGCCACAGGCCTTCTGTTTATCTATCAAGAAGATGGCACAAATGGTCTATATAAATGTAGAGAAAATATTTTTGTATACTGTGTAATAAAAAAAAATTCCTTTTTGATATCTAAAATAAAAAGAGCAAATAATCTTTTTAAACAGTTTGGATATGTATAATGTTAATTGTCTGTTGGTTTGCTGCTCACTCTGCTTCCATTTTAATCCATCCATTATTTTGGAACGTAGTCTCACATACAACCCACAAGATCTTAAGGAAATAGTCAACTGTACAGTTTTTCTTTGGAAGGATTCATGGTGTGACTAAAATAAGGAATCATTTAGATTATAAATTCAACAGCCAGTTTTGATTTGGGTTTTGTAATGGGTGCATTTGTTCATCGAGAAGTGGCTTCTCTGGTTTCTTGGAGGGTTGAGTTTATGTAGGGAAGTTTTACAAATATATGTTTTGCATATAGATCTGGTAGATTTATCTGCATGACATTTTTTACTGCCCCCCTTATCTTGTCAATGAAAAATCCCCATCTACACAGCCTGCATCTTCTTAATACTAAACACAGGTACTTTCTTAATACTAGCCTGTGCACCAGCACCTCTTCCATCGCAGAACTATGGAATATGGCTAACCAGATCCTTTGGTGACCCTTTACAGTCAGCCTCTGCACTACTTGTTTTCTGGGCATGAAGAAACCCATAAAACAAATCAACGCTTCACATCACAGATGCCAAGAAGCTGGCTTAAGATCTATGTACAGAGATACATGTATTCAACTTTTATGTCTGGCAGACTTCAAGGGTTCTTTCCTTATAAATTCACTATGAAAGAGCCCATAGCCAACTTTTGTTTCCAGTTGATTTTTTTTTAATGTTCAGATTAAAATATGCCTATTATAGAAAATGTAAGGAAGAGTGTTGGGTTTTTTTTGACAAATTTTCTCCTTTATGTATTTTAACAAACTATATTGTAATAGTATTGAGTGTACTGTAAATATAATATGTTTCTGGCAAGACCATTTGTTTCTATATTTCCCTGGGTTATTAGTTTATGATGTTCCACTGTGAGGTGATCTCCCAACCAGCATGCTACTATAGCATGTAGCTTACAGTTGCTGCTGCTTGCTTGTAGTCTGCATTCATTTACAGAAAATAAAAATGCCACTTAAAGCAAAACTATTAATGAGTCTCTGGACTTAAAATGAAAGAAATTACTTAGGTTCAAGAAAGGGACTTCAGAGAATGGTACATTAGTTGTTCTCTTCCCTCTTCTGTTGTCCTCTCTTGTCCTCTCCTCCTTTCCCCCCTCTCTCTTTCTCTTGCTTATCGGTCTTCTCACTGATCACTTCTTGCACAGCTTTTTTGTTTTTTCAAAACTTCTTAGTGACTTTCTGAGAAACTGTTATACAGAGGAAATGTAGAAATGGCACTTTTTTAAAAAAAATCTGCTTGCCTAATTTCTTTTTCTAATGCAACTGTCCCAGCAGGAATCTCCAGGATAACTTTGAATGGAGAAGACACTATGAAAACCCTTGCGCTTTTGGTCCTAGAGGAAGCCGTCTTTCTTGCTTCTTTTGCTAGCTATGGAATACCTCAAGGGAGTCTTGGCTAGATTAAGGAAGTCTTATTCTCTTTCTAGGTTATCGAGTGTTTGGCTTTATATTTTTAACCAAAAAAGGAAATTGCATCCCTTTGATGTTTTGGGGGTGTCTATTGAGATTAAAAGTTTTGCTATATTAGTTGATTTCTATCTGAAATTATATTATTAGTTATAAAAGTACACTAATAAAAGTTTTAAGAAAAAAATTAAAAACGAAATACATTCAAGTAAGTAAAATCCTATATTGTTATTGAGATAAACCCCGCATGTATACAGTGTACATATAGTGATGTGGCCTGAGTTTGTCCTGTAGTGTTTTGTTAGCTTCTGGGGTCAAGTTCTTAAGCAATGTTTATAGCTCTGTTTTCATAGTGTCTGAATTTGATTATATATCAAGGTCACTCTGACCTGACAAAGTTAATTAGGATATATTCACTCTTAACATCTGGGAGATTTGTGAAAGCTGAATATTCATTCTTTTTTTAAAGGAATTTTGTATTTTATCAGAGAAGTCCTATGTTCTTAGTTTCTCCCTGTGGAAACATTCTGCAATACTGCTCTATTGTCTTGCTGTAATTCTGTTCAGGTTTTCTGCTTCTTATCAAGTCACCTTTAGTGGTGGGTCCTTCTAGGAATCCCTATGTTACTTGATTGATCTAAACTCTGTGTGTGTGTGTGGTGTGTGTGTGTGTGTATTTTCTACAGTAAGGGCATTATAATATGACCTTTAAAAATAAACAAAGGCAATATTGGCAGAATACGTGATAGGGATCAAACTCAGGACCTCACCCATATTGAGAATTCATTCACCATTGAGTTGCATACTTGACTGTGTTCCTTTGTTTTTCTATAATTAACCTCTTTGTTTTTCTATAGTTTCTCTGTATGACTGGATAATTTTCACTGATGTGTTATTAACTTAGTAGCTTTTTGCACAGTCTCCATTTGTCTATTAATTTCATCCAGTGATGTTTAGATTTCTGTTGTTGTACTTGTTCAGTTCTAAAACATATCTACTTTTTCTATCTTTCATTTCTTTCTTGGGTGTCTGTGTCCAGGGCATATATGCAGAAGTCAAAGGACAACCTGAGGAGTCAGTTCCTTCTTCCATCTTGTGTAGGCTCTGGAGATCAAATTCAGGTCATGTTTGTATGGCAGGTTTCTTGATCCTGTGAACCATGTCTTGGCTCTGGAGCATTTTTTAAAAAATACCTAAATTATTAGAAAGATAAGTCAACATTGCAGTCATCCTAGCATTAACATCCTTTGATATTTTTTTCCCTAGGAGTTGACCTTTTTCTAGTCTGCTTTATTTATTTATTTATTTATTTATTTATTTATTTATTTATTTATTTTGCCATAATTTTTTGTTGCTTCCTGCACATTTTGAGTATTATTTAGGAGAACCTGATTCTTGTTAAACTCCATGGAGAAAGCTGACTGTCTCACTGTTTGGCCAGGCAGTGCATGTACTTGGTTTGAGGCCTCTCTTTTTGGCCAGCTTCTGAGTGTGTGACTTCAATGGTAGCTTTCTTTTCTCAGTCATTCAGCTAGCTCTTGAGTGGACACAACTCAGCATTCAGTCTTTCACTTGGACACTGTTCTCTCTTGTGTGGATCTCCAGGTCTTTGTTAGGTTCTGGGAAACATTATTAAGGATTCTTTAGAGTCACCCTTGCCTACCCAAGCCAGAACAACAACAACAACAAAAGCATATATGTACTGAAACTACCAAGTGCTTCTGAGGCCAGGAGTACCAGAAACAAACTAAAAGGTTTTGACCTGTGTTCCTGCTTCTATAATCAAAGTGGTAAGTAACCTTTTCAGTACATATTTCAATTTAATTCCAACATAAGTTAACTACCCAAAGTCAATACGGACTCAGCAGTCTCACATTTGCCAACAAGAATTTCCTCACGGCAGGCATTTGACACAGGTGTGAGGTTTCCAGATCACTTACACTCTGACAACCTAATGAGCCCAACCATGCTTTCAGGTGTGATCATTTTCTTTCATAACTCATAGGACTCAGGGCTCTCCAAATGAGTAAAGCTTTACTATAAGAAATGCAAATTAAGATTAGCCAAATAAAAACTCATGTGGGCAAGGCTGGTGAGTTAGGATGCTTTCTACTGACCCTGAAGAGCTGGGTTGAATGCCCAGAAAACACACTGTTCTAGAAACTGACTTTTGAAATTTGTGTCCTGACCTCCACACATTGTCATGCCTCTTGCACAGTTGTCATGTACACATGTGGCTTTTGTGTAAAGCTTGGATTATTGTTCTAAACACAAAGCATCTATCCCTTTACCTAGGGAAGCTGTGAAGCTAACTTGATACTGAGTACTCTTTGTATTGGGGTTTCTGTACACAGACCTGACTGCTAAAACTCTTGACTATGTGGTTGAACTAAGTCTCTAGTCCCCTACCTCCCTAGAGGTCAGGCAGGTAAGAACATTCTAACCCTCTAAACATGTAATGTGTCTTCCAGACATGACCAGTCCACATCATGAGACATGCTCCCTGCATAACCTCATATGTGTTCCTAAAAGTAAACCATATATAACAATAACCCTGTCACTGAGACATCTCAATAGTTTAGAACCCAGGACAAGACCAGCCACACTGGTTTGTTGTTATCTAGCACCAAATTATATATATATAACAAGAGAAGTTTAATTAGTATGACTTTCAGTGGAGGTAGAAGAAAATAATGATTTAGACAGTAGTAAGACCTAGTAGATATGCATTCTTTAAGACATAGTAGCACTATTTTTAAAGGCCTAGTACATACCTTTTCTTTGAGGCCTGACAGATTTTCTTTCATTAGACAAGGTCTACAAATTTCCTTAGAACTATTAAAACAATAATGCATTCACCTGCCTTGGATCCTGTGGCATATGAGGCTAAATATGAACATTTGAAAAGAATCACAATATTTTATTTAACTTTTTCACATTCACCAAATGTAATATAACACCCACACAGATACAGCATCATTCATATGCCTACAACATGTAGATCTTCAGCTTTGAGGACTATGCTAAGACAGTTGATTCTCTAGTCCAAGAACATTGATGTTGAAAATGCAATGAGCTTGATATGGTGGCTCAGGGCTATAATCCCAGCACTTGAAAAACCTAAGCAGGAGATTCTCTATGAGTTCAAGAACAGTCTAGACTATACTGTGAGTTCCAGGCTAGTCTATGCTACTGAGTGAGATCTTATCTCAGAGAGAGAGAGTGAGAGAGAGAGAGAGAGAGAGAGAGAGAGAGAGATCTTTAATGCAGCTAACTTTTTGTTCTCTGTAAAATATACTGCTTGATAAAAAAATTCTGTTAGCCAACATTTATCACATTATTGGCTGCAAATAGGGAGCATGTTCATTTGTATGCTTACAATTCTGTTAGAGCTTCCTTCTCTGGGAGAGCAAAGTATCTGCCCAGAACCCTTGTTGGTTTAGCAGTTGTTTAGCTGGTACATGCTGAGAGACTGAATGCCAGAGCACGTTAAACAGTATTGCTATCCATGCACAGTTTACTAGTGAATCAATAGTAATACCGATCATCTGAGGATTGTGTGTGGGCCTCACACTGTCTCTATGGAAACGTCTCTATCCATTTTACAGCAGTTCTTGGAGGTTGGTCCCAGAGTCACTTTTTCTGTGATGCACAGGACAACCGGAAAAAGAGTCTGGTTCTCACGGTCACCTCAGTTCCACACCATCGACCTGGGTGTATGCTGTCAGCCATGTGCTGGCTTGCACTATTGGGTGGCTGCCCGGTCTTCTTTTCACCTCCAGGTGTCTTTAAGTGAGGATTCAGATATCAAAAGGATATTATGACTCAGAAAATAATTGCTTATTAGATTCACAGAAAAGACAGGAGAGTTGGGTTGTTGTGGATAGCCTCAGCCTTGTATTTTGATCCTAGTTCCCAGTGGATAGTCCCAGCCTTGTATTTTGATCCTAGTTTCACTTTCCTGGGAGGGGCTGCAGAAGATGATTGAATTTGTACACTGGTGACATCTTGTAAACGTTCTGTCCAATTAAAACTTGTAAAATAAAGGCTAGAGCCAGTGATTGGACAGTAGAAGGGGAGGCGGAGAAAAAGACTTATGGGAGGAGTGAGAGGAATTCGATATAAAAAGAGAAAGAAGCAGAAGCAGAGGGAGCAGAAGAGGCAGAGGTAGAAGCAGGAGGAAGCTGGCGGTAGTAGGAAGTTGATGGCAGAAGGAAGTAGTAGGAAACTGACAACGGAGGAGCCAGAGCTGGAAGGAGAAGCACGCGGCCTGGATAAATCGCAAGTTATAAGGGATCTCATAGCCGGGAATTAGAGTAGTGTAGTGGTAAATCTGCCCAATCTAGGCGTGCAATTTATGCCATAATTATCGAGTTGTGTTTTCCTTGATTGGTCTCCTATGGGTAGGAGATTTACCGCGACAAATTTGGCGGTTTTAAATAATTTCTTCTACTACATTAGGTACTTTGTATAGGGCTTTGCTAAGCTAGCTGACAAACAGGAGGAACGGTCTACCTTTTTGTCCATGTTTTAAAATGAAGGCTTAAAAGACAGGCAAATGCCAGGTTTTAGAATGCATATTCCGGATTCTATGACTCTGCCTAGAGATTCTCACCTGGCAATCAAATAAACAAAGAAACAAACAAAGAATCAAAAGAAAAAAACCCAAATCAACTAAACAAATAAGTCTCCTTCCCAGAGATCAGCACATGTCTAGTGCTTCACTGTGAATTTCTGACCAGCTTGGGTCTTGTGACTGAACTTTCAAATCTCCATGTGTTTGTTAGAACTTCTTGTTTTATGGGATGCTGAGTCATGTCATGATTTGAACAAGCAAAACTTAAGAGCAGTCTTCTGTGTTCATGTCTCAGCCTGGTAAGCTGCGCTGAGTGACAGGAACACGTTCCTCAGTTCACTGACTATTCCAGGATTAAGACAGAATTCTTGCCTCTGGAACTGGAAATTATCCTGCTTACACAATATGTTGGCAAAGATTATGCATAAGAAAAGAACAGCAACATAAGTAGGTTAGAATGTTCAACGTTTAATATGTGTTCTGTTGCCACTAGACATCATTTGAAGTAGCAGCTGCAGCTGCCTTACAAGGAAGCAAATCCTTGCCCCACCTGGCTTTGTCTGTGTCCTGACTCCCATTTCTCTCTGCTATAGTCCAGTGATCTGTAGATACCTGGTGTGAATCATATGTCCCCCAATGCCAAGGCTTCAGCAGGACTTTCTGGGCGTTTGTATACTAACCTGAGATGTGCCTCAGGTTCCAGAACTAGTTTCCAGAGATGATAATGGCAGAAGCCAGTCTCAGTGTAGAAATGTGTTTCACTGTTGCTAATTGACAGAACATCTGAAACAATTTATGAACTATTAAGAGAGGATTAAGATGACAGAATTCTTACTTCTATCAACTGGAAATTATTGTACTGACATAATATTTTGGCTAGAATTGTATTGTAAAACTTTGTAAGAAAAGAGACTCTAAGTTGATGAGAAAACGCCCTAGTGGCTAAAAGGGGGGAGGGGTGCAAAAGGAAACTTGGCGCCTACAGCCTGTGAGGCGATATGTATGTACACTTTGCTTTATATCACTGGTATTAATTTATATCTAAAGTTTTATGGATTATGTTGGGAGAGGAAACGGGCTTATTTCAGCTCATAGTTCCATATCACAGCCCATGGCAGAGGCCATGAGGGAGTCCTACTTACTGACTTCATCTCTTCTTGACAAGGGGTAGCACTACTTACAGTGACCTGAATTCTCCCACATCAATCATCAATTAAGTTGCACCATAAGCCAATCTGGTGGAAGCTGTTTTCTCAATTGAGGATCCTGATTCCTACAGGATTCTAGCTTTTGTCGATTTCATACAAAACTAGCCATTTACAATCATCTTATAGACCCAGAACTCCTTTACAGAAAAGAAACCCAATTCTTCTTGAGGAAGAACTGAAAGTTTTATTGTTAATTTTTCTTCCCCCCTTCAAAGTGACTTTTATTTCATGATAGCCATGTACTAAAGGAAAGGAATTAATAAAACTATTCAAAAACTGCTCTACATTGGCTCAGAATTGATACTATTCTAGGAAGCTATCAATGTCACTATGGCCAACCAATCACAGTAGGGGTATATAGAAACCAACCAATCAGAAAGTGTGGGCTTATGGACTCCAACCATTCAGAGTAGATTCTTATATAGAAACCAACCAATCAGAGTAGGGACTTATGAAAACTAAACAACATGGTTTATAACTGAAACCCTTCTCCCAGTCAATCTGTGAGTATAAAAACATACTCCCTGGAAATCCCCTACTTCCACAATGCAAGAATAGACATGTTTAGTAACTAGCAAAATATACATACAGATTCCCTGATCTGTGAGGGAAGTGAGGTTAAGGTGCAATAGTGCATGGTTTAAACCTCAGCACTTCAAGTCTGTGACAGGTGGATGGCTGTGAGTTTAAAGACAGGCTAGGCCACATTGTCCATGTCAGGCCAACCAAGGCTATAGAAAACATTCTGTATTCCTCACTTGAAAGAAAGAAAGAGAGACAGAGAGAGAGAGAGAGAGAGAGAGAGAGGAGAGAGAAAAGAGAGAGAGAAGGGAGGGAGGGGGGGAGGAAGGGAGGGAGGAAGAAAAGAAAAGAAGGGAGAAAGAAGGAAAAAGAAAGAAAGAAAGAAAGAAAGAAAGAAGAAAGAAAGAAAGAAAAGAAAGAAAGAAAGAAAGAAGAGAAGAAAGAAGGAAAGAAAGAAAGAAGGAAAGGAAAGAAAGAAAGAAGAAGAAGAGAAAGAAAGAAAGAAAGAAAGAAAGAAAGAAAGAAAGAAAAGAAAAGAAAAAAGAAGAAAGAAAGATTGAAATAAATAGAAACAGTCCTAAGCTAGGGTTATACTAAAGCAAAAGCAATACTGAGCTCCTAGAGTCATTACAGAAATTAGTTCCATCTTCAAGTACTTCAAGAATGCATTATTTCACTACATCTGCCTTCACAACACCTGTTAGTCATATACAAAAGACTGCCGAATCTTGGCATGTGTAATTGTGTCTGTGTCTTGAATTAGATTCCATTGAACAGTATGTCTGTTTTTAACGCCAATCCCAGGCTGGTTCTGTTACTCTAACTCTGTAATATAAGTTGAAATCTGGGATAGTGAGAACTTTGACAGTTTCACTATTCAGGATTGTTTTTTTCAGCTATCATGGTTGCTTTGTGTTTCCACATGAAGTTGAAGATTGCATTTTCACGTTTGTGAAGAATTTAGTCGTATTGCTCTAGCTAAGACTTTGGGTGCTCTACTGAATAAGTATAAAGAGAGTGGGCATCATTGTCTTGTTTGATTTTAGTGGAGATGCTTTGTTTCTCTTTTTAGAATGATATTGCTGTGTGGTTGCTGTAAATCACTTTTATTATGTTGAAAAACGTCCATAGTATCTTCAGAACTTTTATCATGAAGGGGCATTGGATTTTTTCAGAGGCCTTTTCTACATCTAATGAGATAATCACATGCATTTTTATATTTTAGTTTGTTTATATGCAGCATTGCATTTATTGGTTTGCCCATGATGAACAACCCTGCATATCTGGGATGAAGCCAACTTGGTCTTGATCTATAATCTTTCTGATGTCTTGGATGTTGTTTGCAAATATTTTATTGAGGACTTTTATATCTGTGTTTATAAGAAATATTGGGCTATAATTTTCTTTTTTTTTCAGATTTTTATGTGTTTTAATATCAAGATTAGTAGAAGCTTCATAAAAACAATTAGGAAGTGTTCTTTCAGTTTTGGAGTAATGTGTTCTTCTTTGAGAGTCTGGTAGAATTCTACACTGAATCAATCTGGCCTTGATGGAGTTTTTTTGTTTATTTGTTGGTTGGTTGGTTGGTTGGTTGGTTGGTTGGTTTGTGGGTTTGGGGCTTGAATGGGAGAATTTTATTTACTGTTTCTGTTTCACTAGGGCATGTGGATCTGTTTGTTTATTTCATCTTGACTTAGCTTTGGTAGGTTGTATATATCAAGAAACTCTCTCATTTCCTTTAGGTTTCCCGATTTGATGGAATACAGATTTTTTTTAAATGTGTTATTATGATTCTCTGAATTTTGTCAGTGTTTGTTGTAGTACCCTTTTCATAATTACTTTTATTAATTTGTTTCTCTTCTCTCCATCTTTTAATTAATTTGGCTAAGGATGTGTGAATCTTGTTGATTTCCCCCCAAACCTCAATCTTTATTTCATTGATTCTTTGTATTTTTCTTTTTTTATTTCTATTTCAGTGATTTCAGCCCTGGGTTTGATTGTTTATTCCTTTCTACTCTTTTTGTTTTTCCAGACATGGTTTCTCTCTGTAGCACTAGCTATTCTAGAACTAGTTCTGTAGACCTGTCAGGCCTCAAATTCACAAAGATCTGCCTGCCTCTGCCTTCTGAGTACTGGAAGTAAAGGCATCTTTTGTGGTCTTATTTCTTCTTGGTTTTCTGGAGCTTTTAGATATGTCACTAAGTTATTAATATGCAATCTCTCCAGGGATTTTTTTAAATTTAGGCACTATAAACTTGCTTCTTAGACCTGCCTTCATTGTCTCATATGTTTGTGGATGTTGTGTTTCCACTCTTATTCAATTCTAAAAGACTTTTTCATTTCCAACTTGATTCTTGACTTGATCCATTTTTTTTAAATCAGTAGTGAGATGGTCAGTTCCTTTAACTTTGTAAACTTTCTATTACTTCTGTTGTTGTATATATTTATTGTATATATACATAAAGGTATTAAAGTATTTTCTTTTACAGGAATAATTAGAATCCATCAAAATGTCAGGTAAGATTTTATTAAGTTTCTAAAATGTATTTTATTATTTTAATTTAAGTGTCCATGTGTGAAGTTGGAGCTACAGCCTAGTATGGGTGCTGAGACCTCCATCTGGGTCCTCTGCAAAAACTATAAACACCAACTGCTGCGCTGTCACTCCAGTCCCAATTTCACTTATTTTTTTTAAATGTTTTGTTTTCTCATGTGAGCTATCTGATTGTTTTCTTTGAAAGGGTATATTTTATTCTGACATATTTGAGCCTTTGCACCATTTGACCCTTTAGATATATGTGCATGTACATTCACTTGAACATATTAATGCTCTGTAAGAAAAGGAATAAAAACAGCTCATATGTACACGCAGGCCTGAAAGGTTTGTAAGTGTTCAGCAGAAATCAGGTGAAGCAAAAGAAAGATGGGAAAGAAAAATCCAGACAGACAGCAGCAGTGAGGGGATGTGGTAACCTTTGGCTTGGAGGCAAAAGAGTCAAGTGGTGATTCTGCCTCACAGTGAGGGTCTTTTGTTTCCTCTGATATAAAATTCAGCCATTTATTTATGAAATTGAGACCCTTTCTTGTAGTGAGTCAAGTAAGGATTTCCTTTCATCTCAAAGAGAGAGCAAGATATAGCACAATGCAGTGGCTTCTGTACCATCCTTGCAACAACCTCTGTGACACTGGGACCAAGTGGCTTTTAGGAAGAACGCAGAAAGAGTATGAGTCATAGCAGACATGGGCTGAACCTAGTCTGACTGATGTGTTTATGTCTGTATTCGGTCTAATAACTACTGAGAATTTATTTAATGTTTTCAATTTAGATACCCCATTTCCAAAAGACTATGAAAAATCAGCTTTATCTTTCCAGTGTTTCTCAGACAATAAGAGAAAGAATCTCTTTTGTCTGCAGGAGACTAACTGTGTAGGTGGGAGTCAGCAGGCCGCAGGCTGGACCATGAGCATGAAAGCTTAGGTCGCAGCCACCGGCACAATGTGGTATTTAGTTTCCTCATACAGTCTGGCATTCATGAAATTTATTAATCGGTGTTTTTCATAAGAAATATGAGTGTATTTTCTGGTGCTAATAAGAGATAAAAAAGACTGAATTTTTCAATCATGTTATCACTTACTGTGCGGGTCATGTCCCTCTCTTCCTCAAGGTGTGGCTCCCACAGCCCTTGAGCAGCCTACAGAAAAAATGGAAAATCAGATAAAATCGCCAACCGCTGTGCCCGATGTTCCTCCTGACTACAATTCTCATTTTGTACCAGGTACGGTGGATTTTCAAGAATCCCCCTCTTCTAGAATACCATAGCAATAGTTAAGGTCAATTTCTCAGTCAACATTTGATTCAACAAATAAATACTGAGTGTTGATAGAGGGCCAGTTTAACATAGTCCTGTGATCCTAGGCTGTGAATTGGAAGGCACAGAGGTTGGAAGTTGTAAAAGTAGAAATAATATTCTCTGTTCTTAGTGGGCAGAAAAAAAGAACATCATGGAAATACAGAACATGGTACTGTCCGATGCTACCAGGGTTTGGAAGAAAACTGTGTTGGGTAAAGCAGACTTTGATAGACAAGAAATATTTATAACAGAAAAATTACCCATGTTTGAGAGACTAGGAAAGGTATCCATTTCTTACACAGTGTTCATGAAAATCTGGTATGAGGCATGCATGAGTAAATGGCAGGAGGGACAGAGAAGGGGAAGGGCATAGCTGTAAGTGCTGACTACGACACTAAGGCATAGATTTTTATGTCTTAACACTACTGGAAGAGACTTGAAAGGAGAGGCTCCTACATACTTCAAGAGTAAATTTGAGAGATTATAGTCATTTTAAGAAATAACTACACCATTTCCAAGGAGTAAACACTGTTAAAATCAGGTTCTATTCACTATAGGAACTTCTTGGTTTTCTCTATATCAAAAGAAAAAAAGTGTGGTTAGGGATTTAGTTCAATCATGAGACTTCATGTAGAAAATGAAGGCCCTGGGCTGTCCCAGGAGACATCCTTCACAATTAATGGGCAAGTTAAAAATGTATTCAATGCCAAATGCACTGCTAAGGAGTTGTGACTAACAGTGAAAAGTCACTGTGTTCTCATCCTAATGGCTAGGCCATATCCTTTAGAAATAGTTGTCAGTTTCACACATGTATATGGTTACTGTCACTCCTCTCTTCTTCTGCTGAAACCCTTCATCCCAGGAAATCCTACTTCAGTCTCTGTCTCTCCCTGTCTCTCTGTGTTTCCCTCTATCTGTCGTCCTTTCTCTATCTCTCTCTGTGTGTCTCTGTCTCTCTGTCTCCCTGTCTCTGTCTTTCTATGTCTCTGTGTTCCTGTCTTTGTCTTTCTGTCTCTCTGTGTGTGTTTCTGTCTCTCTCTGTTCCCTGTTTCTCCCTGTGTGTCCCTCTGCTTTTGTGTCTGTCTGTCTGTCTGTCTCTCTCTCTCTCTGTCTCTGTGTGTGTCTCTCTCTGTGTTCCCTGTCTCTGTTTCTCTTTGTATGTCTCTCTGTTTTTTTTTGACTCTGTCTGTGTCTGTCTGTCTCTGTGTGTCTTGGTCTCTCCCCCAAACCCCCTGTGGGTGTCTGTGTGCAAACACATGTATGTCCCATAGAGTTTAATTAGCATTGCTTGCAGGAACATAGGTTACAAGAAAGTAATACCCTCTTTCCCAGCAACCATAACTGCTAATAGTCCTCAAGCAACTGTGAAGTCTCATGAGCAGATAGCCACAGCTTCTGTGAGTTCATGAAAGCAACAGTGGGGCTGTGTCCACAAGATGCCTTTTTGCACCATGCCTTCATCCTCATCATAGTTATGCCTCTGCTTTACTAATGGGCTTGTTTTTGCCTAGAGAGTCAACATTGAAGCTCACGGGGAACATTGATCGATGGCTTCCCCATCTCAGCAGTCTGTACAGTTCCGTCTAGCACTGTGAAAATCAGCCACCTATGAAGAAGCTTCTAGTTCAGTTCCAGCCCGATTTCTGTGTCTGTCTATATTCTAAGTGTATGCATTGTGTTTTCAACAATAAGACTGTGCGTCAAGTTCAGTTTGGGGAGCAAGAGCAATGGGCAATAACTTACCTTGTTTTGGAGCCTGTGGCACCTCCATGACTAACAAATCAGGGAAGTGTTAATTCTTATGATATGAATTGTGTTCTTCTAATTCACAGAAACCAGAAATAATAGACTTGCAAATTTTGGTTTAATGAAATTATTTAAATTCAAATTGAATTTAATTCCATTATAGTTTTGAATGTATTTTCCAACCAAAAATAATGTCCTGTATTGTTTATTAAAAGCATAGTTAATAAATAAACCATGGTTACATGGAATCTATTTAAGAAGACAAAATAATATGACTTTTTGAAATTAAAAACAATGGTAATACTAAAAGTTATTAGACATGAAAATCCCATAGGCAGTTTCTCACACTGGCATAGGCAGAAAGCTTCATACTACAGTTCTCTGTAAATTAATCTGAGATATTGTGCAAAGTTGAACATATATTGTTTTGTTTCAGTTTGTTTTTCTACAGAAACAGTCAAAACCATTATGGGCAGTTTCCAACTCAAGAAAACATAATATGCCAATTTCTTACACATAACTTTCATCTTTTTCTTCTTCACTTTTAACATGGATTAATACATATTTATAATAAAAATCATTCATTTGTATAAATTGGTACAGAATTTTGAAAATTTAACCACCATACTGAATAAGTTCTTAACATAAGTTCAACTTTTCTTCTGGCTATTGATCATCAACTTTTATTACTTTAAGTGCTTTTATAGACAAATTACAAGATATGGTAATTAACTCATTACATAATATAATGATTAGTATTCTTTAAATGAGGGTTTTGAGAATCTGAGGAAGGATCCCTAACTCCTAGTTCAGGTGAGCTCTCTCATAAGAGTTCTTTTAGGAATTACAGAACATCCTTCGTGATAAGCTTAAACTAAAATGTCCCTCATTTTTCTCCTATAGATATTCATCTTTGTTCTCATTTAGTTTTAAGTTAACAGCATTTTAAATTACCATTATCAATCATTTAATTTTATGTACTTTCAGTCTTTATCAAGTGTAAAGAGAATATCTTTATGTGTTCTATGGATGCATCACCTGTCAATTAAAATGCCTTTGGCCACATCTTGGAAGAGAAAGAATTCTGAGATAGAGCCAGGCAGGAGGTTTGCCTGGGAAGATGTGAAGAGAGAGACACATGGTACCTGGGCACTGATAGCCAGTCATGTGGCAGAATGTAGGTTAAAATGAATCGATGTCTTTAGTTATGATCTACTCAGAGTAGAGCCTAGCTATATGGCCAAGGTATTTGTAAATATATTTTTGAGTCTGAGTCTTATTTCTGGGAGCATGGGGCTTGGAGGAAGAACCAGACCTAACTTCTACAATCAGGAGCTCTATCCCTATTCTTAAAAGCTGGTTTTATCAGTATTCTTTGGCATTCTCTTGAGTCTTGCCTGGCTCCCCCTCTTCCATCCACCCTTCTTTGTACACACTCATGATCTTGAAATGTGAAAATCCAAGTCGTTTTGTGTACTTTAAGACATTTATAATCCCCATTCTGACCCATTTTAGCACAGTACACTTTAGATTTTCAATTGCAACTGCCTGTAGGCCAGGTTCTTTGCATAGATACATGTTCTCAAACATAATCACTGAACCAAATTTGACATACGACTTCCATATTCATACTCCATTTTCCACACTTTGGAGGCATGTATGAGCACAAACCAGAAACATTAGAATCGTTCCTTAATAACCAGTCCACTAATGAGTCAACACATTTTTTTTTTAAATGCCAGTTTTAATGATTTCTTCTTTGACACAATTAAACTTCCTTGACTTACATCTGGATGCTAGCTAACAAGCACCTCCTGCTTGATGTAATGAATGCTAAGGATTACAAATATGAAATTATCTACTCTTAATCCTCATAGCACAGAGCTCAAGCTGTAGATACAAAGCATAAGATGTGCCCATATTCTTACATGCCTTGCTCTACAGTCATGTCTGTGGGCACTTCACACATAGCCCTAACTTCTGTAGAGCTGAGCTTACTTTGTTCAGTTCTTGTTCTGTTCTGTGTTCTCATAAAACCTCTCCTTGACATGGAGGGCCAGGTTGAATGAGTTAGCATTTACGTAATAGCTCATCTTGTCTTTGTAGGTTAAGAACCACTCTTGTCATCTCTTAGTGTACTGTGCCTCTCCCTGTGATTGCAGCAGTTAAGTGCTTTATAATAACCATTTGCTTTTCTTACAAGCATTAATATGCTCCAAAATACAGAAGACAGTAATGAGTGTGTAAGTCTCTTTCTAGCTTCAATCAAAGCAGCTGGTTCCTAAGGCTGATTTGATTAATGTTCCCTAGATAAAGTAATGTTTACATCATTGTATCATTTTGAGATAGCATTAGAGAATTGATTTTGTAGTTCATGACTTTATTAACAAGCTTTTATCACAAATTGGGATGTTACAGATTTATTTAGCTTCAAACACTAATGTCTAAATTACAGGAATTTTTATCCCTTGTACAACTGGTTTTGCAGAAAATGCTATCTTTTCTCTATTTTCATTTCAAAGAAACTTCTTCAGGCTCTGAGGTTGTGTCTTTTCTTGTACTGATTTTTCTCAGTGTTGGTTAATACTAGACCACTATGCTTCTGTGATTGCGACTGTGTGTGTGTGTGTGTGTGTGTGTGTGTGTGTGTGTGTGTGTGTGTGTAAAACTTAAGGATTGAAATAGTTGTTGGCAGTAGAGTTGCTAGATCTACAGCTCCCCCCCCCCAGAATCCCCTAGTGAGTGTTCCTATTCCTTGCTTATAATGCAGTAGGGATATTGATGGAATGTAGTTAATAATATAGTAAATGCTATATAATGCAGAAATATCGATGCAGAAAAGGCTTCTGACACTTCAGCATGCTTTTATGATAAAATCCCCAAAGAAACTGAAAATAGAAGGACCATATCCTGATATAATAATGACTATATAGGATCCAGGCTATGTGTCCATCAACAACGGATCCAGTCTAGTGTCCATCAGCATATGAATGGGAAGGAGAACCAATGTAGTGTAATAGAATACATATGGCATGAAAACAGAAAGAGGGGTGTTTTGAAGAAGGCAGGAACCATCAAGAGAATAATAAGGATGGAGGAGCATAGAAAGGGGAAAAGATGACTAGGAACAAAATGGTGCATGTGTGAAAATGTCCCAACAAAAGCAAGTTGTATGCTAACTTTTAAACAGTGTTTGAATTTTCCATTTGGCATATACTAGCTAGTGTCCTTCAGCAAATTACTCAGTCCTCAGCCCAAGAAGAGCTACCAGACTTTGATCCTTTAATGGATGCCTTTAATCCCAGCACTTGGGAGGCAGAGTCAGGTGGATCTCTGTAAGTATGAAGCCAGCCTTGTCTACAGAGAGAGAATTCCAGTCCAGCCAGGATGTTCATAGTCTGGTGAGATGGCTCAGTGGTTAAGAGCACTGGCTGCTTTTCCAGAGGTCTTGCATTTAATTCCCAGCAATCACATGGTGGCTCACAACTATCTATAAAGGGGTCTGATGCCCTCCTCTGGCCTGCGGATGTATATGCAGCAGAAACTCATACATTAAATTAAATTAAATTAAATTAAATTAAATTAAATTAAATTAAATTAAGCAATGAGGATCAAGCCAGTAAACAGCCCTCTTGCATGGCTTTTGCTTTAGTTCCTGCCTTGAGTCTGCCCTAATTGCCTCTCCATGATGAAATAAACCCTTTCCTCCTTAAGTTGCTTTAAAAAATGTTCATACCAAATGTGTACATGAAATTTGTACATGGATCATGACAACAGTGTTGTTATAATCAACTAAGTAAAGCCAACCCAAGAGTCGTCCTTAAGTTAAAGAACACAAATAATGCTATATATTCTACACTGCAGAATGCTAATCAACCATAAAAAAGAATGAAGTATTGCAAGTGCAATGCATGTGCTATACATGAATAGAATTTGAAGACACACAGATTGAGAGAAACTTGACCCCCAGATTACACACTGTACAGTACCATCTACATGGCATGCCACCCTAGGCAAATCACAGAGAATGGTTTCCAGAACTGAGAGAGGAAGAAATAAGAGTGGCTGTTAATGGATAATTAATCAACAGAATTTAGTCAGTGGGGATGGTTGCTCAGCTTTGCTAGCAGAGAAAACAGCAAGAGCAGCAGCAGCAGCAGCAGCAGCAGCAGCAACAACAACAACAACAACAACAAAGCCCACTGAATTATACATTTAGAGAAGGAAAGAAATTGAGATGCTTTTCTTCCTTATTTTGACTTGGACATTGTGTTTGATAAATGGAAACTGGGCCAGGAATCTCTTTTATTGAAAACTCCAGGGTATTTTTGAAGCACTTGCTGTAAAGTGGCACAATTAAAGAAACAATCCCAAAATGACTGTCTTACAGATTTGAAAGTAGTACATTTAAACAGCCAATTTTTTAAATTTAGATCCGTTGTTTTTGTTCTTCTGTACCCCTTTCCTTTGTAGCAAACATGACCTCAGCTGGCCTGGTGGAGGACAACTTTGTGCATTAGTTATTTCGTAGCATTTTATTATTCTGAATATCCCTCTAAAAAAAAATTGGAATAAAGCTGTTCTTGGGAGCTTAAATGATTTATAATGACAGAGTTCATCAGATGTTGGATTGTGGTGGGGTGTGGAGAATTGGCCGTAATTATGGATAAGTACTTTGGACTGAGTATTTTACACTACTACCCCAAGTTCACCAGCTGGACCTATAAGAAAAGCTGGGGAGGTGGTCTCTTATTCAAGGTTTTCCCAGGTCTTGAGAGTGAAGTCATTGGGGTAGAGTTAGTGGTCTTATGAAAGATGGCATGAGATTGATGGCCTGGGTACTCACTCCAGGCCACAAAGAGGGTGAGCACAGGCTAGATTTGCAGTTGGTCTTGGAGTTCCCAGTTTAGAGCCAGGGAAAGGAATACTTGTTGAACCACTTCACTGTGGTAGTCTGATAAAGAAACAAACTTAAGAAATTGATTATGAGAGAAACTGCCTGAAGACCAGATGAAAAGACAGAAAGAAGTGATTGAACAGACAACCCAGCATAAATGGTTAAGGACCCCTTTGTGATAAGCTGTAAAATGGCAGTAATAATTGCATATTAGACCTTGGCTAATGCCATTAAAACCAATGAAATGCATTTATGACCTCAAAGAAAAAGCCTAAGAGGCTGTCCTTGTTTCTCAGTGCATCAAACTTTATTTCTATATCCGTGAAATGGGCATTATGACGTCACAAGTTTTCAGAGGATCAGGTGAACTAATATGTGACTAATCCCCTTAGTACCTGGTTGATATTTGGTACACAGTCAGAGAACAGCAGACTCACTTTCTTTAAAAACATGTTGCATGGTTATTTTCTCATGTAAAAATTATATAACTTCTAATACATTAAATTGATAATGCATAATACTTTCATCTGTTTGAGAACACAGGCCCTGCTGGACTAGCTGCCCCTCCACCTGCAGGCTTGCCTATGGGATACTACGTTCCCCAGCAGCACAGTGCCATCCCCTTGTACCACCCCATCGGCAGGACCCATCCAATCCAGTACCAGCCTGGCAAATATCCTTTGACGAATCAGCCTGCTGCCATAATGTGGATGCCAGGGCCAGCTCCTATGCCCAACTGCCCTCCTGGTCTGGAATACTTAGCTCAGGTACTCTAATAAATCCAAAGCATTTTCTATGAAATATGACCATGAGGTTTAAGGAGAAAGAATACATGTTGGCTAGAGCAAACATGGAGATAAGTCACTGACAGTAGAGGCTGGTGGTGGTGGATTTAAAGGTAGAGAATGAATAGGACACACATTTGTTCTTGAAGCAACAAAAATAACTTTCAAAATATTCATTATGGCTTTATGAAAGAAATTAGAAAATTAAGAATGAGAGTCACTAACCTGATGCTATGCCATTTACTTACAAATAAAATGTACATGTTAAGAAAAACAAAATAAGAAAACACTAGACAAAGGGAGGGATCAAAAATGTTCAACCCCTGGCCTCTCAACATCTCAGACTCTCTACACCCTGAACCCCCATGCACATTCATCTAAGTAAGTATAAGATGTTGCTTCAGACTAAAATCCATGTCCCTTTCACAGGGTGCAATGACACCCCAGTTTCTGTGTACACATAAATTATAGTGATAGAATAAAAGCTGGTGTGACATGCAGTTTCCGTACAAATGATATTTTAAAATCTGCAAAAGAAAACTCTGTGAAAATAAGATAAAGCAAATTGTAGAAGTGCCTTCCAAATTTATAAATCTTGTTTTGCTTTTGGGAAAGGAGGTGTTTTAAGTACATTAATTATTAGAGCATCTCAATTTAATGTGTTCCATGTAGTTAACCAAACATTTTTGGAGTTGACATATCAGTTTCCAGTTCTCTGTGTGGAAGGAACCTGTTAGTCTTATGTGTTAAAAATCACAGGTACACGGTTGCATTGCAGATATATGAAGGTCAACAGTTATAATAGAAAGTGAATTTTATATGTACGAAATTTCTCATTAAAGTTGCTTGAGCAAACTTTAGTAGATGTATTCATTATTTGAAAGGCTTTCAGAAGTGACCATAATGAATCTCGTTTAGACAGCCCCATTTCTACACCCAATGAAATTTCAAAAGATTTCAAAATCTGAAATCTTTTGGAAAAGGTATGTCAATTTCTATTTTTACTCAGAGAGTAAATCAAAATACTTCATGAATTCTGTTTTCCCTTTTAGGAATTATTGAGTTTAAAATAAATGAAAATGAAAGAGGTTTGGAGCCAGACAAACCTGGTTTTTATTCCTTTTTACTTTCATTAACTTTTCATTTCTTATTATCTATGAAATTGTTTGGTCAACAGCAGCCTATAATGTTGTGAGAAGTTTTAGTGTTTATACTTGTGATGGCCACCCTGTTGATACTGCCTCTGGACACTATTAGTTATTCTTGTGTCATTTCTCTGTTAGGTGGTTTGAGATCTCACATAGAGATCACATGATGCTTTGTTAAGTCTACAAAGAGCCCTTACCCACTGCAGCTTTAGAATATTTCTAGAGCTTTGCCTTTGTCAGTGACTCTGCCTATTTGTCTATTTCTTACTAGTGCAGCCTCAGCAAGAACATTTTGCCCTGCAGTAGATACTTTTACCACCTAGTAATTTTTTATATTTTTATATTTTAATCCTTAGTATGTTATAGAAGAAATTACAAACAACTGTAGTGGCCATTGTGATATCTTATATGAAGTGGCCCCTCGATGTCTCATTATTAATTTATATCAATTTTTTATTTAATATGGATCATGTCCTCCTATATCCTCTTTGATCTAATCACCCCATATGTCAACCATGAGCAGTTGTTTCAAATCTTGTTACATTCATGTAGTTTTCATTATTTAGCGAATTTTGATGAAATGCAGCATTTTAGGCAGCATTCCATGCTCAGTGATTATGAATGGTCTAATGATCTAAACGACTTAGAATTATGTTGATAATGATCCCTCTGTCCTAGAGGGAACTCTTTATCTTCTGCTGGGATGTTATGAAGTGTAACTGATAATAGAACCATCAAACTGTCCATCCTCAACATATTTCCAATCCCATTCAAGCAGAAGTTTCTTCAATGTGTACCTAACCAACTTTTTTGATGGACTGAAATCTTAGACTGCTTCCTCCCATTCAAATCCTTTTTACATGATGCTACCCTCATAGCATTGATACTAAAGTATGCACTCCTGCAAGAACCTTGTATTAGTGTCCACAGTGATTAACCACTGGAGAGGCAATCAAGAAACCATGTGAAACAGAGAATCCTATTCAAGGCTTACCTTGGTTTGTTTACCTTCCCCAAACCACAAGAGAATCACATACTCTGTGTCTAGTCTATGCTGTGTCATCCTGACTTGCTACTATATGACTATCTCAGAGAAGTTGATAGAGCATGGATATGGCTTCCTCAACATGCTGTCACTGTAGCAAGCAGATGTTTTCCTGATGTCAGTCAGCTATTTCTTTTAATGTGAAACTTTTTTTTTCCTATTTAGACACTTTTCCTAACATCTATCTAGTTGGATGCAGATAAGATAAACTTGATTGATTACATTTTTAGATTCCATTCCATTCCATTTTTTAAAGAGATACTTGGCATCAATTGATACATTTTAATGACTTGTATTTTATTTCATGCATATGGGTATATGGCCTGCATATGTATCTGTGCACCACATGCCTGGTACCCATAGAAAAGTGTCTGAATCTATGGAACTGGAGTTACAGATGTTTGTGAGCAATCATGCACATTGTGGAAACCAACTCACTTCCTCTGGAAAGACAGCCAATGCTCTTAAGGCTGAACCAACTCTCTAGACCCTGATTGACACAATTTAATATTGTGTCATCACATTCTTTTTTCTTGCTAATAAATATTAATTCTGGCTTTCTGTCTTCTAATTGATTTTGTTCTGTCCCCACAGTTGGACAACATACATGTTCTTCAGCATTTTGAGCCTCTGGAAGGTATGTATGACTTTGTTTTGATTCACATTGTGTTTTGAGTAGAGATATTTTAATCAGATGGAAATTTCTGTTACTTCATACCTAGTCCCTTATTTTATGTTGATGGGCTTTTTTAATGATTCAAAAATAGAAAATTATTCTCTGTTACCTTATATTCATAAAAGCAATAAAGTAAATTATTATCTTTTGTCTTGTTTTTGGATCAAGAAATAAAAATTTATTCCATATCAATTCTATTCCATCTGTTGTGCCATTTGAATCCAGTTTTCAATGGCAAGCCAAGGACAGGTAAGATTCTGCACAGAGCCTTACCAACCTAAGACAGAAGCACATTGCTTTTGATAATGCGTATTCCCTGTAGGTTCCTCATGCTCAGAGTAGGAGTTGGCTATGCCCCTCTGGGCACACCACATGGGGCTTTGGTCATTTTGGATTTATTTTCTTATTTGCTAGTACTATGTCTCCAATCATTTTGTCCATCTCATGAGCTGATTAAATCATGTGTGATTTGTTAAACTGGTTTTATTATTAACATTTTCTGAATTCTGATATTCCAAGAACATTGTATTAACTATTACTTTAATGTGGAAAAACTGTTAAAATAATTTCATATCAAACTAAGCAAAGGTTTGACTTTTTGAAAATACTTAATGGATCACATGGTTGTATTTCACCTTTTCACCTGAAATTTTTAAAAATCTATTTGACTTTCAGTCCCAATCATACTACTGCTGTTACTTCTACCACAACTACTACTTCTCCTCCTCCTCTGTCTTCTTTCTCCTTCTCTTCATCCTTCTCCTCATTCCTTTTTCTTTCATTTAAATAACAAAGGCTGTCTGAGGTCTGTCTCAGCTGGTTCTAACTTAAGATCTTTTCTCATTCTAACTTTTAGTGCTGACAGGTTTTGAAACTAATAATAGATACGATATCAAGAACAACATAGACCAGATGGTTTACATCGTAACTGAAGACACAGATGACTTTACCAGGAATGCCTATCGAAGCCTTCGACCCTTTGTGCTCCGGGTCACTGACTGCTTGGGCCGAGAGATCATGACCATGCAGAGGCCTTTCCGATGCACCTGCTGTTGCTTCTGCTGCCCCTGTGCAAGGCAAGAGGTCAGAGAACAGGAGTGGGATTCACAGTTGCTTCCAGATCTGCCCTTTATAGAATGGTTGGTCTTCTTCAGAATGAAACTGAAACTGGTGGAGAGGGAAGAAGCTGAATTAGATCACAAGACAGACCTTAACAGTTTTCCTTTATCTCCTTATGTAATAGGTGGCATGGTAGCGGGGGAGGGGCGGGGGAGGGGAGTGGCATCAAGTACAATTTAAGGCTGTTTTGGCAGTAGTAACTTTCTGATGAATTAGACACTTATAGAGATGTCATGGTAATCACATGTTATATAATAGTATCAACATATTCCCCATATGACAATTGAGACAGGCTTCTGATCACAGGAGCCAATCACAGCCTACACTTTCATGCAAAAATGAGTCTTAAAAGTAGATGAAATACCAGACAGAAGTACCCTGCACATGGTGGAACTAGACATACAGTGTGCATGCTCTGTGTTTCGATTTGGTTTTCTCCTGTTCCACTATGCAGGTCCAGAAAAATAAATGTTACAGAAAACAAGCAAACAACCAAAAAAGCCAATAACAAACCTGTGTGTGTGCCCTGGTCTCTGTGAGATCATGTGTGTTGATTCTGTTGTGACTGGAAGATGCTGTTTCCTTAGAGACATTTATCACCTTTGGTTCTTAAAACATTTCTACTTCCTCTTCTGAATAGATCCTAAGGCTTGAGGTTGGGGATGTTGATGGAGACATTCCATTTTGGGCTGTGTGTTAATACACTCTTATCTCTGCATATTGGCTGATTGTGTGTTATTTCTGATCTGCTTCAAGAAGCTTTTCTTATGAGGATCAAGTGATGCTCTGAACTATGGCTATAGCAATGGGTCATTAAGAGTCATTTTATTGCTATGTTCTGTTAGCACAAGAACAGGATATTTTCTTCTATAACCATGACCTATCTGGTCTTGGGTTCTTGGCCACTTGTATTCCTGAGATGGATCATAAAGTATGATCACTGGTTATAAAATATGATCTTAATGTGTTCTTAAATTCGAAGTTTTCAATATTCTACTGAGAGGTGTCTGTCTGGTGCTCTGTGGGATTCTTTTTTGTTCTGCCATTATTTGGTTTTGATACCAAGGGAATAGCACCTCTGCTCAATTAATCTTGTTGGTTATTACTGATCTGATTAAGTTATTTATATCTTCTTGATTTAATTTTGGCAGATTATATGTGTTAAGTTGTTTGGAAGGTTTTCATAGCATTGCCTAAAGGTACTTTTGGATTACATTGGACTTTGTTTTAATTCATCTCTCTTGTTTGTAATTTTGTTAATTTTTGCCCTCTTTTTATTTCAGTTCATGTGGCTAGGGATTTTTCAATCTTGTTCATCTTTTTAAAAATAAAGTATTTTAGTTGATTTTGTGTATCTTTTTAAGTCATCAATTTTCTTTCCTAATCTTTATAATTACTTACCATCTACCTCATTTGGACTTGGCTTGCTGTTAATTTTCTAGAACCTTTAGGTGAATCATTGCATTATTTTGAGACCTGATCTTTAATGAAGGCCTTCCCAGCTCTAATATGTTCCTTAGAACTGCTCTGTCTATGTCCTGGTTATTTGAGAAGCTTTGTTGTTATTTAAGTTTGAATGTAATATTATTTCAGATTTCTCCTTGATTTCTTCAGTGATCCAGTATTCACTGAAAGTGTACAAGTTTGTGTAATTTCTAGTTTTTCTTGGTATTGTTTTTAGTTTTATTATCTTGTGATATGACAGACTAAAAGGAAGTGTTTCAATTCTCTTATATTTGTTAAGGCTTACTTTGTGGCCTACAATGTTACCAATTTTTACAAAAGGCTCCATGAGCTACTGTGAGATGATATATGATATAGCTTAGCTGTAAAGTTCCATAGTTTTTGTAGATTTTAGTTTGAAGGAAATCTTGAGGATGGTAATGAGGTGTTGAGGTCTCTCACTGTTACCCTGTCAGGACATATTGGACCTTCCTCTGTCTATAAGTGTTTGTTTTATGAAACTGGGAGACTCAATACTTGATGCCAAAATGTTTACAATTATTTTATATTTGTGCTGGTTAGATTTTTGTTAACTTCAGATAAGTTACAGTCATTTGAGAAAAGGGAATTGCAGTTGAGAAAAGTGCACTTAAATTATTGCAGGAAACCTATGTTCGGTTCCCAGCACCCATGTTGGGCAGTACATAACCTTTGCATATTTTCTAAGTTTTTTTTTTTTTCAGGACTCTCCTGGTTGCCATTAAGGGCCTTGGTCTGTGCTTTTCTTGAAATGACTTATTTTTCCATCAGCTTTAAAATGTAACTTGGCTTGGGGTTACAATCCCATTTGCAATTATATATTTTTATTCCATAATTTCCTGGTTTAGAATAAATCTGATGCTATTGTGTGTCTTTTCCCTTGTGTGTAGCCTGGTGTTTTCCCCTCATAACTTTTGTATTGTTTCTTTGTTTTGTAAGTTTTACATCTTCACTGTGATATGTCATGGAGAGGTTCTCTTCTGCTCATTTCTGTTCATGATTTTAAATGCCTCTTATGTTTGGCTGCTATGACTTTCTGTAGACGTGCCATAATTTGTAGGATTTAGACTTTAGCACATCCCTTTTTTCTACTCCATGGTTTCTTAGACTTGGTTTCTTGAATATATCCCAAAAATCTTGGAAGTTTTGGTCATATGTGCTAAATTTTATATATATATGTATGTATGTATTTGTGTGTGTATATATGTATATGAATGTTCTGTGGCTTTCTCCTTGTTCTGAATCTCTCAATCTCACATTCTTGCTTTGTCTTAACAGTCACAGTGCTCTTCATTGTGCATTTTATTGCATGATTGATCACTTTTCTCATTTCCATTATTTCTCTTTGATTGTATTTAATAATATCATATACCTTACTGATAAGAGAAGGTCTCATCTTTTATAAAATCTTAATGTACAGATAATTAAATAAATTAAGTAGAACAGGTAGTGGACAATATTTTAAAATCTTTAACAAAATGTGGTTATCTACTTCTACATGGAGAATTTTAACTGTGACAGCATAGCACACACACAGCCCCTTGCCTCATTGCAGTTTTACTTTCTGTGCTTTTAGCTACTATACATAAATGTAGTCTGAAATACTAATAACAAGGTCCAGAAATAAGCAATTCATAAGCTGAGTAGTATGGTGAATTCTGGAACATGAATTATTCTTTTGGGCAGAGTATCGAAGGTGTACATACTATGCACACAGTGGCTGTTGAATTACTATGTTCACATCATTTCTATTATAAGACAGAGTGTTGGAACTGTTCTTTTGTTAGTACTGTACTGTGATTAATTGATAGGTTAAACTTTTGCATATGTTTATTGTAAAGTGTGGTATATATTGGTTTCAGAAGTCTTTGTACTTGAGGCAACTACTAATGCCTTAGAACACATTTGCATCAAATGTGACTATCTTACAGTTTTCACAGTGCTTCATTCTCTTTTTGTTGTTGTTGTTGTTGTTGTAGTTGTCAATAGGGGATTTAGGTTTACTGGTTAAGATTTTTTAAGTTAACTGGTCACACTTAATGGAGTTAGAAAACATGAGAATCCTAGATGAAACAAAGGCCATTATTATGGCCCAGCAACATGAGTATGTACATTCATTTAGGGTCTTCTTTGCCTCAAGTCCTTCAGGGTTGGCTGGGAGAGGCAATGTATCTGTCCAGACAGTGCTGTGTGTCCTGTTAGGAACACTAAGCTTAGATAACTTCAATATTATATCAAGCAAATGAGCGGTAATTAAGCCTGTTCTTTGTCCCACAATGAATCATGACCTCACTTCTTTAGAGTGCTTTCTGGAATACAACCCTGCAAATGACTCCAGAGAAACACCAGTCTTTCCTTTATGACATTAATTCTCCTTGCTCTTGAATGACTAAGAGCAAATCCAGATGTGCGCATGTGTACATGTGTGCATGAGCGTGTGTGTGCGCGTACGTGCGAGTGAGTGACACAGGTGTGCATTGTGCACATACAGGCTCCTAACCACTGTCACTGTTTCATATGCAGCTGGAAGTGCAATGTCCTCCTGGGGTCACCATTGGCTTTGTTGCAGAACACTGGAACTTATGCAGAGCCTCTTACAGCATTCAGAATGAGAAGAAAGAGAGTGTAATGAGGGTGCGTGGTCCATGCGCGACCTACGGCTGTGGCTCCGATTCTATTTTTGAGGTAAATATATGTCAAAATAGTGCTTCTAGTCTCTTCACTTCCTACTTTCTACATCAGACCCCATCATGCTCTTTAGTGGATTTTCATGTGAATGAGTCAGGTGCTATGAAGAAAGAATTAATTATGAGTTGACATCAATCCCTTGTACGTGGTTCCTCATGGTTACTTGACATTTTTCAAAATGTGACTGGCATTGCCTTTTTAAAAACATTTTTTCCCACTTAGAACACGAAAACTTTTGGGAGTAAAAAGCCTGATTGTATCAACTTATTCTTGGTGAATGCTATCTCTTTTCTTTCCAATGATTTATAGAATGCATATATGTATTTTGAAATGCAAAAGTCTAAGAAATGTAGCCCTTGGTATATATTCATAAGGGCATGGATATAATGAATGACAGGGTTATGTTATAACATTTTTTTAATTAAAAAAAAGGACATTTTGTTTTACATTTATTCCAGGGGCTGCCAAAGACATTGTTAGAAAAGAAACCCTGAGGTTTGGGGGTGGGGGCTTTCTCAAATTCCTTTAATAGGATGAAGCTTAGCATACACTAATCTTATTCCTTCTCCTATTTCCTATGATAGTAGAAAACTTTCCTTAGTTTTTATTTCATATCACCATGTAATGAAACTTTGCTCACTTATTAATAGTATTGTAGAAAATAACAACAAACTGGATTCCTGGTGTGGGCTGTGTGTGATCATTCCATTGTGAGTGATATTAGCAGCTGTGTTTGGGGCATTTCTACTTAGTATCAGTGTCTCTCTTTTAGAACCTGCACCCATTTTTAAACCACGGTCTCCTAAGATAGGGTGGGCAACGCCCACAAAGGCTTGAGTGAGTGGTATATAGCATATGGTACAGATTCTTAGTTTTGCTTATTGGTTCCGTTGGTTGGAAGTGACTTCATATTCCCAAATTCTCTTCCTCTGCTGCATAAAAGAATTTAATTATCAATTCAAACTGTGCCTTCTGACAGAAATCCCCAAAGGATATATTTAAGGATTAGGAAAATTCACTAGGTTGAGGATTTTAAGGTGTATCTCAGCTCAGTTACTAAACAGTTTCAAGATACTTAGAAATTTCTCATTTGAAATTGTGATTACTGTTTGTTCCTGTATTATATATTATCACTGCACAAACTGCTTCTATGGAAAAGACAGATACTTGTCCCTTGATGCTTTTCATAAACTCCTGTTCTTGGCATTGCAGATCAACTCTCTAGATGGTATGTCTAA
This sequence comes from Mastomys natalensis, assembly GCA_021653895.1. Lineage (NCBI taxonomy): Eukaryota > Metazoa > Chordata > Mammalia > Rodentia > Muridae > Mastomys > Mastomys natalensis. Next base: position 303,600 of record JAJTUV010000572.1, read on the forward strand.
TATCGGCAGTATTATCAGGAAGTGGAATGGCTGTTTGGCAACGATGGGAAATGCTGACCACTTCGAGATTCACTTCCCTTTGGCCCTAGATGTGAAGATGAAAGCAATGATTTTCGGCTCTTGCTTCCTCATTGTAAGCCTTTTGCTATGGCATTGAGAGAATCATTCCTTATGACGGGAAACAGTATTCTATAGCAAAAAATTCATTTTGAAACCTAGCCAGCTTCTGTCTGTGCCACAGCTAGGCATATGATTGGCACTGGGTGACTGGCTTTATGCATTTGTAGCAGGAACAAAAATATTGACATTTCCAGGGCGATGGATTTTAGTCTGCTGGGCACACCTGGAAGGTGTCAGATAGACAGTGGGTGCAGTCAGTTTCATTTCCTATTGGTTATCATTCTCATTACCTCAAACAGCTGTTCTGTGAAAATTAATAAAGTAACTACAAAGCAGCTGCCCCCTTTTTCTTGCATGTCAACTGCAATTATGCTCACCAATGTTCCATCATCCTTTGGCTTTACTGAGGTTTTCCTTCAGTTAATGATAACATTTTAATTGGTGCTGAATATGAAAAGCTTATTATCTGTCTGCATTCTCACACATTAGCTGCGCTCATAAATATTTCATTAGATTTATTTACTGGAATAGGATGCTCCCAGGATAAATTGTGAAGGCTATTATATGCATTAATATAATTATTTCTATCTATCTTCTATCCATCTCTCAATCTAAATGTAATTCCTTCTTCAATTTCAGGACTTCATGTACTTTGAACACTCTCCTCCACGACGTTCATCAAGATAGAGGATCAAACAAATCATCAATTGAAAACAGAATTAGAGAAATTTGCATTCTGCTTATACATAGCCTTCAGTTATTAGCAAGCATATTTCTCTGGCTTGACATGTGTCCCAGTTGAGCTTTGGCTTCTTGGGACACTAGATTATTCTGAAATCTCTACTTCATTAGCCAAATAAATATATACAAATACAAGCATTACAACTACAGGCACGTGAGCTAGGGGAAAGTGAAGCCCTCGGTTGTCAACAGATCATAACACACCTTCTGTATCTGTCCCTCTCTTCTTCATCAGGACAAACTTGATTCTGGGAGAGAGGATAGCTACTCTTACTCTTCATCTTTAGGAGCCAAAAGGTACACAGAAATAATGGGCTTTAATGTGCAAAGAAAATATTTCTTGTGTGCATGCACATCATTCTTCAATGAGCATGAAAGTTCATAAAGTTTTCAGTGGGGAATTTTATTTTATTACAAAATAAAATGTATTCTCTTTATAGGCAGTTTATATTTTCTATGGGTATTTCATCATCCCTCAACTGGGCAATGTGGAACTACCTATATATGAAGATAGGAGGAAGGTACCAGAGAAAGTTGATCAGGGCCAGAGTCAAATAAAGTCTTGGCATCTTACAAACCTTGTTCATTTGCTTACTCAGTAGATTTAGTGTGGCCTCTCTTATTTACACATGCCTTATATCTGAATGTTTATCCTGATGTCTGGAATTGCCTATTGTATTTTTGTATCTAATTTGATATATTTTTTTTCAAAATCCATTTAATGACCAGGATGTCCTTGTGATGAACAGCTTATAAAAGCTGAATGTATAAATCCGCTCATTGCTTTAATACTGCTTGACTGATTTACATTACATACGAACTCATTACATACAAACAGTAAGAAAACACAGTAAATATGTTGCTTCCACATTTTCTCCAGATTATAAATGAGAAGACCAGCAGAGTACTTATTTGTACTAAGGACAGTGTATGTATCAATCCACTGATTTGATTAATGAGTCTCATACCTTTACTTTCGACCTCCACATAGACTGTGTAGTGTGGTGTGTGTGGTGTGTGTGTGTGTGTGTGTGTGTGTTTAATGGATATATTCTTTTAGAGTTTCTTAAAAAAGGATTAAGTGCTCTTGGGTTGGGCTATCCTGAGAGAAGAGATTTAGCCAACAGGTCTTTTTGAAATAAAGGACAGGTGCTTCAGCTTTAATTGTACTAATGTTTTTATGAGAACGGTTGTTCTCAGCTACTTACTTGCTGCTGTTGGCTTTTTATAAAAAACAAATGTGAGTTCTCGACTAAAAATTAATTACCATATATTTTCAAATACGCCTCTAATTTTAACTAGACATACATGTTTTCTGTATGATCTTTTGTATCTTGCATATAAACCATTCTGAGAACTCAGGTATAACCCTGTCTTTTTACCCACCCACACTGCATTCTAACACTTGCTTCACATTGATAGTGAAGGTCAGAATGCTTTCCATTTCTGTGCTTCATACTTCAGTGTTTATGATGCTAATATTTCTCTAATAGCAAAATTCTTTAACATAATTCATGCAATTTCTATATCTCAGTAGAGTTTCATTGTATCATGACATCCCACTGAACTAAAAAATAAACAGAACTTGTTTTTTTAAAGTTGAGTGTTTTCTTGTTTTCTCAGATTTCTTAGACTTTTAAATAAATATGTAATAAAACTAATAGTAAAGTGGTATTTTATTTCATTTTATTTTCTGTGTTGCAACTGAACCTGAGTGCTTTCCAGAGAGATGTTTAGAGAATTTCTTATTGACTAAGCAAGCTCTTTGCATTCTTGTATAGATTTAATAATAAATCAATTACACAATTACAATTACAAGTACAGTAATAATTAACATTTCTTTTGAATATTTTGTCAATTATTTGATAATTTTACAAATGTATTTTTATCATTCTCACCATAACCTTTCCCACTAACTCCTCCTAGGTCCAATTCCACGTCCCTGCACCCCTATTTCAGGCCCACTTCCACATCCATGCACCCCTATTTCAGATCCACTTCCAAATCCCTGCACCCCTTCTTCATGTCCTCTTTCATTTTGTACTTCTCTATTTTTTACACTTGCTTTTTTATACTGAGAATTTCGTATGAGTTCTATATTTTATCATCTCTACCTCATATTCTCTTCTCCAACTTCCTTGTTCCTCCCTCTCCCTATCCCTCTCAAATACATAAACTCTTCCTTAGTCAACAGACATGATCTAACACAGCTTGATAAATCCAAGTAACATTTTTCTTATGTGTATGACTTTAGGATTGACCACTAAGAACTGGATAATGTGTTAGGGACTAATCACTGGAGAAGACTGTTTATCCCTCTTTTAGGTGCCAATGATTGCCAGTAGCTCGTCATCTATTGGATTGGTTCTATGAGATGTCCCCCATCCATGAAGGAATGTCCATTAGTATTTGCCATTGTATGGTTTTGTTTAGAAGACCATGTTATGATCTCTGTCATATATAGAAAATATTATCTCACTTCAAACCTTGCTCTCCTGTGGTTTGTACATTCTTTCTGGCCCTCTTCAGAGATGTTCCCCTTAGCCTCGGGTTTAGGGGTGTGTTGTGGCTGTATCAATTGAGAATGGACTCCCGAAGGTCAGTTCTCTGTTCTCTGAATAGTTGTCCTCTTCAGGAACAGCCTTTATTTGTTAGAAAAGAAGTTTCTTTGGCAAGTCTTTATATTAGTTTCTATTTGCTTAAAATTCCCTTTACACCCATATCAAAGAAGCTTCTTTTTTTGCAAGAGAATGTCACAGAAACAACTAAGTCTCTTGTCCAGCTCCAATTACAATCAACAGTTATTTTATTGAGATTTTCATATGTGAGTAGCAAATTTACATCATTTCCACCATATTCTCTCCCTTCTTTAATTTCCTTGGCCCTCACATTCTGTATTTACAACACAGTTCCTAAGCCTAAGATTCAGGGAACATCACAGAAGAGGAGGCAAAAAAAAATAACACAAGCCAAAGGAACAAGACATCTGCTATGATATATTTTCTTCTGTAAGAAAAAAAGATAAAGAAGAAAACATAAAATTCAGGTATTAGGGACAAGGGCTGGGATGGCTTTGGGGAAGTGAATATGATCAAAATAGTCATATGATCAAAATTCTCAAAGTTATTAAAATATTTTTTGGAGAATCTTCTTTTAGAGATGAGAGCTACACATATCTATGATATTAAGATAAATTCTTAGGGTGCAGGTGGGAATTATACTCATTAAAAAAAAATGACAGTCACAGTCTTTTAGACTCTACAACATCACCATCCATGGGTAGTTGATTAGGTTTACATTCCTGGGCATGAATCCCTTCCTATTAAGCAGAGCTGAAGTCCAGTTAGACAGCTGTTGGTTATTACAGGGATATAAGCACCATATATTGTAACTTTGGGTATATTTTTCCATTCTGGTCACTGTGACAGTTAGTAAACATTACAACTGTGTCTTAATTAGAGTTTCTATTTCTGTGACGAAGCACCACAACCAGAAGCCACTTGTGGAGGAAACAGAATCTTCCATTTAAACTTAGACGTCACAGTCCTGGGAAGTCAAGGCGAACTTAGAGTCATGGACGGAAGCAAAGACCATGGAGAAGCGCTGCTTACTAGCTTGCTTCTCATGGCTTCCTCAGCTTGCTTTCTTATCCAAGATCCAGATCACTGTCCAATGGGTGGCACTGCCCCCGGTGAGATGAACCTTCTCATATCATTAAGAAAATGCTCTACAATCTTGCTGGCAGGCAATGTCTCAACCAAAACTCCTTCCAAAATGACTGTCTTGTATCAAGTTGATAAACATCAAGCCAGCACATGGTGAGTAAGACTGTTGGTTAGTTCACACACACACACACACACACACACACACACACACACACACACACACCACCCCTGTCCCCAAGCCTTTGGATACTTCAAGAGCTAATCCTTGGGAAGGAAGCTTCCAAGTTGATTCCATTTCAATTCCTCCAAGTCTTTTTTCCTAAGTGTATGCTATGTTCAGCAACAGTGTTTACCTTCTTTTCTGGAGGGCATCCCTGGTTAGCTTAGTTATGACTTTGATACATGATAGAATAGCTGACAAGAAGGAACCACAATTCAAAAAAAAAAAAAATGCCTCTGTAAGATTGTCCTGCTGGCAAGCTTCTTAATTAATTGATGTAAAAAGTCCCAGGCCATTTTGAGTCATACGACCACTGGGCAGGTAGACACCATCTGTTTGTCAGTTTAAGGACTATTAATATTGTTTCCATTTCCTAGCTATTGTAAATAGAGGACCAGTAAACATGGCTGCGCAAGTATCTGTGGAGCAGGATACCTAGTTCTTTGGGCAATTAAGGAGTGGTATAGGAAGGATATAGAGAAAATTTATGTTGTGCTTTCTGAGAATTTTCTACATAGCATATTGCAATTTGCAGTCCCAGCAAGGGTGAATGAGGGCTCTCCTTTCTACACAGCCTTCAGTATTTGCTCTTAGTTATTTTCTTGATCTAGACTGGAATAAGTTGAAATCTTTAATTTTCACTTCATTAATTTGCTAAGGATGTTGAACATTTTTGACATATTTCTGAGGCATATGTATTTCTTCTGAGACCTTAGATCCCTAGCCAATTTAATTTTTTTCTTTATTGTAAATGGATTTCTTTCTCACAGAATATATCCTGGTGATGGTTTCCCCTCCCTCTATTCTTCTCAGTTCCTCCTTCCTTCCCCTCCCATCTGAATACACTCCCTTTCTGTCCCTCATTAGAAATAATATAGTGTAATGTAATATTATATGATAAAAATAAAACAAATAGAAGGGAAAAATCCCAAGAGAGGGCACAAGAATCAGAGACCCATTTATTCACACACTCAGGAATCCCATAAATTGACTAAACTAAAAGCTATAATATATATACATGCAGGGGACCAGTGCAGGCTTTGCAGGTCCTGTGCATCTTCTCTCAGTCTCTGAGAATTAATTGAGCTGTGATTGTGTTGATTTAAATGGCCTTTTTAATCTTTGTGTCCTCTATTCTCTGTGGTTCATACACTCTTTTTGCCTCCTTTTCCATGGGGCTCCCTGAACCCTAAGGGGAAAGATTTGATGGAGACATCCCCTTTAAGGTTGAGTGTGCCCGGTTCTCTCATTCTCTGCATAGTATCTGGCCATGGTCTCTGTATGTGTTCCCATTCACAGCAGGATGACACTTCTGTGATAATGGCTGGGTAAGGCACTGATCCGTGAGTATAACAAAATGCCATTAGGGGTTATTTTATTGTTACTTTTTAAAAAAGAACAATAGTATTTGGCTCCCCCTAGGTCCCTGAACTCTCTAGTTTCAGGTTCTTGGTCACCCAGGCAGCATCAGCTGTGAGTTTCATCTCTTGAAGTGGGACTTAAGTCAAATGAGGTTTCTGTTAGTTTCTCCCATAAGCATTGGGCCACTAGCATGTCCTGCAGGCAGGACACTATTGTAGTTCAAATTGTTTCTCCTTAATCAATTATTTAATTAGGTCATCTGTTTCCCAGACTTTAAACAATCCTCTATTATATGTATTGTTGGAAAATATTTTCTCCTATTCTGTGGGTTTCCTATTTATTCATTCCACTTGCTTTACCTAAGCTTTTTCTCCCAGAGTTTTCACTACCCAACCTCAGCTTCATCTCCATCTTTTAATTTCCATTTTAAATGACCAATGTCCAATTTATGTTGCCCATGTCATCCTTGGTGTGAGGCCATTCACTAGAGTATATTTGAACTGCTAGAGGCCATATACCCTTAAAGAAAATTGGATCTTTCCTCTGGCAGAGATCAATTGTCCGTAACAACTCAGGTCTTCCACTCCAGCCTAGAATATTAACTGACTTGATCTTGTATGGGTCTCGTACAGACCATCTCAATTGTGAATTTATAAGTGTAGCAGTCCTGTCATGCCAGAAGACACTGTTTGATTCCATTATCCCTAATTTTCTGCTCTCATACTGTCCCCCCCCTTATGATGGTCCCTAAGCCATGGGAAGGATGTCCCATCTGTGGCTGAGCACTCCACTGAGACTTAATCTCCCTTGAACCTTTTCCCATAACTCACAATGCATTTCCCATGCTTCTCTAGGCCTGTCTTGCATGCAAATCTCATAAAAATTGGAAGCAAAGTGAGGCATTCATGCAAAGTGGGGGTGAGTAATATGGTACCTGATATCACCAGGCATGGTTAAGAGGAGCATGTGTTAGTTGTTGCCTCAGTATGTGCAGAAAGATGAAAAATATCACACATTTGTGAAATATTATTAGAGCAGCCAGTAAGCATGGGTAAATCCTCCCACTATTTTATCCCATTAATAATTATTTTCTTGATTATCTACCAAATTTAGACAGTGAACTGAAAAGCAAATGGAAGCGCACGTGTGTGTGTGCGTGCGCGCGCACACACACACACACACACACACACACACACACGCAACTTAACTACTGCTCCCAAGGGTTTGTGGTCAAGATAGATCTTTAGAACACACACTCTGATGACTGCAGTAGACATTGGCCCTCTGAAGTCCTGGAACATTCACAAGGATCTGCTGGCACTGGGCCACTACAGTCTCAATCAAACTATCAAGGATGACTGTATCATATGGCAAGGAAAGTATCTGTAAGTGCTGGAGATAGGGTAACATGCGCAGCCACATGTGTCTGCAACTGGATTCCATTGTGGTTACCATCTAAGAAGTCAATCTGGCAATTTTCATGAAGATAATTGAAGACTGGCTATTTGTCACAGTAATACATGGAGCTCAGACATTGCCCAGCTTATTTAATATGGTTCATCAGGAGGCTTTTAGTGTCCAATAGTGACCCCTGTCATTGCTTACAGTAGACTGATCTGATATGCACTGTGAGACTTTTGCTGGAGGGGGAGAAACCAAGTTGAGAATTCTGCAAGTATTTACACATGTTACTGTCCACACAAGGTTACACGATTACCACTGTGCTCTGTTTTTCTGGGTAATGTTTGGCCAGTTTGCATGTTAGTGTCACATAAGAAAACAGAACAGAGTGGCAGCAGCATGTGTTACTGTGGTTTGAAATGCTGGGCTACAGCTGAGAGGGCTTGGGGCACAGAGGAGGCCTTGTGTGATACATGCTCCCTTCAGAGTTCAGTTTCAGTCCTGCTAGTGTGACAGGGGTACCAAATAAACACCCTTCCTGTGATAGTGTAGGTTTTAAAACATGAAATCCTGAACAATGAATATGTGCTTTTTAAGTTCTCCAAAAGTAATTTCATTTTTTCTTCCTGAGGTACAAGTAATAATAATTTATTATTAATTATACATATTTAATATAAAACATTGCATATAAATACAATATTTATAATATAGGATATGATATTATATATATTTATATTATATCATACATAATTGTCTTCATGGCTACTTAGCAGCGAATGAATTTCACCCTTTGTATCATTGTGTACCTTTTGTTTTGTTAGAGAGTTTCTGTTCTAAAACCACACCTTGGTAAGCTGAAGGCTGACCACCAGCCTCATCCTGGATAGTGAATCAGAGATAGGGTAAATTTTACCTTATTTGTTATGGAGGACTGTAGACACCCATGCAGCCTGTCTTTGTAGTCAAGCATTGAGATTGCTTCTCATTTTTACCCATTACTAATCCCTTACTCTTCCAAAAGCGAGCTCACTTTGCCATTAAAATGTTTGGTTTATACGGCAGCCAGCCTTTCTAGGCTTCCTACAGCAAGAGAATTTTAAGATTATCTAGTTTACAATTATAGCAGCATAGAAGGTAACTGTTTAGAAACAGTGTATGTTCTAGATATGAAGGAAGTTCTATAACATAAGCATCAATCCATGCACCAGGTTGCAGATTATGCAGTATGTGAGTTCTGTTTCAATTTGAGACAGCATCATCTTGCAACCATCACATTATTGCATTCTAGATTGTCTTTAAATGCTATATTTCTAATATGCTGTTAAGGAAAAGGTTGTTGATGTTGAAACACAACTCTCACCTCAAAGGGAAAAGAAAGAGTCGGTTATGGAGCTAAATATGTTTGACAATAAACACAGATTTAGTAACCCCCAATTCCGTATTCAGTGCTGAAGCAGTTTCATGGAGCTTTACAGCAGCAAGAACGTCATAAATCATAACTCTTCCCCCCAACACTGGAGGGGACATCAGAGAGGCAGGCTTCAGCAAAGCAGAGAACCTGAGCCATGTCTTCAGATGCTCTGTTGAACTCTTAATTTTGGAGTTGGTAGAAGCTGGTTTTCTGCTAAGTGAGTATGTTCCAGATGCTTTTCATGGTCATAGAACGTTTGGTCACTGAGTTGGGCAAGATATAGCTATTTAAGTGGCTATAGCTGGCCCAAGATAAATTGTAATTGAGCTCTAGACCTGCACCATTCCAACCTCACTACAATGTTGTAAGTTAATCAGCCTTGCAGAAGATTCCAATTGAAGATACAGTCTCTAGAGTTTTGTTCCCCCCAGATTCATTTAAAATTCATTTAATTTTCTAGCTCCTCAATTCCTGAGGCTCAGATGAATTCATTTGTCAAATTGCAGGATGTCTTCACTGAACAACTTCTTTAAAAGTCTGTCCAAATTCTCTTCACTAACAGTGAAGGATTAGAGTTTCAATTCTCGCATAACATGTAACAACAGAATCGAAATTATACTCTTTCATATTGTTGATTTTTGAAGGAATACACAAAGGGAGGGTACTTGGGAGAAGCGACTTACTGGTTTTGCATCCTCCCACCCCTGGTGTCAGTAGACTGAATATGACACTGTGCGGTAGGGGGCAGCACAGACCTGTGGATTTCGTTTTCTCAGCCAAGACTCTATCTGTTCTGATCTATGCGATGAAAGGATTTGAACCTAGAAGGGGCATTTAGGACTACTTGCACTACATTCTAATCTACAGTGAGGGATTCTAAAGAGACTGAGGTCATACGTCCAAAGTACCCTGGAAATTCAGAAGAAACCAAGAGAGAAACCACCGGTCTCAGTTTTGTTTGTTTTGTTTTGTTGGTTTTTTTTGTTTTGTTTTGTTTTTTCCTGTTTCCTTCCTATAAAATCAAGACTTTCGCAGAGCTTTGAAACATTTAACGCAACATGTTTTACAAACATTGGTATTTTGAGTTTATTCTTAGTTTTCAAATTTGTTTTTCGGTGCTCATGAAATCAGTGTAGCACCCGGAGAGATACACTCTCACTGCTGCGGGGGTCCAACCTGGGCAGAGCACAGGTGTGTTCCGAGGCTGACAGTTTAGACTCGGGAGCTCTGGTTGGTTGGTTGGTTGTCACTCTCCCCATGGGGCCGCAAAACCCCTTCAGCTCCTTCATCAGGGACCTCATGGTTCAATGGTTGGCTGTCAGCATCCTCCTCTGTATATGTCAGGCTCTGGCAGAAATCTCTCAGCAGATAGGTATATCAGACTCCTGTCAGTATGCACTTCCTGGCATCCACGACAGTGCCTGCTTTTGGTGATGTACGTGGGATGGATACGCAGGTCAGGCAGTCTCTGGACTTTCCCTCCTCCAGTCTCTGCTCCACACTTAGTCTCCATATTTGCTCCCATGAGTATTTTGTTACTCCTTCTAAGAAGGACCAAAGCACCCACACTTTGGTCTTCCTTCTTCATGAGCTTCATGTTGTCTGTGAGTTGTATCATGAGTATTGAAAGTTTTTGGACTAATATCCAATTATCAGTGAGTACATACCATGTGTGTTCTTTTGTGATTGGGTTACCTCACTCAGAATGAGATTTTCTAGTTCCATCATCCATTTGCCTAAGAATTATATTGTTTTTAATAGCTGAGTAGTACTCCACTGTGTAAATGTACTACATTTTCTGTATCCATTCCTCTGTTGAGGGACATCTGAGTTCTTTCCAGCTTCTGGCTATTATAAATAAGGCTGCTATGAACATAGTGGAGCATATGTCCTTGTTATATGTTGGAGCATCTTTTGGGTACATACGCAGTAGTGGTATAACTGGATCTTCAGGTAATGAAGTCCAATTTTCTGAGGAATCGTCAGACTGATATCCAGAGTGATTGTATCAGCTTGCAATCCCACCAACAGTGGAGGAATGTTCCTCTTTCTCCACATCCTCTCCAGCATCTACTATCACCTGAGTTTTTGATCTTAGCCATTCTGACTGGTATGAGGTGGAATCTCAGAGTTGTTTTGATTTGCATTTACCTGATGACTAAGGATGTTGAACATTTCTTTAAGTGCTTTTCCACCATTAGAGTTTCCTCACTTGAGAGTTTTCAATGCAAGCATGTTGCAGAAAATATGTGAGACTTAGTTACTCTCACAATAAAATAGTAATTGCTTTTCTGAATATCTTTGGTGAAATTGCAGTCTAATTGGGAGAGAATCCAGTCAAATTTCCTTAAGAATTTATTGGTGAAGTCTTGCAACCCTACACCAATGATGTCTGCAAAGGAGGAGTAAGGGGATGGGGTTTGATGGGGAAATCAGAGAAGAGTCTCTTAGCTAATGTCCACTGAATATATTCACTGTATAAACTTCTCCATAAGCCCTGAATATTAAGCCAAGCTTGATTCCTCTGCTCATTCCCTCACTAAACTCAATAGACAGGCAAATGGCTCCCAAAAGCCACTCATATCTCTTCCAGTCTAACTTCAGTTCTTCTTTCTCTAAACCAATTGAACTTGCTTGAGTTGTTGCTAATCTTTTTTTCAGTCATGCAAATGGTTCTAAATCAAGGCAGTACTGGTGGGCCTTATGTGTGTGTGTGTGTGTGTGTGTGTGTGTGTGTGTGTGTAAAACTCACTTTCTTTTTTATTGCTACTTATTCATAAGGAAATGAACTTCATGGTACAATTAATTCATGTAAATATATCTCCTGACCACTGATTTCAGTGTCATTTTTCAATATAAACCATGCAATCTCCTTCTGAAAAAAAAAAAGGCTATTATCTGCCAACGTACAAACTCTATCACACAGCACACATGAACATGACTGGAAATAATAACAAATGCTTACACTGCAACTGAATGGTACTCAACTATGAATGTCCTGCGTGGGCATCTTGGGCAGGTAGTTTTTTACTCTCCCTTGCTGTTTCTAGAGAATTAATTTCACAATGACTTAATAGCTTGGATGACAGTATTATTGTGAGAATTTGATGTATAAGACTGGATTTTTCCCACTTTCGCAAGATTAGAATCGCCACGGCCCTTCTATACTTAGAGAAGGGAGGAGATGTCAGGGGCAGCCCTGCTTACACACTGAAGGCCTAAAATCAGCCATAGGCCTAAAATAAGCAATAGGCCTGACATACATACATGCTAACACAAAGTCTTGGGTCTCTGTGGAAAAACACTGAAACAGATGGCTATAAACTATTGTAAACAGGCAGCTTTTGTGGAAATTTACCAGCATGAGTAGTCATAGACCTTGTAAATAGGCAGCCTCGGTGGACAGTACCAACTTAGATAAGGACAAGTGAATCATAGGACCTGTCCCTTCAACCTACACCCAGCTGATACCCTGTTCTGAAAGATATCTGTACTCCCCCTGAACACCTTCACTCTGGTGTCATCCCCTTCCCCACATCCTGCCTTTTGTGTTTATAACCCCTGTGTGAATAAGTAAAAATTATGATTTGATTTTAAAAAATAAATTAATTAAAAACAAAGAAATAATCAAAAAAAGATTTTAAACCTAAAAAAACCAAACAAACAGCAAATCATTGCACATTCAGCAATTTGTGGGAATGGTTCCCATGGCACAGTTTTGACATGTCTATGAATGATGAATGTTACAATAATACAATGATGTATTATGCTGTGGCCCATGCCTTCCATGAAATGTTCTCTCAAAAAATAGATTTTCAGCAACTGAAAAATTTGAGCCAACTAATGCAGGAGTGCTTGCAGGTAAAGTGTCTTCTATTAGCAAGCTATTGGTACTTTCAAAATGACCATGTTTTAAAAATATTTTAATGGAAACAATTATACTTTCTCCTACTCTGTCCTTCACTTAGATATTAAGGTGTCTACCCAATATTTTCTTGAGTTGATAGCCTCTGTTCCTTCTTATATCATTGTTACATATGTGTGTATTCAAAAATGTATAAATACAATTTATTGAGATTAAAAAAAAGACTGAATTTTTAGACCTTGATGTAGCAGTTATGTAAAAATGTAGAAACAGGTTTCCGTTGTTGTATGCAAGATACGTGTAGCTACGCTTTTGCACAGTGTCAAAGCACAGTACTAACCAAGAAATATCCAAAGAGAATTTTTTTTTTTTTAAAGTTTGCTAAGCAGGCTAACTGTAAGTACTGATTTTCTGAGAGGGAAAAAAAAAAGATGAATGCCAAGCCACAAGTTTAGTTCCCCCAAGGCTGCTGCCATCCTAACTGGGGATCACAGACTCAGTAAATAGTCATGTCCTGTCCTGGGTAAACGGAAGCCTTAAGTCATCGGAACCCACTGCTGAGTCACAGACAAAACTTACGGAAGATCCTTCAAGTCAGAGAAGCAAAGTGAAGGAAATTTGAAAAACTGCGTTGGGAGCTACTTTCCTTTAAGCCAGCTCTTCTAAAGCTCTCATTTAGTATTAGAGTCCATTTCTGTTTTCAGAGCTCAGAGAAACTGCATTACTTTGGGGATCCTCCTAAATGATAATTTGATCATTCCAAACTCAAGAATGTTTTTAGAGTCTTCACAAACTAAACAAACCACAACACACCCATCCATTCAAAAAAAAAAAAAGAATACCCATATCATCTGTCTAGGGGTACACATATGTTTCTTGTTAAATCCTGGAGTTTTACAAATGTGACCATCTGCATGTCTGTGTTTATTTTAAACTAAATGTTTGTTCCTGGTAGGGAATTACTTATAACAAGACTGGCTAGAGGAATGACCTATATTCTGTTTTTGCTGTGTTGTTTGGGAAACTATCTTTTAGAAGTGAATCACCTCTCCTCAAATTACAAAACTCAGCTTTGTCCAGAATATCTGACTTACTTGAATTCCTTACCCTATCCATGCATTTATCACAAGCCCACTTTCGGGGAGTTTGCAAATTGAGTTAATTCCTCTGAAATGGCTCTAACATCCCATTTACCTGTGTGAGTGATAAAACAACCCTACATTTGGTTTTCCTTATCTCAAGGCAGCTTTCTTCTTTTCTTCAGAGATAGTCACCCCAGAAAAGCATGTCTCACCCCTGTCAAGAAAATTTGCATCCATGAGACAAAGAACTATGGTATGTCTTTCTGAGTCTTATTTCACTTAATACAATGTCCCCAGTTACATAAGTTTGCCGACAATGTCAGCATATTTGTGGTTAGATAATATTCTGATATGTGATGCAAACCATATTTTCTTCCTCCATCCATCCATTGATGAGTAGTTACCTAACTTCATATCTTAGTCATGGTGAATTATGTACCAATAAGCTCGGATGGGAAAATGTTTCTTTGAATGACGGTGCTATTTTCTTTCAACATACACCCAGAAGTGAAGATGAAAGGAAGGTTATGCAAAAAGTGCTAACCCAGATGTAGAGGGAGAAACAATGAGAGATTGCTTAACTGCTATAAGAAAACAGTAAAGGAGAGTTGTAGCATTCTACAGCACAGCTTAGAACTGTCCAGAGTAACTTAGGCTTTTTATTAGAGAGAAAGGAGGAGTTTAATGTCTCCAGCCACAGAGTAATGATAAGGAAATAGGGATACTGATTACCCTGATTTCATCAGTGCATATTGTATATGTGTATGGAATATGATACTATACTTCATAAATAATTATGATTATTATTTGTTAACCAAATATTTAAAGTGTCTGTGGAGGTGGAAATATTCACTACCCTAAGTTGATCTTTGCACACTCCACAAGTATGAAGTTAACACTTTGTAACTCCAATAATAAAAGAATAATTAATTAAAAGATCTTCCAGTTCTCTAAAGTCATTTTCTTCTTATTCTCAGAACACAAAATCATCAGAAATATAATTTCTTTACTTGCTTGTAACAAGTTCTGAAGGCTCAAGAGAGGTGGCTTGGTGGTTAAGGGCACTTATTGCTTTTTGCAGAGGACAGGTTGATTTCCAGCATCCACATCAGACAGACCGTAACTACATATAACTCCTGTTCCAGGGTTTCTTCTGGCCTCTGAGGTCACCTCACAGACATGTATGTATGTGCACATACACCCAGGTGAGCATGTGTGTGCGTGCACACACACATACACACACACACACACACAGAAAGAGAGAGAGAGAGAGAGAGAGAGAGAGAGAGAGAGAGAGAGAGAAAGTAAATAAATCTATTGTTTAAAAGAAACACCCCAAGTCTGAAAAGGTTCCCTGCAATGACTATACTGTATCTTCAATGTTCATATAGTGTAACTGGTAATAATCAGAGATTTAAACAAAAAAATCCTTTATGTGGAATTAATGGCTGCATTGACAAAATGGAATGAGGGTCATTATGAAGAGAATATTAAAAGAATATTTCTTAAAATTCATGGACAGGAATGATATCATTAGAATCATTGTATTCCTAGACCGGATCAGTGCTTGGGATCATGGTTGGCTACCCAAAAGTATCCATTGATCCTAAGAAATACGATTTTGTTGAACATACTTCATACTACTATATATGAGGATAGAATGTGAACAACATTCTACTGCCCATTTTTTTTATTATTTTTTTTATTTTATTTTCAACAAATCAAAAACATTTAAAAAGCATTCAAACAGAATAAAATGAAAAGAAACAAACAAGCAAAATACCAAGTGTCAGATATACTTATACAAGAATTCTATAGAGCCTTCAAACAAGCAATACTTTTTGAGTTATGTTTAAAAAATTCAGAACCACAATAAGCTCCTTCACAAAGCAAATAATATTGAAATAGTGAAATCAAGTATAACCCAACAAAAATATATAAGTTATAGTCATGTTTCCCTCATGAATATATCATACATAAATTTCATTGAAGTGTTGTAACAACTGAAGCTACAAGAGATGTGATAAAGATTATTCTTTCAGAGACAAGGTTTTTTTTAATAGAAGACCGATACCATATACACTGTCAGGTTTTCTGGCTCTAGCCCTCACGCAGATGTTGTAGACCCACATAAACCCAAGTGAGCATTTTACAACAATTACACAGCCACACCCAGAGAGTAGAAGCTGAGAGAGAGAGAGAGGGGCAAGCTGTAATACCTTGTTAAAGAAACACCCAGTCTGAAATCCCGCAGACAGATTAAACAGACTATATCAGAGAACCAAACCTTTATGTGGATATGGGCTTGCAAAGAGAGGTCATTAGAAGAGAATAGTAAAGGATTGTTGGCCAAAACTAAGGAATGTATAGAATCATGATCACAGACGATCAGTCTGAACAGTTGGTAAACAATCCTTGAACCTCATTTGGAGCTCTCATACGACTAATGAATACCAATGTGAACAACATTCTATCTCCACTCTCATTCTCTATTCTTAAAGTTTTGACAGCCTTTCAGCTAGAAATGGTTCCTGGCTGGAGGTTTATTCCAGAACTCAAATCTACTAAGAAAGTTTTTAGCATTATTTTTTTTCTCCTAACCTGCCTTGCTTTGGGAGCTTGCAAAAGTATCCAATAAATGTCTTTGAGGTAGGCACAGGAACCTAGGCAGATACAAGTTGACTGTCCCCCAAACCCCTTGCAGAAAAATCAGTTGCTGTTAGAGAAAATGTTGGGTGGGGAAGTAGAAATCTGTTATAGTGTCTTAGACATTTCTTTCCAGAAGAAAACCAAAGGAAATCTTAGGTTGCTAGACATCCAACCCGCAGCTATCATAGTAGTCTCTAGAAAGGATTAATGGTATTAGTTAGGCAAGGTTTTTCTTTTCTTTACTGTTGCAGCTGTACTGGAGAGGTGGTTACTGGAAGATAATAGACAGGGTTTATTGGATGAAAGCTTTGCCTTTAGTCTTTTGGTCGATTGAAAGAAGTATAGTGATTTTGTAATTTTCTGATCTGGAAAGTCATTTTTAAATTCGTAAATAGCATGAAAATCAATAACAAAAAAATCCAGTGACAAGTTGACTATGCTGGACAAAGAAACAAAATCAAAAAGAAAAACTTAGACCCAAGGAAACTATACTATGAATAAATAAGTTGACTTAGCAGAAGGGAAGATGGCTGGAATCCAAATCTCTTCAGAGTGGAAAGCCAATGACAAATGACATCAGTAGATGGGGCATAAAACTAGTTAAGTGATATGATAACTTAATTATAGGTTTCTGACAGACATCAATCATTTGTGTCCAGACTCAACATTACAAAAACACATCACATGTGGTCTTTGATTATATGTGCTCTTTTCCTCTTCTTTCTACTAATTTTCCTCATTTCCCTTGCCAGTCTTTCTCACTCAAAGTCTTCATGCCTACCTTTGTTACCAAAGACCTATGCCCTTAAAAATTCTGACTCTCTGAGCTCTTAAGCCTTTGATTTCTTCTCTTGTTTGTTTTATGTCCCTGGAACCCAGCTATAAGATTAGTCTGGTCTTCAACTACTAAGGAACAGTTTGGTGCATGGAGCATTATCATAATGCTTTGGTTCTCTTATACATGGGCAGCACTGTGTCCACTCCTCTCAAATGGTGCAATCTTTCTTTATGTCTGTTTCAGTCAATTAAGGAAAGCAAGAGTAACACTATATGGCTTGTGACTCAGAGACATGAACAGCACTATTGTCTGTAGTTTATTTTCTGGAACACACATGCTCAGAGCCCTAAGCTGCTATGTAAAACGTCTACCCTGAAGCTACATGAAAATACTTACAATTTTTCTTATGAGGCTTTAAAAATGATCTTTTCTCGGCTACATATTTTTATGAGGAAAGATTTTCTCTATGTAATTCAATCAAAACTAAAAACACCATAACAGAATGAATGAATATGTTAAGTCCAGGTGTGTTTATTAAGCTAAATATTAAAGATATTTGTTAATCTTTATACTAATGCTTCTAGGTCAGAGTTATTTATCATGCAATTTTATTCTTAGTAAAATGTTAACATTGCTATTTTAAATTGGTACATACTGTTAAAGTACTGCATTTTAATACACACATACACACACATATACACACGCAGAGACTAACTAGGGAAGCTCATTAAGACAAATGTAGGAATCTCTGCAGTGGAATGATGGGACATAAAGGAACAGCAGCTCAGAACTTTCACACAGACAGCATCTAACTTTTTATTATGTAGAAAACAAAAGCTTGCTTTCTCTTTCTCCTTCCTTCCTTCCTTCTTTCCTTCCTTTCTAATAGTTGAATTTGTGGCAAATATATAGTCATGTGAATAAATGAATTTTTGACCCACCTCATAGACAGAATCCTTGTTTTGTGAGGTTGCTAGTGAAAGTGTATCATTCATTCAGATTTTCCTCTTGTAGTGTGGGAAAAATAAAGGAAAGTTTGTCTTAGAGAATGTAACAAATTAGGGACCCATGATAATGAAAAAAGCTCTGGTTTTTATTCCAAGCAACAATAAATAACAAATAAAAATCTTGAAGTTAGATGGCATGGATAAATCTTACCCTGAAACATGAATTAAGTTTAAGAGAACTTTTTTTTTTCAAATTCTTAAAGAGTTCACATCCTTATTGTTTACATATGCAGCATGAAAAGCAGTCTGTCCATTTCTATTCTGGTATGTGACATAAAAGTATAGAGCAGGAATTAGGTCATTTATAGGCTGGAATCTCACATTGTTTCAATATTCTCCCCTTGGGGAAATGTCCATGAGGCCTTAGCCTTACACAAAGAACTACAGATAACTGAGAAAACCTGTGAGTGAGAGAGATGAGCCCTTAAAAAAGAGCAAACCAATTGCTTGCTCAGTGCCAAACAGTCAACCCTGAAATCATGCACACAAGTAACATTATATGGACTTAACAGGTTATAATTGGGCAACTAGATGTATGTACAAATACATATATGTATACAATTATAATTGATGAACTATGAAAGGGCCATGAATTTGAAGGACAGTGTGAAGGGGCATATGGGAGGGTTTGGCAGGAGGAAAGAGGAGAAATGTTGTTATTAAAATATAATCTGAAAATAAGCAAAAAAAAAAAAAAGTAAATGTGCACAAACTGGAGCTGTTAAAAAATAATATTTCCCCTTGTAGCTAGCATTCAAAGTAGACTACTACAACTCAACTAAAGGAAACAGAAAGGTATGTGCTGAGTTCCACTTTGCTTCTGTCTCTTCCAAATATCAGGTCCATTTCAGGCTATTCTGTGAAAATACTGAATAGTTTTAAATCACCTAAAGTAATGGTTCAGGTCTACTTCAAATATTTGCTTGAGGACAGCCAGGAAAGAGAAAGACAGTGGTGTGGCTCTGGATATGTCATGTGTGCAGGGCACAAGAAGTAACAAAAGTGTGATAAGGTCTCACATCAGAGGCAGCGCATGTTGAAGTATAAAGTGTGGTCTCACTATTACCCTATCTTTCGCAGTTCACCAAATTCCTGAACGAGATGCTGTTGTTGATAAAAATTATCAGTGATTAACAGAAGCATCAATGATGCCAAATCATGGTGTTGGCAGAGCCTGGTGAGGAAGACCATGCCTCAGTCTTTGTAGCAGGATACTTACTCTGCTACATTGTATTCACAGTGGAGCTTTGTGATTAGGCAGTAGAAGAGGAGTTGGAGCTGGGAGAAGAAGAGAGGAAGGGGAGGAGACAACTAAAGAGGAGGAGTAAGAGACGACTGGAGCAGAAGAACAATGAAAGTGGAAAAACAATGAAGGAGAAGGATGTGGCCTGGAAAAACCACAAGTTATAAGGATCTCACAGATGGGGAATAAAATAGGGTAGTGGTAAATCTGCCCAATCTAGGCATGCAGTTTGTATTCATAATTATTGAGTTGTGTTTTCTTTGATCAGTCGTATTTGGGTTGGAGATTTACCCCAACAAGTCTTTCATGGCAGATTCTTTGTACTATCATGAGCCAAAATACAACTTTATTCTACTAATACAACAAAATCTCTTCAGACGTCTTTTATAAAGGTGTATCCTTGAAAGAGTCAGCAATCACCTGACCAGGAGGGAACCATGAGGTCTTAGGTGATCTTGCTGGGTGACTTTCTTAGGAGAGTACCTGCCTCTCACTATTGTGTGATCCCATCTTTTCAAATCATCCACTTTTATTTCACAACTGGAATTGACATCTTGATTTTTTAAAATTAAATTTATAATTTATATATAATTTATAGTATGTAAAATGTATTTTCTCATACTACTGTAAAGAACAAATCTGAGCAAGATTAAATAGAGGTACTTTATGGAAACCTCCCTTCTAAAGTGGATCAGCACTTAAGATCACTCCAGAAGTAACATTCATTTCTGTTGATTGTAGCAACGTGTTTTGATTAAAGTACATTGTAGCCCTTTATTTTTTTCCTTCCTATAGGAGGAAAATCTGAATAAACAATGTAGTGTAACAATGTGTTTGATTAAAACTGAAAAAAATGTATTGAACTTGGATCACTTCTGTGACTATACCTTGTTAAGCTTCTGGACAATAATACTAAGTAAAATTTATATAACAAAAAATGTTATACAAGCTGTAGAGGTTTCTGGCATAGGGATGCAGTTATAAATCATATTCTGTCTAGAAAACCTGTTTGTTGTATTGTTTTACATGACTGGAATCGAGCTGAGGTGATATCATTACAGCAGTTCATGTGTGTGAGTTCCTGTGCTGCTCTGTCTACATGGGATAACATGTATACAGCCATTATGCAGACTTCTGTAGTCTGTAGACTGGTAGTGCAATCTTATGTTTTATAGTAGGCACAGGGATGGGAAGAAACCTTAATATTAAACTGTGAGGACTTTGAAAACCTAAAGACAAAGCTGGAGACATGGCTCAGTGGCTAACTAACTGCTCTTGCAGAGAGACCTAGGTTCAGTTCCCAGCATACCTATGGTAGTTCAGAACCATCCTCAACTCCAGTTCAAAAGCTTTTAGTGTCTTTTCATATATCATTTGCAGTAGGCATGCACATGATGCAGATATATATGCATGTAAAAACCTCATACACATAAAAATAAATATAAATAAATTATGTTTTTAAAAACCTAGAAGCTTTACATTACCTTTTAATGAGAAATTCTGTGAAGCCAGATTTAAACAATCCAATACAGAAAAGCATTTAAATTTTGTTATATAAATCATACATTTAAGTCTTATTAAAAAGCACTTAACAAGGTTATTATTTAACTAAAAACATTGCCTTCTAGTTTGTGTGTCTTGTGTGTGTGTGTGTGTGTGTGTGTGTGTATAAAGTTTATTTCTGCTGTACTCCCAGAACCTTCTGCTTCTGAGTCTAAGATGGTTTTTCACAACTCATACTCTGTTTTGCCTTGTTACCTATAAATGGAATGGTATGATGAAAGCAAATTATTTTAAATATGAATAGGATTCCATTCTATGACTCATTTTAAGATGTTCTCTTCCTTAGAACCTCAGCTGCCAGGTGTTGACCTTGGTCTACCCCACTGGCTCTTCAGACTTGCAGACATGTCCCTTTACTACACATACTAGGTTAGCAACACAAGACAGACGCTTGACATAAAAGTTCTCTCTTCAGATACCTTTCTGCTGAATTTCATTCAGTATACTAGATTCATTAAAGTGTTTCTGGTTTCATGAAAATAATTACAAATACAATTTCATTTGTGATTAGTCCTGCTTGTACAAGACAAAGGCAAGCCAAATTTAAATGTGTTACACAGACTCCAAATTCATTTTATTAATCCCTAAAACCTCACAGTTTGTCTCTTAAAAACTCTCACAACTCAACAGCATGGGAAAATGTCCACTAGTGTATAATAAGCAAATTATAAGAGGAAACTCTTAAGGCATGCTGCCGTTCATCATGCTTATGAGGACCTGACTGTTTTATTACAATACTGCTATGGCATCTACTAAAGCCGGAAACACAGTTTCATAAATATACCATAATTTTGTAGTTGCTGGAGAGCAATTTCATGAGCACCAGTTCCTCCCCTTTCTTCCTAATTCTGTCATTAGATTTGTTATTAGATTATGAAGATGCTCCAAAAGAAAACATTTTCATTCTGATCATAGCTTCTTATTTCAAACTTTACTTTTCATTTTCTATTTTAGATTTTTAAAAAATAATCACCCACCGCGATGTAAAACTGCAAAATGACACCATTCCTTCAATTATACTAAAGACTTTCAGTGTTTCAGGAAACAAAAGTGGGTCCAGCTGAACTTTAGGGGTATAAAAATGCAGTGTACAGAAGGCAGATCTCTCTAAAAAACTTTATTATCTGCTTAACTCTAGGTTCCCAGCATTACAAGCAAAAAGAAGTGGAGACATGGGAATTCACATAGAAAGACATTAAAAAAATAACATACAAAAATAGGGAGGTACTACTATAACATCAAGATTCTGGATTAGGGTCAACCTTACATGAGGTGAAGCTTGTTTTACTAGCTACCATATAGAAAGTAAAACAGATATGCCTTAATTTCTGAAAGCCTTGTCAGAAGAAGAAATCAGTGAATTGGGTCATTATATGCGGCAAAAGAGAGAGAAGTAAATGTGCCCATTCATTCATCAGATGGTTATTACATGCCTGCAGTTTCAAGGCACTATGCCAGGGCTTTAGGGGAATAAAAACGTAAGTCAGGCATGTCCCTGCCTCAGAGGAAAATGCAAGCCTTGTATGAGGACCTTAGTACATTCAGAAACTTTGCCATTTCTCCCTCATGTTAGAAAACTAAAGAAAGCTTGGAAATGGTTTCAATGTTTGCTTATTTCCTTACTGTATAAATAATTAGATCTTGTGAGTCTCTGGCAATAGTCATACATGTGAAAATACAAGAAATTGCATTCGTAGAGAGACAATAATTTAAAAAGGATTAGATGTAGACAAATACAGACCAGGGAGAGGAGAAGGGAGCTTTCTTAGAGATCTAGAAAACTCTTTAATTAATTAATAAAATTGTTTATTGCTTTCCTTTTTCTCATGAAATTTTGATAATATCAAATTCATTCTTCAGTGGCTAAACTAATATCAGTAAAAATTTTTTAAAGAATATACGTCTAATATGTTGATCACTTAGAGTTAATTCACAGGTTTCCAAAAGCTAAAACTTGGTTAACTATAAGTTAAAATCCATTGTGAAACAAAACAATTCATGCAAGAAAAAGTTCATAATTTAGGCCATTAACTTTAAGGTATCAGGGTATGCAATGGAGACACAGTGGAAAAGTTATTTTCTCCTCTATACAGAACATGTGGGTCAGAAAAGTAGACAAGTTTTGAATGTATCCCAGTGCAGTGGAGACTTGTTCCTTACAGACTGTGGAATACTAGAACTCAAGTAAGATCAACCTAACAAAGGACAACGAATCAATGAGGCACAGTGTACTGAAAAAAAGTAACTACATTACCTTCTTATCCTCATTAGGAACCACAATATAACAGCCAAGCTTAAAAGCTGTAATCTAACACTAGGTGTAAAAGCTACACCACTCCTGCTTTCAGAATGGAGGTTTTGCCTGGATATGCTACATCATCAGAAAACGTGGACACTGAATTTGGAGCTGTCCCCAACAAAAGTCATGATGTCCCATCCCATTAAAATTGTCTACCTGCACTGGCCCCAACTCTGACACTCACACAGCTCTCTCTGGTCTTTTGAGCATCTTATTATTTCATACTAAAGATAATTGGGAATTTACAGTAAATATTCACATGAATATAGTATCTAAAACAAACAAAGAGATAGAAGATAAATAGTGCAGGTATGAAAGGAAATACAACAAAACTAACAAAAATTACCCACACACAACACAGAAGCAATGTATTTGAATAATTAAAACAAAGCAATTATTATTTAATGATAATTAATTAATAATTATTTAATGATGGGCATTCAGAACAAAAGAAAGATTTTTAAATTTATAATTATGAATCCAAACTTTTGAGAGTGGCAGATAAATTTACAAGATTTTCTAAGAAGCAAAATCATGAAGCCAAAGAAATCCAACAGAGCAGCAGGAGAAGATAAGGAAATCAGCGGATCAGTGCAGGAAAGAAGGGAGAAGGAAGAGTGGACCAGCCTTAAGAACATAATCCAGCGGAAACAGAGCAGTAGGCAGC
The DNA here is from genome assembly GCA_021653895.1 of Mastomys natalensis. NCBI lineage: Eukaryota > Metazoa > Chordata > Mammalia > Rodentia > Muridae > Mastomys > Mastomys natalensis. Next base: position 327,673 of record JAJTUV010000572.1, read on the forward strand.
AAATGCTTAACTGTGGGAACCGTTTCTGTCACTGCTAGTGAATTCTACAGTATAGGAGCTGGACAGATTTTAAAGAGAGAAAATGAGAGAGAGGGAGAGAGGGGAGGAAGGAGGGAGGGAGGGAGGGAGGGAGGGAGGGAGGGAGGGAGGGGGAGGAGAAGAGAGAAGACAGGAGAAATGGAGAGAGGGGAGAGGGGAGAAAAGGGAAGAGGAGAGAGAGAGAGAGAGAGAGATGGAGAGGAGAGGGAGAGGGAGAGGGAGAGGGAGAGGGAGAGGAGAGGGAGAGGAGAGGGAGAGGGAGAGGGAGAGGGAGAGGGAGAGGAGAGGAGAGGGAGAGACAGGGAGGGAGAGAGGGAGGGAGGGAGGGAGGGAGAGCTGTAAATACAGGGTTGATCAAAGTCACTAATGACTGGATAGGTTATCTAAGATTCTAAAAGAAAGGAGCAACCAATCTAGAACTTCGTCTTCTAGACAATGGCATTCAGAGAATGAAGATGGACAGAATAGAACTTTTTCATGTGTTCAGTCTCCAAACATGTTTATTCATCTTTTCTTGGGAAGTAACTAGAAAATGAGCACTCCCAAAACAGTGGAATAAACTATGGAAGCAGGGTAAGGGGTTATCCATCCACACTCCAGGGCAGAAGGAGTACATGGGAAGGCAGCTCCACCTCTCCACCAAGGGCCAGGACAAAAGCTCAATCTTGGGGCAAGTAATATAGCTAAGGGAGGAAAGTAAATAGCCGTGATTTGACCACCTCAGTGGAGATTTTCCATTTATCCTAAAGACCAAAACTGTTGAAATGGCACATAGAAAATGAAGCAACAGAATAAAAAAAAATTACTAGTTCAGCAAACCAGTAAACAAGTAAGCAAACAAACAAAAATAAACAAAAATATTTATTGATTTCTGGAAAAGAAGAAAGTGTATAAAGAATAAAAATTAAAGTATATAAAATTGCTTAGGGAAACAGTGAGCACTTTTCCAACTATGACCTTGAAAATTCTAGATTTTATCTAATTAAAATAATGACACACTTTGAGCATATTGGCACGTTGGGTACTTACTGAACTTTCAGTTTCCTCTCAATTGAGTAGTCAATATTGGCTATGTAATCATTCATGCATTCTTCCTAATGTAATCTATGCTTTGTTTAAATTTCCAAAATGATTGTTCTCCCAGGTGACATAGGCAAAGATGAATTAACCTGAGTAGGATATCCATCCCATGTGCAGTTACTAAAGGTAGACGTTGATGTGGATGTCAGGATGTACATGCTGACAGGAGCCTGATATAGCTGTCTCCCTAGAAGTCTGCAAGAGTCTGACATATTCAGAGGCAGATGCTCACAGCTAACCATCAAACTGATCATGGGGTTCCCAATGGAGAAGATAGAGTGAAGGCTGAAGGAGTTGAAAGGATTCGAGACACCATGAGGAAAGCAACAATACCAACCAACCAGAGTTCCCAGGGTCTAAACCACAGCCTGGAGCGCTTAGGGAGGGACCCATGGCTCCAGCTATATATGCAAGGGAGCTATATATAAGTGGGAGAAGAGATCCTTGGTCCCATGAAGGCTGGACGTCGTGGGGGGGGGATACTCGAGGGTGGGGAAGTTGAGATACGGGGGAGGGTGGGTGGGAGTACACCAAGTGGAGGCAGAGAGGAGGGGGGAAGGGATAGTGAGTTCCTGGGAGGGAGGGGGGAAATGGGGTAAGGAGAGAACATCTGAAATGTAAATAAAATTTCCAATTAAAAAATAAATAAAATAAAATTAATCTTAAAAAATTGCTTAAGCTTGGTTTGAATGTGTTAGGAATGACTATGGAACAAAATGTTAGACAAGAACAAGTCTAATGGCACCCTCTGGACAAGACAGCAATAAAGGCAGTTTCTCTTATTTTTCTGTTGAAGGCATCATTGAAAAATAGAATATAGACTAGTGAGACTGAACTCACTAGTCTTGGGTGGACATTATTATACCACTGGACACCTTTATATGCTCAGTGAGACATGTCATTTAATAGTAACCAATCAAGAAGCATAAAAAAACAGACTATGGATCACGGATATGAAGTGGCCAAGTCAGTTTTGGGTTTCTGGTTGGCCAGAGTTAAGGTCCTTGTTTTGTTATTGAGATTGAGGGTCACATCCTGTGCCCTGAGTTAGATCCAGCCATTTCTATTTCTAAAAATAGAAAACAGAACAAGGAACTTCATTCAGTGTGGTCATAGGGGGAAGAGAAAAAAAAATAGATCAGAGAATTATCGAAAGTTCATTTTCAAGTCATGAAGGGAGATGAAAGTTTTAAACAGAGAGCCAAGGGTATGCAGATCTAAGAAGCCCCATTAAGTTGTGGATATGCCCACTAATGACTCCTCTTTGACTGGTCTCCAGTCTCATTCTGTAAGGTGGTCTGATAGATTTGATAGAACTTCTCTCAGATAGAAAGGTTTTCCCTCTGCCTTGTGGCTTTTCCTCCTTCCAGAATGAGATTCCTCGGGGGTGGGGAGGGGCGGGAGGTGGAGTCATGTTTCTTAAGAGTCCATTGTTATCAACAATCTGATAGATTAAGAGACACAAATGTCTCTTTAGAATATCTTCATGCCTACCAGGCTGATTACAGTTCTAGTTTGCTTTCTGTTACTATTATCAATAGCCAAAAGCCTAGAGAGATGGCCTAGCACTTAAGAGCACTTGCTACTCTTGTAGAGGACTCAGCTATGACTCCCAGCACTCACATGGTGGCTCACAGACATCTGTAAGTGCTGTTCCAGGTGATCTGATGCCTTCTTCTGGGTTGACAATGTATACAGTAGTGCACATAGATACATATAGGCAAAACACTCAACTACATAAAGTAAATAAGTCAATAACACAGACTAAAACCAACTTAAGGAGAAAAGAGTTTGTTATATTATAGATTAAAGTCTGTTACTGAGGGAATCCAGGGCAGCAGTTCAAGAAGGAAACTGGATCTAGACATTGAGGCAGAGACCATAGAGGTAGTTATTTCTTACCTGCTTGCTCCCAAGGCTTGCTCTGCAATTTTTGTTAAAGCGCAGACACACCTGCCTACAAAAGACACTATCATAATGGGCTTGCCTGTTCTACAACTTTAGCAATTCATTAATTAGTAGTTAATTATTTACTAATTAAGAAAGTATCTCATAGGCATGTGCATAGGTCAATCTGATGGAGGCAACTAACTCCTCAACTTAAGTTCTCTCAATTTAAGTTTACTAATGGCATAAAAAGACAGAAACAGACTGGCAGGGACTCTGAGGAATGTTCAGGACCCAGTACCATAAGCAAGCATCATAGCAGTGAGTCCAGAAAAAGGGAATCTGGGTCCTTGTAGCAGAAGCGGGTCCCTTCTTATAATTGGTGAGAATAGGAGCCATTTCACAGAACAATCCTTGCATCCAGGCTCTGTCATTTTAGAAAAGAGGCCAGGAGGAGGATGGGGAGCAGATTATATGGCCATCAATACCCCTTTTGATGCCCGAATGAGAAATCTAGGCAATTGGAAGTCGCTAACTAGACAATGTCATCAGTACGGCATTTTCCACTGTCTGTGAAAAGAAGAGGCTGCTGTAGGTGTCATGGCTTGAGAAGCAATGTGATCCGGACTCTAACTTCATATTCTTACATGGATACATATTCAGACATGGCATACCTGGATTGGTAAATAGTAAATCGGTTTTTAGCTTTTATAAGTCCTTCCTATTGATTTCAATGGTATGTGCATTGCTTGTACTTTGATCAGCAGTGAACAGCATTCCCTTTCCCTACATCCTTACCATCACTTGATGACAGCCATTTTGAATGGAATGAGATGAACTCTCAAAGCTGGTTTCATTTCATTTTCTTGACAGCTAAATATGATCGGAAATTTGGGGGAATCTCAACAGATTTGCTACATGTTACCTTGGAAATTGGAATCTTTTATAAGGGTTCTGAGTTTCATTAATAATATAATTAAATAATATATTGAAAAGGAAGCTAATAATTCTATTAGCATTTTAAAGAAAAACACCAGGACAGACAAACTGTGACTCCTGGTGGCTGCCTGAAGGAGGAACATAAAGCAGAGAAAGAAGAAACCATGAGTTGAGTCATATTGATAGGGATGCCACCTACAAGACAAGCCGCCAGGTGCACAGGTGAGCTTCAGAGAAAGTAAAGCCCAGGTGAGCTTCAGAGAAAGGTAAAGCCCAGGGTTTCAAGGAAACCATGCTTGGAAAGGAGACAGAAAGAAGAAAATGACGTTATGCTTTTCTGAGTAACTCAGAAAAGCAGACAGACTTACACAGCTATGTGACTATGGCACTGTGAGTGACTGTGCTAGGGAACAGGTAATTCTGGAAGGAATTATTTATAATTAACAGTCCTACTTCTGTAGTATGAATTAAGGTGAATGCCCTTCATGAGGGGTGGTTCCTTGTCTGATGACTAACATGCACAGTGGAAAATTTGTTCTCCATCCAGGCCAGAGATTTTATTCTATTGACCAAAAGGAATTTTCCCTAAATGGGCTTTTATTGTTCCTGCAAAATAAGGGTGTTGAACACTTTTTCAAATGTTCATTGGCCATCTGAATTTCTCCTTTTGGGAACAGTCAGTTCATTCGTTTAGCCCATTTACTTACTGAAAAATTTGATTTTCTTGGCATTTATATTTGCAGTTCTTTAGATATTCTAGGCATTAATCTTCCTTTTGAAGCTTCAATGGCCACAATGTTTTACCCACTCTCTAGGATATCTTTTCATTCTGCTGTTTGTTTCCATTGCTGTAGAGAAGCTTTATAATTTCATGTAATCCCATTTGTCATTTCTTTCATAGAATTGTCATTTGCACAATATTAATTCTATTTATCTGTGAGCGTAGAAAATCCTTCCACTTTCTGGTGTCTTCTGTTTTTACTGTAGAGTTATTTCATCTCCTTGCATAGGCTATTGTTAAATACGTGTGTGTGTGTGTGTGTGTGTGTGTGTGTGTGTGTATGTGTGTGTGTAAAACTGCTTCCACACATTCTTTCTCAATGTACTGTTATTGATATATAGAAAGGCAGTGGACTTTTGAAAGCAGATTTTGTATTCTGCCACTTTCCTGAAAGTGTTGATTATTTCTAAAGTTTTCTGTTGAAATTTTGGGGTATCTTATGTATGTTCTATCATTTTCAAATATATAAAAATTAATGTCTTTTCATATCTGTAGCTCTTCATCCAGTCTTATGGTTGAATCTGTACCACAACCAACAAGAGAGATTAGCCAATAGGTCAATGATGAGAAGTCACCATAACATGATGTTGAGTCACCTTTGGGTCTCTGCCCTGCAGCTACTGCTCATCTTCCTGGGGAGGATACAGTTTTCTCAAAGAAAGAAGGCATAGGCCCACTGCCACTTGCATTTATTACTGGCTATATTGATGAAGAAGGTAATTTATCATTTCCCAAGAAGCAAGAGAGCAATGCCTTCATGTCTCCAGTTCTGCCTCTCTTCATAGCACACAAATACTTAGCTTCTCTTCCTCTTCCATCTGTCCACCAACTATTTGCTTGCTTCCTTCACTCCACCACCTAATTTCTTGCTCCCGCCATGTCCAGACTTCTGAGGGTCAAGCATGGCTGCACAGTGTTGTGATTCCATGCGATTTTTAAGTGCAACATTGCCCTTGCTTTAGGAACAAGTAACAGCTAATAAATAGTTTATGTGTTGGGATATAATTTTATTCTTCACCTGATATAAATAACAAACACAGATTGCTAAGACTCATATTGATGGTAAAAGAGAAAAAAAACTTGTAAAAACTGTAGTATACCACAGTGTCCCACAGTATATACTTTTGTCTATACTTCTTTGCTTCCAAATATTTATTCCAATGGTTTGTTGGTCTGGTATGAGGCCTGTGGCTTCTGCTACTCTATCAATACTGGAACCTCACGGGACTCCTCGCTGATTATCCTGTTGTTGTCCTGTGTCATGGAGATCCTGTAGTTTTGAATCTGCAGGACAAGCCCCTTGATGCACTCCAGCAGTTCATCGATGTTGGTAGATGTTGGGGTGGGCCAACTCAAAACCCTGGATTGGGGCCTGAGAGGTATCTGAGTTGGTCAACCCACTGGCTCTTCCTCTCTCATGCCCTCGGAGCTATCTCATCAGCAACCTCTGCAACCAGAGCCAGCTCTTTTCTCCTGCTCTCATACCCCCAGGGCCAGCTCTCCTATGATACCAAGGTGAGGGGTGAACCCAATTCTACACAGCGCTCAGACATTTACATGTAACCAGGCAGCAGTCCAGACCAAGCATGTCCATCTGGCACTTGATGGTAACAGATCTGCTCTTGCAAGGTCATGGGCCCATACGTGGCCTCTGGTGGTAGCACAGGCCAAGACCTCACCATAGTCGCAGATGGCATCATTGGCTACTCACATCAGGCTATTCCTTGCTACCCTTGAGTCTCTAGTTCTGCCTCTCTTCATTGTGCCCACATCCTTCTGTCTCTCTCTTCCATTTCCCCATCATTTATAACTGTTTCTCTAAGTTGTCCCCAGGGTCTTTGTGTGTCTGGAGTCATCTCAGGAGTGGTCTCAGGAGTGCTGTGGTGCCTGGCAGGTCATCTTGGGCATGACCCCTGCTCCTTGGCTTGCACTGCACTGGACTGGTGGTTCTTTCTGGCTAGCTCCCTGTTTGGGCTCCTTAGCACAGGTCTGGCAGCCTTCTCAGGCTTGCTTTTCCCCCAGGACAGCCTTGGGAGAGTCATCAATCTTGCACTAACTCCCACCTAGGGCCTGTGGTCACTAGGTTTGGGGATTAGGAAAGGTGCAGGCAAGATAGGATGTAGAAGGCTCATTAGTCTGGAAAGGAGCACAGAATATGAAACCTTGGGTAGTCACAAAGATTATATGTATAGACATGCTAGGTCAGGCTTGCTTACCAGATTGGGCTGGTACACAGGATCCAGAATTAATATATTCGAAAGAGACACTGTGTCCCTCACTCTGACTAAAGAGCTATTAAAGCAATAGACCTCAAGAAGCTGTAATTGCTGGTAGGAATCTCTCATTAAGAGAAGAGAAAGGCAGAATCCTGGTACTAGTCTGAGAGTGATCCTGCCTCTCTGAAAGAGTTCACACATTTCTAAGAACTTATCAGACTACTTTGATGAAAAATGGGAGCTCAGATAAAGACAGGTCAGTGCTGAGTGGCACCACATCTTGACAGAGACTGCTGAGATGCACACAACCCGGGACCTTCTATTTAGTCTCATTTCAGATCCTCAAAGATAGATTGGCAGGGGATCACTGGGTCTTTTATCCTTCCATCCAATGCCTTCACATTGAGTGTGTCTTCTTTCTTCTGCTTTTTATAATTAATTTGGCTGTTCTGATTGACTTCTCAAAGACAGGTGGCTGAACCAGATGTCTGGAAGTACAGACTGTGACTCCAGTTTTGGTAACAATTTTTTAGGTTTTACATTAGGGTCTTTGATTCATTTTAATTGATTTTTGCTCAGGGTGAGACCTGCGGGCCTATTTTATTTTTTATTTTTTAAGTGTTTTTAGTTTTTTTTTTTTGCACTTTTCACAGAATTAAGAAAGGAAACCAGCCTACATGTTTATCAACAGAGGAAAGAGTTCAGGAAATTGCTACAACATGAACAACTGAATTTCATTCAGCTGTAAAGAAAAATAAAATTATCAGGAAAACAGAAGACACTTGAAATTACTGTGTTAAGCAAAGTGTCCGAAACTCAGAAAGGTAAATGTTGAATATTTTATTTCATATGTAGATTCTGTATTATACACACACACACACACACACACACACACACACACAACACTACCACTTGTGTGTAGGTATGTGTGGTATAAACTGGAAAAGAGATCAAAGAAAAAGAAGTCTTAAGGGGAGGCTAAGAGAGAAAAATAAAAAGAACAAATGAATAAATAGAATAAATGTGATGTGAGAACTGAAGGCAGAAGGGACTGCAAGAGGTGGGGTAAGAGTACAGGGGAGAGGAGCCGGAAAGGGGACTCAGCCAAAGGAGCATGTGTGTAAAAATGCCACCAGCAAACACACTACTCAGGGTGCTGACATTAAAAGAAGAAATTAAAAGTAAAATGAAAAAGAGAAAGCAACTTCATGAGAAAGAACTTAAGAGTATATTTAAGGTAGGTGACAGCCCTCTTGATCAACAGTAAAAACTACACATAAGAAAGACAAAAGGAACAAAGGAAAAGAAAAAGGAAAGAAAGGGAGAACGAAAGAAAGGAAGGAAGAGAGAGAGAAAGAAAAAAATAGAATTGCCTATTTCTTCCTATTGCTTATGGCATAAGTATTTGATCATTGATACTCTTTAAGGTAACTGAAGTTTCTTTCCTTGTCATGTATTACAATTTCTAAAAGAGAATGATACAAACTAACATAGACAAATAGGCACATGGGCTGACAGGAGGACTCAACAAATAAGGATGCTTGGCTACCAAGCTTCATGACCCAAGTTGAATCCCCAGAACCCATATGGTGGATCTGACTTCCACGAGTTGTTCTCTGAAATGTCACATATGTGCTCTGGCATGGGCATGCAAACAAACAACAAACGAACAAATGCACACACACATACACACTAAATAAAAATGTAATAATTTCTGTAAACAAAACAACATAAAAGAAAATAAATCCGATAACGTTTTATTACTTAATGATAAAGCAGTATCAAACACATTGTACAACTATAAACAAGTCATCTAGAAAAAGTTATTCACATTATTTTATCTAGGATGCTGAAATATCTTTAAAATATTTACTGTCTAATACTCAAGTGTTAATGAATTATCTTTAATATAAATATTAGCAGTTTATTAATTTGTATTTCTTTACCTTATGCTAGTTCCCAATGACTACACACAGAAACCAAGATTTTTTAAAACTGTACCTGAATATCAATAGTTAAATGATCTACCTTAACCTTCTATGCTACTCTGGCTACCTCCTAGCTCCATCCCATGGTACTTGCATATTATCATTGATCTGGATCTTTGGACTTCAGCCATGTTTCCCTGATCTCTCTCCCAACCCCTTCCTCATGGCTCCAAATCCTCCATCCTCTTTGCTGATCTCAAATTCCTCTATCCCTCTCTCCTTCCTCTGGATGGTGGATGTCCTGCCCTACTCTCAATTCTGCCCAGCCATTGGGTCATCAGCATTTATTGACAAGGCAGAGAATAAATGGAAAGAATTGTTTACAAAAACTTGAGACTGGAGATTCTTGGTATAAACATTACAATGCCACATCCTGACTGAAACTTATACAAGGGCAGAGAAATCTGCATTTGAATAGCACAAGGGTAAACTTTACACAGTGTATAGAAACATTATGCCTACATGCAAGTACTATTTTTTTTCTAAACAACAACAACAACAAAATTTAAAAAAAATTTTTTTATACTGTAGATTTAAAAATTCAGTAATGTGTAAATATTTGAAAGAAGAGAGTATGAATCATCTTGGAATCTGGCTATAAGTGTCGGAATGCAAGATCAACAGTGACTGTTAGCTCTAGCCATACCTCTGGTAAAAGATGGTTCCGTTTTGGTTTAGCAGTGGCAACAGAAACAAAGTACCTTTTCTGTCTAGGTTCTTGCCTCTCCTTCCCTTCTGACTCCTGTGACACTTTAGTGACGACTGACTATGTGCACAGCTTGAATGTAATAAAGGAAAAGGGGAAAAAAATCCAGATATTCCTACATAAGATTTTTTTTTTTTTGTATTTTTGTTTCACGAACACTATAAATGCTATTTGTTTTGAATAAGGCAATGGATATTCAGTGTTGAAAAGTTGAACAAGTCAAATGAGCCATCAGAGGAATTAATTTCATAGTATTTTCCATTTTATGAGTTTACTGAACCTTATTTTCAAACATGCTTTATGTGATCACATGCTTTTTATAGGCTATACCTGTGTTTTGGGTAGATGTTGATTATCCTTTGAACTTCATAGTTTTTACTTTGGGATAAAATTCATGTTAATTATCTCTAAATTGTGATTTTTAATGATCATAGAAGAAAAGGCCAAGAATGCCCACATGCTTTAACAAAGTAACACTACAGTTACTTAGTAAACCACTGTGATTACATGAGAGATAAATTAGAGGGCCGCTTCCCAAATGGCAGCTTTTGGATATTGGAGTGGTCTGATGATAAAGGCAGAGGACGTATAAAATAGGTATCTGCGAGGAGCTCCTGAGCATTTCATGTGCTGTGAGCAAGAAAGCTGCATGCTCATTACGGTGAGGTTCACAAAATATCAAATGGCTCTGAGCTCTGCCATCTGTGCCTGTAATACAGAAAATTATACCTGCTGGAAAGTATGGCTTTAGAAACGTGTAATGGAAAGTACTCAGAAGGAGACAGCATGGGCTTCGGAGGTGCTGTGTGCAGACTGGGCTTGGAATGGCTACACTACAGCATTTTTCAAATGACACACCCTTTTAAGTACACACTCCTTTTCAGTTCCATTGCAAAGGCATTTCCTGTAGTGTATGCCCCACAACTCATACTCCAGACTAGGAATGCTGTTAGTGCCTGCATGACACACATCTGTATAATAGTCATTTGTCTTAGACCAAAGCTTTATAACTTCTATTATTTCTTCTGTTATTTTCATAGTATCTCACAGTATCATTATCCACAATTACTTTAGTTACTGATGAGTCTCTGTTTTCCATGTTAGGTAGTAATTCATTTCAGGGTGACATTCTTGGAGAGTTTGCCAAAGGGCATTACAATGGAATTATGAACATCAAACAATGCAATCAATGTATGTTATGTTCAGGTCTGCCAGAATAAGCTCTACAAGGATAAGGGTGCCAAGGAGAAAGGACTACAGGAAGTTCATGGTAGAAGTCCATTGTTTGGAAGTGAATACAATGGTAATTCTAGCTTGAGATATCTCAATGTAAAAACACAGCTCTGACCTCAAACAGGACATGATTATTCTGGAGCCAAATATGAATGACCATGGACTGAGAACACAGGTTCACATGACACAAAACATGATTTTAGAACATGGTAGCAGTTTCCTGAAGTTTCCATGGTAATACGAGTCATCAATCGGGGTATTTAAAAGACGTATCTGTGGAAACATCAAGTAGGTTATAGAAATGTGGGAACAATCTCTGCTATAGGCATTCCATGCTATCTGATGACATTCTTAGCCTCCAGATCAGTGGAAGCTAGCAATCTCTTGTGCACTGCAAATAGATTTACCTAAGGACAGATATTAAGTCAAACAGTGATGGTCAATGAATGACCATAATGGTGGCTAAAGGTAACACAAATAACTTGGCTTTTGACCTGAAACGTTCCAGTCTCCACAATCACAAAGGTTCTATTTGTTCCTTCCACATTTAAGTGGGTTCTGGGAGTGCAACTCATGTCTTCAGTCTTGTGAGGCAAGCACTATTACCTGTTGAGCCATCTTATAAGGCCCTATCACAGAAGTTCTTACCTGTCAATCAGTCTTGAAGAATCTTTAATACTGTCACAGCTTTTATTTTATTATTTTTCATAGATGAATGAGTAGAAATCTGAGTATATGATGAAAATTTTTTAACAAAACTGCATAAAAAAGTAGTCATAAAGGCTGAATCTAGAAGCTCTTCAGATTCTCAATATTTTGTATCAGACTGGTTCTAGGTTCTAGGGGTAGGTCAGGGAGTCAAGCAAAGACTATTAGGACTCTACTGTCTTTTATATTTTAGGGAAATTTTCAATAAAGGAGTATAAAAAGTGTGAATGTAAATGGAATATGGATGTCATGGTGGATGACTACCCCAGCGTCAGGGATGGGACTAGCAATCAGTGAATGATCACAATAGAAAGAAAACAGATTTACTGAGTCTACTGTAAGAGGCAGCAGACTAGACAGTAAAGGGTGTACCATCTGTAGCATGAGGCACTGGGTTTCAATGTCTCCATTTTAGAGAAATTTCTGGTTTGTTAGAGTGAGCTGCTACTTTGTAGTTTCTTGGCATGTAATTCCTGCCATGTGGTTAAAGGCAGTTAAGATTGGTTTGTGTATGGTCTTATGAGGTTAGCATGAGTTGCTGTATGTGTAATTGATAGTCATGAAATCTTTACTATATAAGGGCTGTCCTGAGTGACCAGTGCCAGCTTTTGGATGAAACTTAGGTTACTGCACTCTGTAGTTAGCAATTTGACTGAAGGCAAAGCTTTCTCTTTGAGATTTCTGGACTAAGCTTGTGAAAATTCTCTAATGGAGACTGTAATAATAAATAATGCTGGCTCATAGAGAACTGGAGACCAATTACCCTTTAAAAAGATCTTCTTTAGGAAAGCTGTAGCCATAGGGCCATGGTTAAGCCTTGAGAAGGGAGATAGCTGAGAAGAGATAGCTTAAAACTAAAGATAAGAAAAGATAGCATTCAAAAACTGCATAGTGGGGAACCTGAGGGATACAAAATGGAGCTCTGGCTTTTGTAAGTTTTCTGGAGTAATGAGAAATCCCACTCTACATTAATTAAGCTTGACATAGTGGCTCCTGTCATATACAGAACCAATACTAGTTGGTCCCAAGCAACAGCTTGGCACAGCATTTTCTCAGTACCAGATTGTAGAATGACATGGCCTTCTTATGGATGGAAACTGAAGTTCCCTTTGAGGTCTTAGTCTTATTAATAAAATTTAAAATCAGACTTAGAAGAAATCTAGAGGACATATTATTAAATCTTGGGAGAAAAACAATAGGACAGGAATGCCAAAACTATCTCAGCAACCACAAGGCACAGGGTGAGCAGTTATGGAGAAAAAGGCACGAGTTTTAGCTAGGCATGGAGGTCAGAGAAGGGTTAAAGCCCAGAGTGTCAGACAAACAAGGCTTAGTAATGCTTAGCCATGGATCTGAGTTCAAAGGACACCCTGTTCTAGTCTCTTGAGTCTCATGGCAAAAGGCTACATCAAGTACACATGGTAAGAAATAGGAATAGCATATAAAACCACAAAAGACCCCAGATAATCAAAATATTCCTGAGCAAAAACTTGGAGGGAGTTCTCTTCCAGACCTCCAGATATTTTACAGTCATAGTAGTAAAAACAATATAATATTGGCATAAAAAAAACCATACATGTAGATCAATGGAACAAATCAACGGGAGATAGAAACACGAGTACATATAATTACAGTCATCTAATATTTAACAAAATTGTCAAACCATACACTGGAGAAAAGACATCTTCAGCAAATGGTGCTGGGAAAAGTGGGTGTCTAGAAGTAGACGAATAAAATCAGAGCTCTGTTGATCACCCCCCCCCACACACACATACACACATCCAAATGGAATCCAAGTTCTAAATGTGAAACCTTAAACAATGAACCTGCTTCAAGAAGAGTACCCTAGAAGACATAGATAGTGAAAGGAATTTTTGAATATAGTCTGATTTGCCAGGAATTGAGGCCAGCAATTGACAGGTAGGCCCTCTAAAACTAAAGAGTTCTGAACAGCTAAAGAAACAACCACTAGAAATTTTGACAATTATGACTAGGGTAAGATGAAATATCAAAGTAATTTTAGTTGACATTTCATTGATGTCCAAGATGTTGAAATTTTAGATCCAGGTCCCATTTTTAAATTGGGGTGTATGTTTTCTTTGTGTGTAGTTTGAGTTATGTGTATATTTTAAAAATGAATTCTTGGTCAGATATATAATTGGTAAAGACTTTTCACATTCTGTGGGCTCTTCACTAGGATGATGGTTTCCTTTGACATATTAGAAACTCTTAGTTTCACACAGTCCCATTACGGAGTGTTGGTTTTAATGTTTGTACTAGTAAGATTCTACGCACAAAGTCCTTTCCCATGCCTACAAGTGCAAATATATTTCCTTCTTTCCTCCCCTATCAGATATGGGGGATCATGTCTTATCTGAAAATCTTTGATTTATTTGGATTTATTTTGTGCAAGATGAGAGAAAAGGATCTTGTTTTATTCTTCTGCATATAGCTATCCAACTTCAGAGCATCATTTGTTGAAGATGTTATCTTCAGTGTTTGTATTTTTTTAATTCTTTGCTAAAATTTAGGTAATAATAGTTATGTCTGTGTGTTTTATGTCTATTCTTTTGATCAATATATTATCATACCTGTATCATTTAATTTATATTCTGTAGTATAAGTTAAATTCAGAAATGGGTATGGCTCTAGCTTTTCACTTATTATTTAGGATTATTTTATTTTCTTATTTGTTTTCAAATAAAATTTAAGATGTTTTTTCAATTTCTATGAAGAATTATATTGGAACTTTGATAGTGATTGCCTTGAGTCTGTAAATTCCTTTCGGTAGGATGACCTTTTGCAGTATTTACTCTATCAATTCATGTGCATGAGAAAAATTTCCATCTTCTGGTGTTTTAAGTTTTTAAAAATAAGTTTAAGTTTTTATTATATGTGTTTTACTTCCTTAATTAGAAGTCTTCACGATATCTTAACTTTTCAAACGAGGTTGTTTATCTGATTTCTCATTATGATTGCCATTTGTATATGCAAAGGCTAGTGATTTTTTGTTTGTTTATTTGGTAACGTGTTCCTTTGCTGAATGCATTTATCAGATGTAGGATTTTCGGGTGGAGTCTTTAGTCTTTTATGAGTAAAATCCTCTCATCTGCAAATAAGGATGATTTGATTCTTCTTCTCCTATTTGTACTTCTTCTATTTCCTTCACTTGTATTATTGTTCTAGCTAAGGCTTCAAACACTATTGTGAACCAAAAATGATGAAAGCAGGTATCCTTGTCTTGATCATGATTTAATGGAAATGCTTTGTATTTTTAAGTTTATTTAACATGGATCTTTGCTCATTGCCTTAATTATGATGAGATATGTCATGTGAATCCTTACATTCTCTACATTTATCATAAAGGGATATTTGCTTCTGTCAAAAACATTTCCTACATCTAATGAAACGATCATGTGATTTCTGGCTTTGAGTTGGTAATGCTGGATTACATTAACTGATTTATGTGTATTGAACCAACCTTACATTTTTGGGACAAAGTCAACTTGCTTATCATGGCCAATCTTTTTTGATGTGCTTTTAAATTCATTTGCAAGTATTTTATTGAGGATTTTTGAATATATGTTCATTAAAGGAATTGGGACAAAATTTTGTTTGTTTTTTCTTTTCTATTTTAATTTATTTACTTATTTCTGAGTTTTGTCTGATTTTGTTTTTAGGTAATACAGGAATCATAAAAAGAGTTTGAAAGTGTTCTTTTTTTTCTGTTTTATGGAATAATTGACAGAGTACTGGTTTTTTGAATGTCTGGTAGAAGTTCATGCTGAACCAATCTGGCTATTAGCTTCTAGATCTTTCTAATTAGTTTTTGTCTTAATGATCTATTGATAAAAATAGAGTATTAAAGTCACACACTATCACTGTGTTGGAGTCAATTTATGATTTTTAATTATGATATTGTTCATGATACTGCTATCCCTGCGTTTGATACATACACATTCAGAATTGTCCTCTCAGTGGTCTTTTTCCATAAATGACTATCTCGTCTGACTGGTTAGGGCTTGAGGTTATTTTGTCAGATATTAGAATAGCTACTCTGACATTTCTTCGTTACCCTTGCTGGAACACTCTTTCCCACTCTTTTACTCTAAGGAGTGCCAAGCCCACATTGGAAGGTGTGATTTTTCTATGCAGTACAAAGATGGATTCTGTTTTCTAATCCAATCTGTTAATATGTATCTTTTTGTTGGGTAACTCTTAATATTGAAGTTAATATTGAATGGTATTTATTACTTTCTGTTATTTTCTTGTTCTTACCATCAGGCAGCTTTCCACTTTTTGTATACATTAAGAACTGATCTGTGCTTGTTGGGTAGAGCCAGGGAGATAGGAGTCTATATGTATCCATGGAATACATTGTTATTCTCTTTCATCAAAGCTGCTTGTAAAATAGAGTCTTTTAGGGAAAGACACAGTCTGAAAAGCCATGCTTTACAGTGTAGAGTGACTTATAGAAGGTTACAGACTGGTCTCAATGAGAACTATGGTCTGTTAGACTCCCCTCTTCTCATCTTGCATTCCCTACCTGATATCAAATAAAATTTGGACTACTAGAACACAAGAGAATATCAATATCATACTAGGAAAACTGGGGAAAGGTGAAACTACCTCACTTGGACCCCAAGTGGAGGACACCTAACACTCCCATGGTGAGAGTCCCATGTCCCAATCTTGATCACCCCGAGTGTTCATCAGAGGGTAGACAGGTAGAGAGGTCCTTACTGTCCCAGGGACTTGAGGTCAGCATTGTGGACACAGCCTATTTAAACTGTCACCCACTTATCAACATGTGTCTTATCTAGTCGGACTTGTCATCTGACTGTTCTTTCATCTGGATCCGGTCCTGCCCTTCACCACCACAGCCAGCAGAGTCGCATACCTCATCCCCGCAGCTCAGCTCTGTCTTCACCGTCTGTCTCAATGGCAGCAACAGGAAGAGCAGCAGCATCTCGGGCAGACTCTCCACCTGGCTCCCTACCATCTTCCTGCTGAGATGTTCTTGCATCCCTGTTAGTCTGCCAACTTCTGACTCTCAAACATCTTTGAAACTCCCTAAACTCTGCTTCAATCCCTTTAACCTTTTTAGCCATTCTGTGCCTGACAGAGCTATTATATTTTTTGTATGATATGTAAAGTGTGGTCTGAGAGCTAATATTAGTGATTAAGATTCACATGAAAACACATATATTTAGTTTGGCTCATTTCTTAGAGTTTCTATTGCTGTGATAAAAATGCAGTGATCAAAACCAACTTATGGAGGAAAGGAACTATTTTAGTGCACAGGCAAGTGCATCTTCAAAAGAAGTCCAGTCAGTAACTTGAGGCCAGATCTGAAGCAAAAGTCATGGAGGAGTGGTACTTTCTGGCTTGCTCTTTGTGGCTTGCTCAGCCTATTTTCTTTTAGCATCCAGAACCACTAGTTCAAGGATGACATCATCTACAATGGGCTGGGTTCTCCCACATCAATCACTAATGTAAAAAAAATGCATTACAAACTTGTCTACATGCCAGTCTTATAGACACAGTTTTCTCAATTGAGAAAGTCCTTCTTCACAAAATGACTGTAGCTGTGTCAAGTTACTATAAAGCTAGACAGTACAATTGGCTGTCTGAAAAATGCACCTACCTGCCATACTTTGTGAATTAACTTTTGTTTAACAAATTCTGACACTGTTGAAGGACACAGACATGTTTGTCTATGTTTCTAACATAATATGTTCATCTATTTGTCTTTTATTTGTGGCTTTTTTTCACAGACTTGAGTATTTATTTGGAATAATAATAAAAAATTCCCAATACTTTACGGGATAAATGAGACTCAGGGCCTGGGTCAGTAAGTGATTGAGTGTCATCTCTGAAACTCATAAAGAGATAACTCTCTTCTACAAAGACATTCTTTGACCCAACACATTTGCAGTAGCACTCAGGCATCCCAATGCCCCAAATAAAATGTATATTAAATTTCAGCCCCCCCTTTTTAAAACCTCCATGCAGTGTCTAAGGGATGTGTTCTTAGTGATTCTGATTATGACGTGACTTCCTTCCCAATTAAGACTAAGTCACAACTTCCAGTCCTTATATGTGCAATATATTCAAGACACTTTAGCTTCCTGTGGCTTGGGGTAGACTTAAGTAAAGAAATGAGACGATTTTAAAAACAAAAGAACCAGAAATAAATCATTAGAAACTACTGTCGAACTAGAAGATGTTGTCATATTTCACCACCCCACAGCTGGTCACAATTAGTAGCATTTTAGTGTTATCAGTGTCAACAGATATGTTGCGGCTCTGGGCTTTGTTGAAACATACTTGGATGAGAAACGCAGACACCACAAATGTCTGCTGCTGGGCTTGTGGCGTGACTCACAACACAGACAGCTCTGTCCCAATCACTGTGACCAGTCAGAAAGCATCTGCTAGAATCATCTTCTCAGAATATCATGCACGATTTGGCTTCCACTGTGGTCCTGGCCTCTTTTTGTTATTTTAACTTGGCTGAGTTCATTTTAAGTATGATATCATTTTCCGATGTACATGGACTTCACAACTCATATCACCTAAGGAAGATACCATATAAGATGGCTAAATCATGTAATCAAGGGTGTTTCCTTTTTTTAATGACGTTTAATCTGAAAGTGTTGGAATGAGAACTGAGATTTCTTATAGAAAATTGTATGCTTATTCATCTCTAATGACACATACAAAATGAGAGTAAATTTAAAAACTCAGAACATGAATCAATGTTTCCTGTTACAATTATGTAGCTTTGTTTGTTAATCATTTAATATGCTAAGCAGCTCACTTTTTTCTTACTGGCTGAAAAGACATTCAACTCTAAAATATATATGTTACCTGGGGAATCATCTTCCCTTGGATTATAGCTTGGAATACTGCTGGAGCGCCTGGAACACAGTTCAAACCTGTCATACTTGACGAGCAGAGTCAGCACTGTGGTAACTTAGCCATCCTTAAGTGTGGGAAGGCTGAAAAAATTCTAAGGAAACCCCTGCTTTAGATAGTGTCATAGAGGAATGGTCTGCTGCTTTCTCTATTCTCCACCATGTGGTTTCTTCTCCCTTATGAGGTTAAGATCTTAAATGCATATCCTGACCACTCAGACCAGTCTCCTTTTCCATCAGTTTTGTCTGTCTGACTTTAACTGACTACTGCCCCTCCCTTTCCAGAAGGGTCTGCTTCCATTTCTTGGCTGTCTGTTTTCCTCTTCCTAGTTTGTGTCTTACAATGTTCCTCTCCATGTCCACCCACCATGAAGCATGCTCCCAGAGCATACTTCTCATTCATCCAACAAATATTCACTGAATAAATATTCCTTGACATTCTCTCACACCCACATACAGACCATCACATTTTGTTGGCTGTACAGTAAAACTTATTGAGAATTTGACTTTGACTTAGTATACCAATGTGGTTAACACCACCATGGCCTTTTGATGGGCTTCAGTCTTTTAATCGGCCTCTAGTGTTGCTTTTCACTAACACCTGCCCCGTGGTTCTTCATCCAACATCTGGAATCTCATTCTTTTATGACGTACCTCAAAGCAAATTTCTTCTCTGCCTAAAACATCCACAGGACTTTTCTGTTCACTTAGATCAAAGGAGAAAGTCAGGCAGGCTTCCTATGTGCTCAGCTGTTTGGTAGGACAAGATACACAGAACCTCTAATGTGGATGAGCTTAACTTGAGCTGGTTGGTTCAATGAAGGAGGAGTGGATTGTTTGTTAGAAGTCCTTATACAGAAAGATACCATGAACTAAGGAATGTAGGCTTATGCCTGTTTCTCCTCTGATCTTACCATTTCTGAGCATGGCAACCTGACTTTCTGTAGTCCAGAGTTACACAATCATTGGTAGGTTGCTGTGTCTCTGCATGCCGGGAATATGTGGAAAACAAGTAGTGTTTCATAGTCCTTCGGTCAATAAATTTTGGAGTTGAGAATGAAGATATCCCAGATACCTTGCGTCTTGAATACGCTATCTATGAGGGGTAAATTATACATTAGGTCTGTGGACTAAGGGCCATACTTACTGAGTCAGATTACAAAATGAATGGACTCCGGGTTGTCTTTTCTGGACTTTCTTCAACCTCACCTACTCAGTCTCTTCTGCACACTCTTCAGGTTACCAAGGCTGATCTATGGAGGAACCCAAATGATGACAATGATTGCTATACAAACTTTGTCGTTGTTTTTTTTTTTTTGTTTTTTTTTTTGTTTTTTTTTTTTTTTTTTTTTTAAGGGTATACATTTTATTACTGGACAAACCATACCTCCAATTTAGACATGAGCAAAGTCTCCAGGTTAAAATGTTGAACTCCATCTGGTAGGACTGATCAATGAGCATGATTCAGTATAAACCCTCAGTCTTATCATTGTGTGAACTGTTACAGACCCAGCTTCTTTCTCCTCCTGTGTCTTCTCCTAGAGTTGTACCTAATTTTGTTTCCAGTTTTCATCCAAATTCACTGGGTCAATAGGACAATTTTGCTTTTGTTTCTTGGCCAGGAACCACTTGATTCTGAAAGTCTTGTGAGAAGGCACGGCTAGTAGCCGAATCAGGTGTAGGGCAGAGGAAAGGCGAAGATAGTGTTATACAGATTTTGAAGAATAAAAATAAAACATCTTGCAGTGAGAGACAAAGTACGTCAACCAATCAAGTATAAGATACAGAATGAGGTGGCTTATATTTTAGTGAAATAATTTGAATTGTAGGCAAATGGGTTAGGATTGTTTCTGGTTCTGTGAAATCTTTGTGTTTTGGGATGAAAACAAAATCATGAGTATGATGGATCTAGCCATAATACAGAATGCCAGTTTGGGGACAGGAAAGTTGGTTAGTGATAAAAAAAAAAGCTTGAGTCAAGGCATTAAGAGGTGTGTTACTTAAGCAGGAAAGAATGAATGGAAGAAGGGAGAAAAAATGTGAAAAAAAATGTAACAGTCCTCTAGGTTGGTGGTATTGAGAGCAGAGATTTTAAAAAATCTGAAGCCATGTAAGTTTGAGTGTCATTAATAAACATAAAGAAAGTAAGTGTGAGATCTGGTTTTGATGAGCTAAAGATGCTATGTGTTTGCCCTGGGAAGTAGACATGTATGGAGTAGACAACCCCAGCAGACAGGAGGGCAGGAAACCTGAGAGGCCTGGAAGGATTTGGTTACAGGCTGTTACTGAAGCGTCTGGCTATTTTGAAAATCTCAGAGACTATTGCATTATAGAAGCTCTTAAGTTCTGCCTTTGAGACTCAACAGAGGATGAGACTGTCATGGTAACCAATAATTACTGGTGGACATACATGGAAATTCCATCACTAGCCAGGCAAGTTGAGGACTCCAGCGGTTCGGGGAAGCAAGAAATCAAGTTCAAGGAACTTGGCAGTCATAAGACTGGATTTCTGGAAACATATTTAGCCAAACTACCAGTTATTCTTCTGAGGGCTGGTTCTACTTGCCCCTGCCTGGATTCATGACTCTGCACCTGCCACCCACACCGCAAAAGAATCCATCCCTTAGCTGCTACTCTTCAGAGAAAAAAGAAGTTTAACTTCATTCTGCCTTACTCCATTCTTCTGCAGTCACAGTTTCCATTTCTTTGACTATTTCTATTCATGTCTGAAGTTTCCCCGATTTTCCTTTATTAAAAAGAGAGGGAGGAGGACAGACACACCAAGACCTTCAAAACAGCAAAACCTGGCTCAGTCTCAAGATTATTTTTCCCTTTAAATGTCACACTCCAAATATTTACAGACTTTCCCACCTGCTTTCAATCTGTTAGCTAGTATTCCTCTTGAATTTATGCTAATTTTACAAAAACTGCTATCATGAACTTGAGTAATTTTAACTTCAAAAGTTCAGAGTTAGAATGAGTACTTCCTTTCTTTTCTCATTTCTGGAAGATTTAAGTAGAAGCTTCTAGAATGTGGTCAATTTGATTCTTCATTTTTAAGCATACCATGAGGTGTGTGAGACAAAGTTGTCAAAACTTTTACCCCTGCATAATTCAGTTTAAATCTTAGGCTAAAGTGTGAAAACACAGGACAAATGATTCTGCATACACATAGGAATCAAAACTTGAAGTAGTGGAGGCGGCTCCCAGGAGCTCAGGAATGGCTCCCCTACATCTTTGGAAGTAATTTTCCATGTGCCTGGCAGGGAGATCTTGTAAAGCACAGCCTCAGGTTGCACAAGCTGGACTTGAACTCCGCCGGATTTACAACCTTCATTACTGGAAAGAGTCTAAGGCTCTCTTGGCCCGGCAGCAGGAGAGATGTTCACCGGACAATGAAAAGTTTCTGTTTACAGAATAAAATCAAAGCTTGGGAGTGTGACAAGCGCCTACTCAGCCAAGCAGGCTGAAGCCCCGCAGTCACCACTCACCTCCGGGAGCGCCCGGTTCAGTAGAGAAGGAGGTCTAGCCAGGGCGTGCCGAGGACGCTTCTGGAACCAGGGGAGAGCAGAGGGGCGCACGCTCCGCAAGCAAGCTCCCTGGCGCTCGGGCGTGAGGCGGTGCACGTAGGCGTCGGCGACTTGGAGGGTGGGGGCGCAACCCGGAGAGCCCCGGGACGCGGGGTCCCGGAGCAGCGCCCCGCCCCCGGCCCCGCCCCCCCTTGGCTGTTCTTAAGCCCGCGCCGTGCGTGCCACCGGTTCGGTCGTCCACTCGGTGCGCTCTGACTCCGCAGTAGTCCACTCAGTCCTCTCCGAGCGCTTCGGTACCCACGCAGTCCTCTTAGTCCGCCCTCCGCTCCCGCCCCGGGCCCACGTCTGGCCCGGCGCTCTTCGGGGTCTCCGCGTCTCGCGAGAAGTCCTCGCCGCAGGCCTCCGGCTCCCGGGCTTAGGGGCGGATGGGGGACCACGGAGTGAGGCCGGGGCGGCTGATGCCGGTGCTCGCCCTGCTCTCATGGGCGGCCGGCCTGGGTGTGGCGGAGGAGACGCCCTTGCGCATCCCTACAGGTGAGCTCTGCACGCCGACTTCTACCGGCGCGCCTTGAGGGCATGTTTCCTCTTTGCGTGCTTCATCCATAGGGGACCTAACCGCGGGGCTCCGTGCTTACCGATTGACAGGAACCTTCTTTTCTGCGCCCTGGGAAGCAGCTCTCCATCCTGCCTCTACATGCCGCGCTTGGGACCTGATTATGAGCGGACTCAGTGCGCGCATACCCACTCCTCTTGTTACACTTTGGGGCGCCGCTGAGCCCAGGCTGGCCCTGGCCGGTGTTCGGAAGCTGAATTAAAGCTAGTAGTTGGAGGCAAGTTCGTGTGAACAAAACTTTCTGGGTTCAGCCAGAGGAGAGCTCCGCCGCCTATTTGTCTCAAGGGGGACTTTATCACTCAGGGGAGTTCTTTGGCCATTTCCACTTATGGGCCCTGGGCTCAACTCCCTGGAACTGAGCCTTGTGTTTAAATGACCAGATGTACTCTGTTGGTGAGTGGGTGGATGCGATAATTTTGCATTCTTCAGTAACGAGTTAGATTCTGTTCTGTTGGAAACCAAGCCCAGGAGCAAACATTTCCACCTTGGGATTCCAATTCAGAGGGTGACACTTGGCACAAGTCCACCTGGTCCCCGTGTAGCCATCGTTTTGTCTTTCTCTTGGCGCAATATGTGAAACTTAAGGGCTTAGAAGCACCTGGTTCAGTGGAACAGTGCTCGCTTTGTTGGCTGTAGAAATGCATGCCTTTTTTCCTATCAGTCACAGGGAAATCTGAACCTGTATGATTATTCTGATCTTGAACTAAATTTAATCACATAGCAAAAGTATTTCTTTCAGGATAATACTAGAAGACCACACAGATAAATGCAAATAGAGACACAGAATATAAAAACTTATTCTGAAAACTGTCTTTGTTCAAACACCCAAACAAGCTTTTATTGATAAGTAAAAATAACCTCTAGGATTTGCTAGTTTTAGAGTTTGGCTTCAGCTTCTGTGTATTTTATGCCACCTCGATGCAACCGCTCACTTTTTAACGGAGAATATCCGTGCCAGGCTGCTACCTTTAAATTTGAGGTTAAAAAAAAAAAAAAAAATCAACTTCCCTGTGCAAACTTCTACATTTCATGGAATTGGATGTTAAATTTTTAGTGGATTGTAATATCTGAAGCAGGGGATTTCAGATATGAAAATTTTCCATATAAAACTTATGGATAATATCTGAGATATGGCCCAGAGTTTTGTTTTGAGCTAAATGTTGGAAATGTTCACGTGCATTAATGGAGCCAGCTGAACAGAAGGCATTCTGGTTAAACACACAGATAGATGGTTTTACATGATCTGTGTTTAGCTAATAAAAGCAGAAGACGAATTGTTTGGTAATTTGGTCAGATTTATTATCAGCTGTGGTAAGCTTATCACTGAAGTAGTACAACTGAAAATTACTACATAAATAATGGAAATAATCTTTAAGATCTAAATTGTCTAGATGAATAGGTTTTCAAGAAGAGTGCAGATCACCTGTGACCCTCATTTGTCAGTGTGTTCTAGCTGGTCAGTAAAAAGTGTATTCATAGCTGGGGAGATGGCTCAGTAAAGTACTTGTCCCAAAAGTGTGAGGATCTGACTTTTGGATCCCCAGGGTCTACTTAAAAGCTAGGCATGGTGGCCCGTGTTTATAATCACACCGATGATGAGATAGATGATAGATAGGCAGACTTAGGCAGATCCCTGGAGCTGACTGGCCACCTAGTATAGCCTGCTTGGCAAAGTTTGCATGGCTAATGAGAGATCCTGTGTTAAACTAAAGGGGTCTGGTACCTGAGGATGACTCTTGAGATTGTCTTCCATGCCTTCACATGCAGCCCCACCCCCACCAGTATATGCTCACTCTCCCACATAAAAAGGAATAGACCCTATTGATAATTTGAGCCATATTCTGTTTGCGCACATTGTAAGTCTAGTTTTTCCCTGACCTCTATGTACTAGATGCCGGTAGTGCCCGGCTCTGAATGTGAGAACAGAAGTCTTCAGCAAAAGGCCAGTCTCTTGAGAGGCAAATGGTCCAGGCTTGAGAATCATTGCGCAAGATAAATAGGTGTCCTAGAGGCAATGTGACATTACAATGCTACGGGGAGGATATTCGGTCCTACTCTGCCCTTCCGTTTAGTTTTGAGAGTTTTCTGAAACTTCTGGACTCATGTGATCCTCCTACTTCAGCTTCCTGAGTAGTTGTGACTACAGGTCTTAGTTTTTTAAAAAAAAAACATTTTTCTAGCAATTTTCCATTGTTACAGTGAATGTTCTTCTGGAATATATTTCCTGGCTTTGGGCTGTGTGTTCAACAGTTGGGAATGTCCTGCTTGTTACAGCAACTGAAAGGTCTGCTGTGTGCTGCCCTGGATGTCTTTTGGCTACCCCAGCAGTCCAGGCTCAGAGAGACTGTAGCAAAGATTTCAGCTGAAATCATTTGTCCCCATTTGTCCTCAAAGCATTCAGCAAAATTTTCTTTCCTGGAGCTTTCCCCAGGCAGAGATCTTCAGTCAGGCTCTTATGTTGATGCTTCTTTCTGTACTCCATGCCTTCTAGATGAGAGAAGTAGAGAGGGGGTTCCTGCCAAGTCTTTGCAGTCCAGATGCTAGACCTGGATCCAGACTGGTGTGTACTTTTAGAGGTACCTTGACTACTTTATGAACTTCATTGGGCCAAAACCAAGTTTGGAGTAGAATTGAAAGAGACGGTTTCAGACATTTCTGTTAAGACTAGCATTTTTCAATGATGTTCATTTATAAGCTCTTTAATTTGCTATGTTGCGTTCGAGGTAGGAAGAGAAGGCTTGTAGGAAGAAAAGCAAACCAGCAATTTACAGGGTGGAGAGGGAGACAGTGAGTCCTCAGAGAGGCTGTGGGGAGGGAAGGAGCGAAGCTCCTCTGGACTCTCTGCCTTTCCTGCACTTCTCCCCAGTCTGAGACCCCCACTTACTCTATTTCGTTTTTGCCATTCTTTCTTTTATAACTTAATATGGTCGGTTTATGCAGCTCAAACCTGTTTTGCTTTGTGTTTATAATTTAATGACTTAGACTATTTGAAGTAGAGGTTTACTCATTTTTACAGTCTTCAGAATGCATGTCTGGCCCTTTTACAACAAAAAGATTCACCGTTTATTTTGTAAAGCTTAAGGTCTCCTTTAAGAATTATGAAAAGCAGCATGTAGCCATTGAGGTTAGTAGCTGTGCCTCTTTCAGGCCTTCAGCTAACTTGGTCCAGTGTTCTTTCTCCTCCAGGGACCCTTGCTACCAAGACTGAGCACTTCAACCATGTCCTGTCAGCCCGGACCTTATTTCTAAGCTGCTGTTAGCAGTTCCTTTTCATAGCTTGTGTTCTCCTCCCCCTGATTTCTCTTAATAAAAGATGGTGCATTCACTGTTCCCTTCAGGTGCTTGTATGTCACAATCAGTTATAGGACCAGAATTGAGATTTGGGATGTTTCGTACCTCAAGGCCACCGGGGAACAATAAGAGGAGCCTGTAGCCCTTCTGTACTGTTTCTGTTTCTCTGTGCCTTACCTGTCCTAGGTATTGTTCTGTTGGACTTTTGGGTATTTGGGAAAGAAATAGCAACTGGGCTTCAGTGACTTAGAGAGACGGTTGTTTAATAGGGAAGGCATGCTGTTCCTAAGCTATGTATATATCGGTATACGTGCAAGACTGCAGGCCAATTTGCCCCTCAGCCAGGGACAGAATGTAAACCACAGGCCAAATCCACAAGGTCAAACCCAGCTGTGTGTTTTGTATGGCCTTTCAGCAACCGACTCCACAATTTAGGATAAATGGAAAAGATCAGAAGTAAAGTCATATATCATGGCATGTGAAAACTTTATGAACTCAAAGCTGTATTGGCTACAGTCACATTCATGTGCTGGCACATTGTCTGTGGTGGCTTTAGTGCTCCCTGGCAGAGCTGAGTAGTTCGCCACAGATGGAATTGACTACGCAGTCTTAAAATGTTTACTGTCTTGCCCTGTGCTAGTCCTTGCCATAGACGATGACATTCTTACTGAAGCTGTAACACATGTAGATTGCTCCTCTCTTGGAAAGAGCCACATTTGGGACAGTAGCAGCTGGCTCTGGGCATGCCAGAGGCCTGGTTTTCATTTTAGATGTTGCCAGTGATTTCTGCAAATTTTGAAACACAATACTTGAACCTAACTAGATATATACTTTGGTGGTATAAATACAGTTTATGTAGTTAAAAACAAAGTATCTTTATTTTGGCCAGATGGGAAGGAGACACATTTTTCTTTAGATTTATATTTTAAAACTTTATTCAAGAGAGGGACTTGGGCTTTGGCTTAATGCCTTGAATGAAATAATTAGTATATTTGCCCGTCAGAAGTTTTAGTCTCTTGTAACTGCAGCAGAAAATCAGGCTGAACTGAGACAGCAGTGCATTTTCAAGTGACTTGAACTGTTTTGTGAGTGTGTTTTACTTTTTGTTTTCTGTGAACACACTATAAAGCAGTAACTTCCAGAACTATTACCATTGCAGTTGCCCCAAGTAGTTAGGGTCTTAGAATATGGGCAGTGTCTCTGCCCTGAAGCTGCCTTGAAGGAAGCATGGTTTGTTAAACTGTTGCTAACAGTGGAAAGCTGTTAAATTATTACTCTACTCTTTGGGTCACAAGGATACTTTTATATACCTGAAATGCTTCATAATTTTAAAATGTACCTTCAAATACATTACTGTTTATGTAAAAAATGCTGTTTCTAATTTAAAATATATTAACTTCATGTACATTTGAATATTTTTTCATTCAGGATAACTTCACTTAGAAACTTAGATTGGAGATAGGTAGTTTTTATGCAAAAAGCTAGATTTCCTTTATTTTTATGTTCTGATAGAGGGGAAATTAAGTCTCCGTAGCATTTCTATAACACATGAGTATTCTATTTTAAAAAGTAATTTAAGCCAGCGTATTTATACATCAATCTGTTTGAGTTATGACTTGCAACAGTTTTCTCAATGTAATAATAGTATTGCATTTACGTTCCTACTAACGCACAAATTTTTCTTGGATTTCTTAAAGGAAGTGCGATTATGAGCAAAGGGACCTGTGGTGACTCTTTTGGTTCCATAGACTATTTCTATACGATTACCAGAACGTTATTTTAACATCTAGTCTGTGTAGGTTTAGAATGCTGAGCAGCTGGCGAGACATCACTAAGGAGCCGTGAACAACCTTTGTTCCGTATGTTGAGAGCAGCCAACACTGCAATCTCTCCTTTCGCCATTCTTTTTGATTGCCGTGTCTCACAAAAGTGCCAGCATCTGTGCAGGGTTCTGAATGACAGAGACACTCCACACCTTGCCGAGACAGGGAGACTCTTACCTTTAGTAGCCTTCCCTTCTGCCTATGGATTTTTGTTCCTGAAGAACAACTGTACTCAGAGACTTCACCAGACATGAAAACAAACAAACAAACCACCACATTTCAAATGTTAATGCAACCTACAGAACATGCTTAGTACTATGAAGAGTCCCTGGGATGACTTCTGGTGAACACACAGTAATACGTGGGAAAACTGAGGGCTTGTCAGGAGAGGTGTTTCTGTCAAACCAGGGTGAGTTTAAGTAAGAGAAAGTTTAAATTACATCTCATTTGTTACATCATGTGTTGATTTTAGTATTATCTAGTTTATTGTTAGATGCATAAGGCGTCCATTTATTATGCTAACTTATCTTCAGCATTTTTTGCTGCAGGGTTGCAGTGTCAGATGTTGCTGAGGAAGTCCTCCATTTGCTTTCCAGTTTTAAGGTCTCTTCCAAAAGCAAAGCGAAAGAGGCTTTTCATTTGATTTCAATAGTGTGGTTATATACCATGCAGACAGGTGAAGATTTCTTTTTGCATGGAATAAAGGGGCTTTCAAATACTTGTTTTCGTGTTTTGAAAAGGAGGATCTGACTATGCAACTCAGCCTGACTTCATCCTCCTGCATCTCTAGCACTGGCTAGGG
The DNA here is from genome assembly GCA_021653895.1 of Mastomys natalensis. Classification (NCBI taxonomy): domain Eukaryota; kingdom Metazoa; phylum Chordata; class Mammalia; order Rodentia; family Muridae; genus Mastomys; species Mastomys natalensis. The sequence goes on from JAJTUV010000572.1 coordinate 356,229, forward strand.
TTGTGCGTGGGAGCTATCATAGCTAACTCAGCATAGACGGGTCTTAACTCTCTCATCATCACTGCCTCAGACACACAGATACACGGAACAGATATTAGATGTCTGCCAGGCCACACCCTCTCAGGATGGGTTACCTCCACCCTGTTTCCTGTATCCCCTCTCTGGAACTGCCAGGAAGGCCTGACAGACTGACATGCTGCTTCATAGATCCCCACAGATGAAGCCTCGACTCCCACTGGTCTCTCCAGACTCTCATGAAAGCGAATCCCTCTCCTTAGCACCTGGCATTTACAGATAACTTGGCCTGAAGGGGGCTGTGGAAGACAAAACTGACTCATGACATCCAACCTTGGCCATTGCTTCACAAATGACCTTTATCTCAAGGATGCCCTGGGACCCTTTAAACTTCCTCAGCCAGAAGTGAAAAACTGCATTTCCCTAAGTCTAACTGGGCAATGTCAGCTGACCTTGGGCCATTTCCTTGGGTAGAACACTTTTTCCCCTCCTTAAAGAACAGACTATGTTCTTTCTGGGCTGGTCGAAGCCTCCCTTTCATTCCAGTGTCCTGTCCTGTTGTTCTCCAATAGACTCTGCCTGAAAATTTCTCCTTCTTGGTGTTGTTCCCAATAACTGAATAGTGCACTATGGTTGACTGTTCCGCAGGCTTAGCAATACGTGAAAGAACTGCATGGATTCAGGCAGTCACCAGGTTCCTACTGCTGAAGCATCCCTGGTTGGTAGGAGACATACCCAGAAGCCTTCCCCTTATCTCTAGAGCCCAGAGCACATGTTTGGTGTTGCCTTTGGTTTAGTTTGCTTGGAGCCAAAGTTTATATGGGGTCTTTGGGTGCTAATTACTTAATATCTAATATCTATTGCACTGAGCGGATCTTTTTCCTTTAGTTTCTTTTCTCCCCTTTAAGGTCATATCTCACTTATATAGCCCAACTGATCTTTAAACTGCTGGCCCTCCCTCATCTGTTTCCTTGGGATTAGTGGCCCTTATCACCAGGTGTGTCTCCTATTTTTTTGTATTCTAGATTCAGTTTCTAACAGGTTCCTGGAGCATGTAAAAACTTCTTGGTTCTTTAGGTATGGTAAACTCCAGCAGCTATTTTGTTTTCAAAAATTCTGCAAATGGAGAATTTAAATCATGTTTTTCAAAACCCAAATGACCTGACTAATTCACTCTCCCAGGAAGCCTTGCAAGACCTTGTGTCTAGGACTGACTGTCTGGTTGGTTGTTTGAGTTTTTCCAGTCCTGGCCAAGCCAGCTCTGAGACCTCTTGTCTCCGGAGGTCTCGGCTCCCACTCCAGCTGGTATTTCCTGGCTGCCAGCCTGCACTGTGGCTGTGACCAGAATGCCCTGCTCATCCAGGCCCTACTAATGCCTGCCGGCCACTTCTAGGGGACAGTTCCCTTTTTCTTCTTAGTTTAGTTTAGAGAAGGTTGGAATTTTTTAAACAGTGACTTTACTAGGTAACCAAAGGCAAAACAAAACCAAACCCAAATCTGGAAAATCACCAAAGCAAAGAAAATGACCAGGCCCACGCAGCAGACAGAGTTCTCAGTGTTTTCTGACGCGGCGTCCTTAGAGCCCCATGCTCCTGACATTAGACTGGTTTCTGAAAATCCAGGCCTAACTTTTGTCTGGCCAATCTTTTATCTCCTTGCTTTTTCCAGCAGCGTATTTTAGAGACAAATGCTTTCCAAGATAGGAGTTCTTGACATTCAAGGTAGAAAAAGACTAGTGGATGGTTATATTTGTAGTCTCTCGGTGGCTTGTTAGCATAACCTTACCCATTTAGCATTCCATTTTCTGCAGTAGGAGAAAAATTTTGTGTTTTTATGTATCTACTTTAAAATTCTTTCACCTATAATTCCTTTTTTCCTTTATTAGTTATTTGAGAGTTTCAAGTCCATACATGTTTTGATCATATTCACTTTATCCTCCAGCTCTTTCCAGGTGTAACCCCCGTCCCTAGGAACCCAGCTTTAGGTTCTTTTAAAAAACGTTTCAGGGCCAGTGTGTGATGCCCAAGTGTGCATGTCTGTGTGGTTCTTCAGTGGAGCTGGTACACTCTTTATATTGTTATAATTCTTGGTTTTGAGTAGTAATTTGCTAAGGCTTTTGTGATTCTATAGTTTCCTCAATACTGATTAATTAAATTAGCTAAACTTTATGTTTTCCTCTAATAAGAGTTTTTGTTGGTAGCTAACGCACCACCATTCCTATTGTTTAATACTCTGCATATGACAATATTTCGGGGTTCCAGTGTTTATTGAATGCTTGTCTATGTTTGTTGCTTTATGTGGAGAGAAGATAAAATAACAAACAGAATCACAGCAGATTCAGTTCTTTTGTACTCTGAAATTGTAGGAATCATGATAGGAAAATAATTCATATGTATGGTTGAAGAAATCAAAAAGCCTTTAGGGTGAACCCCAGGAGGACAGCTGGCGCCAGGAGGCAGGGACCTGAGATCCCTTCATTCTGTAACCTGAGCCCTCACCATGCCAGCAAACCTGATTTGCAGTGTATGAGCTTTCCCTGAGTCCTTGGGAAAACTGCTATTATTTTATTCGGCCAAAGAGAACAGAGATACACCATGGTCTTGTATTTTGAAGTTTGTGTTTGCTCCTAGTTATTGTATCTGTCATGGGATTTGACTGAAATTTGATGTGGCTTTTTTTCTTAATGAGTTTTTGATTTAGAGGTAAGATAATGCTAACAGTAACTAGAATTAAATTTACATTTTAAAATATTCCAAATGTTTCATATGAGGGAGGAAAAAACAGTCTAGTGTTGATACGAAGCTATTTTTATCTTCTTAGAGGAATTAGATAATCCAGTACATTTAAATAAATACTGTAAGCATTTTTAAAAGAACTGTATTCTGTTGTTTCCTACTTAAAATTTATAAATTAACAAAGGTGATGCTGATAACCCTGGAATGGCTAAAAGTCAACCTATGTAGTGTTTGCTGTTTTAAAAATTTACTCTCTTTAGTTTCTTACTGAAATAGTTAGATTATCCAATAATTTTAAAATGTGATGACATTTATTATGCTAGAACCATAAGTTCAAAATAAATCACTTTATAGGAGAAAAGTTAAGGACTGTGTGTGTTCTCCAGTGTACGTGCACGCTTGCCTGTGCTCTGCTAGATACAGAGATCACCCTTGGGACTTTAGAATGGAGGGCCTTCTCTGTGGTCGTGCTGGGCTGCTGCTGTCTCAGCAGTATCTGTTCTTTGTGTTTGCATATCTACAGTTGAATGCTATCTAGGGAGTAGCAGCCTTATCTCTAATACTTGGAGGATTGCTTTGTCTTTTCCTTTCCTTTCCTTTCTTTTCTTTTCTGTTTCTTTTTTGGACTATTTTACTTACTGTTTCCAAAAGGACCACACCTCACTTCCCACATTTTGGGACCAAACTTTCTCTTGCTCTTGCTAGGCAAGTGCTCTACCCAGAGCTAAACCCCCCAGCTCTCCAAAATGACTTTAGGTAAATTAAAGGAAGAAGTTCAAAGAGGATAATCAGAAGGAAAGAGTGTAAATTTTGAAAAAGGAAAATTACTCTTTTGTTGTACTATAAAATTGCAAAATCACTCAACTTGAAAACTGAGAAATTAACCATGATTTGAGTAAACAAATAAATATTAACAGTTATTCATCCCAATATATTACGTATTAAAGATATATCTGGTTTATTAAAATGGCAAAAGCTTTAGTATGTGGGTAGACTCTTTAGTGCATAGGTGTACATGCTCATTTGCGCATGTGTGAGTACACATGAACCTGTGTGTGTGTGTGTGTGTGTGTGTGTGTGTGTGTGTGTGACAGGGATTGGAGCTGAGGATCATCCTAGATCCCTCTATACTTTATTTATTGAGATCTCTCCTTGAATCCAGTGCTCCGATATTTTAGCCAGTCAACTTGCCTATAGGATTTTCCTGCCTTCTTTCAAGTACTGGGATTATCATTGGTCCATACCCACTCAGTTTTTAATATGGTACTGTGTAACCAAATTCTGGACCTCGAGATTGGGAGCTGGCATTTTATTGAGCCATCTCTGTAGCTACAAGTTAACTAATTTAATACTAGGTATTACATATTTGATGTTTTTATGTTCTTCAAGTTCAAGCATTTTCCTCAACACAGTGACAGGTCCTAAATATCTAAGCCCACCACATAGGTCAGTCAATGGCTTTTCCCTGACTGAGGCTTTTGTTCGGCCTATGATGAATGGTTTAGGATGATGGAGGTGGGATCCTGGCTGAAGTGTGAGGGATCAAGTAAGAAGTTTATGTTTTAACACATGCTGAACCACCGTGATAATGCATTTCCGTTCCTATAACTAGGCTGGGATTCTGATGGGCCTGTGTGAGCAGCTCAGTGTTAGAGTGCTTGACCTGTGTCAATCCCCAACACTGGAAATGCAAGTAAACCAATTGGTCATAGATGGAAGACATGCCTTTTTCTCAATAGTCATAATCACCCACGTGAATGAATTGAAGAGTCCATTTGAGTTGTAGTAAAGAGGTGATAGGAAGCAGAGTGGCAGAGAAATTACTTGTAAGTGTGAAGGAAAAGGGCCCAGACAGTTAATAAAAACGTTAATCAGAATCCAGTGATTGGGTTTTGTCATCCATTTTGATTACATAATTGAACCTTTAATTCTGTCCAAAGTAGAAATATGGTTTGGTCAGTTTCACTGTAGGACTTTATCTAGTTATGCTAATTGATGCCATGGCATTTTATATTGACCATAACGAATGTACTGTTCCAGATGTTCTTGCTAGACCATGGCATTTAGCTTGTGGTCTCCTGTGGGTGGACCCTGGCAATATTCTCTCTCTCTCTCTCTCTCTCTCTTATACTCTCTCTCACTCTCTTACACTCTCTCTCTCTTGCACACACACACATACTCCTTTCTCCTCTCACTCTCTGTCTCTCTCTCACACACACATTCTCCCTGTCTCTGTCTCTCTTTTTCTCCATCTCTCTCTCCTTTGTCTCTTCTCTCTGTTTCTCTCTCTCTCTCTCTCTCTCTCTCTCTCTCTCTCTCTCTCTCTTTCTCTTACACACACACACACACACACACACACACACACACAGGAAATCAGCTGGCTGGTTAGCAGAGATGGAGAAAGGTAGATATTATCAACTCTACACGGGTGTTGACGGTGAGCGGGATCATGATTCGTATGTCCTTGGTACATCTGATGAATTGAGGTATAAGTCTGCTGTGAATGACCTGAATAGCTGTATTAATTTCACCTTCATCCTGTTTAACATAAGTTTAAAGATGATACTAATTTATTTTGACATACAAAGAGAAATGCAGAAGGAATACAGAAGAGTGTGCTTGCTTCCTGAAAATAGCCAGAGAGGGCTCACCATAAAATACTGATATAACTGTGAATTTAAAGTACTCATGGTGTTGAGTCATCATCATACTGATGCTGGGATACATGATGTATTTGAAAGCCAAGGGCTTACAAACTGCTTACATAGTAACTGAAAGATAAAAGGTGTGGAAACAGTGTAGGGCAATAGTTAAGAGGATAAAGCTTTAGAATGAACAGATGAGCCATAAGATAGATGTCACACATGAGCAGATTATCCTCTGCACAAGCTTCTTAACCTCTCTGAACTCTCATAGTTCCCTAACAGTAATGCTGCTTCCTCAGCAATTATTTGAACAATGAATATGACAATACCTGGAGAGGAAGCATGCCTACAAATAGAAATTGCCCAATTTGTGCTATTACTTTTGTACTATTTTAAGAAATATAATTCTAGTTAGCATTTTCTAAGGTGGAAGCTAAAAATAGTGGAATTATTCTTACGTTCACGTAATGGAATATATACAGGATCTCAGCAGGGTTTAACAAACTAAGCTGTAAAGGCAGCATTTTCTGGAGAACTCAAAGTAAATAAGATAAATCTAACAGTGCAGATGTCATCTTTTTGATGATGCTGATTGCTTAGTTTCAAAACTTAATTTTTTGTTATTCTTCTTATATATGATTTTTCCTTTTTTTTTCTTTAAGCCCAGATTTCCTTGGGATTTATGATCATAAACCTATGATTCCCTTGTCTCCTCCTGAGTCTTGTACAGGTTTGATTAGTTCAGGCACTCAGATCTGCTATGTGCACCATTATTTCCTTGGCATCTGCGTTATTCATTTTCAGCAGAAGTTTATGCACACATTAGTCAATGTGTACAACAGCTAAGGCCTTTAAATACACAATCTGAAGCTACGATGATCTGAATTCATCTCTGCTGTTGGTTCTTAGAAATCCCTTCACTAGGAGGTTGTGTGATCAGATCCATTAATCTCTGTTTCTAAACTCCTTCCATCCGTCTCCATCTGACAGTAGGCTGCAGAGTCAAATCTCTTGTGCTTATGGGATTTCAAAAAGGTCAAATAGTGGTAGGTTTTCAGGATCAAGGAATTTTACCTGAAATCTCTCAGAAGGAGAGGGAGAGAATGGATGGAGGGACAGACAGCAGAGACAACCTAGATCTGCCTTCCCCACAGACAGGGCTAGGGGGACCTGGGGAAGAGGTACATTGCTCTTCTGCTCCTTCACTTTGATACCTTGTATTCCTGCACTGACACAGGTCTCTGAAGGAGATAGCCGCAATTCTTCACATCCCCCTCTTGCCCCTCTCAAGTTCAGTGGCTCCTGAGCAGGAAACATTCTCCCAAAGGACAAATGATAATATGTTTCAGGGCTCTGCTATGAGTAGTTAGTGCTGCTGGACTCCTGTAAATAACACTGATGGATGGGTGTGGAGAGATCCTGTAAGGTCCAGTATAGCTCCCAAGGAAGAATGACCTGTCCTGATTGGCAGATATGCTGAGTTTGAAGAAAGATTCATCATCTCAGCTCATTCCTGATTACACTGCCTGCATCCTGTGCTTCTCAGGGTTCCAGGTATATCTGTGTTCCTCTAGCCAGTACTCACAGTATACTCTTTGTTGTCAGCCAAGTTTGCTTTTAAAACTATATGTATTTTGGATCATAGTTCTGGGCCCTTTGACTTTTAAGATCCCACTTAGCAATTTTAAGTCCTCTGTTAGTGCATCCATGCAACAGTTTTTGATAGCACTTTATCTGTTCTCTAAACTGTCTTATAGAAGTTGTAGAGAAAGAATATTTACTATATTCTCACTGGAGTCCTTCATCTGACAGCACAGCTTGCTTTTGTCTCATTGTTGCTAAGTAGCCACTGAGAACCTCTCCTTCCCCTGTCCTCACCTATGGTTACTGAGTCTGTTCTCCAGTCTAAGAGAGCAGTTTGTTTAGATTTCGTTAGTATGAGTGAAGTCATGGGCTCTGTCTTTCTGTGACAGCTCTTTTCAGTTAACATAATGATTCCCATTTAATCGCAGTGTTGCAGATGATTCTTTAACTCGTTTGTGGCTGAGTAGTATTCCATCGTGTGTGTCATATTCAACTGTTTAGTGACTCTGGATTCATTTTGATGACATGTGTCCCTAGTACAGACCTTTCATGTGTAGCATGTCCCAAAATGCTTCAGTAAGAAATGCCCAAGCACCAATAGAATCAGTGCAGACTGATTAATGTAAAAACTACATCATTATTTAAAATAGTGATTTTGCTTGCAGTAAGTAAAATGGGTTTCTGTAATGTAAAATATAGTCACTAGCAAATTAAATTTGTCTGTGATCCCACTATGAAGTAGTAAGCAAAATATGGTGATATTTTTTAAGTTGATATACCTTCATGTGTTTGCTTTACAAAATCCAGTACATCTGTGTCAACAGGCATGTAAAGACAATTTTGTATTCTGCTCTGCTTCAAAACACTGTTCTGTAAGTCTTTCCCACAGTGCTTATTGCTTTCGGAGCATGGTTATATAGTCATAATATTTTGGTATCTGTGGAAGGCTTGCTTCATACTATGTTTCTACAAATGCCCAAATTGTTTTGTAATAGTACTATTGAAAATACACTTTGGACACATTTTTAGTTATTTGTGTGTGATTTGTAAAAGGAAAAACCTGTCATGGAGTATGGACTTTTTCTTTCTTGTGTTATGTATCAAAGTGAATAGCAGAAAGTTTTGTGGCTTGTCATCTTACCCCTCCATTTCTATTGAATCATGGAAGCTTTGCCAATACTGCTACTGATTTATTTCTGGAATTTGTAATTTTTTTCTCTCTACTTAGCAGAATAAGAGAGTTTTTTTCCCTCCAATTTTCTTCCTGTGAGGTGTCTTATCATTTTACTGGAATTCACCATCTACTTGAGTGGAGGAAGCACTCAAGTATAAAGAATTCTATCAATGAATGTCAAAAAGAAGAAAGAAGGTGTGTGTGTGGTGTGTGTGTGTTGTGTGTGTTGATGATCTGGTGTAAGAATGATGGCTTTGCTGAATACCACTTCAGGTTTCCTCAGGGCTTTGTACCACATTTGTGTTCTTGTAAGCCAGTGGTTCTCAACCTGTTCATTGGGACCTCTTTTAGGACCTTTTACAGGCACCTAAGACCACCGGAAAATATAAATATTATGATTCATGAGTAATAGCAAAATCACAGTTAAAACATAGCAACAAAAATACTTTCACTTTTGGGGGCTCATCATAACATGAGAAACTGTATTAAAGCGTCACAGAATTAGGAAGGCTGGGAACCACTGTTTTAAGCGGATTGGGGATACAATGTGTCTGAGAGAGGAGGCTTGAAAAAGCAGAGCATAAGTAACAACTTCGGGGAAGCTGCTCAAGGTATGTGTGCAGAGTAGTGGGCCTACCATGGTGCTACGAGTTCAGACTCACAGACAGGAAGGAACTCCGGACCAAAGAGCCTGAACATTACTGAAAACAAGAGACAACCTGCTGAGATCTTATGAAGTGAAAGGAGCTTTTCAGGCCTCCTCTGCTGATGGCAGCCTGAAGAACATATTGACTAGGTCTGGAGTGGTTGCTATGAGGGCCTTTAGAATATGGGACAAGGGAGGAGGTGATGGTGCCAGACATGGGACAGGTGGCAAGGAGAGCCCAGGCCACATGACTGATAGAATTTGCAGACACATTGCACATGCACAAGAAAGAGGAACATAGGATATAAGACATCTCTACATTTTATACGTGTATTGCAGTTAAATGCTTAAATATTCTTTAATCCTCACAGAGCAAAAATGAACTATTCCTCCTCTAACATTCTGATATGGAGGTAAACTAGGGTTTCCTGAGAAGCTTTGGTGATTGTTTTACCTTCAGTAATCACTTATTAAAGTCTTTTGTTCCTGTAATATCAAAGGGTTTAATTTAGTGGTTTGCTAGGGCTGAAAAGAACTGCTGCTGAAACAGGGATTCTGCAGAGGGACTTGGAGTGTGTAACTCGGGAAGACTGGAACAGCTGCTGCTGGTCACTCACTCCGGGAGTTTGGGACACAGCATTCTTCGGAACTTCAGTTACAGTACTGAGAAATTATATTCCCTGGAAGCTCAACAGTCACAGCTAGGAAATGGGAATAGCCAGGGAATCCGACTCCAGGGCTCTAAGATCATTGCGCAGGTACCCCTGAGTCAGCAGAGAGCTGCTGCCAGTGTGATAAACATTTCTGTTTTGATGCAAGATTAGCATGCACTGACTGACTGTCTTCGCTCCTCCCGCATACTCTATTGCAGTAACTAGAGGGTTTATTTTGAATTTCTGCTTTTATTTGTTATCAATAAAATTTGTTTAAAGACAGGCACTGCTTTGCGTGGTTTGGGTTTGTTTAAGGGAAGACCTGGAAATTCATGTTCCCTAAAAGTGCTTTCCCCATACCCCAATGTCCCTTGAGTTCTGGGCTGCTTTGCAGTGTCCGATGATCTTTTCTGCTAAGTATTCAGCTTATGAAATTTGAAAGGAATGTTTAGATGTGTTGTTGATATGCATTAGCCTTAGCTTTCAGTAATGGTGAGAGAGAAATAACTGGAAAAGAGACTGAAAAGAAGATGATTAAAAAATTAGTATTGAGAGGCGTCAGTGGAGAACGGATTAATTCGCTGGAAAGTGAATTTGGCACTAGGCAGTTTGCTAATAGAAAAGGGAATTGATTGTGTTACATAATCTTCTATTTAGTGAAGAAGGAAAAACTGTTTTTCTTCACACCTTTCCCCTTGGTGGCTGTGATAAGAAAACCGTTAAAAGTCTGTCAAGGAGAAAGCATTTCTTCCAGTTATAGTTCCTGTGTTGGGGATGTCACAGAGGCCACAGCTGAGAGACATACGGTGTTCACAGTCAGGAAGCAAAGAATGATCAGTTCTTGAGTTCAGTTCACTTCCTGCTTTTCTGTGTAGTCCAGGATCCCAGTCCAGGGAATGGTTATCTACAGTTTAACCAGTTTCTACCTCAGTTAGCTTAATCCTGAGGGACTCCTGGATCTCTTCAAGTTGATGGTTGATAGTGGCCATTGTGTTATTTCTAATGATTCAGAAAGTACGTTTTTTGGTGACAGCAATCAGTGAAAGAGTCAGTTCATGGCTAGAGATATGGCTAGCAGTGATGAGTATAGATTGCTCCTGCAGAAGTCCTGAGTTCAGTTCCCACAAGAAACCACCTACAACTGCCTGTACCTCCAACTCTAGGGACAGCTAATGCCCTGACTCTGTGGGCACCTGCACTCACATACACATACCTATCCCAGTTAGAAATTAAAAAAAAAAAACTTAAAAGAAGTTTTGAATGATGTGATTAAGTATTAATAGCAATAGTTGTTGCAGTACATTTAAAGGTACTTTCAAAGGTTTAACATTTCCTTGATAATTTTTAATTAAAATTTTTTCTAAGAGACTGGAGAGATAGCTCAGCAGTTAGGAGAACAGTTATTACACTTACAGAGGGTCCTGGTTTGACTTCTAGCACCCCCATGATGTTCACAACCATCTGTAACTTCTGTTCTGAGAGGATTAGACCTCTTTCTTAAGCCCAGGCACGTTGTGCACTTACATACATGCAGCCAAAACACATATTTGTAAAATAGAAAAAACATAAACATTTAAAAACAAATAAATAAAAAGAAAATTTGTAGGCCGAGAAGTAGCTTGCTACTCAAGCATGAAAACCCGAAATCCAATATCTCAGTACCCTCATAAAAGCTGCAGCTCCATCTCCGGCCAGCAGAGACAGGTGGATCCCCTGGGCTTGCTGGCTGGTCAGCCAGCCTTGCTGAAACAGCCAGTTCCAGGTTCTTCGAGAGACCCTGTTAATGAAGAGAACACAACAGAGGAAGACCCTTGAACTGATGACTTGGCCTTCCAACACGCACACGCACAGACAGACAGACAGACATGCAGACACGGACACAGTTATTTTTCTTATATCAGCATTTGATCAGTGATACAGTAAGGGAAATTGGTATCATCCTCCAACTCTCATTAAGACCAGGACAAAGGAAGTCTGATCCTGGAACACTGGTTTATTGCTGGTTTAAGACCATTTCCCTGCGAAAGCATTTCTTTCCTTTAGGTTTCACTGTTAGTATAAATTTCTCAGAACTATTTCCCAACCTTCAAGTTTAATACAACTTTCTTCTTTAAAAATCTCTCATCTCACTATAGTTTTTAAAACGGATTCTTTTGTTCATTTATCACAGTTAGCATGAAACCTTTGTTTTGCAGCAAAACTTACTGTGTGTTGTCTTTGCCATTCCCTGAAGTTACGTGGAGTCAGAACCTGTCTTTCAAAGTAAATCAGCAGAGGATATTTCTTTACACTGACAGTTTGCAATCATTAGTTTAGTTCTTCTAAATTTTAGTATTTCCTTGGCTTCCTGTGTTATCTCTGGACGAGTTGGCACCTGTTCAAAGTGGCCAATGGTAACTGTTGAAAATGAAAATGAAACAAGTAGTATAACTTGTAGGACCTGAGGGCAGAGTGGAGCCTGGAGTTAAGGCCATGGTTTAGGAGCCAGACTTGCCTCAAGAATGTAAGCGCCTTTTCCTTAAAATTTCTAAGTGTCCTGCTACTCTGTTACTCTCTTGCTATATATGAGGTTTTTGTCTGGCCATAAAGGAAAGAGAACTAAAAGTAGCCTTGAGATTCTATTAGTTCCTATATTAGATTCTATATTAGGTCCTCTGGGATCTATTCTAAGCATCTGTGTTTAAAACATTCGTTAGGTGTTCAAACTGCATGAAGGCTTCAAAGTTATATCTCAAAAGAGTAGGAAGCTGCTGTAGTGTGTGGGTGGAGTGTTCTCTTTTCTTCAGTCATTACTTATTTTCCATTGGCAAGGGAATCTCTAGATAGAGTATTTGTGTGTTTCTCCAGAAGAAGTCTGGAATTTTTTCCATGCCATTCTAATCGTTATCAAAACATGGTTACCTTTCACGAGATACCATGGGAGCTTGAGATGCTTTCCACTGCTGCAGTCTGGAAGTGTGTGGGTCAGTCTGGCCTTGCTTTCAGTAAAAATATAACCTCTCTATGTTTAAATTCATTTTTCCAGATGTCCTCAGAGGAGGTATATGCAGTTTGAGCACGTTTCAAGATAAGTCTCTTACACATTGGTAATCAGTTTAGTATTGGTGAAAACATTGGTTACACATATTTTAACAGCTCACTGTATTGTCTGGTCATAGCTTAAAATCCAGCAATTATTTAGATTACTTGTGATTAAGGACTGCATACAGAATGAGCAAATGAGATTTTTTTTTAAAACTCGGTATAAAATACATTTTTAAAATCATACAGGGATAGCTAGTGAAGAGGCATGCTGGCTGGTGCCATCAGGTACCCTGACCCTTTAGATATTAAACTGGGAACTAAGACATTAAAGACCCAGGGCCAGGAACATAGCTCAATGGTAACACACTTGCCTCTTGTATGCAAAGTCCTGAGTTCGATTTCCAGAATCAGAACAACAAAAGCAAAGCAAGAAAAATGAAATTAAAGTTGAAAGGATGTGAAAAATATTCTATCTGGGGCTCTCCTCCTATGGTAATTAGGAGTCACAGAGAAGTTACATTTTTCATATGCCTTTTCTAATTATAGTATGATGCACAGTCAGTTCTCTTCCATAGTGGGAATTGTTGTAACAGAAAATGCAGAGTAATTTATAAATTTGAGAAATGGTGTTTTTACTTGAAAACGCTCTTCTCTGTCTCTCACCATAGTTTTATTGATATTGATTATTTATTTAGCACTAAATGAAATTATGTGTTTTCTCTTGGAGAAATCTTGGAGTTAAGGGCTTGCAAGGCCCACTGGGAGACGTCACTGATTCTGAGGAAATAACCAGAGTTAACAGCGCTCCTTGGCTGTAGAGTTTAGGCTCGATGAGTAACAGCTTTGCAGCAGTGGGCAGGGTGACCTTGTACTGTAAGAAATGTTTGCAGAGTTCACAATTCTCAGGATTCCTGTTAGAAGCTGATCACATGGGATGTTGGCTACACTCTCCAACAAGAGTGACTGATGTCTTCATTTTCTGCTCCAAAAAGTTTCTACCTTAACTGCTGACTGCCTGGGTACTGCACAGCCTGGCCAGTGCTCAACGAGGGGATGGGGATAGGATCCTGCCCTGTGTGTAAATCCTTTGTGGATTTGTACACAGATGTTAGATTGCAGTCATAGAGCTATTGTATGAACATCTGCTTTAAGTGTGTGTCACCTTTACGACCAGTTAATGCCTTGCTATGTTCTTGGGGAGTCATCTTAGTATTTGAACAACCACGTGACCTACTGTTTATTTCTAAAGTATCATAGCAAAGATATACACAGAAGACAGGGAAGGAATGGAGGGGCCAGATAAAGGAGGCTAGCTAGATGAACCCTTGACCCAGTTTTCCTCCTCAGCGTTTTCTGCCTGCAGGATATTCCTTGTCAGTGAGCTTCAGTGGATACATTCCAATCCTTGTAAGAACTGTCTTAGTAATGACTTAAAGTGGTAAATTTGTGTAATGCACCAGTGGCTTGTTTGTTTTACTCTAGTTTAAAATGAGGAAAAGTCTCTGCATACTGACTGCTCAGTCTGGTGAAATTCAAATTGATGGGAAGTATAGAAAAGCATTTGGAGTCGAGGTGAGCTCATTCCCCACTGTCACACAGTGTGGTAAAACCCACAGTAGCATGTTGCGGTTTCTTGCTAGTTTGTGTCTGAGATTCTCCTGGGAACAAGAAAATAGCAACACAAGAAAAGCTATCAGGTTACTGTCACATTCTGGGTTTCTTAGGATCTACTTGGTCATTGTAAGTACTTTTAATTTAAACATTATCTTGCCATTTTCTGGGCAAGTCATCTTAAATAATTTGGAATTCCTTCTTTTCTCCCTTCCTCACAAACTTAATTTAATATATCAGTTAACTTGTTGAATTATTCAAAACATACCTCAATCAGTTGCTTTTCGCATTCTTCATTGCTACTCTGTGGTGCCAGTCATGATCTTTAGCCTAGAGTGTTGTAACCCACCCTCCTCCTAGCCAGCAGTAACTGAATTTATCCTTGTTTCGTTGCAAAGCCAAGCAATCCTGATAAATATTAGTGATAATGATTGAGAAAGCCATATTCCATTGCACTAAGCATTTTGTCTGGCCTCAAATCTTGGATCCTGTCACTTCAAATATATTTTATTCAGGGCAGCATATTTGATGTAAAATAGGATGTTTAGAAATTGGATTTAATGAATAATAGGTGAATGTTGTTAATTGCTATTAGCAGATACTAATCTTGGCCTTGTATTTTATCCCTGTCCTCAAACTTCTGATAGCGTCGATGTCAAGATTAAAATCTGCAGTGACCCGTGAGGCCTTCTGTAGATCACAAGCAGTTCTGAGTTTTCCACATTTTCTCTTGCTTGATATCTTCTGCCCATGTATATGCCTGTCTTGTCCTTTCTGAAGCCAGAAACCATGACTTACTTTGTACTGATTGTTGTTTCTTACTAGAAAACTTCCAGAATAATATCTTCATAGCTCACTGCCTCCGTGTTAGACTTTCCTGTCAGCATGCTATGTGTGTGACTCAGAATTGCAGCATTGCAGTGGCCACGTTTCCCTGTGTTTCCTGTGCATGTGCCTTAGAACAGATCGTGTTTGCCTCCCCGCACAGAAGGGGACACTGTCTGATAACTGGTAGAACCCCTGAAGTGGCTGGTGACTTTCTGTCTTAAATGTTATCTTTGCAATGTCAGATGCTCTTCTGTTGCTGGTACTTCTGCAACTTGCATGGTCTTTCCATTTTGGCTCAGTTGCTTTTTCTCTCAGTGACTGCATTTAACCATTTCGTTTCATTTTTGAATGAGAAGATGGGAATCTCTTGCTTCTATTTCTTAGTATTTAAATCTTACCCTTTCTTCAAGTACCACCTACAGTTTATTCTATGAAATAATCCACATTACTCATCTCCTTCTAGTCTGTTGCATCTATGTCTTGTTGCCTCTATTATCTCTTCATGTGTGCATCTCATTGTGTTGCTGGCATACCTAGATTACTAGTTTGTAATGTGATTCCCATTTCAACTTTATCAGTATCTCCTGGTCACAGAAATTCATTCCTCAGCAGTTCTTTACACACAGTGAGTGAGGAGAATTGTGACCCAGCATCTATGTTTAAATGAGACCTTGGATAGTTCTGGCACATGTTCATGTCTGAGAAACAGTTGATAAGGACAGTGTATGAGTGGAACAGACTGATGACACCTGAGACTAGGGAACTAGCTGGTAAATTATTACTAGCACTGAATTGTCAGGGATCAGTAGTCCTTAGGAATAGAAAATCAGGAATAAAATGGGGACCCAGAACTCTAGTGTTCCAAGAAGGAATAATATGGTTATTTCCCTGAATGTATCATTAACTGGAGATGTCCTGTAGGACAAAGAACCGTCAATGAGATGAAGATAGGTCAGTGTTTATATCTGTGGTTTAGACTTTGGTCTTTTGAGCACATTTTGGATAATAGATGGTTAGCTGCCTTGCTTCCTGTGGGCTTCCAGTGGGGAGATTTGAGATTGGTAAGACATACTAATGCTAAATGTGGCACCCATCGCTTCCTGGGATGGGTGAGAACCTAAGGTTCTGGCTTCATGACTGGAATAAGACAGAGACTGGTGACTGGTGGGAGGAAGGAAAAGGACCAACTCATAGAAAAACTTAGAATTGTAAAGCACAGGCACTGAGAGCGAGGGCGCTGTGCTCTTCAGGATAAGGTTAAGTGGTTTCGAGTGTAGGGTTGCTTTTGAGGGACAAGTTAAATATATGTATCACTGTGGTCAACAAAGTGTCTTCTGGGAGGTGTACATCAAATTACTCCAAGTGTTTTACTTGGAGACAGGCCATGTATTCTTTTATCTCTCTGGTACATGAATAATGGATTGAAATAAAATTACTTGGATTACCTACTATTTATGAGCATCCATTTACTATACATGTGTATTTACTGTATGGTTCTAAAGTCTTCCATTTCCCTCTCAGTTTATAACTAGGATAAACTATACTGTCTTGAACTCTCCTGTTGCTTCTCTTCCTGCTGTTGAGATGGGCACTTACTAAACCACACCAGTCCCTCCTCATAGAATCAGGAGGCCTATGGCCTCTTTTGCTTTCCACGATGCATATTTATTTGCTCCTTTTGCTTTGCACACTCATTAGAAACCTGACCAAAAGCATCCAGTAACAGTCATGCCGCAGACTGAATGCTAGGCTATCGTGAAAATTTAACCTGTCAGATAAATAAGTTAATTGTTTTAGAGTTCAGCTGCATTCTTCTTTCCAGGAGACAGGGAGATTGTCCTCAGAAGACAACCTGAGTGGCCTCCAGCCCAACTTTAGCAGTCTTTGTTGCTGCCTGAAACCTCATTAACAGTCTTTATGGCCCATGTTTCCGTCAGCATCCCTTGCTTACGGCACTCTAGGATTTCTCTGCATCTGCTGGAAAGTCTTCCACAAAGCAGTTTCTAAGGGCTGTGAACTACATGGTCAGTTTTATCATGCTCTCAGAACCCTGGATTTCTCTCTCCTGAAATTACTAATTTTCTTGCTGCTATAACAGCATTCCTGATACATGAAACTTAAGGGAGGACTGAATTATGCTAGCTATGCTCACAGAGGACTTCAGTCCATCATGGCAGAGAAGAAATAGCATCAGGAGCTTCTACATCTGTGGCGGAGAGCAGGACACCGTGACTGCAGACAGTAGGAGGCTGACCAGGAAGCAGAGAATGCCCCAGAAGCAGGGCCAAGCCATATGCCCAAAAGGTCACTTTCTGAGTTTGGCTTTTCCAGGCTGACCTAACCTCTTAAAGTCCCCAAATCCAGGCCAACATATTGAGACTAGTTGCTCTGTGCCTTTGGGGGACATTGCAGATTCAAGTCATAATAGCATTGAACTTGGAATAGATATTGTATAGATATAGTGTACCTGTAGAAATATATGTATATTATGATCAACGGTATCTTCTTAAATATCCTTGAAGATAGCTGTGCTTTAAAATTGCCTACTAGTCCACAGCATAATGGTTCAATAAGTTATAGCTTATGTAAACCAAATTATACTGTTGTTTCATTTAGAAACAGCTCAAATAAATGCAAAACCTATAAAAGGAAATTATGATTAGCATGTAAATGTGCTGATGTATAATAATATATGAAATACCCACTTGTGCGGCATTGAGGTTTCTTTAGAAGCAAGCAGCAGAACCAGTTTCTTTAATGTCTTGAGTGGGAACCACTCAGATGTCTGAAAATATATTTTAATTTCATTATTTAATTTAAAAGCTAAATTATAAAGAAGGAGATATTGATCATCTGTCTATATCTATAAAATAATTTTTAGAAAAATTATGCACATTAGTGTTTTGCCTGAATGTATGTCTGTGCACCAGTTGTGAGCCTGATACCCATAGAAGCTAGAAGAGGGTGTCGGATCTGCTGGAACTGGAGTTACAACAGGTTATGAGCTCCACTGTGTGAGTGCTGGGAATCAAACCTGAGTCCTCTGGAAGAGCAGCCGGTGCTCTTAACCATTGACCCATTGCTCTAGCCTGTGTGTGTGTGTGTGTGTGTGTGTGTGTGTGTGTGTGTGTGTGTGGTTTTAAATATTTGACTTGGCACAGTGAAACTAGACAATTATACTTTCTGAAACACCCCAAGCTGTTAAATTTTTCAGCAAGATGAGAGTATGACAGTTGGTAGTAGAGCATACAGATGATTTTTGCGATGACTGTAGTCATTCCACAGAGTCCCAGTTTGGAAAGGTGGCATTGTGAGGAATTTGGGAGTTACCTTTGTAGCCCTAAATTATCATGTAATATGCTAGTCCATATTTTTAGTAATCTCTTACATGGCAACTTCTTTTGAATAATGTGAACTGGAGCAGTAGGAAGGTGGTCTAAAGATTCTGACTTCCTGGAGTAGATGCTGTAAAACCTTAAAGACAGAATGAGGCTGAGCTGCTGTTGCTTAATTTAATGTACTCGACTGTACACAAAAGGTAGACAGGACGGGCAGGATCACCTGCTTCCATTTCTTACATTATGCTGTGAATCAAGCCAGGCCTGGAGCATGCTAAACAAGCACTCTAACAAAGAACCAAGAAACAACATTCCAAGCTTGGCAGTCCAAGCCCTTGAAAATCATTCTGTAGTGTTCTCTTAGGATAGAGGAACAGCTCTTAGGATAGAGGAAACAGCTATTCCCTTGTAACTGAAGATGAGAAGTGAAGTTTAGGACTTTGTTTTCATTAAGTTTCAACAACACATGTTTCTGGATCTTCTTTTAATTAGACCATTCTCTTAGAGCGTGGTCTCTTAATCCCAGCACAGCTGCAAGTGGCCCCTGCTGCAGGGAGCTCTTACAATTGTGTGAGTGGGAATGTATGTTATCTTCATCTATGTTCTTTTGTCCTAGTCCCTAAATGGTGGCCCCTGTGTATGAGCATAGGGAATATTTTTAATGCCTGTGTAAAATATGGAATAGACAGCAACATCTCAAATGTGTTTCTACAAGCTAATAATCTGCTTACAGATTTCAGAAAGGCAGTTCCCATTCTCTGATAAAGCATTTGGCCAGCAGATGCTCAGAGGAAGTTCTCACTTCTTTCTATTTTTGTAACTGTTCATATCTCTGAAGCCCTGGAGTTCATTAATGTATACTTTTTCTATTGGGTGGATGGTTGGCAGCTTTTTGTGTCTTTGACATTCGAATTATATCTAGTGTTCACATTTTGTGATATGTGGAGGTATCAAAATGCTTACAGATTCTGGAAAGTTGTACTGTATTTGTTGGATCTAAGGGATAGAGTGCAATTAATTTTCTCATGTAGCGTGTTTTTTTGGATACATCGTACTCTTATTGTTGACACATCATGCTCAATTAATTATTCCTTCTCTCATAACCAACTCTCCAAAGTTATGCAGAAAAACCTAGGTTTTTTTCCTCTACATGAAATGAGTAGTGCAAAAGGTGGTTGATTCTTATTTTATCAGGGTAGAAAATCTCAGTCACTAAACTATTATTACATGGCATGACTTCGGATCTCTTGCTACCCTGGTCAAACTTCACACAGTCAACACTTCCGACATAGCTCAAGTGTCTTGTAACTTCACACCTGGGAAGGAGCTGGCACATGTCACCTGCCTGGCTAAGATGGCTGTTCTCTTTGCTTGCTTGGCATGTATTGGCTGTTTTTGAGCCTGTGCTCAGGCTCCTGAGGTTTTTGTTGTTGTTTTATGTCAAAATTCAACTCAGGTTTTACTTGCTTGAGTTGCGAGTCCTGTAGCATGCTCATTCTTTGGTATCTGAACTTTGTTTCCACATTCTAAACTCCAAAGGAGCTTCTTGGATCTCTCTGTATAGTTTTTGGCTGTCATCCAGGCTTGTGTAATTTTTATTTCCATGTTTCTGGGAAGGGATTACTATGGATGTGAAGGAGAGGAAACCCTTCATTTTTCTTCCGTCACTTATCACATTGAGCTTGGGGTCTTTTAACATTTGAGTTGAGTAACTGAGTTACTCAGAACAAGTATGGGTCTGCGGGAATGGTGAGGGAGTGTTGGGGTTGAGTGGGGCATTCTTACAACGGTAGTTCGGAATGGTAGTGCATTTTGTACAGATTAGATAAGTTATGTAACTCCAGTCTTGTTAATCTTAAGCCTGTAACTGTTGTTACAAAAAGGGCTTGAGCTTATCATGTATGGCAGCTAGTCTCATTTAATTTCTGTGATCAGTCATTGTTATCCCACTGACATAAAGTATGTGGCCAACAATACATTAAAACTTACATCTTAGAGTAGGACAGAGTTTTATCATTTCAATCTTTACCTAATAATCACTTTTACTATAAAATATACTAATTTTGCTTTTGCTTGCAATATAAATAATCTACTTGCATACTTTAAAAATGTCTTTAAGCACCCATAGCTCCATGAAAGTTACTTTGTCTTCCGATCATGATGTGGCTACTTAAAATAAAATGCAAAACAAATGGGTGTATATAAATACATTATCAGAAAAATGGCCTGGGAAGGAAAAGAAGTGCATTAACACGTTTTAAAGTTTTAATTACAGTGCGTGTTCAGTTTTTTTAGAGTAAGTGTATAGAAGTGTGTTTTGGCCAGACAGTGGTCGCACACGCCTTTAATCCCAGCACTTGGGAGGCAGAGGCAGGCGGATTTCTGAGTTCCAGGCCAGCCTGGTCTACAGAGTGAGTTTCAGGACAGCCGGACAGAGAAATCCTGTCTCAAAAACCAAACCAACACCAACCAACCAAACACAAACAAACAAACAAACAAAAGAAGTGTGTTTTGGTTGTCAGTGTTTGGGAAGAACTGTCACAATGGTCTTATGATGTCTATTATTTCTTGCAGGTATAGTCTGTTTGCCTCAGTCTGGGTTCAGAAGAGTTTGCCTAGAACATACTGTCTACATATAGGACAGATGATCATATAGCCTTCCTGCCAGTAGCTGGGGACACCCACCACAGCATGCATGCTGCTGTGGTGATCAGTTTATCCTGGTTTGCCCATGGATTTTTCTACTTCTGTAACTACATGCAGGATGTGGGAAAGGGAATGGGTGAACAGCCGACCAATATTCCCTCTATGAGCACAGCTTCCTATATACTGTTTGTCTTACCTCATGCAGTTTAGTGTGGAAGTGCAGATGAAACCGTTCCCCTGTCTCCCATTGTTCTCACTGAAATTACAATGAGAATTGCTCTTGATGCACTTTTACCTTGAGTTCCTTCCAACAGTTTCACAAGATAAAATGTTCTCCCCCAGCCACCTACAGTGCAGTTACACTGTCGGCTGTAGCTCGTACTTAGCAACGAAATGGTGCTATAAGATCTGGCAAAACACATTTTTAAGATTTATAGTCTATTTCTATGTGTGGGTTCTTGTGACTTATATGCCATTGCGCAAGTGCTCCTGGGGCCAGAAGAGAGTATCATATCACTTGGAGCTGGAGTTGTATGCTCTTAACCACTGACTCATCTCTCCAGCCCCCAAGCCCCCAGAAAACCTTATTTTTATGTAATTTGTATCTCAAATTTAGTTTTAAATTGACTATTAGCTAGCTACAGGATCTTAGGCAAGTCTTATTTTCTCCTTAGACCATCTTTTCCCCCTTTTATAAGAAGTGGGTTTACTCTTCTGTTGCTGAGGTCATTTCCATTAATAGGAAATGACTGCTTATGGAAGACTGCAGCATGCCCGCCCTCTGCACGTAATTTGCTTCTGGCATCTGTTTGCAGTCTCCTCTGTATGGTAGCTTACATTCTGAGTCTTGAAATGATGAACAATTGTATCATTTAATTAACCAGTTGGCCTTGTTGAGGCATCAGGTTCCCTCCTATCCTACCTACTGTCAGGGATGTACCTGGAGGACTGAGGATTCAGCCCAAGTTACAGAGATAGGAGGATAACTTGGGCTGAATCCTCAGGGTGGTTCAAAGCAAATGCAGCCTTGGAGACTCTGGAGAGCCATGCAGGAGTCTCCTAGTCTTTCTTTGGGGTAGTCAAACAAGATGGGTTCAGTTTCCCAGCGGCCACTATGCATGAGATGGTGGTAACGTGGGAAGCTCACCAGTGACTCAGTACCCCGTTTTTACTGAGGAGTTCTGACATACTCAAGCTCCACCATTCCAAAACCTGGCAGAAGATAAGGTGTTCAACCTGAACCACATTGGACAACTTAGGCACAGTGAGCAATTCTTCATAAAGGTTGTTCCTCTTGAAAATGTAGTAGACAATATCTGGGATCCAACTTTGCAAAACCCTTTAGGCAGGCCTTTGTGAAGAGGGAAACCTCTGGCTTTCCATTCCTTTTCTGCACATTTGCACGTATACCATTCCTTATTATTATTATTATTTTATTTATTTATAGCCCAAATGTTGTTTCCCTCCAAGTCCCCCTTGAAGAGTTCTTTTCCTGTCTTCCCCCCAACCTTTGCTTCTGAGAGAGCCCCTCCCCCCAGGGCATCTCCTTCCCTTGGCATCAAGTCTCCACAGGATTAGGCTTTCCACTGAGGCCAGACAAGGCAGTCCTTCACTACATCACACATATTGTTCTAAAGTTTGTTTTTGGC
The DNA here is from genome assembly GCA_021653895.1 of Mastomys natalensis. Classification (NCBI taxonomy): domain Eukaryota; kingdom Metazoa; phylum Chordata; class Mammalia; order Rodentia; family Muridae; genus Mastomys; species Mastomys natalensis. The sequence continues at coordinate 378,777 of JAJTUV010000572.1, forward strand.
CCTGTGAGCCTTTGCCAAATAAGACTGCCTTAAATACTGGAAACAAATGAGCTTTACAGATTAGCTCTGACGATCTCCTCCTGTTCTGCAAATAACTTGTTTGGTAATATTAGCTAAATCACTTCTACTATTTAACTCTTACTCTCCTCATCTGTGAATGCCAGGTAGTGCTATGTATTTTGTTGAAATGAGTATTTTATGTACATATTGCATGTGATCTATGAATTTGTCTATGAATCTACTCAATCAAAATTTTGTTACATGCAATATATATATATATCATATATATATATGCATGAAAATTTCTTGTACTCTGTTATATGTACAATTTTATTTATTTTGCATCAATTGAAAATGAATTTTCAAAGTTTAGTAATCCACAGAATACTACATACCATGAATAACCTCGTGGTGTAGTTAATGGTTAAGGACATCTAGACTCTTTGGATATAGACTGGTTGGAGAGAATTTGATCATAAATTTAAATTGTCCTAGTGAATTTGTAATTACTTTTATTTAAGATTGTTAAGAACAGTATGCTCTTAATAAAATGAATCTTTAAAACAAAGACTAGATGCCATCACTACTGCATATAGCCTGCTGGCTGGGAGCTTCTTTCTGCAGATTGTCCTGTCTTTGCCTTGTGTCTCTTCTATGGGGCATGCTGAGACCCTTGTGCTGCTGCTCCCAATGCGCCCCCCCCTGCCCTCCCATGTTCTGGACATCCAGCATTGACAATTTTTACAGCCTGAAAATTTTCTTCTCTAAAAATAATAATTTAAAGATATCTTTAAGATACCTTTACTCAGTGCTTAGTCACTGTTCTACTGCTGTGAAGAAACACGAGCAGGTGACTATTAACAAAAGAAAACATTTAATTAGGGGCTCACTTATAGCTTTGTCTATAAACATCATGGAGTAAGCAGAAAGGCATGGTGCTGGAACAGTTGTTGAGAGCTTTACAACCTGATCTTCAGGTACCTGGCAAAGGGGGCTGAAGGTGGGTTAGGAGAGACAGACAGACAGACAGACAGACAGACACACACACACACACACACACACACACACACGCACACAGAGACAGAGACACAGAGACACACAAAGAGACAGAGAGACACAGAGTCAGAGAGAAAGAGAGACAGAGACAGACATTGGGCCTGAAGTGGGTGGGCATTTGAAACTTCAAAGCCCACCCCAGTAACATCTCCCCCAGCAAGCCTACAACTCCTAACCCTTCCTAAACAGTTCCATGCCCTGATGACTAAGCATTCAAATATATGATCCTGTGGTGACCATTCGTATTCAAGCATCCGTACTCAGACCTTCATAACAATTAATTGATGGTTTATTTTATTTGGAATATTTATTCAACGAAAAATTTTGTAAGGTAATGCTTTGTAATAGAAATCTAAAAATGCATTATTTATCTTCATGGAAATGTTTTTTTCTTTTGGTTTGAATAATGAATGTTTAGCTTACCTACATTAATTATATTTACTTTCTATAGTAAAATATTTTTAGAATTTGATAGGAAGAATTACCCTAGTTTGTTAACTGATTTCCATCATCCGTTAATCCTATGACTAAAGATTATTTATGACTTAGGGGCCATGCAGGACCTTCTTGGTCTCCTTGTATCACTAGGCTATAGAGAATTAAGTGGGCTAGCTTGATCTTACGATGTTGAGATGTTAGCTCAGCTGTCCCACTCCATGACTGTTCCTAATTCTGGAATCAGGAATGCCCCACTCCTGAGTGAATGCTAGGGACGATGCAACTTTTATGAATTTTCCAGCATGCTTTTGATGGGTAAATATTGTCCCATCTGTCTACGGCAGCTTTTATGGGTATTTGTAAACAGATCCTCAGGCTACCCGCCTCTGTTAAGAAGAGAACCTATATTAAGTTTGAGAGCATTTGTAAAAGGCAACAAAATATTTACTGATGGTGTTATTAACATCTGACTTTTGATCCAATTATTGTTTACAAAACTAAGAATAAATAAAGGATATAAATGCGAAGTCTTTTAAGACTTTTAGTAAAAGACCTTATGTATAAGGAGGAAAAATATGACTTTTTAAATAGTCTGTTTTCAATTTGTTCAGCTTATTTTAGAGACTAAGAATTAGTTTTGCAATTAGGTCCCCTTTGTGAGTGTCAATGCGGAGTGAATAGAGCTTGCTGAGGAAATAACATGATTATATGCCTCAAATCTGGGATGGCTTGTAGGTAACGGTGCAGCTGACTGATGGAGTGGTATCTACAAAAGTCTTAATTAGAGATAAAAACAGGCATTTTGTGAAAGCTCATCTTCTATATTTGAAATATTCTATTCAGGACCTGTTTTCCTTGAGCCACTAATGAACTTTCTTTTCTCAGTAAAATAATTTCTTACGACATTGGTTAATCACTGCTGTGTAATATGGCCCATTTTATATGCCTGTTTTTCTGTAGCTCTTCATTTAACTAAAGCATTCGATGTGATACTCAAGTGTTTAATCACCATAATGTTATGGAGAAACAGCATTTAACGTTTTGCTAAACCTTCTTTCTTTATCTCTTCAGATAAATTATTAGTCATAACTGTAGCAACAAAGAAAATGATGGATTCCACAGATTTATGAATTCAGCCAAGTATTTCAATTATACTGTCAAGGTATGTCTTTCAATCTTTGGACTTGTTTGAATATGTGCCTAAAAGTGTATTATTTAGTGGTTTATTTAAAGATGTTCTACAAGCAACAGAAATATGTATCTATGTAACTTTCCTGACATCTTTTGGAGGGTCATGTACACAAGTATTGTAATCAAGGTTTGACAGTAAATATTTTCACTGACTAAAGGGGTTGCCTGCCATGGTGTTTTTTTATTTTTATCTTATTTGTTGAAAACATGACAGGAAGGGAGCTTTGGGGTGCACTATTGATCGTTGCTTTTCCTGTTATGTTTTGATTGGGTTCATTGGTTGGAACACTGCCAAGTGTTTTAGATGTTTTGTCTATAGGGCATGGTTCATGGATATGATCAGAGGTGACTTGGAGCCCTTGATAGAGTATTAGATTGCCTTCTGTGAGATCGGCTCGTTTGATCCGGTTATTTATTTTTTGATAAAAAGAGTATGCCAGCCATATCTTTTCTAGAAAGAGGAGCATGAGGAAGTATTTGAGAGACTGAAAGAAAATGAAAAACAAAAAGAAAGAAAACATTGTTCCTACCTTGGGAAAACCTGGGCTATTTTAGCATGTAATGTAGAGGGCCGTGCCGTCCATTACGTAGCCTCCAGATGACAAGGTGTGGATTTTCATGTAGAGTATTAATGCTGCTGAACTTTGCTGGAAAGAGATCTAGTGACAGCATCTACGTGTTTAAAGAGGATAAGTGAGAAAGTAAATGAGAAATATTGTTAGCATGCCTTGATGGAAAACAGTGTATAAACACAAACAAATAAGGTAAGGTATGCCTGGAACTCAGTGGGTCAATCTTTAGGGCTCGATGTGACGAGAGAATAGAAAGTTTCTCATGTGCAAGTATTAGGAAATTTGTAAGTGGTATGCTATTAATCAGTTGGGTGACCAAAGTGAGATAAACATGTTTGTGAGCAAAATTTATTTATTTTTGAGGGAAGCTTTAACTAGAGTATGTTTATGAGCAAAATTTATTTATTTTTGAGGGAAGCTTTAACTAGAGTTCTTGTCATATCTTAAGAGTCCAGTCCTGTTTAAATACTAGAGATTTGGGCCCTCTCTTCGTTCTCCTGTTATGTGGTCTAGAAGTTTCTAAAGCATATACTTTGTACCAGTGAGATCTTCATTACTGGAAAGGAGCTAGACAGGAAAACTCTCCCACACATGTCAGTCAGATCGGTGAGTCACAGAGTAGACCCAGGAATCTTGCTTTCACCACTTGTCCTTGTGGCTGATGTGCAGCAAAGCCTGGCTCCTCCCTGTGCTCAGCTGGGATAGACCTCAGATGTGGTTGGCTCAGTGGGTTCAGTATTGGAGACTGCAGAGGGAATCTCAGCAGGAGCACTGATCATTCAGCAGACTTGCCCCGCTGAATCCGGTTCCACACTAACTTCGCTTTGTTTGGATGTCTTTACCCCAGACATCCCGTAAGCAGTAAAACATATGAGGTTGGGTTCACTGAATTTGTTTTCATTGCGTTTCATTTAAATTCCATTGCCCTTTCATTCTCTAGATCTACTTGTAATATTGGGAGGTGTGGCACGTGCTGGTTGCTTATCTCTCTCTCAAAGCCAGGTTGTCAGCTATCACTTACAGTTCATGGTGAAGTGGCTGAGGCTTATTCTGGAGAGTCAGTGCCTGTTTAGTCCAGATTGTACTTCAGCATCCCTTGCACTGGGCAATTCTTATTAACCTTTTGAGGCTGATACAAATGTAAGATTTGCCGAAGAAATAAGGGTCTTTTATACTTGATGCTTTCTGTGTGTCTTGTTTGACAGGCCAGTCTAGGAGCCTCTGAGTATAGGAATTTCCTTGTAGATTTCCTATCACATTAGACAGGTGAACTACAAGGCTTATTTTCATTTAAGTCTGAAAAAAAGAAGAAGAAGATGAGAACTCCTTTCTGAGTCGAGTTCTATAGGTTAGAGTCAACCTTTAAAATGTTGCTTGGAATGGCATCTTAGTGGTGGATAGCATTGGAGAATTATGACCCTCCTGTGCATTCATTTCCACTCCATCCTAGCACTGTGCTTTAATTATAAATAAGTAGTGGCTTACAAAGAGTGTGGCATAAGCATCTGTTGACATTTTTATGCTGCAATCACCATTGGTATTTTCCTCAGGATGAGTTCTTGATTTCATTTCTAGATTCTTGGTCAAGGGCAAGAGTGGAGAGGTGGTGATGGAATGAACAGTATCGGAGGGGGCCAGAAGGTGAGATTAATGAAAGAAGCCATGGAGCACTACGCTGGTCAGGATGATCTGGTCATCTTGTTTACTGAATGGTAAGAGAAATATCCTGTGAGTCCTCCAATCTGTATTATATTACCTTTAAAGACTGAATTTAATAATTGAAGGTTAAATGTTGAAATATTTTACTGATAATGACTCATTGTAAAAAGTGTATTTTCCTCACATATAACTGAAGTTTTTCCAGTGAGCAGCTGCTGCTCGTGAGCCCCAACTTAAAAGTAAGATTATTTATACTGATTTTATTCATTCTATGTAAGGATTTTTTTTCTTCTATGTGAAATAAACTTACTGTGTGTGAAAAATCACAATCTGTACTGATCTTGTAATATTAAAGATGATGAGCTATAATAAGAACTAATGAGAAAACATGGTATAGTCTAGCATTTTTGTGAAATGCGTTTTAATCTTGGGTTAAAAGCACAGTAGAGATCCTGCTTGAGTATGCAATTGAGGCATACTTTGACAACAAAATGAGCTCTGTTCAACCATCAAAAATGCCTTATAAAGTGGCCAGTACAAGGCAGACATAGGAGTCCCTGCGCTGTCAAGAACAAAGAGTCTTTGGGTGCGTAAATTTCTTGGTGTTTATTTACTTTTGAGCTTGGCTGAAATCCAAAGGGATACATATCCAAAGCGTGTATTCTGCCACAGAGGCATCCCCCTAACCCATTTTGCATACAACCTTATGCTCTTGAAGTATTTAACATCTTTTCAAAGCTTACATATTTTAAAAGCACCACATTGCACCATATACTGTTTTGTATTCTTTTTCATTTTTATAGTGTTGTTTGATCTTTCATTTTAAATACTGTTGAATTTTTCTCATTGGTGTAGTGAAGTCATCTGAAATCCTTTTCTTTTCAATTTCCAAATGCAAAAACACATTATTTGCAGATGAAACTAAAGATGTTCATTCTTAGGCAAAAGTATATGTGAGGGTGGCCTGAACTCTGACATAAAAACAGAAACGGTGATGCCTCAGCCCCGTCAACACTTAGTACTTTCATGCTTCCAGTTTTCGGAAGTCCTCCAGACAAAGGCTTTATTTTCTTGTATGCACGTTTTCTTGCAAGATGAATTGTGATATGACAGGTATGGTATAGCTTATGCACTGTGAAGTTTTTTACATTGTATAATATATCCATACCATATATAATATACATCATATGATATCTAGATTAAATGCTAAGTATGGATTTCTAATATTCACATCCCTGAGTTTGAACCTGGCACAAGCAAATGTGGATTTTGGTGATTGTGAGGCAGATCGGTGAGGGAGCTAGTAATGACCTCTAGGTTCCTGAGCCTTTGAGTTTGGGAACCTGTTTTTCTTTGAGCTTCTCTTCCCAGCCTCCTCTCTCCCCTACTCATGATTTATGAGTAGTTGCCAGTGTGAGGAGCCCAGTTGTTTCTGACAGACAGAAGAGGGCATTATAAGACATCCATACCCTGAGACAAGTCAGTCTGATTCATTTGGATTGTATTTGAGACTCAGCTTGGCAGTGAATACAATGTTTGAAAAAGGTCTGATGGCTCTAGGTATTGTCAGGATCAGCCATGTGTCAGTGGAACAGGTAGATTTTCTGAGAACAAAGTTTTAAAAGCAAACCTGTACTAAAAGTAGGTTTATTTGGTGAAGCCTCCCCATGGCAATAGTGACAGCTTACATGTACAGACACAAAGGATCTCATCATTAATGATGCGTAGCGCTTCGCATATGTATATATAATAGCAGGGACTGCTCTCTCTCTCTCTCTCTCTCTCTCCTCTCTCTTCTCTCTCTCTATCTTTAGTGATAGACAGTGCTTCACATATATATAATAGCAGTGACTGCTCTCTTTCTCTCTCTCTCTCTCTCTCTCTCTCTCTCTCTCACACACACACACACACACACACACAAACACACATACACACACACGTACATGTATTCACACACACAGAAACATGCCTGCATCTTGCATGTGTGTTCCAAGCCAAACTGTCTACTTGAAATTTGTTCTTCTTTAGTGAACAAGTATTAGATATCTCTATATTCAAAATAAGATAATAGTTATGGGTACTGACAGCTGACTGGGGTAGAAATTCTACTCCTGAATATATTTTATCTTTTATATATGTTTAAATATATATTTTTTCTCTTTCATATATGTTGTAACTGACATAAGGGATCTGAAAGGTTACTTATATCTTTATTGAGTGAATAAATTCTCATTTTTACAGATTATTATTTTCCAGCTTTACAAGTTATTATGTTCAGAGATAAGCCCTATCATTTTAAAAGGAGATGGGATTTTCATCTAATTCATTGTATGATTTTAAGATTTAAAGGACTGACCAAGAAACAAGGGAAAATCCTGGTCTGGTAGTTAGCTGGTCTGAGAAGCATGCAGCTTTGAGATTTGCCACGTTCTCTTTCTAGCTGTCCTCTGTGCCTGTGGCTCCTGCACTTGGGCCCCTCTGAAAACTGTGTGGAGGCAGTGACCTTCCAAATAGAGAGATCTTTACTGATTCTGACTTTGTTCAGCATCAGTAATAATTTTTTGCCCTTCTTGGGGACATATTCATGTTTGGCTTTTAAGACAGAACCTACTTTAGTCCACCAACTCCCCTTTCCTCTATACCAAATTACCAATATTTATTTGATTGTTTCCAATAATGGTTTATACGTTATTCTGAAAATTCACTTGAGTGGGCATTTTCAACTAGTTAAAATGGTGTGTGTGTGTGTGTGTGTGTGTGTGGTGTCCGTCCCTGTATGTCTGTGTGTCTTTATCATCAGTGTATGTTGCAGGTATTAAAGTTTCTATACTGTTGCATCATGATTTTATCTTTGGAAATATCAGAATTTATTTGAGGGGAGAATTAAGAGACAGAGTTTTCAGGTATGGGCTGTTTCTGTTTCATTAGAGTTTATTTTACCCTGTACCTTACTTATGATTCCGATGCTTATAATTTGTGTTTAACTCTATGCATGTAAATAATCAGTAAAGTTTTGGATTAGGGATGAGTCACAGGGTTCGGGGAGACTTTTGTGACTTTTTTCCTTGGCAACACAGTAGCTTTTACCTCTTGTATAGATATAGTTTAATTCATTTATTGTTTGAGTCACTCATTTGTTAACAGACATTTATTGAATGTCTTCAAAATCCTCAGCTAAGTTCCTAGATAGATGCTAAAGATGTGAATACAGCTTATAAGGGAGACGATGCAGCCTGGAATAAGAGGGGCTTTTTGATTAGGTGCATAAAATAGCATGGATATCTGGGTGAGTACAGAGAATTGAAGGATTAGTGAGAGCTAAGTGGAAGGAAATGCCATTTTCCTGCCATGTTGGTGTCTAGAAGAGTTAACACTGGAAATAAGCCTTGAAAGCAAATGAATGGCTTGGGCCCAGTTGGGAAATCTATGCTAAGTAGATAACTGCTCATTATAACACACATGGAAGAATTCATATTAGCTTCTGAATAGGATAGTGAATCAAGGTTATTGCTGTGAGCCTGATCTATTTAGATTTTATTCTACAGGGCAGGTATCCATAAATGGGTCTTGTGTGACCAAGCATTGTTCTGTAACTGAGAAATCTACATTTGCTTTATGTTTTATATGTGACTGCTTTTGTACCAGCCTGGCAGAATTAAGTTGTTTAACAGAAACTATGTGGCCTTAGAGTCCAAACTGTCTTCTGCAGGCCAGTGTAAATATTTGGTGATTTATTTTAGACTACAGCTAGAAACTACTGGTTGACTCGAGTGTGGTACCTTCAGGAGATCCTCAGACTCTCCGAGCCACGAGTGCATGTATGGGGGGTGGCAGATTAATGGGAGGTGCATATGGAGCCTGTAGGGGATGTAAATCTATATGGCTCATTGTCTTCTGGGAGGAACTGGGTAGCAGATGTAAGGTGGAATCAGTAGGACACTTCCATGGAAGTTGCCATGGAAATCGACGAGTCCAGGATGAATGACGAATTTTCATCCAGTCTGAGTCTCTGTGGTAGAAGTTACCACAAACATAACACAGAAGAACAAACACTCATAAAAGTCTCAATGACCTGCTAGAGAGAGAACTGTGACATGTCTGAGCTCACTCTTATGGGTTTTGCAGGACTTGGGGATATTTACCATGCTTAAATGTGGAAAAGCTTTATTTTATTTCTCCTATTTAAATGGACTGAGTCCCTGTGAGAATTATTTTTATGACCTCTGTGCATTCGTATTTTGAAAAAAATATTTTTATTGTACGTTTTTGTGGCTCAAATAATTTCAAGTGGAAAAACTTTCTTCCGTTTGAGAAGTTTTAAATAGGCAGAGAGACACTCCCACCCAAGGAACTCAAACAGAAATGACACCTGCTGGAAGGAAATGGGAACAAATGCCACCAACGTTACCTTTTTTTAGCTGAGTGTGGTGGCGCCTGCCTGTAATGACAGCACTTAGGAGGTGAAGGCAGAAATGTCAGGACCAGCTGGGCTTCATACCATGTCCCTGGCTTACCTGGGTTACATGAGACCCTTTCTCAGAAGAGGAAATATTTTACATTTTTTGTCAAAGTAATTACTTGAATTATGTGAAAATAATTTCCTTCTTGTCTACCTTAAGAGAATTTCATTTTAAAAGTAATGTTCATGAAATGCTAAATTAGCAAATTAAACATATCTTCTTCTTTTCTAAGCTATTGACTTTATCAATAGTTCAAAATACAGTTTTATCTTTGTCTTTCATCAGAGTTTCAAAGATGAAAAACACTCACTTTCCAAATGGCATCTTTAGCTTTTTTGGCCAATCTGGGATTACATCCAGGTTTCCTTCACCTGAGTACAAGGCTGTACGTGGAGTTTCTCACACACACACAACACACACACACACAGAGTCCCACCCTCATTTGTAACCTTTGAGTATGTGGTGCTACTTACAAATTTCTATAGACTATATCTGTCTGTCTGTTTGTCTGTCTGTCTGTCCGACCGTTTGTCCCTCCCTCCCTCCCCTCTCTCTCCTCCACTCCCGTCCTTACCTCCCTCCCTAGACTATAAATCATGGTTCTTTCACTCACCAAGCTACATTTTTAACTGTTTTCAGAAACTGTCTTGGCCTCCTGAGGCTCACTCTTGGCCTGACTCAGAGTTTGAGCTTCTGCCTCATCTTTAGTCTTATATTTCCGCCCCACCTCAATCTCTCTTCTCTCTCTCTCTCTCTCTCTCTCTCTCTCTCACACACACACACACACACACACACACACACACACACACACACACACACTAAAATACTTGCATCATGGGCACATACAAACAAAATTAACAACTAGTACTTTGGAATAAAGCAACTATGGTAAAAACAGGATTGGTGAGGTCAGTATTGTTTCATAAATCAGATTAGCTTGTTTGTTTAATTTTAAAAACACATCAAAAAAGTTAATTTTGAGATTTCAGAATATATTTAGTGATGTAAAACTTGCTTTAAGACAGACATATATTTTTAAAATTTATTTAAAGCACAAAGACACACACACACACACACACACACACACACACACGTATATGTGCACTGCCTTTTCCCATGTCCGCTTTCTAAGCAGCTCCTCCTCCAGTTAATAACCAGCAGCCGTCACGTTTGCTTATGTGTGCAGTACTTACAGTGTGTTAGCAACTGTTAATCAACACTTGCTATTTACAGTCACTTTCCTTCTGTTTTATAAATGAGAAATTAAGCTAGGTTAAATAACTGGTGTGTATACTCTGATGGCCAGCAGCAAAGCTGCAGTCAGACTTCAGCTAATACACTACACACCGTGATAGACTTTGTGATTATGCTGTTAGTTGTGCCAAGAACATCTTCCTTATTGATTCTAAAAAGAAAAAACATATTCTAATATGTATCTATGTATCTGCAATCTTTCTCTGACAGTCTGCCTATCTGGATATTCATAAACAGAAATTTAATTTTAAAGTGCAGTATTTCATAATGGAAATATGAGTGACTGGTTAATTTTTCTAGAACAGCTTCAAGTGAAGAGAAATCAACTTACTAAACAATAGTTTTATATTACTTCAAAAAATTGGGGAGAGTGTGTGTTGAGTAGTGAATTGTATAAACAATTCCAACCCCCATAGCTGGAGCTAGGAGAATTTCAAGTTTAATGGCAGTCAGGGCTAACTAGTGAGACTCTCACCTCAAAATAAATTAGTAAATACAAATTTGTTTAGCAGAGTTACAGAATATAGTTATACAATTTTTTCATTCAGCTTTTAGCCATGTATTCTATTTTGTAAAGATGTAAGCACTTGTTCCCAATGCAAAGGAAGGAGCAGAGAGATGCAGGCTGTTTACTTTTTAAAGGATGTGACTTAGTGGTTATCTGTCCTGCTTCTTCACACTGCTGGACAGAATTAGTCATGTGGCATGTCTTGCTTCTTCCATAGTACTTTCTAAGCAGGATGGTCATGTGCTCAACTGACACATGAGCAATGCCATTATTAAAGGATTCAGATGTAGAAGAGAGGCCGGTATTATTTTTGCCAAGAGCCTAATGGAAAGCATAAGCTTATATTATTTTTGCTAAAAGTTATTTAACTGAGTAAACTATACATTACTAACTCTTACGTGTGCATATCCAGTCCCTCATAGATGCAGCTAGAGATCACTGATGCAGCAGCCCTGTCCTTCTGAGACATGTGACTCACAGTCCATTTGCAGTGTTAGCCACTAGGAAACCCTTTGCAGAACTCTAGAGCTTGCCCTTCGTATTTGCCACCTACCATAAGCATTAGCTTATGTCCAGCACACATTGGCTTTCAGCTGCACTCGTGTAAAAACAAATACTGGTAGATTTAAAGTTGTAAAGCTGGGATTTTCTGCAGAGAGATTACATTCCTAATAGAGGTTATTACAACTAATCTTATGATCCTGTGAGTTAGTTCTGAAAAATAAAGTCTGGGGTGGGGGTGGGAGGAGGGAACAATAAACCAGAGACCTTAAATTAGATTGTTAATTTTTCCTTGTTTTGAATTTATGGATTGATCTGATTAAGATTAAGAATGTGATTAAGAGTCCATATTAATAGTATATCAAATATTAAGTGTATATTGATAGCAGTGTGAGACATATTAGTCAAAATCAGTTTATCAGAGGCAATAATGAATTGGTCACAGAAACTTCCTGTCTATGAATGTCACTGAAAGATTTGACTGTTAAGATCATAAATACTTTATTAAGTATTTATGCCAGTGTCATTAATTTAAATGAATTGGAACATTTGCACACTAACTTACCATTTTTATTTTGGAGATGAGCTACTATATAGTATAATGAAAATATCTCATATTTTTCTTTCATTTGTCACATGTAGTTCATGTGATCCAAGCTGAGAAGAGATTGTCTGGTGAACATGTTCTCTAAACCTGTTTTAGTCCTGTATGGATTCTAAATCCTCATGGGTTTTTTTAGGGATTTTTTCTTTGTTTTTGTGCTTAAATTCTGAAACATGCATTTTTTAAGCTTATTTGTTTCTTTTGAAAACAGTTTTGATGTTGTATTTGCTGGAGGCCTGAAGAAGTTCTTAAAAAGTTCCAAAAGACAAATCATAAAATCGTCTTTGCAGCGGACGGGCTGCTGTGGCCAGATAAGCGGCTGGCGGACAAGTACCCTGTTGTGCACATCGGGAAACGCTACCTGAACTCTGGAGGTATGAACAGAGCTGCTGTAGAGCGAAGTCTCACAGCCCCACGACCAGGATTGCTAGGAAATATTCTGAAGGCCCATGCACAGGTTAGGGCTTAAAGGCCATTGTGTACTAGCTACATATCTAGGCAGTGTGGATGTTCAGATTTCCACATTATAGGTGAGAATTGATGATTTCGTATAAAAGATTAAGTTTAATAAATTTACTTTGAAAAAGTGTCATGTTTAATATGTAATCATGTGATTAAAAACAGTCACTTGTTAATTTGGTCCGTTTTTAAATGTCTTGTGCTAAATTACTTATTTTGATTCTTTTTTAGTCAAAATTTTAAATAGTGTCTAAGTGTACAGAAGTGTTGCATTCTCTACATAAATCACCACAGATTAAGTAACAGTGGTCGCATACACTCCTTAAAGATAAGAAAAATTTGACTTTGGAGACCTTATGACTATAGAATATGTTCCCCTTTAACTGAGATTAATGTAAACACGCAGACAGAAGGTGTAACCTCATAGATGGAGGACATATGTTCCCTGTGAGTGAATAGCTTTGGATTAGGTTGTCTTTTGTAATTTTTTTCGTGGAAATGGCATGTATCCTGTGGTATACATTCATCTGGACAGTAAAAAACCACTGAGGGAAATTCAGAGGGCTTCCTGGTGCTGTGGAGATGACAGATATTAGCAAGTCACTGCTGTTGTCAGTGATCTGATACAGGGAAGCCCTGGGAGATGGGGGATGAGGCTTCTACGTGCAGCCAGGATTGTTAGCGACAGGGCAGGGGCCATGAATACGAGCAGTCGATGTGTGGTTTCAGAGACAGCCTGTGAGAGGTATTCAAAGGACATGAGTTACGATCTGGTGAAAATGGATCATTTAGTTTTAAAACACGTCAGTAGAAAAAAACTACATTAAGAATATATATGAATGTAATTTTATTTCACTTATTTAAGGATATTTGACCTTAGAAGAAGGATAAGAAAATCATTCTTTATAAGACAATAATGATGTAAGTCACTAGAAATGTTGTATTACTAATCTTTTATTTTAGAACATTACTCATAGTAGTTAAACATACATTGTCAGGCTGGAGAGGTTCTCTGTGAATGCTCTCACTGTTTCACCAGTTCCCAGCACCCACATAGCAGCTAGCTCACACGTCTGCAACTCCAGTTCAAGGGGATCTGACACCGTCTTCTGGCCAGTGTGAGCACCTGCATACGCATGGCACATATACAAACAGGCAGACTACTGACAAACATAAAATAAATCTTTTTTAGAGAACTGTTGTCCTGTGTGGTGATTCTTGCCTGTTAGTGAAGCAGAGCAGCTGGCTGCATGTCTGAAACTCAGGGGAGACTTAGAAAATGCTCCTGTTGTCTCTGGTCTTTATAGATACATGCCATTGGCAGATTCATTGCATAGGCTCCAAGGTCAAGTGGAACACTCCAATTTTAGAATTCCCTTTCCAGACAATGACATATGAAAGCTAGCCAGAAAAACAGTTTAGCAGGCACAGTAAGACTGCTTCAAGTAATGGAAAAAATTCCCCACATTCCCTAGATAGAAAATTTCTTCATGATTTTTGTAGTCAGTGACAACCTACATTCCTTGCCTACACTGGAATCTTGGCACAGCAGGAGACATTTCCTTCATTCAGAAGCAGCGGCTCCTTTTCTTTACAGTGGGTCCAAGGAGAGCAGATTCACAAGGTTGAGGGGAATGCCATCTTACCTGCTCCTTCACAGTTAGCCTTCTCTTAGCAACCTTTGAAGGTTAGTTCCTATATGTCAGTTAACTTCAGGAATGCATGCATTCAAAGCATCTTTGGTTGTCTTGCTTTGTACTATAGTTGGTATTATCTCTCCATTATTACATACATACAGATATGTTAGACCTTATGACTTTCCCACGTTGTCAGCTATCCGATGGTACTAAAATTGACTTGTTGACGTGCGTTTAGGTCTTTAGGTCCTCTGTGTTTTTGTGCGTTGCAGGCTTTATCGGGTATGCTCCGTACATCAGCCGTCTGGTCCAGCAGTGGAATCTGCAGGATAATGATGATGACCAGCTCTTTTACACTAAAATTTATATCGATCCACTGAAGAGGGTGAGCAATAGCTTACAATTTCTCACTTGCTGTTTTGATGTTTGTATTTTCCTCAACCAAGTGGTCAAAGAAACAAAGGATTTTTAGGAAGCTCAATTGCAGATTATGTTTGGTATCATCACAGTTAAAACTGTGATGATCAAGTCAGTGTAACGAGCATGGAGTGGTGACCTTGGTCTCCTTCCCTACCTTGGCTGTGACAATTCTCTGTCTCTATATCTCAGTAACTGAGTCAGAAGCCTTGTCCAAACTGGGTTCATTAGAGAGGAAACAATATTTTAAGACCCTGTTATTTGCCGTATTATGTGGAAGGACACATTGAACAACTAGAAAATTCAGGGCCAACATCTAACATTGTGTCGGTCACCTGCTATAGTCCTCACTGCCCGACCTCTAAATATCAGAATGAGGTTAAGACAATAACGTGTCTGAGACTGGAGACCAAAGACAATATCAGATAATTATGCCAAATTAAGAGCACATATCTATCATTAAGACAGTGATTTTAGCAATAACAAAGGAATCTATCTATCAATGTATCTACCTGTCTGTCTGTCTGTCTGTCTGTCTGTCTATAGATAGATATGATATAAGGTCCATGTAGCCCAGGCTTTTCTTGAACTACTTATCCTCCTGTTTCTGTCTCTGGAGTACTGTAATTTATAATCATATATAGCTGTGACTGGCAATACTTTGATAACTTTGAAATGGCATATGGATAAGCTCACTTCAAAGACAGTTTTGATTTGACAAATGACATACGTCAAACTAGAATGGACATCTCTGTGAGACTTATCCTTGGAGTCTGAGGGTGTCTCTAGTGGCTGGTGATGTACAGTGCGGTGGTCACGGTCCTGTGAAGATAAATTTCAGTTGGTTTTATAGCCAGTAGGAAGGCTAAGAATGTTTGCAAAGGAGCTGAACAGATGTCTCAGTGGTAAAACACTGGCATTGTCAGCTTGAAGACCAAGTCGGGATCCTAAATAGCACTCAAATGCTAAGCAGGCTCACCTGTAATCTCAGAGGCTGGCCATCTCCAGGGCAAGCTGGCTAGCTAAGTTAGCTCATTTGGTGGCTCCACATTCAAGTACGAAGCCCCACCTCCAAAGAAGGTAGAGAGCAATAGAGAAAGTAGTGTAGACCTGTGGCTTCCACATACAGCTTTCTCTCTCTCTCTCTCTCTCTCTCTCTCTCTCTCTCTCTCTCTCTCTCTTCTCTCTCTCTCTCTCACACACACACACACACACACATCAAAAAAGGGGGAGACAAGAAAAAAGAGTGCTTTGGAATGTATGTAGATTGTGGAATGAATTAATCATGAAATTCCAGAGATTATGGCCTGAGATTCTAGGAGGCAGAGACAGTGTCTTATTTCCTAATTAAAATATTATAGTTGCCACAAACAGAATAACTAAAAGTAAGTAGTGGGCCTAATAAAATAGATGTTTTGTCTGTGTATTTATTTTCTCCTTCTAGCATACTAAAAAAAGAGAGATAGCAACAGCCGTGGTGTTCTCCTTTCTGCTCACCACTGCTCCATTCCTAGCCTGGCGTGCGTATTTTCCCTGTGTCCTCTATAGCCTAGATGACTGGTGGATCCCCAGTCTTCACAGGCATACTCTAGGCAGATAAATTTCAGGAGAATTTACAAAGAAAGGCATTGAAATTCATGGGCTCCTTAGTGAGCCTTTCTGGAAGGGTCAGGAAATACATTTGCATTTCTTTGACAAAATATCATGTGACTGCACATTACACATGAATAAAATTTTGTGCTTCTCAAATACATAGACCATACTAAAAATTCTGGGTACTGTTACAACTCAGTCTGCCGCATGCTTTATAGAAAACTTTTGTAAAAATTATTTAAGCTTTAATTCAGGGAAAAAGCAAATATAATTTGAAAAAAATGTTCTTAAATAATAAGATAACATTTTATGCATTTTTGTGCAATATAAATAAAATTGTAGATTTTCTTGAATTGAGAGTCCTGTACACTGTCACCCGAAGGCAATGATCTGTGTGAGTGCAAGAGTCAAGGGTACAGTGGTGTTTGTCTTTATAGTACATTAAACAAGTATTTTAAGGTGCAAATCCCCTCAAAGATACGTATATCTCTATGACTGTGCTGTTGGATGTTTCTGCTGTAATTATCAGTGTTTCCTATTTTCCTATTTTTTAGGAAGCTTTTAACATCACACTGGATCACAAGTGCAAAATTTTCCAGGCCTTAAATGGAGCTACAGGTACAGCTGCCCGTGCTCCCTTCTCGTACATGTGAATCCTGTTTCCAGCATTCTCTCCTGTGTTAGACCATGTGGTGTTGTAACTGAGGTGGCAACCCTTAGCATGTTCAAAACATCAAATACCGAATTGAACCTGTTTCGATATGGTCCAGAGAAATCCTTCTATGAGTGAAAAAGATTAAGTGCTGGCCTTGGGTCAATTAGATTGGATGAGTAGCTATGAGTTCATTACATCTTTACAACACAGTGTTTAGTTCAAGTTCTTGGGGTCCCGAGTTACCTGGAAAAGTTAGATGTCCTTTAGTAAATTGAGAGTAAATTAGTAAAATCTATTAAAGGATTGTGGGAGAGAGATGATCTGCACATCTGTACATGTGTGAGTATTCACAGAGCATGTTTATACCTGCATATTTAGGAGTACACTCCCACAGAGCACCTGTGCTCACAGTACTTATGTGAGTACACTCCCACAGTGTGTGTGCATGCACCTACACACATAAGAGTGTACACATGTGCGAATAACCTCTCAGTGTGCACATAATACCTGCACACTTATTACTATAAGTGAACACCTACACATATGTGTGTACTCAAAAAGTGTGTGTGTACACTAGTACGTATATGAGTACACAGAGCACATGAACACACATGTACACTTGTACACAAACAAGCATGTTTGCATTCTTGAGAGTACATATATAGAGTATGCTTGTGCACACTTGTGAGGATCCATGCAGAGCATGTGCACACAGATGTACATGAGTATATATGTAGCATCTGTGTACGCCAGTGCATTTGTCAGTACTTGCTCATACAACATACAGATATAGCTGCACCCTTTTGTGTGTGCATACAACTGTATACTTGTGGCTACTCAAACAGTACTTCTGTATACACTTGCATATTTGTAAGTACACATACAGACTAGTGCATACCTGCATATTTGAGTACATCTGTACAGAGAATGCACATGTACATACTTGTGAGAATGCTTGACTGAATTATTTTTCTAGAGATGTATATACCCCAATAGGACATATCGTGCATTAATTTGTATACTAAAAGTCAAAATATTTTTATCTATGAAAGCATTATCATTATATGCCTAGGTTCAGTGTAGTTCATAGTGCTGTCCATACAGTGACTAGGTTTTTGAGATAGAAAGTGTGTAGTGTTTTGAACTATGAGTAGAGAAGCCTGAAGTACAAACACAATGCCTCTCGTGCTCCTCTATGTCTTTCTGGACCATCACAGAAGGTCAGCTGAGAATTGTTAATCCGGTCAGGTAGCCAGTCAACTGTGCAAGTCTTGCTTATACCTGGGAATGAACGCTCACCACACACACATTGCTTGCTGTTTCTAGAACAACCCTTCAAGACCAGTTTGGGTTCACTACAGGAGGATAAATTGTGACACGGAGGCTTGTATCACACTGCTAGACACCAGATCAGGGACCAGTGAAGCAACTTGTACCACTTCACAATCCAGCTTAGTGACAAGCCAGCTTTGGTTTGCTGGCCTTGGAGAAGATAGAGTCTATGCATTAAAATGTGGGATAGTGTGTCTTAGAAACCCATAGACCTATATATGTTTGAAGTTGACAAAAATTTTTCTCTTTTTAACCCAGATGAGGTTGTTTTAAAGTTTGAAAATGGTAAAAGCAGAGTGAAGAATACATTTTATGAAACACTGCCAGTGGCAATTAATGGAAACGGGCCCACCAAGGTGAGTACCCATGTCCTCAGTTCACTGTCTGTTCTCAGTGTTAGAGTGTGGAAAAATACTTGAGGGTCATCATCTCATAAAACATATATGAAAAACTTTAGTGTGAAGAATTTATTTACATTGTCTTTATGCAATATAGCATCTGATTTTAAATATACAGGATTTTCTCTTAGCAAGATTGTGACCTTTTATTCTATAGGTAGAAATTTCACTTCACTTTATTTTTTTAGGAAGAGTAAAGGCCAGAGGACAGGAGAACAAACCTTATTCCCCAAATTGTTCAGAGACCTTAGAATAATCACCCGTTTTTGCACATGAAAAGAAGTAATTTCTTCAATTCTTTTGATCTATAACAAAATGACCTTAAATCACACCCCCAAATCACACAGCCACTGTGACCTTCAAGAATAGCTAAATATGGTTCAGGGTAGGTTGTCGGCAAGTGCAAATGACATCATACTTGGAAGTGCTTTGAAGAGGAGTCAGGAAAGTACTAGGACCCAGTGCCCAGGAGCCCAGGGCAGCCTCGCCCTGTAAGCAGCTTTCCACAACTTCCATGGCAGCCAGCAGAAATGTCTCCAGTTATGAGGAAAACAGATGGTGTGTGAGAATTGGGAGGATGTGGATAGTGTCTGCCATGGATGACAAACATGAGGACATTTCCCATCAAAAGGACTGTTTCTCAATATCTTAATCACTCAGGCAACAAAGGGCAGAAGGTGGAAAGTTACAAGATAAATTTAAATTCTGAAAACAGAAAACACAAATGTCCCTTTGTGCTTTACCCCTTGGAACTATTGACCATTTTCTTATTCATACAGGGGAATCTAGTAGATGAATTCATGGCATAAATACTAAATTTTTTATGTTATTTCTAAATTGTCAGTCATATGCTATGAGGATTTTTAATGTGTCAAATTTTATATTTCCTGCTTTGCATTTTTCATGTCCTTTAAAAGGAACATGTATTAAGATGTCCATTTTTATATAAGCATGTCTTATTTTAATAGTCACTTTTATTATTTGACAATCAGAAGTTCTTTCTGTATCTGTTTCCGTTATGCATTTAAAATGTTGCCATTGCTCCCTACCCCTTTACAGAGGATGTCGTTGTACAGTTCTGGCTAGCTTGGAACCTGCCTTGTAGACCAGGCTAGCTTTGAACTCAAAGAGATCCATCTGCTTCTGCCTCTGGAGTGCTAGGATTAAAGGTGCACACCCCATGCTTAGCCACATTGACCCTTGTAAAGTCATAATAAACTGATATGGCGGCATGGCTCCTGACTTCTGAGGTACCAACCATATCATCCAAAGCAAACGCCCATGTAGTACTTGTAGGCTTTCAAAGTTCAGTTTAGCTGTGTCTATAGCATCTTAGCAGCACAAAGGCTTTCCTGTCCTAATGCAGAGCTTACTAGTTTCAGCAGCCTCTGATTGAAATTTTCAGTGCAGTGGAAATATGTGGACAGAGCTGTGGAAGTGGTCTGGTGAAGTGGCCAAGTCAGCTCCGTCTGTGCTGCAGTTTAGAGCCAGGAGAAGCTGGAAAAAAAATCTCTTGGGCACTTCTATCTTTAATACATTTAACTTTTCTTTTGAAAATCTTACTTTTGCCATGATTTAAAAACATGGTTAAATAAGCATAGTGGGGATTTGGGGAGTGTTCTCACAGTGGTAATGTTAGGTTACAGCAGACACTGTGGTAGCAAGACTGCAAAACATGTAGTGGCTTTGTTACTTATACATCTAGAGAATATCTTCTGCAGGGCCCCAATTCCAGATATGTTTAGGGCTCAAAGGGAATCGTAGTGTGCTTGCTTGTTGTGCCATCTTTCAGTTAATCTCAATCAATACTTAGAAGTGAAGGCCATAAGTCAGGGAGGAGGTACCTTGTCAGATGGGTAAGCAGCCTGTACTTTAGCACAGTCTTGGTTTGTGGATTAGACATTTTAATCCAATGCTGCATCAGTGTGCTGAGCAGTACTCCATAGCCTGGCTGACACATAGTCTCCAGGAATTGCTTAGTGTTCTTTGGCAATGAAGTTTCCTCAGTATTTGTTTTGTGTGATGTGTTGGGGAGAGATTACATTATCCCTGCCCTGTTTACTACAGGTATGTGTGCTGGACATTTAAACACATTTATATCATTACTAAATTATTAACACGTGATTTATGGCGATTGCTCTCAAATGTCTTATTTGCTCCTTTAATAGTTTTTTGTTTGGCATATTTTTGCAATGGTCATTTGTTATTATTATTCCTTACATCAAACTATATCAAGTAGTACAACTCACATGTTCTATAACAATGTAGACATTTCTAGACACAGTTCGCAGCAGTTGGTGATTCATTGTCTGAAGAAAGCTTTATTTAATGTGTTTGTATTGTTGATAAATGTTAGTGTGATTCTGGGGCTATACCAGGTACAGACAGAATTCTGTGGAGCTACGAGTATTGACTGAGAACACCTTGGTGGGTAAGGACTACGGCTCATCTGTTTTTCTTGCATTTACTAGATTCTCCTGAATTACTTTGGAAACTATGTTCCAAATTCATGGACACAGGAAAATGGCTGTGCGCTTTGTGATGTTGACACAATTGACTTGTCTACAGTAGATGTAAGTGGAATTTATTTGTATGAACTTACATTAAAAAACCTACATTGTCATAAAATGCAGTGACTCAGGTAAAAGGCAAATTGTTTTATAGTGTCCATTGGATATTAGGTAATGGATTTATACTGCAAAAGTATGGTGACTGAGAAAATCTACTGGCTTGTACTTTTGAATTGTTTTAAGACCACAACCAGCCGAAAGTTGCAGGAATTGAGCATTTACAGCATGCCTGGGAGGTAAAGTGGTGCGGGTTAAAAATAAAGTCTCTGGGACTTGTGTGAAGATAATACCTGTGGAGCAGCAAAGTCCCCCACGCAGCACACTGGCACTACCAAAACGAATGCTTCATTTCTCATTGCTGCTTGAAGGGAGGAGAAAAACTAAATTGTCTGCATTTAGTAACTTCTGAATAGAGCTCTATGTCACTTGAAAGTAAGGATTTTTTGGCCAGACTTTCAAGCAACAAACTAAATGTTTCCTATCTGGAAAGTGAGCCAGAGCAGCTCTGAATGAATCTGCACCACAGAGATGTTTAAACGCCTGTCTTGATGTTTTTTGCAGAAAATGGTGCTGTCCTCTGGAAGGAGAATCAATTCCTTCTGTTTAGATTTTCCTTTCTAATATAAACTTCCTGGTTGAAGGATAAAATGTTAGTGTTGAGGGTTTTTTTAATTCAGCATATAAATAATGGGGGTTTTTTGTATATAAATAATTTCGTACTTAACTGTGCTTGACTAATAAAATGTACTAGAAAAGGGAAACAACTTACTCCTAAATATAATAAAAGTCTGTAGTCTCAAAATGTAGTGATCATTTAATAGGGACATAGAAATTAATTATTTGTAGGAGTGAAGCTTCCAGATTCAGCATATGTTTAGATGTGGGTCGTAGCACATTTTCAGTGGGTAAAATTAAATTTCTGATATATTTTAATTCGTCCATGCTTTGTTTGTGCATGTGTTTGTGCATGCTAGTGTGCACATTCTTGTGTGCACATATGGAGGTCAGTGGACAACTTGCAAGAGTTTGTTCTCTCCTTTTACTGTGAGCCCTGTGGGTTATAAACACCTTTACCAGCTTGACTACTGAAGTCGTCTTACTGGCACTGTATGTGCATAGTTTAGATACTTTTAGTGTTTGATAAATGTTTTTACTATCGTTGCCACTGTTTTAAAAGAATTAAAATAACTCTTTTTTTTATATATAAAGAATTCTTTTAAAATAAAAAAGAAATAAAATAAGGATAATGGCTCTAAGTTAGTCCTGAGTTCCGTCTTGCTTTTGTATAATGTGTGATGGTTAATAACTTCTAAGGCGTTGAGACATTGAATGAAACACGTAAAGGATTGTGAACTACTCTTGACTCATATCCTCCACAGAAAGCTCCTAGAGGCTGGGTGTGCTGCTTCCAGGGCTTTTCCATTTATTTACACATCTAGTAATAAGTGTTTGAAGTTATCAAGCCCAGTGGATAGGCTCACTTTCCTGCAAACATGGTCACATATTCAGATAATGAAGGGATGTGCTTGAAGAAATGAGAAGAGCCAAGTCAACAGTTAACATGTATGCGACTGAAAGTCTGGCTCAGTGGAATCGAGCATGCTCAGCTTGTTTGGGCTCCATGAAGATGTCTTTTAGCTCTTTTGCATAGTGGTTGACTTGTATGTATATTTTTCCTCCTTAATTTTAACCTTTTAAAACCAGGAACTTCCATTCCCTTTGGTAAAAACATCACAAAGACTGCCATGGTCAACGTGTATTCTATATAGTTTCATACAAAGAATAAAAGAAAGAAACTACACCTAAATATGCTTAAAGTAATTTAAGAAAATGCATAAAGTATTTTCATTAAAATAAAATATTAGCAAAAATAGAGTACATAAAACAATGTGAAGAAAGAGTAAAAACAAATGAATCCATTAATAAGATGAGATTATTCATCTTCATCCCTCTCCTTTTCCTTTTTCCTCCCTTCCCATCTCACCTTTCGCCATGCCCAGGAATAGTTAGGCCCTCTACCAGAAAACTACACCCTGGCCTGGAACTTAACAGAATTTTTCAAAACAGTTCAGTTCTGAAGACATTTTTTTGAGAACAACCCTGAAGGAAATGGATCACGGAAATAGGCTGTATCCCACATTCATGCGATGAATAGGATAAAAAAAACTTGGTTATACATCCAAGTTTCAGGAACATGATGTGATTTGATAAAATCACATTGATTGGCTTCATGTAAATTCACTTGTAGTGTTAGAGGACATTGGTGATTACTGCAACCTTAGTGATTGATTATGCTGATGTGAAAGTCTAGTGTGTTATTGTTGTAGTTGTTTGTGGTTTTCCCCCACAGTGATACCTGAGTAGAATTTAAAGTCATACTGATTATAATTTGCTTTTGTATTTGTTATAACACGTAGGTCCATCCAAAGGTAACACTAGGTGTTTTTATTGAACAACCAACTCCCTTTCTACCTCGATTCCTGAACTTACTGTTAACACTGGATTATCCCAAAGAATCACTTCAACTCTTTATTCATAATAAAGTAAGTATTTCACTCTGAGTGTTGCGGGTGGGGAATTCTTTTGAAGTGAAGTGGAAGGTTTTACTTCCATTCTATGTTAAGAATTGAAAATTATATCTAATATTAGGCTGAGCAGCATGAAATTGACAGTTTCTGTCGATCAAAATAGCTGAGTAGTAGCCATTTTCATACAGCAGGTCTGTGAAGGGTGTATGGAAGAGCTTGTGTTCCTTAGCATTAGAAAGGATTTGGGGCTTTCTTTTCAATGGGTTTCTGGGCATTGCTTATTTTCTAGCAATAATACCATAACATCAGAACTAAAACTAGAGAGGTCACTATTTCCGTCCATCTCAAAGTGGCATTAGCTTCACCAGAGGAATTTGATATTGTTATTTCCTGTAAGACATGAAGCATGCTATTTTCTATTTTTGCAGTAATAGGTGTTTTTTTTTTTCAACTATTGTCTTTTGGATGTCTCATAATCATTTATTTTTTTCTGAAGACTATTTTAAAATTTCAGAAACCCATCTTTAGTAATTTCAAACAGTAAAAATAAGACAATTGCCATCCAAAATTAATTATAGTATACATACATATAACAAACCTTTTTTTACTTTCATGGTATTATGCTTTTTGTTTACATTTTAAATGTTTTTAAGTGTCCTTAAAGTCCTTAACATTTCTGTTTGTCATTCTGTTTAAGTTAGTGTCATGCAGCCTTATGTGACAACTGGCTGTACTGTACTGTGACAGCACTTTTCAGAAGGCAGAGTAGGATGTGCTACATAAAAATCTCCTCACAGTCTGGTGCTAGAGAGAGAATCTACCTGGACTTCAATATGGCTGAATCATGCTAAATTGATGGTTTACACCACAGATGGGCTATCTGTTAATATGAATTTGTCAGACAGTCTCCATTTTACTAAAGACAGTTTTGTGTATCATTAATTGCTGTCTCTGGCTTCAAAGATTATTATTACATTTTGTTTCACACGTTGAGACTTTATGTTTATAACAGATTAACATCTATTGTATCAATAGACCTTCTTTTCTAGATTTTTTATGGCAAATGTATAAGATTCTTAGGCTACAGGATTTTTTTCTCGTTTCAGTTCAAATTCTCTTGAATGACTAGGATTCTACTAGTGTTGCAGGATTTAACCAAGGAGCAGACACTGAAATACTTTTGAAGCCGCTTCTCTTTTTGGATATTGATGTAAACTGATTTTATGTTCTTTGTGTGTGTGTGTTTGATAGTTAAGTGCATTTTCTGTAATTGAACAACTGTGAATCATGTAATTCACACTTTCAATGTGAAGCATTGCCTTTAGGTATAAAACGTGATTGTTTTCCCTCTAACTTTTTCTATTTAAAATGTTACAGGAAGTTTACCATGAAAAGGACATCAAAGTGTTTGTTGATAAAGCTAAGCATGACATCAGCTCTATAAAAATAGTAGGACCAGAGGAAAAACCTAAGTCAAGCGGAAGCCAGGAACATGGGCATGTATGTCTGAACGATGTATGCTGAATTAATGTTCTAGTAGATAACTTCATGAAAATGTTTCCCAAAATTATTCCATTAAAGCTGTAAGGCAGCTGCTTGCTGTGTGTCACAGATCAAGCTGCAGGAGTTAGTTCTGCATGGTTGTGGTTAAACAGGATGGCTGTAGAAGTTTCTTATATTTTTTTTAAAAAAACGAGTCAAAATATTAAATCACCTTATAAATTGAACTTCAGATAAAGATTGAAACAAAACAACAGATAAATGTATATTAAGGCTTCGATAGTGAGTGACTTACTTTTAAAGTCATCATTAGAAGACCCTGTAATAAAGTTCCTGTGGGGAATACAAGTGCTCCTACTTGACATGGCTAATATTGTATACTCAGAAGAGTGTTTGAAGTCTTTTAATACTTCTAATAGAATCCATGTAAAATTCTGCTCATAGAGAAGTCATGGCTTCAAAGAAAACCAGGCTGATACTGCAGACTACATTGTGAAAGCAGCTTGTGAAAAGGCAAACATTCCATGCCTTCTTATCAGGAGACATTCTTGTCTGCTGCTGAGTCAAATGCCCTTTACTCTGCAAGTCCTGCTCATAGCTAGGGGTTCTGCTTGGGATGGGCTTTTAGCACAGTCAGAAGTACCTGTCCCCCTAACTCAGTCATTAGACAGTCCCTTGGGTCCCCGTTCAGGACTTACTCTGATGGTTTGAATAACTGCTGTGAATCTTCTCATCAACTGTCATGCTTGGCACCTACTTTGAAAAATGTACTTACAAGCAGAAAGTAGCCAGCAGGGCCAGCACTGGAAAGATGAAGCAGGCAAAAGAATCCTAAGTGCAGAAGCTGTAACATGTGAAAGATTTCGCAGATCATCATGGTATCAGCAGTGGCGCAATCTTTGGTATTTCTGTTGATAACACTGCAGGCTGATGTGAGAGACCACCGCCAGTGAGCAGATAGGAGATAACTGTCTTAAAAAACATTCTGTGCAATCATGTATTAAATGTTAATACTTAAAGCACCTTTAACTTCATCTTCATAATTCCTCTCAAATTCTAGTTGTTGGTGTCTAGGTTTGTAGTATAGTGGTCTTAGCATGTACAAGGCTAAGATTAATGTCCATCACTATACACACACATGCATGCATGCACACACAGAGTAACAACAGCAAAAACATAAACCACTAAAAATTTTAATTATTTAGATATATACAGTATTTCATTTTGTGTATCTATGTGTTTGCATGTAAAAAGTAATTTCAAATATAAATAAATTGAGATAAGTTAATTTTTTCCTTTCAGAAAGCATTTGGAAGAGTCACATATTCTCATTGTTACAAGATGTTTTGTATGCATGGTATATGTGTGTGCATTAGTGTGTGCATCTATCATGTGTGTAGAAGCCAGAGTAGGACATCAGATATCCTTATCTTTCCTTATTCTCTTGAGACAATGGCTCTCCTTCCCTGGAGGCAGACTGGAAGCCAGCCAGTCACAGCCACCCCCTCTGTCTATGTCCCTATACTCCTGGGGTACAGACCTGCGTGTTGGACCATGCTGGGCTTTTTACAAGGATTTGGGGTATAAGTCCTTATGCTTGCAGAGCAAGAACTATGATACACTGAGCCATCCCCGTGGCTCTTATGTTTTTATGCCTTAAAATATATAGTGACTTAAAATATATTTCTCACTTTGTCTAAGGTTTTAGTGATGTATACTTATACATTGATGAATTAGGGATTTTCAGTATCAAGCAGTGTTGTTGGGGAAACAGTATCAGAGCATCCCTACTTATGTTTCCTTTCTGCTAATATTTCCAAACAGGAATTCTTATTGAATGCTTATTTTGTTTTCCTTCTCAACATCAGGGATTTCTGCCGTCAGGATGAACAGTGTGACTACTACTTTAGTGTGGATGCAGATGTTGTTTGACAAACCCAAGAACCTTAAAAATTTTGATTGAACAAAACAGGTACTAAGATTTAACATGAATTCATTAGTCATATGGTAGTTTCCCACATCTGTGTGGGGATACTCTCTAACTGTAATAAATCAAGGTAAGTCACATTCAGCTGTCTTCTTTACCTTGCAAGCTCCCTGTACCAAATATTCCATTAGCAGTCATAGTGTCAAAAGTGTTAAATAGTGCTGACAGTCAAAAAGTGGTTGTTTAATTGTATTTGGTGTATTTTTATATAAGCAACATTTAGTTATACTATTAATATATCCAATACTAGTAAATTTTCTAATTTTTATCATTTATAGATATTTTAAATATAGGCTCTCATAAAGCTCATCACTTACTTCATAGAGTTGTAGTTCTAAAATCAGACATTTCCAATGCTCTGATCACTCCACTGTGAGCTGTAGTAGAATTTCCTGTTTCCTGATTGTCGCTGACTGGAAAAGAAATGGAATAAAGACATTATGGATACAAGTCTTAATACAGCAACTCCTGAGTCTGTTGCTATTGCCTGGTCCTCATGGCTCACATTGGTACTGTTTGTGTGCATTAGTAATCATTTCTCACAATAAAAAAAGGAGTAGGAATTGAAATGTCAACATGACATCGTGATGTTATAAAGATGAATAGGAAGTCTGCTATGCTGCATCAGTGCATCCTGAATATGGAGACATGCCCCTAGAGAGCTGCCCAGTTTGCAGATCCAGCATGGGCTGCATAACTTGACTCAGCACACGTATTCATAACCTGAGTCAGCACCAGTCAAGGTTGAAATTTAAATTGTCATATCAACAGTCAAGAGCAGAGTATAATTGTTCTTGGAAATTGCTTGCTTGTGCTCAGCTAGTTTTTCTGTCTTTTGTTACTACCCAGGATCCCCTGTGTAAGGAATGGTACCACCCACAATAGACTGAGTCATCCCACCTCAGTTAACAATTAAAACACCCTGAGATGTCCATTGGCCAACCTGATCTAGAAATTTGTCTTTAAGATTCTTCCTTGGTGATACTAAGTTTTGTTGGGTTGAGAGTTAAAACTAACCAGCACAGATGAGTTAATTTTATAATAGTTTGGATGGTTATAATTAATTATTAGGTACTGTCCTGGTATAACATCTCATACCAGATATTAAATATAGATTCCCCTTAATATTAATAAAATGTTTTAATACCCTGAAAAATAAAATTTATTTCAAATGGAAGTCAGTTGCCTTTTTTATTCCTTACTTCTTTACAGACTTGTAAAACCAATGTTTTCTATTTGCATGGACATCTCAGTTACAAATGTTTATGTATGGTCCTCGTGGTTCTTGGTTCTGTTTCTGAGGTTTCCATGAGAGATGTGTGCATAACGATATGTGTGAGATGCAGAGGACTCCAGTGTGGGTCACATGTTCAGGATGGGATCTGTAACTTGGAGCTTCTGTCACCTCTCTGTTCTCCCTTTATTTCTTGCTCCCCATTTCACTTCTTTGGTATAAGAGAAGTTATCTCCCCCAGATTGTATCCTCATGTTTTCCATTTCTTAAAAAACATTGGTGCACAGAGCAAGCAAGCTTTGGTTTCTAAGTTTCAGAATCCCATGCAGGGAATGCTGCCTTATAACATTCACGAGTACATTATGAGAGGGACAAGAGGAAAAGTGTTTCAAGGTCTCTCTGCTTTTATAACCTTCTCCAAAGTTAGACACTGAGATGCATTGGAGGCCTCTCAAAGTCCCATCTCTCAGCACCATCGAGGTAACAATTAAATTTAAACTCTAGTTTCCAAGGGGACTTTCAGTTCCAGGCAAGCGTCTCTGTTTTGTTTTCTGAAGTGAAGGATGACGTATCCATTGCTGCGAGGCCAGCTTACAACTATAACCCAGTTTTAAAAGTCATAAAATCCTAGAGACAGAGGTAAAGTGATTAGGGTTTGTTTTAGGAACATTACCTCGTCAGTGTCTTTGCCCATCTGCATGTGTTGTTTTTCATTCAACAAATATTCTAATACTGTAGAGTGTTCAGTTGGCCAGCTAAACTAGAATTCAATTTAAACACAATGAAACAATTTAGTTTTACTCTCTCCAGTGTAACTGACATGCTGTTAAAAAGTTATTTAATTATTTTGTTAGCATTTTCAATAAATTTTCCATTTTTGCTCTTTTTAATTAACATAACTGAAATTTTTTGTATCTATTGAAGAAAATATGAAGGGATTTATTTTTATTTACATATTATATATGACTCTATATGTATTTGTTATGTTTGTTATAATATGTTCAATGAATTTCATCATGTTATATGTCTTGCAAAATACACAATTCCAATGAACATTTAAAAGTTAATAATGCTATGGGTTTCCTTTTTTAGGAAGATCATTGCTCCTCTTGTGACACGTCATGGAAAATTGTGGTCCAACTTCTGGGGAGCACTGAGTCCTGATGGATACTATGCTCGCTCTGAAGATTACGTGGATATTGTTCAGGGGAACAGAGTGTGAGTTACTTAATTAATCTTTTCATATGCAATATAGTGATGATATCTTATTAATATTACTTGAAAATTATGTCTTCATTTTGGTTAGTATAAATTTGAGAACTTGGAGATCACTTACAGTTACATAAAAACTTTTTTTTTAAGTTAGAAAGCAATCTGCATGATTAATGGGACGGCTTCATTGTTTTATGATAATACTTGGTTTCCATGTATACATATCTAGTGTATAGAGGGTAGAGCTCTTTCCTAAAAGTTGGAAAAGAGTTTAGTTTACCTAATTCATTTAATGGCTCCAATAAAACTTGCCTTTATTGTCTTTAAAATTTATAAATACAGAAATAATAATGCAGAAAACCAGAACTTCCCAACATTCCCAATGGCTGGAGGTGATTTTGTTGATGATGGTACTAGCTTTTGGTTTGTTTTGTTATCTTTGTGTATAAGAGCTAATGTGTACATAAAAAGGTAGGAAACTTCACCAACATTCAATTGTCATCTTTTATATGTTTAAAAAAATACACATGCTACAAAGTACAAGTATACAAGTAATATATACTTTCTAGATGATAGCTGACATTTTCTAAAATCAAAAAAAAATTATTCTGTCAAATATCAAAAGAATTTTGTTAAGGAAATGCTAGGCAAGAATGTC
This sequence comes from Mastomys natalensis, assembly GCA_021653895.1. NCBI lineage: Eukaryota > Metazoa > Chordata > Mammalia > Rodentia > Muridae > Mastomys > Mastomys natalensis. The sequence goes on from JAJTUV010000572.1 coordinate 409,200, forward strand.
GCTCTTTTTTTCCCAGATGATGGGCTAGCATGCCTGAGTCTTAAGTGCTTTGTCTTAATTATCAAACTCATCAGCTCAGTTCAAAAGGGGAATATACTCTGACACCATAAAAAGGTGCCTTATCCTTAGAGGTCTGCCAGAGTCTGACACATACAGAGGTGGATGCTCACAGCTAACCATTGAGAGATCATGGGGTTCCCAATGGAGGAGTGAGAGAGAAGACTGAAGGAGCTGAAAGGGTTTGCGGTCCCATGGGGAGAGCAACAATAGCAACCAACCAGAGCTCCCAGGGTCTAAACCACCAGCCTGGGAGCACATAGGGAGGAACCCATGGCTCCAGCTGTATATGTAGGGGAGGATGACATTGTCAGGCATAGGTGGGTGAGGAAGTCCTTGGTCCAGTGAAGGCTGGATGCCCCAGTTTGGGGGAAATCTTGGGTGGGGAGGTGGGAGGGTTGGTGGGGGCATATCCTCACAGAAGCAGGAGGAGGGGGGATGGGACAGGGGGTTCCTGGGTGAGTGGGGAATGGGGAAAGGGGATTACATCTGAATATAAATAAAATATCCAATTAAAAAAAGAAAATTTGTGAAAAAAAAGGTGCCTTAGATTAAATACATCATATTTTCCTGTGGAGCTTCTTCCACACAGATTTAAGGAAAGTTCAATCCGTTTCTTGAGAACACCATTTTAGGGTTCTTATTTTATGTTTATTTATTTTTTATTTATTTATTTTTACTGTGATTGGATGCATGCCCTCAGTCATAGTGTTTACAAAGTACTGTGGTATAAATAGTTCTATGACCTGAGTCTTGGCTGTGATGTCTGCTTTAGGGACTTATGCCAGCTAATGCTAGCACACCTCTGGTTCTGGGTGAGTGCGTTTGCTATCAGATGTTCACTGTTAAACAGAAAATATTCTTTACAGTAGACTATCGTGACATAACTGTAACAATGATGCCATGTAACAACAGCTAGATACAACCTAAATTAAAGCCTATCTAGGAATAATAATCTCTCCTAAACCTCATTAGGATACATGTATATAAAAATTCATATTTGTTAAACATCATTATATGCTTTACCAGCTGAATAATTTATATATACAAATCCTGAACATGTACAAAGCATTTATTTTAAAATGTAAGCATGACAAACGATTTTTGTATGTGTGGTATTTTTGGAATGTATTTCTTTCTTTTTTTTTTTTTTTTTCACTTTTAGAGGAATCTGGAATGTCCCATACATGGCTAATGTGTACTTAATTCAAGGAAAGACACTCCGATCAGAGATGAACGAAAGGAACTATTTTGTCCGTGATAAACTGGATCCTGATATGGCACTTTGCCGCAATGCGAGAGATATGGTAAGATCCCTAGCTGCGCTTCCTGCAGCTTTCTGATGAGACGCTTGCTTTTCAGTCCACGTGTCACTGTATTTGGATGCCCTTTTCTCCCTTATTTGTAAATACTAGCCAATTTTTTTGATCCTATGGTTTTTGGAGAATAATTTGTGAACGTTTGGAAAATAGATTTTTTAAATGTTAGACTAGACTTGTCTGATAAGCAGCCTAAAAAGATTTTAGTAAAGGCAGAATTAAGAGTAAGTTTGGGCTTTTAAGAATACTATGTTTACTCACATTTGAAAATTTTTAACTAGCAAAATCAAATTTAGTTAATATTAATTTGAATGAAATTTATACACTTCATAAGCATATAATCTTCTTGTGAAATCACTGACTATATTTTTCTGAGTGTACTCTATAGTATTAGTGATGGTATACTCTTTTGAAGTGGCTCCCTAACTATAAAAATAGTATATTTAATATATGTGCAGGTGATGATACATCAGTGTTTTAGAAATGTACTTTGATAATAAAGTATAAATGGTTATAGAAAATAATTTTTCAAAATTCATAAATATGTTTTCATTTAGAAAACATATTTATAAGATTTTCTGTTTCAGATACTGTTTTTTGTTCCTCAATTTACATAATCAGTCACAGCCTTAGGGATATCAGAAAAGTTGGCAAGTGTTTTTTCCTTAGTTTAACAAGGCATGTGTTCTGATGTGTGTGTACCGCCTGTGTATCTGTGTGCACCCTCATTGACCACCCGCAGGGCCTTCGATTTGTTTGTGTGCTCGTGTTTGGCTGATTTCACTCTACAGCGCACCCGGAATGGCCTCTTACTCAGTTTTTTCCTTTGTCTTGACTATGTGTCTCATGAAGTTTTGCTAAGGAATGAGCTTGGGTATGTGTTTCACCAACATGTTAAAGGAAAGCAGCGGGGAAGGCTTGACGTTCCTGTGTGCTCTGTAAGCTTTGCTTGTTCTGCATGTTGTCTAGGAAGGGCATTTCACAGTGTCAGCTTTTACCCGAGCTGCTATATTTATTTACCAAGCTGCCTCACACATGAGTGTGCAGACCAACTGACCTGATGCTTCTCTTCATTTTAGACCTTACAAAGGGAAAAAGACTCCCCTACTCCGGAAACATTCCAAATGCTCAGCCCCCCAAAGGTGTCTTTTTTATTTATTTTTTACTAAGTTTTCTTTATGTGATTATGTTAGATACGCTATGTTGAGTGGCAGTAAAGCCACCCCATAATAGCCTCTTTTGCATTGATTGGTAAAATGTTGATACTCATGGGATCCTACCTGTATGTGTGTTGTGGGCTTTTGGAGGAGTGTTGCTGGAGGATCCGCTCTTGGTTGATTAAAGTAGTTTACGTTCTATAATTAGCCGGTGAGAGAAATAACCTCAGATACTTACTGTTGTAAGGTTTTGGGGTGCTGTAGAGAGGAGAAGGAAGTAGGTTTAAAGTAATCTCCATTTGAGATGAGACTTGGGCATTTGCTGATGTGTTTGTTTGCCACTAATACTTTTATAACAAAAACAGGTGCAAAGAGACATCCTTGACCCAGTGGTGTCTGCCACACTGACTGGGTTTAGGGCAAGGACAGGAGAAGTCCCTCTTAGACCCTTCTATTGCGTACAGAACTGTGTGGGTGCTGAGGCAGAACCATAGAGGAGTGCAGCACTGAGCAAGAACTTCTGATGCCCTGAGCTTCCATAAAATACATGTTTCTTTGAAAGGAAATGAAGAGACAAAGAAGACACACTTGATTGCCTGTTGATGTCTGAATTGTTTTCTGCTTTCCCCCATCTGTGTCTAGGATTACTGAGAAAGTAACAGAGCGGCCTAGCCGCCCAGTTCTCTTCTTCTTTTCAGTTGACTTTTAGTGCTATTAGTTTTGTGTGTTGTGTGAATTTATAACAATTTATTTATTTTAAATAATACGTGTTTTATGAAAATTAAAATGTGTGTTTACAGATGAAGTATTATAAAAATTGAAATTAATGCATTCTATGTATTTTTCCCATAATTAGGTGTTCTGTACTTTGAGATTAATACTGATTTCTTTGGTACATAGGGTGTGTTTATGTACATTTCCAACAGACATGAATTTGGACGGCTGTTATCAACTGCTAATTACAACACTTCCCATTTCAACAATGACCTCTGGCAGATTTTTGAAAATCCTGTGGTATGTTCATGTTCAAGTTCAAATCCCTTGTTGCTTATCTTCCCATCACATTAAATGGACATAAACTGTGCACTGATATTGACACATACATGTTTTTAAATGGGTACAATTAATTGTGTTCTATGACCTGCAGTCGTTCTAAACTCCACCAAGAACTTTTTAAAATTAAGACACAATTAAAAGAAAGGAATTTATCAGTTTCTTTGCTTTCTCCCAGTACTAACCATAATTTTAAAAGTATTAATAGCATACATATTTTCAAAACGGGAGAAAAAAGAAAGTCCTTAGTAACTTGGGGTTAGAACTCTCCCCTAGCATGCAAAATGCATTAGGTTCATCCACAGGTGTGCCCACCCCACAATCACACACCACCACACACACACACACACACACACACACACAGAGGGAGAGGGAGAGAGAGGATGATATCACAAGTTAGTTTGGAAAAACACCCAGTATTTAATTAAAGTTACTTAGTTCCTAATAGTAAAGTGTTCTGACAGTTTTGTAAATGTATACTAAGATTGCCAGAGGACAATGCAGAGTAAAGCTTTCTCCCATATGAGGTAATGTGCTCTTAAGTTGAAGCAATTTGAGTCAGATAGTCATAGCTGCCAGTTTTGAATTACAAGGACCTTGTTCATCAGTAGCATTGGCACATCTATCCACTAGGAAAGCTTTCCTCAATAGTCATTTTCGGTACCTTCTTAAGATCTCTTTCCCTTGCCAACAGTAAGTTTTAAATTACAAAGACTCCGACCTCCTGCCGGGAGTAGTCTTTGATTTTTGGAAAAATAGCAGGATTCCAGAAAGAGCAACTTTGAACACTGAGTCCTCTGTTGGATTAAAAAAAAAAAAAAAAAGAATATCTTTTTGGTATTCTGGCATTTCAAAGGTACATTTGTCTTATTTTACCTGTATATCTTAAACTTTAATTAGGTAGAACTGGAAATGGTTTTCTTTCCTTAAGGAGAGAATACAGTACATGATTAACTTGGGTTCTGGATTTTTGAGTTTTGAGGGACAGCATTACTTGGTTACAGCTTTAGTGCCTGCCCTTCACTGTCTGTATTGTGTAGAACTCAGCTGTCCTGAGAAGTCATGGTGAATTGAATGTGCTGACCTTCCCATGGTCTTGCTCATTCTTTCACGCTTCAGTCTGAAGATGCTCGGTGACAGAATACTTAGAGATTTTCCCATTTCAGAATTTCTAAAAGATAAGTGAGATTGATATAATTGACTTAATGACTAGAAAGTTGTTTTCAGATGAAGAGTTTGTGTCAGTGACCAATATAAAAAACATTAGGGACTTTAACATCAACAAATTAAAAATGATGGCCCAACCCAACTGGAATGTGAGGTTTTTTTCCTACCCTTAACGCTCTGAGCTACATTCTCAGTTCTGTTTTTTATGTTTACACCCCACATGTTTAATTTCCTAAAAATTGCATTCAAATTTATCCATCATAATATTGTTTAATTTTTAATAGCCTGAGACATGAAGCTTTATAGATAAAAGCCTTGGTTTCATTTGGTGTACCCATACATAGAATCAGGCCAAGATTGAAATATAAACTGGTTTCTGAAAATTACTATTTCTAAAAATAGGAGTTTTCAGAAACTTACAAGTTTTTGAACTTATAAGTTATTTGAATATTTTTATAATGTATATACTTATTAATGGAAGTTATTTGTTTAAATGTGTTCTTTTTTTCTTAGGATTGGAAGGAAAAATATATAAACCGTGATTATTCAAAGATCTTCACTGAAAATATAGTCGAACAGGTCTGTACTAATAATTCTAAGTTGTATAATGGTTTTCCTATAATGTCCACAAAATGTTATGCAGTACTACATTAGCAGAAAATTTAAATACGGAGAAAGTATTGGTTGGGTACTATGCATAAGGTTTACTTATAGCTTTTAGTCTTCTTAATGGAGCCAACCATTAAGACTTCATTGTGTTTGAAAACATGCAGATGTACTTCTAGATGCTAGAGCTGCCTCAGGCCACTGAAGTTGGGGGACTGTTGATAGACTGTGGTGCAGTGGAACCTTGTCTTGGAAAAAAACAATGAATTCCCTTTCTTAAACAGTCTTTACTCAGATCTATTAAAAAATGAACTAGATTTCAGTGTTCAAAACTCTTATTCAAATTTGTTTCTGAGGAAGTTTCACCAGGTCTATGATACAACATTGTTTTATGGAGCAAGAAGAAGAAAGCACACTACCAATTAAACAATGATAAAATGATTTTCTAGTGAAGATTTTTAAGAAATGCATACATATCAAGAGCTATTGCTCCATCTTCTAATGGCATGCTGTATTGTAGCCTTGTCCAGATGTCTTCTGGTTTCCCATATTTTCGGAACAAGCCTGTGATGAGTTGGTCGAAGAAATGGAGCATTATGGCAAGTGGTCCGGGGGAAAGCATCACGTGAGTTGTAATGTGCACAAAGGAGTAAAATGGGGAGGGGAGGGGTAGACATTCAGAGATATTTCAGAGGACATGCCCTTTATTTGATAAATGTCTCTGGGGTCTTGAGCTAATTGAATTAGCCATAAAGAAACTTGTATGCCTAATTTTACTAATTGCTAATTGTTTTAACTCACTCTGTTCCTGGGTCCCTTTTTAATGTATGAGAGTAATTCTCTTGTGTATCCATGAAGGATCTGTGCCCCCAGACTGGAAGCGGTAAGGAAATCCATGTGTTCACTTGTCAGTGTTCCAAGGACAGTCTTTATTCCCTGTGCTTATTGTCCCAGCACACTATACTGAAATGCTAAGACAGTCATGCATTTGACCGTTAGCATGGTGTGTGTGTGTGTGTGTGTGTGTGTGTGTGTGTGTGTGTGTGAAATAGTGCAGCAGAATCTGTAATTCTGCTTTTTATTTACATTCAGTTAAGAAGCTTGGCAGGAAGTAATACAAGTCATTGATGTCTCTTTAAGAAGCCCCAGGGACAGCTTGCTCATTAACAGTACAGTGAAATGTTAGTGGGATAGTTTGGCACCTTAACTCCATTGGCCCAGCTTGGCTCACAGTTATGTAGCTGACCAGGAAGGCAGGCGTGCTTTCAAGATATGAGGGAGAACTCGAGGTCTAACAATAGTGGTGTGATGGTGAACAGATGCTGAAAGCCCTGGGTTTCACCAAACGCAAGAAGGGCGGCAGGGGCTCTGGTCCAGAGAGCACACAGTGGGATCTACCATGAGGCTGATTGTAAAGTTATTTTCAGGGGTGCTATGAAGATTTACAAAGTCTACTTTAATAGTCTATCTAATAAGTAGAAAAAAAAGTGTTTTCCGACTGAAGCTTGCTTCACCACTGACACATGCATATTATGTGCAAAGCTGTGTTACCTAAATTAACTTGGTCCTCTTGCAACTGAAACAGATGGCACACTGTAATCAAACAGCTGTTTATTTTATTATGGTTCTTGATCGAAAACAATACCAAGATGATAATCAATACAAATCGTCTTGATTTATTAATGTTATTTCCAGGATAGCCGTATATCTGGTGGTTATGAAAATGTCCCAACGGATGATATTCATATGAAGCAGATCGATCTGGAGAACGTTTGGCTTCACTTTATCCGTGAGTTCATTGCTCCAGTCACACTGAAGGTCTTCGCAGGATATTATACGAAGGTAGTTGTGCTGTTCTTCCTGCCTGTTCCACGCCTACCAGTTCAGGCGTGAATATGCTCTTGTGTGTTTTCACTGTTAAACAAGTCTCCTGCATTGATCTTCTAGGGATTTGCACTGCTAAACTTTGTAGTAAAGTACTCACCTGAAAGACAGCGCTCACTCCGTCCCCACCATGATGCCTCAACATTTACCATCAACATTGCTCTAAATAATGTAGGAGAGGATTTTCAGGTAATTGTGACAAACATATGAAAAAGTTTTAGGAGCTGTGTTATTACGGAAAAGGTTCTGCTGATAGTTGTTTTTTGCTTGGTGTTTAGATGGCACAGTTTGAATATTGCCACTGATTAATAATGTGTGTGTTTGTGTTTAACTTTTTTAGGGAGGTGGATGCAAATTTCTAAGGTATAATTGCTCTATTGAGTCCCCACGAAAAGGCTGGAGCTTCATGCATCCTGGGAGGCTTACACATTTGCATGAAGGACTTCCTGTTAAAAATGGAACAAGATACATTGCAGTGTCATTTATAGATCCCTAAGTTATTTACGTAACTTCAACTGAATGGCTCTTTGAGATGGATGACTGGTGTGAACATGTCTCTGAAGTTGTACTTGAGAAGACAAGAGGAATATTTAAATAATGTCAACAGAACAAAGTCACTTTGGGCCAAACATTTGAAAACTTTTTATGTAAAATTGTGTGATGTCTCTTAATGTCTGCTCTGAGCCTTAAAACACAGGTTGAAGAAGAAAAGAAAGGAAAAAAGTGAAAGTTGGTATTTATTTCTGTACTTTGTCTTTGAAAATAATGACAGTTTATAAAATGTTTAGGTACAAAGGCATAAATGATAAGTAAGCCTGGTAATATTTTCTTATTTAAGAAGAACCTGAGAAGATTTTATTTATCAGTGGGGAAGTATAGAAAATAGAAAATGGTTCTAAATGAAAATTAGCAAATGTGGAAGCCCGGGATTCTGATGCTTACTGAATTTATATGTAATTATTAAGCCACGTTGACCTCTGTGTAGGTCTGTTTTTCAGTAATTAGGAAGAAAACCCAAAGAAAATATTGCACAAAGGTTTTCCTCAAGAAACCTAGTGCAGATAGCCAATGGAAGCATATCCATTGGAAAGAAACTTAGCGTGTGAGGCAGATGTTCATTTTTGTTGGGAATTGGGCCCCTGTGTTCCTCCAGGGCAAGCTCTCAGGGGAAGCTCATGTCTTTCTGCTTTATGAAGTGCTTCAAGCGTCAATTCCAAGTGTCCTTATGTCAAGCAGGATTTGTTTCCTTCTGGGTTTTTTCCCCCTAATTGTAGAAAATAGTAAGGAAAAATAACAATTTCTTTGAGATTAGAAGTAAATTTTACTGTTATTTTAAAAGCTTAAGTACTTGAATTTTATATCAGGAAAATAGTTTTTGAGCCTGTTCCTTACCTTTGACCCTCTTAGTAGTTGGTCTCTTTTTTTTTCTTGGGGGAGGGGCTTTATTTTCCTTCACCATAATCTATTTTCTCAATCTTAGTCTCCTTATTACTTTCCCTCTACCCTACTTTTTAAAACTTCCCACAGCAAAATTTTTTATTTCAATTTTTAATATTTCTCTGAATGAGGTTTAAATATCTTTATTAAAGCTACTGTTTTTAATTTAAAGGTTAAACTTGAAGAAAGTCTTTATTCACGGTGCCAAAATTCATTTTTCTAACTCTGTGTGTTAGAAAATAATGAAAAATAAAATAATTTAAAATAAACATTGTGCTTTTCTGTATTATTGGTGATTATTTATATTAATATTATTTACAAGTGAACATATTATAAACTAATCTGAAAGCATATCTGAATATAAAGGCTATAAATATTTCATTTACATTGATGGTTTAATATGTATATCAATTACCTAAATTTTAGATTCAACTGTATTTTTTTTCTACTCTTACAGTGATGGGTCGTCTTACAGTGATCAGGAAGATGATATAATTCATTTTATAGGAATGCAAATGAAAGCCATACATTTAATCAGTCTGTATATTTGTCTAGTTGTAGTTTCAAGTCTCTGAAGCCAAGCAACGAGAATATGATGATTCTGCTCTAGTGCTCACTAGGAGACGGATATGAGAAGTAAAGAAGTTGGGTTCCCTCCTTGTGCTCTTCTTGGTGGCCCTAAACATCCAAAGTAGATCAACCAGATTGAGCAGGTGTTTTAGCAATGATTTATTAATCTAATTTCACTTCAGGCAGGATGTTCACAATACATAGATCTGGTCTGGCAGTGGCGCCATCCAGCAGTCTCTAAAGGACTTGCTTTCTGCAGGCTAGCCTAGGACACATGCTACATTGTCGAGAAGGGGCCAGATGCCAAGCTGTGTGACACGTCAGGCCATGTTTCCAGAAATTGAATAAAGACAAAAGATTAGCAAATTTTCTGGTTTTATTTTTCATCTCACTTTAATGAAACAATACACAGTGTATATTAGAATCATAATTAGTGAGATTAAACCTTTCAAAAGTAGATCATACAAGTTAAAGATGGGGAAATGTAGGATTGGGTAGGTGGAGAAAACAGACTATTGAGACACTGATGGGGAGAGTTCCCAGAGTCATGATTCATGCATTCTTTTTAGGACTAGCAAAATGACAGGTGTCTCTGGAAGAGAGGTGTCTGAGGAAAACATCACGCTGCTGTAGTGCATGGAAAACTCTCTTTTCTCTCTCTCTCTCTCTCTCTCTCTCTCTCTCTCTCTCTCTGTGTGTGTGTGTGTGTGTGTTGTGAAATGTTCTAGAAAAGAGCATAAAGGTGTGAGAGCTTGGATTTTGTGCTTTTGTTGTTTCCTTACAACTGAAATTTTTCAATATGTAAATGTCATTTAGGCATTACTGGAAGAAAACACACAAAAAATACCATTTACTTGTGTAAGATGAGGGGGCTTTCAAATCCTCATGATAGTTATTTTGTTCCAAGTTACTTTTCTCCTTTTCTTATTTCTTTGTCTTCCTTCCTGTTTGAAACCAGAACTTCTTGCACACTCATGTTCAATAGACACCTCTCATGTCTGCTTTTGCTTAATAGTTAATGCACAAGGGACTCAGTATAAATATTGTCCCCTAGAACAGATCACTATATTCTAGTACTTCAGCCTCTGTTCTGCTTTACCTTTAAAAATAACTAACATCTTATTGGTAATTTTATAGAGTAGAAATTTGGAAAAGCACATATATATGTAGTAAATGAGATTCTTAGTGACAGAAGGAGCCCACATTCCTGCTAGTTTGCCTGCTGGCAAAGCACTAGAGCACATTTTTGGTGTTAGTGTTTGGACATGTCATTCATTCTGAGTTTGGGACCATTTACACACTGCATCTCTTTAAATTGCAGACAAATCTAATAGAATTTAAAATTGCTGTTCATGGTGCTGAATCAGTCTTTGTAAATAACTTCCTTTCACTAGATGTTGTTTTGGGGAAATTAAATTATTTAGGACAGCATGAAAGCAGGCTCTGTCAGCACTGTTTTGCTGTGGCCTTTCAGAGAAAAAGTACAGACTTGGAATTGCTATTAAAAAGACATTGGAAGAAAACATAGAGGCTGTGTGTGTGTGCGCGTGCGCGAGTGTGTGTGTTGTTGTGTGTGTAAGAAATGAGTTTTGATTCAAATTAAGAAATAATAAGAGAAAACTACTTGGACACATGCTTCCAAAATGCAAACTGAGCTGTGGACTGGGCTTGGAGCCCATTGGAAGAACTCTTGCCATAGATATACAAGACCCTGTGTTCAGTTTTGAGAGCGGTTTTGTGCTATCAAATTTACGATGTTCATATTTGTATATTAAGAAACCAATTAACATGTTCTGTCGTTACCAAAAAAATAAGTGACTACTTTTGAATATTAATATTCTTTGTAAATTAGGAATTTCTGCCTATGTAATAGTAAAAAACACGAATCATTAATTCAAAATTTGCCATAGCATGCCATAAGGGTTACTGTGGGGGTCCCCGGTTCTGGAGGGTGTCCCACGATGATCTCCCGGCTGAGGACAGAGTGAGAGCAGGGAGGGTGCTCTACCCACGTCTCTGCTGTCTGTTGGTCTTCACCCAGCCTGGTGTGAGAGGTCTGGGCCAAAAGGGTGACTCCCAGGCGCTGCACCTGTCTCTCCACGCTGAGCCGCCCAGGCTGGGCCGATAGAAGCCGGCTAGCAGCTTGGTGCCCCAGGAAGGTTCCGGGAGAGCGGATCTCTCCCCAAGTGTTATAGCTCTTGAGACAAAGACCCCAGGACACCAAGATGATTCTCGAACACACACTTTTACTTCTCCCGAATAGAGCCTTTATATACAGTTTCAGGGTGGGTTAGGGTCTGACAGCAGATAACGCTTATTGGCTTGGTCGGAGAGCTTGGAGATACCTCATCTGCATGTGGGTTAGGGTCTGGCAGATAATGCCTATTGGCTTGGTCGGAGAGCTTAGAGATACCTCATCTACATGTGGGAGGGCCTGAGGCACTTTTCCTCGTGACTGATAGTCATAGACCTCTTTGGGAGAGGCTGTGGAGGGCCGAAGCTGAATGAAAAGAACCAGGGCCTGGGGGCAGCGCCGAACACCTGCCGTCCTGGTAAAGGTCCGGGGTTCAAGGCTTGCTCAACCAGGCACCCAGCTGCTTCCCACAGCCCACCGCCCCACAGGTTACCATTTCCAAACCGCATTCTCAAGTAAATGTTATTTTGTCACTGAGAATGAAGGCATAGAGTAGGTTTCCTGTAAATTTGTGGTAGATAATAAACTGCTTTGTGCATAATTGCACATTAACTTTTAGAGTAATTTTTAAAGGCGTTCCTTACAGTGTTCACTGAACTTTGAGACTGTAATAGGATCTCTGAAGAGATCACGTGCGTCCGCTAGAGCTCAGAACAGCCAGGGCAGTACTGAGCAAGCGGAAGTGTATTTGATACTGAGTGTCAGTGGTACATAATTGATTAATTGGAAAGTATATAGTTTCAAAATTAAGTTAACCTCTTGCATTGTGTTTTACTAAAGAATTCTCATCTGGGTTTACATAGTTTGTATTTGCAAACTATGACATCACAGCTCCACCTTGTGGCTAGCATCCACGGATGATAGAGTCTAAACAGAATGCAAAAACTTGAATTTTCCTTTAGTTATTTCCAAGCGTTTTTTTTTTTTTTCCTTAAAGCTAGTACAAATGAAGGTTGCAGAGATGGTTTTTAACAGTTCTTTTTAAACATTTTGCTGCCCTTTATATCAGTGTTTTTAAAGGAGTAATTTCAACTTTATTTTCAAAGAATAGACATGCTTCCAGTTAATGCTAATGAAATACTTTGTCCTCAATTCTAACCTGCACTGTAGGCTTCTCATTTAAGTTCAATCTCTATTAGTAACTGCTAGAGTGTGTTACTAATAAAGCTTGTATAGAATATGTCAGATGCAGGTAAATTTGATAAATATTGGATTACACAAGTTGTAGCTATACCACCACAGGAAGAGGTACATAGGATTATACAAAGGAAAAATTCTGTACTTATACTGTGTATGAAAAAGAAATAAATAATAACTGAGGGCTCATCACAAGGCTGATGGGTATAACCTTAAGGACAAGTTATGTAGTTAAAAAATAATAGAAACTTGGTGATTAAGACTGAAAGTTACAATGTCTGCATTTTTTGACATTAATGATGTTCTTGTAAATGGAATGAGGTTGGCAAGTAGTTCTCAGGTATGTCTGCATTTCATGTTCACATATTCACAACCACCCTTTTCTTGTGCCTTGGCTATTTGACCCAACCAAAGGGATCCAGCTCACTCTGCAGGAATGATTCTCAACCTTCCTAATGCCGTGACCCTTAATGTAGTTCCTCATGTTGTGGTGACCCCCAACTATAAAATTATTTTTGTTGCTACTTCATAACTATAATTTTGCTACTTTTATGAATCATGATGTAAATATTTGTGTTTTCTGATGGTCTTAAGGTGACCCTTGCGAAAGGGTCATTGGACCACAAAGGGGTCAATGAACCACAGGTTGAGAACCACTGCTCTAAGCTGATATCTGTACACTCATCTCAGAACCTCAAGGACAAGGAATGGCAACTGCAGGTTATTATGAGGAGTGGATGCTGTGGCAGTGACCATCCAGAGCTTGTCCTGAATGGGTACTGACATGGGCCCTTGTGGAGTCACTGCCCTCCACATCAAATTCCATGTGGACACTCTAGAAAGGAAAGAAATCCTTCCCAAAGTGGTAGCATAGCTTGCAGGTTTAATTACAGAAGAACTTACAGCTTTAGTTCTTTGGACAGTGACTCTCAGGGAAATCTCTTCAGACTCCAGCTGCTGTGTTCATTACAAGCTCTCCCAGCAAAGCCGAGCACCCACCAAGCCATTTCACATGTTAAGAGACAAGGGTCAGCAGCGGATAACACTGCAAGCCACTAAGCTTCCATGGGAAGCCCTCTAAGTGCTCAATTTACTTACATTTCCCTTAAGACCCTGAGCTTCCCAAGGACAGAAATGAAGGCTCCACCCTCAACAGATTTTCCAGTTCTGGAGCCTCTCATACATTCTGGCCTCCCAGTCTGAAGTCTACTAAGTGCTTAAGTGTGAGTAATTGGGAGGTGCTTTTATTTCTAAAATTTTATTGTGTTTGAACCAGTATTTGCTAGAGGCTTGGGTGAGGCAGATGCTTTGAACCTAACAGGTTCGTTTTGGAAAATGCATGGACTTTTTACTATGTACAAGATGAAGATGTTGCGTCTGTCCCTGAATAGAGCTTTGTACATATCGTCCAAGTAGGAGAGAGTGATGCATTAGGACAATATGAAGAAATCGGGTCTCTACTCTCATGATTATTCAGTTTATGAGTGACTTGCTTACTGGCAGCATGTGGTAAACTTCCAATAGTCATTTTAAATCAAATGAATTGGTGTTAGATATCTTCAAAAAGAGTGTATTTATATGTATTTCAAAAAATGCTGTACCTATATCTAAGAAGCTCCCATTTAATCATCTAACTCTGAAGTAAAATATAGTTCTAAAATAGCAACCAGTGAAGAGAGTGGATTCAGATGCTGAGGCTGAGAGTGGCCTTGACGTGTTTATTACTGCAGCCACATGGTTACCCTGGTTACTGATGGCATTGCTCATTCCACTTGGCTGGCTGATTTGACCAAACATCATTTCAACATCTTTTCAGACTGGTCTGCGAAATGGGATAAATACTATTTAGGAGAGTTAACACTAGAGTAATGTTAAAAGAAAAGGAAGAAATAAAAGGCTAGAACTTACTGACTCTTTTGTTTGAAAGGTATATATTAGTGAATCATATAAACTTAGACAATAGTAATTTTTTAAAAAGTATGAACATGTTATTTTTAACTGTACAATTGCTATACGTGAGTTGGTCATGTGTAAAGGGAACTTGCAGTGAATTCAAGGGTAAAGTATTGATGAAGATGGTAGAGTAGGCAGGGCTCAGGAAATATGATTACTTTTATTCATTGTGTGTGTGTGTGTGTGTGTGTGTGTGTATGTGCGCACGTGTGCGACTGTGTGTTGAGACAGTCTATGTAGTTTCAACTGTTCTGAACCTAGCTAAAATTAGCTATGTAAATCAGGCTGGCTTCAAACTCTGCTTGCCTCTGCTTTCTGAGTAGTGGGATTAAAGGTGTGGGCTACCACTGCTAGAGGAATAATCTGATTTTATTATCTATGAGATATGGTGAAAAATTGACAGGAACTCATAGGTAGCTTGTCATTGGTTAAATAGCTCTCCTCTACTAATTTGGGACGTTTGTCATGGCAGTGTTTTTGGATAAGAGTGTTTGTAATACATTTTGTAAAATTTTAGTCCATTGTTAAACTATTTCAGGTCTAAAATGACACAACAACTAATTTTTAAAATACATAATTGTCTGTGACATAGGTGATGGCTCTCAGATGCTTATGGCCCTGGATGATGGTTGATAGCTCACTTTTGTGATAGTTACAGGTAACCATTGGGTCCTAATGTGCTTCCAGATTCCCTGCCTTGTCACAGGTGAGATCATGTGACTCTGTAGATCACTCCCAAGACAAGCATTTAGCACCCATTTGGGATCCCCTCTAAGCCATGTACACTGAGAGGCCAGATCTTAGAGTCACTCTGAAATCAGTAAATTTGAGAGCTGCAAGACCCAAGACATTTGTGTGAGAACTGAAGTTGATTTATGTAAATTAAGTAACTGAGACTTTGCAGTTTGCCAAACAGTTTATTGCAGTGTAACTGATGTTCTGAATGAGATGTCCTGTGTGTTCTGGAACATTTGAATAATTGATCCCCAGTAGGTGGTACTGTCTGGGGAAGATTAGGAGGTGTGGATAAAATATGTCACTGAGTCAGGCTTTGGGAATTCAAAATCCTTCCACCATTCCCAGTTCATTCTCTCTGTCTCTCTTTCTGTCTCTGTCTCTCTCTCCCCCTACCGTGTCCCTCCCTTTCTCCCCCTCTCCTACTGCTTGCTGCTTGCAGTTCTAGATGTGAGTTCTTAGCTGTTCCTGCCTCCCTCGTCTTCCTGCTACCATGCTTCACCACTCTTGAGGGTGATGGACTCTTAGTCTTCTAGAACCCTAATCCCAAATAAACCTTTCCTAATATAAGTTGCCTTGGTCATGATGGTTTTTCACAGCAACAGAAAAATTCGGTAACATAACAGTCTGTGAAAAGAGAAAAGATATAAATGGATAGTCACTAGCTGACCAATTTAGTTTTTTTTTTTTTTTTTTTTTTTAACTTTTGATGATTCAAAAATAATGCACATGAAGTATAAAAATGTTGCAGTTTGATCTTTTTTCAGGTTGATGCACATAGTACTGCCTCCATGCTCCATGTCAATGTTCTGGGCTTCCCAGGAAGCCTGGACTCACAGCTGGTGCTCTGCAGTGCTGTGTTAGGATGTCAGGCTTGGACTAAGTGGACTTGCAACTTAAGTTGAACTTTTCAATTTATTGTGTGTTGGGATATAACTCCACTTTATCCAAGGAACATCTGAATTTAGTATGAATTGAATTTCAATAATAAAGTGAAGATGTAGTGATTTAATTTGTCATCTAAGAAAAGAAGCTGTTTGTTGGTGGCTCTCTAAAAGAGTGGTTCAGGCTCTGAGCACTTCCTACCTAAACAAAGCCTTTGATCCTTTCTTGGTTCGCCATCCACACTCCCTCCCTTGCAGTCTTCCCTTAGTGAGCAACCCAGACATGGACTTGCAAGTTGTCAACATGAAGTAGACACCATCCTGCACTGCAGATCCACAGGAAACAAATCATAAACTTCTTCGACCTGTTGAAATCTGTCATTTATAAGTTCTTCTAAGAATTTATTAGTACATCTATGAACCATATGAAAGAACACACACAAATTAAGTTTGCAATTTTTAATGTTTGTAGTCATAATTATCACTCCGGTTAAAATATTTTACAGAATGTAATTGTAACTTAGACTGAACTTTCTGATCGTGTCTATACACTAGAGATGTGACTTACTCATATTTAGGTAATATGAACCAGGGGTAGACTGAAAAATTATGATAGGCGGGGAAAAAAAATCACCTATCACAATGGCAGCAACCTAGAACTACAAACTAAAACCACAAAGTAAAATAGAATTCAATAGTTTCTTATACTTGGCTCAAAAAAAGAATAGTAAGCAACTATAAAGTTGTAGGGGTGATTGTGAGGGGAACAAAATTTCATCTGGCTACAAATTGTCCATAATAAAATATGACTGGAGTGTGCAGTAGTCTGGTAGCTGGGGTTGCCCGGCTTTTCTGAAATCTATAAGTGTGTGTGTGTGTTGTGTGTGTTGTGTGTGTGTGTGTGTGTTTAAAGAGCTTAGCACAATTGTAAGGTGAAAAGTATGGACTGAAGAATTTATTTCCTGATATTCTACAGCACAGGAGGTGGTTAGAAATACCACTGTGGTCTTTCCCTCCAGGCTGAGGGAGTCTTGGCTGTGTTCTCCTTTTTCCAATAGATCAAAGCAGCTGGATTTAGCCCATGTTCCTTTTAATTATTAATGTCTGGGGACTCTCAATGGAAAGATTCTGTAATCAATTCTGGATTTTTAGTTATCAGGTTTTAAGTTTCCTTATAGTAGTGTACTGTGGCTCCCTTTAGCAATCTTTTGACCATATTTTTATAGGATGTTTAACACCTACTTTATAAAGGGATAATGGATGCTTCCTATGGATAATGGATGTTTCCTATGATGGACACGTCTTAGATATGGAAGATTTAATGGGAGGGTCTCAGACCAAGGAAGCCAAAGTCTTCAATCAAGCTTAACAATTATTGTCTCTTGTTCATTCAAGTACTGATGCAGAGGTTGTGAGGTGGGGCTCTGGGAGGGAGAGGCGAGTTATTTACCACTCTTCCTCTTCCCAATATGGCCACATAAGAAAGAATTTCATTTCTGTATCTGTCGTTGGCTGTTTGTTTGTTGCTGGTGGTGTGTTTGTGTGTTTGTTTCACTATTATTTGTCTCTTTAATTGGCCTGTTGAGGATGTATGGCTTCTAAGACTTGTGGGGCCCCAGCCTCTGAACCTAAACATTCCAGGGCCACTAAAAGAACGATAATTTAAGAAAGCTATGTTCTCAACAGAAATTCAGGCACTACATCAATATTAAAGTATTGAATTTTGACCTTGGGAATTTCAGTGACTTCTAATTATAGCCAATTTAATTTTAATTTGTAAACTTTATTTAAATTTTAACTTTTGTAGCATTTTTATGATTAACTTTCTAGTTTTGTCTTTATCTTGTATTTTCAACTTTGGAAAAATCCTTTATTTTAGGATGTATCTTATTTATAGTCTTATATCCTTCCTAATTTAAAGGCATTTTTATTTTTCCTCTAACCTGCCCTTTTTCCTTTAGCAAAATACTTATACAACTACTTTTCTTTTTCTCACTTCATGATTTAATTTTTTATTATTTATTATAACATTTAGGAAATGGGAGCTGGTGAGATGGCTCAACAAGTAATGGTGGTTTCCACTAAGCCTTAAAACATGAATTTGATCCCTGGGGCCCATATAGTATTAGGAATAACCAGCTAGAAAGACCCTTGTCACAATAAAATAACTATATCATGAAATCATAAGAATTTCAAACTTGTTAACATGTGAACATCATTCTAAATTCACTGGATTTTCAAGTTGTTGATCTGTATACACCCTGTAAGTGGAAACAAACAAGAAAGGAAAAAAAAAAAGGCTTGGGCATTGGTTGACCAGGGATCAATGTTTAAAGATACTCATACATTTATTACATTCCAGTCTAGTTCTGACTGTAGCTCAGCTCGCACCATTAGCACCCAGTGCAGCAGTCATGCCACGTGGACAGTCCTTGGGTTTTCTCTCCATAAGTCTGACAACATAGTAACATTTCTTGCAAATTTATGTCCGTAGGTTAAACCCAGAACTGAAGCCAGTAATTCAGCTTACCCACAAGAACAGCAAGGTCATATTTGTGTCTGTCTATATCTAGCACTAGCATTCATTGGGCATTGTTAAGGTGATCAACTGTACTTTCTGGAGAACTTCATGTTATGGACACTCTCTCAGGCACTCTGCCGACACCACAGTTTACTTGTCTTTAAACAGTTTACACAGTTAGCAGTGTTTTTGGCAGGAGCTGAAGCTATGAAAACTAACAGTATAAAAAACTAATACTGTCAATAGTTTTACTTCTACTTAACAGGCCTGGTCTTTATTTGTTTTATCATCAACTTCTCCAAATATCAAGAGTGTAGTGTGTTCCTGTAGTGAGGATGGAAAGTGGAAAGATCCATTCCCAGCCTGACCTAGGTAGGGGTATCACTGTAGGTGAAAAGTCTATGCTACTAAAAATGGAATTTTAAATATCTTTAGTAACACCCTGGAATTTGGACCTCTGTGCACCATGTACTGTGGACAAAAGTTACAAGGTTTTAGATTGTCAAGATTAAAGCAAGAAAAGATTTGAGGATAGAAGTTTTTTTTTTTGAAAAGTAAAATCATTCCACATTTGTTTGTTAAATCCCATACAATTTTAGTTTGAGATTGTTTTTCTGAAAGTCATCCTCGGGGTAAGAAATCCCAGCTATTTCTGAAATGTGGCTGCACCAGGAAGCAAGCTGTTGAGAATTGCAGGTAGTTCCACACACTCCTGGGACAGCAACAGAAAGCAGCACTGAGATTTAACCTTTTAGAAGTTTCTCAGAAGAGCAGAATCGGAGGCAAGTGTGGTCTGCAGTCTGTTTAGAAAGTAGTACAGCGCCCCTGCCTTACAGAAGCTTTTCAGTTTCATGAGGTCTCATTTATCAATTGTTGATCTTAGAGCCTGAGCCATTGCTGTTCTGTTCAGGAAATTTTCCCTGTGCCAATGAGTTTTAGGCCCTTTTCCACTTTCTCTTCTATTAGATTCAGTGTGTGGTTGTATTTATGTCGAGGTCCTTGATACACTTGGACTTGAGCTTTGTGCATGGTGATAGATATGGATCAATTTGCATTCTTCTACATGCAGACTGCCAGTTAAATCAGCACCATTTATTGAATATGCTGTCTTTTTTTTTTTTTTTTTTTTTTTTTTTTTGGTCAAAGATCAAGTATCCATAGGGGTTTATTTCTGGGTCTTCGATTCTATTCCACTCTTTGGTTCGTCTGTCTCTGTACCAGTATCATGAAGGTTTTATCATGATTGCTCTGTAGTACAGCTTGTCAGCTTGTAATCAGGGGTGGTGATTTCCCCAGAAGTTCTTTTATTTTTGAGAATTGTTTCGCTACCCTGGGTTGTTTATTTTTCCATATGAATTTGAGAATTGCTCTTTACATGTCTGTGAAGAATTGTGTTGGAATTTTGATGGGGATTGCATTGAATCTGTAGATTGCTTTTGGTAAGATGGGCATTTTTACTGTATTAATCCTGCCAATCAATGAGCATGGGAGATCTTTCCATCTTCCTAGGTTTTCTTCAATTTCTTATTTCAAGGACATGAAGTCAGATACATACACCCAACCATTGGTCTGAGGTTGGGAACCCAATGGAAGATTTAGGGGAAGAATTGAAGGAACTAAAGGGGATGTCAACCCCATAGGAAGACAGTATCAACTAACCCAGACATTTGGAGCTCTCCGAGACTAGGTCACCAACCAAAACACATACATAGGTTGGTCTGAGGTCTCCAGCACATATGTAGCAGAGGACTGCCCTGTCGGGCTTCAGTGGGAGAAGATGTGCCTAATCCTGTAGATACTTGATGCCCAGGGAAAGGGAATGCCAGGGGCAGGGGCAGAGGAACAACCCCTCAGGAGTGAAGGAGGTGGAGGATGTGGTGAAAAACTCTGGAAGGGGGACAACATTTGGGTTGTAAATAAATAAAATAATTATTTTTTAAAAATTAATAATAAAAAATAAATAAAATAGTAACAATGAGGTTGAAGAGATGGTGATTAAGAGCACTCATTTCTTTCCCAATGATACTGAACTTAATTCCCAGCACCCACACATGGCAGTTCACAGTCATCGAATACCATCTTCTAGTATGCACATGTACATGCAAAACCTCAAAGAAATCTCTATGGGAGAAAGTTCTGTTATGGGTTTTATTTCTTCATGTTATTGGTTCTGTTCTGTTTTGTCAGCCTCTACCAGTGTGGGAGTGGAGGATGAGAAGTGCCCATTGAGAATGAAGCTCTGTGCTTAGCAGACCTTACACTTCTTTCTTCATTTCTAGCCTTCTAGATTCCCATAACACTTGATCTTGTTGGAGTTTGTGTTTTTCACTCACTGAGCTGCTCAAAGTGAAACTTCACTAAAATAATGATTTAACAAGAATTGCTGACTGGAATGTGATCAAAAGTATCATGAGTTTTGTTGCTAAAAGAATTTGAGAATGAGCTCAAATAGACGCTTGATGACAGGTCACTAGTGTTTAACATGAAAACCTGAGGGGAGGAAATCTCACAGGACTGTGAGGAAGGAGAGTGGAGAAGAGAAGGAAGCCAGCTGCAGCCAGCCATAGGATAGAAAGGGAGGCTTCAGCAAGAGTAAGCATTTGAAAGCAATGGAGACTTTAAAAACATACTTAGGTTCACCTTCCTAAGTGCTCAGAAAGGCAGGCAACCCAGCCAGACTTTGCTTTGCTACTAGGTACTGCAATAGGGTGTGGGAATTCTGAGAAGGGAAAGTCCATTATCTTAAGGTGAACCTGCTATCTTGAGCTAATCCCCAGCCCAGTTCCTAACCTGACTCACTGGGTTTACCCATAAGGAAAGACAAGGTGGACACCACTTACAGGTGGAGGCTGTCTGTAACAAGGGTGTCAGCTGTTCTGCACAGTTGTTCTCGTCAGAAGTTTTTATTTTAGTTATCCTAGTGAACGTGGGTTGCTATCCCACTGTGATGTTAAAGGTGTTGGATAGCCATGGATTTATAGGTCTTTAGGATGTTGTCATTTGGGAAACATCTGGGTAAGTCTTGGCCAACTTTTTTTTTTCTTACTTTTAAGCTGTTGGGGATTTATTATATATCTAGTAAACATGCTAATATTTTAACCTACCCATGACATTTTTAGCAGTAGCTTTTATCGAACAGAAAGCTTACATTTTTAATTTTTAGAAATTCTGTATATATACGTGTCTTTTGCGGGGATTAGTGCCTGTGAACACAGTATCCACAGAGTCTAGAAGAGTGTGTCAGTTACCCTGGACATGGAGTTGCAGGTGGTTTTGAACTGTGCAGTGTTGCTGGGAACTGAACCTGGGTCCACTGTAAAGGCAGTACACGATCTTAACTACTGTGCCATCTCTCCAGCCCAAAGTTTGATTGTTGGTAAATTCATCAATTATATACATTTTTCTTTTTTTTTTTTTTTTTTGAGTTCATTTTATTTATTTACTTTTTTTTTTTTTTTTTATTGAAAAAAATTTTTTATTTTTTACATTTCAGATGTTCTCTCCTTACCCCATTTCCCCCTCCCTCCCAGGAACTCACTATCCCTTCCCCCCTCTTCCCGCCTCCACGTTGGTGTTCCCCCACCCACCCTCCCCTGTACCTCACCTCCCCACCCTCGAATATCCTACCCCCATGTCCAGCCTTCATGGGACCAAGGATCTCTTCTCCTACTTATATATATAGCTCCCTTGCATATATAGCTGGAGCCATGGGTCCCTCCCTAACCTACCCATGGCTTAGTCGGCTTTAGAACCTGAGGAGCTTACATTTGTTGGAATTTTTTTCCTCAATAGTGTCTTGCGGAATATCCTAACCTATCCTTCAGGTCTTAAATGTTTCATTAACTGCATGCTCAGGTGTTTAATGTGCTGTGTGAACGAAGCTCTGCATGTAAGTACAGATCTTAGCAGAGCCTCTAAGAAAGGATGTGTAAATCAGGCTCTTCATGTTTAATTATGGTTGATATCTTTAAAAGGATTATATTTTTAATTGAGAAATTTGACTTAGAATTTCAGACAGTGTCAATAGGGAAAACAGGGTTTAAACTTCTTCATTGAGAGCAATGGGTGTATAGACACAGAGGTATCATCAACATTATATGTATATGTTTTCTTCTGAGTATGTGTTGTATAAAGTATGCATGCATGGGTTCACTAGCCTGTGTGTACTTGTGGAGAGCTGAGATCAATTTTGTGTGTCTTCCTCTGTTGCTTATTTCTGTTCACATTTTTTTCCAGACAGGGCTGTTATTGAATAAATAACTCACTGTTTAAGCTAGATTGTTTAGTAAGCAAGCTCTGGGAATCTGTTTGCTGCCCTGCCCCAATCCAGCTTATATAGGTTCTGTGAATCTGAACTCTGTCTTTTCTGCTTATACAACAGAAATTTTTGCCACTTGAGCTGTATCTCTGGGCCAGCATTTCATTTCTTTATAAACCTATATAGAAATCAATTTATATAGAAATAATTTCAGCTGAAAATATAGAATGGGTTCAGTAAGGAAGATGTAGTGATAAATGAATATGTATCATGGATATATGATGAGGTGAGTGTGAAAAAAACTTGACAACGTAGGCAACCGAGATGGCTGAGGAAACAGATGCATATTCGCTGTGATGCACGCAGAAGCAGGGGGAGAGAGAGAGAGAGACAGAGACAGACAGAGACAGAGAGACGGGGGGATAGCCAAAACACAACCACATTACTGTTTGAGAAATTGGGTCATTGGTAACTCCTTCTACTGTGAGAAAAGCAGGCTTGCATTCAGGGAAGATGGCAAGCTTGCTTGGTATGATGAATTTTGGGAGTTAGAGGATAAGCCACAGCTTCAGGAGTGGGCTTTGCCTATAAAAAGACAGGTGTGGGGATCTGCAGTACAACAGTGCTCATTTTCCAACACACAATTGGATGAAGACTTCACCCACTGATGGAGCATAATGAAGCCTTCTGTGAGGGTTTGTGCTAATGACAGAGCAGGGGAGTTCTTGAATGATGAAGCTTCCCTCTCAGTGATGCAGCAGCTGATGGGAGGAGGGCCCTACACCCATCAGTTATCCTGGGAGGTCCATTCTTCTTGCAACCTCAGCCTTCTTCAGAAGGAAGGATTTTGCAGAGACTTGTGCATTTTCTTCTGTGGTAGTGAAATTTCTGAAATTAGAACTGACTATTGCAAAGCAGAACGTGGCATGGTGGAATAGAAAAATCTAGTTAAAACTCCATTTCATTGTCGCATTGACCTATTTCCCCTGTTCAATTTTAGTAGTAAATGCTACGCACACATCTTATCCCACCAAATGTTTTTGAGTAGGACTTGTTGACTAAATCTGTAAATAACAGCAGACAAGTATAATGATTTGGTTAAAAATACAAGATATAGGATATTTAATAAGATTCTAGTGGCTAAGAGAACACAAAAGCACTTTGCACTTGTGTATATAGTTCCTTAGTGATTTTACTGAAATCTCTAAGCAATTGCATGGAACTGTTGGAAGCAATAGCATACCAGTTCCCAAGAGTGAGCAGTGCCAGTTCCCGAGGGTCAGCAGTGTTGTCAGATTCAAGAGGTCCAGCGCTCCCCAGCAGCAGCAGCTATCTCCTTTTTCAGTATTGGTAGACATCTTTGGCTTAAAAACAGATGTAGATACTTTTTATAACTGGCATTAGTCATAAAGGCTACTCACGCCTGTGAGAGTTCTCTAAACAGCAAACTGAGTGCTGTTGAGCAACAACTACTGCTCCAACATCTGCAGACATCTGCACAGCAGGGGACTGAGGTTTCACTTTGAAGTACCTGATGGTAATTCCTCACAATATACCTTATTTTTTATTTTTGCTGTTAACTTTTTTGTCAGTTCCTATCTTTTAGTTAACTTATAGACGATTCTTTGTCGTTTGGTTTGCTGAAGCAATCAATCAGACACTTGTCACAACACTATCAGTCAAAGCAGGTGACCATGGTAACTCCAGCATCACATTCATAGAAAGACACTCTCCACAAAAGTGACTAATTTTTACCATTTTCATGCACCTTAGAGCAATACAGGCCAGCCATTGTTTCTTTTCCCTTCTGTTTATTCTTCTTGGGAGTGGTGTAAGATTTCTTCTTTTGGTAGTAGCACCACCACGGGATCTCAATGCAAGCTGAGGGGCCGGCTTCTTTCAAATTTCGTCAGAGTTCATTCATCTTTCAGCTACTTGCTGGGACAAATCTTTGCTGAACGGGAGGAATTCCTTTCTCACCCTGAATCTGAGCCCTTCTATTTTCCACAGTCTGGTTCAACCTGAAGATTGATGCTTTTCTGCAAAAAAGCCTTCATGCAAATTTGTATTTTGGTGACTTTTGCATGGAATTCTAAAAATCTTGAATTTATTCAAAGTATTCCTAAAAATCTAAGGTACTTAACACATTTTTATATTCGGGTCGATGCTCACTGCATTGGAAATGTTTAGCAAGAAGAAGTGGGAAGAAAGATTATAGAGCCTTAGGCTACTGTAGATCAAAGGCTTATATCCCGTTCATATAACACCTCAGATTACCATAAAATGTGTAGTCATTCACCTTCTCCAAATTGCTTCTCAAATTGTGGGAGGTCCCTGCAGGCTTTACAGCTGACAGGAAAAATGATCTGGTCCAGGAAAGAATGAGACACAGTACAGCCCAATTTAAGTAACTGGTGCTGAACCAAGACTTCATGAAGTCTGATATCCAGCTTGTCTATTTTTGCCAAATTTAAACACAGCACAATTTTGGAAAAAGTTTTCAGATAACAATTAACTCTGCTCCATGAGTACTACAAAGCTTCAGGGTTGTTTATATTGACACTCTTTAAAGTACTTAAGGCTTTGTGCATAAGAAGGATCCCGGTTGACTTAAAAGCAATACTCAAGATAAGGGTCTAGGGAGAATGGCAGAGGTGAACAAAAATCCATGTGGGATTTGGTCTGGCCCTAAAATAACACAGAATTAAATTTGTAACATAACATAGAATTATTTGTGTAAAGTACAAATCTCACAAGGATGAGTTTTATGGCCGAGAAACAGTGGTCAAGGTTTTAGGGAGAAAAGGTTTGGGATAAACAAACATAATATTCTGGTTGATATGGGTGGAGCCTGGTTCAACATGTAGCAAAGATTTATCTTGGGGAACAGCTGAGTATCTTCTCTCTTTGGAAAGATCACCTGTGTGTTTAACTTTTCCTGGTTTCTCCAGTACTTATCTGTGTGCACAGGGACCTTTTAGCCCTCTACACCAAATCAGGAGAAAATGTATTTGATTGGCCACAGCAACCTTGGCTTCAGAACAACAGTTAGTCTGGTGGCTTCACAGCTAAATGGCAAAGACAAGGACTACAAACATGGCTCTCTCCTAGCTCAAAGAGCTCCAAGTGTTCAGTGCGGGTTTCTGGGAACATTGGAATCTACAGAAACTGGCAGGCACTGAACTGGTAACAAGGGAGTCTTCATACTGAATGTTGGCCCTGCTATTAACCAATCTGTGAACAGGGCGAAAGCCTGTTCCCATCCCCAGGCCAAACTCCTCATCTGAAATATGTGTATTGGCTTAAAACTGTGGAAGTCCATGGAAGCATTGTATATTACATCCACAGAAGTCTCTCACCATCCTTTCTTTCCTCATTTTTCATAGTTAAAAAGGTTTAAACAATCACTAAATAATTTTTCTTCAGAATACAAGAAAATCAGATGTGAAATAGTCACTTCTATAATTGGCTGCCTAAACTGGTCTGTCACAATGGCAATGTCAATGGACATATTCACTTGGAAGGGGGAAAAATTTTGCAGGGTTCCACCTCTAGGCAAAGAAATACAGGCAACTAATAACTGCTTGGAAAAGAAGAATTTACCCCTCCCAGATATGTGCCACCTTTGTCCAATGCAGAGTTGCCAGTCCTGAAACCATATGCACACAAACAACCTAATTGACTCCGTAGGTTATATCTCCATCTCTGTCTTCATCTCTGTCTACATCTGTATCCATAGTAATATCTACATCATCTGTGCCTGTATCATCTAATGTATATATGTATATATCATCTATATATTTTCACATACACATACTTACATACATAAATGTATATGTATGTAACAATGATAATCAAAGAACAATAAGCTACTAACTTGAAGGGTATGGGAGGGATTCAAGGTTGGAGAGCCAGGAGGGCCTGGAAGGGGACAAAGTAGGGGAGAAAGTGATGTATTTCTATTTAAATTAAAATGTATAAAAATAAATAATAAAGAAAAAACTAAGTAATTTTACTCATAATCTATGTTTGCAGTTTCAGAGGGGAATTGGCCATGTGGAGCCTGAGTGATCACAGGATAACCATAGAATCATAGAATACAGAGTGGTGCTGTCCCTGCAGATTCTGTGCTGCCACAGTGTCTGAGGACCCCCTCAGCATCCACCCTGACCTCAGTAGGCCTTGGGTTTGTGACCTCTGCGATTTTAGGCCTGTGATTTTCCTGCTGCTTTCCTTTCATCACTGCAGGACTGTAATTCTCAGTGGGCAAACCAGTAATTACATCTTATTTATATTACCATTTCAGCAGCCTGGAACGCAAGCTGGAAAACCTTAGTACAAGACCAGACTAAATTAGCATAACTGGAGGGTTGGTTTTTTTTTTTTTTTTTTTTCCCCCTCTACAGATCTTTCTTGTAAGTGGCAGACTTCCTACACTGTACGTCTTTTCTTCATCTTAGGTGCTGGCTTCATCTTTTAAAAAGCATATCCTCACAATCAGATGTTCATTAAAAAAAAATTAGACTCCTGTCTTCTTTTCAAAGTTTATCAACCTTTGAACATATCAAGTGTGCAGCTTCAAGCTCACAGTGTCATAACTTGTATTGTTTAGCCAACTGTAGATCTATGAAGTCTGAAAATGACATCCTAGTTCTGTTGGAAGTCCTAAAATGATTTCCCACAGGTTCACCTACTGTCTTCACTCAGAATCTTTCAAAACCACGTTCTCCTTTGTCCCTTTATCTTCTTCTCTTCTCTCTTGGTTGATATCTATTCATCTGAGCACCTCTGGTCTGACACTGCCCTGCCCTTGTGCCTTCTCATCTTTTTAAATGACAGAAAGAATGAAGGGAAACAGGTAAGCAGATACAAAGTATCTGCTTCAGTAGTTTTCCATTTTCTCTTAAGTAGCTGTGCTTATCCTCCATTCCTACCCTGACCCTGACCCATCCTCACTGCCTCTTCTATATTCCTGAATGGTGATTCTGTGAAAAATCAATTATTTCCCTTTCTCAGATAAATGCTGATTTCCTGTGTCACCCTAAACAGTGCACAGGATTTATGCTTTAAAAAAGTCTGCCAGCCTGTCTACATTTGCAGCTGCTACCATACCCTCCATCAAGTCGAAATACCGGCCTCCATGGTAGCACAGTGCTATCTTCTTCCTTGTAACTTTATGATAGTTTCCTATTACAGTTTCCTATTTACATTTTCTCCTGTAAATTGCTTTATTTTTGTGTCCTGACCACACTGACGCTGACTTAACAGCTCATGGATGAAGCAAAACTTCCATCCACATAGTATATTGACATCAGAGCCCTTCCAGAAGAAAGGAATCTTGAGGATTCCATGAACTTCAGTTGCTTCTAAGAAACAGTGTTGGGATAAAGTTTCCAGTAACTAGCCCATTCAGTGTAGACCAAGGCTGCCAGATGCAAGGCGGTGCAAAAATGTCTAAGGAAGATAGAGGACTCTACAGATCACCACCCCTGACACCACAGAAAATTCCATCTTTCATTGAATTTTGACTGCATTTGTCATCATTTTCTGAAATAAAATATCTTTTGAAATGAAAAAAATAGAATATATTTGAAGCACATATAGCAAGACCTATTAAATATACAGCTAATTCATGCTGAGAAAATTGGTTTTTATGTCATTAATTGTGAGAAGTGAAAAATTATTTTAAGATAATGATGAAAAATTTCACATAATAGCCAAAAAAAGTTGTAGGAGAAAGAACTTATAAGCAGTAAAAAATATAGGAAACTATATAACATAAAATAGAGAAATAAGTGAGAAAAGTAGATTATTTTAAAAGATCAGCAAAATTCATTAAAGTAACCATAAAAACTTGCAAGTTCTAGGATGCATAAAGGGGTTACTATTACATAACTTGAAAACTCAGTAACAAAAAATACACTAACAATGTTATACCATGAAAATTCAGCAGCATACATTGAAGGTATTTGTAAATGCAAATTGTAAAGCTGTGCTTACATGGAAAACCTGTTATCTTTATATTTTAAAGAGGGATAGAGTTTAACACAGAGAAGCACACAATCACACCCTCACATACACACACACTCATATTCACACATTGCACTCACACACACAGACACACACCCACACACACTCATGTACATGGAGAACACATACATGCACATTCACACACAGACATTCACACACAGGCTCAACTGGCTTCACTGCTGAATGCAATACAAATCCTAAAGAGGATTTCAGAAAAAGAATAAGAAAACACTATAAATACATAGTTCTCACTACCAAAGGCTCACAAACATTTAAAGGAAAACTAGAGGCCTGTGTATTACAAACACAGACCCAGAATATTAGTAAATTCAATCCAGCAATACATGGAAAGAACAACATGTTCAAGTGAGATTTTCTTTCATGAATACCAAGTTGATTTAACATTAAAGGAAATATTGACAGAATAGTTGTACTTACAGACTAGAAGAAAACATGTTAATTATACAGAAAACATTTGAAAATTTCTAAAGTGCAGCCTTAATACATTTTTAGTGGATTGCATTTCTTACAACTGGATAGATTTACAGATACCATCACAGTTAATTACAAGTCTGAGTTCTTCTAAAATCAAAGCAAATGTCAAAGTTGTCATTTTTAAATACTACCTTACATTAGAGTTCCTAACCAGCTCAAACAGGCTGTGTGTGTATGTGCATATGTGTATATCATACATATGTGCATGCTCATATTTATATGTACATAAAAATGTATGTAGATTGGCAAGGGAAACCTCTTTTTAATCTTACAATAGTGAAAATGTAAAAATCTACAAAAAGCTACTCAAACACAAGAGTGATTTTGGCAAGACCAACATTCACAGACATATATGAAACAGAAGTAAAAGATATGATGTAATTACATCTAAAATCATAAAGTTTAAAATTTATCCCTAACATAATATTTGTAGTACCTAAGTGCTGACAAACACCACCACCAGGGATTTCTAAAAAGAACTATGTCATAGTTATTGATAAGAGGAGCCTTTCCATGAATTATCTCAGTAATTTCCTTGAAAATTAACTGCACCTATATGTTTGTCATTTCTGGAGTCTGCCCACTAGTGTTCCAGCAATGCATGTTTATGATGTGTACAAATATGTAAATGAAGTAGGGTAGGGCCTTGTAAAATTTCCCCTGTGTACATTATCAGGACTACTGGTTGGTCATTCTGCAGGTCTGGTTTAGTTAGTCATATTGTTGGAATTAGTTGATACAGCATCCCTGTCATGTCTGAGATACACTTGCTCAAAGCTTGTGTCCTGTCCTTTGCATTTTACAAGTTTTCCTCCAGTCATCAATGAGGTTTTCTGAGCTGGAAGTGTAGGGGTTGTGCTGTGGATGTATTGATCGATGTTGCCAGTCTGTGCTGAGTTTTTCTCTGTATTTTGAGCAGTTGTGGGATTCTGTGATGATTGCGGATTGTTGCAAAAGGCAGCTTCTTTAATGATTGTTGAGAGGTACAGTTATCTGTGGCTGTAAGGTAAGTATTTAGAATGAAATGAGATGTTACACTGGTTTCGCGAAGTGGTGGTAGTAGGTTCAGTTCTATCCATTTCCCTGCAAATGTCATGATTTCATATTTCTTTATGAATGTTTTTCAATAGAATTCTATGGGGTATATGCAATACAATTTAATTATCTATGCATCTGTTGAAAGACATTGTGATGGTTTGCTTATGCCTGACCCAGGGTGTGGCACTATTAGGAAGTGTGGCATTTTTTGAGTTGGTGTATCACTGTGAGCATAGGCTAAAGACCCTCATCCTAGCTGCCTGGAAGTCTGTCTCTTCATAGTAGTAGCCTTCAGATGAAGATGTAGAAACTCTCACCACTGCTTGCACCATGCCCAATTAAATGTTATTCTTACAAGACTTACCTTGGTCATGGTGTCTGTTCACAGCAGTAAAACTCTGAGACAGACATCTAAACTACTATCATTTCCTAGCTCTTGTAAATGTAGTAGCAATGAACATGGCAGAACAAATATCTCTGTATTAGATATCTAGTCTTTTGGACGTACGTCAAGGATTGATATGGTTAGGTGTATGGTAGATTTATTTTTAGCTATTTAAGAATTCTCCACACTGCTCTCCATACTGTATGAACAAGTTTGTAATCCCAGCAATTATAAATGAAGGTTCCTTTGGTCTTAGTCATTCTGACTAGAGAAAGATAGAATTTGCATTTCCTTGATGGCTAAGGATGGTGAACACTCTTAATTTATTAGCTATTTTTATTTCTTCTTTTAAGAACTCATTGTTTAGATCTATAACCTATTTTTCAATTAATTCACTTGCTTTCTTGGTTCTTTATTGATTTCTTTGTATATTCTGGATTTTAATCCTCTATTGGATATATAGCTAGCAAAGATGACCTAAGCTATTGGATTCTTCTTCACTTGATTATTTCCCTTTCTGCACAGATACCTTTAGTTTTATGAGGTTCTGTTTGCCATTTTCAACATTAATTCAAGAATGAATGGAATTGTATTCAGAAAGTCCTTCTTTGCACCTACATCTTGTAAGGTATGCTTTCTGTCTACAACTTGTCAATGTTTCAAGTTTTACATTGAAGTTCTTAATGCATTTGGTGTTGATTTTTGAGCAAGCAATTGGTAGAGTGTAGGCGGCCGAAGAGACCGAAGAGACAGTGCAGTTTCCAACATGGCCGGCGCAGCGTCCTGCATAAGCCTACTGTGCATGCGTCCGCCTCGAGCCCCTCCCGAGAGGGCTTATGCTAATGAGGCTCGAGCCCTAACCAATCATGGGGTTTATGCTAATGAGGTATGACCCTAGCCAATCCTGGGGCTTATGCCAATGAGGTATTGGCCCTAACCAATCCTGAGAGAACAGGCTGCCAGGTCCGCCCCCTTGGAAGGGTATATAAGAAGTGCAGTTCAGCTGCTGGTTGTTGGTTGGATGAAGATTGTACCTGGAATAAAAGAGCTGTCAGAGAAGAATCCAGGCGTTTCGTGTCTTACTTGCCGGCTAAGGAGGACACGACAGTAGAGGTCTAATTGCATTCTTCCACATGTGAACATCCAGTTTTCCTTGCACCATTTGTTTAAGACATCCCTTTCTTCCATATGTATTTTTAGCATATTTGTCAAATATCAGATGATTTTAAGTATGTGTAGTTTGATTAATGTGTTTCATTTTGGTCCATTTAGTTCTATGTTGCAATTTTATTAGTAGGTCTCTGTAATGCAGCTTGAAATTTGGAAAGTATTCCCTCTGGCTTTAGCTGCTTGGGAATTGTATTCAATTTCTCTAGAATAACAAAACTTATAGAATGAATCTCTCCATATGTATAAAACAGGGATTTACTAGACTGACTTACAGGCTATGATTCAGCTAATGCAACAATTGCTGTCTAGAACAGAAGGTCCAAGAACACAATAGTTGTTCATTCATGGTTCTAATGTCTCAGTTTGTCTGCAGTATAAGGCAGAATCCAGAAGAAGTAAGTTCTAATGCCAGTCAAAGAATTGATTTGAGAGCAAGACAAAGGCAAGTAGGCAAAGAGCAAAAACTTCGTTCTTCCAGGTATTTATATAGATTTCTAGCAGAAGCCTAGCCCAGATTAGATCTGAATTGAAGGTCAGTCTTCTGACCTCACGATCTGGATTAAATATGTGTCTTCCCATTTCAAAGATGCAGATTATCTTCCCACTTCAAATTAAGCAGAAATACTTCACAGGTTTGTAGGGTTTGATTTTTCAAAACCTACTAATAGTAAGGGTTCTTAAACACTTCAACCCCTTCTTGCCCACTGTCCAAAGTGAGGGAAGAAATGATGGGTAATAAAACAATAGGGATGTAGACCTTCTTAGAAGTACTTCTTTCAAGGTGATTCCAATCTTCCTTGTCAGGATACTAGCTGTCCAGTTTGGTAGTCTCAGGATACCAACAGTCCAGTTCAAAAAGTGTCACCAAATAAAAAGCAGCAGTGATGACTTGATCCAGCAGAAGCAGCCAGGCTTCCACCACCACATCAGCAGCGGGAAGGACCAGAAACAGTGGGAACTCCAGGAGAAGTTTTCTGCCATGCCTCTCCCAAGTGAAGTTCAGCAAAGACCAACTAAGCATTGCACGGCAAGCTATGCAAGCCCTCCATCACTGTCTGTTGGGTCCTACTTATACTTTCTCCAATATCATATATCCTCTCAAGGGTCTACTACAGCAAAACATTACATGAGTCTACAGCACATGACACAGCCAGAAATTTCCACTTCACAGGTATGCTTTCCTATTTTTTTGAGTTAATGTCAGATGTAGTCAAGTTGGCAACTAAGAATTGATATTGCAAAACTTTTCTGTGACATAAGAATTTGGTATTTTTTTCTGTCTCTATTAAAAAACATCCTGGATATCTTAATTGAGATTGCATTTTATCTATAACTTGCTTTTGATAAAATGGTTATTTCACAACATTAAATCTACCAATCCATCTTTTAGTTTCCTTCTCAGTTTATGTTTTCAGAGGCTTAATAATTTAATTTTATAGCTTTACCTCCTTGGTTAAACTTTTTCCTAGACATTCTTTGTTCAGGATGTCTTTAGTGAGAGTATTTTTTATGTTACCTTCCTTATCACACTTTGTGTGTTTGTATGTAGGAAGAGTACTGATTTTTTTATATGTTGATTTTATATCTTAACACTTTGATGAATATGTTAATCATTTCTAGTAGAATTTTGGGGATCTCTTACATATAACATATCACTCTTACATATAATATATCATTCAAAATCAGTATAATTTGACTTCTTTTTATATTCTTTTTATTCCTTGTTTTATATTTATATTTCAGATGTAATTATTTTTATTTTATCTGTGTGGGTGTTTTGTCTACATGATTGTCTGTGGAACATTTGTCTGTCTAGTTCCTAAGGAGTCCAGAAAAAGGTGTTGGATCCTCTGGAGTTATAATTAAAGGTGATAGTTGCCATGTGGACCCTAGTAATGTAACTGGGGTTCTCTGAAAAAGTAGCAAGACAGTGAACATTTCTATGGCCCCTTCTTCTCTTCTCTTACTTCTCTGTCTAGTTGTTTAAGTACTGCATTGAAAAGGAATAGTGATAATGGGTAGCCCTGTTTTCTTCCTTATTTTAGCAAAATAGCTTCTGGATTTTCTCCATTCTGAATGATGTTGCCTGTGGGTTTGTTATACGCAGCCTTTATTATGTCAAGGTCTGCTCCTTCCAGAAGGACAGTGGCATTCTTAAATGTTTTCAAAACATCAGTTCCCTGTGCTCCAGCTTTTCTTTTTTATTTGTGTAACTTGATCATTGCCATCTAGTGGCTCATGATCGATTTCTGAACTCCACATCCAGGAGTCCAGTGAATGGTTAACAGAGCATGACTTAGTTCTTTCTGAAACTCTTGACTTAATCTTACAAGCCCTTACTCTTTTCTTAGTTTGTGGAAAGTTTAGTTATTTCGAAGCTTACCACAGTTTCCAGAAAGAGCCCAGTAAAGAAAACCACCATGAATGTTCTTTAATTACTGGCCAAGCTCTGTGAGGCAGCTGTTTACTTGCTGAGCTGCTGATCACTTTTGTACACTGATTGCCCACTCAGACTGGAGGGTGTCTGAAGAGGACGTCTCTTCAGGCACACTCATCCATAAGAGATATGAGCATGCTGGGATGCTGGGGACAGGTGTGTGTTTGATATTCAAAATTCCAAAAGCTAATTGCTTCTATTAATAACTGTGCTACTGAAATATAATTTTCCTGTTTGTTTTTAAACATTAGAAATTTTATATTATGGCTTTTAGTCCATAGGAGGGCAATGTTGAGCTTCAGGAAAAACCTTTCTAGGCTTGTGGAAAAGAGCATATAGAACTGGTTAATTTAAAAATTAATGAATTGAAACAGATTAACTAATTTAAACACACTACAAGAAAATACTTGTTTAATAATATGTCAGGCATGTGTTGATGGTTTGCGTGTTTGCCATACTAGAAACTGGAAACTGATGCCAGCAATGCTTGCCATCGAAGGCCAGACCACAAACTGTCCCTTGGGGGAATGTTGGATTCTCTGTGTAATCCTTTAAAGTAGATATTGGAAGAACTTGAATTCCATAGATATAGAATATTATTTATCATTTTATGTGGCCTCCTGCAGATATCTGCTTAAGGAGATAAGGACATTGTAATTCTGATTCCCACATTCTGTGACATTCCTTGGGTCAGCGTTTTTGGTTGCCTTTAGCCAAATGCTGTCACAGAGCCTTTAGAGTCAAAAGTCAACCAAACATTATGTCTTAAATGAGTTATAAAATTTGTTTTAAATTTACGTATATATGGTCATAATATTTAACTGCTATTATTATTAGTGTGTATGTATTTGTGTATGTATGCACGTGTGCATGTATAGCTGAGAGGACTACTTTCAAGAGTCAGTATTTCTTGGGCTGGAGAGATGGCTCAGCAGTTAGGAGTACTGACTGCTCTTCCAGAAGTCCTGAGTTCAATTCCTAGCAACCACATGGTGCTTCACAACCATCTGTAATGTAATCTGATGCCCTCTTCTGGTGTGTCTAAAGACAGCTACAGTGTACTAATATACATAAAATAAATAAATAAAAATCATGATTTTAAAAAGTCAGTAGTTCTCCCTTTCCACCATGTTGAATCACTGTTTCTTTTTGCTGCTGTCCTATGTACTGTATGCTAGCTGGATGACAAGACTCTGGGGCACTCTCCTGCCTCCACCTTCCATTTCACTGCAGGAGTGCTGGGATTACAGATGCAAGCCAGGCATTAAGTTTCTTATGTCAGTTCAGGAGTCTGAACTCAAGACATCCAGCTTCCTGTTCTCAAATGCTTTTCCTCACAGAGTCATCTTGCTGCTAGGACATGAGCACAGAGAAAACAAGATTTCAGCCAAATTTTCAGATGAGGAAGTTGGCCTTGAACAGTCACAGACTGACATATGGCCCCATCATTTTAATCTATATCTAAAGAAAATCTAGTTATTTAACTAGATTTAATACAATTTAAATATAGTTATGGGTGTGTGTAGGAAAGTAGCAAATGCTGTACCTCCGTGAAGATCCAACAGTGACAGTCTCCATTAGCAAGAGTGCTCCTTCCTCTGAATGGTAAATCCCTTCCACATTGATTCAGGACTGTGTGTTGCTGTCCTAAGGCACAATCTGGGTTGTGGAACACTACCTTTATCCCCAAGTTCCTGAGTACAAGAAGCAGGCAGCCACTGAATAACTTCAGGCCACATTTATCAGATGCTTAATGTACGATAAGCACTGTAATATAATATATTGCTGCTAATTCAATTTAATCTGTAGAACAATACCTTACATTGTGTTATTAATATAATTTACTAAGGGAGGAAACAGAGCTGCACAGTGAGTAAATTACTAGCTTAAAGTCACAAATCTTCCTGAGAGATGGAGCCTAATGCCCTAGGGGATGTATCTTCATCGATACTTCTAGTTTAAATGTAAAGAGGAACACAGACTAGGGGAGGTGTTATTATTGTTGTTACGGAGAAAAAAGAGAAAGAAGCTGGACTGATTCCTCATTAGCCTCTGATGTCTGAATGCTTCTCATTCTGTCTGAGGAGGGGGAAGTGAACAAGCTGTCAAGGAGTGCCACTGGAGGACTTTATCTGTGAACTTCTAGGATGTCTTCTTATTATTTTATTTTTTTGTAGTAGTAGTGATTCTACAACCAATATGAAAATGTCCTCATAAGTAGACATTGCATCTTTACATTATTATAATCCAGTTCAGCAGTGTATGTGGCAGACATGCTAATAGGACATTGCCAGGACTTTGGGCAAGCATAGGCACAGTGGAGGTGATTCTGTTCACCATCAAACTGTCCAGCATAGCTTCTGAAAATAGGGATATGTTGATATAAAATGACCCATTCTAGCCAGCATCTGGCATGCTAATTACATAGAAAAAAATATGTCTCAGAATTCTCTATAGGTCTTAGAGAGGTAGGAATAAGAGTGTATGATTTGAGAAAAAAGAAGATGGCAAACAAAGAAAACACCATAGAAGAAGGAAAAGTTTATGGAGCATTGTTGTCAAGTTATTAGGTTAATTTGAATGTACTTCACAAGAAGGTGCAAGGGATTAAAATTATGAAAAAAACACACTAGCTTCATAATATAAAATAATTTCATCATGATTTCCACACCCCATTTATACAAATGAGTTAGTATAATTTAAGTGGAACCACTTCCACTGTTCAGTTTATTCTCAGAAGTACGTTTGAAAATTCATGGGTAGAAATCAGCCAATCTACCATCCCGATTAGATCAGATCCAGAGCCATTCAAAGCTGACGAGGTCAGCTGAAATGAAGCAGTGAGGATATAAACAGTGGTAAGCAATCACCTTTTAGTGGTTTCAGTCCAGTTACTAATGATGTAGGCTCTCTCTGACCTTCAAGTCTAATTGCCACAGTAACAGGTGTCAAAGTGAGCACCTGGTGACATCCCAGAGAAGTGCTTTTTTATTCTAGTTGAGGCATCTGCCTCCAGCCCCTAAGAGGCTTTCCAAAAAATGCAGAATATAATTCTTGGCTTGGCTCTCCTGCAATTAAGGAAGCTTCAAAGTAACTAAAATATTTTGCTTTAAAGCTAAATAAAATATTTAACTTGAGGTAGCTTTAGACTTATTGGGAGTTCTCTAAGATATGACGATGAATTCCCATGCATACGGTACACAGATTCTCTGTTATCATCCAGTATCACTATGGCACACAGATAATGAACCAATATTGTTATACTATTGTTAACTGAACTTCATACTTTAGTTATTTTTCCAATGCTCATTAAAAACTTCCTGTCTTTTCTCTCTTCTTGTCTTTCTACCTACATCTTCGTGTGTGTGTGTGTGTTGGTGTGTGTGTGTTGTGTGTGGTTATTTTACCTGCACAGGGTGTTATGGAACTCAGAGGATAGCCTCAGCTGTTGGTGTCAATCTTCCAACCATTTTATAGATAATTTCTTCTTTGCTGCTGCCTAAGCCAGGCTGGCTGGCTCACAGGTTCCCAGGGAGTCTTGAGTTTCTGCATCCCATCTTGCCACAGTTGTACTAAGGTTGCAGGCAACTGATACCATATCCTGTAATGTTTTTTGAATATTCTCACATCTTGACTAAGATACCAGACTGGGGTGATATGTGTAGGAAAGCCTTTAAGTCTGGCTTTGAATGAAATGATTCAGCAAAGCCTTAGCTATGTTTGAATCAACCAGTAGTGGCTGATTAATTGTTATGAGGCTGTTTGAACCTTGAAGAAATATTGTCTCTCTGGAAGGTCTGCCCTTGCTGCCACATGAGAGCTTGCAGCTGCACTAATTTTGGTCCTAAGACATTCCTCATAAACTGGGAGTTCGTACTTTTGATTATGGCTAGCCACAGTGAAATGGGACTGAGATTTGTCTGGGCTGTCTGCTCTCATGAGCTGCATAGGGCAAGATAACTTTGGTAGCTGTAACCTTTTCCAGCCCCAATTAACCTTGTATGATGTTTGAATAAAGTAACTGGAGTGAGCTAGCTGGGTGTCAGTCTTCCCAAGAGGCTGTACCCCTCTGCTCCTTCTGAAAATGAAGGCTTAGCATATTGGTAAGCTTCTCTCTCTACTGCGGCACCTATGATGAGCATCTATGAGTACCAGACTCATTTCAGTTATGTCTTCTCTGTGTTTTAATGCTTTATCACAACTTTAATGGTTTTGAGGGGTTCTAGAATGGACATTTGTAGACTGGTTCTCAATTTGTTCTTTTCCTTTTATTTTTGTTAAATTAGTTGTTTTGGGAACAGACCATAGGGCTGAATTGCCATTGTCAACCTACATTAAAGATGCTTGCTATGAATGTAATGCCATTGGTGATGTTCTCTGGGATCACCTGGAGAAAAAAGTACCTTCCTGGCTGTACCACAGGACATTATTCATTCCCATAAATCTCACCATATCATGCAATTTGAAAACAAGTCACTAAGAACAGCACACACTAAAGGAGTGAGCCATTCACTTCTCTTCCATGGGACAAGAGACATGGTGAGTCCAACTAAAACAAATTATTACGATTCTTGTGTAAGCGTGTGCTAAGCTCATTTTACCTATTTATTCATTGATTCGTTTATATTGGTATGGACAGGCACAGATAGTCTCTAAAATGTAATGAGTTACAGTCATTTCAGCATCAGTCAATTGAAGCTCTATGCTTATTTGACATGTGGTCATCGATTTGTCTTTTTCACAGTTTGTTCAACTGTGGTTCTGAAAGATGCTCGAGGCTCATCTAACTACAGCTACAGAGTCAGACACTTCTTTGAGGAGAAACTTGAGAATAGTATTAGAAATCAAGATCTGAGAAAAAAATAATGTTTAAAATGTCTCTTTCTTTTTCTATCTTTCTTTTCTTTTATTATTATTGTTGTTGCTGCTGCTGCTGTGGAAGGAGGAGGAGGAGAAGGAGAAGGAGGAGGAGGAGGAGGAGAGGAGGAGGAGGAGGAGGAGGAGGAGGAGGAAAGGAAGGAGACGGAGATGGAGACGGAGGAGAAGGAGGAGATGGAGGAGACGGAGGAGACGGAGACGGAGACGGAGACGGAGACGGATGAGACGGAGACAGAGATGAAGAAGAAGAACTTACTAAATGTTTATGCTTGCTTTAATATACATTGCATGCAAGTAGGAGGACACCATTTTTAGTAATCAGGGAGAACAAGGGGGAACAAGGGGAGCAAGGGCCATTTTACCCCATTTTCTGGTGAAGAAGATAACAATCCACTGGCTCTTGAAGTGTCTTCAAGGAGGGGAGACTCTTTCAAATCCCATAGTGAAGGATTCTCTTTACCAAACTTTGGGAAGTATAAGGGATGACATGCTACATGTTCTAAAGATAGGAAGAGGAGATTTGGTTTGGGCAACATCTTGAATATTCTCTGCACTATAATTCATGTTTCCAATATAATAAGGAGATTTCTATGCGAAAATTTAAAAATGCTTGATATCCATTTGCAAACACTTAAAGAGATAGGCCAATCAACAAATAGTAATGCACATATAAACGTAAACATTCAAAATATTATCCTTTTAAAAGTCAGTACACTATTCTTGTGATATTTTGCATTTTTTTCCACACAAAAATTTGAAATCTAAGTAGTGTTTTTTACAGACCACTTTTCAACTTCATTTGAACTACTGAATTTCAAGTATTTAATAAATACTTGTAAGCTGGGACTAGTGTCCTACACATTTAATTCTAGCACTCCTCCAGAGATGGTAGATATCAGAATTCAAGGCCATCCTGATCTACAAAGTAACTTACAGGACATCCAGGGTTACACAGAGAAATGCTGTATCAAAAACCATACAAACAAACAAATAACTACATGTGGTTAAATGATACTGTTTTAAACAATGCATTCAATAAATGTGGATTGAATATTAAGTGACCATCAACCGGGACGTTTCATAGCTTTAGTCTTTGTAACACCATTGATGTTTTTGTCTTCAGGTTTATTTCATCCTGTGTATATTCCCTACTTAAACTGAGACCTGAACAGCAAGAAGACTGTGGGGGATTCCAAGTCAAGACTTTCTGAAGACTCTCACTACATGAGTTGTAATTTTTTTCATTTTCCTGTCAGTTGTGCTCGTGTTTTATATCTGTAGCTAGGATTTCTTGCTACCCCTTCTGCTTGATATTGCTGTATGTTGGGAGATCATGGGGCTTCCTAGTACTGTGCTAATTTAACCTGCTTTTATGTAGCGTGAACCACTGGTGTTAAAGTGAGAGGGTTCATTCAAAGGTAAACGTCTAGTGTGCAGAGGATGTATAGTGAGTTGTAGCTCAGAGACCAGAGGTTAGGCTTACAGTCACTCCATAGCTCTGTGAAGGGCAGCAGCTCTCCGTGGCCATGACCTCCATTTTGTATCTCATGTTTTTCAGAATGTGCGCAATCTGCCAGATATGTTTTGTTTATCTGAAAAAGGTTTATGCACTGTTCAAAAAGGCACATGCCCTGTAAATGAAAACAGTAAGGTTCTAAAAATGATATGGGTCACATATAAGGAATAAAAATACTTGCCTGGAAGACACAGACCACTATTTGAGAAAGGCCTATTAACTCGTCATGTCCCAAACTGGCTGCTTACACTAGACAGGTGTCCTAGGGATGGGCAGATAGTATTTGCCAGGTCAATAGCTGCTCTTCCTTGGGAAGCTCTGAAAGAAAAGCTTCCCAGAAGTCTTTACTGGAATTAGTATACAGTAATCTGGTGTTTTTCTTTGTCTTTCGTTAAAATACCACCAGACCTGTGATTTGACCTGTGACTTGGATTACTTATTATTCTGTGTACTTCCTAGGTCTTCTTTGGTTTATTTTATTGTGGTGCTGAACTGATCCTAAGCTGTGATCATAAAGAACTGTAAACTGACAAAAATAATTTGATTTGGGGGTGATAATGAGAAACCAGCTCACACTAATCCATCCAGCTGCGAGAGTGTAGCTTCACAGGACTTCAGCCGCGGTGCAGTTTAGTGGTCATCACCCACTTTACACACACTGTTTACAACCAGATGATTGAGTACAGCTGGAACGGATTTGGGGGATGGAAAGTTTCTGGGAGTCATGGTGCTCTTCTAAAGTCTTGTCAACCCCTAAATGCTTGGCCGAACTTCCTTTCCCCTGACTTGCTCATCCTTTCCCTCGGTTGCAGTAGAGCGTACTCATACTCAGACAGTGCTTTGACTTGGTCTGGCTCCTTCCCTGTTGTCCTGCACAGAGTCACCTCCTTAAACAAGCCATTCCAAAATGAATCTGCTCTTCAGACATGCTTCTTGGAGTGTCTAGGAGTAATACAGTGATTTGAAGTCACTTGGCATTTTGACTTTGGAATGGAAATATTGTGTGGCACTGCAGGGAAGCCGGGCAATGTGAAGGAAAGCCCTGCAGGATGCTAGTAGCCTTGGCTAGTGCAAAGTGTTGGAGCCTGAACTGGCCAAGAAGAGCATTTTTGTAGGAACAGAGGGCAGCTGAGCAGCTCAGAATCAGCAAAGGGAACAGGAGAAGAAGATGTGGTAACAATGGGAGACTCATTGCACACTGCAGGAATTAAACTAAAAAGGCAACTTGAAGATAATGGCAGCCCAGCTTCACCCTGTCAGGAGAGAGAGGATAAGAGTGTAAATGGAGGACCTTGTATAAACCTGTGGTGTTTGTCCATACAGTTGTCAACTCTCAGTGTGGATGCTTTCAGTTATAGGTACATGTCCAACACCTTTCCCAGTTCTGACTGAGAATATACCAACAATAATGACATGCATATCGTGCAGAATATAATTTTTCTCATACATTTTTCATTGAAGTAATGGATTTTGTTATTGACTTCTTCTTCTTCTTCCTTTTCTCTCTTCTTCTCCTTTCTTCCTCTTCTCTCCTTCTTCCTTTCTTTTCTTTTCTATTTTCTGCAGTGTGTGTGTTGTGTGTGTGTGTGTGTGTGTGTGTGTGTGTGTGTAGTTTGGGGTTAATGTCAGGAATCATCTTCCATCAAATGTTCTTCCAATTGCCTGAGTCAGAGTATCTCAATCAAATCCAGAACTCACAAACAAAACCAAATTTTATATATTTTCATTGACTTTTGTATCTGTTGATTATTTTAACAATTTGATTTATTGTTTGAGTTCCATGCATGTATCTAATGTGTTTTGATCAAATACACCTCCTAATCCTCCTTTTAACTCCTCCATTATCCCCACACTACTTGGGAATGTATGTAATTTGTACACTTGTTTGCTTCTTTCTTTTAAAACCCACTGAGTTCCACTTAGTGAGTCTACTTCGTGCTTCCTATATGGGTGTGAGTGAAGGGCTGCCTTAGGATTTCCATTGATATAAGAGGACACCATGACTGAAGCAAATCTTATAAAGGCAAACATTTATTTGGGGGCTGGCTTACAGCTTCAGAGGTTTCAGTCTTTATCATCATAACAGGAAGTACAGAAGCAGGCATGGGTGGAGGAGCTGAGAGGTCTACATCTTGATTTGAAGGCAGCCAGGGGAAGAGTATTCCACACTGGGCAGAGCTTCAGAGCCCACTCTCACAGTGAAGCACTTCCTCCAACAAGGCCACCTCCTAATAGTGCCACTTTCCATGGGTCAAGAATTTTCAAGTCACCACAAGGCCCATCTACTAGAGGATATGTAGCCTCTTTGAGACAACATCTCTTAAGAAAATGGATTCTTAGTCTATCAGCAGCCATTGATTAAGATAGCTCCTGAGATGGGATGGGGCCCTACTCCTCTCCGTGCTTTAATTTGGGCCACATTTATCTTGGTTACATCTTAAGCATATAGTCATAGTCACTGTGAGTTCATACATACAGTGACACTGCATGGGTCTTCTATTTCTGCCTCTTACATTCTTTCTTTCTCTCTTCAGTCATAGGGGCAGAGGTTGGGAGAAGGGTGCCGTTATAGAGCCGTTTGGCGAGCAGTCTACTTTTCATTTTGTCCTGTTCATTGACCAGTCTAGGGTCCCTGTACTAATCATCAACTACAGTTGGCACTAATGTGGGAAAGCGGGATGTCATTACGAGCTCATACTTGAATCCATATGCAATGAAAACGGCTGTGGGTACTATAAAAAACTG
The DNA here is from genome assembly GCA_021653895.1 of Mastomys natalensis. Lineage (NCBI taxonomy): Eukaryota > Metazoa > Chordata > Mammalia > Rodentia > Muridae > Mastomys > Mastomys natalensis. Next base: position 452,826 of record JAJTUV010000572.1, read on the forward strand.
AAAAGATACAAGTGAACTATACAACAGTTGAACTAACAAAGATTTACAGTTACCAATAGATTACTCACTGACAGGTATATTCATATCAAGAAGCTTGTTAACACTAATCAAATGTGAACAGCTGGATGTTAACAATGTGATATGGATGGATTTACTCAGTGATAGAGAAGAAATTTTATCTGTCTGTATTGAAAAATGAATCTGTGTAGGTTGAAAACTTTCAAGCACTTTAGAGACCATCAATAGCTGCAAACATGCTAAAGATGGACTTCATACAATGTAGTAGATGACATAATTAGCTTGCTGAAAGGTTTAAACTTGTATTTGAATCAGTAAGTGTCAATAATGAGGATGTAAATTTCCTAGTTAAGGTTTATAATCTTAAAATTTGAAATAATTGACTTAAATTAAAAAAATCTGAGTTTGTTTAACTTTAATGGATATAAAAATGCTTATCACAAGTAGTTAAATGAATTATGAAATGATTATGATGATTAAAGCTTTTGGCAAAATTAATTTAAAGCTGTTACAAAAAATTCTTGAATACATTTAATTTCATGAAATGTGTCTTTAACAAATAAATATCTTATTGCAATAATGTCAATAGTGGAAGAAGAATGTTCCAGATGAATACAAATTTGTAATTTTACAAAGGAGTACTACTCAGCCATTAAAAATAATGAGCTCATGAAATTCTTAGACAAATGGATGGAGCTAGAAAATATCATCCTGAGTGAGATGACCCAATCACAAAAGAACGCACATGGTATGCACTCACTGATAAGTGGATATTAGCTCCAAAACACACAATACCTAAGATGCAACGCATAAACCTCATGAAACTCAAGAAGAAGGAGGAAGACCAAAGTGAGGGTGCTTTTGTCCTTTTTAGAACGAGTATCAAAAGATTCAACCAGAGCTCCCAGGATCTAAACCTCCAGCCTGAGAACAGACAGGGGCAAGCTGTCCTCTGAGAGGCTCTAACCAGCAGCTGACTCAGACAGATACAGACATCCAGAGCCAAACAGTGGATGGAGCTTGAGGACTCTTAAAGAAGAATAGGTGGAAGGATTGTGGGCCCTAAGGAGATAGGAACTGCACAGGAAGATCAACAGAGTAAACGAACCTGAACCCTTGGAGCTCTCAGAGACTGAATCACCAACCATGGAGCATACCTAGTCTACACAGATCTACCTCCATGGGCTGGACCTAGGCCTCCCTGCACATATGTTGTAAATGTGCAGCTTGGTTTTCATGCAGGTCTCAAACATCCGGAGTGGGGGCTATCCCAAAACATGCAGCCTGTATATGGAGTATGGTCTTCTAAAAAAAAAACAGTTGTTCAGTTATTCATGGAATATTATTTTTTTATATCTCTAGTATTCAGTTTGCAACTACTTCATTGAGAATTTTTGTATGTATATTCATGAGGGATACTGGACTATAACATATATTTTTGTTGGGTTTACACTTGATTTCACTATTTCAATATTATTTGCTTTGTGAAGGAGCTTATTGTGGTTCTGAATTTTTTTAAACATAACTCAAAAAGTATTGCTTGTTTGAAGGCTCTATAGAATTCTTGTATAAGTATATCTGACCCTTGGTATTTTGCTTGTTTGTTTCTTTTCATTTTATTCTGTTTGAATGCTTTTTTAAATTTTTTTGATTTGCTGAAAATAAAAATTAAAAAAAAAAAACAAATAAAATATTCTTTTCCATGTAAATTATTTTTTTACTTTTTACTTTTGTCTCACTTTGATTAGTTCCTTGAGAATTTCAAACAATGTATTTTGATCATATTCACTGCTCCTTCCAAATCTTCCCAACCCACCCAAATTTATGTGTTTCTTTTTCAAAACCCATCAATTTCTTATAGAGATGCCCATATACTCTTGAATGCAAAACCTCCTACTGGAGGGTAGTCAATCTACCAGAGACCTTACCCTTAAATTTTTTCCTCCCTTGCTCCTAGCAGCTATCCATTACCAGCCACTACTAAGCTGAGGGTGGGACTCAGTCCAAATGCTGAGTGAATGATTCAACTGTATTTGACAAACATATTCATATACATTCATGACACACAGGGTATTTTCATAAGCTGAGAACATAACTTGCTGCTCCTTCCTGGTTGACTTCTATCACATTTGATGCTAAATTTATCTATCTATGATGCTTGAGTTCATCTTGTCCTTGTGAAACTGCATGTGAAGATGGTATCTTATAGTACCTGTTGTAGTTATGGTTATAGTCATATCAACATATGAATGTCATTATCATTTTTATCGTGGTTGTATTTCTAAGCAATCACTGTCATTTGAGTATATAAGAAAGTGGTAAAGAAGAAAATTACAGGGCACTTCTTTAGGTCTAATATATATGAAAATATATAACTTTGTTTCTATGTAATTTGTAGACTCTGTAATTTGTAAACTTCTTTATATTTTGCATTTATCTTAAGCTTCAAAAAATCTTAAGAATTTAAGTCATATACAGTGTATTTTTATAACCACAGTAAAAACAAGCTAAAAATAAACAACAGGAAAATAAGACGACAATCTTTAAATATTTGAATTAAATGATAAACTTCCTAATAAACAATTGGTCCAAAAAAGAATAAGAACATAAATCAGAACTGGGTTTACACTGAATGTTAGTGAAAATGCAGCACATCACAGTCGAAAGCCAAGTGTAACTTGAATGTACACATTCAACTACAAGAATGACTGAAAAATAATGCAACCTTTATGTTACACAATTATCTAAACATTATATTGATAGAATTTTGTTGTTGCTATTGTTGTTGGAATTGAACCCAAGCCCTTGCATGATAAAAAGTCTAGCAAGATGATAATAGAAAACCCAAAGTGCTCATCTAAGATATGAAAAAGGTAGCTCCACTGAAGATTACATAGAAATTGGAAATGTAAGTGGAAAGATTGTGCATCTTCGCCAAGACTGAGCTTGTGCCAGCTAGTGAGAGATCCTATCAATTAGTCAACAGGAAAAGGGAAAGCAAATACAATACAGTTATGCATTGATGCTCGGCATTAGTAAATCAACGTTACTAACTAATTGCAGCTTTAGGAACCTGCAAATCAAAACTCCTTCATACTCTCTATAATGACATAAAAAGAAAAAGAAGGGGGACTTATGGAATGATGAGAAACAGGGACTTCCCAACATTCCTCTGTGAGAAATGTAACATGTTGCATCTGCTTTCTTCGGCAGCCCCAACGCATTGAAGATAGAGTTAGCGTGTGACCTAGAAGTTCCCCCTCTTAGATTTATGTACCCACATTGATTAAAAACAAAAGTCAGACAATTATTTCATGTGTTGTCATGGGAACAGCCTTACTAACAGCCCACAGAGGAAACAACCAAAATTTCTATCAACTGATGAATATAAAAGGGTGGTGTGTCCGTTACAGAGGAATACTGCTGAGCTCCAGAAGGGAACAGACTGCTGACAGGTGCTGTTACGTAAGTGAACCTTGTAAACATTTCACTGAGTGAAAGAAACCAGACGTAAAATGTCACACAGTGTATAATTCTATTTGTACAAGATATCCTCAAATGGCCAATTTTTGAGAGACATAAGGCAGGTATGCAGTTGCCAGAAGCCGGGAGGAAGAATAACTAGTGACTGCTAACAGGTGTGTGACCTCTTTGGGGATTTGTAAAAATGCTCTGGAGTTAACTGCCATGATTGCACAACCTTATAAATATTCCCAAATCCACTGAATTGTACATTTTAAAATTATGAATTTTTATAGTATGTGAACTAGAAAATTAGGAGCACATTTATACTAAGATGTTTGAAAACAAATCAAATACATATCTTGGACAAACGCAACTTACATAAGGATTTTTGGAGAAATTTTGAGTTTTCAGTAAAGTGCTTTTTACTATGCAAGACATCAATGTCAGCTGAGTTTTGATCCCACGGAGCCATGTAAAAATTGGGTGTGGTGGCACAGCTATCATCCTAGTGTTGGGGAGGCATCCAAGGATGCCTCCGGAACTTACTGTCCAGCTAGTCTAGATGAATTGGTAGTGCCAGGTTGACTGACAGACTTTGTCTCCATAAATAAGACAGAGTGTCGTAAATGTGTGTCTTTGGTCTTTCTTATGTACATGTCAATATGCCACACACTTCAGCATACATATATACATAAACATGTACACTTATAACACATGCATTACTGTAAAAGTTAAATGGGCCATTTGCTGAACAAATTGAATTCACAACCTTACTAGATATATATAAATTCTTCAATTTTATGTCAGCTTATCAGGGAGTGTATATGATTCCAACTATTTAATGAAGAAAAAAAAATAGGTATTGTAAGTCCATTCAAAATCTAAAGAAAGAAGTATATTATTTTCAAGTATTTATGGAAAACCAGGGTTATCTTCATGATAAAACCATGTAATAATTTAAGAAAAAATAAGGCTTACTTGTTTTGTGAAGTTCAATGTAAACAAACAAACAAACAACATCCAAGAATGCTAGGATAGCTTACTCTACGAATGGAGACTGGTTAACCACTAGAAAGTTAAAACTCTCTTCCCCTGCTTTACAAGTGATAATGAAAAGGCTTATGACTGACTGTAGAAAGAGGGAAAAAGGGTTGAAAAAAATTCAAAAACCATGCTGTATAAGAACACTCAGGAGCATAAAAATAAAGTGATATTCCTTAACTCACAAAGGCTCTTCGGGGTAATGCCAACCTTTAGCTAGCATTGGCATAATAAGACACCAAGTACTTTTCTCTCAAAATTGAAAATAAGCATATGCATGATCAATGCCTCTAGTTAATGCTTCACAAAGTCCCTAACTTGTGCACTAACTAACACCATAGAAATCAAGGAGAAAATACCATTAGTTGTAAAATACAATAATGATTTATTAGAAGAAATTAGCAAGTTTTACAAAGACACTATTGGATATTCAAATATTCAAAATATACCCACTATTAAAAAGTTTAACCAACTTTAAAAAGTTTAAAATTGGGAACTTAAGGTAAAGTATCATTTTCCATTGTATTACATAATGACTTTGAATAGAATTCAATGAAAAAAGCTTTTTTAAAGCTGTCTGAAAATTTATTCAGATTCCTTTTCACCTTGACCAAATTCTCTGCATTTTTATGACAAATTGCTTTTAAATTTTATAGATTTGATTGTGGTGATGATGTGTTGTCTTGTGTCTTATGTATGCTTTATGTGTGAATGCAGGCACATACATGCCATGGCACATAATGAGGGGTCAAAGAAGAACATCTGAGAGTCAGTTCTCTCCTTCTTCTGTGTTGAACCACTGTCTTTTTCTGTTTCTTTCGCATTGGGTCCAAACTAGTTTGACTATGAGCTTGTAGGTACTTCTCCAGTCTCTGTTTCCTCAGTTTCCATGAAGTACTGGTATTTCACTGCCTGCTACCACACTAATTTCATGCATGAGTTATAAGGATAGAAATCAGGTTCCCAGGTTTGCATGTAAGTACTTTTATTTGCTGAGCCATCTCAGTGGTACAAAGTTGATTCTAGACCTATGAAAGACCTACAGTTTCTCAAAAACACTTTAAAAATAGTAGGCACTAAAAATGAACTCAATGGTATTTGGGAGGGTTTTTGTTTCATAATGTTTTGCCTGGACATTTCTTAACTTCCAGGTCTTTTGTTTCTGATTTTGTACTTTTACAGGATTTTTGTATGTGCTAGTGTGTGTGTTTGTACATCTGCCTGTGTTTCTTGTGCATTTTTGTTGGCTCCTTTTGTTTGTTGGTTTGGTTTTTGGTTTTGTTTTATTCTATTGTGATTTGCTTGTTGGTTTGTTTTAGAGTACCTGATTTCCCATGAGACGGTTAAAGGATAGGGTGTGGATTTGAGTAGGTGGTGAAATAGGATATGGGAGGAACTGGAGGAGGACAACCATGATTAAAATCTAGTGATTGTATGAAAAAATTTTTCTCTAATATAGCACAAAAAGTTGTAGGCATTTCAGCTAGAATGATGCAAACACAGATCTGCAGGGCAAGTGTCAACAGCTAACCAATGGAATAGCACAGATTCCTGAAAACAAAGGTATGCTAACACAGAGACTGCATTAAATAACATGGTAAATACAGTGTGTGATGAAAGTACTTCCAGTATATTATTCTACATCAATTGTATCAGATACAATACATCCTAATTACTATGTCAGGCAATTGCTTTGCAACTAATTTTTTTATTTAGGTCTGAAAGATGAAATAATAACAAAATAAATATATGAGAATGTATCCAAGATCTTGAGATAGACAAAATACTCCAGCAGTGTTCCAAAAAACACTAAGCAGGGATATATGAACTGGATTTTATTTCTTACATTGATTCTGATTCTATTCTGTTCATCAATAACCAACATCAACAGTAGTCAAAGGAGCTAGATAAGACATTTTCAAAAGACAAATCTTACTAAGTATTTTACACAGTATGTATTAAGTAGCTTTTACATTTTTTTGGGTGTGCTTCAGATTGAGCACAGGGCTTCACACATGGTAAAGAAAAAAGCTTTCTCAATATTTGAGATTAAAAAAATAAAACATTTGAATAAATATATAACACAGGGAAATATCAAAGTGGCAGGCAAACAAACTTACCCGAAATATGTTCATCATAGTTAGTTTTCAGGGAGATGCAAATTTATCCACAATACAGTCTCACAATGCACCTAATAGTAATTGTTCCAATTGAAATGATTAATACAATTTCTATTGGTAAGAATAGCAAATATTTGGAATGTTTATAAATTATTGGCAAGAAACATAAACAGTAAGACTTCTTTGGAAAGTTGATGGTATACTGAAACCAAATCGACATTTATGCCCAGCAGTGATATTCCTGGGTATATACCTGAGCAAAATCAATCACAGGGTCCAGTTGTAACATTCTTGGTTATATGCCAAACAGACTCAGTATCTTATTATTGAGATACCCGCATATCCATGTTTATTGGTGCTTTATTCACAGTAGCAAGATTGATATCTGGTACAGCCCAGATGTCAATCGACTGATGAATGGATAATAAAAGTCTGCCACATTTACACAATGGGATATTATTCAACTTTTAAAAACAAAATGATGAAAACTTCAGTTGAACAAGAGAAGCTGGAAACAATCTTTCTGAGCAAAATAACACAGACTCGGAAAGACAAATGTCTTGTGGATGTTAGTTTTCAATCCTTGAATAAATGTGTTTCATTTAGAATAACTATGCAAGTCAGGGAATTAGTATTGGGATATTGTGGCAGTCTTTCAAGGAAAGTGATGAAACACAGTGCTATAAAGGGCTGAAAGGTCAACAGACCCTACATTAGAGGCTATTAACTGTGAGTGAAACTGATTACACTCCAGAACTTGATCAGAGAGAGCATTGATGAAGGAAATCATGTACTTAAGTCATAGAAAAATCAAGATGGTTACCTGGAAGCTTCAAACAAACGAAATGGCTAGAATCCATTTGCTGGAAGGTGCTGTGTATGCTAACAGAAGAGAAAATTAACCACCAATCTCACCAATCTGTGAACCTTGCAAACTCTAATAATACCTTGCCTAATAAGATAATACTGGTGCAGTAATCACATGAAAGTTATAGGAGTAACTGACCACTTTCTTATTGTATCTGAGGCTTGATTTCATGATGGAACTCACATTCAGTACAGTTAATAAGGACAAGAACCTGTGGCTGTATAGATAATAGGCTCTATCTAAGTAGGAAGATCATAATGAAGTTTGTCTGACAAATGGACATATTAAAATGACTCCTTATTACTTATTGCTGCATTCATAGATCAGTACATCCTTAACTCTCATATTGAAATCTTCTTGTAGAATATGGCTCTTAACCCAGAGAACCTTAAGTGGTTAATATGCAAGGTATAAAAGACTACAGAGTTCTCAGTTCTAAATGGAAAGTACCTATTGCACTCCCGCTCCAAGACTCTCTTTGTGACAGAGGGAGAAGAAAGATTACAAGGGATAGAATTTGTGGCAGCATTTACAAGACCTAGGTAAGCTCAAACCAGACAAAATTAAAACATGGGGCAAGAGTGGCTACAGCCTTACACTAGCTGAGGAGCTATTGACAATGATATTGAGCTGATTTTCTTTAAGGGTTGGATCTGGGAGGTGTTGAGGGGAAATGGTAAACATGATCAAAATACATTTCACAACATTCCCAATTGATGAATTATACATCAAATATTATACATTAAATATTCAGAATTTATTCTGATTATCTAAATGTTCTCAGTGCCTATTTTAATCTCTCCTTTTCTCTCAAATTTAATTAATTAGGATAATCTCTCTCTTCCTTTTGGATAGTTTGGCTAAAGGTTGTTATTATGTAATAATTACGAAAAGCCAACTCTTCATTTCATTGTGAGTTGTTTTTTGTTTTTGTTTGTTTCTATTTCCTTAATATCAGCCCTGATTTTGATTATCCTTTAGAGTTTATTGATTGCACGGTTTGTTTATTCTTCTTTTCAAAGAATATTTAAGAGGGTCCTTAAATTATTATTTTGAGATTACAATATTTTTGATGTAGGTACTTAGTCTGTCCATTTTCCTTTTGGGATGATTTCATTGGGCTGTATAGATTTCAGTATATTTTATTTTCATTTTCATTTAATTCTAGAAATTTTAAAGTTTCCTCCTTTATTTCTGCCTGAATATTGTTCAATTTCCTGGTTGTTTATAATTTACTGTATATATAATGTATTATTGTATATTGTTACATTGTTTATAAATTATTGTATAATTTCCTGATTACTGTTTAATATGTGTTATTTTATTCCCGTGAGTTTGTATACATCTTATAGTTTCCATTGCTATTGCTATCCAGCTTTATTCTATTGTTATGTAGATTCAGGTTGTTGTTTCAGTTTGCCTGTATTTGCTGAGACTTTCTGCAACTATTAGAATATTAGCTGCCACTACCCCCCCCCCCCCCCCTGGAATAAGATTGTATTAGCTGTTCTCAAAGGAAAAAAGTAAACAAAACTTGTATTCTTTACTGCCAACAACAGTGCATTCTGTGGTCTTCTCTTTATCTCTGTTGTTTAGTGTATGAAGAATCCTTGTAAATTTCAACACAGTGGTAATGAGATGTCTATGTGCACTGCGACCACACAATATGTGGAATGACTCAGTGCGAGATGGGTCCACAAATAAAGTTATTTGAGGTTTCTTTTTTGTAGCTATAAACAATATTTTATTGTGAAATCACTTTTAAAGGTAAATAATTTTCAAAGGAGCCATAACACTGTCTTTGATATTCTCATGTCAGAGAATAGAAAGGTAAGATGTTTTATGAAAGGGATTAAGAAGGCAGATTTTGACTTCCACTTCCAAAAGACTCCACTTCTGGTCTCTGAACCTCAAAACTATAAGATAATAAATACTACACATTTAAGAGTCAGGTATGATTGAATAGGATATTGTATCAAAAAATCCTACACAGGGTCTCAGCATATAGCCTAGCCTGATGATGTTGAACTCACTATGTAGACCAGAGTAGCCTTGAAATCCCAGAGATTCATCTACCTGTGCCTCCTGAGTGCTGGGATTAAAGGCATGTCCCACCACACCTGGCAAGTTTATTGAGTTTTATAGAAATACTGCATGTGTTTTTAATAATCAACAAGCAAGACCTTTTAGGAATAAGAAATGCACAATATACTTCACAATGGGTACATTTAGAGTCTGTCTTTATCTTTTTGCATGATGATATGCTAAATAATCTGGCAACTATTGAATATTTTTAACTATAAAAACAATGCTATCACACGAAAATAAAACTTAACAATATACTTTATTTATGACATAAGATATTTGATTATTTTGACAGTGAAAGTCAAAATAGAATTTGTCATATTGCGATCTATCTAAATATGCTATATTTTTTTGTCAACAAACTATTTTTAGGCTGTGCTGTTTTCACACAATAACTTCAGATGTGGCAAATATTTAGAACTTATAAAATAGTACTGTGAATAATTCTGTTTTGAAATATTTAACAAATATGATTGCTAATTATATGTAAAGGGCAGAAGTTAAACTTCAGAAAGTATCATTTGTATATTTCTTTACAATAATTTTGTTTTACTTACATAGCTTTAGAGAACTCAAACACCCAATTGAATTTTGATTAATTGTTGAATTACAAATATTGAAAACTTGGAAACTTTTCCAGAGTCTTTGGAAGGAAACTCTGCTCCCTCTCATTCCCAGTGAGCCTCGGCTTCAGCATCTGCCTGGTCAAAACACTTGGAAAGTTTTCTAGAATTAAGACTGAACTTTTGCAATGGCTGGATGGTCTTCAAGTATTATATTTGATACATTGCTGACAGCTTGTAGAGGATGTTTATAAATTGTACTGGGGATTTTTCCTGCTTCAGTACATTATATGTAACATCCCCTGTTATAAATTGATGGCATTTCTTTAATCATTTTGAGGTCAACTCAGGACAAGAAGCAACAAAAACAGAGGTTTCAAGATTGTGTTGGCCTGGGATTTGAGACTCTGCGGGTCAACATGACATTTCCATTTTTGCATGCAAAGAAAACACACATTGTCCATTTAGGCTGCTCTTCCACATTTTCTCTTCTGAACCACAGCATTTTCTGGTTTATAGTTTAGCATTTCCAGTCAAAGAACAGCACATTTATTTTGAAAGGAGAAAAGTCCTCCAGGTTGTAGAAAAAAGAGAGCAATTAAAATGGCCAAAGTTCCATGAAAATTTACCTCCCCCCATCCAAAGTTCTTCTTCACTGGAAAATATGACTATTGTACACAGCACCTTCAGCCATAAAATGTGCGTAATACTGGACAAGTAAAAATAACATTTTTGTTTCTGGATAGCAGCTTGAGTACATACTCTATTGAGCAATATCCTAACCATAAGATAGAGCTTTTCACAGTACAAACTTTGTAACTTTAGTACTTATTAAAATCATCTTTAAAATGGTTTAATTATATTAATGTCATCTGGATTACAATGTGTTCTATCAATGTGCTGGTAAACTAACGTGTAGGATAAAGCAAAAAATCCTCATCTGTGAACTTAGGGCAACAAAACTTTTTTTTCAAAGCTACTTCAAGTGAAAGGTGCAAGCATAAGAAGCAGCTCCCAGTGGCTATTGTCTGGAAGCTAGTGAGCCTCATTCCATATCTCCCTACTGTCTTCTTCCAAGATCAAACACATTTATTGTCTTTCTGTTCTATGACTCTGAGAAAACTTGGAACTGACGTGACCCTACCAACTTAAAGCTAGACTGTGTTGTCTTTAGACCCATGTTTCTTGGAGTTTGGCGATTTGGATAGATTCTAGAACTCTAGAGTGCAGTGGACCAACCATAATTAACTTACATGATGAATGGAAACATCTGTGGCCATGACACAATATTCCTTAATATAAATCAATCAAATTTTTACTATCAAAAGTCAATGTGAGGATTTCACAGTCGAGGTCAACCTCCTGTGGACTAGATGACCGAGGTTACTGTGCGGCAGTAATAAACCACACCTGCAGCTTATGCACTCTGGGGATTGTTAAATAGCACTTTCTTAAGCATACTCAGTGTTCTTTCTACATTTGTAGACCTGTTTCCAAATTGCTCACAGATTGTGAAAGTGCTAATTGGCAATGCTCCTGTATTGGTTCAGTGACTCCCACATTCTCTGGCAGTTGGTTCAGTTAAAACAGAAAACTACTAAAGATGCTGTTTTAACTAAAGTAATTTAGATAGTGTTTTTGCTTGCTAATTTGGGAAGCTATCTTATGCTCAAAACTTCAGTGACTCCTGAATTACCTTGGCTAGGATTATGTTTACATCAATTACCAAACTTAAAATTTGGAGTAGAGAGTATATAGCTAGATGAACCAGGTAAGATGAAATTTTCAGATACAGGTACTAAAACAAACATATTTTAAAAATTTATTGCCTTTTCTTTGTTTATAAATATGCATAATTGCATGGACATTTGGAATGCACAAGACTGTCCAAGCATCAGATAAGCATGCTGGATATAAAATTGGAAGTTAAATCTTTCTTCTGAATGTGTCCAGGAAGATGCATCAATTACATGTGAATAAGTGGATATGATATCCAATTCTTCTCTCTCCTCATCTCCCTCATCATGTTAGACTGAAGAAGATCATTGGTAGATATAAAATGAGCTAAGCATTCGGAGCAGGACTAATGCTACATGCTCTGAATTCTTAGAAAGTGCTTCTAGATGCTTCTAAATCATCTGGGAGAAAACTGTGCCCTTTCAGTTCATGTTAAATATAATCTTAAACCTGGAAGGGAAGGAAATTTCTAAACTGCAGAACATTAGTACATCAGGAGGTATTACCAGTAACAGAAGTTAAGGCAGGAGGAAGAAAAGGGGAATTTTACCAAATTTTCAGAATTATTTTCTGTCAAGTATTACCTAATTTGTCTCCATTTAAAAATTAAAAAAAAAAAAAATCCACGAATGTTGGAGATTCTCTGAGTCATAGTATGGAATGATTTGAAGAATGTTTGATCATTTCATTGAATCTATGATTCTTTTCCTTCGATAGTGAAAAGCATAATTAACTTTTTTTTCAGTAGAGTTACAGTAAAAAGTTAGTAATCCTTTATAGTTGGTTTATTTTAGCACCATTTTGACATGGAAACATTATATATACCTCATTTAATCAATATATATATATATATATATATATATATATATATAAACTGATTATATAAGAGTTACTCTTGTCTCTTTTATTTCACATTTAAAAAAATATTTGATGAGTCTATGATGTAAAAAATGTATATGGCATTTTTAAATGGTAATTTTGTTAATTCTTTGAACATTGCAAATAGTGCCTAATTGGCCATTCTTCTGGAAGTCTTAGTAGAATTGAATGAGGACAGTGGAGGATCAATACATGAGGCTTTAGAAGGGAACAAGCACTACCAAGAAATGGGCTAGAAGTTATTTGTGTGATGTTCTGATGAAGAATCCAGGAGCACTTATTTGTATCCTGAGAAACTGACTAGGGCTGAATTTAAAAGAGATAGGATAATGGGTTTTATGGGAAATATTTTAAAACGGAAAAGGATCAAGCTGAGGTATAATTATTGTTCATTACTTTTATCCAGGTCTCCCATGAAAAAGAACAAATAGTTAAAAGATATAAAAATGCATGCTTTAAAGGATAAGTTTGTGCATCTTACAGCCTCTGTACATTCTGAAAAAGAGGCAGCAATTGTTAGGGTGAAAGCTCCTGCTCAGCACAGAATAGCAGGAAGGCCTTCCTGAGGGCAAGATCGCACCCATTAAAGTTTTCAGTGTGTGAAGATTCAAACTCATTTAACGAGAGAGTGTAGACCGAGGATGCAGCTGAAAAGGCTGCTTACTCATTGAAAGCAACTGAGGGTAATGCTTTCTCGGGGTTACACAGAGGATACTGCAGTTGCAGTTCAAGTTGGCATCAGAACTTGCCAACAGTATCCACATAGTACTTTTTTGCAAGTATGAAAGATGCAAGATTGAGGGAGACATTTTTTTGCATCATGGTTCAACAGGCATGCTGTGGTTATAGCAGTGTGTGCGTCCCCTTGGGCAGATCCTGAGAGGCCATTGAGTGAAACTTTGAAGGTGAAATCTTTTACAAGGAAGAGTTCAGGATGGTGGAGAAGATAAAACAACAGGATGTTACAGAGGAAAGCTGCAGGCAAAAAGTGGAATGATCCCAAGACAGATACTATGCATACAACATTCTGTAGGCCAAAGGGCTGGAAGGAAACGTCCAAGCCTTTTAGAGTCAAGATAAAGCTATCAAATCCTAGGATTTGATGTTTTCCTTTATGAAGTTTGGTTTTTTTTTTTTTTTTTGGTTGATTTTTCTTTACTATGGTCCTACTCCATTCTTCTGGAATGTGCCAGTCTATGCTGGAAGAGTGTAAACTGCTCTTAATTTGAGAGAGGTTCACTGTTAAAAGATGTTCAATTGTACTTTTGAGGTTGGACTGAATTGATTTTACATTATAATATTGTCATGAGGATAGCATGGAAGGCTATGGCTCAAAAGAGATGGATTTAGATTTTGATAGAGGTAGACTTGTAATGGTTAATACTGACTATTGACTTGATAAGTTTTAGAATTGCTAATGAGAAAAAACATGTTTATGAAGGATTGTCTGCATTAGGTTAACTGAACTGAGAACTATCCTAAGTGTGAATGATACGACACTTTGGGCTGTGGTCCTGAACTGAATAATAAGGAAATGAGCTAAGTTCAAGCACCCACTCTCTTTGCTTCCTGATGGAGGATATGATGTGAACAGTCACCCCTCATTCCACCACTAGGATGTTTCCATCTCTCCTATGTCCAGCATCACCTGACTAGGGCAAAGGCGGATGAAACAAGGCAGATACATACAGAAAACATATACATACAGCTTTCTCCAGATAGGGCATGCTCATGCTGATGGAGTGGCTTCAACTCTGTAACAACTCAGACATCAGCACATTTATTGGGTACAGCAGAAGGTGCCTTTAGCTGATTTCAGTGGGTGGTTTTAGTAGAGGAACCATCTCAGGCTTTAAACACATGGGAGGAGGAAACTGGGGCTGAAGCTTTCCCTTCACTGTGTCAGCATGCCCTCAGGGACCAGAGGAAGGATTTACCAATTTCTTGGGTACAAGGCATCAGTCCTTGTCCATAACATATATTCTATCAGGGCTTCCTCAGCCCACCCCACACTATGATGGACTGTATTCCTTCACTTTATGCCAAATTAAACCCCTTATTCATTAAGTTGCTTTTACCATGTATTTTCTCACATTAACAAAGAGCTAATTTATGAATTTATATTTCTTGTCATTCCTTTATCTTATCTTTTGTGCCTTTGGATTTCTTTTATTTAAGCTAAAAATCCACATACTTAAGCTTACAACTTAATTAAGGAAGTCAGTGGAATGTAATCATGTTAACGGCCTCTGGAAAAATTCATTATCATACAGGTAAAATCGGGAGGAGGCCTATACTGTCATTCTGCACTTTTTGTCAGGTATTTGGGCAAAACAATGAAAAATGTAACTAAAATCCAAAATATAACCAAAATACTAAGATTTTGGAAATTGAAAACAATCTTGCTTCTCAGACTTTTCAAGCCAATATCTCTGACAAAGAAATGGTAAAATCAACCAATGATTCCAATATGCAGGGATACATACAGAAAAATCTGCCAGAATTGAGGCCTTAGAAACATCTGTGGTGTCCTAAAAGTAAGCATGTCCACTTTCCTCCCATAAACACATATATTTAATTGATGAGGTTCTCAAGAAGTTTCAAAAATCAAAGTAACCTGGTATGCCAGTTTTAGAATTCCCCATTTTTATCCTTATGTTTGTTCCAGATCATCTGAAGTGTTTTTAAAAACAGTTTTTAAGCCACACTCAAGAGATGTTGACTGAATACATCTTCACTGGAGATCCCAGAGATTCTGAAGATGTTCCCAAATGCTAATACTTGTCTTTTAACAATGACTTCTCATCCGGGAGGTGGTGGCGCACGCCTTTAATCCCAGCACTTGGGAGGCAGAGGCAGGCAGATTTCTGAGTTCGAGGACAACCTGGTCTACAGAGTGAGTTCCAGGACAGCCAGGGCTACCAGAAAAACCCTGTCTCGAAACCAACCCCCCCCCCCAAAAAAAAAAACAATGACTTCTCTTAGAGAAATGCCTCTTAATTGTTACTAAAGCTAAGGTACTGGGTCAGTAAGTCTGGAATAGAATTGTAGTTGCACCAAATCTCCAGCTAGTACTGTGGACAGAAGACCACTTTCTATCTAAGAAAGGTGGTTAGAGGCCCAAGGGGCTCATTGAGCAGAAACACAAGTAGAGTAGCTAGAATGTTCTGCCAGCTTAGTTAGAAGCTATTGCTCAGGAACTGGGAGCTGTTAAGCATAGCATTCATTGCCGCTCACCTCCTTCTCAGCCAGTGAGCCAGTGATCTTGCTCACCTAGCTGTATAAAACCATATCAATTCACAATGACTTATACAAGACTAGAGGGGAAGATCAGTACATCGGGTCAGCAAATTCTTTGTAGTATGCAAAATCACAGGAAGTCTGCTTGTTGGAAGATTGCCTAATGAGCCTTAAACAACTTAAGAATTCATATTTGTTAAACATTTCTCAGATGAAGTTGGCTGAGACAGTTTCATCCACTGAAACTTACTTTTTTTGCCAAAAGAATCATAATATATGAATTTCCTTTATAAAGATACAACTCTTCATGAACATATCTGATAAGCCTCCTAAGATAGCTCTTCTTCACTGTAAGAGGCAGGGTTTTGGTCCCTACAACCTTTGAATGTAAGACTAATGGCTATGAAGATGGAGTGACACTTGCCAAATGAAGATCGAGATTATTCATTCTGTTGAAACTTTTAATGACTTATAATGAGGATATTCTCAATTTTCTTGATGAACTCAAAGTAATTGGACTTTTGGAAGTGAAAAGTGAAAGTATAAAAATATTCAAAATGATAGATATTTCTAGAAGCTATGAATCATTCTCAGATGATAGCTAATGAGAAAACAAGGACTCCTGTCTTATTACTACAATAAGCTGAATTGTGCCATCAACCTGAAAGCAAAGGGTAGGACTGTCTCAGAACCACTACAAAGCAATGCACAGCTAATGATTGAATCTGGCTAATAAGACCTGTCCTGGAAACTCGAGAGCTGATGAACACTTTCAGCAAGGTAGCAGGAAACAAAATTAACAGGAAAAAACAGTAAACTTCCTATATACAAATGACAGATTTGAAAAAGAAATCAGGGAAACAATACCTTTCACAATAGCTTTAAAAATATAAAATATCTTGGTGTGATGAACCAAGAAAGTGAAAGATTTGTATGATCCCTATTAGACATTGATGAAAGAATTGAGAAACTATCGGCAGAAGGAAAGATCCCCTGATGCTCATAGATTGGTAAGATTAATATAGTACAAATGGCCACCTTATCAAAGCAATCTGTAGATTAATGCAATTTTCATCAGACTTCTAACAATATTCTTCTCAGTATCTGGAAAACACATTTCAAGCTTTGTATGAAAACACACACATCACATACACGCACACATCGCTAGTGCACACACACACACACACAGAAAGAGAGAGAGAGAGAAGAGAGAGAGAGAGACAGAGAGAGACAGAGAGACAGAGAGAGACAGAGAGAGACAGAGAGAGCAGAGAGAGACAGAGAGAGACAGAGAGAGAGAGAGAGAAGCAAAGAGAACCTGAATGATATTGATGTTAGAGATTGCAACAAAACCGATGATATCTGTAATGTAAGATTGACAAAACCAGAATAATTTGCAAATGACTGATGCTGATTTTTGATGAAAAATCCAAAATGCACTGCTGGAAAAAAAAATAAAAAAAAAAAAAACAGCACTTCAACAAATGGTGCTGGCTAAAAACGAGGCATTTAACAAACAGATACATAACTGCCACCTTCACAATCCAATTCCAAGGGATCAAAGACCTAAACAAAATCAATACCAATGCTAACCTGAAAAAGAATGTGGAGATTCCTATGAAATAGAAGAAGAATATTTCCAAACAGAACCCATTAACAATCATTCAAACAGAACCCATTAAATAGGCATCTAACGAACCTTAAAAGCTTTCAGCAAGGATCAGCAATCATTTGTAAAAAGACAGATCATTTAATTGAAAAGATTTTCCCAATTGCAAAATTGAGAGCTAATACCAAAACAATAAGAAACCAACCTAAAAAACTGACACAAGAAATAATCAATTAGCAAAAGTGGGTAACAGATTAATAACAAAATCTCAAAAATGGAACTCAAATGGCGTAAAATACTTAAAGAAAAATTAACTCCTTAGTCATGAGGAAAATGCAAATCAAAACTGTTTGCAGATTCATAACTCAATAAGAATTTGCAATGACACATAAATAATGATAGCTGTGTTAGCAAGGAAGTGAGTAAGGAAAATACTCATCCATTTGGTAGAGGTTCAATTATAACAGTAACCATGGAAGTGAGGGTGTTCATTTAAAAAGAGATAATCTACTTCAAGATCCAGGCTTACCCTCTTGAGGATAATACCCCAATGATACTTCATCCTCTATGTACACTTGTTTCAATCATGTTCATGCTAGCTCTATTTATTACAGAATTGAAAGCACCTAGACTCTGTCACAGATATGGATAAAGAGAATGTGGTAAATTGCACAAGAAAGGTTACCCAGTGATACCTGAGTGAAAGTAACAATCACAAGAACATACATGGTATTCACTCACTGATTATTGATTTAGCCCAAAGCCTGTAATACCCAAGATTCAACTCACAGACCACATAAAGCTCATGAAGAATGATGACCAAGTGGGGGGGGGGCTTCAGTCCTTCTCAGAAGGAGTAACAAAATACTCAAGGGAGCAAATATAGAGACACAGTGCAGGACAGAAACTGAAGGAGGGACCGTCTACAGACCATTCCACCTGGATATCCATGCTATGTGCAGTCACCAAAGGTAGATGTTTGATGTGGATGTCAGGATGTACCTGCTGACAGGAGCCTGATATAGCTGTCTCCTTAGAAGTCTGCAAGAGTCTGACATACTCAGAGACAGATGCTCACAGCTAACCATTAAACTGATCATGGGGTTCCCAATGGAGAAGACAGAGTGAAGGCTGAAGGAGTTGAGAGAATTTGGGACACCATGAGGAAATCAACAATACCAACCAACCAATGCCCCCAGGGTCTAAACCACCAGCCTGGGAGTGCTTAGGGAGGGACCCAGGGCTCCAGCTATATATGCAAGGGAGCTATATATAAGTGGGAGAAGAGATCCTTGGTCTCATGAAGGCTGGACATCGTGTGTGTGGGGGGATATTCGAGGGTGGGGAGGTGAGGTACAGGGTAGGGTGGGTGGGGGTACACCAACGTGGAGGCAGGAGGAGGGGGGAAGGGATAGTGAGTTCCTGGGAGGAGGAGGGGAAATGGGGTAAGGTGAGAACATCTGAAATGTAAATAAAATTTCCAATAAAAAATAAATAAAAAAATCTGCAATAATAAAATTCACAGGTAAATGGACGGAACTAGAAAAATCATCCTGATTGAAGTAACTCAGACCCAGAAAGATAATGTTGGTGTTAGCTGATAAACCAATGATAAGTGAGCTACAAACCATAGAACTACAGAGGTTAGAGAGTAAGAGACTAGAAGAGAGGTAGATCCCCTAGGAAGGGAAGTAGAGTAGATACTTTTGGATGATGAGAGGTAGAGGGGCTGGAATGGAAAGATAAAACAGAAACAGGGAAGGAAAGAGGAAGGAAAGAAATAGAGATACAGCTAAAACTAAGGGCCATTTGAGGGATTGTATGCAAGCTTACTGAAGTACAAACTATTTAATACATACATACATACATACATACAACATACTACATACTACATACATACATACTACATACATACATACATACATACATACATACATACATATATACATATACACATACATAAGTATATTGTGTTCTAATGAAATCACCAAATAATGGGAGATTCAGAGCCTCACAAGTGAACATCTCTCATCACCAAATGAAACTTCCAATAATAAAAATGTATTACATCTAAAAGAGTTCTTGTCCAGAGGATTCCCACGGGAACCTTCTGACAACCTAGGCTATTTTTGAAGTTATTGGTTACTCTCCACATACTGAAGGTGAAACCGTGTTGCTGAAGGAAATATCTACACAAATTATTGAACTAGTAGATGTCAAGCTGATGCCTACCTAGAACCTTTATTTGAAAGTACTCTATATGCTACCAAAGAAGAAAGATAAACACTGACCCAGGTACAAACTCTTTGATTTACAGGATTGACCTACTTGAAAAATGTGCTGGAGCAATGGTGGCACAAAGCTTGTGTGAGTAACCAACCAATATCTGATTTGGGTTAAGTCCCACTCCATGAGTTGGAAGCCATGCTCTGCTCAGGTGACCAAGAAGCTAAGACTGGAAAGCTCAGAGACTTAGGGATATCTGTAAAAATAACTTTTATTCTTCTGATGTCATTGTCATCTCAGAAGCTTACTGCCAAATAAGCTTACCCTTTCTAGTTCTTTCTGAACTTTGGTTGGTTTAGCTGAGCTGTTCTGGCTCAAAACTTTTATCCAAGCTGAATTATTCAATCTTGCTTCTCTCAGCTTCTCACAACATAAATCACTCTATGAGCCATGGTCCTGAACTGAATAAAATGGAGAAAATTTGTCACATTCCAGCATTTATCTCTTTTTGCTTCTTAGCCACCAACACATGGCTAACTTCTTTAGACTTCTGACACCAGAGCAAGACATGGATCTATGAGGGTAGTAGAACATCAGTAGGAGTCATTTTATTTGTACATTCCTGTAGTAGAATAGTAGTATTTGATTTTTGTAGATGTATCTTAATCGAGAAACATGTCTGTTATTGCAAGGGATCATATGCAAAGACTTCCTAGTGATCTATGTGATCTGGCTGGGATACAGACACAGCTTTAATAATTCTGGCTGGAATACAGACACACCCTTAGTACACACCTTTAATTCCTAACAATGAAGGTAAAATTAGTTGGTAGAAGGAAGCAGCCCTGTTTAAGAGTGATGTCTAATTGGGGACACATAAAGTGACAAAGCAGAGAAAGATTTAACAGAATGAGTCAGAGATAGGATATGCCCAACTCTCAGGAGAATAGACAGGAAAGAGAAGCCATTTAAGAGCAATGCAGAGAGAAAGAGTCAGAGAGTTGGGAGTGAGTGGATCAGTTGGGAGTCAGTGCAGTGGAGCTGGGGTTGTTTGTGAGTTCATGCAGTTCAGGGCAGGCCAGCTGAGGCAGTTAAACCCAGAGAATAAGGAGTCAGAAGATTAGAACAAATTGCCAGAGTAAGTTTGAGGCAAAACTGAGCAATGTATTGAGAAGCTTTCTTCTAGCTCCATGAATGCATGAGCAAAGGACATCATGGAACACCATGCTTCTAGACAAAAGTTTTAAGAAAGACCATCTGAAAGAATACAAGATTAGATGATATTCATTGTGCTCATTTACCACATTTGTTTGTGTATGTCTGATAGGTCTTTTGTTGTTGTTGTTGTTATGAAGAACCATTAAAATATGATTAGCACTGAAATATACATGGTATCAGGATTACACAAAAATACAGAATCAATGATAAGTGAGATACACTGAGACACATGATGAGTATATGAAACTGGCTGACCTAACTATGGAAACTGACAATGACTGGGATCTAGAGTCAAGCAGGAGAAATGATGGTAAAGTTTTTATTCAAATGGAATATTTGAGACTGAGAAGGGGTATTATAGTATGAGGGTAAACAATAAGACCTACAAGATCAAGCTAGCCCCAATCCCAGCAAAGATGGAGTAAGTGATCTCTGGGCTCCGATCCATACTTTGTTATTGGCAGCAGATAGTTTCTGTGGAGGGAGAACCATCCTTTATTGAGGATGTGGCTAATTGGAGGTTTCCCATGCTCCAGGGAATAATTTCATATCCATGTACATACAGGCATCACTAATTGGTGTATGTTAGAAAAACTAAAGCCATGAAATTGGGAGGGTGGAGTGTTGGAAGGGCTATGGGAGAGTTGGAGGGGGAAGATAAATAATATGACATTTGATGGTAACGCAAATGACATAGTATACATAGATGTATAAAAAATCTCAAAAAAAAGTTAAAAGCTAAGTGCTGCTTGTCAAGCATGATGACCACACAGGCAGGGCTTTTACTGGGTGGTGGTGGTGGTGTGTCAGCATTTTTCTATTCAGCTAAAGCAAAACCTGAATGAGGTCCAGCTACAGTAGGGAGCTTGGTCTGCTTTGTCAGGCTGAAGGCAACAAGGCTAAGTTCATTTAGAAACACCCCCAAAGACCTGTTGAATACAACACTTGATGAATTCAATTCTGTGTTTGTCCCTTGGCCTTAACAAATTGATATATAATATTTACCATAGGAGTGGTGAGAGGTAAGTTTGCAGGTACTATTTAGTTTTAAAACAGAAACAAAGCAGGTGTTACAATAAACAGTCCTTTGAGTTATGTGATTCATAAATCAGAGGGTTCCATTCATGCTAGACAGTCTGCTGAGCCCGGGGAGCCCTTAGACCCCTTGGAGTCCTCAGTGAACTGTGGTTTTTATACTGGTGGAGTATTGAGGATCTTGCTCTGTTAAGGCTGCTGTCAGGTAAGTTGTTAAATTTAGTGTGGTTGTGTCAATTTCTTGGAATAGAACACTAAAATATGCTGCATCTTTTATGCCTTTCTTTTATCAACGATTCCTATATATATTGTGATGCTGTATGGCTACATGCTATACAGATAGAAATGTTTTTCCAAATGGAACCAATCCTTTTCATCCTTGCTTTGCCTAATTGCATTAATTTACATGACATTGAAACCTCTATCCTCATTTTAACATTGTTTCCAACTTCTTTGGTCCAGCTTCAAGAACTTTCTTTGCATTTTAAAACACTTTTCATTGATTTTCATTCTTTGATGATTTGGTTCTTAATTTTTTGAGTTTCCGAACCTCTAAAAGCACTCTTTAAAAGTAATAATCTATAATCATACTGTTAAATCACATCTTCGACATCGTTGGTGCTGATATGGTCTCCTTTCAAAGAAAATTCTATGTCTTTTCACAGCAGCTTTCACTGAATGAAGTTTTATCATTCTTGGTACATTGTCTCATCTTCCAATTCACTTATTTGCGGTTTGCTGGATCAGACTCTAAAGTCACCTGTTATGAAATTTATGAATCTCTTGCAGTTCACACATGACTGGTTAGTTCACACTCCTTCAATCCTTAGGTGCGAATCATGGGTCTCCTTTCACGATCATAAATGCTCATTTTCGCACAGTCGCCAGCTTTCTGAAGAACTAAAAAATCATTTATTCATTCTTGGTGACTTGTTATCCGACTAATTCACAAAGTTATATTTGCAGATTAGAGGGAATCACGGGCTGCATAGATACCATGTGTTTATAAAGACTTGAACAACAATTTATTCCAAGAGATATGCTGTTAGTTCACACGGTTCATTACTAGTCCAGATCTGATCTCTTTCTTGCCTCTTCATGCTATATTTTACGCAAGTTTTCACCACTCAGTACATACACAATATTTTAATATAAGAAAACATATAATAGTGGTAATCCCAAAAGGCTTAAGATCACACTCAGATAAGGAACACTTATGCCTAACAATAAGCAAGATTTAGTATAAATAAATTACATATATAAGTTGAAAAGGTTCCAATGTAATAGATCATTACTGTTGTTCACAAGCTAATAGTTATATTGTCTGAACACAACTGCCAGTTTTCTCTTTGAAGCTGTAAAGTTAGGCACTGACTTCTCCCCTGAAGCTAAAGAGCCTAGATGATGTCTACAGATGTGTAGAACATCTGTTGTGTAGTTGAGGTCTTTCATCTACTTTCTTAGCTTGAGTTTGGATGTAACAGCTGCCTCTACACCAGCACTTGCTGCTTCAATATACACTTGTAGAGGTGACATCTTCTCAGAAACCTCACGGACCAACCTTTGTCTGCCTCTATGTGCTTCACTCTTTCCTTCTGCAGCTGCCCAACTCTCAGAGCCTTCACAGAACAGAAAAGCCTGGCCCTTGCACTGGATTCGGTTATGGTTTAAGGAACTGTGTGGCTGGTTTGGTTTTCTAAGAAGACCATTCAAATACTCTCCACAGTCGTAGTAAAATGCCTTTTGCCACAGAATCAATGGAGTAACACATTGAACATCTTTCAAAACCCTTCCCTGTGTATTCACAACTTGGATAAATGCTAGACACAGGAGGCTTTTTAAAAAAGAATCTTCAGATATACCTTCTCCATTGAGCTTTACCACTTTTTGGTTTTGATTGAAGGAAGGAAGGTCACATTTCCTGTCTTTTGAACACTTACAGTCTCTTGTGGGATAATTAATTTTCTTAATTTCTATGTGTTTCTTTTGTGTCTGAGAAGATGGAGGACAGAAAGAGAGAGAGAGAGAGAAGAGGAGAGAGAGAGAGAGAGAGAGAGTAGGCAGTGACCCGGGTGAAGAACAGCACTCATTACAATTGTAGAACAAGTTGGCTTTCCTATGTGTGTGAGAAGAATTGTATAAACAATTGAAATATTTTTAAAAATCACCAAAATATGACCAAAGGACAGAGAATGAGCACATGCTACTTAAAAAAGTGGTACCAGACTGATTGATAAGGGATGTTTCAAACTTTAACTTGGTATTAAAACAGTGTATGTCAGCAAAGCACAATAATAATGGAAGAGCAGAGTGACTGAGTGTCCACTATTATAGATAAAAGGGAGAAGCAGGAACTAGGTGTACTTTTGACAGTTCTTTAAGCCACGGAGTGAGTGGTTTGCTTCAGAAAGCTAGTGAGATAGTTCTTGGCATGGTTTGCAGTTACTTAGAGCAAGTGTGACAACATCTAGATCAACAGAATGAAGGGCTCCATGAGGATAGATGTGTCCATGTTGGCTTCATATCAGAAAGTTGCCAGGTAGACTAGAGTGAAAAATCAAATTGCTAATCAGGGAAGATTTTCTCTATATCCAATGTTATAATAAACAAAATGTCTCCCCTCCCTCTCTCCTCTCTGTGTCTCTCTCTTTCTCTTCCCTCCCACCCATACCCTCCTCTTTCTTTTTAAGATTCAACTATAAAATCTTCCTCCATGATGCCTATAGAATCCAAGCATATTGCTGGTTGAGCAAGAACCAGAAGCTAATTACATACAGGCTTCTAAAACCTTCCACAGTGATGGAATTGCTGTTATTTCCCCAGAGCAAATTGTGCAGATGCAAGGTTGTTTCGTTGACGTGATCAACAATATCTGAGTATCAGTAGCCAGGAGAGAATAATACCTCACAACAAGATGGCAGCCTCCATCTGCTTCTGGGTCCCCAAAGCGTGACACAAGTGTGAAGAGAACAGGTGCAGCCCAGTTTAATACATAACAGCTTGTGTGCTAGGAATTCTCAGCTTGCACTGTAAATGCATAGAATGTTCTCTGGTACATATCTTTATTAGCTCTATAGTATCAGTGTCTAAAGAAGAATAGGAATGTCTTGTGTGGATAGTTACTTTCCTGCAAAACACAAAAATTCCATGGTATATAGTGGCAAATGTAGGGACTTCTCCAGTGGTGTATGTGTGTGTGTGTGTGTGTGTGTGTGTGTGTGTGTGCATGTGCATGCACACGGGTGCACACATGTGAGTATCTTCACCTTTTTGATGCCATTGTTTTCTTCATAGTAAAGTACTGCTTTGTAGGAATTCTGACAGAAATGGTTACTAACCAGAAAGCATAAAAATATCATAGAGACATGGTGAACAAAACAGCCACTACACAGAAGGCCTTGGGAAGCAAGGAGACAAGAGAGCTATGATTTAGCTGGACCCAAAGTACACTTCCACTCAACTTATGAGCTTCAGAGAAATGGCACACAAAGCACAGGTCTGTACTCATGTCCTAGATGAGGAAATTGGATCCCAGGCCTTGGAGGAAAACTTCTGCAAATCATAACCATAGTTTAAAAACTATGAGTGAAGACAGGACTATGAATGAATGAGATCCAGGCAGTACTGTTTTTATGTCCCCACTCACATACAGACATGCAGGTGTATCTACATTACTTAAGCACAATTCTAGAAATCTTAGGATATAAAACATGTAATATGAGCTATCTTTTTTTAAAAGAAAGGAACATGTAATAGTATAGATTTTGAAACAAGAAAAAAAAATACTCAGTGAGCATATTCTTGACTTTCCCAGTTTTGGAAAATTTATAAAGTTGAAAAGTTCAGAAGTTTAAGTTTCTTTGTCTTTGCAGTGATTTTATTTCTGATACTAACTATAAACTTAGAGAAATGACATGCAGTCTCAAGAATATAAAGCCAAGTAAATGACTTTCATTTTAATAAAGCATGGCTGTAACTTGTACTTTAAGATGATTTGAAATAAAAAGTCACTGGTTCCTAAGGCCTAATAGCACCTGTGGGAAGATAGAAAGTAGAATCTTAACAGTAGTGGCATTTGAGTAGTAAACTTTAGCAGTGGTCTCATAATCATGTACATTTATAGTAAGAAAAAAACTTTATAGAAGACCACTATGTACAGAGCACTGTTCACATTATTTATTTGTGTGCCATACACTACAAACATACACACACACTCACACACACACACACCACCACCGCCAACAACAACAACATGCTACTGCATGTGGCCATCTACAATATACCCTGTGGTTCCATTTTTTTCTACGTATTCCCTCTTGGTGTCCAGGCTCTGCTGCACAATAAATGGGGAAGAATGGGGTGGAATCAAGTTCCATGGTCCACAGCTTCTTTGGTTCCATGTCTTTCCTTGGTGTGTTTGGACTTCTTACATACCAGGCAGGAAAAAGTAAAGCAAAGTCTGCAATGGATGGGTCAACAGGATGCGGGTTGAACTGCGAATGCTGAGGTGGGAGGTTTCCTCCAGATGCTTGTGTTCTATCTCTTTAGTATTACAGCTCTTTTAGACAGTGTTCAATGAAGCAGCTCTTTCATGTGGTATTTAATGAAACAGCTTGTGTGCATGTACTTTATTGGGGTGAACCAAGAATTATGTAGTTTTGGGAAAGGGGGTGAGACTATCCAGGGTGGGCAAAGATCATTGGCTGAAGGCTAAGGTACTGAGATGCCTCATTAGCATGGGAAGGCATTCCAGGAATCTCAGGTGCCAAAGCTTTGTAATATTTCTCAGTAGAAGTTTTGGGGTCTAGGATCCCCAGGTAAAGAAGAGGAAACACAGCTGACCAAGGGTGTTCAGCATTTAACATCAAGCTCAGGGCTTCCCAGTAATATCAGACCTCAACCATATCAGTAGGATTTCCTGACAATACCCTACTTTACACATTTTTTTTTTTAAATTGGAAAACAAGTGCCTAGTAAGTTGTACCTGGCTGATGGCTTTGGGTGACAAAATCTAGTCTGGAGCCCAGACTATTGGCTTCAGCTCATGTGTTTTTTAATGTTTGCCCCTATTCACCTTTCCACATAGGTTATGTTGGTTCTAGGGTCCAGCAAAAGGTCAGCAGTATTTGAGCAGAATAGCACTTCCTTAAGAACAGTTAACATCTGGGATTTACCAAAAGGCTAGTATAGTTTCTATATGCAATTTAAATTCTCAGCATTAGCCAAATATTGCTATGTGGAAGTTGATACAGAAACTTATAAACTATTCCAGCTAAAGAAGACAGATCATTTAGTACATAAGAGCCTTTGTTTGTTTGTTGAACAAGGTTTTGGAAGTACTAGTTTAAATGCCCCCTCCATATCTTGTGCTTTTAAAAGGAGTATATATTATGTTGGTGTCATAGATGTGCAAGCCTAACTTGCCATAACTGATCAGTACATCCTGCCACTCAAATGAACATGCATCTATGTATAAGGAGGAGTATAGACTTCACAAGTAACAGTCTCATGTGATAGCATACCATGCCCATACTGACCGTATAGTGTTAGCATTGTTTTGTGTCTACTAGAGGGAGGCAAAATTGAGTGATAGGGAAATGACCAAGTACAACCTCAGTCAGCTATAAATGGAAGAAGTAGGCAGGATTCAAACCCAAGCTGTCTGTACTTTGAAACTGCTTTCTGACATCTGTGCTCTTCATCCAAAGTGTTTGTCGCCAAGAGGTGTGTGCTGATGGTGAAAATGGAGTTGTAAATGTCACTAATGTCTGGAATCCATGGTTTCAGTGTTGCTACAAACACCACTCAGACACAAACTGCTAAAGTTGCTGCAAGGTAATTGATGCTCAAACTTTTAGTGAAAATATACAGAAATGATGGATAAAAGGGACGAGTAGAGAGATAGTGATGGTTCTGGAATAAATGTCAATGGTATCAAACATCTGTTTAGCTCCAATTGGAGTCAAATATAGCTATAAATGTATTATGCTTATTAAAAGAGACTGTTCTAAACACTTCTGTCACAAAACATCCTTATTTCGATAAAGGAAAAATCTGGCACATTTCAGTCATGCTGAAAACTTAGACAAAAACATTTAATGTAGAAAAAAGTAATATAAGCACTGTATACCAGTTGCTGTGGTGGCTGCTAAGAAGAAAAGAAATGAAGGCAAAATATATAAAATTCTAGTTAGAAAATATAGAAAAAAATGATGCTTGTTATCTTGCACTAAGCCAAATTCAAAGGAAGGTCAGCATTAGCCCAGCAAATATGGGGTAGGGTTTTCATAGAAACAGCAGTGTAAGCAAAGAAAATTAAGTAAGGCAGGATTCTTTTTTAAGTGTCCCCAAAGTGGAGTGATTTAAGTGGCATTTCTTGGGTCAAGGGAAATGCAAGAAGACTACACCTTTCAAGGTTGTGAACATCAATAACTGCTTAGAAAGCTCTTGGAAGGTTTTAATGGTTTAAGTCAGAGTAAAGCAATGTTCAAAATAGTGATGCATACTCATGAGATAAATATGAACAAAAAAAAAAGATGGGTAATGATAGGGACAAAAAGGTAAGAGAGATAGCGTTGTTAAATGCCTGGGAAGGTAAAATAGGGCAAAGCATATGGGATGTTGGAAATTCCTGCTTCGATGGGCATGCTGCTGGTATGGTGTAGCAAGGAGTCAAAGAATGTGAGTCCATGTGGTTGAGTGTCAAGAGTGCTTGTGTAAAAGTGTTGGGTAGCAATCTTATGATCAGGCACACCAAATACATCTTCAGTGTTAAACACACATGATAATGCCCAGATAATTACTCTGCTTTGAATGTGAATAGTTCAGTGTCTGATTATTATTATTATTACTACAACATCCTGACTTCAGGTTTTCCTTCATCCTCTTCTCCCAGCTTCTCCTCCCCACCTCACTTCTTTTTCCCTGTCCCTATCCACCCTATCTGTTTCTATTCAGAAAATGGTAGTCCTCTCATGAATATTAAGCAAACATGGCACATCAAGTCATAGTAAGATTAGGCACTTCCCCTGGTATTATGGCTGGCCAAGGCAACCCAGTATAAGGAAAGTGTCATAAAAGTGAGCTAAAGAGTCCCTGTTCCCACAATTAGAAGTCCCACAAGAAGACCAACCTACACAAGTGTAACATGTCCCATGAAGGGTTCCTGATTGGTGACTCAGTCTCTGTAAGCCCCTGTAAGTCCAGGTTTATTGATTCTGTAGGATTCCTTGTGGTGTTCTTGACCCCTGTGGCTTCTACAATCCTCTGTCCTCTCTTCAGCAGGGTTCTCTAAGTTCATCTACTGTTTGGCTGTGGGTCTCTGCATCTGTTCCCATCAGTTGCTGGATGAAGCCTCTTTGATGATACCTGTGCTAGGCACCAATCTATAAGTATTTCAGAATATCATTAGGCATCATCTTATTGACATGTTTTTTGCCAGTTTAATCATCCTAGTTCTCTGGGCTATCCAGCCTGAGTCCTGGCCCTTCGAACAGTGTTAGATGTCTGTGTTTTGTAGAGAGTTAAAACTGCTGACCATGTCTATTGGGTGTTTTCTGTTGCTTCTGTTTCTATGGTAGATTTACCAGTCCCTTGGGTAAGTACACGGAAACCTTAGTCTGACTTTTCTGTCTATCATGAAGTCTCACTTATTTCTAGATGCTGGTGTATAATAGAAAGTGGCAGAATTTTTTTCAGCTCAGTATTTTCCAGTCATTACAGTAAAACTGACCTATTTAAACTTTTCCTGGTTGGTCTTTTTCTCCCTGCTTTAAAGGTTTTTTTTTTTTTTTTTTCCTAAATTGGATTTGATTTGTTTGTGGAAGCAATGATAATGTTAAAATTCAGGCCAATAGTAAAATTGTTTTTATTGAGTTTGGACAGGAGCTCTATTAAGTTAAACACATGTTGAAACTATTCTTGATCTTTCTTTGTAAACCAGCACACTTTCCTTCATGTTCATCTATCCTTACAGTCCTCAGTGGACTGTTGACAAGTTTCTAGAATTAGGGAGATTTATCGTTGGATATTTAAAGAGAAAGTTTCTAAGTTGCTTTAAATACAGATAAATTGCACATGATTCTATATCCAACACATTTTATGTTTGCTGACTTAGCAAAATTGGTTATAGAAATTAAAATACATATAATGATTTTATACATAATGACAGTCTGGAGAATGCAAGATGAAATGAGAAAATAAATTGAAGAACAGTAGTAATAGTCATGTTATGATACTTATTTATGCTCAAATCAAATTAGTTATATCTGTGTAAGTTTAAAAATGAGATATTGTATGTAGTTTCTTTTTACTCACCTACTGGGTACATTATTGTTTTCCATTAGTTAGAATATACTGATCATTGTAACAGTTTCAATTCCATGTGGTTCTATCCTGTGTTTGAGCATGGGTGAAAACTGGTTTCTTTCTCTCCATTTGCAGAGCACAAATTGCATTTCGGCAGTATCCCTGAACACTGGCATTGACAGCAATCAGCCAGTGTGTGGCATACTTTGGGGAGATGGTGTTCTTTTTTAAAATAAATTACTGTATTACACTCTTACAGATAAGGATTTTAAGACTTCAGGAACCCTTCAAAGCTAGCACATCTCTGCTGTAGCGGGGTCTTGCTGAAAGAACAGCTATAAAATATCTGTTTTATATAGAACATGTCAAATATCATTGTATGGATTTATAGTAGCATAGGGATGTTATAAAATAACTGATTATTAAGTTTTAGTAACTTTATCTAAATACTAAATACCGCCTTGGCACAACTCGGACTATTTAGGACTATTTAGGAAAAACAAGGAAATTCAGGAGTATATTAAAGGATTTGGGCTTTACTTCTGAAAGCCACCGTTCTGGATGTTAAAACTCTAATGCTTTATTACTACAGTTCTGTAATATATCTGAAATCTGATGTGGGAAGTCCTCCAACATTGTTCTTTTGCTCAGGATCATTTCAGGGTCTTTTGGGATTCCATATGAATTTGAGAATATTTTGTTCTTATTTTGTGAAGACTGTCATAAGGATTTTGATTGGAATTATATTGAATCTGTAAAATACTTTTGGTAGAATGACCATTTTCACAATGTTAATTCTATCCATCTATGAGCATAGGGCTTCTCTCCATCTATTTCTGTCTTCCTCAATCTCTTTCATTAGAGACTTGTAAGATTTAAATATTGCATTGTACAGGTCTGTTAGCTTCTTGCTTAGGCTTTTTTTCTAGGTATTTTATTTAGGTTAATGTGAATTAGAATGTTTCCATGATTGCATTCTTGGCATCCTTGTTCTTGGTTCAGAGAAAGCTTCCTGATTTTCTGTAAGTTGTTTTTTTAGCCTGACAAAACATCAATGTTTGCTAAAAGAATTGATCATTTAGAAGATTTTGGTGGAAACAATCCCATTAAAATCACAAACAATCCTGTCCCTACTTGTATTCAGAATAGTGCTCGAAACAATAGCTAGAGCAATAAGAAAAGAGAAAGAAGTCAAAGAAATATGAATAGGAAAAAATGTCAAATGATCCTTATTTGTAGATAATATCCTATGCATAGGAAATCCCCCAAATCCACCAGAAACCAATGCCTACCCTCCTCCCAAGGGGTGATACAGCTGAGATCCCCAAGATGGTGATTGCTTGGCTAGGAGGACAATCATTCATGACAGGAAACATTATTTTACATACTTACTTAAACACACACATACACACACACACACACACTTTAAATGAAGGTGTACCATGAATTGAACTGTATGTGTGTCTTACAATATCACAGAATATCTAGCTAAATCCTCACTGCCAGCCATGTGAAACCTTTCTAGTTGCTGTTCAGGGGCATCCAAGAGACTCCCCAAACAATAGAGTCCATTGCCATTGCCTTCACTATTTCCTAGAACTTGAAGACAAGTTTCTTCAACTGATGATACCACACACTTTGAGTAGGGAACTTGAAAGAATCAAGCTGGAACTGACTTGGAGGCATCCTCCCCAATAACTTGAACTGGAAGGTGGAATGCAATTTTCCAAGTGAGACAAACAATAGTCATACTCAAGAGTAAAGCCTCTGCGCAGTAATAATGACTGGACCGGAATCTGTATCTAATGGTGCATTATGTTATTTTAATCTTGGGGATAAAGTGAATGTAATCAGTACTTTAAGGCCTGATCAATAGGAAGGACACTATGCCTGACACTATAAATCAGCTTCCTACTCCTAGTTGGAGAAG
Source organism: Mastomys natalensis (assembly GCA_021653895.1). Taxonomy (NCBI): domain Eukaryota; kingdom Metazoa; phylum Chordata; class Mammalia; order Rodentia; family Muridae; genus Mastomys; species Mastomys natalensis. The sequence goes on from JAJTUV010000572.1 coordinate 485,167, forward strand.
ACTTAGACCCTAGAGAAGATCCTACTATTACAATCTTCCTAAATCAATATACTTTCTAAGTGTATTCTAAGTACTTATCCTATACCCACATATATCCCTCACCCCTCATCAAGCTTCTTTCTCTGGTTAACTAGTAATTAAATGAATTCACAACTGATTAAAATGGAGAGAATACATGATTGGCTTTGCCCAACCTCAACACATATGATCTGCAGCACACACATTTAGACCAAAGGCTTAGAGAAACTAGTGGAAGATGAGGCAGAAAGATTACAAGAATCAGAGAACCAGGCTTGGTTTGAGGGAGTATCTATTAGACATGACAAGAAGCTGTACCCAGGACATCTCAACAATATAGTTACCTACACAAGATCTGTAGAATGACAAATATATATGGGGGAATTTCATGAGGTCCCACTTCTATATGAAGAACTACAAGAAACCCAATCAGGGATGTGTCCCATGAGAAGAGTTGGCAAGGAGAGAGAGGAAGAAATGAAAATACCATGGTCATTTGTGATATTCTCAAAAACAAAAATATAAAGATATACAGTCTCCCACATTATGTATCCTGCAGAATTATAGAAAGAGTGAAAAGCTTCTTTTCTACTTTCTTTCCTGCTTTCCATTTCTTTTGGGCTTTTGGATGTTTCCTTGTGAAATCTAGCAGCTGTTTGTGGTATCCTTTGAGAAACTAGATGGTAGCGACTGTCAGGAAGAAGACGTTAAATGCTTGTGCTCATTTCCCCACTCCATGTAGCTACTATGACCCTGGCATCGTGAATTCAAGTAGAGATGCTCAAAGCTTGAAACATCAAAAGGTCTCTGTCTTCAGAGGTCACAGACTCACAGAAACTGGCCTAGTCCTAAAGCTGATGTCATATGAATTAGAAATGAGCTTTTATTCTGAGAAGCTACTGGGAGGTTAGTGTTATTGTCATAGTGTAAGAGATGGTCCACATAGTACAGTGCTGGGTAATGTAGCTCTGGAGGGTATTTATAGTGTTTGTATATCCCCTTGTGTATGTTTAATAGCAGATGTCACTCCACATGTTTATAGAAATTAAAAAATAAAAAGACGTTATTTTAATACTTGATTTTCCCAGGTCCCTGAACAACTACTGGCAAGTGCTGACAAATTAGCTGCACATATGACAACTACTTTTGTTTCTGATAAGCGATACAGGAGATAAAAACAATTGTGTCAGCATGTCCCTCTAAACATTGCACATTCAAATCCACTAAAAGCCAGAAGCAATTTATCTTTTCTTTTTACCTAAATTTTCCATAGTTACTGTTTATTTAAATCAGTAAGTACCCTCCTCCTCCTGCCCCCTTCTCTTCCTCCTCCTCCCCCTCCCTCCTCTCTCCTCCTCCTCTTCTTCTGGAAAACACCAAATAACGGACCATGCCAATGCAGCAGGAGGGCAGGCCCAGGATTAGAAGGCTGTAGTGGCTTCCGTGGAAGATTTTGCAGAGGTGTTAGGAGCCCTCTAACAGGTAATCCTGTCACCAACCTGGGCTGCCTAATTAAGGACCTGAGGATCCAGTCCTTGGAGATCTACCTGTTCTTCCTGCCTTTTAAGGAATCAGAAATTATTGATTTTTCCCTCACTGAGTACATCCCTATAGGATGAGGTTCTAAAGATCATGCCAGTGTAGAAGCAGCAGACCAGGTTCAAGGCTTTTGTAGCTATTGGAGACTACAATGATCACGTTGATATTGGTGTTAAGTGCTCCATGTAGATAGCCACTGCTATTTGAAGGGCCATCATATTGATCAGTGTCTTAGTTAAGGTTTTAGTGCTGTGAACAGACACAATGACCAAGGCAACTCTTATAAAGGACAACATTTAACTGGTTGACTTGCAAGTTCAAAGGTTCAGTTCATTATCATCAAGGTGGGTGTAGGACAGCATCTAGGCAGGCATGGTGTAGGCAGAATGCTTCATCTGAAAGCTGCTAGTGGAAGACTGACTTCCAGACAGCTGGGAAGAGGGCTTTATAGCCCACACCCACAGTGACACATCATCTGCTCCAACAAGTCCACACCTACTCCAATAAAACCATGCCTTCTAATAGTGCCACTCCCTGGGCCAAGCATATAGAAATGATCACAGTCAGGCTTTCCATCATCCCTGTGCAGAGAGGCTACTGACGTAACAAGATTGGCAGGCCTCACATTGTTTCATGAAAGATGACAGGTGACCATGGCTGTGTTGGTGTATCTCATCCCTGCCTTCAGAGGCACAGGCATTGTCTCTGTTCCTGTGCCCAAGAAGCTACTGAGGATGGTCTTGATGACTGTGACATATCAATCAGGGGCTGCACTGCCAGGACCACCTTTGATGCCATCTCCAAGACTTATAACTACCCAATCCTTGACTTCTGGAAAGAGACTATGTTCACCAAGTGTCCTTATCAGGAATGCACTGACCATCTTGTCAAAACCTATACCAGAGTCTCTGTTCATAGGACCCAGGCTCCATCTGTAGCTACCCATAAGGATTTTTATGCAAGAAAAAGAAAGTGAAATAAGTCAGTTAAAAAAAAAAGATCAATAAGTTGCTCTCAACTGTCCTAATGCTGCGACCCTTTAGTACAATTCCTCATGTTGTGATGACCTCACCCATAAAATTATTTTTGCTGCTACTTCATAACTGAATTTTGCTACTATTATGATTTGTAATGTAAATATCTGTGTTTTCCCGTGGCCTTAGACTACCTCTGTGGAAGGTTGTTTGACACCCTCCAAAGGGGTCATGACCCACATATTAAGAGCCGCTGATCTAAAGAATCTTAAAAAAAAAAAATACTAGTAGACAACAAGGATGAGTGTTTGGGTAGAGAAATAGAAGAGAGTGTGTACATATCTAAGAGTAGTGACTTATAAATAATTAACAAAAAATAAAATGGAAAAATCTCACTTTACCTGTGACTGTGTCATTTAAGACTAGTATTTATCTTTGTATCTTTGATTTTTTATAGTTTAGTTAATAGTTGTTTTTATAGTTAATAACACAAGTGGGAGGAAGTCCACTCATTTATCTTCAGGGACCAGACTGTCATTTGGGGGTTGTTAGATGTTGTCATGGTCTCAACTGACTTATAGGGGTCTTCTCACCTCCTTAGTTTCTAGAGATAGCTCTACAATTATGGTCTTGCAAGAGGCACAGCCTCATGAGTATTTCAGCCTGACATCAAGCTCATCTTCCAGCCAAAGTTCCCCTAGCTCGGATTATTCATTTGCTACCATAGCAACACCACGCCTCAACTGATCAGTTCACTTCCTAGATCTTGGTTAGCTTCCAAGAATTTCCTGATTTTTCATGCCTAGTTATTTTTCTCCTTCAAATTCCACAAACCCACATGGTAACAGAGGAGTCTTCATTTTAATTACATTGGCAATGATAATAAAGTTGACAGTATTTTTTTTCTCTTCTGAGGCTATTGTGTCTCTATTTCTGCTGAACTGGATATTCCCTCCTGGAGTAGGCAGGAGGTTCATCAGATTCAGGAAGTAAACAAAACTCTCAGAGCTCACTCAGCTCCTGAAACAAGATCCCAAGACCTCTCACCAGGGCTGTGTGATCTGTGTTAGCTGTGGAGGCAAGGAGAATCTCCAATTGGTCAATCTTCTGCAAGTTGTGCCCAGTGATCAGAGTTAAAGCATCTGTGAGCCATCACCCATGCTGGGTGGGCATTTTGGTGATGCTTTTAAGTCACCATATTCCTGTTAATAACCTCCCACCCACACTTCTGTAAGTAACCTTGGTAAACTAACTAACCCACTAAGCTAGACCCAGGTGGAATTTTTTTTTTTTTTTTTTTTAGTCTGTTATTTGTGTGGTACCTTGGGTGTCTAGATTTTGTTCATTTCTTCCCTGGAAGTCATACAACAGAGGGGACTCAGAAAACCCAGGCTAGAAGCATTAAAAATCTATAATTATGCTTTCTTTCTTCTTTCTCTTGATCTCCCATTATTTGAAAACGAAGATTGTTTTTTCTTACGTTGGATCACTTTAGAGAACAGAACATTGAACAGAATTATCTCAGGTGTAATACAAGGCTCTAAACCTTTGACAATGACAAACATATTGCTGAACTGAAAAACAAAGAACACTGTCAAACAGGATAATTTTCTCATTGATTTGGCCGCAGATGAATAGTAACAGTGGTGACTCACAGAAGCGTCTGCTAATGAGATGGCAGTTTAAGGTAAAATTAGTGGTTCTTTCATTATTTCATGAGTGCTTTCTTCACTTAAAAAAACTATTTAATATATTAAGTGATTTAAAGCATTTGCCTTGACATCTTCATTGTTAGTTTGTTAGACTAACATGTAAGCTAATTATGCTTTCTTAAATTTCAATAGTACTTGAAAGTTTCAGAAGACAAAATTTGGGGGTTTTGTTATTGTTTTTGAAAGTAAGTGGCTTTCTCCATATGAGGAAACATAGAATAATTAAGATAACCTAGTAATTTTTTTAAAATTTGGGAAAAGTTTTCACAAATTTTGAACTTATAGATGGGCATTGCTATGTGTATATTGCGTAGGATGCCTTGGAAAAATGCTGAGGGTAAGTGTTTGTCCCCCACGCCCCTGCTTTGATAGTTCACACTGCCTTGTATCTCTTCTGTTCTGATCTTAATACCTTCCCTGGGGTAGTTTGTAAAATGCCTTGTCTCCTCTGCCAGCTTGGTTTTCTGAAATGATTAAGAGGTGATATCTTTAAGTATAACTTTATTATCTGTATATGAATCAGGGAACAGTTATATTGAGAGATTTAAATGTTATGAAAAGATAAACTTTATGAAGCATACCTCATAAAAATGGATAAATTTTTGTGCTATCTAAAATGAAATGTACATAAACCTCAGGCTTTCTCTTCTTGATAGCTTCTTGAATGTAAATGTATGGGAAGTTAAAGCCAAAGCCTGGAATTCAGGAGTGAGTATTCTGCTCTTCACAGTTATATCATTCCTGTGAAACTTAAAAATATGTTTTCAACATCTTTAAATAATCCTGGGCCTTAATTTTTGCCACAATTCAATTATTAATATTTTTAATTTAAAATTAATTCTGTATGGGTGTGTTGTGTGTGTGTGTGTGTGTACACATGCAGCTCAGAGACCAACCTGAAGGACTTGGTTCTCTTTCTCCATTATATGGATCCTGGGAATCAAACTCACGTCATCAGGCTTGTCAACAGGCTTCTACCACTTGCTAGCACAATTCTTTTCTGGACATCCTGCAATCAATTGTTTTTGTGTGAAGTCTTTAATGTATGTAATCTCAGTTGAGGAAAATTGTGGCTGTGTTAATTAGAACAAAAGTTCGGAATATGCTCCACTTCAAAAAATACTGTATTAATGTCTCATGTTTCTCTTTTCCCTTCATTGACATTCATCAAAGACCTAAAGGACGTTTTGTTCAGTCTTTCTTAGAGATTTATCAGGTTAAACAATGGTCATGGTAGTAGTGGGAAGCTGCAGGTGGAAGCAGCTGCTCTGTCTATTCTCATGCTCTACTTGACACAATGAGCCACCATGACATTAAAACTGCCATAGACAAAGGACAGGCTCACTCGAGATCCTCGATCGGGGAATCCCGTGTAAATTTGATAGCACACTGGAAGAGTTAATACAGATAAAGGAAGCTTGGGAATTCAAAGGGTGGGAACTCATTCAAAAATCTCTTGAGTGAGCCTACAAGATGCAGAGGGAATAAGAAGCCCACAGTGAGACCATGATGATGTGATTCTAATCCTTGCCCTTGGGTAGAACTCTTCTTCACAGAAGAGACATTGCTAATAAAACTACATTTATTATGTGTTAAATGATCTTAATTACTCCCCATAAAAATATGTTTGAATCTAAAGGAGCAGGTTTTTTGGGAAAATGTCAGTAACTAATATGATAGTTTACAAAAGAGAAAGTTCACGGGATCAGAGAGTGCTGGTGAAGGGTTAGAAAGAGCTCAGCCAATTGACTGCTAGCATTAGAAAGTCTTTTTTGTAAGATATTTCACATTCTCTGCCTTCTTGATGACGTTTGTTTTTGATTTCCTTTGCATTATTGTGTTTCATAGCAGGAGGAAGGTTTTTATATTTTGCATGCTATTGAGAAAGCAAATGAACTTCTATAAGTAAAGAAAGGTAGACCAGAGAAAATAGCTAGAAAATTTCCTTTCCAAATTATAAGAAAATTATTAGCACATACTCCTTCCCTAAGGCAAGATGAGGATGACTTCATATTTATCCTACCTTGTCCCAGTGAGGATTAAAACACCTGCATAGTGACCTTAAAAGAGTGTTTTCTGCCATATTTTTGGTATTAGCTACTGGAAAATTGTTTTCCATCAGTATTGCCAATGTTTCTTCTTCTAGCTGGTACCCAGAGTCTTTAGAGTTTTGTAAACTAAAAGAGCTTCTGAAAATGGACACCAGAGCTCCCAGTTAGAGTGGGGAGGGAGGTAGGTAGAGCAGATGATACTTAAAACAGGAGTCATTTAAATATGAAGCTCACATTTTTCCATTTTAAGGAACTTAGATAATACTACTCACACCTTTGGATTGGTAATTTATGTCTTAACTAAAGGAAATAATTCTGAATCAATCATTTGAAATGGAGCATACAGATGGAATAACGTATTCAAAAACATCACATGTGCTCATGGCTAGACAAAGTGTTTGGTCTGGCATATCTGTCAAAACCTGTTTATTATGCTAATGCTGTTTTGTTAAAGGTGAATCACACAAGCATCCTGGGCAATTTACTGAAAAGCTAAATTTAAAGTTAACATGATTCATACTATAATATTTCACCTAGAAATTTTATATTCTTTTGACTCCTACTTTAACCTAAAGATCAAGAGGTCATTTATATCTATCTGAATAGTTCAATATATTCAGAGGGAAAAAGTAATAATGCCATTAAAATTATAAGGAGTTATCTAAAAGCAAGCCAGATAGCAGGAGACATTTAAACAATTCATAAAATATAAAAATCTCTAAAATAAGTGAGTTGTGGCTAATAAGAACTGAGAAAAGTGAGAATAATTAACATGCAGGTGGTTAGTGTTCTCTAAGCATTGAAGCACTTCTGAGGATGTGGCACTTGGAGATGGCAGCAATTTAGTGGCTTAAGGATGGAATATGGGAAGGCAGAAACCTGTAAAAGACAAGTGTCCTTAAAGGGTGACAATGCTATAGGGCTCAGAGACAGTCTTCAAACCAGAAGATAAGGGGGAATTTTGAAATCACAGTACGATGAATTGTAAGCCAGTTGCAACATATTTTATTATTATTATTATATTATTATTATTATTATTATTATTATTTTTAGCTATTCAAAAACCTGCTCCTAGTTACTCTTAGGCCCTCTTCCTTCCATACATTTTGAGACAATTTAATCTAATTTCTATCTTCCCCAATGGTAATTGACTACATTTATTTCTTGATTTAGGTGAAATTGACTTTTGTATTATACTCATAACCAAGACTGAATTATAAAAGCAGAATTGTGTGTTCAGGGGGAACCCAAATTTACTCAGTTAAAAGAATCATTGAGGAAAACCAATGTAACTCTCATGTGGGTAGATTGGATTTATCTAGAATCAAGGGGGATAACAAGGGTCTTGTGGGTATCACTGATGACAATGGAACAGAAAGGAGAAGAACTCAGGTGAGGACAAAGACCTAAGAATGAAGAGCACATTATCTACAGATTATCACCAATGTTTGGGGACAAAGAAGAGATCTGAAAGAATAAGTGCCTCCCAGATTTGACTGTGTGTCTTTTGTCATGTTACTTAAAGTAACAGCATCATCTCTGGTGCATTAATGATTATCTCATGCTTCCAACTCATGATAGCAAACAATGGCAAAAATAAGAGCCACCTTACTTATATGCATATGTCCCCCTCTGCTCCTAATTATTTTCCCTCTCCTTCTTCATTTCTTTTTGACACAGGGTCAAATCTGCACTACAATTTCTGGCTTTATGCCTTCCTGAGGACCAAATCCAGAGTATTTGGTAAGTAATTTAAAAATGAGCTTTACCTCCAGATCTACCTAAATCCTTATTAAAACAAACTTTCCTTTGCTAGGAATGTTCAATTCTTATGCCTATGAGGACCACAATGGCAAGAATGTTCTGTTTTGATTTGCTTTTTGATGTGATGCCTGATCCTTCTGGAAATTTATTTTTTTAAGCAAGAAAATGAGGAGGACACATAATGATGTACTCACAAATAATGATGGTGACACATAATGATGGCAATACATAATAATGGAGACACATAATGATAGAGACACACACATAATGATGGAGACACATACATAATAATGGAGGCACACACATAATGACGGAGACACATAATGATGGAGAGACATAATGATGGAGACATAATGATGAAGGCACACACATAATGATGGAGACACACTCATAATGATGGAGACATACACATAATGATGGAGACACACACATAATGATGGAGACACACACGTAATGATGGAGACATGTATCCACTCTTTGCAGAGAATACCTGTTTTCCTTTAGAAAATCAAGGACAGTTATATCAAGTCACTCAAACAATTTCATTTCCCAAGAAACCAAGCTTCTGACAAGGACTGCATCTTCTTAAAACGAATAATTTCATGGAATATCAAGATTTTGCACTTTGTGATACTGATCTATTACTTAGGTAACTGAATTTTAAATAATTTTTGTGAAAGGAGCCTCATTTGAAGTATGAATTTTACATTTCACATGTAATTTTGACTATTTGTGTATATGCTTCAAGATTTAAAACATAACTTCTATTAAAGCAACTGTACTCAAACAGTGAAAAATATACAGAAACCTAATACAGAAGCAATTTTTAAAAGCCTAAAAAAGGAATATTTCATATTATAAATAGTCACAAATATTTTTAGTTTTGGGTTTTATAACATATATGTTGCTCAAGTTAAAATTTTAACTAAAACTCTCAAAAAATTCTGGTTGTTTCACTGAATGTATTCATCACTAAAAAAAAGTTTTGTGGATTTTTCTTAAGAATTTGATTATTCTACTTTAGAGAACAAATATCAGAGTTGGCCCTGGTGACAAAGACCTGTAAATTCAGCACTTGAAGGGTAGAGGCAGGAGGAGATCAAAGTTATCAGTGGCTACACAGTGAATCTGAGGCCAGCCTGGGCTACAGGTGACCTCTATCAGAACCAAAACAAAAAAATCATAACCAAAATAAAATAATGAACATACAGAAAATAAGCAAAATAAACCCACACCAGACTCAGAAGAACACTGTTCTAGAATATTCTAGTACATTCTCACAGCAGACTGTATGCAAATGATATCAGATGAAGAAACTACAGAATGTTAATTTTGAATTAAATTCTTCTTCTTCTTCTTCTTCTTCTTCTTCTTCTTCTTCTTCTTCTTCTTCTTCTTCTTCTTCTTCTTCTCTTCTTCTTCTTCTTCTCTTCTCCTCCTCCTCCTCCTCCTCCTCCTCCTCCTCCTCCTCCTCCTCTCCTCCTCCTCCTCTCTCCTCCTTCTTTTGTTTTGTTTCTTAGAATGCCAGAAAAAAGAAATAACACCCAATGACTATTCAAAGACTTGGCATATTGCTGTGACCTACCTATGGATCCTAGCTTTTTTGAAAAAAAAAATCATCTTAAAATACTGGAAATGCAAGTTCTCCCTATGTATGCAATTTAGTTAATAATTTTCATATGATTAAATGGAAACAATGTTAATTATTCATTATAACTGTGAGCCAATTGATAAGAGATATGCTAAATATATAAACATGTTAGATAAAAATGAGATGAAGTAATAAATGCTTTTTTACTTAATTTTGAATTTACATAAAAGAAATGTAATTGCATTAAAAAATATTGAATTTATAAGTGAAGTTGACCATGTAGGCCTGTCCTATAACTTGGGGAGTTTTGTAATGTTTTCTGTAGGTTGATTTATAATTTCCAACTCAAAGAATATTGATATCAAGAAGGGTGAGGTGTTACTGTGAGGTTGTCAGAGACCTTCAAGCACATCAAATATCAGTTCACTGAAAAGTATCTGCATGTTCCTGGGTACTTGCTGAGGTGAATTGGTGTTGGAGGTAGCCCTATGGGAAAACGGGGAGGTTAGTTCTCAAGTGAGGGTGCTAGGAAGATAGGGTGCTATAGTTCATAGTCATTTCTCATATGTGAAATGAAAGAATCCAAACTATTTATAGGAAAAAGTTCAAATTCCTTGGTAGGATTATAACACAACCACATTAATATTTCTAGTCTTCCCCCAACTTTATTCTCACCCTTCACAGTTCCAATGATTTAGCCTCACTATCTCCTGTTTGCTGTTGTGTTGATTTATGTGGCTTAATTTTATTGTTCTGTACAGCCATTATTCAATCTATACACCTTATTTCTGAATTTTTTTTGCTTTCTCAAGTGACTCCATTCTTTTTTCTTGGTGGCCCTCGTACATTACTATCTTAAGGAAAACTTAGTTGAGTGAACAGGGACAGAGCAAACACCTTACTCTTCTGCTGTTGGTATTGTGAGGGAATTCAAAGTTACTCTTGAAAAGAACACTTTTGTAAAGAGGAAACACCCTTTTTTCCCTTTAAATATTAGACAAACTACTTCAGTATTTTGTGGGAAATACTAGAAAGAATAAAGACAATAATTTTGGGGTAGATATTGAAATTGAAATGTCTCTTGTATAAATATTTAAAATAAAGTAGAATGTTTCTATAATTCAGAATTTAAAAACAAAAAAGGAGAAGCAATCAGATATTTTAGATTTTTTTGACAATTAAACACGTTTTGATTGAAACATGTTCTGATACCTATGTGATAGAGAGAAAAAACACATTCCTGTAACTATCAGACATGTTTCCTTGGAAACCAGGATCATGTAACAGAGTGAGAGAGCAAAGAATTTGACTTTGATTGTAGTTACCTGACTCTAACTGACCTATCAAGTCAGTGAACTTTTTATGGCACATTTTGTTCATACAGTTAAGAGGGAGGGAAGAACTGCAATGACTTGTATCCAGCAATAACCATTACATCTCCTTTCATTGCCTTGGTCAGATTTCTTCAATTCTACTGACTCATGTCTTCTGGCTCTTTGGTTAACAGAAAGACACAACAAAGCTTTCTTTCTTTCTTTTTCTTTTTTCCTTCCATTCGTTTCTAGTTTTTCTTTTCTTTACTACTATGTCTTTTCTTACATATGTTCTTTCTATCTTATATCTCTTCTCTTCTCTTCTTTTCTCTCTTTTCTTAACCTTCCAAATTCTTGCTTCCTAAGAGATTATATTAGGTTTTCATGAGATTAAAATGCTACTATGTTTTTGTCTGTATAAGATGTTCATGTTTACTAATTTTAATTAGTCTTATTCTATATTGAACCTAGGCTATATTTGCTGAACTCACAATTTATAATGCCTATTACATCTTTGATTTGATAATATGATTATCTAACCTATCCCTTAAACCACTCCACAATTTTAGAAATTAGGAAAAATAATAAAAATAGAGAGAAACACCCTAGGTCTGCAGATAATGGAATTCACTGATGAAAAATATTTTAAATATTCATATGTGCCTAAAATGTACTGACAAGGTAAGAAATTTAAGAGAAGACTGCACAGTGTTTTAAAAGTTCATATTTTTGAGACCTACTAGTTCATATTTTTGAGACCTACAAAATCAGAAAATGGAATAAAAAAGGTACTAGTTGCAACAAAAAGTGTAGGGAATCATCACGGCATAACAATGGCCAAGGAAATAGGGAAGAGAGTTGACAGTGCCACATGCATAGGATTGTGTGCCACAGCAGAGAATGTAGCTCATTTATTTGATTTTCCCTCTTCCCCAAACCAGAGTCTGCATCTCAGCTCTCATTGGGGAACTCATCTAGGGAGTCATTTAAAATATCTGCTGGCAGAGGTTAAGAGCACTCGTTACACTTGCAGAGGATCTGCATTTAGTTTCCCGTACCCACCTGGTGGCTCACAACTGTCTACAATTCCAGTTTCAAGGGAACCAACACCTATTTCTGAACTCTGAAGACACAAGGCATGTACACCTATAAAACAAAAAAATGAAATTACATTTAAAATGGTGTTCTATATTTGTTCTGTGTTTGTCTACTTACTACCTCCATCCTTCTTTCTAGGAACAGATACTTGACACTGCAACCCTAATCTACAAACCCCATTTTGGCCTCATGACCCAGAGATGGTTTCATTCTGTTATTCAGGCAGTTCTGCTAGAACTCAAGGCCATTCTGGAAGAACTAGGCCCCGATCTGGCTCTGTCTCTTTAGTTTATGTTTTGTTTCTTGGTTCTCTTATCTCCCTTAAGTTCTGTTGTTTGTATTTTCTGGGTGTTCTCAGAAAATCAGTAAATAGTAATAAAACTCTATCTTACTTTCTGATGCTAGAACAATTTTAGTTTTTACTTTGTTGGGAAATGTATACAGAGTAGTTTGAAAGGGCTCTGCGGGCACTATATGCATTTCTTGCTTGCAGGTCTCTACTAATTTCTGTAATCTCTTCTTATTCTGGCCTGGACTATTTGAATTCTCTTTCCTTAGCTATTGTTAGTTGTTTTTTATGAATTTACCAAATGTAGGAATAAATTGCAAGTATGTATTCATTATTTTAAAAGTTACCCTATCATTTTTAGCCTAAATTTACTTATGTTTTAGCAGAAATACTATATCAAACAAACATGAGGATTCCTAGATAGCTAGCATGTAGATTAAACAAAGTAAAGAGAAATTAGAGTTATTACTAACAGTTACAAGTGGGAAAGAAAGCAGCTTGTCCCTAGTGACCCTGAGTAGCTGGCAAATGATGAGGCATAAAGTACATACAGAGGAGAGTCAAGTCCCAGAGGTCCTAAGGACTCCTTCTTGATGTCTCTATCCATATTGTTAGGCAGAGTTGACTGAAGAAAAGCCTCAGACTGATTATGCCTTTTGAGATCAAGTCAACCCATGGGTGTAATTTTCCATTTTAATCCCAGCATTTTATTTCCTGTTTAATTCAAGATTCTGAAGAACCGATTCATACTTACAGTCATTTGTTTTGCAAGCCCAGTGATTTTGGAAGTTTGACTTCAGCAGGGAAGGTTAAAATGTGAGAAGGAAATGCAGATTGAATATGAATACAGTGCACGATTTCAGAAAACTGCTGAACATCTCACAAAGAGTCTGAGTTGGTATTTTATTTTTGCCCACATTTACATGAGTGTCTGTTGCATAATGAACTGCAGAAGATACACTTGATATCTCGGAGACTGTCAGCAGTTTTGAATGGAGCCAAATCTTTCTAAATACAATGTTGTCAGTAAAATAAACTTTTTGTAGCAGGCTAGATCTAGGCACAGCCTGGATTGTGGCATTCATTTGCTACATTGGTATCCAATGTATGATGAAAATAAAACAGAAACCTTTGGTCCTCCATGGCCTCAGCATTCCCATGTCACCTCTGCTGCTGCAGATACTCACCTGTGTCCATCAATATGGGCGTGTGTGGAGTAATCTTAATTGTCAACTTGATGACCTTTAGTATTACCAGGCATACTAATTCATCTGTCCCTAACATGTCTGTAAGGGATTATCTAAGTTGACTTGAGTAAGTGAGAAGACCCACTTACTTATGTTTAGCTGATATAGTATTTCTACTAAATGCTATTCTGTATACCGGGGTTTCAGACGGGTGAGACAGGAGAGTGTCTGCCAGCTTTCATTGGTCTTTGTGGATGGAACGTGATCAGCTGCCTTCTGTTCCTGTTGTCATGCTTTCCCTAGCATAATGGATTTCAGTCTTGAATCTTGAGGCAAAGTAAACTATTTTTTTCTTTAGGTTCTTTTTAGTTGGGTGTTTTGTTATAGCAGCAAGACAAGGAGCATAATACATAGAGTCTCTGTCAGTCGTCAGCTACTTATTTTTCCCTCCCTACCATCCACAGACTTTGGAATGGAAAGGGTAACTAATTCTTGTCATGGGATTTCCTTCTCTTCTATGAAATCTTAAATGTAGGTATTAGATTTTTAGCTCTATGAAAGAATGAAAGGTTTAACTTTATACATGAAACTATATTGAATATATCATTAATCGAAGTAAGTTATGCTCCTTGAAAATAATGCAGAAATAAGCCTTATAAAAAACAAAACCCAAGGTCTCCCCAATTCTTGCAGTTAACTTGATCCAAAGTAATTCCACTTTCTTCTCCATTGATGCTGCATCAGACTCCAGTGAATGCAACTTTGTGTAGTTTTAATACACTGTATATACCCACTGTTCAATTCATGAAAAAAGATGGATGAAATATCCTTTATCGACTTTTGCCTCTCACCTGTCTCATTGACTCAAATAGCAGGTGCATCATGCAGAACTGTGCATGAACGTAAACAAAGAAGTGTTCAGGACACTAATTGCTGTCAAGATACGCAGAGCCCATTGATATACATGCTGAAAATAAGCACCTTTTTATATACTTAAGAAGAATAAAAGTAATAATTTTCCAGTTTCATAACTAATTCTCTTTTTCTTTTGCTAGACACTACATGCTTTGTTCAGATATGTGGCTGTGGAATATTACTGGCAGGGAAAAAATGGGTCCCAGTCATGGCTCACCTGGTCACTAGAAGGGCATGAGAGCTGTCCAAGCTGTTTGATCCTCAGTGTATTCACATAAAGAAGATGAGTTTTGAGCCAGCATGTATTTATGTTTTATAGTTTGTCATCTAGTTTTGTTCTTGGGCCAGACTTCCTAGGAACTTGCTGTTATTCTCATTTTCTATTCCTTTGTGTCCCTCTTTTAAAGCTCATTTAGCTTCTTTTCTTTTTCATCTAAATTGTTCTTTATTAAATTAGACAGACACTACATTTTTACCTACAAAGTAGAAGATACTACTTAAAATAATTACATAATAAAATTTTATATAACAACCACTTAGAGGGTAGGCCTGTTTTCTCAGGTCCTCCATCTACAGCTAGGGGATGTGGTTCAGTGGGACAGTGCTTGCCTAGCATGCATGAGTTCATGGGCTCAATTCCCAATGTGGAACAACGGATATGCACTACTCCAGGTTGGACTTAGAATAAGCCTTCTATATGTACTTTATGCGGTGAACATGAAGAGTATTTGATTTAAAGTGATAGCTCTGCAGATTTGGCCAGCTCTAACTAAGTTATTTCAACCCCCTGTGTGCCTAAACCATAGATTTCATATGTTTATTCTATGTAAGAAAACAACGCTGCCTTCCAAGTACTCAGATTTCTTTAAGACGTTTGTTCCCTGCCCCTCTTTATATCCTAATCAGATTTGCTTCATTGAAAAACCACACTCCACCAGAGAACAGCATGTTTCCAATCCTCTCGTTATGAGTAACCACTTTCCCTGCTCACATGACTTCATCTTTAGCTATAATTTTATAAAGTCAGTTGTTTTCCTTTCTGATGGTGCTGTCTGTTAGACTAATTCCCCATTCCATGTTTCTCCAATCACCCTTCCTTCTCCCTGAAAACATACCAAACTGGGGACGTGTTTTCTATTTTCTATGGTAAATCACCTTAAGTTAAACTCTGTCATAGTTGTAGAGTTTAATTTTGACACAATGCTACCTATTTGCCATATAAAATAATGAGACCACTTTTGAGTATAAATTAGAAACCACTTTGAAATCTGGCTTCAGGCCAGAAAGTTGCTCCTTAGCTGACATGGCTGAATGTTCTGTGTTGGCTGGTGTGAAGGAGGTTAAAAGGTAGTGGTCTGACAGCTGCTTCTCCCCACCTTACCATCCTGATGCCTTCCTTCTTAACTCTTAGGGAGATTCTGTATTGATACCATGTCTTTTGCTCAATGCCTTGAATCTACCAGCCTCTCCAGCATCTTCTCTGCCATCCTGATCTTGCTCACTAGAAGTTCCTTCTTTGCTAGTTTAGTACCTTTCTAGGTTAGATGAGGACCAGAACTAGCCCTGAAGGCCTAATGAAGAGATGAATCTCATTTGGACTCTGAGTCTAGGAAAGATAGCCTCTCAACTTGATATTATGAGAAAAGGAATATTGGTAGTTGATATTGGGGAAAAATTAATGTCACCTGAGCCCCAAGAAAGGGTTTATTATGGATATCATTCCACTAGCTTTTTTAAAAATGTAAACATTTTTCCCAGGATAAAATCTAGTTTAATCTAACTAAAACTATGATAACTTTATTTCCTGAAACTTTGGCTCAATTGCACTAATCAATAATCAGACCGTTTTTGACTAGAGAGGTGTCTCCATTCTTCAGTTGTCTTGTTTCTAATGTGTTCCTCTGTTGTATAAAATTGCTTGATGAATCTGTTTGTAAAACCTCAGTCTTTCCATCAATACTTTATGTCCTACCACTTGTAAAACACCTTCTTTAGCCATTCAAGTCCCATGATCTTCTACTTTAATATGAATCTACAAGTGATTTTGTTGTTTTTAAATAATCTTCTTTTTTTGTACTTATCCTGCAAGGCTCCCAAACTACCACTTGTCTTTACTCTTTCCCAACTTTGGTGTGACATGATATTGCACTCACCTCCAAACCTGGGCCTGTGACACTACAGAGTTCTGAAGTCACAGAGTGACTATGGGCTCACAGAAAATAAGTAGTCCACTTAGAAATTCTGGAAGGGCTGGGCAGTGGTGGCGCATGCCTTTAATCCAGTACTTGGGAGGCAGAGACAGGCGGATTTCTGAGTTCGAGGCCAGCCTGGTCTACAGAGTTAGTTCCAGGACAGCCAGGGCTACACAGAGAAACCCTGTCTCGAAAAGACCAAAAAAAAAAAAAAAAAAAAAAATTCTGGAAGGAAAAAAAAACAGAGCACAAAGACTAGAATAAATACCTAATTTTTAATATACTATTAATATTTTAGAATTAATATTTTAATATTATAGAATAGATGATATCACATACTAACAAGATGAAAAGATTTTAGGAAACATGACATTAACTTACAGGTAAAATATATAGAGGGAAGATGCTGGATAGTAACCATAAGTGATAACTCTCAAATGGAAAATTTACAATAACTAATATAAGGACAACTGACGGTTTTCAGAGAAAAGAGCAGAATCGTTCATTACTCTGCCAAGAAATTTAGTGAAGAAAAGAGATAGAAGTAATTGAAAGTGCCAAGCAGAGGCTGAAGAGAAGGCTCAGTGAGTAAGATACGAGGACATGAGGTCCCTACACCCACAAGAATGTAATGCACAGTGGAGCTTTTCTGTAATAGTGGAGATTGAAAGGTGGGATTGTGGAGATGAGAACTGCTGAGTCCCAGAAGCTAGCTAGCCAGGCATATAGTTGAAGCAAGGAGCTCTAAACTCAGTGAACAGACTCTTGTTCAAAACATAAGTCATAGAGGGATAGGCAAAATGCCCAGATCAACCGCTGACTTCTACATGAACATGCACATACATGAACATGTGTATATTGTACATCTATACTACATATGCACAAAACCTCAGATTAAAAAATAGTTTATTTACTATTCATAAACATATATAGTTTGTTTGGATCCAATCTACCCTCCATTCCCATTTGCTGAATTTTCCCATAGATGCTGTTTCCCTGCCAACTTTATGCACTTCCTTTCTGTTTTTAAATTTAATACCAACTAGTCCATTTGGTGATTCCCGTGTCATTGTCCATATGGGTCCATCTACTGGAGGATGGGGAGCCTCTCAGTTCTTATACCCCAAAGAAAAGTGACTCTCTCTTTTCCAGAATCCATCAACTGTCAAATAGCTAATCATGAGGATCAGATTTCATTACTTCCTCCCTGAACCATGAAGGAATTTTGGCTGATTTGATCTGTGCACACAGTCCCAGCCACTGTTGAGTTTGTGTGCAATTGCAGTGTCATGCCTGGCAAATTTTGTTTTGATTAAGGCAGCCAGTGCCTCTGGCTCCAACAATCTTTCCATTCTCTCTTCTGTCGTGATTCCTGGGCTTTGGGAGGAGAGTGCATGATGTAAATGTTTTATCTTTTTAGTCTCTGCATTAATCACCACCTACTGCAAAAAGAAATTTCTCTGACGAAGGTTGAGAGATACACTAATCTGTGTATATAAGAACTTATAGGACAGTTTATTACTATGTCTGTCTGGCAGAGTAACAGTACTAGGTTTCCTCTAGGTTCTATGACCTATATATCTTAGGAATGTTCTACAGTTGTAGTTGTCTATATAGCATTTTCAAAAGTATTTAATGATAGTTATCATTCTCCAAACTTCCTCCTTCTACCCTCTCTTCTCCAGCCCACTGGGCTGTGTGTTTTTTAGTATAGAGATTTTTGAGTTGTTTGTAATGTTACACTGAAAATCTTGAACTGAAAACTTCACTAAGAAGAATGGAAAATACAATGGAAAGTAGGCATTCATAGCAGGATAGGTCAACCAGATGACAGAATTCTACAGCAGGAAGATAGACTATCTGAAAAGTCTTAGTTCAAGGTAGCAGAAAGAATGAAGAGGAATCAAGAGAGCTTATGAGAATATCAGGACATTGTTGACAGAAAATATTTGGCTTATTTGGGTTGAAGAAGTTACCTGAGAATGCCAAAGACATAAATGGCTTATTCAAAGAAGGAACAGAAGATTTTGTAAACCTAAAGAAGGCTATAAATATGCCAGCTACAACAGAATCAAAGGTCACTAGTTGAATTTTTGTCCCTATGTATCCAATGTCTATACAAGTTTTTAAAGACCAACATTAAAAAGAAGGTTCTGAAAGCTGCAGAGGAATAAAAGCAAGTTAAGATCCAAGAATATCCAGAATTAGCTGACAGTTGACTTGTCTACAAAAGCTACAGGCAGGGAGAGAAGCACACAAGTTTTCACATAATCAAAAATAAAAGCTTTCAACCAATAATTAGGTACCAAATGCTGCCCTTTATAAATAAAGGACAATGGCATTCCCAGATAATCTAAAGTTGTGAGAACAGTCTTCCTCCAGACCTGACTCAAAGGGAAGGAAAGCTTGTGAATTAGACAGAAGACAGTGTAACAGCCAAATCTCAGTAGGAAGAGCAGCTGCAGGGAGATTTGCCCTGCTCTAACACTGTAAGCTTGTTGTTCAGTTAGAAACAGTATCTACATAAAGAGGCTAGGAACTAACTTCAGATAGACATTGAATTGAATATCAGGTATGATGGGGGGAACCAAAACAAATGTACTTTTGTATTTGTTTATCCTTTCCTGTTCTCTCTCCCTCTACCCTCTTTATTAATATATTTCATATTAAAGTGGTTATCATTTCAAAATACTTGTTTACTCAAAGATGTATTTTTAGTAAGCCTCAGTACTCATGAAACTAATATCTATAATAAAGAAATTATTACTTATTATTATTACTTATAATACAGTAAGTAACAGAGAAACTATTGTTGGAGCTAATCAATCACAAAAACAAACAAACAAACAAAAACCCAGGACAAAAGCAATACCCAAACTGGACAAGTTATGAAATAGACTGCACTATAACTATGGAGGTATAGTTATCTTGAGCTCAAATGGTCAAATTTGCCAATTATGTTGCAGTATTCTGTTGGTGGTGACACAGGCTTGTAACTCCAATCTCACAAATAGAGAGAGAAAGGTTTGGAGTTAAGGTACTAGTGAGTTTGATACCATCTTGTATAACAAGAGATCTTGCCTCAAAAACTACAAACAAAAAAGGCATAGAGTGACTTTCATGTTATATGTATATATTATGTGTATATAAATATATATATTATATATATATATATTGTGTGTGTGTGTGATATTTAATTGTGTGTGTGTGTGTGTGTGTGTGTGTTGTTGTATGTATATATGTATGTATATATGTATGTATGTATTAAATTTCCAACATAATATTTTATTGGTTATTTGAGAATTTCACACAATGCACCCGGATCACACTCACATTCAGTCCTCCCAGGTCTGCCGCATATTCTTGTTACATCACTCAAGAAAAAGAAGAACAGAAAGAAAAATATCATGTTCGATTTTTGTTGCCATATACTTACTGGAGTCTGGTTAAATTTCCAGTGGGCAGTCTCTTAAAGAAAATTGAGTCTTTCCTTACCCTCACCCCTACTAGAAGCCAGCATGTATGGGTTACTACTCTTTAGGGTCTCACAATTTTTAAGACTTTTTAAAATGACTTCCTGTCTAGATTTTTGGGGAGTGAGTGAGCAGAGAGGTTGTCAAAGAACCTCTCCATATCTCTTATTCTCAACTGTGAATCTGTAGGAGTGACTTAATTGTTAATCAGGCAAGACATGCCTGTGTATTGCTAAGAAGAAACTTCATGTTAAGGGCAACAGTTGAAAGAGTGGAATATGACATTCACAGAAGCAGAACCCAGGTAAAGCATGCTTAAGCCACAGACTAGACTTTACAACAGAAGCTATAAAAGGAGACCACAGAGGCTATTAGATCATGATTAAAATCAACTCAGCAAAGGGAAATAAAAATTATAAAAATATGTAACATGTACATGTATAAATCCCATAGACATTATACAGTATATACGTATCTCAAAACATCATATGGTTCTCTATTCATTTTGTCATAAATTTAAGTTTTAATAAATTGCTAAAAGACATTTAGTAATGGTAAGAGGAAAAATTATTTTCATAAGTCCTCTTTTAATCTAATTTTTTACTTTTTCTTTATATATTGCAGAAATATTTTCAAATATGTAAGTTATTACATGGTTGTCTCATACAAAATGATCACTTAATAATTTATAGATGTAATAAATTGTCTATTCTTTAATGATAAAAATCATTATGGTAATCATTCACAAGAGGTTTTATATGGTGATGATATTTCAGTTAACTATTACCGGGTTGCCTCTATACTCTCCATATTCAAAATATGGAATGGATATATGAAGGATTACTTAAAATATTTTGCTTGATTTCAGATAAGTTTTACATAACAGCCAATTTAGTCGTAAAATTTATTTTTGTATAACGTTATTTGTATATTTGCAACATTTGCCTATGCTTAGGCATAGCCTCATTATTGAAAACCAAGAGAGGGAACATCCATTGTAAAAGTATAAAATAAATTGAGTTCCTTTAAAAATGCTTAAGGATTACTGTAAATGTAAGGCAATGAATCATATTATCGTTAATGTGTGTGGTACAGTAAAATATAGGGTATTATAATAAATCTCTGGTGGATTTATTATAGTCCAATTAGAGTAGACTGATCAGATTTTTGGAAAGCAATGTGGTACTCTTCGATTTTCTTGGCCAGAGAATTGTTTCTTGCTATTAATATCTCCCAAGCCTTGACAGCTAATTCTTATTGGGTTTGTTCAATTGATCATGCTGTTCCATTCTTTTCCATGCAGCAAACTCAACCAAAGTATTGTTTATGGGGAATGTCTATAAAGCCTGAATTTGAAGCAATGGGTTGATTCTAAAGTAAGTTTAATGTAGTATTTGAGTGTGAATCACACATAGAATGTCTCTGATCTTGTTGGACCATATAAAATGTCTCACATTTAAAGTGCATGCTTAAACCATATGCAGAAGACATGGTGAGCAATATAGTTCGTGAGATATGGAATGGGCTGAAATGTGGAAACATTTCAGATAGTGAAGGGGGAAACATGGGGCAGAAGTTTCCCCTGCTCTGTGTGTCTGCTTCCCAGCCCGACTGCTAAGGAAGGCTAATGGGACAAAGGCAGGATAAACTTGCCCGAGTCACAGGGAATAGTTTCTCTGTATTTAGTCGACAAAGCTCTTATTCTTTCTTTTTTTAAAGATGTATTTATTATATACATAGGAGTACACTATAGCTATTTTCAGACACACCAGAAGAGAGCATCAGATTACATTATAGATGGTAGTGAGCCACCATGTGGTTGCTGGGAATTGAACTCAGGACCTCTGGAGGAGCAGTCAGTGCTCTTTTTTTTTTTCCTTTTTCTTTCTTTCTTTTTCTTTTTCTTTTTTTATTATTTTTTATTGGAAATTTTTTTACATTTCAGATGTTCTCTCCTTACCGCATTTCCCCCCTCCCTTCCAGGAACTCACTATCCCTTCCCCACCTCCTCCTGCCTCCACGTTGGTGTACCCCTACCCACCCTCCCCTGTACCTCACCTCCCCACCCTCGAGTATCCCGCCCCCCCACGACGTCCAGCCTTCATGGGACCAAGGATCTCTTCTCCCCCTTATATATAGCTCCCTTGCATATATAGCTGGAGCCATGGGTCCCTCCCTAAGCGCTCCCAGGCTGGTGGTTTAGACCCTGGGGGCTCTGGTTGGTTGGGATTGTTGCTTTCCTCATGGTGTCGCAAATCCTCTCAACTCCTTCAGCCTTCACTCTATCTTCTCCATTGGGAACCCCATGATCAGTTTAATGGTTAGCTGTGAGCATCTGCCTCTGAGTATGTCAGACTCTTGCAGACTTCTAAGGAGACAGCTATATCAGGCTCCTGTCAGCAGGTACATCCTGACATCCACATCAACCTCTACCTTTGGTGACTGACATAGGATGGATATGCAGGTGGAATGGTCTGTAGACGGTCCCTCCTTCAGTTTCTGTCCTGTCATTGTCTCCATATTTGCTCCCTTGAGTATTTTGTTACTTCCCTTCTAAGAAGGACTGAAGCCCCCCCCTACTTGGTCATCATTCTTCATGAGCTTTATGTGTGGTCTATGAGTTGAATCTTGGGTATTTCAAGCTTCTGGGCTAAAATCCAATAATCATTGAGTGAATACCATGTGTGTTCTTTTGTGATTGGGTTACTTCACTCAGGATGATATTTTCTAGTTCCATCCATTTATATAAGAATTTATCAAATTCATTGTTTTTAATAGCTGAGTAATATTCCATTGTATAAATGTACCACATTTTTTGTATCCATTCCTCTGTTGAAGGGCATCTGGGTTCTTTCCAGTTTCTGGCTATTATAAATAAAGCTGCTATGAACATAGTGGAGTATATGTCCTTGTTATGTGTTAGAGCATCTTCTGGATATATACCCAGGAGTGATATAGCTGGGTCCTCAGGTAGTGATATGTCCAATTTTCTGAGGAACCGCCAGACTGATTTCCATAGTGGTTGCACCATCTTGCAATCCCACCAACAATGGAGGAGTGTTCCTCTTTCTCCACATCCTCGCCAGCATCTGCTATCACCTGAGTTTTTTATTTTAGCCATTCTGACTGGTGTGAAGTGGAATCTCAGGGTTGTTTTGATTTGCATTTCCCTGATGACCAAGGATGCTGAACATTTCTTTAGGTGCTTCTCGGCCATTCGCATTTCCTCAGTTGAGAATTCTTTGTTTAGCTCCTTACTCCATTTTTTAATAGGGTTATTTGGTTGCCTAGAGTCTAATTTCTTGAGTTCTTTGTATATATTGGATATTAGTCCTCTATCGGATGTGGGATTGGTAAAGATCTTTTCCCGATCTATTGGTTGCCATTTTGTCCTATTGACAGTGTCCTTTGCCTTACAGAAACTGCAATTTTATGAGTCCCATTTGTCAATTCTTGATCTTAGAGCATAAGTCCATTGGTGCTCTGTTCAGGAACTTTTCCCCTGTGCCTAGGTATTCGAGGGTCTTCCCCACTTTCTCTTCTATTAATTTCAGTGTGTCTGGTTTTATGTGAAGGTCCTTTATCCACTTCGACTTGAGCTTTGTACATGGAGATAGGAATGGATCGATTTGCATTCTTCTGTATGCTGTCCTCCAGTGAACCAGCACCATTTGTTGAAAATGCTGTCCTTGTTCCACTGGATGGTTTTAGCTCCTTTGTCAAAGATTAAATAACCATAATTGTGTGGGTTCATTTCTGGGTCTTCAACTCTATTCCACTGATCTTCCTGCCCGTCTCTGTACCAATACCAGGCCGTTTTTATCACTATTGCTCTGTACTACAGTCAGTGCTCTTAACCACTCAGCCATCTCTCCAGCCCCTAAAGCTCTTGTTCTTTATCACCATTTCAGCTGGGTTGTCCCAATGGATAGCACTTTTCTTCCTTTGTCTTCCTTTGGTGGAAAGATCAGTCCTTCACTCAGTCTGTTTCAGGAGTTGCCCATTCTCTAATCACTGGGAAATCAGATTCAACATGCCTCTCTCTAGCATTATAACCATAGGTCAGTTCTTAAATCTTAAACCACATGATGATAAGCAATATAACATGGAAAATACATATTATATAAATGTAATAGTGAACAGTGGTTAGAAGGCATGAAATACATATCATAACATTGAAGTCTTTAACACATTATGTTGAAGGAGAAAAGGAGAGTAATAATTTTATATTTTTTTCTACATTAATTATTGTATTTATTCACTTTACAGCTTGATCACAGACCCCCTCCCTCCCCTCTTTCCAATTCCACACTTATGTGCCCTCCCAACCACCCTGGTACATCAAGTTACAGCAGGGCTAAGCCCATCCTGTCCCACTGAGGTTAGACAAGGCAATCCAGCTATAGGAAAGGGATCCAGAGTCCCACAACAGAATCAGAGACAGCCCCCATTCCAATTGTTAGGGGACCCACATGACAAACAAGTTGCACTTCTGCTACAAATGTGTAAGGGCCTAGGTTCAGCCTATGCATACTCTTTTATTGGCAGTTCAGTCTCTGTGAGCCATCATGGCCCAGGTTTGTTTACTCTGTAGGTCTTCTTGTGATGTCCTTGACCACTTTGGTTCCTTCCCTGCTCTTTCACAAGATACCTCGAGCTCTACTTATTTTTTGGCTATGGGTCTCTATATCTCTGCATTTATTTCCATCAGCTGCTGGATGAAGCCTCTCAGGTGACAGTTATTCTAGGCTCCTCTCTGCAAGCATAGCAACATATCATTAATAGCGTCAAGGGTTGGCTGTCTCACATGGGATGGTCTTATGTTGGGCCAGTTATTGCTTGATCATTCCCTCAGTCTCTGCTCTATCTTTATCCCTACACTACTTGTAGGCAAGAGAAATTTTGGGTCACAAATTTTTGTAAGATAGCTTGAGAAAATGTACATTAAATAGTGTAGATGGTATGAGGTAACAGACAGGAGGAGAATAAAGGGAAAATCATGTAACATAAACAATGATGTACACATTATAACAACACACCACAGACTCATAAATAAACATCAAATCACCTCTCTATCCAAAGGAAGGAAGGAAGGAAGGAAGGAAGGAAGGAAGGAAGGAAGAAAGAAAGGAAGGAAGGAAGGAAGGAAGGAGGTTAAAACTGAGTTGTGAAGGTCCAAAGTCTCTGCTCTGTTTCCCACTAGACTTTATCTAATCAACGAATTTATGCAGATGAAACCACTTTTGATTTGCATATTTTCAAGTTTCTATCTGTCATCTGCTTACCCAGGAGAGTCAGAAAGTGCTTTGTACCCAGTGCCTTTAGAACTGTGTTGTTGGGAGTTCTGTTAGTGTCTGCTGGAGGGAGAGGAGACACTGACCTGATTTTCCTGTGATATAGATGAGATGTAGCTGTTCACACAGCTCAGAAGTACTCACAGCTTCCGCACGCCTTTTGATTTGCTGTTTGGCACTGGAAAAATACAATAGTGTTGAGAAGAGAGGAAGTGCAGACACTGTGTCTGCAGGCATCTCTTTATGCTCTGCACCACTGTCAGGTGATTGACACTGTTTCATTAGCATCTGTTAAAGGAGAATCATTATTCATATGACCTGTGCAGGAGAAAGATTTCTGTTCAGCTGTAATTACAAACACTGAAAACCAGAGGCAATGTCCCATGGAGCTCAGGATAACAGCTGTGCCACCAACCAGGACACCAGCTGCTCTCCTCAAAGTCCTTTCACTGCAAAGTTGCATGCAAAAGGGCATTGGAATATAGCAACCATAGTAATGAAACTTCCATTTGGAAATATGTGTCTTAGCAAACACTGGGACTGGAAAAACATCGTGGATCTAATTTTAAAGCACACTATGAGAAAAAACAGGTGAAAAATTGATATTCACAGAGTAAGTAATTTTTTTTTTTTTTAAAAAATGGTCTCTCCATAAAATCTTAGCATGGCTATGCCAAATAGTCATAGACTTCAATTTTGTTTGACGAAACTATGATATAACACATTTATTATAGTCACGTGGCTTTATGTTGCTAAGGCTACAAACATTGGCTCCTCTGTGCATCTCCATATTGTTTAGGAAGGCCCTTTACTTCTGTCATTTCAACCTTTCAGTTTTTTGAGAAGGAGATGTTTCTTCAGGAGTCATTTAGAGTTTTGGAAATTGAAGTACCCAGTTCACATGGCTCAGGATATTTTCAGACCACCAAGTTGCTTAAATGCTCGCCTCAGTTTCCTATGTTGTGAAATCATGGGCTTCATAGTACATCTCAGCTCTGTCCTGGTATAAATCTCTGTCGCTTATACTTGCCTAAAAATAAAGTGACTGGTGTCTGTTTACACAGACCAAGCCTTTGAAAGGCTGGCATGATGTGAGGTGGTAAATGTCTGATTGGTGACAATAGGAACAAGACTTTCCTAATAACAGTGCACAAGTGTGCACTTCCAAAGACCAAGTGCCAGTTGTTGGCTTTATAGAATTTGGAGTGTGGTAACTGCACAAGAGCCAATGGAAGAGAGATTACACATATGAATAAAATCAGAGTCCTTTGTCTAGTCAATGTCTCAGCTACTCAGGCTACTCGCTGTATCATATGAGGGAGTGTGGTAATTGCATGAAGTGTTTAATGTCACTAGGACATATTAATATATTCTTCTCCATATAAAGCCTGATGTGTTTCCCAAATGTGCAGTTCTCCCTGGGCACTATATTTATGAAGTGCAAAACGTTTCCCCAATGCCAAGAGGTCAGCTTTCATAGAATAGGAATCTCTGCTTCCACTTGGTTTTGAAAAGTCCTCTGGCTGAAGCCACAAGGAAAGTGAAGCCGTGTCTTTCCCAAAGCTCTCATCAAGCTGCCTCAGCCTTGACCTTCTGGACAAAGGCTGGCACATCAGATAGCCATCAACAGACACACACAGGAGGCAGGGATTTGGTGGCTGAAATAATCTGCAGTAATGTCATCCTTTACTGCCCATTTCCTTCCACAGAAGCTGGATACCGTGGCTCACTTGCTCACTTCTGTTCAAGGATGCGAGGATGGCTGCTAGAACTTGACCAGCTCTCTGTGACTCCCTTTCTCGCTTCTCTGTTGGAATGTTGCTCTCGCTGTTTGAAATAGAGCCAGCCAATCAATCCTGTTTTGAGACTCAATTTCCATGCTCTTTGTAAATGCCCTCAGCCATCTTTGAACGATGTGCCTCTCAGAGGTGAAATGGAGCAGCACGCTTGGAAAGACATGGCGAAATGAAGAAAATAAATGGCTTAAACAAAATGTGCTGCAGTGGAGAATAAGAAAATGTATGGAGAATATTCTGCCAGTCAAGTCAAGTCTATAGCCTTTAAACTGAGTTCTATAGAGAGAAAGAAAAGCAGGGGGAAAAAACCTCTAGAGATGAACTGCCAAATATGTGTTACAGTGTCCACTAAATTGAAAGCCCTTGTTAAGGTAGGATAGAAATGTTACTGTGAAGCTGGGAGCTGAGGTATTATTGAATGAGTACCGTGCAAAGATGGAAACCTATCTATCACAGCCCAGCAGCTCCGTTTATGTGCAAGCAAGGAAGCATGTTGGCCTGGGTCCTGGAGTTTTGATCTTGGTGGGCGGCCTCCCAAAGGGTGGAGGTGGAAAGAGCCTTAAGCTCCTATTGAGCTGCACATTTAGACTTTGTTTCTTTCCTGCTGCACTTGCAAAGAACAGAGTGTAGTTGTAGCATGGCTGCACGGAGAAGGCAAACAGGTGGACCACTCTCACTGCAGAGCTGGACAATTGATCCAGGCCAGTTATTAAGTTCATCTTTCAGAGGCAAATTCATTTTCAGCAAGGAAACAAGTAACAAGAGCGTGCTGCAAGATTTTCGGTGGTGAGAAGAGGGTGGGGAATGCTTACTTCTAATGAAAATGACTTTTCCAGTATGGGAGAGTGAACCAGAGGTAATCAGCTAGTTAATTCATTATGAATGAGAATGGACGTCCCATCCCCATGCCTTACAGTTACATTCAAACCAATACTAGACAATAGGAACAGCTGATATCCTACAGCTTTGCATGTAACTGAATTCTGTCACAAATTTCTGAATTTGGTAATATTGTTCACCCATTTAAAACACGGTAAGTTTCTCAAGCTTATAATGGAGCCGGCATTCAAATCATATTGCTATGCACACACGCCTACTTCGTAAGCAGCACAGAACAGAGGAGTCCACCTTTACTTATGACAGCAGTATTTGAATCCATTGTTGTGGCTCAAAAGTGAGATGTTTCCCAAAGACTCATTTGTTTAAGCACTTGGTCTCTGGCTGCTGCTGCGGTTCAGACAGTTATGAATCCTTTAGGAGGTGGATCTTGCCAGAGGACATAGATCACTAGGGATGGGACAATATTTTAGAGCCTGACTCTGCTCCCTACTGTTCTCTGCTTCCTGACTTTGGCAGAAATGTGACCAGCCGTGTTACATTTCTGCTGCATGTCTTTTACATTGTGATAGATCTTCTTCTTATTCCAACATGCCAAAATTAATGCTATGTCCCTTAAGTTGATATAAAAAAAAATCAGATTTGGTCACAACAACAAGAAAGTAACTAACAGATTCATAAAGTAAACATAATGATCTAATGGGCTAGTCTGATGGCTCATTGGTAAGGGCACTTACTGTTCTCCCGCAAGACATGAGTTCAGTTCCCAGTACCCAAATCAGATAGTTCATAGACCACTGTAAACCTAGCTCCAGGGCATCTGATATTGTTATTAATATGTATATTTACACACACATAAGAAAAAAATACTAGTATGAAACATGCATTGAATTAACCTTATCTAGCAGAATGCCAGAGTTTGAATGCTGAGAAGTAATCTGGATATCAATTTTCAGTGAAGGATTTTTCTATTTATAAAATAGGACACTGTGATAACTGAAGATCATCTGTTCCAATTTTATGCAAAGAACAAAATGTAAAGCTGTGAAATTTTGTTTGATTGGAATATGTGAAAATTGTCCTCATACTTGGCTAGACATTGGAATTTCTTAGTGGACTTTTAAAATGTGTAGACATCCTGGTCCTACTCCAGAGACTGCTTTCAACTAGTCCTGGGTGTGGCCTAAACAACTGATGTTTCACAAGATATTCAAAGGTGCCTAATGTTGGCACTTGCTGCAGCAAATCAGTAAACAGTCCTTGCCCAGAAGGCTGCATCACTGTAAGCCAGATTTGTATGCATGAATCAGGCTGGTGCATACATCATCATATCAGCAGTGTCTCATAGCAATCAGCATGTAGTGGTTATTTGTAACCTTATATATATTTTAATACTGATGACAGATCATGCGGGAGATTTTTCTTCAAATCATGAGGCATTATATAGATAGTCTGTAACATTTTTATTCAATCTAATGTCTTCATTGATAACCTCTATGAATATTAAATGATGTACAGTTAGCTAAAGATAAATGGTTAGATAACATATAACAGTGTCTTTGTTTTTCTAGGACAAAGAAAACCCAAATTGCTTTTCATAGTCTTACATTTGAGGAAACAGTACAGGATAAAATGACATAAGAACATAAAGAATAGCTTAATAGAATTTCTCTCTATATCTTCAGTGAAAAATCAAAAAGTTCCTTCTAAGCCTTCTTTGCCCTCAGTCTCCCTGCGCATTGCTCACTTCTGTCAGTCTTGATTGAAACATCCACTGGAAAACCTACGACCATCTTGCTGACTGTCCTAGAGCTCACATTTACTTTGGTGACACTTTTGTCACATAAAACATAACTCTTGAAAGCTCAAGTCTGGGAATCATTCTGTCTTTCTCTGATGTGTCACAGGGTCATGACTCTTGACCCGTTCAAATTCTAGTTTCCTGGAATGAGTCACTTTTCTGTTTTATCACTTACAGTCAACTATAGCTATGTGAAGATCTCAGGTTCATATTTGCCAAGTGTTATTGTTCCTGATGAACGATATATGAACAGTTTCTTCACCCACCAATGCAATAATGTACTCCCATGAGTAACTGCAAATACATTGGCTGTATCCTTGTCTATTTTCCTGTGTTATAATTTTTAAAAGGCAACTTAAGGGAGAAAAGGCTATTTTATCTCACAGTGCAAAGGCCTGTGAAGGCAGCAATGTCAAGGTGTCAGGACCCTGAAGCATCTGGTTATTTTACTTGATTAGGAACCAGGGTGATGGAGAGAGATGAGTGAGTGCTTGGACTCAGTTAGGTTTCTTCTTGATACAGTTCAAGACCCCAAACCTCAAATGATGTCATATATGTTGTGTTTGGGTGTTCTCTCCTCAATTAACTAAACATGATCTTTTATAGGCATGCCCATTATATTATAAATAATCCTCTCACAGGTGTGCCTGGAAGCTCTCTCCTGGTTAATTCCTGATCCTGTCAAGCTGACAGTTAACATGACCCATCACAACCTCCCCTTCAGTCATCTGGAAACATTTATAAGTGACGGAATTTTCCCACTGTTTATGATCACGTAACACTGATGACTGAGTTGGTGAGTGCATCCTCTCTTAAGAGGTGATAATTGAATAGCCATATAATATTTTTGTGCTGGCAATATATAAACTAGTTTTAGATTATGAGGTATATTTATGTTCTTTTAAAAATAATACTTATTAAGGTCATCAAACATTATTGACATTCATCTATTTTTTGCAGGCCAACTAATAATACATGCTATTGTATGCATGCATGTGTGTTATTTTAGTCATTATAAAAAGTCATGGAATTAGTGTCTATTATTATCTCTAGGTTATAGATAGGGAGAGGAATAGGGTGGGAGATAAGGTTTAAATTTCTTGGTTGAGAGTTTTCTGCTGGGTTTGAGTTCCCTCACCTGGAAGCTTATTGATGAGTAAGGCTCATTTTTTCCTTGCCCACCCCGTCTCTCTCTCTTCTGATGCAATGTGTTTCTTTTGGAGCTCTGCTTCCATTTTGAATTCTTTTCTTAGCAGAAATTTCCAAACAGAAACATGTCTCTAGAACCCTCTCCACATCACACCTCCTTATTTTTTAAAGCAGCTACTCCAAATTTGACATTTTTCTGATTGCTTTTTCTTTAACACAAAAATTGTGTTATTTTATTCTCTCAACTTGCTTTGCAATAAAGTAATTAAAAGGAAACTATGATGAATATATTCATGGAAAATTTTAAAGGTTCAGAACTATTTATATCCTATTAAAATTATCTTTCATAAAAATGAAACTTCTTTGTTTATAATTGGTTGTTAGAACTGTGACTGATCCACGTGTGCATTTGAGGGAAATAATTTTACTCTCTATAACCACAGATTTCAGTCTTACTACAGCTTTAGATGGAAATTGCAGATAGCAGAAGAACAGGAGGGGTTCATTACAGAGACTTGTACAATAACCAACAACTCCAATTACATATGGAATGTACCCTATTTTCTATTTCTTTTCTGCCTTTTCTATGACACTATAGAAGGATGACACTAACCTGAATGAAGCTCATATTGTACTGGATGTGGGTCTAAGATGACACTGTTCAGGACTGCATACAAAGGCTCATATCCCAGAAGGATGGCAATGTGCTTGGATCTTTGCAAATAAGGATTATTTTTATCAACTTGTCTTTTCATGTTCCACTTATCCCAAAGACAGGCTATATACTATTGGGCTTATTAAAAATAGCAACTTTGCCGTCCATACCTTCACCAGTGGTATTTCCTGGCTATTGTGACCAGAGCAACAGTGAACAGAGATGAACAAGTATTTCTGCGGTAGGAGTCTCTTGGGTATGTGACCAGAAGTAGTATAGGTGAATTATGTGAGAGATCTATCTCTAGATTTTAGAATAATATCCACACTGATTTCCACAGGGGCTGATCCACTCTCACTAGCAGCGAATAAAAATTCCTTCTTCCCCCACACATGCCAAAATTAATTGCCATTTAATTATTTGATCTTGGTCATTCTGACTGGGGTAAAATAAACTCTCAAAGTAATTTTAATTTGCATTTCTATTGATGCTGGGTATTTAAACATATTTCTTATCAATTCATATTTCATCTTTTGAGAAATCTCTGCTTAATTCCATGCTGAACTTTTAAATTGCATTGTTTGTTTTCTTGTTTACTTTTTTAAAAAAATTGGTGTTGTCTAGATACTCTCCCCTATTAATACATAGTTAGTAAAGGATTTATCCCATTCTATAGACTGTTTCTTCACTTCAGTTGTGGTGTCCTTTGGTACACAGATCTATTTATTTATATGAGATTGCGTTTATCAGCTGTTGTTCTTAATATTTGTGCTACTGTAGTCCTTTATAGAAAGTTCTTTCCCCAGCCACTAAGATCAAGCATAGTCTCCACTTTTTCTTCTTTGAGATTCAGGGTATCAGGACTTGTGTTGAGATCCTTGATCTATTTGGAGCTAATTTTTGTGTTGGATGAGAAATAAGGGTCTAGAAGAATTCACAGGCTAAAATGAGGCAACTTCATCATGCCCCCTCCTTTCTGAGGATCACGGATCATCACAGACAAGGGAACAGAAAGATTATAAGGCCACAAGCAGTGGGTGGCTACAAGAAGTGTTTTCTGGACACAACAGAGCAGTTGCACCTAACTCATGAGTGTTGGGACAACATACACAAGACCTGTGGTCTCTCAAAATGTGAAAATTGAAGCATAGAGCCTAGAGGTGAGCTGGGGTGCAAAGTTCTACACTTAACTGAGGAGCTATCGGCAATTGGTAGCTCTCAGGTAAGGGATAGTCGCTTTTCTTAAAGTGTGTGACTCCAGGTTGATTAACCAAGTTCCGGAGAATGGTCATACATTCATGAGCATAAGAGCAGCACAAACTGGATTTACATATTTTTGTTTTAATTTTATATTGGAGAGGATTTTATTCTCCCAAAACAAGTATAGTATAGATGCCACCATGGATAAAGTCACTCCAGTGAGAAAAATATATATTAACATGACATTACGATCTGTGTATGTGGTATTAGCCACTTCTGGTGTTCGCTTTCCTCCTTGAAGTTTATTCATTTATTTTCTTTTTGAGAATTTCATCTATAAGTACTATATTTAGCATCCCTTTCTTCTTCTCCCTTCCTCCAAATCCTCCCATGCTCACCATTCTTCAAAATGACAGCCTGTTATAATATAATTATTTTTGGTACACACACCACACACACACACACACACACACACACACACGCACACGCACACACACAACCTGCTGTGTTTATTCAATGCCACTAATGTCTGCTCAGATCTCACCTCTTGAGACTAGATAACCTGTCAGTGGACTAGTGTCTGGAATCTCTCTCTCTCTCTCTCTCTCTCTCTCTCTCTCTCTCTCTCTCAGGAATCATTAATTACTTGTTTCTTCATCTAGGGTTGAGGTCCTGTGAGAACTCCTTTATTCATATTGGCACATTAACTGGAAGTATCCTTATTCAGGTCTTACTTAGTTAACCATACTGTTGAAAATTTTCAGGTTCAAATTCCCTATAGTACATAGAAGATACAATGTTGCAGGAAACATTCTGGCTCTCTGGCTCTTACAATCCTTCTGTCCTCTTTTCCTACATGTTCCTTGAGTTTTAGGTATATATACCGTGTCGTCAATATGTTAACTGATGCAAGGCATCCCATGGTTGTTTGTTCTTTGAAGTTTCATCAGCTGTAACTTTCTGTAATGGACTCCTGCTGCAAAAGGAGGTCTCTCTCTCTCTCTCTCTCTCTCTCTCTCTCTCTCTCCCTCCTCCCTCCCTCCCTCCTTCCCCTTCCCTTCCTTCCTCCTTCCTCCTCTCTCTAGTATAACATGGGGTTTATTCCAATGCAACAGAACAGAATAGCTTTGAAGTTATATGAGAGTTTTAAAAGTAGGTTTTCTCTAAAACCATTTGCAGTCTTGCATCCGTTTTGAAGCCAGGTCCTTCCACACAGTCTATCTGGAAATTCCAGGCTGGTGTCTCAATCTGCTTAAAGTCATGAACCTCCTGCCTGTGTTTCACAATTGCTGCAATTACACATGTGAACAATCATGTGTGATGTACGTTTCCTCTTTCTCAACAATTTACAGTAGTTATTTTAAACATAAACATAGATTTCAATAGTATAAACTATATTGGATTCTGTGAGCCATGGAAGGATCTGACCCTATATTAGTTCATTGTGTACACTTTCTATATTTATTTTTCTTTTATTGAGACTAGATTTTTATATAATACATTCTGTATTGCAATGATTATGGTTTCTCCTCTCCCAACTCCTCCCAGTCCTCATCAGTTCCCCTCCTATCCTGATTAACACCCTTTCTCTCTCTCTCATTAGTAAACAAATAGGCACCAAAGAAATATTAATGAATTAAAATAAGATAAAATGAAAGCAAACAAATCTAAATAGGATAAAACAAATAAATGGTAGGAAAAGAGCTAAAGAAAAGGCATGAGAAATACATATAGATGTAAAGACATGCATGTTTGCACACACAGGAATCCCATAAAAACACAAAACTAAAAGTCACGATATATACACAAAGAATATATAAGGTTAAAACAATGCCCCAACACAACATTAAGAGACAAAAATCTCCAAAGATATCATTGAGTTCTCTTTTTGTTGGCTATGCACTGCTAGGCATGGGGCCTACCCTTAAGTTTGGTTTACTTTCCTAGTGAAACTTCCTTGGAGAAAACTAAAATTTCCTTTGCAAGTGGTTATCAATTGGAGCTAGAACTTAGGTTAGGGATAGGGACTTGTGTCCATTTCTCCTCTTGGCTCTAAGACTCCATCTCATGCAGATGTGCAGGCCCTGTGCATACTGCATTAGTCCTGCTGTGTTTAATAGGCCATCCCCTCTAGCTTTTAAATCCTTTCTTCTTCATCTTCTACAACATGGCCTCCTGTGCCCTGAAGGTAGGTATTTAATAGAGACATTTCATTTAGGGATGAATATTTCATACTTTCTCAGCCTCTGAACATTGTCTGTCTGTGAATCTCTGTATTCCCATTTACTGCAGGAGGAAAGCTTCTCTGATGTCTGAACAGCACGTTGATCTATGAATATACCAGAATGTCATTAGGAGTCATTTTATTGCTATGTTCCTTTAGCAGAAGAGTAGTATTTGATTTTCTACTAGGTCCCTGAACTATCTAGTCTCAGATTCTGGCCTACTCAGTCACTGCCAGACACAGGTTCCATCTCATCGAGTGGGTTTTAAGACAAAGCAAATTTGAGTTGGTTGCTCTCATAAACTTTGTACCACTAATACGACTCCGTATCTTGCAGGCTGGTCACCACTGGAGATCAAAGGTTTTGTATACAGGTTGCCATTTACTTTTATCTTTTGGGAATGTGCAGAATATCTTTTAGTATCACGAACATTATTACACAGGGGTGAAGGCTTTAGGTAGGACCATTTTGTCTTCTCTGTGTTCATTGAGTTGTGCAGGTATTGTCTTCAGTATTAAAGCCTACTGTATGAGTGGAAAGAAGTCAATAGCCTTGGTAATAGCCTAGGTTGTTTAGGGATTCCCATTGGACCCCTTTGAATAACAACTTAATTAGATGTGAGCCATTCCCAGCACTGGAAATTTAATTTGACAATGTCCAGTTGGGGCTCTATGTGATCCACTGATTCCAGCCTCCACTCCCTATCCTTGATGAGGTTTGGGTGCTATACTTTTCTGTGGTTTGAGGATAAGTATTTAAAATACAGTTGGGAATTAAACTTGTTGGGGAAGTGTAGTAGTAGTTGAGTGGAGAAGAAGATGTCATATAGTCTATATTAATACAGAAAGACTCATATATATGTTCATGGGAAATGAAATAAGGATTGTCAAGTGTGGTTGTTCTTAGGGTCAATACATCCCATCTTTTACTGTTTTGAGGATATGAGTTGACTATTTTTCTGAATATATGAGAAAATGAAGAGATATGAGTCTAATAGCCTTGGGTTTTATATATATTTAAAATGAAGAAAAATGACCTTAATAGTCTTTGGTCTGACAATGTTAGGTTTATTGCTGTTAGAAAAATAAAAACAAGGAACTTTCCCTATCCTCACATGATACCTAGACAAGATCCTTTATAGAGCTATTTCTCTTCACTCTGATGGTTTACTAGTGGGCACTGGCTAAGTCCTCTAACTCAATTCAACTTTAGTCTCATATAATATACTGAGAAAACAGGAAAAATGTCTTTATTGCAAATCCCTACCTCTTAGAGGATTCATCTTCTAAGGATCATCATCATCTCATCATCTAGAGGATTTTTTTTTTTTTAAAGAATCCCTATCCTGAAACAGTTTTCACTTCTTGGAAGCTACTACTTAGCAGTATATTCCCCAAGGTCAGCACACAGAGGTTGAAATGAGGTTGTTTTAGTTAGGGTTTTACTGTTGTGAATAGACACCATGACCAAGGCAAGTCTTATAAAGGACAACATTTAATTAGGGCTGGCTTACAGGTTCAGAGTTTCAGTCCATTATCATTAAGGCAGGAGCATGACAGCATCTAGGCAGGCATGGTGCAGGCAGAGCTGAGCACTACATCTTCATCTGAAGGCTGCTAGTGGAAGACTGACTTCTAGGCAGCTAGGATGAGGGTCTTAAGCCCATGCCCACAGTGACACACCTACTTCAACAAGTTCACATAGGCTAATAGTGCTACTCCCTGTACCAAGCATATAGAAATCATCACATCTGTGGTGATTTGATATATTTTCAAAAAGCAACAGAACGTGACACCATTGCCCATGTAGTACTGAATTAGTAGGTGTCAAGGATATAAGACCAAAGGAGTCTTGCATAGTGCCTAAGGACAGGCAATGTGTGAACAGATTGGTAGTCCTCAAAGAGGTCCTGAAAGCCTATTGCATGAAAGTGTGAAAGTAGGGCCAAATTTGCAGTGGTGTCCCCGAATATTGTACATGGCAGGACCATGAGACATCTACCAAGGAAGGCTCTGGTTATGGAATGGTTCCATTTGAGAGAAAGCTGTATGCATCACAGGCTCCATAGCTGAAGAAATTGGGCTATCAAAGACTTTAGGATCCCAGTTGGTTATGCTATGTGCTCCAAATGCTGGACATAGAGCTACCTGGAAGATTTGGTATTTGCCTTGCTTGATTATGTTTTTTCTTGGATCTAATAATCTCTTGCTATTCTCAGATTCATTCTTTTTAGAGCAAGATTATTTAGTCTGTGCCATGTTGCAAGTATATAACCTGATATTTATTTTATAAGAAATAATATTTAAGAGAGTTGGGATGACAGAAATTGGTACCAGGACTGAAGACATTTTGTTCCAGGCCTGACTATGCTGTTTTGGTGGAGGAATATGAAAACTTTGGAGCTTTTAACTGGAAGAGTGGTTGAATTCTGGAAGGAGGGCTTAATGGGAAGTCCTACTAGGAGCTTAGCAGACAGTAATGTGGAGAGCAATATGGACTGTGACAGCCCAGCCCAAGAGCTTTCAGAGGGGAAGAATATTAGAAACTACTTTTGTGATATTTTGGCAATGAATACGACCATTTCTTGCCCTTGTCAAAAACATTTGTTAGAGATTAAATCAAAAGAGTTTTGAACTAATGTCATCAGCAGGGATTTCAAGATAGCCTAATGTTGACTTTGCCATGTGATTATTAGTGATAATTCTTGTGCAGATCTATAATGAAAAGTAGCAAGTGAGACAAAGAGAAATAAAAAATTTGCAGTTTGGGCTAAAAAGGAGAATATACAATATATGTTGGAGCCAAGTCCTTTCTTCAAGGAAATAATGTTTAAATAAAGACTTGATTCAAAATGGAATAAAGGGAGCAATGCTCTCAGATCTAGGCAACACAGCAGCTAAGCATCTAACTTGTACAAAGGCAAAGCTCATTCTGACCACTGTTTCAGAGATAAGAAGTTGATGGCTATGCCATCAACAGCTCAATCAAAGCTTATGTAAATATAATTCCTAGAGAGGGCTAGGTTTCAGCCCAAGCAAGCAGAAGAACTTGCCAGGGTCAGCTACAAAATGTTGGCTTCAAAGTCAAGTATATTGAAGTAAAGGAGCTGTGCAATCCTCCCTATGGCTAAGGAAAGCCATGGATGACAGGAACTGGTAGAGGAGTCCTTGCATGGAGACTTGGATATGCTATTGTATGAAGCTGTGAAGGTGAATCTTGTATTGTGTTAGAGTCCCAAAGGTGTTGGGAATTCCAGAGCCATGTAATACCTACCAAGGATAGATGCAGATGAGGTGCAGAAACAGTCCGAGAGAAATGAATGACAAT
The DNA here is from genome assembly GCA_021653895.1 of Mastomys natalensis. Lineage (NCBI taxonomy): Eukaryota > Metazoa > Chordata > Mammalia > Rodentia > Muridae > Mastomys > Mastomys natalensis. The sequence goes on from JAJTUV010000572.1 coordinate 523,567, forward strand.
CTATAAAGCTGGAAGGAGCAGGAATCTAAAGAGCCATTTAAGTCAGGATTTGGAATGTGCCCTGCTAGGTTTCAGTTTTGCTTTGGTCTAATGCTTTCTCACTATTGCCTCCTCAATATTGTCCCCCCTCATTTCTCATTTGAAATGGTAGTATATGATTTCTGCAATTTTATATTGGAAGTATATGGTTTGATTTTGATTTTACAGTGGGTTACAGTTAACAGATTTTCTTGAATCTCAGAAGAACTTTTGAACTTTTAAACAGTATTGAGACTGTAAAGAACTATGGGGACTTTTGAAGTTGGACTGAAAGCACTTTGCATTATGATATAGCTACATGACTATGGAGCCCAGGGAGGCAAATGTGATGACGTGAATGAGAATGTTCTCTACAGACTCATATATTTGCATATTTGGTACCTAGTTGGTGGAACAGTTTAGGAAGGATTAAGAGGTATGGCCTTGTTAGAGGAGTTATGTCACTGGGGGTAGACTTTGAGGCTTCAAAAACACATGTCAGGTCCCCCTTCCCTTCTCTCTCTCTTTCTCTCTCACTCTCTGTGTCTATCTCTCTGTTTCTGTCTCTCTGTCTCTGTCTCTCTCTCTCTCTCTCTCTCTCTCTCTCTCTCTCTCTCTCTCTCTCGTGTGTGTGTTGTGTGTGTGTCTGTATTCGTATATGTCTTCTGCTGGCAGATTGAGATGTAAACTCTAGCTAACTGCTCCAGTGGGCTGCCAGCTACCATACTTTATACCATGACAATCATGGACTAATCCTATGAAACTGTAAGCAAAGTCCTAATTAAATGCTTTCTTTGAGATAAACGATAGATAGATTGTTAGATAGATAAATAGATAGATAGATAGATAATAGATGAGATAGATAGATAGATAGATAGATAGATATAGAGGGTTGTGATGACAAGTATACTTATTAGAAGCTCATCTGAAGGCGTTCAAAGACAGAGAAATGGGAAAAAGATTCCATCTAACAGCTCAGAGCAGAATACAATGATATAACCACTAACTAAGACTAAGGAAAGTCAAACAGCAATGGAAACACTGGATGGATTCTTTCCTAGAAGCAAAGGAGAATTTGACTGTCAGACTTTGAAAGAGTGCATGGCACTGTTGGTATCATCATTTCAACCTTCTCATCTCTTGAACAGTGAATAAAATTGATTTCATTTTACAAACCAAACATGACAAACTCTATAAAGCAGGCCTCAAGAAGCTATGAGGAGCTGGTAAAACACTGGGATACCGAGAGCTTAGACAGCTACTTAGACCACCAGGAATACCAAATTTAACATTGCAGATGTGATCTAGTATATTGTTGAAATCAAGTCAAATACCTTTCCCCAGAGAAAAGTTTTACATGTCTCTAATGAGAAATGTGATCATGCATTACCAGATTTCTAGAATTTAAGACTTGTAAGTATAGTCCAAATATTAATGACAAATATAAGTATGAATTGCCATAACCCCAAGGAGTGGTAGTTAACACAAGATGTCTAGAAAATTTGCTCCTCTTGCCCTTTCTTTTTCATTTCACTATAGTTTACCATTTTACCAATATTGAAAAAGGTAATTAGTGCTGTATTGTTAGTTGAAATAAACTGCAGTGAAGTGTATGATCTTTTTGTTTCATTCTGTAATTTGTCCACTGTACTTACTTGATTATAATATTTTTAAATTCAGTTGAGTTGGTATTATAATAATTATCTGACTAAAATTTTTCTCCAAGAATGTGTGATGATATTCTATGTCCTAGCACAATTTATTCATGGTTCAAAATTACATCTTTTTATCCTCTTTAGACTTATGATTCATTTTTCCACTATACTATATCTTCATCCTGAACACTCTTTTAGTTTGTTGAGAAAGGACAACTGTCTCCTGAGAGGATCTGCCAGACCTTGAACAATACAGATGCGGATGCTCACAGCCAACCATCAGACTGAGCACAGGTCCCCAATGGAGGAGTTAGGGAAAGGACTGAAGGAGCTGAAGGGGCCTTATCTGGCATCAATGGGAGGGGAGGCCCTTGGTCCTGTGAAGGCTTGATGCCACAGTGGAAAGGAATGCTTGGGCCCTGATGCGGGAGTGGTTAGGTGGGTTGGGCAGCACCCTCAAAGAAGCAGGGCAAGGGGGGTGCGATAGGGGTTTGCAGAGGGGAAAACAAGAAAGGGGATAACATTTGAAATGCAAATAAATAAAATATCCAATTAAAAACACAAGTGTAATAATAGACACTTATATTTAAAATAATTTAAAATGTATTTAAAATACAGAAAGAAAAAAAAAATAAGGAATGGGCCTCAGCCATGAATGAAACTTCATTCACCTCATGCCCTGTGTGTGCCTCTCTTTTCCTTTGTCTGGAATTCACTCAGTCTTCAGTTGAACATTTTAATTCATAGACTTATGCACGTCCCTGCTTACCCCCAGGTCCTTTACTGCAATTCCATTGCATTTAGTCATCTACTGTATTAAGCCCTGATTATCTTTTCTCCATAAGTCAGCACACACTGGTGGAGGCAGTATGTTATGTGTTTACCAGCACAATACCTTACAAATAGAACTTGATAGTCTGTAAGAGGAACACAGCTTTCATTTCTCTGTACCTCTCACTGTACTCTCTTATTTTTCATCTGTGCATTTAGACATCGTGTCCCCAAACCTGGGGGACTTTGGTACCTCATTACAGAGAGACCAGGAGCTTCTGCTGTCAGGAGCTTTGTTCTGTACTATATTAAAACCCTGTCTGCAGTCTTCAGCTCAGCTGTGTGTGTAGGTGTGTATACATATGGATCTAATCTTTTTTAACTGAATCAGAAATAACCCTTTTGGTTATGTGAAAAACCAATTAAATAATAGCACAAATTCACATTTATGTACTTTAGAGATTTTAAGCATGTGTGTGTGTGTGTAGTCATAATTATCTTATCAGATATTATGACTTATATGAGGAAACTGAGTCCCAGAGAAGGTAAATGCCTCGAAGAAACAATTCCATTTCACAAAGCTTGGGTGTTGTTTTCACATCACATGAAGAAGTCCTAGTCAATATAATTCACAAATGTGCTTGGTTCCCAGCATAAAGAAAAACAACTCTAAAACTGCTGCAGGCATTTTGATGGAACATTTTGCTGCACTGTAGCAAAAGTAGGAAAATCTCTAGTTAGTTTTGCAAATTGCCTGCAAGAATTTAATTGGAAATATATCATTTGGTTTATAAAATTATCCTCACCTCTGCCCAAACTCATCACTTTTTTTTTCTTTTTTACTTGTTCTACATTTTTTCCTCTTGCTTTTTCTCTCATATGATTAGGAAGAATAGACACATTGTATTTACAGAATACCCTTGTGTACACAAAAAAATTATTGTTAAAAAGAAAATAACAAATATATATCCTACATATCCATTAATTCCACTGCCAGATATTTTCATATCCACACTATACTTATGAATCTCTTTATTTTTATATCTGTGTCATGCCAGACACAGATCAGTTATTTATAGCAGACTGAATAAAGACAATTAAAATAGATCATAGCAACACTAAAATTTATTAGGACTTTGTGCAGTCTTTCATAAGATTATAGACCAATGGACAAACTGGCATTCAAGTCGTCAGAAATTCAGGAAACCCCACTTTCATAAAATAAAAATTAGCCATGCTGTCTGTGAGCTCTTACTTGATTAATGTCTATGTAGTTTCACATAAGTAAGCAAACTTCACTTAGTTATGGGTACAAGGAATAAGTTTTACTAAATTGACTTTTTTTTTTAACAGAAACAGAAACTTCTTGGGGGACCCAAATTTAATGGATGCTTACATTCCATAATCTGTAGTAGTCTAGCTTCTTACTCAGAGAGCATGTTGTCTTTCATGCAAGTGATAGCTGTGCGACAGGCATGCTCTCCTCTCAGCTCAGGAACCCTGACAGTCATTTACTGCCAAAGTAAGAACACAAATAGCTGCTGCCCTAATCCCCCATTTGTTTTTCATAGCATATGTGACCTTTCTCTCTCCAGCCTATTCCCATTCTTTTTTTCACGATTTTACTTACTTGGAGAATTTCATACAATATATTTTGATCATATTCTTTGTTTTCCTCCAACTCTTTGATCCTTGTCTTTATTCACCCAAGCTCATCTGCTTTCTCATTTTGCAAACAGAACAGTTCACACACACACACACACACACACACACACACATACACACACAGAGAGAGAGAGAGAGAGAGAGAGAGAGAGAGGAGACAGAGAGAGACAGAGAGAGACAGAGACAGAGAGAGACAGAGAGAGAGACAGAGACAGGCAGACAGAGACAGACAGAGACAGACAGAGACAGACAGACAGAGTCAGATTTCTGCTGACTGATTACTCCTGACCACAAAGACTGCCCTGGAGTGTGGCTGATAGAGTGTCAACTCCACTGAAGACAACTGATATTTATCTCTCTGAACGGGAATTTTATACAAACAGCTTCTTGGTTACAGATGGCACTTAGGGTCCATTTTCCTTTTTTGTGAGGTGATTTTGTCTGTCTTGAACTTGTGCAGGTTGTGTGCCCGCTCTTAAGGGCTCTGTGTGTTCATATATTCATCAGTTCTATTGTGTCTGGAAAATGCTGTTTCCTGGATATTGTCCACTTGCCTCAGGTTCTCACATTCTCTCTGCTTCCTCTTCAGTGTGGATCTGTGTGCCTTGAGGGGAGGGATATGGTAAACATGTCTCACTTAGGGCTGGGTACTTCATATTTCTCACTCTCTACACATTGTCTCGTTGTTAATTGCCATCCACTGCAAGAAGAAGCTTCTCTGATGAAACTTGATTAGTGTAATAATCTGTAGGTACAGTAATATTTCATTGTTATTTCACTGCCACATTTGTTTAGTGGGGACATTATAGTAGGCTTTCTTTTATTCTTAGGTGTCAGAGGAATGCAAAGTAAAACTACATTGAGATCCCATCTTAGCCTAGTCAAAATAGCCAAGGTTAAAAAACAAATGAAACAAATGCTTGCAAGGATTCAGGGAAAGGGGATACACATTCACTGCTAGTGGGGGTGCAAACTGGTACACCCACAATGGCAATAACTGTGGATGTGTCTTTAAAAGCTGAAAATAGGTCTATCACAAGATTTAGCAACATCCCTCTTAAATAGACACCCAAAGGACTCTTCATCTTACTACAGAGGAGTTTGCTTATCAGTAGTCATTGCTGCTCTATTCATAATAGCCAAAATTTGGAAACAGCTTAGATGCTCACTGATGAATGAATAATGAAAATGTGGTACATTTAGATAGTGAAAAATTATTCAGCTGTTAAGAAAAATAAAATGAAGAAATTTACAGGTAAATGGATGGAGACAGAAAGAATCATCCTGAGTGAGAGGTGACAAATCCAGAACAAAGCATTGCATGCTTTCTTTTATATGTAGACCTTAGTCTTTATCTTTAGATGTATGTGCTTTATTTAGAATAGCCATAGAAGGTACGTATCTAGTAAGGGAACAAGAAGAAGTAGCAGATCTTCTGAGGAAGGGAAAGTGGAGTGTTATAAAGAGACATGGGGGAAATTGATCATTCAATGAAGAGGTGACTGGAGGCAGGATAGAGGCTACATTATGGGGAGAGATGACTCTTCCCTGTCTTTGATAACCTGATCTTTTGTGACACTTCTGTGGGTCTCAAAATCTACAACATTGCATTACCACTTTCTTATTCCACCCTGAGAGAGAATGAAAAGTACAATTAACAAAAACATAGCTTTTTAAACTTTTTTAGGGGAGGGGCAAGGTGGGAAGAGGACGTTTATTTTATCTTACAATTTTTAGTCAGTACATCATCCAGGCAAGTCAGGGAAGGAACACAAAGTGAGAATCTGGAAATAAGAATTGGTGCAGGGGACCATGGAGAACTGCTACTTTCCGGCTTACTCAATCATGGCTTGTTCAAGCTGAACTCAGGACCACTAGCCAAGAGGTGATACCACCCATAACGTGATGAGTCCTCCAGCATCAACTAATCAAGGAAATGAACAAGTCTGTCCACAGTTAATCTGGTAGACACATTTTCTCAGTAGAGGATCCCTCTTCCCCAAATAACTGTAGCTTGTGTCAAGTTGACATAAATTCGCCAGCATTGTTTTTCACTCAAGGAACCCAGGGCACCAGGAGTATATCTAACAGCTATTATTTAATGAGTCAAAAGTTCCCAATGCCTAATAGTTTATTTAAAAGTATTTTTGCATTAAAGCCTTACTGCCAACTTGTACCCTATATAACACTGATCTAATGATGTCCCAACCCTGCTCTGGATACCTAAAGACAGGAACATCCCATAAATGTCTCAACATGACTGTTTATTTTTTTATGAAATCGTCATTGCTTTTTTTTTTTTTTAAACTTTGGGTGTGATCTTTTTAGAGATAGACTGTGTTCTGTAATAAGAAATAAACATGTTAAAATTCACTAAATTATTTGTTAATTTTTAACAAATTAAAATGAATGGTTTGAAATGAATATTTAGAGTAGTTCATTAAATGGAGAAGACATGTGTATTCCTATATGGCTAAAAGACAAACAACGATGTGAAATTATGGGCAAATATTTAAGGACTTAAAGCAGCTGCCTATCACATAATGGGAGTTGAGAGAAGAGAGTTGGACCACTGTGAGTCTGGTAGAAAAGAGAAGCTCATATTGAGTGATGTGAGCTAGAGAGTAAGAAGAGAAGGAGCAACTCTTGAAAGTCCTGGATACGATGTGGACTGGGAAAGAGTCCTGGGCATCATCCTTCCTTAAAAACTTAAAACCTATTATGCATGAGCAGAGATTTCTTTGGAAGCTTGGATAAAACTGTAAGCTCATGAATTTATTAACAACATTTGGATTACATTTATAAGCCAAACACATGCAAAAACAAAAACAAAAAAAAGAACTAAAGAAGTAGCTGATGGCATGCTCACTCTGCTCCTGGGAAGAAGAAGGAAACCTGATGGATGACAGCATCATTGGTGATGTGCCTTGTCATCCGTGGGGATGTGGAACTCCACCTGATGTTGAAGACTGGCCTCAGCAGACACTTGCAGAGGACCCAGAATCCATCTCGGAGTCCTTGGAAGTTCGTTTATAAGGACTTACCTGTGGCAGCTTTCAGCCTCAGGTTTTCTGTGGTTTTCATGTTTATTGATGTAAGATTTAAAACCTGGTCTTGGTTGAAAAGAAGAACTGTCTTAAATATCCAGACCCAAAGTAATCAGTTGTGAGGGCCAATGGTCAACTCCACGGAGTTAGTTCTCCGCCTCCATCATGTGAGCCCATGGGAGTAAATTTAGGTCATTAGATTTTACAATAAAGACATATCTTACCTGCTGAACCATCATGTTGGCCCTTCATACTCTATAAAAATATTGTTCATGGCATTCTCATTACTCTCTCATGATAGTCTATTGACTCTATTACATTTAGGATACACTAATTTTAGCATTCTGTAATTTAAGGTTATTTTGAGTAGTTAGTAGCCATGATGTGAGTAACAGGTTTCATTGTGGCATTTTTACATACACACATGCAATATATTTTGAATGAGCTAAGTCTATCCCCAATAGCCTCCCTTTTTCTTCCTCTTCCCCTCACTTGTCTCTTTCTTAGTTCTGAAATCATCTCTTTACATTTTCAAGTCATTTAAAAATGTTTCCCATGTATAAGAAAATGAGATACTTGTTTTTTGGAGAATCATTTATTTTATTTGGAATGTCTATTTCTAGTTGCACCATTTTCTAAGAGTTCCACCATTTTCAAGGATAAGGAATGTATTTTTTTAATGGCTAACTCAATTATATTGTAATAATATGTAATATATAGTATTATATGTATATACTGTATTATATATAAAGTAACATATAGTATATAATAGCTTAAAATTAAATTAAAAATAAGGTAATATATTATATGTTATATAATATTTTATACTATAGTATAATTATTATATATAATATATAATATGCAATATGTGATGCATAATACATAATGTGCAATGCATAATGTGTAATATATAATACACTATACACAATACATAATATATAATATAAAATATAGAATAATATATAATATATGATATATGATAGATGATATATGATAGATGATAGATGATAGATGATGTAATTACTAATTATTGATATCATATACTATATATAATATAATATATATAAACATTAATATATTATATATTACTTTATATATATTATACATATATATAAAATCAAGCACTGAATATGATTCCATGACTTGACTGTAGCAGTAAATAGCTAATCTGCTTAGAGCTCCAGTAGGGTGATAGAGCTTCTAGCTACCTGTCAGAGCTCTCGGGATTGGCAAATGAAACACACACACACATACACGCATACACACACACACACACACACACACACACACACACACACATCAGCTTAATTTTTAATATAACTAACTAGCCCAATGGTTGGGCACTTTCTGAACCTCCCTTCGGCTAGCACACACTGCCCTCCAGTAATCCTTAGTTAATACTTTCTAGATCTATAGTTTATCTTTGTTGCCCTCGACCCAGTCAGAGGAATGGCCCCTGTGGCCAGCTACCCTGATTCTAACATGTAGACAAGGCCTTAAGATTGATCTCTCTGCTCTCCCATCATGGCGATTCTGTCTGTTCTTCCTTCCCCTTGGTCCCACCTCTGTCTCCTTTCCCAACCACTGACTGTATGGCAATTCTTTATTACCAATCAAAGCCAGCTGGAGGCAGGGACCCTCTGCATCTGGAAGCGCTGGGTTTTGGATGATGGATTAGCACAAAGCATTAGAACCACTCCCCAACACTTGACTAGTGTTAATAATGTCTCAGTCAACGTGTTTCTGTTTTCATTCAGGAACCACAGTGCCAGGTGGCCACAGTTGTCTTTCCATTTTGGTTTTGGCCAAGAAAGAGTAAGTGTACTTGGCATACTGGTTGGTTTCAGTGTTCTTCACCATTTTTGCTAGAGAAGCACCATGGGATATTTACCTATGATTTCTACCTTCTTAATGCCATTTGCTATGTTTTTGTGACCTACACTGCAGAGGCAACATACAGAGGTGTAATCTTAGATGTCTCCTGACTTTTAATGTAAGTACTCTCAGCTATAACCTTTCCCAGTAGTACAACTTCAGTTGTGTCTCAGAGACTCTGATAAGTTATGCTCTAACTTTTAGTTGACTCAGAATTTTTGCTTTCCTCATTTATATCATGACACACTACTCCTCAGATATGCATTCTTTAGTCTGCCAGCATTTGTCTAACACCTATGGTTTATCTATCCAGTAATTTCCAGTTCTGGTACATTATAATCTGATAAGGTAAAGACATTATTTCAAGTTTTTTAATGTTTAAGATTTGGTCTATTGCCGATGATCTGTTTTAGAGTTCTTGGTTTGCAGAGGAGAGTGTGTATTATATAGCTGCTATATGAAATGTTTATACATGTTTGTCAAGCTCATCTGATGTGTGGTCTAGTTTCTCTCTGAATTCTTTGTTGATTTATAGTTTGGATTGCCTGTCTAAAGATGAATATGGATATAGAGGTCATGCATCATTCTCATATTAGAAGTTATCTGGCCCTTTGTGTGTGTGTGTTTGTTTTAGGAGTTAGGACAACAATTTCTGTTCATATTTAGTTAGAATTGTCAAACTGATAAGATCAAAATATTGCTAGAGTACAGTAAATATAGAAAACAGGAACTGGGAGTCAGAAAGGGAAAGAAGGAACAGGAGAAGAAAGATATTAGGAAATACAACGATTACCTCCAAATAAAAACAATGTATGCAGAAAATTATATGAATGTGGGACGGCTGTAAAAACAAAAACCTGAGTTTTTAATATATGAAAATATTACTAAAATATATAGAAAAAAAGTAAAAGAGTAAATGTAAGGCAAATAGCAATAATGTTGGAGTAGTTTGAAAAGGAGAGACTGCCGGGTGTGCAGAGGAAGAGGTAGCTGAACTGTGGAGCCCTGCTCTCTTCACTCCTACAGCTTTCTTTGCACACAAAGGAGCCTTTTGTGGCCTCATTAAGCCTTGTTTATTGCCAGGTGGATTCTTTCACCTCCCAAGTGACTTTCCAGTTGGTAGCATTCAGCTGGAGAGGGTCTCCCAAGTGCATTGAAGGGGTTTGTGTTGGGGAGGGAGAGGAAGCCCACAGTGAGATCTGAACAGGCAGAGGGCCTAGCTTTGTATGTTCAGTATCCACTAAGCATTAATCGCTCGGCTAGAGAGAGGCAGCAGTGCATGCCAAGTGGTCTGCGGCAGCTTCACATTCTTGACTTTAGCAGTGAACCTCAGGACAGATTAATGGCTTCAGAGGTTTATACATCAGTGACCTAACGCTCCGTATTCTGAGTGATTGGTCTTCTCATGGACACCGAGGGCTTTGCCAGCTTCCCATATGTCCTTCACTGTCCTGGGTTGAGTCTCCTGCTACCTGCACTTTATTGCTTGTCCAGTTCTCCTGTTAGCCACAACTAATCTCCCTGGGCTGTCCCACACTCAGGGTATAGCAGATTGAGTTCTGGATTCCTGCTTAAAACTGTCCTCTGTTCACAGGCTTCAAGGGTAGGTAGCTCAGTTTTGAACAGTAAATTTCCTCTGGCCATAGCCCCATGATCGGAAGCAACTGCTTTCCACTACTCCCCCACTTGCTGGAGGAGTCAGAGTCTCAGTAACACTTGCAACTAAATGTGAGACATTGTGACATCTGTGGGCCTGCCCCTGACAGGGGTGGGGGAGGAGAGGACTGCCAGGACTTATCAGGGTTGCCTGGAGGTTCTTTAGTGTGAGCTGTCTGTTTCCCTCACCTGGCCTGGGAACTGGGTGACTATTTGTTTTGACCTTTCATAGCTTTGCGCTGTTTCTCTGAGTTTCCAGACACCTGTCACTAACCTCGTAGATTCTAATGGCTTCTCTTCTATCTACAATAAAGACTGTTTATTTTTTGATGCTGACACTTCTCCTTTACCAGGTCCCCCGTAGGCAGTGCTTAGTGTGTTGTCTGACTCAGTATCTTACCACTACTTCTTAAAGAATAGGGTTTTTTTTCCCACTATTGTAAATTTTGATATGTTTCTCATAAACTGATCACTATAGTTATGTGGGTTTATTTCTGGATTGTTTCCTGTATTCCATTGCTCTTTATGTTTTCTGCCAGGGCCATGCTGCTTTTCCCCCCCCTCTGGCTCTGTAGTAAAACTTGAGATCAGGTATTGTGACAGTTTCAGCATTTTCTTTTTCTTAGAGAATTACTTTTGCTGTTTGAGATCTTTGGAGATGATTATGCATTTTTTGACTTTTAGATATTTTTTCTATTTCTTTGAAGAATGCCATTAGAATTTTTATGTTGAACTGTAGAATAGATGTATTTTATCTCCCCAGGAAAAGTCTTGTCACACAACTGTGGGCACCTACAATTCTGAAAGGGTCAGATCACCCAGAACTAATCTTTAATCGCATATTGGAAAAGTCATATAGTATTTCTAGTTAAACATTGGTCTTAGAAATTGATGATGTTTTGCCTTTGTTTGATCATGGTTGAATGAATGAATTTGTGTGTGTGTGTGGGGGGGGAAGATTTCCCAGACAACTTGATTAGGATCTATGACTTCTGAGAATGGCAAATCCAGAAAGAAATGCAAAGTCTGGATTTTGTCTTGAAAAAGGTAAATTTGGGAAACTCCCCTTATATTTGAGTGAATGTTGTTATTACTTTATTAAAGTGCTATGTAGTTAAGAATACTATGAGGGGGAGATGCCTGGGCCCTCACCAGCCATTTGCAGGAAGTGCTGAGACAACACTGTGGGACAAGCCCAGCCCTCATGGGACTGGGTGTGGCAGGAAATGAGCAAGTAGGTGGTGGAGTGATGGGAGAAAAAGAAGTGAGCAATCGGTAGTGAAGAGATAGAAGGTGAAGAGAAGATGAGTGATTTGTATGCCATGAAGAGAGGCTGAACAGGAAATACCATGGTGGTGAAGAATACCCTAATGTGAGTAGCCTGCACTGCCACCAGAGACCATGTATATGTCCTGGCCTGTGCTGCCACTGAGGGCAATATCTAGGTCTGTGGCCCTGCAGGAATAAGCTATGTGCCCATGTCCATGGCACATGTTACCACCAAAGGCCAGGCAGATAGCCCTCACTGAGCAGAGATGGCCCTGTCCCTCACCTGGTCCTCAAGATATGATGGCTAGAGACTGACTGGTTGTAGCACTTGGGAGAGCAGCCTGCACCACACCTAACCTAGGCAGCACCATAGAGTTGGTGGTAGTAGAGGGCATGAGCAAGAGATGGCTGGCCCTGCCCAGTACTAGTAGTGGCACTCTCCGGGGAAGTGTGGAGAACTGCTCACTGATGGTGTGGGTGAGGGAGAGCTATGAGTCCCACCTCTTGGGGCTGCCACAGGTAGAAACTTGCCCTGCCCCTCTCCTGGTCAAAGCAAGAGAGCTGGTGAACAGACCAACTCAGCTACCACTTAGGCCCAGTGTCGGGCTGAAGAAGGGCATCTTGGTTCTTGGGTTGGCATGGGCCTGGAACCCCGAGACTGCAGGTGTTTGGCCACGCCCCCAGAACCCAGGGCCGTGACACTCGGTCTAACCTCCTTTAACCTGAATCGTCAGTCACGTAAGACACAGGTAGAAGGCGTGACTAACAGGCCTCTGCCTCAAGAGATTCACATATTACTGAGTGATCTAAAGGTGGGGGGATGAGGGGTTGGGAGGTGGGGGGCAGAGCAAATTAAGTATTCCTTCCGGGTCCCTCCTTCTTCCCACTCTCTATTTAAGCCAGTCCCCCCATCGCCCCCCATTATGGTGGGGGGCGCACTCACATCCAGATCCAATTATCACACCATGGATAATAAACTTCTCTTTGGAAACCCAGTCCACGCATATTCTGGGGCCTGCTGTTGCCAAGCTTCCAGCTTTTGAAACTTCAGACTTTCTCTGGTTTGTGGGAACCTGCTGGTGGGGACTTCGTTGCAGCCAGCCCCTGGGGCCACTTCCAAATGTCACACCCCGCGTATTTTTTCCACAGCCCAAAGCCAGGACTTTGAGTCAGCCAAGCCCAGCATCTACCCAGTCTATGAACTGCCAGAATGTGTGAGGGGTCGAGGCTGGTCCAATAGAACTAAAGCTTCAGGATCTCCATGACATGTGGAGATATTGGATAACAACAGAATATCCAAAAGAAGTCCTGGTGATGATCCTGTATTGAAAGTGGGCTAGAAGTATGAGGCCTTGAACCAGACCAACGACTCATTGTGATGAACATTTGCAAGTGAAGCTATTTGGACAAAAGTGTATACTGTGTGACACACTGCCACTATCACATGAGAGTTTTGTTTTGTGTAGGGAGGGATATATCTAAGGATGGAGAACAGATATGGAGAGGCAGGAGAGGAGTGGAATTGGGGTACATGATGTGAAATTCACAAAGAATTAATAAAAGTTAAAACAAAGAATCTTAGCAAAACATATAAAATACTGTAAATTTGAGCAAGCCATGGTATGACTTTTATTTGGTAACTATGCTAGGCAAATTGGACATTGCAAAATAAATCAAGATGTGCAAGTTAACTTGCAAGGAAAATGACACCAACATAATATATCTATGTACTAGGAAGGCAGTTTAAGAGTTAAATTTTACAAAATAAATGTCACATGGGTGAATTCACTGCTTCACTGCTTACCCTTTTGGAGCACCTGGATTCAATTTCCTGCATTCACTGGTGTTTCACAATCAACTGTAACTGCAGTTCCAGGGGATCCTTCTACTTTCCTCCGTGGGACCTATACATCTGTGTCTTACACTCACAATATAGACACATCCATCTATATCAATAAAAACTTTAAAAAGAAAGAAAGAACATTGTGTTAAATGCTCCTTCCTGGAATTCTTCACTATTTAAAAAAAAAAAAAAGACTTAAATTACACTATGTGTAACATTGCTGCAAACTCCAAGAACTTGAATGCTATTTAGTTTCTAGGTGGTCGTGCTGATGAGAGAGGATGTCCAGCTGTGTGAGCATCGTTATTTGTTTTAAGAAAGAGGTAAACATCAATGTTTTAAACTTTACTAAATAACTGATTTGAAACTTGCTGTTTCCCCCTCTCCCAAATAAACATATTACAATTAAAAATATTACATATGATGGGTAAGAACATTTTCTCACAGCAGAGCAGATGGTAAGTGCAAACATAGCCATCAGTTTCCCACTTCCATGTCTGTCAAGAATCTTCTTCAAATGTAGCTATTAATTTTTCTGCAGTTCTCTCCTTTAAAAAAATTAACAGTATGTGTACTCTGTAATTCTATATTAAAGAATAACCATGGAGTATATTTATTTTTCATAAAGTTATAGTTTGCATACTGGCTGTAATTCTCACATCAGAATGATATTCTCATAACTGATACATATAGTTTTATTATCTGTGTAGTAGCTTTTGGCCATGTTTACATTAATTTACCCCATGAGTCTATAAATGAACATTTAGATGTTTTTCAGATTATTTTAGGTAAAATATACACCTTGGATTAAAAGAAACTGCCTTTTCCTGGCATACTGGAGAAGAAAAAAGTATATTTAAAATACTGTAAAATACTGCTAATCCCCTGCCAATGTTAAGCTTCTACTGCAAACATCAATTTCAATGCTTAATTTTACCTTAAATGAGTTAAAGTATTAGGGACCATATGTGTTAACTTTCTAATTGAGGTTTTAGGCACTTCCTTGGTGCATTCAGTGTCTTGAGGTAAATTCGATCAACAACATGGCAAGCCAGACCACTGCCTTACTGGCATTGTCTGTTGGTCATTTTAAGCAGTTATGAATGCCTTGAAGAACTAGCCATAGTTGCTTGCTGCCAAAGCATGACTCTAGTTCCTAAATGTAGTGTTGCAGTAATGATAACCTCAAAACGCTTCTAAGAAAAACTCTGTAGAATGTTCTACTTAGAATAGAGGGGAACATGTCTCCTGGGAGCACAACAGAAGGCCTGATACTGGTCCAAAGACAATTCCTCATTTTAGAAGGAGTGAAGTGTGTGGTATGAGCACAGCTTCACATTTGCAGAAGGGACTTTTGCACATTTGCTTGATTGGTTCTGTCCTTTATATGTATGAAGTCCTTCATGTTTAGTGCAAATTCCCTTATTCTGCAGTAAGAAGTCAGCTGAATAGTTTCAAAGAGCAGCTGATGAACAAATGGTGGAGAATGGAGGGGATGGATACAAGTAGGGTTTTGAAGAGCTAAAGATGAAAACCTAAAGACCTTATCTATAAAAGTTGCCAGATTGCTGATAAGCCTTACTCACCAAAGGTCTCAGATACCCTAGGTGTGAGAACTATAACACTGGCCACTGGCAAAAGCTGGGAAACTGATGTGTAGCAGTTTCATCACTCGCTGTGGTGGTTTGAAGGAGAATGTCTCCCACAGGCCAGGTATTTCATATTTAGTTCCATGCTGTGTGCTCTTTGGGTACATTTGGGAGATGTGGTCTTGTTGGAGGAAGTATGTAACTAGAGAAGGACTTTGAGGTTTCAATGGCATGTGCTATTCCCAGATTCTGGCTCAGGGTATGAGCTCTCAGCTGTTCCTGCTGCCATGTCAGCTGCTTGCTGCCATGTTTCTGACCCAAGAATATTCTTATACCACTGAAACTATAAACCCAAATAATTTTTTAAATATAAATTGCTTTGTTCATGGTGTTTCATCATAACAATAGAAAAGCAACGAATACACACGTTTTAGTACACCATTTCCTGTAAATAATCCCAACAAAACTTAGTGGTTTCCCAAGTTGGAATTTGGTGGTATTTTCACATCAATCTGTCATTTTCTATTTCTTCCCTATGTAAAGTGGGTAGATGTTTGTATCTCCCCAAGAATAATATTTCACAATAGTACCTCACTTTTTTTTTCCTCCATAAGAAATTGCAATGCTTTTCAGACTGGTGTTAAGGTTTCCAATGCCAGAGACCTCGACAGGTACTGTACAATAGAGTATGCTGCATGTTGCTTCTTGTGGTTGTGGCTGCCAATGATCGCTGCTGCCTCAAAGTGGAGTGTTACAGAACTGCCAGGCACCTACACTGAAAGGTCTTCTTCCCACCTCCCTACTATTCCTTCTATGTAAAGCAAAAAGCCCCAACCAACTGACTGGTAACACAATCACCAGTTCACGGACAGTTTTCTGTTTTTATTATTGATGAAAATCTATAAATTCACATAGGGTTCTCTATGATTAAAAGAAACTTATTAAAAGAGAATAAACTACTGACTTTACCCCCAAAGAGGTACTAATACAATGAACTAGGAATGATTTAAAAAGTAACTGAAGAAACTATTTGTCAAAATCAAAACTCAATATCTGTAACAGATAAAGAATTCTCTATTCAAGTAAGGTGAGCTGGCAACCCTGGGTGGTTTTTAAGCCAACTGACTTTTAGAGCTTTAAAAATTTTGTACTGTACTTCTCATGTATCCTTTTTCTACATGTCAACCAACACACTAAAACATCCAAACCAAACCAATCCTACTTACAAACACCAACCAACAACCAACAACACAACCAAACCAAACAACCAACCAAACAACCAACCAAACAACCAACCAAACAACCAACCAAACAACACAAAAGAAACAAAAATCAACCAAACAAAAACAAATAAACCTCAAAAAACCTAAGACATATGGCACACCAACAGCTTCTCTACCTCTACTTCCCTATTGGCTGATGTCGTCTAGCTCCATAGCTAATGCTTTGTTAAAGGAGGCTAGTTTACTCCCAGAAATTCCTGTGGGATGTTCAGTTCCTCTCTGTCAGAGAACTGAGTCCCCACTGGTCTCAGAATCCTCTTTCTAAGCTCTCTGAAGTGACCCTGTGTTTCATACTAATCTCACCACACCAACAAAAATTAAAGTATTAACCAAATGGTATTTTCCGTCTTTGTATAAAGAGTATGTGTAAAGCTTGTGTTCAAGAGAAGTGAAAACAAACCACAAAGAGACCTTAGACACCGTGCCTGGAAAAGACCAGGCTGGATGTGATCTGGTTAGGAAATGGGAAGGGATCTCCGAGGTAAGGAAAAGGAAATAGGAGAGCTGTTACTAAACAAGTAGACTGGATAATTAAAAATTAAAGAGACAGTCTCATCTTAAAAAAAAATATTCTGCTTACAAATAGAGTTACATTCTCAGCTTGAGAAAGCCTGATACCAATGTCAGATGACCTGCTGGGGGTGAACGTATACTAACTGACAGACTCAGGTAGAAAACTGATCAAAAGCACACCAAAATAAATTGGATCTTACAATAATTACAAACAATGAAACTTACAAAATGTAGATAAATAATGTGCTATTATTATGTTTCAGACCCACACTGGACACATTCTTATAACCAATGGTAAAAGTACATTATTGAGTCATGAGCACAAAGGAATTATTTTTTGGACTTTATTTCACTTTTGTGTCCCCAACTCTGGTAGGACTAAATTATGTTGCCTTAGCAACTGAATAAAAAATATATATTGGACACAGCTGTTGTTATCCTCTATCATTTCAAAACACAATTTGGTTGCGCTGGCATGCTAAGTGATCCTTAATTTAATGAATGTACACAGTTTTCACAGATTTGCTATTAAAAGATCTATCTAAATTAGTTTTCAGGGTTTTGGATTAGATGGAGAGAATAAATATCCAGTGCTAATGGAATACATTACCATCATAACTGCCTGATTAAAATTGAGATGTTTACATGATGAAACCTGATCCAGAAAGCTGCCAAAATGTACTGCTTGTATGCAGTAAACAATAGCAATAAACATTGTAAACATGCATTAGCATTAGGATATAGCTATGTTGGCTATTCGATAGATTTCATGCAGGGCACTTCACTGTCCCAATTAATAGATCATGATAGTTCTATTATCCATCCATTAAGCCATATTCAAATAAAGCTAGAGCTTACATGAGTGATCTGTGTGTCACCAACTTTACTCTTTCCTAATACATTTATTTTAAGAGGAAGGGAAGGAAAATAGTAAGAAACTATCTGGATGATTACGCTGCTGGACTGTCTCTGGATACCCATTAAATATTGTAATTACAGCTTTGCACATAAGAAAGGGAGACTAAGAGCACTGTAACTTTTACAAGATGCCAGGCCTATCAATAAGTAAGTCACAAAAGCTAGGTACAGCAAACCTGTACTTATCCAGGCATTTGGGAGGCTATGCATCAGGACAACGGTTTTAAGACTAACCTTTGCTACATAATGAGTTTCAGACCAGCATGATGTACATGTCTCATAAAAGCAAAAGGGAAGTAATAGAATGGTCAAAAGTCAGATCCTGGCTTGTGGTGGTTTGAGACTGGGTCTCACTCGGCTCAGTCTGGCCTCACAGTTCTTAGTTCAAAGATGATTCTGAACTCCTGATGCTGCCATCTCCATCTTCCAAGTCGTGGAATTTGCAGGCTAGGGCAGCCAGTGCCAGCTAATGCTTGTGTTTGACCCAGAGAATTCTGCTCTACACTTCAGCTCTGTGTAGATAACACCATTTTGGCATCTTCATATTCATTGATTTCTGATTCATTTTATCTTAGACACATTTTGCTTTTGTTGATTTATTTTTGTTTCATTCACTTAATATTTTGTCCCTTATTGTCTTTTTTCATTTGACTTTTTAAATATTTTATGTGTATTATCTCAAAATTGCATGCTATTTTAAGGGTATACGTGTTCGTCTCACTTTCTTTCTCTGTGTGTGTACATGAGTATGCAGACACAAGTGTATATATGGGTTCATAGACATGAAGGTCAACGTATAACCAACCTTAGGTGTGATTCTTAAGGTACCATCTAACTAGTTTCTAAGTTTGTTTTGTTTTGTTTAAAGACAGGCCTGTCACTATCCTGAAACTTGCCAAACAGTCTGGCTTGCTGCCCAGTGAGACCTCGGTCTGACTCTCCAAAGCTAAGGTTACAAGCACATGTCACCACACCCAACTCTGTGAATGTTGGTCCTGCAGATCAAACTCAGGTCATGTTGCTTGAAAAAGAAAGCTCTTTATTGATTGAGCCACCTTCCCAGCCAACTACTCTTATTTTTTAATTAATAGAAATTATAGCATTTTCTCTTTGTTATCAAAATGTAATGTTTTAGTGCTTTCGCATGGCTGCTAGGCAGACAATCTGTTTCTGTTGTTGGATACTTTATTATATTTTTATTGAAAGGTCTTATTTCTTATTAGGTCTGATTGAGTTTCACTGTATATTACATGTGGGATTTATAAAATGATCAGAACTGTCTGAGGCTTGTGATTCTTGAAAAAAGATACTTTTTGATTTTATTGAAAAATAACTGACTAGATCACCTTGTGTATTAATTACTTTTCTTCTTTTCTGTGATAAAACACCATGATCCAATGAGACTTACAGAAGGAAAAGTTTATGTAACCTGTGGTTTTAGACAGATAAGAATCCTTCAAGATTGAAAGGCATGCAGTGAGCAGGATTGGTTTGGACAGTACTTAAACTGAGCAAAAAAAAAAAAAATCTATTACTTCTCATGCATGCTAATATACTTGATTCCTCTTGGATAAACAGCTTCTGAATGAGCCATTCTAATTCCCAAAGTCATTCAGCAGGGGATCCCATAAGCTTCTGATGCCTTCAGTGTTTCCCTCCTCTGAGACATTTTCAATGGGTGCTGATTGACCATTTGTTTTCCTTCTGTCTGGTTCCAGATTTTTTCTTCTTGTGAAGCTGTAACTGTATTTGCTGAAGGACCATGTGAGCATGCAAAGTGGTGGGTCATATAGGGAGCTGCCTGTATCCTGTGTTGTGATGTGTATAAAATTTGAGAATCCCCAGGGTTGGTGTCAACTCTGTAATGGTTTATATGTATACTTATTGCCTGGTTTCCTTGTATGTTTGGGACTCTATCTGAGGACCTGAGAACTTTTGTGACTTCTGTTTTTTTTTTTTTCTTTTTCAATCTGAGGAAATGTTTGAAAGCCAAAATCAAAATGAGTTCTATACTGACAAGGACTAACATTTCTTATATTTGTATTACTTTCTTTAATTCTGTTTAAAAATATTTATACCGCTTCAATACTCAAGTCTTAAATAAATAATTTTTTGTCTGTAAGTGTAATAGAATGACCATGGTCCTCTGATAACCATTGATTGGTCTTTCCAAAATCTAGATATATTTATTAACGTCAGCATCATGAAAATTTGTTGATAGGACCAGGAATAATTCAGACTTCAGAGGAAACCCTTATTGCAAGAAAAGTGACTACATTAAAAGCAGCTCAAAAACAAGCTTCGACTGACTGGGAGATTTAATTAATCCTACCAATGTATTAAATAATTCAGAGCTGGTGACATTCTTGAATGGTACAGGTTACAAAAGCATATTTTTTCCTTGGGTACTAGACTATACAGCTCAATCTAGCAACCATATTCATGAAACTCAAATAAAAAGTGATTTTTAATAGTATTCAGCCTCAGTTTTAGAATATAGGGAAAGTGTTCAGGAAAATGATATTATTATCACTTCTAAGATAATCATGAGAACCTTAAAAAATAGTAACAGTTTGATAAATCATTTTCATTGACTCACTTTTTTACAAAACAAATCATACATATGGCTAAATGTAGATTTTTTTCAGGACAAAGTAGTTACAGATTGAGATTCCTAAATACTTTTACAGAGAATTTAATTCCACAAATGAAACTGTAAATAATACCATGTAGAAATTCCACAATTGAAAGTAAAGTTTTATTACAAAAGGGATTAAAATTTCTTAGCAAAAAAGATAATTCAGAGTGCAGTGTGCAAATGCTGTACACCTGTACTATGCTTCACAATGTAGGAGCAAACTCACACCATATTTTTAAAGCTTACCACTTGAAAACATCAAAGCTTACATTATGCAATACTGTATAGCTGTTATCTTTATATTTTTTATTAATGTGTATGTGTGATTTGCCAGGATGTATGTCTGTAAACTACAGGCATGCCTGGTACCTGCAGAGGCTAGAGAGGGCACTGGATTATTTAGAACCCTAGTCACAGCTAGTTGTGAGATTTGTCTTCGTGAGTCTAAGATATCATACTTACAATGGCATTTTCCAGGTCTATCAATCTCATACAAACTTCACTATTTCATTTTCCATACAGCCAAATAGAACTCCATTGTATATGTGTAACACATTTTCATTGTTCTTTGTTGGTTTAGATTTAAGCTTGTTTCATTTATTTGCTATTGTGAACAGTAAATGTGGATGTGTGAAGAAATGGCATGAGCCAACTCTCAGCATACTGAAATTCCAAGGAAGCATACTTTCTCAAGAAGAGATTCCTCATGTTTTGCCAAGTAAGCTACATGTCTGAGGAAGTAGCCTTCATGATCCTTTTCTCATGATAAAGTAATTTTGTTTATAGTTTAATTAGACAATACATCTAAGAATTGGACTGCTAACAGATTTCTCAGTCTACAAGGAGATTTGGTTCACTTTGAGCCAAGATAAGCTATTGCTGGGGAAACAGCACCTGATAAGAGCTAAAAAGTGTGGGAAATCTTTATTCTGCTTTACCTTTAAAAGAAGTTGAAACTTTGAATAAAGTGGTCTTTGGCTTCCTTAGCTGTGTAATCCATGTCATGGTTAATGTGACCCTCACTTGGGACCTTATTAAGGCACTAGACATTGACAAGGATTCACAAGTATCTATCTATCTCTGTGGTAGAACACAAAGTTTGCTGAGTATATGAGTAAGTGTGGTCATATGGTAGGCTATTTTTACCTTTTTGAGAAACATGCTTTGCATAATGGCTGTAGTAGATTACATTCCTTAAGCCATGACATATAGTTCTTCTTTCCTAACATTTCAACTAGTGTTTGTTATCATCTCCTTGATGATAGTCCTACTTACTAGGGTGAGATGTGATCTCACATAGTTTTGATTTTTATTTTACTAATAACTAAGGATGTGGAATACTTCTTAAGAACTTATGAGGCCATTTTGTGTTCCTTCTGTTGAAGTCAGTCTACTTTCTTACCTTGTATTTTGACTGGCAGATTTGGGAGGGTTTGGGGTATTTAATTTTTGCACTTCTTTGTATAGTTTAGGCATTAAGCTACTCTCTTAAATATAGCTGGTAAAGATTTTTTCCCCATTCTCTGGGTGTCTATTTCCTCTACAGACAGTTTCCTTTCATGTGCAGAAGCATTTTAATTTTATGTAGACTCATCTTTCTGTGTTAGTGAGATCTTGTTCAGAAAGCTCTTATCTATCCCTCTATCTTGCAGTATACTTTCTTTTTCCTTCTAATGTATGCATGGTTTAGGGTTTAAATGAATATATTTGATGCACAATAAATGTATTTTAATGAACTGATTCCACAGTGAATGCTTTATGACTCTGAAAAAAAAAATGATACTAGATGATGAAAAGGTTTTCCATATTTCCAGACTGGTTGAATTAATACTGTGGAAATGGTTGTATTACCCAAACACTCTTTGGATTCAGTACAATCACCATCAAAATCTCAATGACATTCATTATAGAACTAAAATGTCAATCCAAAGATTCGTGTTTTATGTTTGGGAACATAAAAGTTCCAAATAGACAAAACAGTCTTTAGCATAATGAGCAACACTGGAGATATCATAATACTTCGCCTTAACTTATACCACAAAGCTATAATGACAAAGGCAACATACTATTGCCAACAGAAACATACATGTAGACCAAATGGAGTAGAATAGGAGTCCCGTAAATAGATTTACACAGCAAAGACCACATAAATTTTGCAAATCTGTCAAAACAGTACATTCCTTCAAAATAGCAACAGATTATTGCAATGCCACAGATTGTCTGGATTCAGTCTTTAGGTTCATGCTAAGGATCTCCCATCTACATTTAGGGTTAAAACAGAGAACTTGATGAGATAGGGGCCATGCTTGCCTCATCACTTCCCTGTACTGGCTGTGAGATTGTTACTATAACTAGATGTAGAAATGAAATTGCATTTCTGAGGGTTTTGAGCTTCCTACAACATGGCAACAGGGTTGAAGAATGGAAGAACATAAATCAATATTTCCTAAACCATATCTGGTTCTGTATACCTTCTGAGATTCTGTTCCAGGAGATTCAGTCCCACGATGCTGGATTCTTGACTGAAAGTGTTGAATATAATCAAAACTTTAGAGTGAATTTTCAGGTAAGGATATTGCTTCCACAGGGAAAAATTCAATGACCAGTTCTCAAAGGACAGGAATGAGTGAACTATTAAAGATAGATGAATATAGGCTTAAAAATGTCAGTGCTTATACTCAGCTCATTATCATGCCTCCAGCCTCTTCACTGAACAGGGTACCAGTTTTCGTGGAAGATGGTGTGTGGCCCTTAACACTGTATCCTTAAATATTATATTATTGAACACTTTGAAAGGGGTAACTGGATTGATAGTAAGGAAAATTGCATTGTACCTTCAAGGTGGTCATTTGAGGCATTAAGAAACAAGTTAGAGTAAAGAGGAGGTCTACCCCGCCCCATTTTCTATAAGATTTGAAAATGCAGAATGGAGGTACAATTCCGAGGGGCAGAGCTTTTTCAGTCTCTAACACTGTAAAAAGTAATTTAAGCTGCAGACAAATTGAGAGATTTACATTTTTTTGTCAAAAGGAAAATTCTAAATCTTTGTAAAAGAATTCACCAGCTGTGTTGGCAGATAAAACACTAGCTGCCCAAATGATTTTAAATTCCAAAGGGACAATGATTTTTTTTTTTTTTTTACATAAGCTGGTCTCATGCAGTTCTTAAAATACACTTATTTTAAAATACATTGCTATTTACCTGAGAGTCAAATGGAACTTAATATTCTATATTTTTATCTGCTAAAGCTGAAAGCAATAATACTAGAGGGAGTGGAAGGGGCGATATGAACTTCACTAATTCAAGGACTGCAGTGTATTGTATTGATTTAATTGTGAACAATACATCAATATGTCTGCCATAGCCAACTTGATTTGTATAGCACTGTCTGAAAGTTTCCTTTTTCTCCTTAGTGTGTTGTATCCATAGGAAATACTGCTGATATAACAACTCAATTCAGGACACAGAGATTCTAAAAATACTATGTAACTAGATGTAGTTACCAATTACACAATTACACCATTGCCTTGCACCAGACATAGTACAGACAAATGACTAACTAAATCATAGCTTTTCCAAATGATGGATAGGTAGAGGGCCTACTCTAACTATGGGGTAAATACAGCCCAAAGTATCTTCCAAGCCAACCTCACCACAACTACTATCTGAAAGATACAAGAACAAAGTTTTCTATGGAATGGAAATGACACAAATGTAATATATGCTTCTCTCTGAGGCAACTTTTAATATTTTAAATAACATGTAATTTTATAATATGTCATCTAGAGTACACTTTCAAATTCAAATTACCCAGGTTTTCAGCCATTTCTCCTAAAGTTCTTTGTCTCTGCATAAATTCCCCAAGTTCACAGTCTCACTTTCCTCTCTACAAAATTAAAAAAATACTAATAAATATTAATTCATTATTTTATTTTAAGAATTAAGCGAGATGTTCCATGTAAGACATTGAAATAGGACTAAAATGCTTGTCCTCAGTCATTCCCAGCAATAATGCCAACACAGAAAGGAATGGTTAGAAGGCAAACATGCCCATGTGATACTAAAGAAAGCATCCACATACAAAGCACAGAAATGATACTGTCAGTTGTTGTCCCTAGAAGACTTACTTGGTTTCCTTTCTTTTTCTTTTGTTGTTAGTTTTTCTAAACTTATATAATTTTATAATTATGCAAAATTAATATTTAATTGACCATAATCAGAGTACATTTTTAAAAAATTGTCTTCAATGTCTTTTTCAAACCAATTAAAATTTTTTTAATTAAAATATTATTGCATCACGTTCCTCTTTCCTTTTGCCCCTCCAATGCCTCCCATATCCTTTTCCATTACTTCCTCTCAATTTATGTCCTCCTATTCATTGGTGAATATTGTTACACACACACACACACACACACACACACACACACACACACACACGTACATTCAACCTACTACATCTATTTAGTGTTGTTTGTGTATGTTTTCAGAGTAGAGCACTTTGTATTGGATAACCAATTAGGATGCTGATCCCTGAGAGAGACTAATTCTCCCTTACTCAGAAATCTTTAGTTGTTTGTAGTTTTTTGTCTAGCCATCAGAACCCATGAGATTTCTCCTTTCTATATTAGCATGTCTGTTGGTATTCAAGTTAAACTCAGCTTAAATCTTTTGAGTCCCATGTCCAAAGTTTAGAGTGTCTTAAGCAATAGGTACTTGCCTTCAAGTTTTGAGAGGGAACCAAGGGCAATGCCAATAACCTATACTTTGGAGTAGTCATTTGGACTCCCCTGACCAACAACTTCAGTGGATGTTCTTGTGTCTAATAGTAGAGGAGGAGCATGTCACACAGTCTAAAGTTTTTGTGAGAACATTATCAGTATATTTTAGTATAATTTTTCATAACTTTTTAGAATATTATATATTGTACTTTGATATTTACTCCTCTAGTCTTTTCCAACCAAATCCTGCTGAATCCCATGCCCAATTCCCTACGTCATATCCTCCTCATTTTATATAATTCATTGACTTATATTAGTTCTGTCCATATACTTTTGGATATAGGGTTATCTAATGAGGAGTGCTTGATCTCCTATGGCCTACATCATCCAATGGAGTGTCGTTGATCTACTGCGACCTACTTGACTCTTCCACCCACAGAAGTCGTCAACGGTCAAAAGTCCCTCAGTATTTGGAACTTGTGAATTCATCTTCATGATAAAATGTTGACCAGCCTGATGTGGTGTGAGCAAGCAAAGGTTCTATGAGCTATTTAGTGCACCAGTCCTGTCATATCTGGAAGATGTTGTTTCATTATGCTCTTCTCCAACATCTAGGTCTTATAGTAGTTTTCTTCCCTCATCTATGATAATTCCTGACCCTTGGGAGGTAGGCATATAAATATACATCTCCTTGGATGTATATTCATTGTATATACTTATTCTCTAAATCTGACTAATTCTGGATTTCTACATTAGCTACCATCCATTTAACAAAGTTCTCTAATGAAGTCTGAGAATTGTACTGAACCATAGGTAGAGAGAGATAAAAATTTAACAGGCAGCTTGTCTCTATAGTCATTTAACAGGATGATAGTAGCAGGTTTACCACTAGGGCCTATGAGCCTATTGATTCTTAACCACGTTTATAGGATTAGACACTGTTTTCTCCCGTGGAATGGACATTAAAATATCAACATGTTAGTTGCCCCTATAGCACTCATGCCATTATTACAACTCTGGCATCTCTTTTCATACCAATCATTTCTACAGTTTACAAGTTTCACATATAGGTAAGCCTGTTGACACTTTCATCCCCAGCTTCTTATATAGAACCTTTTGTTACTATGAAAATTACCCAGCAGTGAGAAAGTTTTCTGGTCAGCACCAAGTTCCTTACTATATGACTTGTCACTAATATATGTGATGTCTTCATCAAGGATCCCTTTCCATTTAAGTTCAGGTAAGCAATCAAAACCAATAGTAATAGCCTGTGTTGTTTTGTGCTTCTCTATTTCATATATAACCAACAACTTGAGAGGAGGTATCCTACACATAAAACTCTTTTTTGTTTGTTTCTTTCTTTTGACAACATATGGCTCCTAGAAGAGTATTATTATTTGTGTAGGATAATTCAAATTAAACTCTTTATAAATATAAAATATAAATAAATATACATAAAATAATACAAAATAGTAGATTCTCATACGGCTCTTTCAAACATCCTTAGTCTTCAATATATCGCCTTTATCCTTTTTCCTAGTCTATACTTCCATTTCTCTATTTAAGCATGCTTCCTCATTATCCCTTTCAGAACATTTTTATTTTTTTATTTATTACTATTATTATTATCATTATTTTGGTTTTTCGAGACAGGGTTTCTCTGTGTAGCCCGGGCTGTCCTGGAACTCACTCTGTAGACCAGGCTGCCTCAAACTCAGAACTCCGCCTGCCTCTGTCTCCCAAGTGCTGGGATTAAAGGCGTGCGCCACCACCATCCGGCTCAGAACATTTTTAAAGAACACTAGTCAGGTTGGCTCTAACCAATTTATTTTTCTTTCAGACTGTCAGAAATTGTAATCGTGACATTAGTGTAAGTGTATATGCACATTTTTGGGACAAAGAAGAATAAATGTTATAGTTACCATAAAATCTACTGGGATCACATAGATGAGCAGGATGACTTGGTGGTAATATAGGAAATAAATAAATAAACAAAACAATAAGACTTCTGTATGTCAAAGCAGAAGTAGAGGGCCTAACAAGGAAGGCTGAAGAGTTTTAGGGGATGTAAGACTCAACAATTGTGTGTGAGGGAATGCTGGTTACAAATGAAAGGCAATGTGCATCTGCATATATTTCATACTGGAGGAATTTGAGTCACTAAGATGAAGAAGGCAGTTGCTTTGAATTTTGACTTTGCTCAGCATAGTCTGCAGAGTTGTGCTGGTGATGAATGAGGTCACTGACTGTATCTAGTTGCTTTTTGATTTTTTTTACATATTTTATTACCAGTTATTCGTTTTCCTCTAATTTCAATCATAGTTTGGAACAGCAGTACATATTTTAAATTAAGTATTCCAACCTAAAGTCAAATTTTAACAGACACCTTACTGTTCTCATAACTTCTACCTTACCTAATATTTAGATACACTTATATCATTTCTCAAAAAATTAATACACCAACTTTTTTTCCACTAAACCTCATCCATGAGTTCCATATCGCAGGTGTGTACGTACATCACATCATCTCTGAAAACTTGCCCTCTTTTTAAAGTCTCATTATCTGTCTGTCCATTCACCACACCCAATTTGTTCTTCAGTAACGGCAGGAAAACCATCTTTTTCTTTTTTTCTTCATATACAACCCACAAATCTAGATTTTCATTGTTATTTTACCATTTTACTTCAAAACAGACTTTCTTTTTTAGTTGACAGTTATTTGGACCTGGGAACAATGAATATCTACCCTAAAACACTACCCTTTGCCTTTTCATAGTTTAGCACTTCTATATATTTAGAAAATTAAATTTATATATTTCTAAAATAAACTAAGCTGTTTATAGTAACCTCATAGAGACCCCTTTCTGTTATGAGATATGCATTTTTAACTCTTTATAATATACATCAGAATAGACAGGAATTTATCTCCAAAATTTCTAAACACATAAAGTTCTTGTCAATATCTAAACAAGTCCCCCTTTTGTAGAACCTCTTTGTTAATTTCTTGATGAAGGCAAAACAGAATACAATAAAAACTTGGTATTATATAGACTAATGATTATCTCCTGTAGAATTAAAAGGATGCACTTCTGAGGGAACAAATATTTGTAAAAAATATCAGCCACTAATTTGGTTAGTGACATTTTAAATAAAAATTTAAAACTGATCTTATTGCATACTCCAAAGTAAGCATTGGAACAAATTGATAAGCTATGGCAGCATATATATATTCATATTATAACAGCCTCCATGAACCCACTTTTGACAATTCTTAGAACAGTTGGTTACACATTGCAATATGAGCTGTGTATTCACAATCTTTCCTCTTTATATTTTTCCTCAGAATAACTCCCTGTGTTGTCTATGAGAAAGAATACTTTGGAAGAAATGGTAGGACATTAGTCTTTCCAGAATTTACTTTTGCTCTCTGATATCCCTCCACTTAGCCAAAAGGTATGGTCATTTCTACACTTTCAAGAAATTTTAAAAATTTAGGAAAAAGAGTAAGCCAATGGCCATAACATTGTTATTTACTATGAAAAAGAATTGAAGGATTCTCAACAGATGTTAGTGTTCATCTGACTACAGAACAGCTGGGGTGGGAAGGTCCATGTTAGTGCCAGAAACCATGTTGTTCCACATATAAAACAGCTCTTTTCTCATTTCCAGCAGGAAGAATTAAGCCTCTTAGCTTTTATTTGTATTTAACAAGATCCAGAACAGATGGCTTCTATCTGATTTTCAACATAGTACAGATAGTGCTTCTGATTCTGTACCCATCAACTTCTATGGCCAGCACCACAACACTTTGTGAACACCCATGAGTTGTGAAACTTTTCATAGTAAAACATGGATAAGCATCTGATCACCCTAGATAGGCCATCAGTTAAAGAATAAAAACAGTTATTTCACACAAGTGCACCTTAGAATGCCAGTAGGTTTATTAAGCATACTTATATGAGTATAAGTGAAGTTACTTATAGGCATATCAGTGACTCTAAGGTATCTGCACTGTCAAAAAGCACACCTAATATGGATGATGACTAATAAGAGCTGCATTTCTGGAGCACCCTGCAAACTTGCAGGCACCTCATTCAATCATTTTTAATACTTATCAGCAGTTGCTTACTCTTTTATAATCTTACAGAGGGGTCTTGTGAGTCTTGTATGTTTCAGGAACTTCTTGTTCCTTATAAGTTTCATTTACTTTTGGATGCTTATAAACTTTGTTCATTTACTGAATTTCAAAAATCTTCCCTCCTTATTACAGAAAGAAATGCTTAAATTTGGGGAAATAACTAGATAATACAAAGTCATTCAGAAAATTGGTAAGGTCCACGAAGCCTGGTACATCAGGAACATCCAAGTTAGACCCCAACCACTCCAAACCTACTGCATAACTTGTCCTCTAGGGCAGCATATGCAGTTACTATGAGATGCATGCTGTCCCCCAAGCTCTATTGCCCAGCCACCACTCACCTACCTTCACCAGGCCTGCTATACCAGGAACATCCAAGGACAAGCAGATGGCTAAAGGATAGCATAGGAACAAAACCAACAATAGCCAGGCAATATGGTACCACTAGAACCTAGCTATCCTACTATAGCTCTAGATATACTAACACAGCCAAAGCACAGGAAGATAACCCGAAAACCAATCTTTTAAAGGTGATAGAGGCTTCTAAGGAGGAAATGAATGAATCCCTTAAGGAAATGCAGAAAAATACAATCAAACAGGTGAATAAAACTGTTAAAGATCTGAAAATGGAAATAGAAACAATAAAGAAAACACAAACTGAGGGAAAACTGCAGATGGAAAGCCAAGGGAAGAGAACTAAACCTACAGACACAAGGAACACCAACAAAATACAAGAGATTGAAGAGAGAATCCAAGGTGTAAAAAATACAATAGACGAAATCAATACATCAGTTAAAGAAAATATTAATTCTAAAATATTCCTAACATAAAACATCCAGGATATTTGGGATACAATGAAAAGACCAAACCTAAGAATAATAGGAATAGAAGAAAGTGAAGAATCCCAGATCCAGGGCCCAGAAAATATTTTCAACAAAACCATAGAAGACAATCTCTCCAACCTAAAAAAAAGAAACATAACAGGAGCTTATTGAACACCGATTAGATTGAACCTGAAAAGAAAATCTTCCCACCACATAATAATCAAAACAATAGGTGTACAGAACAACAACAACAACAACAAATTATTAAAAGACACAAGGGAAAAAGGTCAAGTAATATAGAAAGGCAGACCTATAAGAATTGCATCTTCCTTTTAAGCAAAGTCTCTAAAAGCTAGAAGAGCCTAGACAGATGTCTAACAGCGTCTAAACCACAGATGGCAACCTAGACTCCTACTCCAGGAGAACTCTCAATCACAATAAATGGAGAAAACAAAATATCCAAGACAAAACCAAATTTAAACAATATTTATCCATAAATCCAGCCCTATAGAATATACTAGAAAGAAAACCCTAACCCAAGGAGGTTCCCAAAAAAACACAGGAAACAAATAATTCCATACCACAAAAAAAAAGAAGGAAAGCACATACATACACATGAGTGCACACACACACATGTTCACATCACCAATATCAAAATAACAGAAATTAGTAATCATTGGTCATTACTGTCTCTCAAAAATAAATGAACTGATTCCTCAATAAAAAGACACAGGTTAACAGAATATATGTGAAAACAAGATACACAATTCTGCTGCATATAAGAAACACACCTCAGCAGCAAAGATAGACATTACCTCAGAATAAAGGGCTGAAAAAAATTATTTCCAAGCAAATGGACCAAAGACATAAGCTGGAATAGCCATTCTAATGTCTAATAAAGTAGAATTTGCAGTATAATTAATCAAAAGAGTTGGGGAAGGACATTTCATACTCATCAAAGGAAAAGTCCAACAAAACAACATCTCAATTCTGAACATATATGCCCTAAATGCAAGGGCATCTGTATTCCTAAAAGAAACATTACTAAAGCTTAAACCACACATTGAATCCCACATGTTAGTAGTAGAAGACTTCAACACCCTACTCTTACCAACTGACAGGTTATTGAGATAGAACCTAAACACAGAAATAATGAAACAAAGGTTATAATTCAAATAGACCTTACATATATCTACAGAACATTTTACCTAAACACAAAAGAATATGCCTTCTTCTCAACAGCCCACGGAACCTACCAAATTGACCATGTAATTGATCACAAAGTTTCAACAGATACTAGAAAATTGGAATAACTCCTAGTATTTTATAAGATCATTATGGATTAAAGTTGGGCTTCACCAACTAAAGAAACAATAGAAAGTCTATAGACTCATAGAAACTGAGCCACGCTCTTCTCAGTGATCACTGGGACAGGGAAGGAATAAAGAAAAAAATTAAAGACTTTCTATAATTCTATGAAAATTAAGGTACAACATACCATACACAAACTTATGGACCACAATGAAAGAGGTACTAAGAAGAAAGTTCATTGCACTAAGTACCTTCATAAAGTAATTGGAGAGTTCTCATTCTAGCAATTTAAAAGTATACCTGAAAACTCTATGACAAAAAGAAGCAAATATACTCAAGAATGGTAGATGACAGAAGATAATCAAATTCAGGGCTCAAGTCAATTGATTAGAAACAAAGAGAACAATACAAAGAATCAATGAAAGAGTTATCAGGAGATAGTTCTTTAAGAAAATTCACAAGATAGGCAAACCCTTAGGCAAACTAGGTTAACAGCAGAGAGACAGTATCCAAATGAACAAAATCAGAAATGAAAAGGGAAACATACCAAATAAATTGAGGAAATTCTAAGAATTATTATATCTTACTTCAAAAACCTGTACTGGACAAAATTGGAAAATCTAAATGTGATGGACAATTTTCTAGATAGATACCACTTACCAAAGTTAAATTAAGATCTGGTAAACTATTTAAATAGTCCTATAACCCCTAGGGAAATAGAAAGTCATTGAAAGTCTCCCAACCAAAAAAAAAAAAAAAAGCATAGGGCCAGGTTTAAGTGCAGAATTCTACCAGACTTTCAAAGAAGAATTAATACCAATACTCCAAATGATTCCCAAAATAAAAACAGAAGGAATATTGCTAAAGTATTTCTATGAGGCCATAGTTGCCTAATACCTAAACCATACAAAGACTCAATAAAGAACGAAAACTTCAGATCAATTCCCTTATGAACATTGATACAAAAATATTCAATAAAACATTTGTAAACTATATCCAAGAACATATAAAAAACACCATCCAACATCAAGCAGGTTTCATCCCAGGAATGCAGAAGTGGTTCATATGAAAATTTATCAATGTAATCAACCACATAAACAAAACTGAACAGCAGCAGCAGCAGCAGCAACAACAACAAAAAGCAGGATCATATTATTAGATGCTGAAAAGACCTTTGACAAATTTCAACACCTCGATATGGTAAAAGTCTTCGGGACATCAGGGATACAAGGTGCATAACTAAACATAATAAAAGCAATATACAGCAAACCCATAGTGAAAATAAATAGAGAGAAACTTAAAGCAATTCCACTAAATTCAGGGACAAGACAGGCTGCCCAGTCTTTCACATTTATTCAAAATAGTACTTGAAGTTCTACCTAGAACAATAAGAAAACTAAAGGAGATCAAGGTGATACAAATTCAAAAGGATGAAGTCAAAGTATGGCTTTTCACAGATGATATGATAGTATATTCAAGTAAACCCCAAAATTTATATGGGAAGTCCTACAACTGATAAACAGTTTTAGCAAATTGGCTGGATACAAAATTAAGTAAAAGTTAAAAATAAGTAACCTTTTTTTATATAAACAATAAATGGGCTGAGAAAGAAATCTGGTAATCAACATTTTTCACAATAGCCACAAATAATATAAAATATCTTAGTATAATTCCAACCAAGCACATGAAAGACATGTATGACAAGAATTTCAAGACTTTGAAGAAAGAAATTGAGGAGATGTAAGATGATGGAAAGATCTCTCATTTTCATAGATTGGTAAGATTAACAGAGTAAAAGTGGCCATCTTACCACAAGCAATTTACAGATTCAATGCATTCCCATCAAATTTTCACACAA
Source organism: Mastomys natalensis (assembly GCA_021653895.1). Lineage (NCBI taxonomy): Eukaryota > Metazoa > Chordata > Mammalia > Rodentia > Muridae > Mastomys > Mastomys natalensis. The sequence continues at coordinate 557,156 of JAJTUV010000572.1, forward strand.
TTCTTTACAGACTTTGAAAGAGCAAGTCTCAACTTCATATGCAAAAACAAATAACCTAGGCTAGCTAAGACAATCCTGTACAATAAAAGATCATCTAGAGGTATCATCATCCCTGATATCAAGCAATCTTACAGAGTATTAGTCATAAAAACCAGACAGATTGATCAATGGAATAGAATCAAAACCCAGAAATAAATCCACATACCTATAGACAGCAGTTTTTTGGCAAAAAGCTAAAACCATACAATGAAAAAAATAAAAGCATTTTCAACAAATGATACTGGTCTAATTGGATATCTGCATGTACAAGAATGAAAATAGATTCATATTTATCACTCTGCACAAAATTCAAGTCCACAAGGATTAAAGACCTCAACATGAAACTGGATATATTAAATGTAATACAAGAGAAAGTGGGAAAGACCCTTGAATGCATTGGTACATGAGACAACTTCCTGAACATAATACAAACAGGATAGGGGCTAAGAACAACAATTAACAAATGGGACCTCATGAAACTGAAAACTTCTCTAAGGTAAAGAACACCATCTATATGACAAAGCTTCAGCCTAGAGAATGGGACATGATATTCACCAACACACCATTTGACATAGGCCTAATATCCAAAGTATATAAAGAACACAAAGAAATTAAACACCAACAAACCTAATAACCCAATTAAAAATGGGGTGAGATTTAAAGCTAAACACAGAATTCTCATCAGAGAATCTCTGATGAGATTAAAGAAATATTTAGTGTCCTTAGTCATCAGAGAAATACAAATCAAAGAGACTCTGAGATTCTACTTTACAGCTGTCAAAATGGTGTGGAGGATGTGGAGCAAGGAAACACTCCTTCACTGCTCGAATGTAAACTTGAACAACTACTTTGGAAATCAATTTGTCAGTTTCTCAGAAAATTGGGAATAGTTCTACCCCAAGACCCAGCTATGACACTTCTGGGCATATACCCAAAAAATCTCAAAGTATACCACAAGGGCACTAGCTCTTTTGTGTTTATAGCAGCTTTATTTATAATAGCCAGGAACTGGAAACAACCTAGATGTCCCTCAACTGAAGAACGGATAAAGAAAATGTGGTACACCTACAAAAAGCTGAAAACTACTCAGATATTAAAAACAAAGACATTATGAAATTTACAGTCAAGTTGATGGAATTAGAAAATGTCATCCTGTGTGAGGTAAAACAGACCCAATGTCTTCTCCAAAAAGGTGAAGAAAATGAAGCAGTTTATTGATTCAAATAGACAGATGGGTAGATGATAGATAGATGATAGGCATACATATTGATAGATAATAGTTAGATAGATCAATAGATAGGTAGATGAATGGATGGATGTGTGGGTGGCAGATAGAAAGACAGACGGACAGACAGACAATTAGAAATGGATCAAATTGAGTATTACCGTGTTGTCCAGACTGTCTGGATCTTCTAATCTCCTCCTCAGATGTGATGAAAATATCAGCATTATTATTGAGTCAATATTAAATTTTGATGTAGATACATAATAGAAACAATCTGCAAAAAGAAAATGTTAAAACATAAAGAAACATCCTACTTTATATGACCAAGTAGACACAACTCATTATCCACATGTTCTCCAGATAAACAGTGATTAGTCCTCTAGTGACAGAACTTGACAGTGCCATTTGTCATAAAGTCCATCCTAGACTCACCTAGTAATTGGGGTGACTATCAGTCACAGTTAATTGACTTCATCTTGAGGAATATTAAATTTCTAATATCTTTATGACAGGCAGAATATTTGACACTAAGTGCAAGGCACCCAGGATGAAGGTTACCAAAGAGGGGAGGGCACCTTCCACTGTGATGATAGCTCCTCCCAGAGATGTCACCCAGGCCCTTTAGAAAGGCAAGTCTGGGTCAAGAAATGGTAAAAGAATCATTTGGGTTTTTAAAATGATTTTTGTGTATTTTAGAAATTAATAATTCATGTCTTAAAAAATAAATTCACTAAGATGTGAATATGTCTCTTTTCTTATGCCTAATGGAAAGAATTAACCATTTTTTTTCTGTTTTAATTTGTACTTACTCTTTATACTTGAGTCCTTTTTATTTGTGTAGATGCTACTTTTTCATGTAGAATAGTTTATATTTCATAATAGCTGACAATTTTATCTCAGATAGATAGTAGATAAGTAGATGCTAGGTATTTTCCTCACTTAAAAACTTAATATAATATTTTAATATTTTTAATAGAATTCTGTACCTATATGCAATGTGTTTGATCATATTCATCTTCAGGTTCCCACTAACCTGTCCCACATCCTCCACCTAGCCTCAACACTTCCAACTTACTGTTATTTTTCTTGCAGTTGCTGTTGTTAATAACCCATTGAGTTAAATTTGACCTGCCTGTATATACCTGGTGGTGGAACCTTCCAATAGAGTGTAGCCCACCTATTAGGATTCATGCCTTTAACAAAAACTGGTTGTCTCTCCTTTAGAAACCTTCAACTGCCAATACCTCTTCAGCTAAGAATGGGGCCTCCAAGCCTCTGTCCACTCCTTGCTGGCAGATTGACTGGTTTGGTATTGTGCAGGCTTTTTGCAGGCAACCATAAGTGCTGTGAATTCATGAGTACAGTAGTCTTATCAAGTCAAGGACACTGGATCCAGTCCTTCCTAACTTCTGGCTATTAAAAACATTCTACCTCCTCTTCTAATTTGGTCCTTGAGCTTTGGGGAAGGATGTATAAAATAGATATCCCATCTGTGGCTGAGCGTTCCACTGACACTTTTTCTATGAAGCTTGAACAGTTGAGAATCTATGTATCAACCACTTTCCACTGCACAAATAACCTTCTCTAATGAATTCTGAGAGGTGCATCAATCTATGGCTAGAGAGATCTAAAATTATAGGGTAGGTTGGTTCTATATCCATTTACCAAAATAGCAGTCCATAGTAGGTTCACCCCTTGAGCTCATGAGTTCTGTAACCATGAATTCGTAACTATATCCACAGTTCCAGGCATATGCTTCCTTCTGTGAAATGGGTCTTAAATGCAAAGAGAGCATGTCTAATTACATGTAGAACATCCATGCTACTTTTGTACCCATAGTCATGTCTCATCATGCCTCTCAATATTGTTCTCATGCAATTCACAGGCAGTTGAGTCTATTGGTGACTTTTCTCCTCAGCAACCTCCATAGCACCTTCCAGAATGATGTGAGTTAGTCATGTAGGAAGCTTCTGGGTCAGTACCAACTTTATTTTTCCATGCCCTATTACCAAAGTATGCATTGTTTTTGGAACAGAGTCTTACCATCAAGTTTTGATGGGAAAACAATAGTAATGGCAACATTCTATATTTTGGCATATCTGGGGTATCTGAAGTTCTGGAAAACCCCTAAACAACATCTTGAGAGGAGGTATACAATATCTAAAACTGGGGTTTTTATTTAATAACATATGACTTCTGAGATGATCATAACCCCTGTGTAGGAAATTCCAATTAAACTTAATGACGTGTGTGTGTGTGTGTGTGTGTGTGTGTGTGAAGCTTTATATGACTTTTAAAAACACACTTACTGATAGTTATCCTTGCTTTATCTCCTCTGTTCCCCCTTCCACCCAAATTTTCCCTTTCCTTATTTCCCTTTCATATCACCTGTGTTCTACTGTACCTCCTCTCTTATTATATTTCCACTTTTGACTAGTAGGAATAATGGCTGAGTGGTTGTCAATTATGATATCATAGTACTCTTCTCTGTGTTGTTTGGCAGATGGACTGATGTATCCAGTCCTAGAATTGCTCCATGATGGCATCCAATCCAGACCAAGTCACATCCTTTGACCCACCCCAAATCACAGAGCTCAATCCAGAGTTGTATGGTAGGATTCTTCATAAATCATATTATTACTCAGAATAAAGTAACACACTTGATTTTTTGAACTAATTACTACAAAGGTATGAATGACACTGACTTTAAACGGGAAGAAGGCAGGAAAAAGCGAAGGGTTGGTCCTGTGAGCCACACTGGAATCTTCTTTGCCTATTGTCTTTGACCTTTGAATCTCTGTCTTTGGCCATACTCATAACATCCTCCACATTTCTCCCCCCATTGGAAAAGCATTCATGTCATCTCTTCCCATTCACCACAAGGGTTCTGGTAGAGTCTTGCTCAAGGCAACTTCCTTTACCATTATGTTTTGTCTGTGTCACTTTCCATAAAGTTTGTTGAATTTTATGTGTGTGTGTTTATGAATGACTGATACTATGTATTTGGAGGAGAACGTGGGCAAGGTCTTGATTTGCATATTTTATTAAGCTCACATCTTCACTTACTGCTTCCCTACATTTCAGTCAATATCATAACTTTTCCTTTTCCATGGCTATCAAATTTTTTTTTCTTCTTCTGTCATGCCTCTACTAGTCTTAAAGTATTGTAACATTCTATTCTACCCTTTCCTTAGATAGCCACGTATTGTTAGGCAGCGCAAAAATTGATAGCTGAGAATGAGTTGACTGCATATGTAAAGTGTTGAAAGCCCTAACAGAGGATGAAGGACTGGTCATATAGCTAGAAGAGCAAATGGAGAAGTTTGAGGTCTGGTGATGCAGAAGCTTGGCAGATGGTGACACTGGCAATTGGATTTCTGAGACAGGATTGAAGCTGCCTGTTGTCTATGTCTGAGCTAACCAGTTGAGACTAAAGGTGAAGAATCTATAGTAGACTCACAGGCTTTAGGAAAGACTTCCCTTTGATCAAAAGGTGTTTCTCCAAGTATACGCACTAAGCTAGGAGATAGGAGCACAACCTCAGAAGGGAGAAAACCCATTCTACTCCTTCTTTCTAACTCTTCCAGCATGCTACTTACCAGGCATAATATACAGAACCTGACAAGGAGACAATGGGGCCCTGCAGAGGCCAATCTGCAGCCCATGAGCTGAGTGTCAGAGGGTGGATGCCACCACTCACAAGCTAAGTGTGGTTGTGTGAGTGACCGTATCCCAGAAGCTGAATGTGGATTTTTGAATGCCTCTAGCCTAGAAGCCAAGTGTATAAAACCAAGGTACAAGCCAAAACACAGTTGCTCTCTGAAAATTTCAAGTCAGATATTTGTATTTAATTATATATGCTACTTTTTATAGGTTTTATGATTTATAATGGATTGGTTTATGCTTCATTATTTTACACACTATTTCCAAATATTATAAGACTTCCCAGCTTAACATGGCACTCTCCGCCCATGCTCAGCTGAGGCTTTGAGACCTGACAGGTCATATTTAACTGTACAAAGATTGCCCATTTCTTTGATCCCTTTTCTTTGAGAAATACACCTCTACATTCCCCTAAGGTGATATATAAACTCATAAATCTATCTTCTGTTTCCACCTTCCATATTTTTTCTACCATTGGGGGAGATATATCTTTTAAATATTCACAGAACACGGCAATTTTTTAACAAGCTTTTACTGAGCATACCTTGAATATAAATACATGATCAAAAATAAATTTTCTTCTTTGCATTTACTCACCAATTGCTTTGCTTATATTACATAGAAACAATCCAGTTTTCCCTCCAAGACTAACAATGAAATTACTAGTCTTTTGAGTTCTTACACTGATTTTATGGCACTCTAAACATTCTAAGTTATATTGTCTTATTGTGTTTCCAGTTTTGTATTTTCTCTAGTGTAGTATTTTGGTTGCTCTCCTTAAGTTTTACTCTTTATGAATCTGCTAATCTAGCTTGGTGAGTCATTTCCTACCAATCCAGATATAGCCCTTGGCTTCCTTTCCATGTCCTTCTCCTGTGAGCTCAGGGCAAGACTTTATAGCTAGCATACTGTCTTCCCTCCAGCAGGGCTACCCTTCTTTTATGCTTGAGGCCTTCCCCATAACATCTTCTAGGCTGGCTTATTACTCCTGGCAGCACATAGCCCTGGAGCTCTTTATCTCATCTATTCATTTATTTCAAATGAATATTCATTTTCACTAACCTCAGTCATCAAAGGTCCAGCATCATATAGGCTATTCATTTCTGCATCATATGCAGCATACACATAATTATTTATTCAACATCAATAATGGAAGAAACAGGTTTTATTCTAATGAAACAGAATGCTCAATTAAAAGACTCTGCTAATATTCTTTTCATTATTATAGGAAAAAAAGAATCTTTGTTGATAAAGAGAATGCTCATTTCCTTTAACCAATATACTTAATTTATGCTGAATTCTTATAAACATTTACTATGCTCTCTTTGTTAATCAAAAAAAAAAAAAACTTTCTGGTAGATGGATAAGTTTATATTCCCCTCTTTCAGTGACACCAATAGAATCCTCAATACAGACCTAAGCTGTCCTCACATAGTGAAGTTTCAAAAATAATATAGTATGATAGATTAAAAAATGAACAAACACTGCTGTGTGCAAGAAAATTGAATCAAGCCCAAAATTCTGTGGGAGCATAGATCAGTTTTCTTCTGCTATAATTCAAGTGTCCTATTACATAAATCTAATATACAGAACTCCCAATTCACAAGGCTTAAAAATGGTATAAATTTCTTCTTTTGTTTTCTTGTAATGAAATTAATAATGATTGCAGTATTTTACATTTTTCAAAACCCCCTTTTAATGTTTAGTTAATATTACATGCTATGAAGAAAGCAGAAAAGTAGAAATTATTTCTGTCTTATGAATAGTAAACTGATGTTCAAATTTAGGTACATGGCAAAAATAAAACGTAACTTAGAGCTTCTCAGTTTGTGCATTTTGAACTACAAAATGGAGTACCTCTAGCCTCAGCATGTGATGACTTGCTTACAAGTCTCTAAACATTTTGGGAGATGAATTAGCATGGAAAAAATACCTCTCATTAGATTTTTGTCATAAACTCTTGCAAATTGTTCTAGAAAACCATGTGGCAATGAACAACAAACGTCATAAGTATTTTCTTACTCTTCAACCTAATTGTTCACTTCCACAATGTTTTGAAGAGAATGGTCTGAAATAAAATAATAACAAAAAAAGACTTTCTGTACGCATATCAACTCAGAGTTCATTTTAATTACATTCAGCTACTTGCCAACAGCGAGGCAGGTTAAGTAACTAAAAATGAACCCCAAGTACATGGCAGTGCAGTGGGTAAAGTTAGGAATATAAAACACGGTTCATTCAAATTATCATCCATTCTTATCCTCTTCAATTTCTGTACATATTCAAAGGATCATTTTTTGCCAGTGTATTATTAAATTGGTGCTGCATCTTATAATAATTTTAGCAGAGAACATATACTTAATATATAACAAGAATTCTGGAATAAAAGTTTGAAACTTGTTAGATTGTATGTTCAGTGAGTGGAATTTTTTCCCAGTTACTTTTCTGATTTTGTCTCTTAGATTTCTCCATTGATGATTTATATGATCTTGAAAAGTGACATCATAAGAGGTTCATTTTTCTCACCTACATACCCAAGTGTCTCTTGTCTCATGAGAAAGCCAAGAGGGTTTCAGTGATATAATTCAGGACCAGGGAAAAAGTGTACAATCACAGTCCAAGGATGAAGTCCTGAGAACTGGGAGATATGAGGTTATATTATAATGGCTTGGAGTCTGAAATATCTTAAATCAGAGAGATGGCAATTGGTGGTGTCTGTCTTCTTGGCCTCTAGGACCTTGAGCAAATGAACATTTTTTTTTATTTAGTAAATAACCTAAGCTTGAGCAGTCTTTTGTAACAAGAGTATAAGAATCATCCATGTCAAATACAGATCTCTAACTTCTGCTTATTAAGATATTGCAAAAGATCTAAGAATTGCTTTTGGAGTTGACCATAAATGCGGATGTTTCTGTGAAGGAATAAAGTGTTGTCCTTGAACAATTTACACACTAAATGTGACTATGACCGAAGCATTTAATTCTTAATTATGAGTCAACTACTCACAAAGACATGTGTATTTGCTATGAGAATAATACTACAGTTACCATCTTGGTGTGACAGTTAAGTTTCCTATGGGTAGAGAGATTTCTCAGGTTGAGAGACAGGAACTGAAAAGAGAATGATCAGATTTTAACCATGGCCAAACATCACTAATTTAATGAACTGCCTAAAGCATACTATTTAGGAGAATGCAAGTAGGCTGACGTGCTTCAGTGAGCTTCTAGAGGTCAAAGAGACCAAGCATATACCTGAAAGGCAAAGGCTATTAGGAAACTCAGAAAGATGTATCTCACCTTAATAGATGTCAACTAGTGCAAGCTCAGTGGAAGTAGCTAAGGACCATCCCAACCTAGTAAATTCAAAGTCTATTTATAGTAAATTTTTCTAAGTTGCCTCCAGGGTGACAATATTGATCATGGCTTAGATTCTCTTGGCAAATGTTAGTTTCCTAAGTAAAAGAGTTTTCCAGAGCATGTTAAAAATGTCATCCTCTAAAACTTAAATTACTATGGAAGAATATTGTGACCAGTAGATTATTTTTAAAAACTCATTAGACTAGGACAGAATTCAAACAAGTAATACATAATTTTAATGCTATGGCATATTTTCAATATAGACTTTTTTACTTTGCTAAATTTTGTAATTCTGTATTTTAACCTCACCCCTCATATGATGGTTTATCTTTGTTGTTAACTTGACTGCACGGAGAGATACCTATAACATTGGTAAACACTTTTGGCTGATCTGTGAGATCTTTCAAGAGAAGTCTGCATATGGGTTACCACACGGAGGAGGAAAGTCACCAGGAATGTAGGCACAAATATCCAATAGGCTGAGAGTTCAAAAGAAACAGAAATGACAGTGAGGGGAATTGTGTCCACCCTCTTATAGCAAGTATATTTTTTGAGCTCATTATTTCTGGCCATCAAATTCCAGATTCTTTAGCCTTTGAATATAGACTACCTACTCTTCAGTGGTTGTTTCTCCTTCAGCCTTGCTATATCATTGGCCTCTTGTCATGGGACTCCTGGATTCTCAGACTATGTGGCCTGGAAATCCCCAGCTTTCTAACCCAAATGTTTACATGGGAGAATTTCCAGCCAATCTAATAAATCCCTTTAGTTCAACGTTATACTCAAGCTGATAATGCATTCAGTAAAATATTATATACATTCTAATGGGCCTGCTGCTATGAAGAAACAAACCTAATAATATCAAATTCAGTAGTATTGATTTTTGTAGCAATTCAAGTATTTCTATTCTGATTATTGCTCTTTAAATTTTAAGCTATTGAGGCAGAAAAGTAAATTCTTTAATAAGGCTAACTTCCAGGAAGGACATGCTATTTTTTTAAAGAACAAAAATTAAGTTCAAAATCTCAATCCTATGTATTGAATTTTTTTCAAAATCTGAATTGAAATCTAAGAAAGATATTTATAGAAATCCAAAGTCTTTGAAACATTTAAATTCCAAGTGGACCGACCTTTTTTTAAAAAGGAAGAATGCAAGATCAAAGTCATGACAAGACTAAAGCCAAAATCTCACCTCATATAAAAGAAACCACCAACTTGGAACAGACTCAGAATATAAATCTGGGTGAAAAGGACTAGATGTCAGTTACTAAGTAGCCAGCCAACAAAGTAGTCATATTTGTTCAGAAGTAATGAATTGAAAGCTTCAGAAAGTACGCATCACCAAAATGTACTTCCTCAGGTAGAAACTTAACCAGGTTTCTGTTAATTGGAAATATATGTTGTTCTACAGCTAAAAGGAAAAAGGGAAATATGTAGTCATTTTGACCACTGTGAGGTGTGGTGTATGTGCCTTGTTTTAATTTATTTTCGATATAACCTTTTGCAAGGAATATTTTTAAATTATCCTGGAATGAAGAGAGTTGTAATAACTTAAATACATAATAGTGAGTAGAATTTTGACAAATAAAGTTTCTAGCTTTGACAGAACAGCATCAGGAACTCCAGCAACTTCAGGGTTTAGAATTGATCTTATGATTCACAGACTAGCTCTGGAAGTGAAAAGGTTTTAGATGTATATGTTTTGTTTTCTGTGGCCTGCCTGTCTCAAGTACAGGGTAAAATGGATGAGAAATGTCACTTTCACTGTTAAAGTCTCAGTATGGAAATACTGCGATGCTAAGTTGATTTTTACCAAGTCAGTGTTTGCTGTAACCTGACAATTGTGTAATGAATCTGAAGATGCTCGGATCTCTCTTGAAGATATATTTTCAGAGGCAACAACAAGAATTTGCATCCTGTACTTCATGTTTAGAGAAACATAAAATAACTCGGTAGAATGGTTAGGGATTGAACACCTGTCAAGAGTCTTGAATACTAGTCAGAGCTGTCCAGTCCATGTGCCTGTGATGGCATCCCTTTTACCTCTCTACCAGTCTCTTTCTCTGTGAAATCCAGTTCTAACAATGTGACTGACCTTCCAAGATGTGACAGGTTTAGCATTTATAAGTTTGGAATAATACAGTCACTGGAGCCCTGACATAGCAATGACCTGGAAGAGCTGAATAGAAAAAAAAAATCTTCTTGTATAATAGTCTCATGCATAATTCAATGAGATTTATTTTTCATAAGTAAATTTTTATTAGAATAAAAATATGTGCACTGAGGAGAAAATTCTAAGACACCTGATGGAGGTTGAAACTGAATAGGATGCAGATCTCTGTACTGCAGTATTTTCTTAATATTAACTAAGAATGCACCTATTGGCCTCAACATGAATGTTTTCACTGTTAATTCAACAATTTTCTCTTTGTCACTTAGCAGTTTATCTTTGGCCTGTCTGAGTTACCAGCACATGACTCTTTTAAGTAATGAAAAGTAAAGTATATTTCTTTGAACACTGATGCAGTCATAAATTCTCAGTGAAAGGAGAGGGCTTGTAATGACAACTGCAAGTTGCTCACATGTAGAGTGGCAGCAAATGAACAGACATAATCACTTCCTTGTTTGGGATAAAGAAGCATTCATAGAGCCTCTGACCTCTCTACCAGATTGACCCATGATAACACAGAGAATTCACCAAGTATAATCAAGATTACCTTGGCCTTTGTACAGTTTTTCCATTGTTCCATAAAACCCCTACACCAAGGAAACTCAATAACTTTTTCCATATCAGAAATATGTCTCACTTTAGGAATTTCTCTTGCTTCTTAGAAACCTCATTTTTCTCTAATCACAGTTAATAAAGCTTGCTTCTACTATGCATGCTCCTACAAGAGTCTGCAACTTTAATTTTCACTGTGTGAAATGACAGACTCGCAGCCACTGCCATAGGTTTGATTACTGTGAGTGTCTGGATTCTTGTTCTTGTCCTCGTCCTCCTCCTCCTCCTCCTCCTCCTCCTCCTCCTCCTCCTCCTCCTCTCCTCCTCCTCTCCTCCTCCTCCTCCTCTTCCTCCTCCTCTTCCTCCTCCTTGTTCTCCTCTTTCTTGTTCTTCTTGTTCTTCCTTCTCTTCTTCCTCCTTCTCCTCCTCTCCTCCTCTCCTCCTCTTCCTCCTCCTCCTTCTTCATGTTTATTATTTTTAAGTTATTTTATTTACTTACTTTACAGGCATTTATTCCCTCCTCAGTCCCCTCTCATACAGTTTCTCATTCCATTCCCCTTCTCCCTTGCCTCCTAGTGTCTAGATTAGTTGAGTCTCCAGGTCTTCATATGGGGTCACTCTCCCTTTAAGCTTCTTCAATAATTCCCTAATTAGTAGAAGTCCCCTACTTGAGTCCAATGGTTGGGTATAAGTATCTGCATCTATCTCAGTCAGCTGCTTGTTGGGCCTCTCAGAGGACAGCCATGCTAGGCTCCTGTCTGTAAACACATTATAGCATCGGTAATAGTGTCAGGCCTTGGTGTCCCCACCCCCAAAGTTGGGCCAGTCATTGGACCGCCTTTCCTTCAGTTTGTTCTTCATTTTTGCCTCTGGTGTTCTTTTAGACAGTAAGAATTCTGGGTCAGAAATTTTGACTATGAGTTAGTAACACCGTCCCTCTTCTTGAGGCCCTGTCTATCTTCCGGAGGTGGATTCTTTAAGTTCCCTCTCCCAATGTTGGGCATTTTGGATAAGGTCACACTCATTGAGTTCTGAGACTCTCTCACCTCCCATGTCTCTGGTACTCTCTAGAGGGTAGCTCCACCTCCTACCCTCAAAGGCTGCTTATTTCCATTCATTCTCTTGGCCAACTGGGCTTCTATCCTGCCCCCTATCTGATCCTGTTCCCCTTTTCCATTCCATCTCCCCTTTCCCACCCAGGTCCCTCCCTCTCTCTGCCTCCCATGATTATTCCCTTCCACATCTTAAGTGGGATTGAAGCCTCCTTGCTTGGGCATTTCTGCTTGTTGTCTGTAGGTTGAATCCTAGCTATTCTGTACTTTTTGGCTAATATCCACTTATCAATGTGTACATACCATGCTGTACTTTTGGACATGGATTACCTCACTCAGGAATTTGCCTACAAAATTCATGATGTGCTCATTTTTAATAGCTGAATTGTATTCTATTGTGTAAAGAAACTACAATGTTTGAATCCATTCTTTAGTTGAGAAACATCTGGGATGTTTTGAGCTTCTGGATATTATAAATAAGGTTGCTATGAACATGATGGAGCATATGTCCTTGAGGTATGGTGTGGCATCTTTTGGGTATGTGCCCAAGAATGATATTGCTGGGTCTTCAGATAGAACTTAGGAACCTCCAGATTGTTTCCAGAGTGGTTGTATCAGTTTGCAACCCCACCAGCAACAGAGGAGTGTTCCTCTTTCTAGACATCCTTGCCAGCATGCACCATCACTTGAGTTTTTGATCTTAGCCATTCTGATTGGTGTGATTTGCGTTTCTCTGTTGACTAAGGACTTTGAACATTTCTTTAAGTGCTTCTCAGCCATTCGAGATTATTCTGTTGTGAATTCTCTGTTTAGCTCTGTACCTCAGTTTTTAATTTGTGTGTGTGTGTGTGTGTGTGTGTGTGTGTGTGTGTGTTGGAAGTTAACTTCTTGTGTTCTTTATATATTTTGGATATGAGCCCTCTATCAGATGTAAGGTTAGTGAAGATTTTTTCCCAATATATAGGTTGCCAATTTGTCCTATTGACAGTATCTTTTGCTTTTCAGTTTCACGAGGTGCCATTTATTAATTGTTGATCTTAGAGCCTGAAGCATTGGTGTCCTGTTCTGGAAAATTCCCCTGATGCTAGTGAGTTAGAGGCTCTTTTCCTCGTTCTCTTTTATTAGATTCAATGTATCTGGTTTTATATTGAGATCCTTGATCCACTTGGACTTGAGCTTTGTGCAAATTGATAAATATGGATCTATTTTCATTATCCTACATACAGACTGCCACTTACAACAGCACCACTTATTGAAGATGCTTTCTTTTTTTCCACTGTATGTTTTTTGCATCTTTGTCAGAGGTCAAGTGTCCAACATTGTGTGGGTTTACTTCTGGATCCTCAATTCTATTCCAGTAATTGACTTGTCTGTCCCATGCAGTTTTTATCACTATTGCTTTGTAGTACAGCTTGAGACCAGGGATGGTGATTCCCCTAAAAGTTCTTTTATATTTGAGAATTGTTTTGGCTATCCTGGGTTTTTTGTTTTTTCCATATGAAATTAAGAATTGATCTTTCCATGTCTGTAAAAAATTGTGTTGGAATTTTGATTAGGATTGCTTTGCATCTGTAGATCGCTTTTGGTAAGATGGCCATTTTCTTTCTTTTTTTTTTTTTTTTTTTTTGGTTTTTCGAGACAGGGTTTCTCTGTGTAGCCCTGGCAATCCTGGAACTCACTCTGTAGACCAGGCTGGCCTCGAACTCAGAAATCGGCCTGGGCCATTTTCACTATGTTAATCCTACCAATCCATGAGCATGGGAGATCTTTCCATAATCTGAGATCTTTGATTTCTTTCTTCAGTGACTTGAACTTCTTGTCATACAGACCTTTCATTTGCTTGGTAAAAGTTACACCAAGTTATTTTATACTATTTGTGGCTATTGTGAAGGTTGTTTCCTTAATTTCTTTCACAGTTTATTATTTGTATAAAGGAAGGCTACTTTTTTTTAGTTAATTTTATATCCTTCCACTTTGCTGAAGTTGTTTATCAACTGTAGTAGTTCTCTGGTGGAATTTCAGGGGTCATTTACATATACTGTCATATGATCAGCAAATAGTGGTTCCTTGACTTCTTCCTTTTCAATTTGTATCCCATGGATTTCCTTTTGTTGTCTTATTGCTCAAGTTAGAACTTTGAGTACTATATTGAATATAGAGAGAGTGAGCAGTCTTGTCTTGTGCTTGATTTTAGTGTGATGGCTTTAAATTTCTTTTCACTTAATTTGATATTGGCAGTTGATTTGCTCTATATGTGTTGCTTTTATTATGTTTAGATGTGGGACTTGAATTCCCGCTCTCTCCAAGACTTTAACCTGAAGAGATGTTGGATTTTGTCAAAGGTATTTTCAGCATCTAAAGAGATGATAATATGATTTATTTTCTTTGAGTTTGTTTACATAGTAGATTACATTGATGCATTTTTGTATATTGAGCCATCCCTGCATTCCTGGGATTAAGGCTACTTGATCATGGTGAATGCTCATTTTGATGTGTCCTTGGATTCAGTTTGCTAGAATTTTATTGAGTATTTTGAATTGATATTTATAAGGAAAATTGGTCTGACGTTCTCATGCTTTGTCGAGTCCTTGTGTGGTTTAGGTATCAGCATAACTGTGGTTTCATAGAATGAATTTGGTGGTGCTTCTTTGATTTCTATATTGTAGAGTAGTTTGAGGAGTATTGATTGGTATTATCTCTTCTTTGAAGGTCTGGTAGAAATCTAAACTAAAACCGTCTAGACCTGGGCTTTTTGTTTGGGAGGTTTTTAATGACTGCTTCTATTTCCTTAGGAGGTATGGGCCTGTTTAGATAGTTTACCTGCTCTTGACTTAACTTTGGTATGTACTATCTGTCTAGAAAATCATCCATTTCATCTATATTTTCCAGTTGTGTTGAGTATAGGCTTATATACTAAGATCTGATGATTTTTTTTTTTTAATTTCCTCAGTTTCTGTTATTAAGTGTCTCTTTTCATTTCTGATTTTGTTAATTTAGATACTATATCTGTGTCCATTAGTTAGTTTGGCTAAGTGTTTAATCAATCTTGTTGATTTTTCTAAAGGATCAGTTCTTGGTTTTGTTGCTTCTTTGTATTGTTCTCTTTGTTTCTAATTGGTTGATTTCCACCCTGAGTTTGATTGTTTCCTGCCATCTACTCCTCTTGTGTATACTTGTTTCTTTTTGTTTTAGTGCTTTCAGGTGTTCTGTTAAGTTGCTAGTGTCGGATCTTTCCAATTTCTTTACTAGGGCACATAGTACGATTAATTTTCTTCTTAGCACTGATTTCTTTGTGTCCCTTAAGTTTGGGTATGCCATGTCTTCATTTTCACTGAATCCTAGAGAGTCTTTAATTTTTCTCTTTATTTTTTTCTCTGACCAAGTTATCATTGAGTAGAGAATTGTTCAGTTTTTTGTTGTTATTGATGTCTCAGTTAAGTCTGTGGTGATCTGATAGGATGCATAGGATAATTTCAATCTTCTATCTGTTGAAGCTTGTTCTGTGACTGACTATATAGTCAATTTTGGAGAAGGTACTCTGAGGTGCTAAGAAGAATATATATTCTTTTGTTTTGGGGTGAAATGTTCTGTATATATCTTTTAAATTCATTTGGCTCATAACTTCTCTAAGTTGTACTGTGCTCTATTTAGTTTCTGATTCAATGGCCTGTCCATTGGGTAGAGTAGGATATTGAAGTCTCCCACTATTAGTGTGTGAGGTTCAATATGTGTTTTGAGCTTTAGTAAAGTGTGAATGTCCTTGTATTTGGGGCACAGATATTCAGAATTGAGATTTCATATTAGTGAATTTTTCCTTTCATGAGTATGAAGAGTCCTTTCTCATCTCCTTTGATAACTTTTGGTTGAAAGTCTATTTTATCTGATATGAGAATGGCAACTCCAGCTTGTTTCTTGGGACCATTTACTTGGAAGCCTTTTTTCCATCCTTTTACTCTGATGGAGTATCTGTTTTTGTTACTGAGGTGTGTTTCTTATATTCAGCAAAATGCTGGATACTGTTTGTGTATCCAGTTTGTTACCTTATGTCTTTTTATAGGGGAATTGAGTCCATTGATATTGAGAGATATTAAAGACCAGAGATTATTGGTTCCTGTTATTTTTGTTGTTGTAAGTGGTATTATGTGTGTGTGTGATGTTCTTCTTTGGGGTTTGTGAGATGATTAATTCTTTTGATCTCTTGGGTGTAGATACCCTCCTTATGTTGAAGTTTTCCTTCTCGAATATTCTATCAGGCTGCATTTGTACATAGATACTGTTTAAATTTGGTTTTGTCACGGAATATTTTGGTTTATCCATATATGTTGATTGAAAGTTTTGCTAGGTATAGTAGCCTGGGCTGGCATCTGTGTTCTCTTAGGGTCTGGATCAT
The DNA here is from genome assembly GCA_021653895.1 of Mastomys natalensis. Taxonomy (NCBI): domain Eukaryota; kingdom Metazoa; phylum Chordata; class Mammalia; order Rodentia; family Muridae; genus Mastomys; species Mastomys natalensis. The sequence goes on from JAJTUV010000572.1 coordinate 573,603, forward strand.
AAATCTGTTGGACCTTTTAGATTTTAGAGTCTTTGTTGAGAAGTCTTGTATAATTCTAATAGTTAATAATTCTAATATATTTTACTTGGCCTTTTCCCCTTATTGCTGTTAATATTGTTTCTTTGTTCTGTGCATTTAGTGTTTTGATTATTATGTGATGAGAGTATTTTCCTTTCTGGTCCAAACTATTTGGTGCTCTGTAGGCTTCTTGTACATTTATGGCCATCTCTTTCTTTAGGTTAGGGAAGTTTTCTTCCATGATTTTGTTGAAGATGTTTTCTGGCCTTCTGAGCTGGGAATCTTCTCTTTCTTCTATTCCCATTATTCTTAGGTTGGTCTTTTCACTGTGTCTTGAATTTCCTGGATGTTTTGGGTTATGAGCTTTTTATGCTTTGTATTTTCTTTGACCTTTTTGTTAATATCTTCTATGGTATTATTTATGCCTGAGAGTCTCTTTTCTATTTCTTATATTCTGTTGTTGATGCTTGCATCTGTAGCTCCTGTCCTCTTTCCTAGATTTTCTATTTCCAGGGTTGGCCTCTATTTGTGATTTCTTTATTTTTTTCTATTTCAATCTTTAGATCTTGGATGGCTTTGTTCAATTTCTTCAACTGTTTCATTGTGTTTTCCTGTATTTCTTTAAGTGGTTTATTTGTTTACTCTTTACAGGCTTCTGCCTGTTTTCCTATATTTCATTATGTGAGTTATTTATATTCCTCTTAAAGGCCTGTTTATTTTTATGAGATGGGATTTTAAGTCAACATCATGCTTTTTACATGCATTAGGCTATCCAGGGCTTGCTGTGGTGTTGAGAAAAATACATTAGCTTCTGTTGCTTATGTTCTTGAGTTTACCTCTTTCCATCTGGTTATCTCTGTTGTTAATTGCCCTGCATAGAGCTCTGTGATTTGGGTTAGAGGGGGTATCCTGGGAGACTGTCTCTGGTTGGAGATGGGTGGTTCCTGTGTCCCTCATTTGAGTAAGGCTTCTCTGTCCCTTGTTAGAGTGGTCCTACTGTGTCTCCAGTTAAGGCGGATATCCTTAGAAACAGGCTTGCTATGGCTTGTGGATGAGAGGCAGGCATGCTAATCTGCCCCCAGGGGAGGTGCAGATAGGAAGGGAGATGGAGGTCACATAGAAGAGATGGGTCCCGAGTTTGCTAGGCCCCATGGGTTTCCCATCTGGGATGTTTATTTGGGCGAGCCTTTATTCTTGGTTACTGCAGATTTCCTGGGAGACCTCCAGGTTGTGGGGTGGGGAGAGGGCAAACAAGCAGGTTTGCCCTGTTGAAGGTGGAGTCTGCTCCACCTGCCTTTTTAAATGTCTCTTTATAACATTGTTGTGCTAAATTATCGTATTTTATTTGACCAAAAGTCTTTTTGGCGTTTGCTAGAGATATTAGGACACACCTTTTATAAAATACATTTTGTAAAACATTCTTGTCTTCAGTCCTGTTTGGGAAGCAGGACAGCTGTCTACACAGATATCAGAAAACTTAATCCCTGATGGTTAGTAGTTTACTTCTAGCTAGATTTCAGCAACTGTTTTCTTCTTCTCCTTCTTCAATAAACTTAGATGAAATAATTTTGGGTAGGGACCAGATTAGCACTCTCCTTTTCAAAGAGTTATGGCCATTAAGGAGAATGATCTTTATATTAAATGGGTTAAAATGGTCCCAAAGTACAAATTTTAGAGACCCATAAACCATTTTGTGAGCCTTTCATTTTCAATTGAGATTATATTAGATTAATAAAATATGGCATACATTTTTCCTAAGGAAAGATTTTTTTTAATCCTAGAGGGAGCCTGAGATCCCCAAATTAAGTTCGTCCTTTTTAAATCACAAATTTTTAGGTATAAAACTTTTAAAATATTTAATGACAAATGGTTTTCAATTGAGGTGGACAGCTTTATAATATTGTAAAAGTCTTGTGGTGTTCATGATGTGAATTGAAGCTTGGCTAACAACTCTTTCTTTCCAAATGACTCTGATAAGTAGTGACTCTTCTGCATATGCAAAATGTGAAATAAACCATTGATCTGTATTTTGAAGCTTTATTGTGGCTTCCTTGATAGGAGTCTTGGTTCCTGTGTCTTTCTAACAAGATAGTAATTAGGCCATAAAAGGAAACCTGTTCGGGGACCAGGGGAATAAAGATAACTCATTCAGTGTTTGCAAATATCATGGTGACATTTAACATTGACATCAACAAAATGACTGGTGAGATCGTCCTTCTTGCTATTCCATGAAAACAGACACACTTATTGTTTAAAAAATGCTCTTCTTCAATCATATTGAGGAGCTGGTGAAAATATTTCTTAAGGATAGAGGACCAAAAGAGATATGCTACAATTGTTACACTGAATTAAAATTTAAATTCCTATGGGAATTAGTGTATGTGAGATAGAATTTTGTATTCTATGGATCCATTCTGAACTGTTAAAAAAAAGGATCAAAACATGCTATAACTTAGAGGTGATAATAAATGCACTCAACACAGAAATAAATTTATCAAATGAGTAGTAAGTTTTCTGCCAAGGGAGGAGCATTATTTTGTGAAAACTAATTTCTTGATAAAATAAAAACACAAGGTTATTCTGTATGTTTTAAATACTAGTGATGAGCTTCCTGTATTCTTGTGACTCTAATTCACATTTTGTCTTTGAGAAAACAAAATCAAAACCAGAAATGGTGGTGTCCTCCTATAGTGTGTTTGCTGTGCTGGTTTCTGTCAGCTCCTATGTGGTGAGCATGTTAAAATATTGTCATCTGGAAAACTGTGACAAGCTTGGGATCCCTGAACTTAAGATTGTGACAGCTAGAGCTCCTCTCCTATTTATCTTCCTCGCTGTTCCTCTGTTCCTCAGCTCCCGTTTAGCCCAGCTGGTCCATCCCAACAAGAGGTAGCAACCAGGAGAGTTGCCTGTGAAGTATGTAACACACCTGAGAAAATGATGGTATTGTGAGAAACATCTCAAACTTTTGGATCTTATTATGAGAACTTAAGTTTTTGGTAGCTGGGATGTTGTGTTAAATGGGGATTCTGCCTTGCCACGGGGCTAGGGCCACTGCTCGGGGAGGCAGGATGCAAGACATGGGGAGGCAGGATGCAAGACATGAGAAGTTTGACTGCACTCGCCCATGCTGGCGCTGGGCAGGTGTCAGGCTATGAGAAGCCACTGTGAAGACACCACTCCCGGGGTGGGGGTTGGGGAGCACAGTCTGAGGTTCCAGGGGAGCAGGAACTGAAGGGAAGACTGAGAGAGAAGCTCCAGCTGCACCCCTCAGCAAGAGTCCTCGACTTGTAATTGTGGTTTGTCTTGGCTTGGTGGCTGGCAGCTGGCGTGGGTTGGTGTTCCCCAGGGCTGGGAACACAGAAAGGTCTTCTGCAGGAGAATAGACTAGATGGTGGCTCTGAAGGTGAAGGCCTTCTCCATTGCTGCCCATGGCATATCCTGATGAAAGAGAAACGTCCATTGTTTTAAGATGTTTATTGTCATGCAGAAAGTAGATGAGAAACTGTACCTCCTTTTCTCAGGGTGGGTCTGAGGTTAAATACCTTTTGCAAGGAGGAGGGTCTGGGAAGGAAAGTTTGGCCAAGCCTTTATGGTCTTTAGGTACCTCATGAATATGGAGATCTATCTTAAGGCTATGGAACTGAAAGACACAAATCTATGGAAGGCTTCGGCCCTGTGTCAGAAGCCTGGAGTCTGGGGGCTGTGGCAAAGCAGCTGCCATCCCTCAGGGTTACTTTGGGTCACCAGGGCTACCAGCTTGACAGAAACCAGAAACCAGGTTGCCTTTCAAGGTTCCACACTGGAGTAGGTCAAAAGATCTTTGATATTCATTTTATTTTTATTCATATAAAATTCTTTAGTTGTGAATGTTGCTTTCACATGTAATGTACTGAGCTCATTCATTACTTCTAATATTTTTATTTAAATTACTTGGGGTCCTGGGGTACTTAACAAATGGATCCCGAGAATCATACTGCCATGTTTTCTTTAGAGATTTCTTTTTACTCATTTTTGAATTTATTTTCTACCTTTCTTAATTGTCTAAGTTCCAGAATAATTCTGATGCAAATGCTTAGGGGACTGAGTTTGCAGAACTTGAATTTAAAAAGTGAGGCGACATTTCTGATGATGACAAGCACAGAGCACACTAGACTCTGATGTTTCTAGTCAAGTCCCATAGGACTTGTGTGCCCACAAACTAACAGTCCCTGGGAAAGATGATTGAGTACTCTACTAACTTCATCTGCAGCACTCCAGCAAATTAAAAAGAAGATATGATTTTAAAAACAGGATCAATCAATGCATCTACAGCACAAATTTAATGTTTTTCTCAACCTAAAGTTCAAGAGTAGATATGGGAAAATATTTATGATTGGAGATGTGGGGCAAGTTGATTGCTTAATAGTTTAGAAGCACACAGAGATTAAAGGATTCTTAATGATTTCAATGTTACTGATTCTAAAATAAAACAGTTAACAGCGGTGTATCTTATAAAATCCTAACTGATGTTTTGCACATTGTGAGTGTTAACTTCTAAATACAAGAAACATTTAAATACAAGACAAATGCATCCATTCTACATCTTAGTATTGTGTGTGCTTGAAATACTTTTGAAAGCAAAATGGTAATGCCAGTGGTAACTGTTACTCTGGAGGCTGAAGCAAGGGAAGTATTGGAGTTTAGGCATTCCACCATTATCCTGGACAACATAGAGGGACGCCATCTAAAACTACACCTAAAATATTGGTTACACTCTTCCTTTGTTGTTCATATTTTAAATCTTTCAAATTCCTATGTTAAAAATAGGGACATAGTACCTTGAATCTTGAATTTTACTTATGGTATTAGTCATATTCATTCATGAAACAATGTTGTGTATTTGAGAAGACTCTAATTTCGGCTCATGAAACCAATGCTATTTTGCAATAAATTCTTTCCACAAAGTTGTTTGGAACCACTGATATTTTAAGTGGTAAGTTCAACACAGATAATGTGGGTTCTTTGGCAGAAATATATTATCTTTTTCCACTAATTTTTCTGGCATTCATTTAATATGAATAATAAAAAGTAAATTAGGCCACCATATATTCTCAGCTTCTCTAAACACACTGGAGAGCAATAAAATTAACAGAACAACCACTTCTGTTTACTTTGTCCTGAAGAGACATTTACCAATTGAAAGATGTTTCTGATGTGCTCAGTAAGAGGAAATGGAGTTTAATAGCCTCATTTTGGGGAATTAAATTCTTTTGAGCTCAGATAATGCAACTATTACTTTGTGACTAAGGGGTCATTATGACTCAGGGGAGATTTAGACAGTCTGCTCTGTCTGATGTAGTCACATGATGCCTCAAGATGAAGTTGAGTGCAAAGGCCAACCCACCAGCTGCCTCCTGGTTCTTTTCCTTGGAACTTTCCTTTAGGCTCTGTCAAAAGATATTTATGAAATGGGTGTGCTTACCCTGAACTTCACCAGAAATTGAACTGTGTAGAAATTTAAGCAAGATGATAGGAAGTTATGGAAGAGGCAAGGTCAGAGGCAGGCAGAACATTTCTGTTTGGGCAGACAGTTGAGAGGCTGAACTGGTGACAGTTTTTGTGTCTTTAATATTTGCCACCCTTCTCCCACCCTGTTCTGTGTTTCACTGGTGGCTTTTGTCAGGTGGTTGCCTTCTCCAAGTTTCTTTTCTGGGACCCTTCAGCACACAGCTGTATTAACTCCAAAAGGAAGCACACCCAGGAGAGGAGGGAGAGAAACTGGACAGATTCCAGAGTTAGAGAATGAATTTTACAACCGAAAATGTAAACAATAGTTTAAGTATTCTCAAGAAAAAGATTACAAAATTATACATTGAAATCTAATATAAAGGAGAACATTAACTTAGGATAAAATAAATTCTTTTAGTTAATTTATTAAATGTTGGCACACAACACAAACACTCCAAAACAAAATAAATGGCATGCCTATTTCATCAACTGACTGATGTGTCTCGGAACATTTTGTTTTCCCATCAATGAGATGCTCTGTAATTATATATTCAGAGGAAAATAATTTTATTTTATAGCATTTGATCTAAAATAGCACAAGAGTATTCAGCCTTCCGGAACAGTTTGTCAAAACTAGTCAATTTTTTTAAATCATTTGTGGTTCTGATGTATAAAACATGGCTGCATACAGAGATCTCTGCTTGATGCTGCTGTGCAATTCTCTAAGGAAACAGGGTCATTCTTATTCTCCATTGAAAGATTTTTCTAAAAGTTTTATTGAATGTGACAATATTTTTATTTTATAGGATGTTGTATATACCTGAAAGAAACTCCAGTTTTAATTTTATTTCTATTTTATTTTCTATGTATGGGTGTTTTGTTTGCATGTAAATATGGGATCACTTTTGTGTCTGTGCCAGCAGAGGGCATCAGACCTCCTGAAACTCGAGGAACTGATAGTTGTGAGTTGCCGTATGGGTGCTGAGAACTAAAGCCAGGCTCTCTGGGAGAGAAGTGAGTGCTCTTAACTGTTCAGTCATCTCTCCAGTCTGGAAACTTTTGTTTCATTTTGACAGTAAAAATCTAATTATATGCTAATATTTATATGTGATGATTCCACAGCGCCACCACATGCTCATGGCACGGTATGTCTAGTCCCATCAGGATACCAGGTACTTTAATTACTTGCATCATTACTGTAACAAAATAATTGATAAAAAATAAGGTATGAAAGAAAGGATGTATTTTGGCTCACAGTTTGAAGGTGAACTACATTGTGGTACAGAGGTCATGGTGGCATGAGATTGGGGCAGCTGGTCCATTGTACTCACAGTTGTGAAGCAGAGAGAGACAAACTTATACTCATGTTCAGATGGTTTTTTTTAATGCAGTGTAAGAGCAACACAAGGAATGGAGCTACACCCACATTCAGGCTCATCTTCAGATCTCAACCTAAGATAACTCCTCACTGACTTGGCTCTTAGGTAATTAATTGTAGACTCTGTCAAATTGACAATCAGTGTTAACCACCATACCATATATATCAGCATAAAGGATAATGGAATGTTCCTAGAGGCCAGTTACATACCAGGATGGCCAAAGATGCCTATGGCCAGGAGTCTGTGAGTTACATTTTGAAGCCTCGTTGTTTGTTGCCCTGATGGTATTTGTATTCTGATGTTAGTTCTGCTTCCTAAAGATGGGTTCCCCTCACCAATGAGCAGGTGATCTTATGCGAATGTTCTCCCATTTTAACTGGTCAATAAAGGCTAGAGCCTGTGATTGGGCAGTGGAGGGGAAATGTGAGATAGGAGGTTTGAGAGTGGGGCATGTAGAGAGGGAAGAGGATGAGAGGGGAAGGAGAGAGGATTGAGGAAAAAGAGGAAGCCACAATGGACCAAAACCACGTGGTCAGGAAAACAGAAAGTAGCAAGGGGTCTTATAGCTGGGGAATAAGTTACTATAGTGTTAGATCTGTCCAATTTAGGCATATAGCTTATAATTATAATAACCGGATTGTGTGTTTTTTATATGGGTTCATTGGGGTTGGAAATTCCAGCAACAAAGTCTCACTTGTATTTTTCCTTAGATGAATATAAATTGTGTCAGCCACTGTCATGTCAGCTGACGAGAGGAAATGCGGTACCAGGGAATTTGAAGTGGAAACATACCATTCGTATTCAACTGTAGTTAATCTAGGGTGGAGAGATGGCTCAGCTGTTAAAGGCTAGGCTCACAAGCAAAAGTATAATGGCACTGACTTCTAATGAGCCTCACCGTTCCCTGTACCCTTTCGGCCTTGCAGGTCAGCAACTGATAGGGAGGCCCAGAAGCCCATTCCGTTGGTGCAGGAAGAAAGTCAGACCATGAGTCTGAGAAGGTTCTTTCTGAGTACAAATCATAAATTCCTTCATATTAATACTGGGGTTTTATTTATTTCAATCATAGCTTTTTGTATACATTGCCCAAGATGTATTACTGAACTCTGTGGTTCACAAGAAACTGTGAGCACATCCATTGTTGAACTGATCTTCATAAAGTTCTCTGGGGACCTTCTTTGAGGCTAACAAATTGACATGGTTTTGGCATTCAGAAACAAAAGTGCTTTATCAGACAATTAAGACTACCGCAAAGCCAAACCAGTAATGATAATCACATTCTTAATCACAGGTAGGAAAGCCCTGTAAAAATACAAAGGATACCATTGCTAAACCTGGATGAAAGAATTGTTGATGGGCTTATGGTTTACATTAATGAAGCTTTTTGGAAATTTCAAGTGTGGGACGGAGTTGCTTGGTTCTTTCTTCTTGTTGAATGAGAAAATATATTCTCAACTTAATTGGCATGGTTATATATGTATATATTTGTATATAATAATATATTATTGTATATATTCTTGTATAATATATATAATTTTATTGGAAAGAAGTGATCGTAAGCATGAGAAGTATTTCAGAATGAATTTGTCTCAGAAATAGAATGTGAGGCTTTTCCTCAGCAAACAGTAAATAATTCACTGCTTATGAACATAGGAGGTTTCTCCTACAGGGGATGTTTTCTTAAGAGTGAAATGTGTTCTTTGCAGTTGTTCCCCATCTTGCTGACATTGAATGCCATCTGACACCCAATTTATTCCCCCAGTTAACTAGCAAAATATACTCAACTATTGTTTCATATTCAGTACAATAGACATTAGTCAAAGTTTTTCCTTATTCTCATACTCTTTGCCAATTAGAAATCTGAATAATGTTTTAAGAACCAAGAATCTAGAAAAGCAGTGTTTCCCTTTGCAAGGTGTTGATCATGGTAAACTATATAATATTTTATATTTGTAAATGTTCATTCAAATGACTAAAGGTATCATCAACTCATCGAATACATGTTACTGCTAAAGATTGTTGGTTTTGTGCAGAAAATATTGTATTTGGTAGAAGGGTAGGTCAATCATGAATAGGAAATATATTTCACTATGTGAATCTTATATAGTTATTGATAATGTACAGAAATGTATCTTAAGAATGTAACCTGGATGTTGCCTACTTACCTGTGAAGTATGCTTCCTTATCTCACATAATTTCCCTACATGTATTTACATTGTCTTAAAAATACTTTTAGTGCTGCATTTTCTGAAATAATGCTCAACTTTGCTCTCTCAGATATTCTCATGCAGCCTGTATATGGAGTATGGTCTTCTAAAAAAAAAAAAAATAGTTGTTCAGTTATTCATGGAATATTATTTTTTTATATCTCTTGTATTCAGTTTGCAACTACTTCATTGAGAATTTTTGTATGTATATTCATGAGGGATACTGGACTATAACTTGTATATTTTTGTTGGGTTTACACTTGATTTCACTATTTCAATATTATTTGCTTTGTGAAGGAGCTTATTGTGGTTCTGAATTTTTTTAAACATAACTCAAAAAGTATTGCTTGTTTGAAGGCTCTATAGAATCCTTGTATAAGTATATCTGACCCTTGGTATTTTGCTTGTTTGTTTCTTTTCATTTTATTCTGTTTGAATGCTTTTTAAATTTTTTTGATTTGCTGAAAATAAAAATTAAAAAAAAAATTGCAATGTTGTCATTTTCTTAAGCAACATAGCATAAAAATAAAGACTTTAGACAACAATCAAAAAGTCATTTCCTAGAACTAAATTTAAATAATAAAAATATGACTAAGATGGCACGTAAACACTAATGATACCCACATTACCACCCCTCAGTAGCAATATCAAGAGGCCATTAAAAGATAAGATGAACAGACACATAAAAATGTTTCAAAAAAATGCAGCTCAGCACTGGAGAATTTGCTTGGTTTTTACCCTTAGATGTGTAAGCTGCTTCACCTAAAGGTGTCTAAATCTTCCCTTCCCGGTAGGAAAATAGGCTGCCTATTATGCTGTTGAAAAACACTACTTCCTGGACCTATGATACACCTTTACTTTGCTCTTTTCTTTAGAACATGTTTGGCTCATTTTACTCTATCGGTCAAGACCTGCCTGCAAGATGGTTTTCCAAATAGATACAAATATTTTCTCCCTTTTCCCTCATGGGAATCGTATCATGTATTCAGTCAGCCTCTACAGGTCACCTTTTATATCTGTAGAGTTGGTAACTGTGCAAAAATCCATATTATTCTTATAGGAGCATGACACTTCCATCCAACACAGCCTTGGTGCTTTTTGTGTTTTCAGTAAAAAAAAAAGACATTCTCTACTGAATTATAACTTCTGGCAACTCCCATTCTCAATGTTAAAAAAGTAAGACAAAACAAAACTTTTGAAACAACTTATTAATGAGTTCAGACAGGGAACTTAGGATTGTTCTGTCTCAGCCTCCAAGTAACTTGGACTATAGGCTTCTCTGACCAAGTCTGGCTAGACTTGCTGTTTCCATCTTGTCTGAACAACCATCAGTTATTTTATTTCCCTCTTATTTTCTCTTATTCTGGAGAGTGAAAGAGTCAAAATACTGGTAGTGTTTTCCTTTAATTTACTCCTCTTATTGTACATAAAGGTCTTGGCCTTGAGGTAAATCCAAGTCAAAATCAGAAATATTCTATTTTTATGTCAATATTTATACTAATGATATAGGTAAATTTCATTTAAATATATATATATATATATATATGCATAATATACATATATATCTATTTCTTAGACGAAAACTAATGTGTATCTCATGATAGTTGAGACCATAATCAGATTTTCATTTAATAAATAATATTGTGTGTAGAAGTGACGATTTTTGTTGAACATAGGGTCTGGAGGGACAATGCCTTTCCTTGGCTCACTGATGATCATAGTATTTGTAATATATTAAAATGAGGAAACTTAGTAAACAACATTTTGAATTAATTATTTTCCAAATGTTTAAAATATAAGAGATCAAAGTTCATGCAAAGTTATAGTAAGATTTATATTTTAAAATGTTGCAAGATAATTAATTTATCGGAAGTATAGAGGTCTAATTATTAGTTCCTATCCTCTTTCTCTCATTGTTGTGACAAAATACTTAGCAAAGGCAACTTAATGAAACGAGGCTCATTTGAGCTCACAATTTCATTGCATCATGGTTGAGAAGGAATGGCAGTAAGATCTGCTCTAGTGTGGCTGGTTATTTTAAACCCAGCATCAGGATGTGCAAAACGAGATGAATGTTGGTTTCCAGTTCACCTTTTCCTTTTCTTCCTGGAAATGTCCTCATAAACTTTCCCAGAATTTTGTTGTTTAGACTTAAGTCCTATCAAGCTGATAATTAGGATAACTATCAAAGTCCACTCAAACATATCATGTTTGTGTCATAACATTGCTTCTCTGGCTGCCATAGGCGTATTTTTATTTCATCATGCAAAATTCGTTCATTACAATGTCAAAAGTCCCTGGTCTTAAAAAACATCAACACTGATCAAAAGCTCAAAGTCCCTTCTGAGGTTCAAGGTATTCTATTTACTGAGGGCCCTCATATAATAGTTATATATGTTAAATATTCAGTGGCTTACCATAAACATTTCCACTCCAAAAAAGGAGAAATAACAAGAAACAATTCTATCAAAACAGAACATAAGCTCAGAATGAAAATATCAAATCCTGTAGCAACATATCAGACATCTGGAGCTCATAATAAAATCATTTGGGCTCCAAAGGGTTGGAGTACAATAACCTCATCCCTTCAGCATGATGCTTAAAACACAGGCAGCCATACTCTTAGGCTAGCTCCACTCTGTCTGCTGTTTTCCTTGGTGTGTGTCCAATGATCTTCCAATCTCCAACCTTCTGGTGTCTGAAGAATCTTAGGCTTCCCTTCACAGCCTCATTTGTTAACTTCTCAGGAATTCTTGTAAAACATTTGAATCTGGTTTATATTGGCCAGCCTCAGTGGATTTCTGAAACCTTAGCATAAATCTTCACCTGCACCCCCCACCCTTATACTCATATTGTTCATGTCTCTGTTTTCTGTACCATGTAGATGAGGCTGTCCAATTCTGCTACCAGTTAGAAATGTAGTCTGGCCTCTTCTATCTTCTATCACAGCTGAAATGGTCACAGCATGCCTTAATAGGTGAATATAAGCAAACATCTGAAAATACATCAAGTTTTCCTCTCCAGCCCTGGTCCTAGAATGATGACGCTGAGTCTAATTATTTGTTTGTAAGTGTCTAGGCCATAGCTTTGGCTCATTCCCAACTAGCTCATCACTTATTTAACCCATTCAGACTATTCTATATCTTCCACATGGTTAGTTGTTACCTTTCCTTCAGTCCTGACCTGCATCTTCTTCAATGTTTTCCTCAGCTTTCTCCCTGCAGCTCCCTTGAATATCTCTCAGTGTTTCTTCAGCATCGCTACCAATGTTTCTTCCTTTTATTCTTTCACTATTTCCCAGAATCCTCTCTTTCTGCCAGTGCTCCACCTCCTATTTCCTGCCTCAGCTCATTGGCTCTCAGCTTTTTTATTGACGTGTGTTGTTTTTAAGAGATTCTTTCTACATAAACACTTTTATAAGCAGTTGTTTTAAGCAGAAAAACTCTTCAGCTGCATTTTCAATTTAGGTTGCTTTCAAATTAATTCGGATTTTAATGTTGGAGCCTTTCTTTTTCATATGGTTCATCTCTATAATAATTACACCTGTTTTCTCGGTCTCCTTGTCTGGAATGGCAACAAATAGCAAGCGTTTAATATCTTTTTGCTCTAACTTTTTTGTTGTCTTCTTTTATGGGGTCAGAAAAAGATCATGAGTAGTAGTCACTCCATAGCTTAAATGCTAACATATATTGTATACTTCCCCCCCCAAATAAATTAGTTTGTTTCTTTTGAATTCAACTTAACACAAGTTGTCAGGATATGGGTAGAATAAAAGTGAGATCTTTTCAATAAAATATCAGGAACAGTCCCCTAACCCTTGTTGTCCTTTGAGACAGGTATTGCGATTTGAATGAGGATGTGATTTGAATGAGGATGGCCCTCATAGACTCTGTCTGCATATGGTGAAACTGTTCCAGAAAGATTAGAAGATGTGGTCTATCATTATAAGGGGTATGTCATTGGGGGTGGATTTTGTAGTTTGAAATACTCTCTGATTGTCAGTGTGCTCTTTCTGCCTCTTCCACATCCAAATGCTAAGAGTCAGCTGTTCTAGCCATCATGCCTATGATCAAACATCTTGGACTCCAATTCTCTGAAACCTTAAGAGCAATTAAATGCTTTATGTTACAAGTGTCCTTGGTATGGTGTTTTGTCACAGCAACAGAAAAGTAATTTTGTAGGTATGCTGTCTTGGAAACACAGAGTCAGTGCCGATTCAAACAGAGCTCATTGAAAGAGATGGTGGTTAGGTGGTCAGTTACAGGATATAGTGAGGAAGCTGTGGGCTAATTGGTATTTCCGAAACATGTTTAATAGTAGAGCAGACTGAGCAGACTCTGAAAAGGCAAATGTATGGTAAAGTTCCTCCTGTAAGAAACTTTCAATAAACTTCAAAACGTGTGAACTGAGATACTCTTAAGAATCTATTAGTAATTTAATGAAAAAAGAAGAGGAAGAAGAAGAAGAAGAAGAAGAAGAAGAAGAAGAAGAAGAAGAAGAAGAAGAAGAAGAAGAGAAGAAGAAGAAGAAGAAGAAGTCACTGACATTAAGAGTGAAGCATCTGTTTTGTTCCTGTCTCTGGGTTCCTACCATGACTTCCTGCTCTGATGTCCTTTCATGACTTAGTACACTCATAGAATTCCCTCTCCCTTCTTTCTTCCTTTCTTATAATTAAAAAGCCTTAAACATTTAAAAATGAAATAATTTTTCTGTAGAATACCAGAAAGACTGCTTTGAAACAGTCATTCCTAGAAACAGCTAGGAGAAGGATCCTAGCCAAAGAACTACAGGCAGCTAATGACTGCTGAAAAAAAGAAAGTTAGCCTGTCCAAAGAGGCTCCTTATTGGTTGTCTGATATGGAAAGATCAGCCCTGAAACCATATACAAACAGCAAAAATAGCCTCAGCAGACGGTGTGTGTGTATATGTGTGTCTCTGTGTGTGCGTCTGTCTGTCTGCCTGTCTGTGTGTTCTTGTTTGTGTATGTATATGTCTCTGTGTGTAACAATAATAATAAAAGAAAAAGAGGTTAGCAATTTGAGAGTGTGGGGAGCATGTGAAGGTTCGGGGAAAGGCTAGCTGGGAGAATATGGAGGGACCGGAAGTGATGTAATTCTATTTCAGTTTAAAACATTGTTTAAAAGGAAAGTCTATGATAACCTGAGAAGCCTATTAAAATGTGTCTTCCTTCTAATTTCATCATTTGAGACACACTTCTCTTTTTTTGTTTGTTCATTAGCTTCCTGGTGATTCTAAGTTTTAATTAAAGATTTCCAAGAGCTGAGTCCTAAGTGTTTACTTAAAGCATATTCTTTTCAACAGGAAGCTAAGAATGAAGGAGTTAAGGATGGGCAAGGCTCACACCTAGTAAGAGCCAAAGCAATGTAGAAGGATTTAAAGCAGACCTTCTGTCTGCTGTAAGTAGATTCTACATTCAGTGTGCCTCACACCTGTTACCTGTGAAGGTGCCTGGTCATTCAAGCACATGTGGAATGAGTGTAAAGCTTTGGAAATCTCTCTAAACTATAAATAGATATACATATATGCATAATACATACATACATACATGCATATGCTAACTTACTGTGCCCTTTCTGCTGTCAACCCTTTCCTACATTTGGTGTGAGCTAAGTACATTAAGAAGCTCAGTCTTCCAACAAAGGAACTATGGAAATGCAAATACTGTGATCCAGGTAAGTGAGCATGGCTATCAGCTCTCAGGAAACACCCTCAGGAGAAACCTTTTCAGGATATTTCACTGGTTGAGGACATTATTACCTTATCTACACAGCACCCAGAAAAAGTATTTAGAAAAGTCAAGTAAAATTGCACCAAAAATAAAATTCATGTTGGGGAAGCTATACCTTGAACACTGTGTATAATGTCCTTCAGAACCAAAATAATCATCTGAGGTCAGTCCTCCAGTCACAAACCAACTCCTGGCCACACCTGCATGTCCTGATGTTTCTATATCCTCTCCTACTATGAGAATAAATATCAGAAAAGATTAACCTTTAAAAAAAAAAACCACACAAATAGCTATCAACCACATGGAGGTTTCAGAGAACAGTTTTGATCCTGAACATGTTTCTTAGGTTATAAAATTAATGACATGTCATGATAAAAATTTGAGGGTACACAAAATAATTAATTTTCTGATTCTGTAAAGGTATCTTCCAACTTTTGAAAAGCATGCTTTTAGTAAAATAAAACCATAGTAAAGACAATGATAATTTCACACAACTCTTCACAATGCCCCTTTGAAAGTCCTCAAGAGGAATTCACAGGACCATTTCACATCAAGTGATTAGTATTTTCTTACTGCAAAAATAAGTGGATCATTCATCTAACATTTTTACCACTATACAGACTATTTCAAGGGAAATTCAATGTATTTCTCTTACTAACTTTATTAAAAAAAAAAACCTTCATAAAATTGTGGGCAACGGTATATTCACATCTTTATACACAAACATCAAAGTATTTGTCATCAGGTTGTCTTAAGAAGCTAAGCAAGCAAGAGGAAGTGAGGAGGAAGGAGTCTCACGATCAAGTTTGGCATGTTGGGAGACGGAGAAATTTGGAAGGGCTGAGGCAAGCGGCTCCCTTGATCATATTTCAACACCGCCAACATGGAGAAAAGCTATTTTCATCAGGTCAAGGACTGAATTCATTAACTATTTATCAAATGCTTGGCATTGAGCAGCATTAGTCTCCAAGCAGATGGCTTGGGACCTGAAATTTCCCATTACAACTCTATCTTGCATTCGGGTCAGTCTTACATTCTAACAGAAATACTCGCGGCAGTTTCTCCTTGGCTTCTAAGTCTGTGCTGTGCATGCTTCTTATTATATCAACCATTAAGCTTCCCTCCTTCTGAATTCATCCAAATTGCCTACTTAGAGACTTCAAAATCAGCAGAATTTTATAGCATTGCATTCCTCTTTCCCAGTAGCTCCACCCATTTCTTTAAAATATGAAGTAAAATACTAACTCATTTTTAAAAATTACCAGTGTCCATTTAATCTGTCTTTAGTCATCATAAAAATCTTTATTTTACATTTGTTGCGTATCAGAGAGGTGAACTGACATTTCAAAACAGAACTCGCTGATAGTGGTGGTAATACATTTTATTTCCAGACTAATATTAACCCAGCAAGTACTCCATGAGATTTCTACTTTGCAAAAAAGCACAAACCCCAGTCAGATAAGCTTTGCTAATAATTTAATAAAATATTGGTAATTACATTTGTATCACATTCCAATTTCTAGGTCTCTTGTATGAGTTTGTCTGTTCATATAAAATCCTACATACTATCAAGTTTTCCCTTAATAAATTTTAGTATATCTTTTTGCTATAATTTCTTTAATACACATATTGGCTTCTAGTGTTCAATTTCTTTTGAATTCTCCAATTAAAAATAATTTTCTGTCATTAATGTTTCTACACAGGACAGACACTATGCTATAGAAAATATTTAATCATATAATAAACTTAGGCAAGAGTTGCTTTTATGGAAGAGCTGGATACTGAAGGATGGCTAACAATTTATTGACTGTTGGAATTCAGAACAAAGGGCATATATACATTTTGCTCAGCAGACTAAATACCCTTCCAAACCTCTGGCATTTTAAGTGGATTTTAGTCAAATTCAAATATATGATCCCATGTATAAAACCACCTTCCACAACTAAATATTGTTTACTGCTGTTTTAATAGATTGTGTAAATAAGCCAAATTTGGTAGATTGGGTCAATGAGATACTCTGCTACTACAAAATACTACATGTATAAATTGTTTAATAGCATTTTCAATTTGAGGAACACAAAATTTATATTATTATTGATTATTTTAAACAATAATCAATTATCTTAGTCAATAATATTTATTGATTATTTTCTAAAGAATTGAAATGAACACATTTCTAGGTGAAAACTAAATAATAGAAATAACTATTAGTAATAATAATCCTTATCTTTCTACATATGCATTTGTTTATAAAAAATAAAGCCGCTTGCATGGCAAAATGATTTTTATATTGGTATACATAAAATATTTTCTGTGTCACCAAATATTGTTAGTAACCTCATTTTAATGAATTAGAGTGAATTCTGTCTTTATTAGTCTTTACTTAGCCAATGGTAATATGGTCTTATTTAGGATAATTTTATCCTTATTTGATTTTTTTTCTGGGGTGTGGGTGCTGACTCTGTGGTTAAGAATGCTGGCTGTTCTTTCAGTTGACTGTATTTGTATTCCCAGCACCCACTTGGCTTCTCTCAACCATCTGCAACTCCAATTACAGAAGAAGATCCCGTGCCATCCTCTGGCCTTGGCTTGCACTGCATATATGTGGTACACAGATATACATGTAGGCAAAACACTCACAAACATACAATTTAAAAAATACTCTTAGAAAAATGTATTTATTCATTCTGATGTATTTTGCTGATTTATTTATTAGTCTTTATATTTCATATTGAATATTAAATATATATCTGTTTTTACTTCTTGAAGAATAACAAGATAGAAAAAGACTAC
Organism: Mastomys natalensis; assembly: GCA_021653895.1. Classification (NCBI taxonomy): domain Eukaryota; kingdom Metazoa; phylum Chordata; class Mammalia; order Rodentia; family Muridae; genus Mastomys; species Mastomys natalensis. Next base: position 591,236 of record JAJTUV010000572.1, read on the forward strand.
AGGACAGGCTTAGTGAAACATTTCATCATAAGTAATAATTAATTAGTACTGTATGTAATAAATAGAAAGGCATTGTAGCTTGACAAGTCTTGTTTAAGAAGTACCAGACATAATGTCCATGAAGTACTTGTTCTTTTGACTGTTGTTGTTTATGTTTGATATAAAGTATCATGCAGTCAAGGACAGTCTATACTCACTTTGCAACTTAGAATGACCATGAACTTATGATCCTCTTGCCTCCACATCTTAAATCCTGGCATGTACTATCATGTCCAGCTTTTGAAGCAGATTCTAAGAATTTCGAGAAAGCATGATTCAATAGTCACCCTACATACTGTATCTCTCTTTGCTATTTCTTAACAATTAAGAGGAAACTTAACCAATACTAGTACGGTCTTATTTAGGATAATTTAATCCTTATTTGATTTTTTGGCTGAAAAATTAGTAATGATATATAGAATTGATATGGTTCACTTATGGGACAAAAGGCATGAAGGATAATGTTGATTATGCAACATATTCCTCTTCATTGGTGGTTGCATGCAACATCTGTCCCAGTGGATGAGAGATGGCAGAGCCTTAGTTTAGCTCTATTTCTTTTAATAGAACTCAGAGATTCAGTGATAGAGAGAAGATGAAATTTATGATGTTCAATAAGTCAGATTTAAAAATTTTGGTTACCACACCATAATCTGTTGTGCAGTGTCCAGGTCAGACAGGAAAGGTATACAGATAATCAGTGGGCAGAGACAGAAGCAATGTTCTAAGAAGAGAGAAGATACTGCAGTGTGAAGGTGAATGAGGTGGGCTGTGCTAATGGGGCCACATTCCTGCCATCATAAAGATGAACTTCTGTGAATATCTGTGGAAATTTCCGTAGATAACTTCTGAGAAAATAAATTATTGACTGAAAACCAGATTCAAATTTGGCATTTTTAATAGAAGACTTATCAGTTATTTTTAGATTCAGCTTCTCTATTTGTGTAGTGACCATGAGACCAGCAATGCCTATAAATACTCATATAAACATATTTGTTCTCTGCCAGGAGCCATAAGGAGAAGCTAAAAACTAGCAGGTGATTTTTCTCATGTTTCCACCAAGGATTATAAAGTTAATGATGTAGTTGCTTCTTTAGGCAAGGCCAAGAAGATTACATCTGAGGAAATATTCTTCCTATTAATATGATTTTCCTGTGTGTGTGTTGTGTATATATATATATATATATATATATATGTGTGTGTGTATGTGTATGCATACGTGTATGTATATGTATAAAAAAATCACTATGTATTAGCTCACTCTTTTGAGCAGATCTCTGCAGAACAGTAGAAATACACTGTCTTCTAATGATGCCATATGCACAAATAGATGATTTCTTAATTATTAATGGTGACTCTATAAGAATTCCTAAAATTTATTACTAACTATTAAGTTCTTCTATAAAAAGACAACCACAATGAGAACTCTGCCAGTCTCAAGTATCACAAGTTAAGTGCTCCTGATATAACAATAATGCATCTACAATTTAGAGCATATTCCAAGAAGTTGTAACACAATTAACCAAAGGCCATAAAATGGGAACTAACAATTCATTATAGGTGTTAGGACAGAAGATAAAATACTGACTGGATATATCTATACAAAACTTTTCTAATAACTTAGTTGCAAGATACTATGGTTTTCAACTTTCAATAAACCTGTTGAGCTTGTGAGAGATGATGACTGGTTAGCCAGATAATTAATCTTAATGAATATGCATGTAGACATTTTCTGTTATAAAATGCTTATTCAATTTATGATTTGAATTTGTGTGTAAAATTATGGTAAACTTTTTACCATGTGCTCATGTATTCTGAAAGATGTATAAGTGCTGAGGACAACAAGAGAGGAAATGGAACTCAAGAAGAATCTTTTAGAAAGAACTTTCAGAGAAGAACTTTCTTAGAAAACATTTAGAGAAAACTTAGAAGTAATGGCATTGGGAATGATGGCATTGGAAGAAAAGGCATAGCCATTGGGAGTAGTAGCATTGGAAGGCACATCATTGAGAGTAAGGGCATTAAGATTGTTACATCAGAGCAGGAGGAAAGAACAAGATTAGGATAGGAAGAGAACAGAGAGAACTTTTGAGAGAACTTTCTTAGAGAACTTTTTAGAGAGAACTTTTTGGAGAAAAACTTTTGTAGAAACTTTTTGGAGAACTAAAGAACTTAGAAATAAAGGCTAAAATCACTTTTCAAAATGCCTCCTTTTGACTTCAACTAGCAAGCTGGGAGTTAGAACTGCAATGCCTGAAGAGATAGAACAAAGGCTACTTTACTTAATCCCCCTCTCTTTTACCGTGAGGTACTAAATGCCAGACTGCAGCTTCTGGCATCAGAGCAACTCAGGCAGGCAGAACATGGGTCCCCGGTTCTGGAGGGTGTCACAGGATGGATGATCTCCCGGCTGAGGACAGAGTGAGAGCAGGGAGGGTCCTCTGCCCGCGTCTCCACTGTCTGTTAGTCTTCAGCCCAGCCTGGTGTGAGAGGTCTGGGCCAAAAGGGTGCGAGTGCAAGGGAGGAGGAGAGATTGCCTGCCTCCTGCCTGCCTCTGCTGCTGCCTCTGCTCAAGTCTCTGCTGTCACAGCTCAATCACTCCCAGGTGCTGCACCTGTCTCTCCACGCTGAGCCGGCCCGGGATGGGCCGATAGAAGCCGGCTAGCAGGCAAGGAAGCAGCTTGGTGCCCCAGGAAGGTTCTGGGAGAGTGGATCTCTCCCCAAGTGTTACAGCTCTTGAGACAAAAACTCCCGGACACCAAGATGATTCTCGAACACACCTTTACTTCTCCTGAATAGAGCCCTTATATACAGTTTCAGGGTGGGTTAGGGTTTGACAGCAGATAACGCCTATTGGCTTGGTCGGAGAGCTTAGAGATACCTCATCTGCATGTGGGTTAGGGTCTGGCAGATAATGCCTATTGGCTTGGACTGAGAGCTTAGAGATACCTCATCTACATGTGGGAGGGCCTGAGACACTGTTCCTTGTGACTGATAGTCATAGACCTCCCTTTGGGAGAGGCTGTGGAGGGCCGAAGCTGAATGAGAAGAACCAGGGCCTGGGGGCAGTGCTGAACACCTGCCGGCCTGATAAAGGTCCGGGGTTCAAGACTTGCTCAACCAGGCACCCAGCTGCTTCCCACAGCCCACCGCCCCACAGCAGAACAGGTACTGGAGCAAAATGCTGTAGACTTAAGATAGGCAAATGTTTTATTATTATACAGCAATCCTAAACATCTTGCAAGATCAAGTCTTGCCCCTGCCAGCCCTCTTCCACTGTTGCTTACCTCAAGACAGAACCAAGAAAGAAGAGCAGCCTGGACTGGCTCCGGCAGTTCTCAAAGTAGATACAATTCAATTAGAGCAATCTACGTTTAGAGACCTTCAATCATAACTCTTGTGCAAGTGGCAGTCAGGTATCTAAGTCTTTTAACATCATCGTATATGTAAATGAATGCAATGGCTGCTCTTGAGCAACAATGGCTTCCCTGTTTTATGCCTGATGTTTATTGCTGACAAACATTTTTGCAATATCTTTGGATGATAGCTTCTAGCTAAGCTCTTGCCTTTAGTCACTGTTATTGATGTGAACAGACACCAGGACCAAAGTAAAATATAAAAAGAAACACTTAATTGGGGGTTTGCTTATGGTTTCAGAGGATGAATCCATGATCATCTTGGAAGAAAGCATGGTAGCAAGCAGGCATACTCGGCACTGGAGCAGAACTTATATTCAATCCAGAAAGGTAGAGATAGAGAGACTGGGCCTGTAATGGGCATTTGAAACCTCAAAGCTCACGTCTAGTAACACACCTCCTCCAACAAGGCCACATCTCCTAATCCTTCCTAAACTGTCCACCAATGGAGAACTAACAATTCTAAATATATGAGCCTATGAGGACCATTCTTATTCAAATTAGGTATCTAGTGATAAACATATTTTTTTTACATTTTCACATTTTGAGAAGCATTTTGATTTAAGAATGAATATACATAATCTATGAGAACTAAAGGAAGCAATAAAATAGTCTTTATAGCACAATTTTTTTTTAATTCCTCCAGATCAAACACAACACTTACTGGAAGTTCTAAGACATAATCATAGAATTAGGTTTAAAGATAGCATACATGCATTCTCTGTTCAAGTTTTTATTTGATATTTACTCTTTTTTTCATATTTGCTGTAAAGTATGATTTTCAATGAACCTTCCTAAATTGTGTTACTGTTTTGATTAGAGGCTTGGTCTACAATTTTATTAGCTGCTTTATTCTATTCCAACACAATATTCCTGGTACTATTTTAAGAGATTAAACTTCAACAAACTAAATTCTGCCCTGTGTGGTAGACTGGGGTAGGGGCTAAATCAAGTATAATAGCATTTTACAGTTCTCGGTGAGGTACTCAAACCATCCCCATAAACGCAGAAACTGCCTTGTTTTTTTGTACTTGTCTTAATATCTAATTAAAAAGGTAATACATTTTTATGGAAATTTATTTTATTGTAAGTGCTTCATGTACCATTTCCACTGTCATTTTTATAGAGATTTGTTTTAGAACATACTTGGATGGTGATTTTACAACAGAAGAGGAAATAATTAAAGTATAAAATTAACAGGCATCACAGGGCACATTCTATGACTTCAGCTTTTACATTTCACAGCTGAGCACAGATCAGAGCAAGATGTCCCCACTAGCGTTCAGCCTGGCCACTCTTTTTTCTTGAAATGTCATCACCTCCACCTGCTGTGATTTCGATAACTGCAGTGCACAGTCATACCGGAATTGCTTGTTCTTCCACTAACTTAACAAGTTTTCAGCTTTAGACTGAAGTAGTTTGGGGATACTTAAAATTCCCTGTGAGATATGCAAAGGGTTGGTTGCCGAGAGGCAGGTATGACTGCGGGATGGGATGGAATACATTGCTATCATCCATCAGTAGAGAACCAAATTGAGTTTCAAGGTTTTTCATGAGTCTGGCCACAAATGATAACCCCTAAAGAGCCCAGAGCTCTTTGTATCAAGAATTAGAAAGTACCAGAGATAAATAACATTTCTGTTGCCAAGTAGCAGCCCATTTGATAACTACATACGTGACTATAATGCTAAGTACAGCTACACTAAATGTTGTCTGTTCCTAAAATAAAAAACCTTCTTTCCACCGTTAAGTCTGAGAATGCCCCTAAACCTATTAGGATTACCTGCTGTATAAACAACATTTAAGGGTTATATATTTTAAATGTGTCCTTCAAAGTTCTTGGAAGTTTAATCTTTGGTGCAATAATGTTAAGATGGATATGCTTTAAGATGTGATAACACCAGGAAACTTCTGGCCTCTTGAATGAACTATAGTATCTGTGTAGGTGGATTGGCATAAGAACAAGTTTGGCTGCAGCTTATCCCCAATTCTGGAAGTTCCCACCATTGTGACATAGCAAACACCCTATCCCTGATAATGGGGCATCATGATTGTAGCCACACAGCCCTGAGTGGTGTGTCTCAATAGTAGCTGTTGGCAATCAGACACATGGACAGCTAGAAGTGACTTCACAACAATCAGGAATCTTTACAGCCAGCTAGCAAGGGACCCAGTGATGAGACACACTATCTCTAGCTGTCCAAGAGGTAACAGAGTCGCTCCTGTGTCTGTCCCTTTGCATATGCACCATGGCCCCTACCAGATGTCCCTTTGTTTGTGAACCACAGGCCCAATGAAAGCCTTGCTCTCCCTGCCCGCCTCTTCTGCTTTCCTCCCTCTCCTAGAGGCTGCCCCTATTTCCCCTCCCAATAAACCTCTCATGTGAGACTTCCTGCATGGTGTGATTTTGTTGGGACCCACCACATCGCTCTAACAGTAGCAGTGGTTGAAGTGTCAGGGTGTATGACTTTAGCGGGAGTCCTTGGCTATTAAACTGAACATTGAGGAAAGCAGATGTGGTGGTAAGGACTATGAAGTCAGGTTACATGTCACAGTGGGCAAATGAACTAGTTCTTTGACCTTGGAGAACAGCACCACTGTGCTGAACCAACTCTTTCAAAGTTTCCCCAATTGCTGAGGAACAAGATGAGCAATAGAATGAGAAGCAGTATTTCATCCGATGGATGCTATTGGTAAGACACCAAAATCAACTCAGATATTAGACAGCCCATCCTAGCAGTCATAGTTGCTCTGTAATCAATCTGTAAGGGACAATCAAAGAAACACCTAAGCAAACCCTCTGATTCACCATTGTTAAGTGACTTAAAGGTTGCCAGTTTTGGAGATCACTGTGCTGAGACATACCATATTAGTTTCTTTTTGTCTTGATTGTATGTGATGCTGATCCTATATGGTGTTATAGTAGCCTAAACTGCTTTCCAGGGACTTGAGGCTGTTTTTGCTGAGCATACAGACTTTTGATCATAAAGATGTCCAGTGGGTGATGGACGTGGGTTACAAAAGCTTGGCCTTGGTTTTCTTATGGCATGTCTACCATTATTGCCTTTGCCTTTACATCAGAGTATTCAGCTTTGCATCCAGATGGGCTTATTATTCCTTGGTAAATATTTTATCCAAAACTATAATGAAGTATAAATTTGACCAAGACTTTTTAGACTCATATGCCCTCCCCATACATACACATACCGTCCAAGGCTTTTAAAGATACTTACCAGCCACTGTAATCAGAGGCACAAGACCATGAAAGTAATGGGAAGAGGAGGGATTTGGAAGATCAATAATTGCTTGATAATCATATTGCCTATAAAGCAGCACTGGGGGCTGGCGAGATGGCTCAGAACTGGCTGCTGTTGAAGAGAATCTCGTTTCTATTCCCAGCAACCATATGTGGCTAACAACTATCTGCCATTTCAGGTTCAGGGGATCTTACACCTATGGTTCCTGTCGGCATTGCACTCATGTGGTGGACGTTGCCCACACACTTACATGCACACACACACACAGACACACACACATACACACATGCTAAACACTCATACATATAAAAATAGAGTTAAAAACAGCACTGATTTGTTGATTTGTGTTATATAAGTAATCCTGTCATTCTGTTTCAACTCATCAATGTGACATCACTGAATATTGAGTTAAAAAGAAATGTATAGTCATAATGTTACATGCTACCCTCCCTTACAACTCAACATGCAAATGATGTGTTATGAAGAAGACAATGTTAAAAACATGGAGAGCTTCAAATAGAGGGCAGGAGGAAGGATAAATTCCGGTAAGGATGCTTGAAAAAGACAAAGGAAAACATTATTTTATGCTCATTTTAAATTATATATAAGTTCAGAAACATAAATGTATTTTTAAGTTGTGCCACTTGGGATGATAATGTTCCTCCATAAATCATAGCCTATTTAAATAGAACCCCAGCACAAGGTGTGGGAAACTCTCCTTCAAATTATTGGTTGGAAGAGTTTAAAAGACTTCCCAAACAATATTGTTTATTAACTCTGCCTTTGATTTCCTTCCATAACTTGAAGGTAAGACCCTACTGTTGAATACATGATACACTTCAAACACAGGGATTGAGGAATTGAGCTGGAGTTGACCTAGAAGCCCTTTCCCAGAGGACTAGTCCTCAGGTGATATCCAGTCTGCCAAGGGAACAAGCAGTTTGGTAATCCTATCCAGCTATAAACCCCATGAACCATGATGACAAAACCAGCCAGCTATCCTCAGTGATGTCAGCTGATTGCTAATATGGAGGTGGGGAAACATCTCAAGGGATCACTCCCAGATGAAGAGATGGAGGCCATCATTGACTGCAAAGAAAGGAAGAATATTTCCCCAGGGATGAACTTCCTCATATATTATCCAACTTGAATCAGTCAGTCCTAAACACATGTGCATAAGACCAACACTAAATGGACTAAGCAAGTTTTATGTATGTATATGAGTGTGTATATAAGTAACAACCAAAATTAAGGAAAAAGTTTTGAATCTGAGAAGGAGTTGAAGGAGAGAGGATTTGGAGATGGGAGAAGAAAGGGTAGATAGAATATAAATATGGTTCTCGTATATAAAATTCTCAAAAAAAAAACATTATTTTTTTCATTTTAATTAAATTGTTAAATTATTTATTTTATTTTAATTATTAATATATTCAATAACCAGCTTACAAAATTCCTGTAATATTATTAAGTGCTTTTTGATGAAGCAGATGAGCAGCTGTCAACACACCTGGCACTGGAAGGTACTTCATTTCAAACCTTCCTCTTCAAAGTTGTTTCTTTTTAGTATACCAGCAATACCCATGACAACTGCTACAATTACCACTACTTCTCATTTGCTCTATCTAGCTCAGAGAAGATTTATATATTTAATAGTTAATATCCGTGTGACTTTTTTGACCATTGTTAATTTTTGAATCACCTCTATGTTACTTTTCTTCTTTGAACATCCAGAGTAGAAAGAAATGTGTATCTTAGTCTGATAGCTTTACCTACTTCTGAAAAACAACTTTACTTGTAAAGTATTATTTAAATAAATTATGTCAATTCACAAAATTGAAGGAACTATACACAGGAAATGCTTTGAAGTTAGTTCCCGTTCATAGACATTGTAGGTGAGTCTATTTGATTTTTAGCGGTCAGCCTGCTGTAGTCAACGGATGATATGTCCAAACGAGCCTCTGTACTGCTTGGCATTTGAGGAGATTGTACAACTGAACTCCTTGAAGACATTTCGATGGTACTTAATGTTATCCTCTAACTTATTACTGCTCTGGATCTTAGTATGTATGATTGATACCCTTGGGCCTTTTGAAATTATCTCAGGAAAATAACCATACTTGATTTAGATAGAACTTTACATTTGGCTTATTTTACATTCTACGTGTAGTGTATATTTACATGTACCGGGGAAATCATGGAAGATTGAAAATCTGGTTATCTTTCAATTTCTGTGACCACTTTGAGCCATTCGTTTTTATTTGTATTTTTGCCTGGGGTAGCATTGCATATCATTTCTACCTACTCTTGCAACACTGATTTTCTTCAGAGACGGAAGAAACTTGGCTGTAACTGGGTAACCTAAGCACCTGTGGAGAGCTCTGGCAGCAGAATATCAACTTGAAACTGGATCACAGCAGCCTATGAAATGAATCACGTTGGGTTTGTGCCTTAACCGGTCCTCAGCCCTTCCGTTTTATTTTTAAATTAAAAGCCATCACATTTGCAAATCTCTTTCTGCTTAGATCCTGTAGGAAAGCTAGATTGGAAATGTGCTGGTGTGCTGGTGGTCTGTGACATTAAGCTTTTAAAATTGAAAAAGAACTCAAGTCCTAGAGGCGATTTTGCTTTAACACAGTAGTGACAGTCCCCTTGGTGCCTTGGCCTTTCAGTGTCATTTCTCATACAGTCCTGCTCAGCAGCATGGAAATGAGATGACATTCAGGACCAACTCTTGTACGCTGGCTGGATAAGGCTTGCTGCTGGGCTGAGATTTCACTTTCTTTTCTTTGCCCTTCATATTCTCACTTGGTATATTTAGATTAAGTTCAAAGCTAATCTATTTTGAAACTGAGGTCACTGTGAATGCAAATTTGAGTAAAATGTTCTGATAACTATCATTCAAGATGATTCATACAGGATTTAATTTTAGTCAGTCTTTAAAATTTTCAAGAATCTGAAACAATATTTCCTCAGCTTATAATAAGGACATTTCTACTGATTATGGCATGTATAAATAACCTATATTATGAATAATTTAAAACATCCCAAAGTAAAGATCTTAATACACACTAAAGCTATATTACTGATAGTCCCATGTCTTGATTCCCTCCATTGTCTTTCATTTCTTTTTTCTTGAAATATTTAACAGCAACATTTAGTGCTCACTTATTTAAGTTGCAGACACTGACTCAGGGAGACCATGTAATGATAGCGGTTCTCGTCAAGTAATTCAGTTTGCCCCATATGTCATGTAAGCACAGAGTTGTTTCTCATGAAAGTTGTTAGCTTCAGATTTCATTAGGTCCTTTTCCCTCTTTGGAATTGAGTCTTTTCCTTCTCAGTTTGCAAACTCAATTCAGGAAACAAGTAAACGTGAAGTGTAATATAATTATTAGTTTATAATATAGGCATATTTCTACAAATCAATAATAAGCAGATGCTCAAGGAAATAAACTAAGAAAAAAAATCACACTACAGAAAAGGATCCTACTCAGGAGCGTGGTAGAATCCCATGAAGAGAAGGGAATTCTATTAGTAGGAAAAGCATATATTCTAAGAGCCTTGTTTCTAAGCTTAACAATGATCCAAACATACTCAGAAACCTTATGGGAAACATAGAACTCTTATAGTGAAGAACAAGTTAGAACCTTAGAAATGACTATTTACTACCACTTCCCCCTTTTTAAACTCTACTCTAAGTAGTTAGACATAACAGGCTCCCTAGGCCTGGCTTACTGAATTCATATATTGATCAAATAATCCGAGATTCAAATTATATCTTAAAAGTCAATGTTTTTATATGACTATAAATTTTCATATAATATGAACTTAAAGGTTAACCTTGACTCATAAAATAAAGACAATTATTGGATAGCAGAACGTCCTTTCACATAATTATATTAACAGTTCCTTTTTAAAGGTGTTTTTATTTTACTAATCAAGATATTCTATCATCACATGAGACATGCAAAATATACTTTCTAAAAATTCACACACTTGCACTAATAGGGCTTTCGTGGGCGATATAATAATGTCTGTGGACAACCTATAACTTCATGCTTACAAACCCAGAGCCCTTATATAAACAATAATTGGATCTGTGGAGAGAATGTGGGTCCTATAGATAGCAGGATATTTCAGGGCTGAAAATGCAGATACAAGCATAATAGGCTTAATGCTGGATATTGAGAGTGCAGAAGTTAGCAAAGATAAGAGCAGAAACATCCCATAAAGTAGTGGGCTAGGGCCTGGGATGGGTTATTTTAAAGAAGAGATGAGGAAACTCCTTTTCCATACATAGGACCAGGGACATTTTCTATTTTCATAAAGATTATAACTATATGCTTGATTTCCTGTCTTCTCTGGCCTAGGAAAAACAACTCAGGGGAGCCAGTACAGCAAATCTGTACTTCTTCCATATTCACCCACGTTGTGAGAGTTCACTGAACTGATTGATATTGCAGCCCTTTCTTACTGATGTTGTGCCTTTTAGTAAATAACACAGTTATTGCTATACAAAGTTTTAAGTGGATGGCAGTTCATTCTTAATTAAGAGAACAATGATTCCCTTTATTAAGAAAAAATGCATTTGCCATTCACTGTCCTCCAATACCTTAGTCAATCTAAAATCCAACTTTAAAAGATGATGTATACTCAAATATAACCCCAAAATGCTCAAGCAGTCAACAGAGTTTTAATGCACAAGTTAGTGAAACATTTAGTGCTAAATACAGTAAAGAATTTCTTCTAACAATTATTACTAAGAAAGACAATTGAGAAATGGATTAAGAGATCATTTTAAATAAGTCTAAGAGCATTAAAATTTAGTTCATTATTCTGTCCATGAAATTAACCCAAAAGAGCATGCAGAGAACTATGGGACTCCCCCTTGTACTTGCTTTTGCCTAGATAAATGGTTAATCATGGCCAAGTAACCTCATTTTCAATTTTGTTTATTCATTTTAATAATTAAAAAGCAGTTACATTTGCATATAATAGAAACAAGCAAGTAGAGAAAATATTTTTGAAATGGGGCTTCATTATGTAACAGAAACTAGCCTTAATTTTACCATATATTTATTTATTTTTCTTCTATGACAATTTCATACAGGTAGGTAATGTATTTTGATCATTGTAAGCATCTATTTCTCTTTCATTTCTACCATCATTGTGAAGGAATAACTTTTTGTTCCAAATATGTATCTCTCTTTTATTTTTTTGTTTCTTTGTCTTCACCTTTGACATTTCTTTCTTTTCTTTTTTTTTTTTACACTCCAGATTTTATTCCCCTCTCCTGGTCTATCTTCTGACTGTTCCACATCCCATACCTCCTCTCCAACCCCCTGTCTCCACAAGGATGTTCCCATCCCCACCCCTCACCTCACCATACCTCTAAAGTCCCCGGGGCCTCCAGCCTATTGAGGGTTAGGTGCATCTTCTCTGACCAAACCCAGACCTCAAAGTCCTCTGCTGTATATGGGTTAGGGGCTTCATATCAGCTGGTGTATGCTGCTTAGTTGGTAGTCCAGTATTTGAGAGATTTCTAATCATTTTTAATAAAAGAAAGCAACCCTTGGCATTAAATAATCAACAATTTGATGCCTTACTGAAATTTCACTTCAAGGGGCTGGCAAGATGGATTGGTGGGCAAAGGTACTTGCCACTGTATCTGACAGGGTGAGTTGCAGCCTGGTACCTACATGGTGGAAAGGAAAAGCTGAATCTTGAAAATCCTGTAGCATACAATTACATGAGAATGTGAGCATTCACACTGGGGCATGGCTGTACACACCACACAAGAAATAAGTAAGTAAATGTTTTTAAAAAAAATGTTCAAGAAAAAGTATCATTTTGTAAGAATCCAGGCAAATTTCATTATTTGTTTATTTATTCACAGTTAACTTAATTTCACAGGGTTACTTATTCATTGAAAAGACCTAATAAATAATACGCATAAGGCATTTTTATGGTAATGAAGTCAATGAGCCGCACATTTGTTATCCTGTGCAGTCTGTGTTTGTGCCTTTAGATTTTCCTGCTTGGTGAGTTGACAATAAAAACATTTGTAAGACAAGCATCAGATATAAACCCTTGCTGCTGCTGCTGCTGCTGCTGCTGCTGCTGCTGCTGCTGCTGCTGCTGATGATGATGATGATAATGATGATGATCCTTCTTCTCTTCCACTTCTTCTTCTGTGTCCTGAAAGAGAAGGGAGGGCAAATTGAATTTATTATGATTCCAGAATATCTACTGAGAACTATTAATTCCTACACTGTATTTTTTTTTTTGACATGAATGTAGTATATACTGAGGAATGCCTGGTTCTTTTCAGGAATCTTCTAGCATTTTACATTTTCAGCACATCTGTTTTGTAAATGTGTCTAGATTCTCCAGTGTACATTCTATATCTTCCATGGTAGTCACATATAGATGTACAAGCTCCCATTTCAGACTTCACTAAAATGTCTAAGGACTCTTAAAAGTTTCTGTTTTGTTTTTTGTTTGTTTGGTTTGATTTGGTTTTGGTTTCTGGTTTTCAACACTGTATGTAAGAGGAGCCAGCAACAGATTTGAGAAGATTTGGGGGACCTTCTGTTTGTGTTATTTCCTAGTTATATGGTCTTGAGCAAGTAAGCAAGTGCCACTTCAAAGTAATATGAAAATATAGAAAATATAAATAAAGACGTATTTACTGGGTACTATTTATGTCAATTTGACACAGCTAGAGTCATCTGAAAGGAGGGAATCTCAGTTGAGAAATAGGATCAGGATGTAGGCAAGCCTACAGGGTTTTTTCTTAATTCGAGAAGTTGGAAGGATCACCTCATAGCAGGGGCTAGTGGTCTTGAGTTCTATTAAAAAAAAAACAAAAAGCAAACTGAGTAAGCCAGTAATCAATATTCCTCCATGGCTTCTGCATAAACTCCTGCCTCCAGGTTCCCACGCAGTTTGATTTCTGGCCTTGGTTTTTCTCAGTGAACTTTGATTTGGGATATGTGAAAACGAAGTCCTCTCTAAGTTGGTTTGGGTTCTGGTGTTTCATCCCAACAATAAAAACCCTAAATGAAGCACACACACACATACACACACACATATACACACACACACGCACACACACACACACACACATACACACACACACACACACACACACACACATATACACACACACACGCACACGCACACACACACATACACGAGAACAAAAAGTAAGTATCATTATATATTATAAATTGCTATTCTTATTGTATTCTATTATTAATAATATTTTCTGTTTGAAATTTAAAAATCGCAACAGTAGTTAGGCCATTTGTAAAAAAATCAATCAAAAGAATTAAATGTTAAGAAAATCAGATAATCTTCCTTTTTAATGTTTATATGCTTATAAGTGGATGCTTTTATTTTTCAAATGTAGTATCTTAAAAATTAGGTCTTTTTCCTGAAACAAATTGAATGAATAACTTAATAAACACCTTTATTTGTTATGGTGCTAGATTTTTAAACCCAGGGCATACGTTAACATTGGATGACTGAGTTGAGTCCCCATCCTTGTCTTGAAAGTTAAGTAAATGTTCCTTTTGTATGATTGCTGGAATTAACCCTATAATCAGCAGGAGTGCTCAACTAGTATTTAGTGACCAGCCCAGTGTCAATCAGTGGCTCAGTGTCCATTATTTGTCCCTATTAATTAGTTGAACTTGAAGTTTTTTTTTATTTCTGAAAAATGTCACTGATTTTTTTCTGCTTGAGTATTCCAACATTTACCCAAATATTTCCTTATGACTTAATTCCTTCATTTGCATCCTAAACTGTAGCAATTTTAGAAGCCTCAACTCCTCTCTCAAACTCTCTTCTCCTCTCCCCTCCCTCACTTCTCTTCATTCTCCTCTCTATCCTCTCTTCCCCTTTCCCCTCTCTGCCCTCCTCTTGCCCTCTTCTCTCTCCCTCACTTTCCTCGGGCTCCAGTTACATTCTTTTCTCTAGTCTGTAAACACAGGCTAGTCGACCTTTTTGTTTTCCACTTTATTGTTTTCCCCTAGCATGTTTCTGATCAGTATGTTGGTCTGGGAACCTCACTTCTCCGCTCCATATGTGGAAATGATGGCGTCATTTGTCAAATCTTCTAAACCAGAAATTGGCAAATGATCTGTCATAGTCTACACTCTCATGCTCAGTCAGCCAAGCATTCCTGATTGTTCCTGTGGCATTGCCCTTTGCTGTTTTGCAGTTGAAAGACTCTTGTGGTTTCAGGGTCTGAATGCCCGAATTCCCTTTTGCCAATACTCTCATTTATCTTCATATGTTGCGTTGAATGGCATCTGCTGTGGAAATTGAAAGGAAAGTCACAGTGAAGATGGATAGATTTGAAATTGAAGTGCAGTCACATAAGGTTTCTTGAAAGGTGGCATTTGACTCAAGAAGAGAAGGAGACTTTCTGTGCCCCGTGTATTTCCTTGTGTATAAGGAATGAATGTGGCAGGCAGAGGAACCAGCTACTGCACAACCTCTGAGATAGATGCCTGGAGACTCTGTTAATAACACAGTGTGAACTAAGAGGAAGAAAACAAAAGACGGGATTAGCAAATATTGAGTATATTGTGAAGAAAAGTTTATGAAGGAAGCCACACTTAATCCTGATCCTTCTCCAAGGCAGATTAATTGATTAGAATTTTAGTGACTCTGAAGAGGTTGGAATGTTACAGGTAGAACTAAAATTATGTTCCAAGGGGGTTATATTTGCCGCCCTTAACACTAATTTCTTAACCACCTGTGTTTGATCTAACATCCTTTGGACTAACAGATAAAATCTTTTTTTTTTTTTTTTGCCATTCCCACATTCGTCTGCAACCCAAACTGAAGTAACTACTCTTTAAATATTGTCTCAAAGTTCTTGATCTTTATTTTCTTTTCTTCTTCAAGCTCCAAATAACCCATCTTCACTCCACTAGCAATTTCTTCAGTAGATTTATTCTGTTATTTATATAGCATTTTTAGTTTCACTAAATGCATCTTTCTGATATAGAATTGCTGCTGATTTTTTAAAATGCCATCTGTCTCTTTGTTAATTTGCTCTGGCATTTTCCTAAAAACCTTCCCTGTGGTTTCATCTACTTCATCAAGTTTCTTTAAATTAACTCATTTAAATTTTCTACCTGAATATTCTTTGTTGATTATAGCCTGACTATTTACTGTGAATATCAAATGAGCTTATAATGCTGCTTTTTATTAAAAATTACGTTATGTGTTATGTATGTGTGGGTCTGAGCATGAATTCAGTGGCCTCAGATGCCAGAAAGAACTGTAGGATCCCTTGGAATTGAGGAAACAGTTTTGAGTTGCCTGACAGAGCAGTTAATAATAATATTAACTGCTGAGCAGTTTCTCTGGACCCTCTTGAGACATTCCAATGCTTGTTGATATGTCACTTTATCAGGTATATGTTCTCTGCTAGTACACATACAAAGGAATGTTTAATTGATATACAGTCTTGCAGTTTTCGGGCAAGTAACTATCCTCTTTATCCCTTTGTTATATACCTCTGCAGTTCATAATCTTGTTATGAACAGGAGACTGTTATTTAAACAAAAAAAAAGCCCCACCTGTGCAAGGGGTGAGGGTTACCACTGGTTTGCCATGAGCATCAGAATTCTATGAAGTAAGAAGAATTCACTCCTCCAAAGCTGTTCTGTAGTCTTATCAGTCTATGCTGGGGCTTATAGAAGACCTGCAGCTCTCAACAAACAGTTCCACTTTTTTTTTGGCTGCCTAATGCACCTGTCTCAATCCACTTCATTAATCAGTTCTGTTGACTTGGCATAATTATTGAATCTACACATCAAAGTTGCAAAAAAGCAATGCCACAACCTTCTCACCCAATCCCAGGTAAAGAGTGGTACCTACAAATTCTTGAGAGTTATGTGGGATAGAATAAGAAAAATCTTGATAGCAATGATATTTTTAAAATTCTGACTATGTAACCATAAATGTCATTTTATTCAAATTAAGTCTGATTAGCTGGCTTTAATAATAGTTGCTTTCTCTTAAACCCAATCAACTTGGTCACTAGGAAAGGCTAGGCAACTTTATCTACAAAGATCACAGTGGAGAAATTGTGAACAGCTGTCTTTTTTTAAAAAATAGAAATTAAATATTTCAGTATTTGCATTTTAAAAAGATATTGTTTCAAAAATAGTGCCTTTTATAATTTTTAGGATAATATTCTAAACATAACTCAATACATAAGAAATAAGAACAGACATATGCCCAATACCCCTCTCACCAGATGGTTGCATTTAGAAGTTAATGACTCTTTGGTCCTTTTTAGGTCCTGATATCTAGGTCACCGACTCAGTCTGAATTTTGATAAACATATTACTGTTTTATTAATAAATTAAGATTCACTAACAATAGCAAGTTATAGTATAATTGATAGATAATTAATTATGCAGAGAAACAAATAGGTACTAATTAGTAAATATCTGGTTATGGGTACTTTATAAAATTATTAGGAAGCATTTCTATCAATATTTAATTAACTGTAAACTGATAAATGTTTTTAGAAAACAAAATGATCAGGTAGAAAATAATTTAGAGATGTCAGATTTTCTTTTTTTTTGAAAAAAAGACTATTTTTATTTTGAAGTCATGTTATATGAACAAAGTACATGAAGACAAGGTGAATGTTAATCCATCAAAATCTGATATCATACTTCATTTCTAAGCTTTGGAGGGGCACAAGACAATGAAATGTCACTTGTCACTTTGAAACTTTAAAATATCATCCTGAGTGAGGTAACCCAGTCACAAAAGAACACACATTGTATATACTTACTGATAAGTGGATATTAGCCAAAAAGAAGCCCGGAATACCCATGATACAACTCACAGACCATACGAAACCCAAGAAGAAAGAAGATCACACCAAAGTGTGGATGCCACAGTCCTACTCAGTAGGGAGAAGAGAATAATTTCTGGGAGGTAGAGGGAGAGAGAGATGGGGGGATATAAGAGGGGAGGGAAAGGGGGGCCAGTTCAGATATGGGAGGAGATGCGGGAGAAGTACAGAGGCTCAGGAATTTAGAAGTAGGTGTGTAGCAGTAGGGAGCAGGAACTGGGGTAGCCACCATAAAGTCCCAGATACCAGGGACCCAAGAGGTTCCCAGGAACCAACAGGGAGGACATTAACTGAAATATCCAACAAAGGGGAGATAGAACCTCTAGAGGCCATATCCAGTGGATAGACACGGCCCACCCTTGACGGATAGGGCTACCAACCCTCCTCAAAAATATTAATCCAGAATTCCTCTTGTCAAAAGGAAATGCAGGGACAAAGAGTGGAGCAAAAACTGAAGGAAAGGCCATCCAGAGACTTCCCCACCTAGGGATCCATCCCATCTGCAGACACCAAACCCAGACACTATTGCTGATGTCAAGAAGTGCTTACTTACAGGAGCCTGGTATAGCTGTCTCCTGAGAGGCTCTGCCAGAACCTTACTGATACAGATGCAGATGTACACAGCCAAACATTGGACAGAGCAAGGGGACCCCAATGGAGAAGTGAGGGTAAGGACTGTAGCAGCTGAAGGGGTTTGCAACCACATAGGAAGAACAACAATATCAACCAACCAGATCCCCCAATGCTCCCGGGGACTAAACTACCAACCAAAGAGTACACATTGGGGGGAAGGTGACCCACGGCTCCAGTCTGATATGTAACAGAGGATTGCCTTATCTGGCATCACTGGGAGAGGAGTTCCTTGGTTCTGAGGTGGCTTGATGACACAAGATAGGGGAATGCTAAGGCACTGAGGCAAGAGTGAGTGGGCAGGTGGAGGAGCACCCTTATAAAGGCATGGGAGAGATGAGGGGATGGGGGTTTGTGGAGGGGAAACTAGGAAGGGGGATAACATCTGAAATGTAAATAAATAAAATAACTAATAAAAAATGAAAAGAAAGAAAAGAAAATGTCTGTACTTTTCCTCATCAACAATATGCAGCCAAAGATTATAGAGAAGCTCATTACAAGTTCATGACTATGAGCCATTGTGATCTACTGTTGATATCTGAATACCCACTTGCTAAAGAACATCCATAATCTCCCTTTAGCTTATGATTTCTGTTCAGCTTTGTCAAGACCCTCTATTAGTCAAGGTCAGTGCAAAGACACAAAGTTTGTTATATTGTCAAATGCTATACTCACTAAAAGATCTAAGACCTGAATTGGGTTCATATTATTCATTAAGAACACTCAAACACAAAATTTATAGAAAATAGATAGCCAATAGGAGTGTGAAAAGAGATGTCATTAACTAAATAACTTTAAAAGGGTTGTATGAGCTAACTTATGATTACAACATTTTAAGAAACTTTGCACAATACAATAATATGAGTTAATAAAAAACTAAGCTACATTATAATACTAATATAAATAGTATAGGGTTGTGAGATTTTTATATTCAACCAAACAGGAACTCCAGCCTTCTTATTTTATTGGGTTTAGCTTAAACATTTTTATCAAGCAACTTTTGTTTTACTTTCTTGTCTATTATGAAGATGCTAATTCTGCAAATTCAAAAGCACATAGGAAGAAAAACACAATAATCACATCAATACTTAATCATTTCTGACACAGATTTTTAAGAACATGATATACAGAAGAGAAAGAGGCTAATGGAGTGTTAGGAATAAATGACTTGCCTCCAAACAGTTTGCTTCTTCATTGACTTCATTTGAAAGTGAACATCTGTCTTCTGACTATAGTAATCCAGGAACCATAGTAAAAGGATTTCACAATTTCAACTACTTCTGATTTGATAACTCAGTTGTAACTATAATTAGGTACTTTCAAAATACTTCAGATTTAGCCTTTATTTCAGAATATAATTTGAGTATTTCACTATTCTAGGCTAGGCAGGATTATTATAGCAATCTTCACATTTTGTGTGCTTTTTAATAAAATGGATTTTTCAGATCATCCTTAAATAACACACACACATATACACACATACACACACATAAACACACGGCATGACATAGGGAAATGAGGGAAACAAAAATAATTAGATTTATGGGAAATAGAAATATTATTTTGATAATTTCACATACTCTTATATACAGATCAAGGAGTATACTAACAGTTATGACAGCATCTACCGATTTTCAGCAGCAAGTGTATGTTAGGCTTTTTCTAAATATAGTATTCCATTTTGATGGTCACAATAACAATGTGTCATGCTATAGACAAGAGAATAGAACTGAGTGAACACCTTGTCCAAGGCCATCATATTGTGAGAAACACAAGTTAAAACTGCTATCTGTGTACATCTCCACAAAGGTGAACAATATGGGTGGCCACTTCTTGGGGACTCTGAAAGGGTGAAAACCTAACACATATCAGATAATTTACAAAGAAAAATAAATTCATGTGGAATGACAAATGAGAGAGAAATGACAAAACAGACATTAGGAATGCAGATGACTATATGAGAAAGAAAAGAAGAAGCAAACACCACTATGCAAATGTGCAGTATAAGTAAAAATGGGGGGAAGGTTGTAAGGGGTGATGAATCTGCCACTCAAATTATTTTCTTGAGCATATTTTCAAAGTTTAAATGTGATAGCTTTGATTTTGCCTAGGTGAAGACATTTCATAACAAAATCATAACATAACAAAAGCATTAAAACTGATGGCTGATAGATAATTTTAAAGTTAGTGGAATGAGAAATGAAATGAGAATAATACATTCTTAATATCTGGGCCCAGGTTCTGTTCTGTTTCTTTTAAATCATAGAAATGAGGTAGGTACTTGAAGGGAATTCTTGTTTACAAGAGAGAGAAGGAAGGAACGAGGAGGAAGATTGGAGGCAGGTGAAGACAGGAGGGAGAAAGGGAATCAAAAGGAAGCAGAGAGAGTTTTATTTTGCTCATGTAGTTACTTAACAGAAAAGAAGAGATAGTCAGCCTGTGAATTGAGAGTCAACATAAGTTGGGTATTCCTAGAGGCTATACCTGCTGCTTATTCTTCATCTTTCAAACAATCTCACTTTCTATAAGAAAACTCATTATATTTGATTGCAAATGTACTTTCATTTTAAAAATTATCTACACCTTCAGCACTTTCAAAATTCAACTTATGGGACTAACATGATGAAACTCATTCATACTACTTGTAATTGAATAAATTATTACATGATAAATCATAATTGTATGTCTGGCACAAAGATCTATTTATTGATTGCTAGGGTGAAAATATTTCAGAGGAAGTCATTGTTGTGTGTCACTACATGACTGAATATTAGGAGGTTTTTTCCATAATCTCTTTTAATCAAGAAAAGGATAAAAACAATAATTGCAGTAAGGCATCTCCATGTTGGATTTAGATTGCATATTTGATAGTATTCAGTTGTGCTGTTTCTGTCTGGAAAGCTTCAGAGAATTACATTCATTGCTGCTGTGAAATGCATATTGTAAGTTCCAGTTTCTGAGAGAAAATATTATGCGGCTAGATTTATCAGGAAACATTAGAAGTCACAGATGCCATTTCTCTTAAGCTATCAACATCCACATGAAAGCTCAAAGTGAGGATGTAACCCCATTTTGATACAATATGCTTGATGGTGGAATGTACAAAATTATTAGAATAAGGGTGCTTAATTCTAATAACTTAGTTTGCCATTATGGACTGGAAAAACATGATTTAGAAACAACATTTTGCTCAGAGCACAGAGTTCTGGAGAAAGGAAAGAGGATGACCAGGCACCATTCCATCTTGCCAGTTCCTAGTCTATATCTTGAATCACAACTGAAGACAGAACAGATTTCTTTACTGCACATCGCTCATTGCCAATAAACGCATAATGGGAAGTTTTTGAGTAATCATCTGCAAAGGTTTCTAAAGTGTCATTTTCCATAGAGTTGTAAAATATGTCTTATTATCATAAAGCTAATAGAATTCATAAAGTAATTTTGTTATTTCTTTGTCTACCTATTTGCAACACTAAAGAATTTTTATTCACCACCCAAGATGCATTTGAAACATCTGAAGAATTAATTCTGTGCTATTTTTTTTAACTTGAAATTTGTTCCTGGGAGTTCAGCCAAAATTCCATCAGAACTGCATAGAAGTTAATATGTTGAACAAATCTGATACATACATGGGAAAGAAACAGATTATAATTTTAAAATATGGTTACATGAATGAATGTTTTAATTTTTAAATAAAACGTCACTTACAAATTTTGTATAATAAAATTTTTAGAAAGATATGATTACTTTAAATCATGTGAGAAAAAAAACCTCTTCTTTAAAAATTATTTAAAGCCAAAAGCAATCTACAGATACAATCCAACACAGTTCTTCACAGACATGGAAAAAACAATTCTCAATTTCATATGGAAAAACAAAAAACCCTGGATAACAAAGACAATTCTTAACAACAACAACAACAACAAAAGAACTTCTAGGGTAATCACCATCTCTCTTAGTTAGGATTTTACTGCTGTGAACAGACCCTGACCTCAAGCTGTACTACAAAGCAATAGTGATTAAAAAAAAAAAAAAGCATGGTATTGGTACAGAGACATACAGGTGGACCAATGGAATAGAATTGAAGACCTAGAAATAAGCCCACAACCTTATGGAAACTTGATCTTGGATAAAGAAGTCAAAAACATACAATGGAAAGCAGAAAGCATCTTTAGTAAATGGTGCTGGTCCATCTGGCAGTCTGTATGTAGAAAAATGAAAATAGATCCATATTTAACATCTTGCACAAGTCCAAGTTGATCAAGGACCTCAACATAAAACTAGATACACTGAACCTAATAAAAGAGAAGGTGGGAAAGAGCCTCAGACTCATTGACACAGGAGAAATTTCCTAAACATAACTCCAGTGGCTCAAACTCTAAGATTAACAATTGATAAATGGGACCTCATGAAACTGAAAAGCTTCTGTCAATAGAAAAACATCAGCAACCCACAAATTCTGAAAAAAATCTTCACCAACTTCACATCTGATAGAGGAATGATATCCAAAATATATAAAGAACTCAAGAAGTTAACCTCCAAAAAACTAAATAGCCCAATTTAAAAATGGGGTACAGAGCTAAACTGAGAATTCTCAACTAAGGAAACTCAAATGACCAAGAAGCACCTAAATAAATGTTAAACATTCTTACTCATTAAGGACATGCAAATCAAAATGACCTACCCTGAGATTCCACCTTATATCAATCAGAATGGCTAAGAGCAAAAACTCAAGTGACTGCAAATGTTGGTGAGAATGTGGAGAAAGAGGAACACTCCTCCACTGCTGATAGGATTGCAAGAAGGTACAACCAATTTGGAAATCAATATGGTGATTCTTCAAAAAATGAAAATAGTTCTATCTGAAGTCATAGCTATACCACTACTGGGAGTATACTTCAAAGACGCTCCAACATATAACAAAGACATGTGCTCCACTATGTTCATAGAAGCCTTATTTATAATAACCAGAAGCTGGAAACAACCCCAGATGTCTTTCAACAAAAGAATGGATACAGAAAATGTGGTACATTTACACAATGGAATATTCAGCTCTTAAAAATGATGACTTCACAAATTTTGTAGGCAAATGGATAGAACTAGAAAATATCACCCTGAGTGAGGTAACCCAGACCCAAAAGGATATACATGGGAATGCAGGGACATAAATGGAGCAAAGACTAAAGGAAAGGCCATCCAGAGACTGCCCCAACTTGAGATCTTTCTCATTCACAGACACCAAACCTCAACACTATTATTCATGCCAAGAGGTGCTTGCAAATAGGGACCTAGTATGGCTGTCCTTTGAGAGGCTTTACCAGCACCTAAGACAGACAGACACACAGCCAACCATCAGACTGAACCCAGCGACCCCAATAGAAGAGTTAGGGAAAGACAGAGGGAGTTGAAGTAGGCTGCAACCCCGTAGGAAGAACAGTAATATCAACTAATTGAACCCTTCAGAGCTCCCAGAGACTAAACCACCAACCAAAGAATACACATGGGTAAGTCCATGGCTCCCACTACATATGTAGCAGAATACTGCTTTAAATGGCATCAGTGGGGGGGTAGGCACTTAATCCTGTGGAGGTTTGTTGTGCCAGTGAAGGGGATGCTGGAAGGTGAGGCAGGAGTGGGTGGGTGGGTGGGTGGGTAACTACCATCTTATAGGCAAAGGGAGTGGGGAGGGGATAGGGGTTTGCAGACTAGAGATTGGGAAGGGGGACAACATTTGTAATATAAATAAATAAAATAATCAATTTTTAAAAAGTAAAAAAAAAAAAAAAAAAAAGAACACCTTTAAAGCATGTCAGCAATGCCCATCAGAAAGTGTTGCAGTAGAAAGTTTGTTCTAGTAAGGTATTCAATTATTCCAATTGTATGGTTTTCCATTTTATGTACTTGATATTCACAGCACTATGGTAATGTTTAAATAGTAAGTAGTCTGTAAAGCATTAAGAAAACCAGATGGTTTCATTTGTCCTCCTGATTTTATATACATATATATATATGCACAAATTTACAAATTTTCAGCTTAATATTAATTATGAAATCATTGTTAGATTCACATCTGTATTTATATCTGTTCTCTGGATTTAAAAGTGGACTCCACAAGAGTTCAGTTATGCTCATTATGTAACTTCATGGAGGAAAGGTTCACATTTATAGTCCAAAAGCCAATGGAACTAAAAAGTCTGTTCTGTCCCAGCTGATTTGAAGTCACATCTGTGATGCTATTCAATTCTCCTGCAGTTTCACAGTCAGGGTAGTTTTAGGTTAATGCACATTTAATGAAAAGTGAAGTGGATGATACTGGATATATACAAATGTAAGTGCTGCCACCTGAGCGAATGGTCTCTCAATATTATTCATAGAAATGTTTAAAGTACAGCCCTCTGTTAGAGCTGAAAAGAAGAATTGTAAACACTCGATAGGTTTGAGATGAGATCCGAATCACATCCATTTGATGTTGTGAAGCCTTGTTTAAAGGCAGACTTGCCTTTCCATAGGACCAAAAACAGCTGACTAGGAATGGGCAGATAAATATTCCCCTTTTCCTTTGGATCAAAAAAGAAAAGAAAAAACCATTTTCCTCTCTTTTTTGAGTGAGGAAAAGGTTTTCTGGAGGAAGTGGCAGATGAGTTGGCAGCAATGTCTAGCTATTTAAAGGGAAATGTAGATGGGCTTTTACAAAACTACTTACCGCAGTGAGATGCCTTTCCTTTAGACTTTTTCTTCCTTTTATTCTTTCAATTTCTCTAATAGACATTTATGCCATGTAAAGAACTGGTAAGACTTTCTTCATAGAATTTGACTAGTGCAAGTATAAGAAATGGAGCATGTATGTTGCTTTCCAGATAAATGAAGAATAGAGAATCCAAGGTCTAGATGTCTAGGTCTTTCACATTCTCTCCTAGAGAGGACTTTTGTTTCAGAATCTTAACAAGAAAGTGGTTGTCTAAAATTGTCTCAAAATTTACATAGAAGTCTTTGCTTTTTTTTTTTTTTTTGAAGAATCAGGTTTAGAATTCAAGAACATTCTACAAATCCCAATGTTTACAAGATTCATATTCATTTTCTTAAGTTACCACATCCTCTTTGGTAAAGTGTTGGCTAGGGTTTTTCCCCTTAATTTCTCTGTCCTCCAGTGGTGCTGAGTAATGATTTTTAAAGAGCAGATGGAAGAAGAGCTTAGATTTGATTAATAGTTTTAATTTGTAAGAGTAACAAACCATTTGTTCAAAGATGGCATCAACAATCAAGCACAACCAACAAGACACTAGGATTACATGTATGTTCACATGTTAATAACTAGACTAGCATAGAAACGTCTCTTACAAATTTTATTTATTAGTCTATCCTGAAGGAAATTCACTCTATTTGTGCATTGTTATAACTTGAATGTAAAATGTCCCTCCAACTTCATGTACATGAACTTATAGACTCTGGCTGAGGTGAGGTTGGGGAGCCTCCAGCAGGTGGGTCCTAACTGGAAGTAATAAGAGCACTGAGGGATGAGTCTTAGGGATTATAAACCAACCCACCTGCCTGCCCCTCTCCTCACCCTTCCTTCCTTCCTTCCTTCCTTCCTTCCTTCCTTCCTTCCTTCCTTCCTTTCTTCCTTCCTTCCTTCCTTTTTCTTTTTTTTTCTTTCCTCTATACTTTTTTTTTTTGTTTTATTTTTCTTGAAACAGTGTTTCCTCACTATCTAGACTACCAGGCAGGCCTCAGTCTCACAGAGATCCACCTACCTCTGCTTTCTGCCTTCCAAGTTCTGGAATTAAAGGCATTTGCCACCATCAAGGGGCCTCTCTCCACTTTCTGATCAGTGGAGATGGGAACAATCCTCAAAAGAGGCACCTGCCTCCCACCTGCTGCCAAGGTAGACTCTACCTTCTCAACTTTTAGCCCAAATAAACTGATCATTATCTTGCTTCTTTTGTCATAGGGACCTGAAAAGTTGGGGGTACATTATCATTTCTTTCTTTGGATTGTGCTTAAACAATGATTTAATTGGGGGAGTCCAGAAATTGAGTTGGAGAGGTAAACATCAGTAACATTATCTTTTAGCCATGTGGGAATATGCACTCATTGGACTGTGGTGCATACTCAGTGTGGAAACTTTGCAATGAAATTGAAAAATAGAAGACAAGGAAGAAAGGTCGATCAAAGATCCTTAGAAAATTTGACTGTGGATAAAATGGAGTTTGCTTTGGAGTACAGATATTTCTCCTTTTTGCAAATTACTAGTAGTCTATTTGATTGTACCAAAGTGAGACTCTAGGTCCTCAAGGAAAGTATGTGATGGTCAAGACGGGTGGGTGATTAGGGCATACAGTTAAATTGTGAATTTATTTGGAGCCTGATACTATAATTTTCAGCTTGTGGTCTGATACATAGAGCGTGGACAGGGAACAAAGTTTAGGAAGGATCAGAAGGACAACAACACACAAACTCCCAAAGAGGCCAGGGCTATACAGAAAAGACAAGAAAGGATGAAATGGAAATTTCTAGTTTCTTTAGAGACTTGGTTGTGTCATGAGATGTTTTTCTGGAAACTGTCTTATAAGAGGATGTTTTTGCTGATGCAAACATATGGGAGGATGTTTTGTTGAGAACAGATACATGATGTTTTCCTAGAAGCAGCCTGGAAAAAGAACTTGTGATGTTTTGCTAGAGTAGACACTTGACAGAACACATGATGTTTGGAAAAGGTATAAATATGACCCAAAAGCCAATGGATGATGCTGTGTGGTGCTGCTTTGTCTTGCCATTCATTGCTGATCATTGTTTGTCATAACTTCATAGAGAGAAACATACCAAAGAGCTTCTGGTGGTGTTCTGGCAGCTTCTTGCTGCTTCAATGGACACAAGCCAATTTGCAGAGCCTAGATGTTTCTTCTGGATTGAATTGCTATTGCTGATTTGTGAGTGGAGTTTGTGAGTGGATTGTGCTACTGTTGCTGATTCATGAGAACTGAACTACTGATATCCTGACATCACCTATTGGATTTACTCTAAAGAACTATCTGAAAAGGTCCACATCCTCCTTTGCTTTCTTAACCTTTCCTTTCTATTACCTCTGGTTGGTGGGATATAAGCCTACAAAAGGATATGATCCAAGTGAGGCCAAACATATAAAATCAAAAGTCAATACAAGTTTAAGTTTAAGCTTCCTTTCCTAGATGATAGTCCTAGTCTTCTCAAGCAAATTCCAGCTCACAATAATTAAAGCCAAGGTTAGGCATAATGCGGTTGGTAGAAAAGAAAGGGTCATTTTCACACTACAAGTTAGTGAGCTAGAAAGGCTTTCCACCCTGGCTTAGTATCTGAAGGCACATGCCTTGGAGAAGGGTGTTATGAACACAGTGACAATGACTCATAACCCAGGCAAATGATGCTGCATGTGTCATTGCCTTAGTTTTCCCTAACATTGTAAAGGGTATGGAACAGACCTAATGCTTGAGGAAAGTGTTTATGGACTGAGTATTAGTAATGACAGTGCAATTAGTAATGAATTGTAGGCAGAAGGTATTGTGTAGTGTGTTAAGATTATCCTTTTATTATTTGAATGCTGATTTCTTTGCCCCCATATATGTTGAATCTGGACATGGCATTGTAATGCTTATTCTAAATATATCCTGCCTCATGTTATATAAACATTAGTCCCCATTTATTCTCTGATTTGTCAATAAAACTGATCAGAACAGCTACTCTGGAACACACCAGGAGTAGAGAGAGCCAGATGATTTCTAAAATGCAAGTATCTCAGGGAGTTTGGCGAGCAGGTAACCAGATTAGTTTAGAAGATGAAAAGAGTTACTATCACTCAGCTATTATGCCATAAAGCTTGATTAAGTAAATCTTATGGTCTCTATCTTATTTATTTGGAGTTAGCCAGGATAAAGAAAAAATGTCACTTTTTAAATTGCACTAACAATGAATAGACACATCATCAGGACAGTTTTGAGTCCTACTGTAGAGTTATTGGGCTCTCAGATGGCACATCTGCAATTGCTTAATCCTCCATGTTTCCCACTAGATCTTGTGGCCTTATATAATCATGTTTGGACCCAAATTCCATTTTATCTATACGTTTCCTGTGTATTAATTTACACATTTGTTAGTATATTTTGGAGAATCTGTTCAGTTTCTAGAGTTATACATTGTGAAATGTTAATACTTTAAGTATATAAAAAGTTTTATATTTATTATAGGAAGGTGGCAGGCATGTACCATGATATTTGTGCAGTGGTAAGAAGACAACTTGCAGGAGATGATTTTTTTTTTCACTGTGAATGTCCAGAGATTGAACTCACATCACCTTTACCCACTGAGACCCATCTATCAGCCCCTGTTATAGTAATTATTAATAATATTAAGTTCTTTTGGAGGAGAACAAAATGTTTTGTGTTTTGTGGAAAAAGAAGAAGTTGGCAGACACAATTTCCAGGAGTTGTAACCTCAGAAAAAAATTTAGCCAGACTCCTGTGAAACTCCACGGTGTGTATTTACCTGCAGGCAAGAGCACTCAGTATTGTGGCAGATCTACACGGAAGCTTGCACTTGTCTCTGCCACCATCACAAATGTTGACATGGCACAGTGGTATTGGACTCAGCTTCTACATGTCACAAATGCTGTTGTGTGATAAACCTAAGTCACAAAACCTCACTGCTCAGGATTTCTTTCCTGAAATCTGTCCCCCAAGGCTGTCAGATGCTGTGAGTGGCTGAGTATGTGGAAACTGATATCTCATAGGCCCTCCTCTGGTTCTGTCTCTGTAGAGCTCTAGCAGGCCTAGCATCTGGATGGCTCTGCATACACTTTGCTTTGTACTGTGTTCTACATCCCATGTTATGGGGTAGCTGAAGAAAACCATGTCAACAGATATCTTATGTCTTCAATAAACTTCTACTGTGATGGTTTTATGTTATGTCAGTTTAATATTATGTATATGTAGTAGTTTAACAAAGAAATGCCACCTGTAGTCTCTAACATTTAAACTCTAGGTCCCTAGTTAGTGGTATTATTTAGGGCAGGTTAGGAGATGTGACCTTGATGGAAGAAGTATGTCACTGAGGGTGGAATTTGAGAACCTAAGACTTTCACCTCTCCCAGTTTTCTGTCCATGCTTTATGCTTTTGATTTAAGATATTAGCTGTCAGCATTCTGCTTCAGCCTGCATGCATCCTGTACCCTTGTTCCTCCAACTTGAATGGTGGTGTGTGTATTATTCTCTCTTAGTAACCATAAGCCCGATAACCTATTCCTTCTCTAAGTTCTCATGTTGTTTTATTACAATGATTGAAAAGTAATTAATGTAGCATACTATTATATAGTAAAAATACTCTAATAGCTAAAAGTAAATCATATAAAATCTTTTCTAACCATTTTAATTAAAAATGGTAGTTTAAAATTGTCACTTAGGACATTTCTTTTATCTAGGTCAAGTGAATTTAACATATTCACAGCTATTCTTTTTAGTTAAGGAGATATTTAAATATATACTATTATAAGATACTATTATAAAATAAAGATATTAATGAATAATTCCAATTTATTAAATGCCTTCATTTGCTATACTTCTTAAATTATTTTAAGATTAAAAAAAAATCCTACATATGCAACAAAAGGATCCTTCCCTATCCAATTTTCTCTTCTTTTCTGTTCTTACCTCAGAGAGGTAAACCTGATAATGATTCAGAAATAAGTACATTTTCCCTTTTTGTACTTTCATGAATAATATATAGTATTATTTTAAATTTGTCTGAGTTTTCAGATTTATGTTAAGTCCACTTTTCTTAACACAGATATATGATGCTATAACCCACTCTTAAGGACTTTTAGGATTTTTGGTTTTTTAAATAATGGTGTAGGCATCCTTGTGTTGTGTCTCTGAGTAAATAGTGCAATCATTTCTGTACATGCTAGAAAAACATCGCATGTAAAACATGTGTATATTACTGTTGCTTTTGATGTAACTTAGGAAGTATATGTTATTTTATAGTGGAGAAGGCTACTAAACTCGGAGCCTTCACAGTTCTCTTCTGAAATACTCAGATTTTGACTATGTAAAATGTCTAGTTTTCACTAAGTCTAATGAGACCAATAACCTTTGTTCTTCCTCAACTTATATGACTTATTTCAGAACAGACTGAGACATACACCAGAATTCATATTTTAATATTCTCCTTTGAGAATGGAATACTTCCTATGTAAAGGAGCGTGTCTAATTTTGAAAAACAGTTTCACACTTTCTACAATGTTGTTTTGGATAAATATATGATCAAGAAATACTATTTTTATGGATATACTGAAAAGAAGTAATATGTTCACAAACCAACTTAATTCTAATCATTTTATCATTTAAAAGAGCCCCAAAGTGAAAAATCACAACTAAATACATTAAATACTAATCAGATATACCTTTTTAATAAAATATAATTCAATTAGAAAAAGAACATTATTAGAGACTGGGCACAGTGAAAAAAACACTTAGAACCTTATGATAGTTTGTTGGAGTCAATCATAAAAAATCATCATGTTGAATAATTCTATTTTAATGAAAAAATTCCACAATATGCAAATCTAGGTCGATAGAAAATACAATAGTGGTTGATTACAACAAGATGACAAGTGACAATTAATGAGATGATATTTCTTTTCAGAATGATGAAAAACATTCTCAATTAGATTATGGCAGTGATTATATAATTTTCTGGTTACAATAAAGCTCACTGAAGTCTGAATGTTAAACAGATGAATCTTATGAAATGCAAATTGTGTTTCAATAAGGCTGTTTAATATATGCATTTTCATTGATAGACAAACAAAAAGCATTTTAAGGTTGAACATAACCATGAAACTTTAAACGACATCTTATTCTTTTCCTTATAAAATGTAAGTTTAATGTACTACAAGATGAGAAACAGTATTGATCATAAAAAGAGAAAACTAAAATAGACATTTTAGATTTATCTGACAATGTAATATTTTGTCATTGGATAATACAGTCTTTATTCATTGCTGGATAATACAGCTTTTTAAAGATACCGGATATTCTTCAGAAGTGACTTTTCTGATGACTTGTTTTATTTTAATAGGAGTTAAGAAGGTAAAACTATGAAACATTTTTTTTAATTTATAGATTGTTTTGATAAAAAGGTTAGTTTTTATTTTTCTATTCATACAAGGGTAACGTCTATTCTAGATATATGTTGGTGTTTATAATAAACTAAAAGTCTCACAATGCATAAATATCCTGTCTTAATAGACATTAAAAACCTGAGGTGATTCAAATTTCATGTAGCAAACCAGAAACATTAAGCGTAGATCTTCCTGAAACTCACTTCTGAGACTGTATTAAAGTAAATGACCTGAAGAGTAAGCTAGAAAAATGACATCAGAATGGAACAGGAAAGTTCTGAAAGCAAAGAAAGAAGGTACAGAACCCAGAGGGAAAAGTTAATAGATCAGAAGCTGGGGAAACAGAGGAGGCTATGCAGGAAATATGGAAAATTAAGAGTTGAGTTCTGACATGTTGCTTCTGAGTTGGTTAGTAGACATTCAAGAACAGAGCTGTGTTTGAAAATCATGGGGAAATGTAGGCTTAGGAATATGATTTGGGCTGGAATAGTAACTGTGTAAAAGCCATGTCATATCGACATATGCAACTTGCTGAAATCTCCAGGGGAGTTAGATAGGAAGCTTACACTATTAAGAGGCAAATGGAAAAGAAGGAAACAGTTAAAGAGAAAGAAAAAAAAAACATGTCTATAGCCTATAGTCTCAAACCAAGGATGTGCAGTGTCTTGTGCAAAGAGTGTGACACTGAGAAATAGCCATTAAATATAATGTAAGTCTCACTATACTTCAGCAGCTACAGGGTCAAGCCAGCAGAGTGCAGAGAATTATGCCTCTTCAGGTTTAAGTTGCTCTTGCTTTAGCACCTTCTTACTTAAAGATAACTGTCAGCTTCAGTGGAGAGGTAAGAGTATCTCACTAAGATTTTAATCTAGGAAGTTAAGAGCAGAAAATTGGCATATTGGGAGAAAAAAATCTGTGGAGGAAGGAGGAACACATGCCTAACATTGTCAGTTGAGGACTAGAAGTCATATTATTTGGTTAAAAACTGCAGTTTTTATGACATAGAATTGTGCTTGCTGATCAAACTATTCTTTCACCTTCTAATAAAATACTTCTTGGAAAATAATTTGACATTGCCTTCTTATCTTCCATGTCCAAATATTTTTTGTAGTTAGCTGGTAATGTCAAGGCTATTAAAATATCATATTTTAAATTAATAAAATTATATTGCCTAACTACATAATACAAAGTAGTCAGGCAATAAACACAGGAATTTCTGTATCTATGCATAATAAAATAATGATCAAAGTACATAAAAATGATTCAACCTTAGGTTGTTAAATAAAGGTTTCCATCCATTTTAACTACTTGAGAATCAAGACTGAAGAAAGCGCTAACAGCACAGGATATGTTTATCTCAACTTGTGGCTTCAGGGTTCTGCTAGTCTACAATCCAGCCTGGAAAATGGAGATTGATATTTAGTGTTCTGTCTTGTCATGTCACTGGAGCACGGGGCCACACCCACTTCTCTCCATGCTGACTAATCTCACTTCTCTGCACTAGGGCCCAAGGCAGACCACACATTTCATGTTGAAAGCAATGGTGAATCAAAGCCTAGTTAGAATCTCTAAGTCTGTACCTGACCATTTGTTCAATAATTATAACCTCTCTGTATGAGACTTTTAATTGATTTGAGTTAATTTTAAGCTGATGAGATCAGGGTAATAATTTTCTATGATTTTCAAAATGGAATCAATACATTTTAAGAATGAGGCCTAGACTGTCTTTTTGTCATGCATTTTAGATAGTAAATGATGTTCTCTTAGTATACTCTTTTTCATGTATTACCTTTCTCTCACTGGAAAGACACTGGCCACTGATTGGATCTGGGAGATCAGAGTAAAAAGAAATGGCAGCAAAATTAAATTTAAGTCCTTAAATTCAACTTTGAAGTCTTTCAATAGGTATAAACATACAGATCTAGATGGGAAGAAAGGATTTTTTTTTACCCTTTTGGCTGTAGAGATTGGATGTGAGCAAAGATAGTATGGAGAACTCTTACGAATTTTTGTAAGTCTTGAATGATCAAGGAAGAGAAGCATCTGCTAAAAACAATAAGAGACTGGAGATATATGGGGCCTGATGCAGAAACAGAGGCTATGAACAGTTGAAATGGAACAAGGAAAATGAATAGGCATGAACGAAGCTTTACACAGGAGAATAAAACAATGATAAATTGAGTAGACTATGAGAAATGCCCTACTTTGTCACCTGGAGTAAGAATATGTTGAAAAGGAATGGAGAAAATGAGGAGGTTCATGATACATGATTAAAAATCAAAGAATGAAAAAGTTCAAAATACCCATGATACACCCCATATATCCAAAGAAGTTAAAGAAGGAAAGCCCAAATATGGATGCTTAGAAGGAGGAACAAAATAGTCATGGGAATCAGAGAGAGGGAGGGATCTTGGTGGGTTAGGAGAAGGAGAGGGAAAAGAAAGGCAGGATCAGGTATGGGGAGAGACAGGAGAGAGTCTCAGAAGACCAGGAGAATAAATGGAAATATGCAGCTGCCAGGGGTTGAGATAAAAGTTCAAGAGACCCAGGATGAGGGAGGCTCCCAGCAATCAATGAAGGTGACCTTAGCAGAAATGTCCAACAGGTGGAATATGGAACAGTAAAAGGTAACTTCCAGCAGCCAGACAGGACCTCCAATGGATTGAGAGGACACCAATCACTACAAAACTTTTGACCCAAAATTGATCTTGTCTAAAGGAAATGCAGGAATAAAGATGGAGCAGAGACTGAAGGAATGGCCAAGCAGTGAATGACCCATTTTGAGGCTCATCCTAGGGCAGGCAGCAATCCCTCACACTATTAATAATGCTATCTTGTGCTTGCAGACAGAAGCTTGCAACCCTCTGAGATGCTCTACCTAGCAGCTGACTGGGACAGATGCAGATACCCACAGACAAACATTGGATGGAGTTTGGAGACCCCTGTGGAAGAGTTAGGGGAAGGATTGAAGGCTTTCAAGGAGATGGCAACCCCACAGGAAGACCAAAGTGTTAAGTAACCTGGACCCCTGGGAACTTCCAGAGACTGAGCCACCAAAGAGTATACATGGCCTGGTCCAAGACTCTGGACAAATATGTAATAGAGGGCTTCTAGGTCTGGCCTCAGTGGGAGAGGATGTGCCTAATCCTGCAGAGAATTGATGCACCAGGGTGAGGGGGGTCTGTGGGGGAAGGATGCCCTCTCAGAGGTGAAGGCATGGGGATAGGAAGGAGGAATTCTTTGAGGAAGGACTGGGAGCAGAGGCAACATCTGGGCTGCAAGTAAGTAAGTAAATAAATAAAAATAAAGAAGTCAAAGAATAGAAGCTTGGAGAATTTGGGGATGGCACTACTGCCTTGAAGTCACAATAGTGCTATCTTAACATAAGTATTACAAGTAAAACAACTATGTTCTTAACACATTTAAGAAACAAACTTTCTGAGAAGAATGAAGAGCCTGTTTCTCTTAGAACATGATTTTAGGAATTCCTGAATTGTTCTACTCTGGCAACTCTGGAAATATTAAAAGCTTTTGGGGAATACGTTGACAATGAAAGAAGTTACTATACAACACATGCGTCTGAGATTATTGTGTTTTACTCATAAAGCAATATAATGAACTCATTAGATTCACCTGTCAATCCACCTTCAAGGAACACTCTATGGCCAGACATAATCTACTAGCTGTAGCTATGTCGGTTTCCAGACTATCAAGCAGTGATCATGACATAGGTAAGGCTTGCTGTGGATTGACTGACCTTTCATAAGATGCTCAGCAGTGTGTCTGACATATAGAGGGCTTCTAGCCAGGAATCTTAATCTGCATATGTAATGATCTCATTAATTAGGAGCTTTTTTTTTTTTAGAAGTAGTATAAAGTATATCGAGAAAGATCTTGGAAGCATGGCTTTTCCTTGACGTGCTGAGCTATTTTCCGTCTTTGGAATTTTGGTAGACTTGTGTCAGACCTGTGCTTGAGTAATAACTGCAGCTGTACCAGTATTAGCTCCACACAGGAAAAATCAATTAATAAAATAATTGGATATTATAAGCCCAGAAGCCTGAAACACCCAAGATTCAACTCACAGATCACATAAAGCTCATAAAGAATGAAGGCCAATGGGGGGGCGGGCTACAGTCCCTCTTAGAAGAAGTAACAAAATACTCAAGGGACAAATATGGATGCAAAGTGCAGGACAGAAACTGAAGGAGGGGCCGTCTGCAGACCATTCCACCTGGGTATCCATCCCATCTGCAGTCACAAAGGTAGATGCTGACGTGGGTGTCAGGAGGTGCATGCTGACAGGAGCCTAACATAACTTCCCTTAGAGGTCTGCAAGAGTCTGACATATTCAGAGCAGATGCTCACAGCTAACCATTAAACTGATCATGAGGTTCCCAACAGAGAAGATAGAGTGAAGTGAGATGAAGGAGCGGAGAGCAACAATACCAACCAACCAGAGCCCCAGGGTCTAAACCACCAGCTGGGAGCCTTAGGGAGGGACCCATGCTCCAGCTATATATGCAAGGGAGCTATATATAAGTGGGAGAAGAGATCTTGGTCCCTGAAGGCTGGACATCGTGGGGGATGGTATTCGAGGGATGGGGAGTTAGGTCTGGGGAGGGATGGGTGGGTACACCATCATAGAGGCAGGAGGAGGGGGGAGGGATAGGGAGTTCCTGGGAGGGAAGGGGGAAAGGGGGTAAGGGGAAAACATCTGAAATGCAAATAAAAAGTTCCAATAAAAAAAAAAAAAGAAAAATAAATTGGCTTTCTCTTCACGGAAGTCCAACTCCTTGTTATCATTCTGTCTTTTCCACAGTTCTAAGATTCTTATCTCCTCTACTAAAATCCTTCAAGAACATAAAATGGGTGATGGCTTCTAATTATTTATCAGGGCAAAAGGTTATCTTTGTTTTATTCCTTCCCATACTATCTGTCATTACTAAATTAACCAGAAAAATCAGTACTACTCGAGTCAGGCAGAAAGATATCCCTGAACTTGAGTCTTCTTATCTCTGAAATCACAGTAACTGTCTCACTATATTAAGGTCCTATAATTAACATGCCATGTTAGATTTGAGCCTTCTTCCCAGTAATTTGCTCATTTCTTTTCTCCTCTCAGAAGGACAGTCTTTCCTGAGTCCTGCACTCTGTAGGAACTTCACAGTCACCTCACCTCACTCCAGTCAGTCTTTGGTTTTCAGCAATTCTTTGTCTTACCTGTTGCATGACTGGACATCCAGCTTTAGAGCCCACTCTGCTGTTCAATACTAGACACTTTTCTCATAGGTTTATACACACTAAACGATTATTATCTCAACTTCTCTCACCTCAAATTCTACACATTTTTGTTTGCTACATTCATGGGAAAAAGTGGCATCTCTCAATCTCCCAAATTGACAAATAATGGTTATTTGTGATAATATGTAACATTTTTCTGTAATATTGAAGGCAGTACCCTCTCTCACAGCCTATTAAACCTATTAAACTCCTTGCTCTCTTCACACTTTCCCTACTGAATCCGTCTTGCTACCTCAGTTCTATAGGATTCCTTATCTTAATAGCAAATCTCTTGCTATAAGATACTGTTTATTCCTACTATAGATTGATAAGGTATTCCAAAGTTATTCTGTAATTATGAGAATAAGGCTCTTGATGGCTCTAAGTTATTCCAGAAAACTTTTTTCAGGATGATCCTGGCCTTGAGAGATCCCATTTTATTAGTAGTTTTGACTCTACCTTGAGAATGAAAGATGACTCTGCCATTGAGTGGACACATGAACAACATCAACTGTCTTGTACCTGCTCTGCTACACACTGATAAATGCCTTATTCCCAAGAGTAGAAAGACTTCCAACCTAAAATGTATTTGAGTGAACAGAAATAATAGAAGCACATAGTATGTCCAAAGCATATCACAGTCACCGGGTCCAAGAACATATCGTACACATCAGTCCAAGGAAAGGGAGTTTTGGACT
The DNA here is from genome assembly GCA_021653895.1 of Mastomys natalensis. Taxonomy (NCBI): domain Eukaryota; kingdom Metazoa; phylum Chordata; class Mammalia; order Rodentia; family Muridae; genus Mastomys; species Mastomys natalensis. The sequence goes on from JAJTUV010000572.1 coordinate 628,600, forward strand.
CCAGTAAAAAATAAACACCCAACTTTGTGATGATGATCTATACCCAACTTGTCTCCACGGATCTGTAATCTAACCATCAAGTGTGTGTGAAGGACAGAAAACAGAGAACTCTTGAGTATCCTGGGTATATCAGTTTCGTTCAACTCCAATTAATCTCCTCTCCAGGGGGAGGGGAAGAGGGGAGGAGAGCTTCAGTTTGGCTCAGTTCCAAGTGTTGATGCTGCCTCCTCAACAGCCATCTGTCTATACTTCTTTCTTCTGTCTGGACTTGTTATCCTTTCATCCTCTTATTTCTTCATCTGGATCTCTTATTGTGTCTTTGTTGTTGCACCAGGACTCATCTTTACTGCTCTACTCTCAAGTCCATGAGCTTCTGCAGCTTAATTTTCATCAGTAGCTTTTCCTTGCAGCTTGGAGTAGCTTTCTCATTGATAGGGACCCCACTTACATTTCTATAACTTCTGAAACCCCTTAAAACCTTGCCTCAGTCTCTTCAGCTCTTTGTATCCATACCATAACCTACATTCATGTACCTAGATGGAAAGATTTATTGTGCCTGAGATCTGGATTTAATAATTAAAATGGGAATAAAGCAACCTGTGTTTGCCTGTGCCAGGTTTTCAAGGAAAGTGGGGTTATCTGTCAGACCGACTGCCATTGAACCTGATGTTCCTTGCAAGTTTATGGTTATTCAATCAATTCTGACATTGTGAAAGGACAGAGCATCTTTGTCTATGTATCTCACATACTGCCCTCACAGCAATCTGTTTATTATTTTCTACAAAGTTCAATTTTATCCCAGTAGTTACTCTACTACACTGTGATTCTTGAAGGTGGATATGTTATTTTAGTCCTCATGTCTCCTTTCTTAATGTTTAGTTAATATTGATACAAGGGACAAGTGTTACTTTCTAATCTTCCATATGGACCTGATACTATATCTCCCTACTTCATACCCTGCCTACCCAGTTCCAGTGGACTTCATGCTGGACTCAGCATTCCCAACATGTGGGTTATAGCCAGAGTTGTATTTGGAGATGACTTTCATTAAGCATTGGACTTGACCAGAAGTGTTTATAAGTGATTTCTAAGACTGTCTACACTTTTTGTGACCCAGAGAATTCATGAGTTCATGGTTCTCATCATTTCTTGATCCTTGGATCTCAGCATTTAGAATGCTCTAAAATGAGAATTTTTAGCTATACAAGGCCATTATCACAAACTCTTGTCATATGCTCCAAGGCCTCTCTTCATTTACAGTGCTTCAGACCAGATTTGTACTGCTTGGCTGAGCAGGCATTACTGAGTTCATCCCATAGGTCAGTCCCAGTTCCCTAAAGCAATCTGGCTCTCTAAATCCCTGCCACAGAGACTTTTATTTATAGGAAGACAGAGCGAAAGTCATACAAAGCAACATTTAACTACTTTATAACTCACATGTATATTAATAATATTAAATTGTAGAATAACATAAAAATAATCAGTTTACACTGGTTGAACTTATTATCTGGTCAATATAATATTAACTTTCTATTTATTTTGTTTACTGGTTTTGAGTTTTTTGAGGAGACTTGGTACTTAATGAAGCAACAAATATGGATTCTATCTCATCATAGTGCAAACAGGCATTGAAAATATCTTGTTGCTTCTTATTTAGCAGAATAGATTTAAACTTGAATTCCATTTCTAAAATTATTTATCTAGCAACCAAAATCCTTTGACCTTTCTTTTGTTTAATAAAATTTTCTAGCCGATGATTTTGTTGTCAGTCTCTATGACCTTTAATTTTTTTGTTAGCTGAATGAAACATAAACATTCACTTTATTTTCATAAGCATAAGTATGAATATTCTGTTGTATTTACAAATATCTAGTTCATTAGCAGTTTTAAAAGTTGAAACACCATACTTCAGCTTTTGTGCAAAAAGTACTTTGAACTGCACACACACACACACACACACACACACACACACACACTAAACTTCATGGGAGAGGAATTGCTAAGGCAAACAGAGAAGGAAAGTGTGATTCTTCCTTGCATATAACCATCTCCCAGGATACTGTAGCCACATGGGAATTATGCCCACATCACATTCTGAGCTGAGCAGATGAGTGCTTCTCCTTGTCATCCCAGCGCTTCTAACACAGTGGCAGGAAGAAACTGAGTACGAACCTGGTCTGGGCTGTGTAATAAGACTGTGTCTCAAAACAAATCAAGAAATGTACAAGTACTATGTTGAATGAACACATTCTTTGGCTCAGGCAGATTTTAAAATGGTGATATTTTTGTGCTAAGTAAGTCTTTTACTTTTTTTTTTTATTATTTTGATCAAAGTACTGGGGAAATAGCTCTCAGTATCAACTGCTATTAAAATCTGAATAAGAGGCTCCATTTTGAGACCATAGCTCATGCTGGAAGAAAAGTAAATACCCCACTCTAGCCAGTTCAATTTCTTCTTTAAAAAGAAATCAAGTATAAAAAACAAAAGGTGTCTCTCTTACAAATGCTAAATGGATATTTTTGTTCAACATTTTTTGTGGCTGGTTTAAATGAGAATGGACCACATGGGCTCACATATTTATAATATCTGGTTGCCAGATACTGGACTGTTGGGGAAGAATAAGAAAATGTGGCCTTTTTGGAGGGAGTGGGTCAATGGGGTGTTAAACTTTGAGGTTTCATAACCCCATACCAAGTCCGTCTGTTCTCTCTCTTTCTCTCCTCTTTCTCTCTCTCCTTCCCTCTCTTTCTCTTCTCTCACTCCTTCCCTCTCTCTCTCTCCTCTCTCTCTCCTTCTCTCTCCTTCTTCTTTCTCTAACTTTCAGATTAAACTTTCAGATCAGGCATCAGCTCTCTCTCACCTACTGCTCCAGCATCATGGCTGCTTGCCTATCACTATGGTTCTCCCCATGATGCTCATGGACAATGATTGGAACCATATAACTGCTTAAAACATTCCTGTTGTGTGTCTTATATCTTAACATAAGTTTTTCAAGTTCACCTCAATAAAACAATAGAGGGCAAAAGTCACTAATTATATCTAGAAGTCATGTGTCATGTAACATGTGTTTAGGTACCTACCTTATTGATGGTGTTGGTGATTTATGACATGATATCAAGGATTATTCACCTGTGAAGGACCTTTACACCTGAATCTGTTATTGACACCTACACCTGAAACTGATACAAAGAAGACCTTACATGTACCAGCAACATGTATTTATGTAAAAATCTTATTATTAATTAGAAATGCTGTAATCACTTTGGACATGGAGCAAATCCTCTTGATGTGTGCCACAGTTTCTGTTTTAACTTGGTTGACCCTGAAAAGCTTCAATCAAAAGTTGTGAGACTAAGCAGAAGTATTTTTTAAAAGCAAAATGTATTTTAGAATATTCCAGGAAGTGTTTGGAAAGATGGTTTGATTTGACATCCATTTTCTATACATTTATAACCATTCGGAAATTTAGCGAAGTGAGACTAAATAAATCACAGTATTCCATATTTGGAGAATATTGTGAGGCACTCAAGTTGAGTTATGCCAGAGCAGAAGTTATTTGGCTCATTAGAGTTAAACTCTGTAGAAAAATAAAGAATAAACAAGAATAGCTCGATTACTGATGCTACCGAAAATACATAAAATCAATAAGAGACATTTATTAAAATCCGTAAGACATTTCTATTTTGCTAAGTAAAATTATATTTGAAGCAAACTTTGAGATTCCTCAATTTTGAAAAAATAACCATACAATGGAACTTTTAAATGCTAATTAAAAATTGATTGCAACGCATGACTTTAATTCCAGTGCATTGAGTCAGAGAGCAGATGGATCTCTGTGAGTTAGAGACCAGCTTGATCTACAGAGTAAGTTCCAGGACATTCAAGGCTATGCAGAAAATCCTTATCTCAAAACAAAATACTACTACTACTACTAATATAATAATATAATAATAACTAATAATATAACATAATAATAATAATATATTAATGCTGAGTTTTTTGAGGTACAGATTCATGGAGCTTTAGCAATGTGTCTAATTGAACCAATTCCCCTGTTAATCTAGCCTCATCTCTGTCTTTTCTCTCATCTCTCCCAAGCAGCTGTTTCTTAAAAGGCAGGAGATATTAAAAAGATGAGAAGTGCATCAGCCATTCTGTTAGTTTGACCATCATGTGGTCATCATGGCTTATCAAGATCGAGGCACAAAGACGGCAGGAATGCTTTTATATCAGTGAGTTCTTTGACTTCAACAGCTAAACTTAATGTCCTGCAATGTTATTCAGAGAAAAGCACTTGCTTTCTTATTTTTATCCAGTAGAAAGGCTAGCTTGGCTGTGCTTAGAGGATTGTAAAGTATCAGGAGCAGGCGGGAGTCTGAGCCTGACTCCAAAGTGACAGCATAAAGTTAGTTGTATACTCCCCCAACGCAGAAGAGTACAATATGATCTATTTTTTTAATTATATGAAGATAGCAGATGCAGCAAAATGGGAAATGTGCAGAGTTAACTTCCCAGCAAAATAAGAGCTCTAGCACATTCTCTATGGTCAGGAATATGTTCTCAAGGGGAAATGTATGCTTTCCTGCCTTTCAGTGGTGAACATTTCTCTTCTGTAACTTATTTCTCTGGAACAGAGAAAGGTAAATAATGTACATAATTTATTTCTTAATGTTTTTTATGTCTCTGTGTTTGTATCTGTGTGGGTGCAGTTTCAGATGGGTGCAATTGTGAGGCCAAGGGACAACCCCAGAAGTTGGACATCACAGTTACGAACCTTGTTCTTTGAAACACAGTGTGGCCCTCAATCTGAAGCTTTTCCATTTTGCTAGACTGGCTGACAAGGAAGGGATGGAGTCTTGTCACTCCAGTGTTTGGTTACAAGTGTGTATTACTGGATATCTGTTTGGTGTTTGTTTGCTTTTTTTCTCCTCTAGATTTAAGGATCAAACTCAGGTCCTATGCTTACATGGAAAGTGCATACTTTACTAACTAAGCCATCTCCCTGGACCCATCATAAATTTGCATAAGGCAAATTTAAGTGATAATTTCTTAAATAAAAAGAGATGTCTTTATATCAACAATGTAGAAAATTTTATTAGGAAATTATGTATTTAAAAACAGTAGTTTTAAATGTTTACTAAGTTTGATATTAAGTTTGCCATGAAATCATACAGCTGATTAACATGGAGTTTATCAAAAGGTTAAATATTCAACTTTACAATGATCTCTATTTCTGTCTATATTATTATATGATTTATATATAATATGACTTATTAAAGATATTTCATGTGTCCCCTTAAAAGTGATAATCATTCTGTCATTATTGGAAGGGTAAATATTTCTTATCTGGACATATATGGATAATCAGTAAAGTTTCCTTTGGGAGAAATTTGAGGCTAATATCTAACTTTTCTGCTCCTTACTCTTGTGAAAGTATCAGGTCTAGACAGGATCTCTGGGCATACATCAACTGCCATGATTAGAGCCACAGCCTTAATAATATTTACATCCACAAAGAGGACAGTATGGCACTCAGTGTCAAAAAACTTCAAGAATTAATCTTATTCAATGACTCATTTGAAATTCTTTATTATTAGTCTTACAAGATTTTAAAGTTATAAGCCATGTTTCTGCTCAAATTGCCTCTAAAACTATGTACAGCTATTATGTAGCTTTGAAGATTTCTGAAGGAAGGGCCACTTTATTCTATGAGCAAATAGAGATTGTACATTGGTGGTTTTATATAAAAACAAGATGGGATTTTTTTTTTTTAGTATCAGTTTCAAGGGTTTTCTTGTTTTAATCAAAGTTACACATAACTATAGTTTAAGAGGTCAAACGTCCTATAGTTTCTGTAAAGTAATTATAACCTTTCTTGCAGCTTCGTCTGCTCAGAGTTGTTCATGTTGGCTGTTTGCAGGTTCTCTGCAGTTACCTGCACAGTCAGTCACTGCCTCATCCTCCTCATTCTCTGCCTTGCTCTTCAGTCATTAACCTTTGATTTGGGATAAGTCTTTTTAACATTTTAAGAGAGATTTTAAAACCTCTTACTAATTTGTAAAGCATATTATATGTCATTTCAATTTTCAAGAGTTCCTTTTTCTTAACGTTCCCTTTAACATACTGTCTTTTCTTTTTCTTTTTTTTAATTTGTCCAAGTTAGTCTCTTTTTTTTTATTATTATTGGAAATTTTATTTACATTTCAGATGTTTTCCCCTTACCCACTTTTCCCCCCTCCCTCCCAGGAAATCCCTATCCCTTTCCCCTCCTCTTGCCTCTATGATGGTGTACCCCCAACCAACCTCCCCCATACCTCACCTCCCCACCCTCGAATACTACCCCCCACATGTCCAGCATTCATGGGACCAAGGATCTCTTCTCCCACTTATAAATAGCTCTCTTGCATATATAGCTGGAGCCATGGTCCCTCCCTAAGTGCTCCCAGACTGGTGGTTTAGACCCTGGGGGCTCTGGTTAGTTGATATTGTTGCTTTCCTCATGGTGTCAGAATCCTCTCAACTCCTTCAGTCTTCACTCTATCTTCTCTGTTGGGAACCCCATGGTCAGTTTAATGGTTAGCTGTGAGCATCTTCCTCTGAATATGTCAGACTCTTACAGACCTCTAAGGAGACAACTATATCAGACTCCTGTCAGCATGTTCTTCCTGACATCCATCATCAACATCTACCTTTGGTGACTGCACATGGGATGGATACCCGGTGGAATGGTCTGCAGACTACCCCTCCTTCAGTTTCTGTCCTGTACTTTGTCTCCATATTTGCTCCCTTGAGTATTTTGTTACTTCTTCTAAGAAGGACTGAAGCCCCCCTACTTGGTTATCATTCTTCATGAGCTTTACGTGGTCTGTGAGTTGAATCTTGGGTATTTCAAGCTTCTGGGATAAAATCCAATAATCAGTGAGTGAATACCGTGTATGTTCTTTTGTGATTGAGTTACTTCACTCAGGATGATATTTTCTAGTTCCATCCATTTACATAAGAATTTATCGAATTCATTGTTTTTAATAGCTGAGTAATATTCCATTGTGCAAATGTACCACACTTTTTGTATCCAATTCCTCTGTTGAAGGGCATCTGGGTTCTTTCCAGTTTCTGGCTATTATAAATAAAGCTGCTATGAACATAGTGGAGCATATGTCCTTGTTATATGTTAGAGCATCTTCTAGGTATATGCCCAGGAGTGGTATAGCTGGGTCCTCAGGTAGTAATATGTCCAATTTTCTGAGGAACCACCAGACTGTTTTCTATAGTGGTTGGACCATCTTGCAATCCCACCAACAATGGAGGAGTCTTCCTCTTTCTCCACATCCTCGCCAGCATCTACTATCATCTGAGTTTTTGATCTTAGCCATTCTGACTGGTGTGAGGTGGAATCTCAGGGTTGTTTGGATTTGCATTTCCCTGATGACTAAGGATGCTGAACATTTCTTTAGGTGCTTCTCGGCCATTCGAATTTCCTCAGTTGAGAATTCTTTGTTTAGCTCCATACCCCATTTTTTAATAGGGTTATTTGGTTGTCTAGAGTCTAATTTCTTGAGTTCTTTGTATATATTGGATATTAGTCCTCTATAGGATGTGGGATTGGTAAAGGGATCTCCCATGCTCATGGATCGGCAGGATTAATAAAGTAAAAATGTCCATTTTGCCAAAAGCAATCTACAGATTTAATGCAATGCCCATTAAAATACCAACTCAATTCTTTACAGAGCTAGAAAGAGAAATTCTCAAATTTATTTGGAATAACAAAAACCCAGGATAGCGAAAACCATTCTCAACAATAAAAGAACTTCTGGAGGAATCACCATCCCTGACCTCAAGCTGTTCTACAGAGCAATAGTGATAAAAACTGCCTGGTATTGGTACAGAGACAGGCAGGAAGATCAGTGGAATAGAGTTGAAGACCTAGAAATGAACCCACACACCTATGGTCATTTGATCTTTGATAAAGGAGCTAAAACCATCCAGTGGACCAAGGACAGCATTTTCAACAAATGGTGCTGCTTCAACTGGAGGACAACATGCAGAAGAATACAAATTGATCCATTCTAATCTCCTTGTACAAAGCTCAAGTCCAAGTGGATAAAGGACCTTCACATAAAGCCAGACACACTGAAACTAATAGAAGAGAAGGTGGGGAAGACCCTCGAATACCTAGGCACAGGGGAAAAGTTCCTGAATAGAACACCAATGGCTTATGCTCTAAGATCAAGAATTGACAAATGGGACTTCATAAAATTGCAAAGTTTCTGTAAGGCAAAGGACACTGTCAATAGGACAAAATAGCAACCAACAGATTGGGAAAAGATCTTTACTTGTCTTTTCTTTCTTTGTCTGACTTATTTCCCACTGAGAACCTGATACGTAGGATCAAACTTCCCACTTTTCTCTCCGATCATTTTTTCTAAAACTTTCTCCATGTCTTTATCTTACACATTTCTTTTCCTTTGTGTTGTATTTTACCTCCTCTTTATTTCTCCTACTAATTGAATTTCCTTTGGTCTAGCACCATTTGTTTATTTTCATCTCACTTATTAAAAAATGTTGTTATGCTCTCTACTCTTCTTATTCTTGTGGATTTATTTAATATTTTCATGTTTGTTTTATTAAATTACATTGAGAAACATGAATGTTTTTCATGCATATAAAAAGCAAATACTTTTCCTCCTCCTCTTCTTCATCCTTCTTTGTCTTCATCTTGTTTTCTCTTTCACCTCTTCCTCTGTTTCCTTCTTTTTTTCCAACCGCTTATTCAGATAGTTCACCTTTCACAGACCAAAGCCCGGTCTTTTACTTACATATCAATTCAGTCATTTGTTCCAGGTTCTCTTTGACTGTCACATAAATCATCATTCCATGACCCAAGCCCCCTTATTATTAGAAAAAGACAGCAAGCATTTTTTTAAACATTGTAAATGAATTCAGAAATCTGCCTGCTTTTGCAAGCACAGACAACAAGTAGCTGTGTGGGACATTATCCTGAAATTACTATTCCCACCATGCCTGGACCTGAGCCTAAACTCAATCTGTCCCAGGCTGACCTTTAAGTCAGGAATCTGCCTGCTTTTCTAAGCATAAACAATAAATTTAGCTGGACAGAATCTTGCCCTGCAATCATGACTACCCAAATCTCTTTATCTCCTTCCTTAATATCTTTATGACTAGCTGGCTCATAGTGCAACTGTCTTTGTTCTTTTATGTCTGAGAACCCCCTCATATAATTCATATGTTATCTTTGTATTTTGTATAGTTGAGAAATTGTATATTTTTAAACTCATGTTTTCAGTTCTTTCCCACAGCCTAAGGGCTGTCCTGAAGGTCACACAGTCTACCATTTTGCTGAGATGTTAGACACACCTTTGCCTTCTGGACTCATGATGTCTCTGACTATCATGGAGTCATTAACCTTGACAACAACCCTTAAGTAACTCTCAGGCCACTGTGATTCTTTTCAATTCCTTTCCTCTGTGTATTTGCCTAGATTTTTGTATTCAAAGCTTTATTAAAATTGTCTTAATTCATACAAGTGATAAACAGAGACTGATTAGCAACTTTAGGAGTGGGTAGTATAGTCCTCAAAGTTATTTACAGGAAGGTAGGGTTTGAACCAAGCTTCTAAGGAATGGTAGAAATGCAGAATAAATATACTCAAAACAGCAGAGGCAGGGAAATCCTGTGAGGTAAGGAAGGTCTTTCTTACTTTAGCACCTCCAGCAAACCATTTAACATTCCTAAGCATAAATGTTTTACCTGTGTGTTTGGGGGTCGGGAGAAATGACATTAATATTTCAGATCCATATACTTAATTGACAAAACTGTCAAATAATAAAATTATTAAGAATAGTATAAAAGTTGAAAACTGTTCTCAAATAGTTTAGGATAAAATGAACAAAGGAAAATAGTGTGATACTGCTGGCATGTAAGCAAACAACAATGGGGCCAATATTTCAAGATCCACATGCTTTTGAGTGTTTAGATATGTCAAGGAAGACCTGGATTAGTAACGAAGATAGCGTTGTTTTAGAATTAAGCATCAGTGGTGGGGAAATGTTTTAATATATTGGTGAAAATAAATATTTGGACTGGGAATATCTTATAATACTTTAAGAGTGAAGTAAGTTGTCTTTAGGACAATAGGAGAGATATTTTAAAAATTAGAAATATTATAAGGAAATGAATATAAATTCTCTGGTGATGAGTAATAGGGGTGAGAGTTTAAACTCAAGCATAACTATGAGCTTCTGATCCCACCCATTATTAAAGCAATCAACTGGTAAGTGGTAGTACAGAAATTGCTGCATTATTTTGTTTTAAGTTATTATGTATATGCTTGTGTGCATGTGTGTGTGTGTGTATAAGTGTGTATGTTGTGGTGTGGTGTGTATATGTGTGTGTACATGCATGTATATGCAGTGTGGGGTGGAGGTGGTAGGTTATGGTGTGTATGTGTGTGTGTGTGTCGTGTCTGTCTGTCTGTCTGTCAGTCTGTCTGTCTTGTAATATGCAGAGAGACAGCTTATCTTGTCAAAGACATTTATACCGAGCGTGAACGGTAACTGTTTCTGACTAGCTATAATTACATGTGCTTGGTAACAGGTGGAAAAAAATTAGAGCTTTGAGGATTAAAATGACAAATAAAATACAGGTTATATGCTTGCAATATCCAGACTTTACATTGTAATTTAATTTAAACATCAATAATGGAGGAAATAAGAGTTTTAATATTAAACAATCAAATTCAAACTATGAGAAGGGTATCTCAAATTCTTTGGAGTGTTTTACACAAATTGCAAATAAACCCAGAGGGCCAGGCTTGGCAAAGACCAGTACTCCCATTTTAGATAACCACAGTTTTCTTCCAACTGACATTTTTTCTTTATTTGACAATCATCCTCCTACAAAAATGTAGCCTTTGCATGGATTAAATCAGTGGGTCTCAACCTATGGGTTGTAACTCCTTTGGGGTCACATATCAAGTTATAATGCATATCAGATATTTACATCATGATTCATAACATCAAAATTACATTTATGAAGTTTCACCAAAATAATTTTATGGTTGGGGGGCCACAACATGAGGAACTGTGTTAAATGGCTGCAGCATTAGGGATGTTGAGAAGCTTTGCTCTAGACAAAGTGAAACTTTACAGCTTTTATAATTGGTAAACTGTAAAATAAAAATTTTATTTCTTAAACATCTATCTTATGAAATGAGACTTCAACTCAAATTTATAGTTACAAAAAAGATGAAAATAAGAAGAAAATTTTAATATATTTAATGAGCTAGAACATACTACTTTTAATAGAGTAAAACTACAATTTCTCTGAATTATGAAACTATATAATATATAATCTTGTTTTCATTATTTATCCATAACTCACTTTAAAGCAGTCTCCCAAGCCACATTAAACCACAAAGCCTTTATTGTTATGATGACTTTAAAGACAACTCAGCTAAAAATCAAAATTTCTGTTGTTAAGTCAAACCTTTATTCTCACATAAAACAGAAAACCCAGTATTTTAGGAAATCAAATACCACCTTCACTTCCCCAAGGGTCAAAAAGGCAGGCAAGTCTCTGTGCTACTAGCACAAGGAATTTTATAATTTAAAAAAATCTACTGAATGCCTTGTGAACTAATTGTATCTAGCATGTTTGAGTTTATGGTGCTAGGCATTGGGTTAAAATAAAGATGCAGTCTTTTAACTGCCACAACATCCATGCATATTCTTAAAATCTTTGATTTTGCAGATGAGGACAATTGTCTTACTGTTAAAAATCAACAGTTTTCAAATGATTGTATATAGGCATCCTATAAAAAGAGTTCAACATTTCTACTTTCCCAGCATTCCCTGTGTTATTCTTACAGCCATCAGGGTTATAGTAAGAATGGGCAGTAAAGTTCACGATAACCAGTGGCAAAGCTGGTATTTCATCATAGCTCCCGGCATGCTCTCAACTGTCATGCTACATGGGCTCCATCTACATCCACATGCCTGCATGCACAGGACCATATTTATGACATGTAATTTAAATCAGTTCTCTTCAGAAACAGCAGTCTCTTGTGTTACTTGTGTTTAAATTGCTTTGATGAAGGAGCATGCTATTAACACAAATGCAATAAATATCTACAGTGTTTTAGTGATGCCACTATAGACTTACTAGCAAAAACTAGATTCAGGGCATTGTAGAGGTATGGATAAAGTTTATGGATTGCCATTTGCCTGCCACCTGCCAAAACTGCAGCCCTGGGAAACTGCACGTGGCTTCTCCATAGTTTGCAATACAAGAAAATGAACCTCAAACAATATGCTGACCAAACAACTGGATGTTCAAATAACCTTCACTGGGAAGATGTACAGTGAGTAATAACACCAGTTTTAATGGTGTAAATAGCTCAACTTTGGTTTTCGAAGGTAAAATAAACTTTATAGAAGCAAAGGTTCATCCGTCAACCTCCTATCCTCTACTTACTATCCTCCTACTGAGATACACATTACAAACACGGTTCAGGTTTTCTTATTTTTTGTGAATATATCCCATATTTTGAGTTGGAAAGGACATTCAGTTTGTGGAGTCTTAAAGTTCCAAGTTCAGGAGACATGGTTGTAGCACCCCTGCTGGTATTAAAGTCTTGAAATGTGGCCGTTTTGATTTCCCTAGTGACACAGAAACATTTGCATTTATCAAATGTGCATTCTGAGGCTGAAGAAACTATCACCATATGGGCCATAGATCTGAACAGGAACAAGTTAACAACATTTTGAAGAGGGGAAAAGGAGGAAAAAAAAGAGGGATGGAGGTATGTGTCATAAAAAGTGAAGCAAAGTAACAGGAACTGAAATGTGACAGATGTTCCTTTCAGCTTGGTCCATGTCATATGGAAATTTTTGTTTGAAGAAAGAGTACTTGCTTCATCACACTTATCTCAGAAACAGACACATGATATGCACAAAGTCTAGGATATAGTCTACCCCTGATCTCCAACTCATATCAAGTCCCAAGTGCAAGTCATACACTCGGGATACCTTATCAGTCAAGCCACATGTAAGAGGAGAGATTGAAGATATGTCTGATATGATTTGTGGTAGGGAGGCTTTTACACTAAAATATATGCAGCAATATTTGGCTAGTATTGGACAGATTCCTCAAGCAAGGTTTGAGACTAAGCTTCTACTATCTATTTAAATATCTCTGGATTGCACTCTTGAAGCGGAGCAGAGTGTGCTCACAATGCTGCAAACCATAACTGCTGCGCATTCTCTTTCACAATCTGAACATACGGCTGCAATTCCATCTCAACATTAACACTGCACAGTGGAGTGGGACATTAGATTTTTTCCTACCTCAAGCCCCTCGCTAAGCGCATCCAGGTGGCTAATACCTAACCCTAACCCCCACCCCCTGCTTCTCAGAACAAGAGATATCTCAAATGAACAAAATATAAAAACAAAATGATAGTGCATTTGTTTTCCATTCATGCTAAATCAGTGTCTTAGCTAGGGTTCATATTGTTATGATGAAACAACATGACCAAAAGCAAGTTGGAAAAGAGACCATTTATTTGGTTTCTGCTTCCATATCCTAGTCTGTTACAAATGGAAGTCAGGGCAGGAACTCAAACAAGGTAGGAACCTGAAGGCAGAAATGATGGAGAGGCCGTGGAGGAGGTGTTTCCCAGTTATCCATGGCATTCTCAGCCTACTTCCTTGTAGGAGTTGGGGCCACCAGGCTAGAGTATCTCCATTAACAATAGACTGAGCTAGTTTCACATCAATAACTAAGAAAATACTCTACAAGCTTTCCTGTAAGCCTGATGTTATGAAGGCATTTTCTCAAGCAAGATTCTCCTCTCTCATGTTATTCTAGCCTGTGTCAGGCTGACATTAAACTAACCAGCACATTGACCCTTTGTCAACTTAACACTCAAACATGTCACTATAAAGTCATAAACTTTGCTTTCTTGTGCATCTCAAAGATCACAAATTAATCTCAACATTACATTATAAGCATTTCATAATATGAAAGTCTGATAGTATTTAAATTTTTAAACAATTAAAAGTTCAGTCTCTTAAAAATATTTATCTCTTTTAAAAGCCAATTTTTTTCTATTGCAGGTACCAATAACATAGAGGGGAAACAGTTAAATACTTTAATTCCAGAGGAAATAATGAGGTCACAGTCAAGATCAAATCAAAACCAAAGTTTAATTGTAAATAACTCTGTATCCAATGCCTGGAATGAGGGATGGAGAGGAAAACTGCTAAACTTGTACAATACCAGAGGCATGTAAAAAGAAGTGTATTTCAAGCACACTGTTTCACTGTGATCAGATAGATGAGTGCTACAGCTGGCACACTGAGCATCTTCTGCTACTGTTTTTTCACTGCCAGGGTCATAGCCCACCCTAGGCAAGACAGGGTCCAGCAAGTTCTCAGGGAATCTGTCCAATTCTGACTCCTGTTTTGAACCTTGGTTTTACTCAATACTCACCTCATCATTGCCTTACCTCTGGAGAGGAGATAGCTTCTTGTTAAAGGCAGAAGCTGGCTACTGGGTTATTATGTAAATTTCCGGTCACCTTTATCATCCTCCACAGTGCTCAGATCCTGCTCCTCTAGTGGCTATACATTCCCTTCTCCTCAAGCCTGGTTCTCTCCACATTTCTCCTCAGACATCGGGGACATGGCTATATCATTCATCTGTCCATCTGTCTACTAGTTTCCTGAAGGTCTAAAAGTTAAATTAACACTAGGCTTTGACATTTGTTGGGAATGACCTTGGGCAAGTTGGATTGTTCCTATCAAATGCAGTTTCTTCAGCTGTCGGGTGGGAAAGCTCAAGCATCTGATGGAACTTTTATGTGATAAACCAGGCACTGTATTCCCAGAAGGATTCAGCAACTAGACAGGTTTTCTTATTGCCCCTGCCACTTCTGCTGTAGTGCACTGCCAGTTTTTGCAAATATATATAGGTATATATTTTCAATTTTATTTTACAAGGGATTATAAATGTAAGTTGTGCATTCTCTGAAGTAGATTCAAAGTAGTCCTTTACCTTCTTTGGGTCACAGAACCTAGTGCTGGTAAGCTGGGACCCTGATTATTATTACTAATGATACTTTTATTGTCTCCTTCAATGTCCTGATGTCTTGAGGGAAAGGTGCTTATGTCTCTGTTTGTGAATTTTGGACCCATTTGAATGTGACAGCTAATTAACTATATTTGGCTTAAGATAAAAGTTTTATTTCTCTGAACGTATATCATTGTAGTAGGAGTTATTTAAAAGTTAAATGCTCTTTATGATTGCAAAGAGGTCTTGTATTACTGGAAGCAAACATAATTGCCTAAGACTGATGGGACCACAATAAATTTTACAAATTGCACTGTGATCAAAACATCATACATATATGACAAAGGTTTAAACATATGGCTGGGGGTCCATTTAAATTGACAAATTCAGAACATTCCGGAAAAAAATGTGGGGTATTCTGTTTTTATTTTTTTCTCAAAGACTAGGAGTAGCTTTGTGAAGTTACTTAGTTGACTGGTTTCAAGTGTATTTCTAGGTCACTTGAGTTTTAAGGTACTTGCTGACTCGTGTATATATATATTATTTAACTTATATTAGTTTGAAGTCATTTTATATAAAAAAAAAAATAGTTGACTTTTTCTGTTTGTAGGGGGAAAACCTTGATTTTTTTACTCTTCTTCTTCTTTCTTCTTCTTTTTTTTTTTTACTATTAACTATCTGAGTTGGGAATTGACTATGCCTGTAACTAAAGTTTTATAGGAATTTGACATCTCAGAACTCTGTAGGCACTTGCATGGATGGGTGCACACACACACACACACATACACACACACAAATTTAAAAATCTTAAAAACAATGTCAGCATATGAAGAAAGAATTGGGAGCATGTTATCCAGGAACTGGGTTATCACAAGCTTAAGTGTTTATTCCTTAAGCTGATGTGAGTTTGGAAACTGGGTGAATGTGCCAATTTCAAGCATACTCCATATACAGTGGGCAGTAAATGACAATCATTTCGCTGTTGAGAATTTCTCTGGAGGGTAGGAAAGAGAAATAGCCCCAGGCACCTGCTTTGATGGCAAGGCCAATCTTATTGGTCAGCTAGAGTAAAGAAGAGATACCAGTCCTTATATGTCCAATCAAGACAGGAGACTCAATGGAAGCCGACAGATAACAAAACAGTTTTGTGAAGACCCAAAGTTAAGGGATACGGGAGTGTGGAACTTTGGGAAATGGGCAATGGGAAAGAACAGAATGACCTTGCACATTAGCACACATGGGTGTGCACTGATCTTTCATTTTGAAAACTCCTTACAAGGAAGGCTAGTGGATGATGCTGTGGAGACTAACATGGTGAACACTGCTCTTTCTGTTCTACCAAGCCACTGTTTGCTAGCTCTCTGTGTAGTTATGGCTGTTGACTCATTCATCATTTTCCTTATTTGAATGGAATTTCACTGCATAGCTGAGCTGGGTGTCAGCCTCCTGAGTCCTGCAATTATAGATAGGCACCGCCACGCTTGGCTGTTCCTTCTTTCAGTGCCATGGATCTCAAGATTGCTCCTGATCACTCTGTATGCTGATCTCCGTCTGGGGTGTGCTTCTGGGAATCTACCATTGACAATGTCTTTTTCAGAATTACAGTCCTCTGTGATATGCTCACAGTGTTGAAATAAAAGATTCTTTAGTCTCTCCACAGACATCTGTTTATAGATACTAAGTTTCAGACTTACACTGTATCTCCACGGTATATATCAGTTATGGATCGTGGAACTTCATTTCAGCCAAAGAAATGAAGTTCATTTTTGCTGACATACTTCAGGTCCTCTGTGGATTAACTTCTGTACATACCAGATTTGTATTTTTGTTTTTCTCCAAGTGCTAGATTATAGCCTTAAATAACTGAAACGGGCAATGGTATAAGACCTAATAAATCTTAAGCATAAAGAGACACAGTAACAAATGCCACAGCTCAAGCAGCATTATACATATAATCTATTACATTGTAGGCAAATAAATTGCATGGCCACTGCAAGTAAATCTGGTAGGATGCTTTTATGCAAGCAGTCATAAAGGTGCCAGCAGGAAGAACTGTACATACTGAAATTGAATTTCATTGAGCCACTGATCCATCCATTTTTTACTCTTTGGAATATTGTTGATGTTGAAAGTTTGTCAGATAGCAACGTAAAATCACTGAAATCCAAAAATCCAGGGATCTCACTGGTCAACCTAAAATTAGATTGTTTTTCAGAATAAATCACAATATTGCTTTCTTACATGAATTGAAGTTAGTGCCAACTGTAGAGAAGAGCCAAAATTTTACTATTTGAGTGAGAGTCACTCTACTGCTCAATTTATTGTCAAATACAAAAACAGCAAACCAAATATACTGCCTCAGGAAAATCCAGCAGAAACAATATTGATAGAATTGATTTTATTAGTTAGCATCAAATAACAATATGTATAGATTGTCAGATAATACTGGTGCCTCAGTAAGATCATCACGTAGTTGGACAGGTCTGGTTTTGCAGAGGGGTGAGCGCCTTGCCTGCGATTTGACACATATGTGAGATCGGCATTTTTGTTGTTGTAATGGACTCCCTGTGGTAGAGAAGGAGTGCTCTTTGTGATCAGTTTACTTTGTAGGACAGGATGTTTGGGAAAAGGTGCTGCAGGATTAGCGTTACAGAGAAACATTTCCGGAATGCAGCTCTACACAGGTCTTGTGATTCAAGCAAATACTCACTCTCAGTGCCCCAGTGTTAAAGGGAGAGGTAGAGGCTGTGAAAGTGAAACATGTTCAGTGTAATGGTGATGTTTTCAACATCCATGGAGGTTAGGCAAACAGACAAACAAAACCAAAGCAACTGATGTTTTATAAAGTCAGCTCCATTTCTGTAGTTACCGGAACATATCCAGTTTTTTTTTTTTGTATTTAAAAATTTGAAAGACAAAGTCTTTGAGCACGTGCATCCTGTCTGGTGTCACCCTACTTCTCTGTACCTCAACTATAATAAACTTCTGTTCCATTGTTTCTGTGCTTCCTAGTCTCTTTATTCTTATCCAAATTTTATTCTTACTCCAAAAGTGTTTAACGTGCTAATAAAATGATCCTGTAAAATCACATTGCCAATGTCAGAACAGCCTCCATTTTAGCAAGTATTCAAGCAGGTTTTTTCAGATTTGCCTTTGAATTTCTGTACTGGTTGGTTTTGTGTGTAACTTGAAACAAGCTGGAGTTATCACTGAGAAAGGCGCCTCCCTTGAGGAAATACCTCATGAGATCCAGCTGTGAGGCATTTTCTCAATTAGTGATCACGAGAGAAGGGCCCAGCCCATTGTAGGTTGTGCCATCCCTGGGCTGGTTGTCCTGAGTTCTATAAGAAAGCAAGCTGAACAAGCCAGGTGAAGCAAGCAAGTAAGCAGCACCTCTCCATGGCTTCTGCCTCCCTAGTTTCTGCCCTGTGTGAGTTCCTGTTCTGACTTCCTTTGGTGATGAACAGCAATATGGAAGTGTAAGATGAATAAATTCTTCCCTCCCCTCCTAAAATCACTTAGGAAGAGTGTCTCAATGAGAGACTATCTACATAGGTGTATTATCTATCATCTGTATATTGTCTATCTATCTATCATCTCCATATTTTTACTCTAATCTCTACATTTCTCCATATCTATCTATACTTCTCTCCTTTCTCTCAACATAAACACACAACACACACACACATTTCTATCTGGTTGAAGCATCCTGAATACTATAGTCATCAGACTGTGCTGCATGTTTGGTCATTTGCATATGTAATATTCTTTTGAAGATGTACACCTTATACCAAGAAGAAATATTTCATTGAAGGCATTCCAAAATGATCAGAAACTCTGAGAGGAAAACAGTTTAATGATAAAAGTGCCCTAAGTGAAACAGAACAGTATGTTCTGTGGATGAGCATTGACAACAAATAGGAATGGAAGACTTCAAAAACTAGTGACCAAGATAAAGCAGATGTCGGAGAGAGGCATGGTAGGATCATTTACATTAATGATGTAATATAACTGGTTTTGTTTTCTTAACACTATTGAAATGGTACCAAAGGCCAGACTGTTACCCAGCACCTCCAGCTATACATGCATTCCAGAAATCTAGCTGACTATTTTGAGGTTCTACAGTCTAATACATATCATAATTTATAGCACTGGAAGCAAATACAGACAGCAATCATAATCCTCCTCCCAACTTGCCCTTAAGAGTAGATTTTGTAATGACCTGCTCATTTGTCTTATCTCCTCATAGCTATACCAAAGTGGCAGTATTGAAAGCAAATCCAAAAATTTTTTCTTTATTACATCATTATAAGTAATTCCATCAGTACTGTAGGTAGTTATGGAGTCTTATTATGAGGCTTGCATGGTGCTAAGTGTAGGGTTACAAGACATACAAGGTCAAGCGTGTTTCACTTTGTGATATTTACCAACTTAATAAACAAGTTTATTCATCTTCTCTCAGTCCATTAATACTTTGAAGGGATCACTGTTTCAGGTGCTGGTGTCTAATGGGTTGAAGGATTGATGGCAGGCACACATTGTTGATTATATAAGCAGGATGTTGGGGCAATGCTTCTTGACACTGGGCAAATGCTCAGGTCAGAAGCAACACTCAGAGGTGGCCATTTCAACCGTTTTCCTGCCCTTTCTATCTCTCTACCCCTCCTTTTCTATTCCCAAACCCATCATGTCTCGTGTGTATCATCTGAACTCTGACTAGTTCTCCATTCTGCTTCATGAATAACTTATTTTAATTGGTAAGTTCACCTGGAGGCTACATCTCCCAGATAATAGAAGATACATCAGTGAAGGCAGTTTTCCTGTGGAAGCTTTTGGCTGACCTAACATTTTACAATGCATATTTCCACCTGATTTCTGGGTCAGATCATTCCTTCTTATTGTACAAGCACTTTCTACTTTTGCTATAGCTAAAACTGTCAATATACGTGTTCTACACCCATTTTATCAAAACTGAGATTAATGGGTATCTTTACTTAAGAGATAACAGCATGTGTTACAGAATATACCTGTGTATCCAAGATAATGACCTTTATAGCTAGTAATTGTAGAGGTCAGAGTTCTCTTTTACTATGATGTACACAGTAACAAGTCTTGATTTCCTGCTTCTGTGTGAGACTATTTGGCTGATAGATGAAATCACCAGCTATGAGAAAAGAAAGAAAGCTGTATTTTGAATACTGACCATTGCCCAGTAACAATGGCCATGCTCCCTAGATATGCAGTCATGGTATTTCGCATCTGGGGAATGAACTGGCTGATAAGCTAAATTTAAACATTATTAATAAATTATAATAATCACTGTGAGTTTCATTTTTGCTTTACTTCCATGATTTTATCTTTTGTCCTATGTAGTCCTCTGATATTTTTCTTTATTTTTTTTAATCAGGTTTATCTATTGGTCAGCTTTGATGAGTCATTAAAGAAATAGTAAGTTGAAATCTGCCACTTTGCTTTAAACCTGCCACTTTGTTTAAAATGCATTACGTTTCTATTAGCTATAAGAATGCAGAAAAAATAGTTTTTCTAACAAGAATAGTTGTAGGAATGTCCTCTAGGGGGATCCATTTTATTGCTTTATAGCTATGAATTTAGCATTGCTCTGTATTCTTATTATATATTAGATTGTAGAAATTTTTACTGCCACAAAGAACAAAAGAAAGAAAGAAAGAAAGAAAAGAAAGAAAGAAAGAAAGAAAGAAAGAAAGAAGGAAAAAAAAAATAGAGAGAAAGGGAGGAAAGGAGGGAAGAAGGAGGGAGGGAGGGAGAGAGAGAGAAGAGAGAGAGAGAGAGAGAGAGAGAGAGAGAGAGAGAGAAAAGACACAAAGGCATGATGGAATTTTCAGCTTATCTAAAAAAATGCTTTTTAATATGTACAGTATACTTTCATGTAAACAAAACTGATTTTTTATGTATAAAATGCAAGAGACTTATCTTCTTCGTTGAATTTAACATGTTCACTGTTCACTACATTCAGTCATAACTGGTAAAATTGGTTTCCCACAATCAGGCCAACAATTTATGCTCAATTATCTGAGGAAGATTTTAACATGGTGACAAATTCTAAAGCACAGACATGTATATAAAACTGATTTCAATGAAAATGCAAATGACTGTTTCCTTCGTTGAATTTAACAGTTCAAAGGCATGTTCTACATTCGTCATAACTGATGCAAAATTGGTTTCCTCATCAGGACAATTAACTAATTATTTGGAGATTTTAACATGGTGATCAATTTAAAGCAACAGATAGTATTATAGTGCTGACATGATCTTATGTGTTTCCATCCTTAAAATGCATCCTGAAGGAGATGGTTCAGCCCTAAGGTAGAGACCCTTATACTTACTATGTTGTGTGACCACAACTCAGATATTTTGATACTTCTAAGTGAACTTGGTTGGTTATGAATTGTATACAAAATTTGTCAATGCTTCAGTATCTATATTTTCCACTATTGAAGTTGTCTTTTACCCAAGAATGTACAATTGTCACATAAAAACAGACATCCAATATTAACAACAGCAATACAAAGCTACTCACTTACGGTATGTATTTATAGAACTAGCATGAATTCTAGAAGCTGCTGATCATAAATCGTTCCAGATATTTGTTCTGCTTTTAACTCATAGATTTCAAATTGTGTTTTAAAAAAGACATGATGAATTATATATAAATCACAAAAAATTATAAAAAAGATAGTAATATAGAAGGTACAGCGTTAGAATTTAAGTATGAATGCATGTTAGACATGTGTTTGGACTTCTATAACACATTTGGTAGTACTATTTAGGAGATGAATGTAATTTATGTATTCAACAACATTATTTAACTAACAGGCACTAGAGAGAAGTAAGACACTGAACAGGTACACATACGGACGAAAACTGAAATAAATATTTAGAATTATACAGTTCTAAAATAAAGGTAGAATAAGAAATTTTTTGTTGATTTTTGTGTTGTTTCTGTTTAATTTAATAGGTTCTGGTTTCAAGAACTTTCTAGCTCTTACAGGCCCATGACATAAATGAAAGCTTTCATATTTAACACATAAATTTAGTTGGTGTAGGTAAACATGTGACATAATTACAAATAAAATAAATAATGTCAATAACTGAGCTTATTTACGGAAGTTTGTTAATTATGGTATGGTAATCAAACTTAGTCCAAGAACTTACACTCTCTTAAACACTGAGACATCTTTTAAGTTCCAAATTACAAAGTACCTTCTTGTCATATATTATAGATAGATAAGACTAGCCCTAAGCCAGTGGTTCTCATGATTGGGTGCATGTTACAACCACCTAAGGAGTGTTGCAAACTGGGTAATATCTACATACAACAAGCTTCTGCCCTAAGCCTTCTGACTTGGTTACTCTGAAGTAGAGCCAGAGCTTCAGCAAATTTTTCAAACTTTTCTAGTCTCTCAATGGTCACCGAAGTTTGACCCACCTCTTTTGTCTATACTATATTTACTTTTGTCAATATCAATTAAGAAAATAGGTTGTAAAATAATTAAATCTCAACTAATGGTGTCTAAATACTACAGAAAATTATCCTGAATTAAAAACACTGAACTTTTTAAGCTTTTAAGCATACACAAATACACTCACACAGGCACAGATGCAGATATGCGCACACACACACACACACACACACACAAACAAACAAAACAATTAAAGTTATATATTAAGGGTGAATTTTTAAAATTATGAATGCATAGGTGTCAAATGATTTGTGTTTTGGTTGTTTAATGTTTTCTTTTTGTAAGTTAGTTTTTAAATCTTCATTTACTTCAAGTTGTATTAAAAGTAACCATGAATTTCTAACATTTATGATAATTAAGAAAATAATGCTAAAATTTGGTATGTTTTTTTTTTCTTTTTCCTAAATTTTGCATGTCTTGCTCTTTCTAATTCTAATGGATTCTCTTGATGAATGTTATTGAAGTCCTAAAATAAATTTAGGCAATTTTATCTTCCAAGAAGATTTGGGTGTATTTATTAGTATATAGAATATAAGTAGTCTGGAGCTCAGAATACCATGGTTTGATTCAAACTTTAGTCAATTATCCTGACAAAAATTAGGTTTTGATATTTAGTAGAAAAAAATAATGTGAGGAAAAGGAGAGAGCAAAATAAAACAAGTGCTTGTATAGAGAAACAGAGCCAATGATACATACATCTTTAGATATTTGTTCACATGACTGTAGAAGTTGGTAAATTCAGCAGAGCAGTCTGCAAACTAGAAATTCAGAAAGGCAGTTGTGTATTTCCAGAGTTGTATAGTTCTAGTTGAAGAGCTGATTCACCAGTATCTCAGGGCATGAGCCAATGGAAATCCCACTCCAGAAAGCACACTTGCTCTCCCTCTGGCTTTTTATTATATTTGATCCCTTGATAATCTGCATGACAGCCACTGAAGACACAGGCTGAGTGCTCCTCTAAGGCATTCCACAGGGCAGAACAGCAGTTTTCAAGCTTGTTTGCCCTAGTGACTCTATTTTATAAAACAGCTATTAGCTGCATCTTTAGTGCAGAAGCTAAGGCAGAATGACTGTACATCTTGCTATGCAACCAAATGCCCAATATCCATTCAGCTCAAACCATCATCACTGACTGATAAGTGACTTAAACAGATAAAGCATTATCAACTAGAAGTTGCCAAGTTAAGAAAGAACTACTTAGAATATGGGGATATAGAAACTGTAACAAAGAAACCAAACTTATACATATTTGTCCAAGGACTGAGGGCATCCCCCATGTGTATTCTATTTTTTTTTAAAGGATATGGCAGCACATATGCACCAATCGGCAGGGCATCTGGTACAGGAGTCAATGAACACACTACCTACTGATCCTCAGTCCTCGGACTCTGGGTCTGGATCCAGCTCTGTGACTTGGAACAGCCAAGGGATGTGACTTAGTTAACATCTAACTAGCTGCACTGTCTGTCTTTATACTTGTATCAGTTTTCTGCTCTAGCCGTCATTGAGGCTCTGTTGCTTCTTTAAATCCTAGTATCCATTATCTTGCTCATGTATTCTGGGTCAATAACCTGTAATCCAGTGGTTGAGCTGGCTATGGTGTCATATAACTATAATACCAGCATTAGAGTAGGCTGAGGATGAGAACCAAGAGTTCATTGTCATACATAGAAGACAGTCTCACTTCAGACACCCTTTACAATCCCTCTGTCTTCTCTTCTGAAATGTTGTAAGAATCTTAGTTATAGGACCTGTGAAGTGTAAACTTAAAGGTTCTTTGAAAAGTCAGTTGGATGCTCTTTTGATGGGGCACACACGTTTCATTAAAGTGGCACAGGTGTGAAAAGCCTAAGGCAGACTCGTGAAGGAACTTTTCAATGAAAAGACACAGGAGAGAGGATATTCTGCTAAAGCAAGCACATGAAAAGACACATGATAAGAATTCTTTGCTAACAATATGCACATATTGGTCTGACTTACATTGTATAGTTGAGCTGCATTTGTTGGGACTCCATAGAGAGAAACATATCCAAAAACTTCGAGTACTGTGGTGCATTTTCTTGACACTTCTGCAGACTTGTGCTGATTTGGATGCACCTGCTGAGTGCACAAAAAAAGACGTGTGCTAAGGCAAAACCTGTGCTGAGGCAAGACACATGGAAGACATGTGATGTTTGAAGGGTATAAAAAGGATATAACAAAGCTATGTTATAGATGTGTCATAGTATATGACCATGACATACTATGGCAATTTTCTCCATTTTGTCTAGTTGTGGATTTCTGTGATGATCTGTTGCAAAAGTGTATTACAGAAGAGCTACAGGCAATCCATGGCTGCTAAGAGAGAAAAATCAATATTCCAGGATAAGCACTTTGATAGGTTATAGAATCCAAACTACTGTCGTTAAATACATAACAAAGAACACGCAGGACAGAAGTTGTGTTTCAAAAACACTGCATGGATTCAGAAGGTTGTGTTTATATGCACATGTTGATATAAACATTTATGTATGTGAGAATTATAATTTCAAAATTTGAAAGGCAGAATAGAGAAGTTTCAAGGGGAGAGGGTGGGGTAAAAATGACAGAAATACAACATTCATGTATAAAATTCTCAAAAATATGTAAAACAAAATTTTTAAAGAGCTCATGTCAAGGTTAACTTGTGTTACAAAGGAGGCTTTTTGAAAACCTGTACCCCAAAACAAACTGAAATATGCTTTGATTGCCACTAATAACTCTAATTTACCAGGCAATGTCCTAGTACTGGATGAACCCAAACTAATGAATAGCCATAATGAAAGAATGTCTTCTAAAGTTTTGTTTATTTTGTGTGCGTATGAGAAAGGTGGAGTAAGTGCACCGTGAATGTTGGGAGCACAGAAGAGAACAATAGATAGTCTCTATCATGCCTCATCTATTTCTTTGAGACAAGGTCTTATCCTGACACAAGACTCGTGTTTTCTCAGCTATTATGAAAGTCAGCAAGGATCAACATCCTGGCTCTGACTGCCTTACAGCTGGAGTTACTATCAAGCAGTAGATATCTGGCTTAAGGTGATATGTTCTGTGAAAACATATACACTAGAAAGAATTTCATAAAGTGCAGGATACAATAAAAACCCTAAAGTATTTGGTAAAAAGAAATGTTCAAGTGAACCCTTCATGAGACTTTTAGTACCTATTACTTTTTAAATATACCACAACCTATATTGGAGACTCTCTGTGCAAAATTTATATTCTTACCTCAGGTCTTCAGTGCTATTTCATGATATAAAAGATTCCTGGTATTTTATGTTTTTAAAATTGTTTTGCTAACCTTTATGAGACTTTCGGAGGTATTTGTTCATCATACAAGACCTTGGGGATCACAGCTTGGGCCAAGGACCCAGGCGCAGCATTTATTATCAACTTTGAATTTAAACAGTTTGCAAACTATACTTTAAAACTAAAACATAGCCACAGGATAAGCTGGTAAGAGGCAAAAGAAATAAACATATATCAAAGATGGGATTTAAAAAATGCAAACCACATGAAGGCTGGACGTCGTGGGGGGATACAAGGGTGGGGAGGTGAGGTGCAGGGGGGTAGGTGGGGTACACCCTCATAGAAGCAGGAGGAGGGGGGTTGGGATAGGGAGTTCCTGGGGCGGGAAATGGGGTAAGGGGAGAACATCTGAAATGTAAATAAAATATCCAATAAAAAAAAATGCAAACCAAATCAAGGTGTTTTGGTAATAGCTTAAATTTATATGATCTTTTAGCAGGTGTGAAAACATATGAAATGAAAAATATTGTAAGTTCAACTATTATAAATGAATAAGAGGCTGTAGCTATAAATGTGGAAGGCAGTGGGATTGTAAGAACATTTTTAGGAGTCACCAAAAGTATAGACATTCTTATGAAATGGACAGATTTATAAACCATTATCAAAGGCTCTCACTGATCTCTAGCAAATAAAAACTCGAGTGTATTATCAGACAAAAATAATTTCTTTTTAAAAAGAGTTATTTATTTATTTTATGTATGTAAGTACACTCTCACTGTCTTCAGACACACCGGAAGAGGACATCAGTTCTCATTACAGATGGTTGTGAGCCACCATGCAGTTGCTGGGAATTAAACTCAGAACCTCTGGAAGAGCAGTCAGTGCTCTTAAAGCTGAGCCATCCCTCCAGCTGAAAATTTCTTAACATACATTTTCTCAGTGTGCAGAGTAATTGTGTCTTATATGATTCCCTGAAAGAGCATATTTTCCTATTCATCCTTCTATACTGTTATATCTTTGGTTTTGATGCTTTTGCTTCCTGCATCTTCTTCCTCCAGTTCCCTATTACTATAGGTAAAGCCTTTGATTTCTTCTCATGTATTTTAAATGTATAACTTATAAAAGCAAGTGTTTTTCTTTTCTGTTTTAGAATTTTTCAAATAAATAATCTGTGATCCGTTCAGACTGGTGCTCCTTTGTAAGCATCACAGATTGTGCATGCAACCTGTGTACATTCTCCTGTGGACTTTCCACCACTTATGGTGGTTTCAGATATGGTGTACATTGCACATTAATGCAAAGTTTCTTATTGTGAATTGCTTAGGAAATGGCGACAGGGTGTCTGCAGTATTCACTAGTGCTCATGTCTTGTGGAAAAAAAAAGTATTGTGAGCATTTGTTTTAATCCACACATATTGGGCTTCCTGATACCAGAGGACTGGATTTATACTTTCTCAGAAAAACATAATAAGTTGGTCTTACTGCCCTGACCACTTCATACTTTGGAACAAAAGAGTAAGTTCTATGAATTAAGTTTCATTCTTTTTGAAATACTGACATACAAATTTAATGGTTTATTACTTCATCATAATCAAGAAACTAATTGATGGCCTTTTAAAATCCAAACTTGCCTTATGCATTACCAAATTAAAAATATAACATTTGACTTTGTTTTCTTGAGCACTTATTGAACTTCACCATTGGCTATATATGACCCACTGAAATTTTCCATAGTGATAATTTTTGCATATTATCCTTTCATTTGTGGCTAAGTCTGGAAGCATATATAAAGCTTTCATCTAAATGTTCCTTCATTCTTGTTCCACCTATATAGCCAACAATATAAAGAAATGAAATCTGATTAAAAGTTGGATTTCAAGTATTTGTTTCCTGGCAGGAACAAGGGACTATTGGGCATATTTTACATATCAAAGCATACCTGGCCTCCAGGTTCTCCCAGCATCCTCAGTCTCTACCTGGCATACCTGCCCATAATTTGCAGCCCAGGACACTTCTTCCAGAGGCTATTCCCTATACAATCAAGACATTTTGGTTTTTCTTCTCCTCTGTGTAGACACCCTCCTGAAACCTCCACCAAACTTCCCTGGCTCAGCCCTTGGGGGCCAGTGAACTGTCCCTATGGGAGAGCAGCTTCCAAATAAACCTGACTTTAATATAATCTGATCTGACATGAACTGATGGTGGCAGAGAAATAACGTATCAGTAAGACTTTTAAACGCCTCTGAAAATAGTGTCAGAGTGTTTGTTTCAAAATACTAATAAATCTTTACAAATACTATAATAATTTCCTTGTACTTCTTTTTATTTTTAATTATTTTTATTTTTCAATTATTCACTTTATATCCTGCTCACTGCCCCCCTTCTGGACACATACACACACAATCCTTCCCCCACCTCTTCTTCCCTTCTCCTCTGAGCCTGTTGGGGGGGGGCTTAGTAGCCTCCCTACTTTTGAATTTCAAGTCTCTGCTAGACTAGGAGCCTCCTCTCCTTTTAAGACTTACGATTATCTTCAGTTGATCTGTAAATTTCTGCAAAGATATTTTTTGGCAAAAGAAAAAAATCATGTTTTAATCAATTTAAATTTTAATATGACTGTTCTTAATTCCTAATGGCTTCCATGTTTTTCTATTTATTTCATTTAGCATTTTTAAAATAAAAAAACCATTTAAGTTATTAGGCCTACAGTCCTGTCATCAGTAAGTTCAGAGGTGAGGTTCTGCACATTTTTGTTTTGATGCTGAGGTACTCAGCTCTTGAACTGTACTCACCATCAATAAAAAGTGTGTGCCAGGAAACCACTGAGGAAACGTCTATGAAGGGATCTAAATGACTTAGTAGGAGAAGTCACCTCTTTACTTTCTCTCTTTTTTACATGTCCTATGTTTGCAGCATGACTCTTTTTTAATATGGCAGCACCAGCTGGATTCAGTGTATTAATGATTTTCTTGCTGCTGTGATAGAACTCCCTGACCAAGGCTACTTATAAAGAAAGTAATTTAATTGAGTTGACAGTTATAGAAGAAATCACAGAATAGGAATCACCTTTCCAAAAGGAGGAATTAGCATAGAATGGGAAACTAGTGGGCCAAGCTAGCAGGGCAAACTCTGAATCCTATAGCTCCATGTCTGATTTCAAAGGGCTTGTGTAGATGGCTTTTTCCTCCCAGCTTTGTGGCTGCAACACACTTCTTTCTCTTGGCCTGGTTCTACTCCATGTGTCAACTCTCCTTGGCAGATATCCCATGTCATATCTCCTTATCATCTAGCGGTCTTCAGTTCAACCCAGTTTTCACTTTAACAACTTCATGGAAGAGTTTGTGTAAGGACTTTCATGGGGGTATCTCCCTACCTCAACGGCATTCCTTAAGTGGCGAAGAATTCACAACACCTTTACTCATGTAATGTTCATGATACTGTAATGGTTCATGATTCGCCAAAGAATGATATCTCAAACTCAAACAGTATGTAAAGCAAAGAGTGTTTTCATCCAGAAATCCAGCATGCTGGGGTCTCCCATTTCGAAGACAGAAGAAACACCCAAATGAGCTTGCATACCTGACTTAAAGCACATTGGAGATTTTCAGGGTAGATGACCTTTGTTAATCTGTCCATCTTTATGGACATTCCCCATATGGAAATGGAAGCTTGCTGGGGAGGTCTGGGAACTGTTTACTGAGGAAGTAGCTGAGGGAAGTCTGGAAATTGCTGCTGGCTCATTGTCCTTACTTCAGGCCAGGTGGCTGGGACATTCTGTCCCAGGTGACTGGGTATGAAGGCTGGAGCCTGAGGTTTCTTTTCTTTAGTAATTGACTTGCCTGGGCTTGGCTGGACTTGCCCAGTTTTAGTCTGTCATGGAATCAGCCTAGCTTTCTCAATACTAAAGGCAGAACCATATGAACAATGTTACATGTTCATCTGCCTCCTGAAAATGGAGTCTGGTCCCTTTAATCATATTTACATCAGCTTTCCTTTATTGTTGATTTTGGAGAAAGATAATTCCTTAGCCCTTGTTTATTTATTTGTTTCACAAGTAGAAAGCTTAGCTAAGTGGGGTCTTGCCCTGAGGGCATCCCTACTTTTATTCCATTTCTAACCAAGCTTCTTCTTGGTTATTTGGGCTAGCCTTTAACAGCTGAGCCATCTCTCCAGGCCATCAAGCTTCTTCTTAATCTCCTTATCTCTTTCAGCACAACCCTGGGCTTCAAGCTTACATTTCCTACTACCTCTCTCTTTTTTTTTTCTTTTTAATTTTCTTTGCTCCACTTTCTCTTTTTCACTGTATGCCTGCATAAGATTACTAACAAGCATACAACAGGGTCAATATTGTATCATGAAATCTCTTCCACTAAAGAAATTAGACCTTTTTTTTTTTCTTTTTAATTTAGTTCAGGACAAATTCTTAGGATAAAGACAGAAAAGAGCTATATTCTTTACTAAAGTGCTATGAGGATGGACTCTAGCCAAGTGAGATGGACCTTCACAGTTTGAATGGCTCTTAGTACTACTATCCTTCACATTCTAATAGGGTAGTCCATTAATCTCTGCTGGTAGCATTCATCCACTAATCTAGTACAAAGTTCCAAAGTCTTCCACTTTCCTCCAAACAACAGCATGGTCAGGCCTGTCATAAGAGTCTACTTTCTTTTATCAACTACTGTATTAATTACTTTTCCTATTGCTGGAATTAAACACCATAACCAACGCAACTTATAAAAGAAATTGTTTGATTAGACTCTATTACAGCATATAACAAGTGTCACTAGATACAATGAGTGTCCCCTTCTCATTCAAATATCAAGTATGCCTCAAACCTCAAAGAACAAACCCCTGGGTCCATGATAACATGGCTCTTTTCATTTGATGCTGAAACATGCCATAGAGTGAATGGGTCCCTTCATGTGTCCTGTTTCTTGACAGTTACTCCAGCTCATTATCTAGAGTCAGAGTGTTCATTTAAAGCAAGCTTCTTCTTTGCTGCAGTGTAACAAAACTGTAGCTCCAAGGCTCCTCCTTCTGGCAGCAAGAGGAAGCTGTATTGCTTACAGTAAGCCAGCAGCTGGACCTTCATATTTAAATCACTGACTTCCCCTGGGGAAACTGAATATCTCATCTGATGAGCACTTGAGAGTAGGAAGAAGGTCCAACTACCTTTGGCAAATAGGTTCTATATATGTTTATCTTGTTCCGGTACATACTTTTCATCTTAAGTTTTAGGAAATCTCAGAGAGTGCTTAAACCATGAAATACTCCAAAAATAACTGTATAAATAACTTGGTTTTAAAAGCTACAGATTGTGATCATTTGGAAACTATGATGTTCTTCAAATATAAAATGAAACACCATGAGGAGTTACTGCTGTCAACCATGAACAATCCCGTAGCCTTATGCTTCTGTTAAGGAAATGACAGATAGAGTTCTGTAGTGTGTTACCATAGCCATCAACTTTGAAACTTAGCTTCCTTTCCAGAAAATAGAGTTTTCGATTTTAAAAAGTTGTGTAGGAAGCGGTTCTCCCCGCC
This sequence comes from Mastomys natalensis, assembly GCA_021653895.1. Taxonomy (NCBI): domain Eukaryota; kingdom Metazoa; phylum Chordata; class Mammalia; order Rodentia; family Muridae; genus Mastomys; species Mastomys natalensis. The sequence goes on from JAJTUV010000572.1 coordinate 660,003, forward strand.
GTCAGGATGACGGTTGGCATGTAGCCAGCTAGCTTGAGTAGGCACTGTGGCTGTGGCTCATTGTAGAGAGAAGGTTCGTGCTTCCAGGTGTGGCTACTCGATTAGCCCACCTCGCAACACAGGAACAGCCCATTAACAGTGACAGCATGGCAGCTGCTGATGGGATTAAGGCAATGTATATAAAGGCAGCTGGGGCGGTAGCTGGGAGGATTGGAAGGAGGATTGAAGGAGAAAAGGAGGGCATTCAAGGGGCTGGAGGAAGAAGAAGGTAGAAGCAAGCGTGCTGTAACAAGGAACCTGAATAAAGCTGCTTGAAGAAGAACACGGTTGTCGCTTGCCTTTTATTCGGCGGGATGGAGCAGAGGGCATGTTGGATTAATTATATTTTATAAAATAAACATTACCGTTACTTGGAAGTCATTTTGAATTGTTAGGTCCAAAAGCGCTGTGCAGAGACTACCATTCATGTATGCAATAGGCAAGAGTGTTTTTATTTCCCAGAAGCAAGAAGCCTGCATGCAGGTGTTGGTCACTTACAAAAATGGCAATCCCAGACAATTGGTTTACAAGTCTTTTATAGGAAACTAGGTGAATTTTAGCAAAGGTTAGGTAATCTAAAACTTTATTGGCAGGTGCTAGGAACGTTTCATGGGTTGGTTTCTGATTTGCTGCTATGTTAGTTTCACTATGTTTTCTGAGACCTTGAGGAAACCCCAGGAACTGTTTGAGTTCTGGGCTTATCCTCCTTTTGTCAAAGCCATCAGTGATTAGCAGCCCATTGTCTTCCTGGGAAGGCCGGTCTGGTCTGCTTCCCCGGGAAACTGAAACTTTTCCATTCCCAAGGATTTTATTTTTAATTTTTAGAGGAACTCTCAGAATTACAATGAGTACAGATCTAAGTAAACGAAATGTCACAACATTTCTCAGTGCAATACAGCCAATGTAAATATTGTTTCCAAAATATACTACAAATTAAACACAGTAAAATATCTTTAGTTTTCAATGGACCATTGGTGTATCATAGTGTGAGTTGATGGACATGAGTGGTATGTACCAAATAGAAAGACACTTGGTGGGAAGTGTGTTGTTTCAATGATGCAAATCAATAGAACTAGAAAGGTTCCCTGTGGGAAACATGGCATTTTAGATCCCAGGTGTGAAGAATCAGGCTATGTGACCTTTGGAAGGCCATTTCTCCTTTTCAGCCTCAATTCTCATATTTTTCAAAAAGTATGAGACTTAAAATTATTGTTAAAAATTATTCAAGAAAATGAAAGAAGTACACTCATATAACACAGCAACATACATTAGAAAAACCAGTACTTGCCTAAAAGATGAAGAAAGAAGACATTAAGCGAATGACATGTAAGGAGAGGAAGATCAAGAGAGGAAGTTCAACAGAGTACAGAGGTAGATGATATAAGCTATCTCATATCATAATCTTTTCCAAATTTTCATTTTTATTCAGTTTTAAATTTTTATTTCAATTTTATATGTTGAGGACTTGAAGCCTAAATTCCTATCCATGGTAGTGCATATTAATATAAGCTCATGGTTATCTTGCTGTACAATGTATAAAAATTAAAAAATAAACATTTATAAAATTGCTAATATACTTAGAGATTTATGTATGAAATTTACTCAGAGTAATGTGTGATATACACATTCCACTGGTACTGAGGTGAATAAAATTTCAAATAAAATGCTGGACTTGATGTGATAAATGGCATATTATTGAAAAATATCTTATGAGATAGATTTAAAATTAAATTAATAATCAAAAATTCAAATCACCCTGGCTAAAATAAATTGGGAAAACTGAATATGCTACTTTCTCTGATTCATCTGCTGTTAAAGTTGATTTATTCATTCACATTTGTAATTGATATTAAATTTCCTGAAACTTTTTAAAATTCAGCTTATATAATACTGTTCTTAGCTGTTTGAGCTAAGCATGAAGTGACAATGTGAAAACAAAATCTATTTCTATCTACTTTGAAAATTCTAGGAAAACGGCCAACAGATTACATAAATTAAAACCCACATCAGCACTGTATACTAAGCAGATGGCTTTACATGTTAATGTGTTATTTGATGCTCTATCCCTGTTGACCAGAGGGAAGATAAAAATTTCTATAAGGTCACAAAGACCTTCTGTTCACACTCTTTCCCTCTTTCTTGATGTCATTATGTCAACTGCTGATGAGAATTTAGACTGTGCACAAAACATTGTATTGTATCTTTATTTCTTAAAAATATATAAAATATACTTGGGCAGAAACATTTCTTGATAGATATTCTGATGAAAATATCAGCCTTTCCATAAGACTGAGAATAAAAAATAAACAAGCCCCCCACTGTTTTATAAGACTTTTAAACATTCTATAATTTAAAATGAGAAAGCAGATTACTCCCTTGAAAAAATATGAACTCAAGAAACTGATAAATATTTTAGGAAAATATTTTAGAAAATACATGATTTCACAAAATCTAGTTATTTGATCTGTATTTCTGAATCTAGATATGCTGAGATTGGTGAGTATCTCTGAAAACAAAGAAGAGAGAGAACAATATCATTAGGCTGATAATCAGCTTATGTAATATTTTTCAGTTGATTAATTCAGAAATGTTCCCCCTACAGAAAAAGGCATACTTCTGAGAAATTAGAATATACATTTACTAACCTAAAGTGTTGGTAAAAACTCTTGTCACAGAAAGGCCCAATGTCCAAATTAAAGTGGGAAGCTCATTTAGTCAAATGATGGGCAGTTTCAGGATTCAAAGTTTTCTTTAGACTTGTTGGTAAGATGACACAAAGAAGAAACACCTTCCTCAGAAATCTGATTCTTAGACGTCGTAATCCAATAATATGTCCTGAAAAATGTATTGATCATGCTGAAGTAAGAATTGTACTATATATATATACATATATACATACATACATATATACATACATATATGTATGATGAAAGGCTGTTGAACACTGTAAGCAGAACTTAATGGGCCTTCCTATAAGGATCTTGGGGAAAAAAAGTAGTGAAGCTCAAGAAATTTCACAGAGGAACACTATTAGCTGCTGTGCTAGAGACCATTCCTAAGATATTTTGACAAACACTGTAGCTTCTTTCTGCTCTAGTCTTAAGAATTTGCCTTAGGAAAACTTTAAAAGTAATCAATTAATTTCTTTGCTAGAGGAGATTTTAAGACAGCCTAATATTGACTTTGCCACAGAGTTATTAGTAATCACTGTCTTCACGTCTACAGTGAAAAAGAACAAATGGGCCAAAAATAAATACAAACATACAATTTGAAGAGAAAAGGAACAGTTGAAAACTTAAGGCTGTAGCCAAGGATTGTGCTGAAAGCAAAATTAAGGGGAAGCCTGGTCTACAATGGAATAAAAGGAAGAGCACCCGCAGGGAAAGACTCCACCTAGCTAAGGTTCCAAATAGGAAAGAGAATAGGTCTAAAGAATTTTTTTGCTCCTCAGAAGAAACAAAAAACCAAATGTTCTGTAAATGGGTAACAACAAGACCAAGTTCCATCCCAAGTAGACAGTAGAACTTGGCTGTTGTCAACTTACAGTGTTAGGTTTAGTGTCATGGAGGATACAAGGTTAAAAGGGTTCATGAAATCATCCTCTGTTTTCAGAAAGCTGCTAAGGCCAGGAATATGACCTGAGAGATTCTTCAGTGTAGGAAATCAGTGAAAGTGAAGCCTCTATTAACTATGAGATATCAAGAGGTTGAAGACGCCAAATCTGTGGTCTATTTACCAATTGGTGAAATCAACTGGAAGTAGAACTGAGAAACAGGCAAGAAAAAATGCAGGAGAGGCAGAATCATCTAAGCCCTTTAATAGCAGACAAAGATACAGGATTTGGAATTTGTCCCATTAAGCTGTGGTAATGCCTTGGTATTTCTTTACAAATCTCCCAATCCTTCCTGTTTCCAGGCTATTTCTCATGTTCATATTTTCTTACCATTTTCAACATTTGTTCAACTAATTAACCCAGTATTTGTATTGTGATAACACAGTATATATATATATATATATTTTGTATTCCTTCTCAAGAGAGAAGTAGGACTTATTTATTCACAGTGACTTTTAATTACTTATTCTGTGGAAATTTTGAAAAATTGGCAGGCAAAAATTGTGCATGATTATGATTTACAATATGAACTAAGGAAACTTCTTGTCTAAACACTTCAACATGTCCTCAAATTCATAACTACATCTCTTATACATTACCTTTAGTCTATTTACTGTCTTTTCCTTCTTAAACCTTTTCATTTTGCCCATTGGTTTTAGCTAAAATTCTGGATAGATTCCTATGAATTGTTATCAAATAAGAATTCCTATATCCAATTGTACTTAATTATACCATATGCTTGTTGAATTAGATTTTCTAAAATACACATGTATACACATATGCAGAAGTACTATTGGATAACTTTGTATATTTTGTTGCATGCTGGTTAGGTTTTATTTTGTTTCTTCCAAACATTTTTTCAAACTTATATTTGGTTCCCTTAAGCAATGTAAACATGGTTGTATTATTGGTAGTTTTTCAATTCTAATTTCTGATTTCTATTCTGGCCTCTGTCTTGCTGACTAATCTTAGGGTTCTTGTTCATAGTATTGTCTTCCAGGCAGGTTCTATAAATTTTGATTATTATTTATGCATTTAGTGGATGAAATTATTTATTCAAAATTTTAAAAGCATAATTAGTCCAAAGACTTGTACTCGATTCTATTGAATGTTTCTAGATAAGTTTAGACTAAGTTCATGTCTTGCTTTTCTAATAGACGAGAAATTTAAGTATGGCATGTAAGCTTTTTATAGTGCTTTTTTTTTTTTTTTTTACTTTTGATCCTTGTTATTAAGGTGAGATTAATATAAAAATTGAACATCTTTGATGTGTATAACTAAATGATTTGGAGAAAAGTCATGTAGTTGTTAAGCCACAGCCACTGAAATGGTGTCAAATACCTTTCACAGCTTCCTTTTCACACTACCGTCATCACCATCATTTGCCATCATTATCACCATCATCATCATCACCACCACCACCATCATCATTGCCATTATCACCACCATCATCACCATCACCAACACCACCATCATCATCATTGTCATTATCACCACCATCATCACCAGCACCACCACCACTGCACACCTGTTAGTTGGTGATAATGCATCCATCATAAGTTTAAAAAGAATGGTCTGCCTATAAGAACATGAGACATAAGCTTAATCTTCCTGTATACAAATTAGTCTTTCTGGCTTCAAATTCCAGAAGATTTTCTACTGAACTTTCATATAAAAATGTATCACACACCACAGGAGTTGCTAATGTTTCCTGAGACATGAGGGTATGAAGTGTTCTTTGAGTTTTAAACTGAAGAATACAGACACCTAGAATAGAAAAAGCAGAAAGGATTGGTTTCCCTGTCCTATGGAATGAGCTGTCCTTATAGTCAAGTTAGATAAGACCAGAAATTTAGAGTTTTGGTGTGATTTCAATATTAAAAGATTCAGCGCTTAGTTCCCTCAGCCCTTTATCTCTGTAGAAATTATAATGATGGAAGCAAATTAATGGTAAAAAGGACAACTTTCTACTCAGTAGACTTCAGTTGAGCAGTTCAGAAAGGTCTGCAAACCCTGCCAGGAATCCTTCCTGAGCTAAGGAGGGCTGTAAGGAAGATGTGCTTGTGGAAACATGACACCTGGATCTGACTCATCAACATAGCTTAGTGAACTCCATGACCTCGTTACCAGAAAGAAATTTCTGGTGTTAAGGTTCATTTTAGGGAACCTATATGTCAAATTTTCTAACAGTATATTAAAAATTATTCTAATTTTAAAATATTAAAATTTCAGTTCAAGATTCTACTTTTCTTGAATGATAACTTATCGAAGAACTTCTGTTCCAATTCTTAAACACTGGTAATATTTTCAATTTTTATTTCTATTTGCAGCATTATTTGATTTGTAAATTGTAAAACAATACAATAATATATAATGTATGTAGTCGGTATATGCTTTTTAAAATAATTCCATTTATTGTTATATCATTTGTCATATAATTTCATTTAATATAACTTTTGTCTTCATCCGCATTTGGTAATTTAGTTTCCAACATTAAATGACTTGTTTTATGTAGCCATGCAATAAAAGTTAAATAAGAGGATCAGTAAGTGTTGAGGAAATTTGTCATTATTTTATATTTGAGGACATAATATTCATAATATATTTAATTACATTAGCATTATAGATAGTATAATTTAGATAAAAAATAACAATAAGGACAATTTAGTATATATTTCAATTTATAGGCACCTCAAGGAGAAAAAAGAGACAGATATAACCTAACCTATGACCTAATATCATTCCTTAGTTAACATTTATATTTAATTTTAATGACAAAATTTATCTGGCTTTGATCACTGTCTCATTGGTGCTCAAATGCATTTGAGATATATATCTTATATTATCTATTCATAAGGTATTCTTTCCTCTTATATTTTATTATCTGATATAAATGACTTATTAATTTCTTCTAGGGTATAACCCTTCAATATGCAAATAAAAGACCAGGTACAGCCTGATTTCCTTTAACCAAAGTCTCTAGCTTTGCAACCTTCAGATTTATTGGACAACTGCACCCTCTTCTAAAAAAGGTACCGAAAAATATAAATAAAAAATAGTATTTAGATGAGTGAGAACACTGGCCTTATATTGTACTCACCCTTTGACTGTTTTGGACACTTGTCACCTGCTACCTTGGGAAACAGGACATTTCATGTGCAACCCTTCCTATCAAGCTAGAGAAGCAGGTCGTTGGGCTTTATCTTTCTTCTCTATCTCTTCATTTTCTTTGATAACTAGAAACTTTCCCTTCACTTTTGAAAACTCAGGAATACCCCTATTTAGCATCTGTGTCTATGGTTTTTTTTAAAATTTCTTTTTCCTGGTTTCTGTAAATTGAGAATATAGAATAAATTTTCTTTAATGTTAAATTTCCATCTAAATTTTACTATTAAGAAAGCTTAAGTCATTAACTATATAATGAAGAATATGCCCCAAATATAAAACAATGACCAAAATTTCTCAAGGTTGTTACTGATCTTCTTATTTTAATAATTCATTTTTAGCTTAAAATATACTATTGATTCAATTTAATTTTTTTGGCAGGAGAGGTAGGAATGACAACACATTCATTTACTTCACTGTTATTCCTGTTGAACATATGGTATTTTAATATAATTGAGACAAAATAACATAGTTCTCCAGGCAAATGCTAAATATATAAATTTTTCTGGTGACAGTTTTTTAATGAAGGCACTATTCTAAAAACCTGATCATAGAAAAGTGGAAACATTTTGGCAAATGGAGTGACAATTAGGTATGACTAGCCAACTGCAATATTACTGTAAGCTTCTTAGGCATCAGAAAAAGAATTATAAAAAGTGCACACCTAGAGTAGAGATTTCGGACAAATGATGAGCTACTTGAGACCTTTTTCTCACAAATTATCATTATATTAAGCAGTTAAGAATTATCAATTACTCACTGTCTTTTTAATAGTGACCAAAGGACATCCAAGAGATATGCAAGCATTTATTCAATAAAATCTGTACAATAAAAAAATAAAACCCAAGTAACCAACCAAACAAACAAGCAAAAAACACAAACAAAAAGATCAGTAAAACCCGAGGAACCTGGCCTTGGAGAGGGACAAAGCTAGACAGAATTCTTGTCTGTCTAGAGGAAAGAGTCCTTCAAATTGCTTTTATAAAATGGCTTTGGCAACTCCTACAGTTTAGTGGATAGAAGAAGCATTTGCAGTTGTTTCTGCAACCTGAGAGATATTTTCCATTTTCTACATGTCATTGGTTGCTTACATTAAATGGATAGACAGCAAAATAGTGATATCACATGGGACTTCATATAGAACAACAGCACGGAGTCATTGGCCAAGAGCAGTACATGCTTTGCAATGCGGCACTATGTTAATGGGCTTATCCAAGTGATGACTTCCAACATCCCACTTTCTAGCAAAGCTGTCCAAGATGGACTTTATGATCAGTATTTACTAGGAGATCCTGTCCATGATTCCATAAAATTCACATTGGGTAGTGGTAATCAGATGATACCATCAAACTACACATAGAAGACAGATGCTCCACTGTTCTGGTTTCACATGGAAGGTCCAGGGGGATTAGAGTTCAGAACTCTTTCCTCACTGCTTCCCTTTATAACCTCAGGGTTTAAATGAGATCATCTTACCCAATTTCAGTCAGCCTAAGCTATGTGATAATTGAATTTCCAAAGAATTGGGAAACAAGAGTAAAGGAAGCAATGCAAAAATATAATTGCACAAATGCTGAATGCTAACAGCTGTTACCCTATCAGTAGAGGAAGACAGCCAGAGCTGGAGGAGAACAAGAAAGGAGAATAGATGGAAAGCCTAGTTAAGTCAATGATTTCTAGTGGTTAGAAATACAACACACACATTCGAGTTTTCTGAGAAATACAATTGTGAAAATACACTCACTGATTAGTATAACCATGTCACTAAATAAATAAACAAAAAGCTGAGATTCTAGTATGGCAATACCTCTTTGGCCCTACACAATGGAACACCAGAGTAACAATTGCTGCCTACATGTTAGGGTCTCTTGATAAGGAGGCTCTCCCAGACTCTAATCATGTGTCTTCTGTGCTGAGATGGCCATTAAGTTTTGGGTGATGAAAGCAACTCTAATAATTTAGTACTGCTACTAAGGAATTCTGCTACAGAATAGAGTCAACTATGGACTCACTGACATATTTCCCTCCTAGGAGAGCTTCCTTTCCACTCAGTGATTTACTTGATGCCACTATGCTGAGATCAGCATCTTTTAGGTGCAAGCCCTGAGGATAGTTGGGGCTCTCTTCAGGGATCAGAAAGGGGACTTCTTTTCCTTTACATACTGTATGGCTGCTATTGTACATGATCATAATGGGTTCCACTGAAAGGGTGCAAGGATCTTTAACCAGGGCATTGCTAATAAAGAGTATGGATAAAGAATAGGAGCTGGAGAGACGGCTTAGCAGTTAAGAGCACTGACTGCTCTTCCAGAGGTCCTGAGTTCAATTCCCAGCAACCACATGGTGGCTCACAACCATCTGTAATGAGGATCTTATGCCCTCTTCTGGTGTGTCTGAAGACAATGACAGTGTATCCACATACTTGAAATAAATAAATAAATAAATAAATAAATAAATAAATAAATAAAGGATAGGAACCTGAGAATCAACGTTAGGTAATCATTGATCTTTGTTTTGTTGTTTTATCTGTACACCTCTTACATCTAGACTGGATGATAGGAACAGTAAGTTTTTGTCCACTTCAAACTCCATACTTTCCTCATAGACTGTATATCACTGATAGATACAGTAAATTATATATATATATATCTTAGAATACATGCATTTGCTGTAGTCAATCACTTGAACTTTATCTCTTAGTTTCCTCATAGTGCACACTGAATGTTGCAAGTGTGTAAGCATCTGCTTTATTTTGCTTTACTGTTACTAAGATAGAATTACCATGATCAAAAACAGCTTATAGATGAAAGCTTTTGTTTTGTCTACAATTCAGTGGGGCAGCATGACAGCAAGCAAGAGGCATGGAAACAGGAGCAGGACGCTAATAAATCACACCACTATGCACACACAGGTAGCAGAGAGGGTGAACTGGGATTGGGGTAAGGCTGTAAACACTCAAAGCCCTCTTCTAGTGGTACACCTCCTCCAGCACAGGAGGAGACAAGTATTCAGATACATGAGCCCATGGAAATATTTCTCACTGAAACCACAAAACCATCTTGATAATTTTGATATGATACTTTTCTTGGAATACTATGTGTCAAGATTGTTTATGATTTACAATCAGATTAGAAATAAGTATGCTCACCGTTTAGGCTCAGAAAGAATGGAATTTGAAATATGACTTTTATATGTAATGATTACTTAGTCTTAAAAAAAAATCAGGTCTGTTGTCCATTTGTCAAGTAGGAATTATAGCACCTATACGAATCTAGTGCTGGAAACAGTAACTGCGGAACTAAATGTAAATTCTTGTCACAGTAACTAGTTAAAAAACAATAGAATCCATAAAAAGCAGGAATCATTATGTCGATCCCTGGGCATTATGTTTTATGAATATGTTTTTGTAGTGAAATAGCATCAAAATGAAAGAGATAAAAACAGAAAGGGAAATAAATAATATTTCTAATTCTGTACTGTGGTTAGAAAGTGAAGTATAATTTTCTGAGCACCAACTGTGCACAAGGAGTTTTGGTGTAGATACTTAAATCTTAGCAATGATCATGAAGAAATTACTATTGTTCTCATAAAACACAAAAGAACAATTTTAGGTGTCCACTGTTAAGATGTCACATGATAACACTAAAAATAATACTAAAGGAAAGATCTGTAATATTATTACAAATGAAATCTAATTACAGCTCTTATAATTTTTCAGAAGATGTATTTTCATTAATTAAATGAACAGAATGCCTGTAGAGGTCTCCTTGACAACCAGTTGACTCAGGAAAGCCTAGTGCTTTTTTTTCTTTTGGTAATTGTATAGTGTGTATGTGTGTGTGTGTGTGTGTGTGTGTGTGTGTGTGTGTGTGTGTGTGTGTGTGTTTAGAAGTACCATATTATTAATGTTATTAATGTCATTCTTCCAGCCCACAAATTACATGTTTTTTTTAAGAAACTGGGCTAAAATATAATTTTCCATTCCAGTACATTTTTTGTAATAAGAACAAAGTAAGAGGTAAAAAGACAGCAGGCAAGAATAAATTCATTTATGCACTTTTGGTTTGCAAGCTTGACAAAGATTTAATTTATTATCTCTAAAGATAAATTACATAAAAACAAAAATTCTGAAGTATTACTTAGTAAAAGGCTTGAAACTATTTTGAACTTCAAGAAAATTGATCATAGTATGTCAGAAATAAATTTAAGAAATAGATGTTGCAGTGATTGTAAGAACCAGTCTTTTGGCTTACTCTGTTGGTTTATGGCTGTCCTTCTTTCTTATATCCTACAGTAAAAAGCATTTCTCTAGAGTTTCATAAAAATTCTTCTGACCCACCAATGGATTATATCCAAGGAGATAGCTCTGTATTCTGTTCATCAAAAGTTTTATGAAAAATTCATACAAGTTTTTCAAACAGAGCCAATATCTAAAGAAATCTTGTATTTCTATTAGCATTCTGTTTTTAAAAGGTTAAGTTTTAATATTTTCTGAAATTATACAGCTGAAACAAAACATGGTAATATTGAAATATTAGCAAACATTATCTCTGTAGTAGTTTGAAAGAGAAATGTCCATAGCCTCAGTCTTACATACACTTATGATTCCCAATTAGTGGTGAAATTTTGGGAAGATTAGGAGGTGTGGCCTTGCTGGTGGAAGCATGTCAGTGGGCTTGGCTTTGAAACCATGTTATAAAAACAAGCCAAAACAACCTTTCCCCTTAACTCTTTTTCTTATACAATTAGGTTATGATTATAAGAAAGTGAATAATATTTTTTTCAGAATACACACCCCATAACACAGTAGTTTCAGTTCCTTCAGGATAAACTGGAAATTGTTGTTTGAAAATTTCTTCCTCATGATATTATGGCTTCCTCCAGAGCAATGTGAAGAATTATCTGGAGCCAGAAGAAATCACATTCTGTTTCCTCGATAATGAGCCTGGCCTACATCTAATCAGAATGTTCTATACCCAAGTTTCATAGCTATTGAGGACCAAGATCCTCTTGAGCCACTTGCTTTCTGTGTTACTTCTGTACAAAAAGATATATAGCCTTAACCCAAGCTCACCAACAACCTTCCTCTTTACTGAGGGATGACACTCTTTTATACTTACATTTTAGCTGCTCTGAGTTTCTGTAAGTCAATCTCTCTCAGCTAGAAGGGTAAGTCTCTGTGGTCCTGCATGAAAATATGGCTGTCAATGCTACATTCCTTCACTGAAGTGTTATAGAAACCTGTGCCTAAAGACTACTGGGTATTGCATCATTTGGAGCATACCCTACTAGAAACAAAGAAGACTCTAGGCAATGATTCTGATTCCTCTTTTCCTTTTTAATTTGTTGATACTTTATTCACACCATCCAAGTAACTCGAAATCTACCATTTTAGTATTGGTCCTGATTTCATAATTCTGAGGTAATAATAATTATATTCAAATAACCACAAAATTCTAAAATGTAAAATTTGCTCCTCCCTTTAAGATTCTTAATTTCTTACTTTTTCCAGTCCTTATTGCTGTCTAGATTGCTTCTTTCAACTATAGAGATGCTCAAAATATAACTTGTATTAAACATGAAATAAGCAAAAAACTTAGATTATAACTCTAGTTCATTGGTTTAGCCAGACAAGGCTGTAATAACATTCACCTCCAAATAACAACAGTCTTACAAATAAAGAGGTGATTTCTAGACCATGTTAGCAATGGGTTGTTATGGATAGTCAACAAATAGGAAACGTATGGTCTCATACAGAATCCAAAACAGGTTAGAGAAGCCATTCCTTCTCAGGATGCACATAATATAGCAATAATTAACAACAAAGTAACAAACAGAAACTCATAAATATCCTTGAGATCTAAGATCTGCTTTGACGTAGCATCTGCCACATCTGATCAGATTCAATGCCACTCACCAGAGCAAGGGTGGTTGAGGCTTAGAATTTAGGAATGTCTTGGGTACCATGTGGCAGTCATTAGGCTTATGCTTCTCTCATTGGGAGGAAGAAAAAAATGTTTGGAGCAGTAATGAGCTTGACTAGAATCATTTTGTATGATTTTCATATTTATTAATACAAGACTAAGCAATTATATTCAAAAGGTGCCATTCTGTTTATTTACAGAAAGTCCATATAAGTTTAACAGGGGCATAGCTACACCATTGTAGCCTTAAGGTCTCCTGCTGTGATTAATTGCCACAAATTAACAGGAGAGACACAGGTATTGGACATGTGGGTGAGAGCCTCCATGGGTAAAACTAAATGCTTATATATGGGATAAATGGAGAAACAAAACAAGAGAGAAGTCAGTCACAATGCAGCAAGAAGGCAGATTGGGAGTTCTAATCACACACACTTCTCTTTGACTCTCCTGCTTCCCTGTCTCTCTAGTGGATAAAAATTTCTTTCTTCACAGTATGGAGATGACACCTTTCATATGAAGTTTTATATCCTGCTGTCAGGAAATAGGATGTCAGAGAACCCTGTTGTACTTGTTATTTATCCAAAGACCTGAGCTTGCACATATATAATCCTGCTTCTAGGAAAGCATATGCTAGGGTGGCAGTCTCTACCACTCATTACATGAAAAGGGAAAAGACCCTTTTAAATTCAGTGATTATGCTCATTAAACTTTATTGGATGAGGAAAGGTTTATCTGTCCTTTCAAAGAAAAAATATTAAAATCACTATAATTGTATCAAGTAAACAAAAAAAAAAAACATCATTTATGAACTGATGGTGAGGGGTCAGTAGATGAACATCATTTAAAGAGAATCTGGGTAATAAAGTTAATAAATCAAAATACTATAAAACAAAAATAATTCTCAATTGTCTTAGTTGCTTCCTACTTTCTTCAGAAAATAGCTATATGCTTCCTGGATGGTTCAAGTTTAAGAACACTTGTATGAAGACTGTTTTCATGTGTATATTCATTATTAGTACTGGCATGATGATATGAACTCAGTGTGCTAAAATTTCAATGTCCTAGTTTCTGTTACAGGCGTCATTTGTAACATTTCCCGAGAATAGTGTGGTACATACAGCTCAATTGTTTGAGCATTTTAAAGTTTGTAAAGATCAGTACCCAGGCTACAAGGTGCCTAAGCCAAAAGACACAAAAATGGACCATCAGAGCATAATATTCAAGCATGATTACTCTGATATAGTCAAGGATATCATGCGACAGTACTAATTCATGTACATCTACCTATCTAGTGCCCTAGAAAGCCATTGGCAATACTGACTCATGACAGCCAATCCCTGATAGACCACCCCTTGCAGGAGCTGAATAGGAAACCTGGATACAATCTTGAAGTTTTATGTTAAGAAGAAAGCCCTGCCTGGTATATCCACAGAACCCCATAGACACCCCTACTCATAATTGTTGCTTTCTTCCTTCATTTTCTAGTAGCCTTCCCCTGCTATGCAACATTGAATGGGCTTGTTCACATGGGGGTTCCTGAACCCCTTCAGATATTCCTATCATCTCATAGGGTTTACCACTAACCCCAATGGTCCACCTTTTTACATTTAGGGTCTATGTCTCATTTCCTAGGGTCTAATCACAAGCTATAGATACCTACTCTCCACCATTAGCACACACCTACCTCCAAGATCCAGTAGTCTGCTCACTTTCTCTGGTTGTACACATCCAAGAGCCAGGCTTCACAATCAATTTGATGCACTAGGAATTACACAGCCACACTCCTCCCAGGGGACACCTCTGGGATTTGCGGCTAGCCTCTGGAAGTCCATTCTTAAAATCCCAGGATGCACCCAGCTTCCAGCCTTTCCTGTTGAGGCCTTGCACTACTCCAAAGATTCCTAAGAACATTTCTGTCCTTCCCCAAGAAACCTCTCTAGCACTACCAGTTCTTTACCATTCTTTCCCAAGGGCAATGCTTACAAGTTTTTATATTTTGTTCTTTTCTGAATTCACTGAGCATCCTCCTATCTGAAAGAAAAACTTCTCAGAGAGACATTTACAAAGGTAAACAGAGACTACTACAGCTGTGACCAAAGGGGTACAGTAAAGACTCCAGAGTGTTGGATATGGTAGACTAGCCACTGAGAAAAATCATAGGCAGAGAATGGAACTGGCAAAAGAGAAAGGGTTTGCATGTTACAGGCTCAGAACTGGAGGGATAAAAGTATATAATCCATGAGTCCATCAGTAGTCCTAGTTGCAGACACAGAGCTGCAGAATTTGGTATTTGCTCTGTCTGTTTTGAGGTCTTATTTTTGGTCTGATCATTTCCTGATGCCTCCATTCCTCATTATTGGATTGAGAATGTTACTTTCTCTCTACTGTATATTGGAATGATTTAATTTGTTTATAACTTTCCAGGATAAAACAATAAAGAGGTTGCCTATGGTCTAAAAGGAAGCTTTGGACTTTTGAGCATTGTTGGACTGTTAAATACTATGGGGACTTTTAGAGAATGACTCAGTGTAGTTTACGTTTTGAGATGGCCATAATCCTATAGTGACAAGGAATAGAAGAGTGTGGTATAAAGTGATGTGTTTGGGTGTCAAGATGACAAGAGATGGCATTGTGATGGTTAATGTTTATTGTTAACTTGACAGAGTCCAGAATCACCTAGGAGATAAGTCTGTGGACATGTCTGTAAAAGAAATTACAGATTGACTTAGTTCCATTTGGAAGACTCACCCTAGTAATAAGTGTCACTATTTATTAAATTGGAGTTCTGTACTAACTGAAAAGGAAAACTTGAGATGAGCACTAGTATTCATCTCTGATTCCTGTCTATAGATACACTGTTACCAGCTGCTTCAATGCCCCACCATCATGCTTTTCCAACTGAATAGACTCTTGCCTTAAACTGTAAGACAAAAGAAACCATTTCTTCTTTAAGTTGCTTTTTTCAAGTATTTATATTTAATATAAAATAGTATTTATATTTAATATATCTAGTTTCCTACTTGGAGATTTAACATATTTGATATTAAAATAACAAAATTCAATATTTAATTTTAGTGACATTTTCTGAAGTCATGAATCTGTGATTTTCTTAATTTCTAATTAATCTCTTGAGATGAAGACAGTGTATCTTAAGGATCTTTTTTTAATCCATGAATGATAAAATTTGATTGTAATATTAGTAATCCACAAGCTGGTTTTTGTAGTGGGTTTTATCTAATGCTGCTTATATTATGTTAATTTGGGTCCCCTAAATTGTTTGCCCAGAATCCTCACATCTACATGTAAGACACTGAGGGACCCTGCCTCCAGTAGGTTCTGATTAGTAAATAAAGTTGCTAGCAGCCAATGTCTGGTCAAAGCAGGCAGAAGTGGGACTTTTAGAATTCTCAGGCTAGGTACCCAGGGAGAAAGAGAAGGGAGAAAAACAGAGGAAATGTCATCCTAGGAAGCTGTGAGACAGAGAGCATAACCACTATGTAGGAGCCAGAGGAGAGCAGCCCCATGAGGGCTGCCCAGCTGAGACCACGGCAGCAAAGATGGAATATAGGATTTAGTAAGTAATAATTTGGGACTATGGGAGGGAGGTGGGTTAGCCACATGGAGGTTAGGAAGTGGCCCAGCCATTGCGCTGTTTTAGGCATATGAAAATGCAATGCTGTGTTTATCTTTCATTTGGGAACCTAAAACACTGGGGTGGGTAGTGAGGAACACATTGCTGCTGGAATTTCAAAAAGAAAATAAAACAAAAAATCTCAAGTAAAAATAAATCTTGAAAACAACAACAAAAACCAAATGAATAAAAAAGAATAACAAAACTAGAAAAAAAATCCAGTAAGAAAAAAAAAAAAAAAGGCAAGCTAAACCAAAGCAACAACAAAAACCCCTCTAAGTTTAACTGTGCTGAAATCTGTAAATCACCTTAAATTATGTATAGTCTCTATTTTAAGGTCTCCTTTTGTAATTCTTGACAGTGTAACCTTTAATGACATATGTACTATATACAATGTTCTATACATATATGTGAAAATACTCATTACATCGATCTAGCCTATGCTAATATTGGGAATAATAAAAATCACAATATGCATCCACTGCCAACAATAAACATGAGGGCTGAAGTGATGGCTAGAACAGGCAGGAGTGCTTGCCGTATTTGCATTGAACTGGAGTTACTTTTTTCAGCACCCTTGTGAAAACTTGTGCACGTAAAGACCTATGACTGAAGCACGTAAAGCACCTATAACTTGGAGGTGACTGGGTGGGGGATCACTGGGGCTTGTTGCTTAACTGTCTAGTTTTAGTTTCATGGAGAGACTCTTGTTCAAGTGTTTAAAAGGGAGGATGATAGAGCAAGAGAGCCTGTCAACTCCTCTGACTGCTGCATGCATGTATGTTGCACATAGAGTGTACATATATACCCATATACCCATATATATTTAGGTACCATATACATAATACACACACACACACACACACACACACACACAATTCCAATTAGAAAAGCTTGTAAAGTTATTGCTTTATACTAGAATATTTCCAGTAAAAGAATCCAGTACTATTGTTGAAATTTTTGCATGTTTGAATCTTTTTAGAATACTTTTTCTTATTAAATAAAACTTCATTAATCCACTTTTTCTCCTATTCAAACTCCTGCCTTTTATTTCCCATCACATGCAATGAAGAATTTAAGTACATGGAAAGGTAATTAACGAAAGTTGTCTAAAAAGCAGTTCAGTATAGAATTATCACCAACTAAGATATCATCAAATTGGAAAATTAGTAACTTCTAAGAAACAGCTTTTGCTGATTTGCATGCAAATATGATTGGCTTAATTTATTTAATTATAAAACTCTTCAAACATTTTCATTATCCTTCTGTGAAGAGATTTTAATTATACAACATGCTTTAACACTTACTACCTTGGTGCTGCTTTGCAAGATAAAACAGGCATTTCCCCACCCCCACCCCCAGGCAGAACTATGAGTTTTGTTTACCTTACAAGCACGTCAATGGTTTCTTGGGTGTCATCTATCTGTCTGAGTATCTATCATTCATCTATATGTAATCTTTCACCTATATTTCTGTTTGCTTCATTTTAGTTCTATCTATACTCCTACTTTCTGAAGTCTTTGACTTGCTTTATCATTCTCTTGCTTTTCTTTATAGTTCAAGATGCTACCTCAACATTATGTGGTTAATTTTCATATATTGCTAAGTTTATAAAATTGAACTATACTTACTGTCTTAATCAGTGTTTTATTTCTGTGAAGAGACACCATGATGAGGACAACTCTTATAAAGGAAAGCCTTATTTAATTGGAGCTGGCTTACAATTCCAAAGCTTTAGTTTATTGTCATCGTAGCAGGGAACATGGCAGCACATAGTGCTAAACATGCTAAAGCATGAGATATAATGCTAGAGAGGTGGATGATGGTTCTACATCTGCATTCACAGGGGGGAGAGAGAGAGAGAGAGAGAGAGAAGAGAGAGAGAGAGAGAGAGAGAGAGAGAGAGAGAGAGAGAGAACTGAGACTCTGGGCCTGGCTTGGGCTTCTAAAACCCCAAAGCTCACCCCCAGTGACATAATTCCTACTCCAACAAGGACACAAACACTGTCATGCCCTATTGACCAAGCATTGACATCCCTGAGCCTATGGGAACCATTCTCATTCAAACGTCAACACTTACTATTCTAAGAGGTTTCATTCACTCAACGTTGTGCTTTCAATGGATGAAGTACTTATGGAAGCTATACTGCCTTTTGCTAGCTCAATATTAATGCTACTATATCTCATTTACCTTTTGTCTTGTCAATGGAGGGCTGGATTATTTCAAGAGTTTATCTAAGATGATGGTATCTGGAACATCATTCTGCTTTTCTTCAAATATCATGACTACAGAAGGTCTAAAATAGTCACAATTTTAAGTATCTTGAATAACAAAATTTAGACACTATCTTACTGAGTAAAAGGACTCACACTGCGAACATGAGGACTTTATTTCTAATCCCCAATACCCATTAAAAGTCAGTCAGGGCTGCTTATGTCTTTAACCACAACAATGGTCAGACAATAAGGGTGGATCACAGAGCACTCTGGCTATTAGCCTAGATGAAATGATGAGCTTCTAGTTCAGTGACAAATTCTTCTTGAGGGAGCAAGGTAGAGTAAAGGGAGAAGAACCCAACATCTTGTTCTGGTTTTTTAATACATGCTCATAGACATATACTCTCATACAAACACCAGTGACCCCCCAACTCCTTCCCCACACATACTCATGTACATTCACCATATACACTGAGAGAATGAATAAATAAATATGTAAATAAATAAATAAATAAATAAATAAATAAATAAATTCACTTTTTATTGCCTATGGATCATAATATAGAACTCACATCTCCTCCAGCACCATGTTTTCTTGTGTGCTGCCATGCTTTCTACCATGATGTTATTGGTTAAACCTCTGAACTGTAAGCCAGCCCCAATTAATTGCATGATTATATTTTGATGATTATACAATACTTATTCCTTTAGAAATTGTGTTGGACTGCATTATTATTTTTATATCCTCAGCACACATTCTTTTCCTACTATGTGTGCTATAGGCATCCCCCACCATGATTTGCATCTCTTTTTCTTGTTTTTATAATATTCTTCTTTTAAATAGAAGTTCTTGATTTTGGTCCAGTTAAATTTGCATCTTGTTTGAGATTTTGTTATGCAAACTTTACTTTCTATCTTTGTCTCTCTCATGGGCATATTTTAGGAGCATTTTATTTTCTATTTCACACAATTCCAATTGTCCACTTGGGAAATCCTGAAGTCTCACATTCTCCTAGATTCTGAGTCTTTCCTGCTGCCTGCCATTTGGTGTGGGGCAGGGATTCAAGGGCAGTGGATTGCTGCATCTTCTGGCTTCCACTGAAGCTTTGTTCTTCAATCAAGTATTCTCATTGGCTTTACAATTTAGCAGCATTAATTGTGCTTTATCACATTTTCATCAATGGGAGTCCTTAATTTACTTTTTCTTATCAAAACTAACTTGTTTAAATAGTCATAGACATAGAAGACTGTCAAATACCATTTGTAATCCTATTTCTTTTTTGGCTAGAGTTGCTGCCAAAGCTGCATCTTAGTTGCTCCTTACAGTAGAAGGCATGCATGGTCTTGGTGTCATTGATGCTTATTTCAAGCACAGTAGCTAAGTTTTTTTTTTTTTTTTTTTAGTAGCTAAGTTTAAGGAACACTTGCCTAATAATGGACCACCACTTCACCTGATCTTATCACCTGATGTGACTCTGTGCACACAGTGAAGCAAGGGTTCTATTAAGAGTGGTGTGAGGCCAGCTTGAATTTTGTCTGAGTGGTAAATAATCAATAACTGCCTGTCTTGGATTTTATTGCTGTGAAGAGACACCAAGACCATGATAACTCTTGAAAGAAAGACAATTATTTGGAGCTGGCTTACAGTTCAGAGGTCTAGTCCATTGTTATCATGGTGGAAAGCATGACAACATGCAGGCAGACATGGTGCTGGAGAAGGAGCTGAGAGTTGTATACTGTGATTCATAGGCAGCAGAAAGTGAACTGTGAGACCTCAGAATCCACCCCAACAGTGACACAGTTCCCCCACCAAGGCCACACCTACTCCAACAAAGCCATACCTCCTAATAGTGTCATTCTTTATGCACCTTTGAGGCCATTTTTATTCAAACCACCACAATGTCATTGTCAGCAATGTAGTTGGTAAGAAATCCAGGAAGAGGAATAAGCCTAAAGATCCATAAGCAAATTGAATAAAATCATGCTAAGCATGAAAACATTTGAATTGTGAAGATAAAAGACCACGAGTTAGTAATTGCTTCAATAATAAGCATAAAAATACATTCACAGGGAAGAAAGGGTAAAAATTACCAGAAGGAATGTACATTTCTTAACTTCTGCTCCATGCTTCACTGGAACATAAGCCAGGGCTTGGCAGTAACACCAAGTACTTGAGGGTGGAGTGGTGAAAAGCATCTTTTGTCAAAACCCAGTCTTTTTATTTCTGATGTGTCAATGATAGATATTTTGATATATTACAATTTATATAAAACATTTAAAAAATATATAATATATTATATATTAAAATATATATATGTCTGAAAATCATTTTATGACATTATGAGACATGCTAACAAGTTTGTAGTTTCTGGTGAAAGTCTGTGTTTGCCTTCCCATTCCTGAACCATCTCACTGTGAAGTAACAGGAGAAAGGTTGCCTCCCTGCAGTCTACAATTTGTCTGAATTTCTACTTTTGAACAAACAGGGCTAGGAAGTTCATTTCCAACTACTTATGCCAAATGGTGCTTTGTCCTTGGAACCAGCACTGCCTCTGTTTTGATCATATCCTGTTACTTGGATCTAAGCAAAGGGGAGATTCTAGTCTAAAGAGCTCAGCTTACCCATCAGCTTCATTTTTTCTTGACAAGTCCTATACTTTAAAAGCTATGAATCTCATACAAGCCTGTCCAAAACAGACTGAAAATGTGCCTGTTTCCTGTGTTTCTGTAGCATACTTTCTTGTAGCTGAGATGGTGCAAGTAAAATTGTTTGGAAGCAAGTGCCCAGAATCTGTATCTTTGTTTCACCGGGAGGGAAAGGAGTTGTTTTTGTAAGAGAAAACTGCCTCTTCTTTTTTGGGATTTGGTTGGAATAATGGCTGCAGTAATAATTTTAAAATTTAGCATATTTGGTGTGCAGACCCCAATCACATGGTCTTCGTTGGGGCTGAGATTTGTTGCTGGTGTGAGACAGCTTCTTCAGAATACTTTAACTAGAGAGATTGATTAGAGTCTGTGTGGCTTCACCATCCATTGGGCAGAGAAACAAATACTCCTTGAATCCAGATGAAGGTCATTTATAAAGGGATGTTCAAGATAATTTTTTGGTAAATTAACCTCTCAAATTCCGGATTCATACCTAGGGCTGGGAAGCGTGTTGCTTCCTCTAAGTAGGGTTTCCCTTTTCAGTAAAATAGATTGTGGGGAAGATGTATATGTTTTCAGCAACTAGGAAATGCAGATAGAAGTCTAAATGATTTAAGTATCGGAGGATACAAGATTTTATGGACCATGGTGCAACCATTGCTATTTTGTTTGAGGGCATAGAAATCATATCACCTATGGCTGATTTTAGGCCTTTAGTGTATATGCAGGGCTGCTCTTGACATCTCTTCCCTTCTCTAAGTATAGAAGGGCCTTCGTGATTCTATTCTTGTGAAGGCGGGAATAGAGGCCTGACCTCCAATAATTGAAGGGGACCTTGTAATGGCTCCGGTCCTCCTGTCGTTGTCCAGTGAGGCATGAGGGCCATACCCATCTTGATGTCTTTTTCCTGGAGAGGGGATACTTTTGACATCAACCCCTATGCAGTCACGCTTGTCCCTCAGGGAACCCAGATAGATATTTTTAAGTTTTATTTATATTCCCTTGCAGTGCTTAGCCTCGCAGCCTAAGCAAGAGTTCAGATCACCAGTCAGAAAGGGTTCTGGGTAGCCTCTCTCTGCTTGGTCTAGGAGAGGAAGTACCCTCTTTTAGGTTGGGTGGAGATGGGTTTGAGGAACACCCTGGATAAAGTAACAAATAGGCCTGACATACATACATGCTAACACAAAGTCTTGGGTCCCTGTGGAAAAAAACACTGAAAACAGAAGGCTATAAGCTATTGTAAACAGGCAGCTTCTGTGGAAATTTACCAGACCTAGTAGTCATAGGTCTTATAAATAGGCAGTCTTGGTGGACAGTACCAACTTAGATAAGGACAAGTGAATCATAGGCAGAGCCATAGTGACCTGTCTGCTGAACCTACACCCAGCTGATACCCTATTCTGAAAGGTATCTGTACTCCCCCTGAACATCTATGCACCCGTGCCATTCCCTTCTCCACATCCTGCCTTTTTGTGTTTATAACCTCTGTGTAAATAAGTAAATTATGATGTGATTTAAATAACTAAATTAAAAAAAAAAAAAAAAAGAAATCATATCACCAGAAAGCACCAATAGTAGAAGCATGGAAAGAATAAACAGGCCACTGACTTTTCTGCAGTATGGTAAGAAATTGCAGGTCAATTACGAAGTAGGAGAGTTCTAGTTCAATTCAGATGTATAACTGACAGAACAGAAAATTGGTCGCAAAACACTGACATCCAAGATTAAAACCAATGTGATTTCTCTTTTATTTTCATGTCCTGTGTCTGATATGGACCCTCCACTGTCCACCTATGTTCAGATTACTTCTATATCCTGCAACTAGAAAGTTAAAAAAATTAAATTTCTACCAAAATGATGTTGCAAGAGTGGCTGTTTGCCTTCACTCAATATGAGATAGAAGCAAGTGTTCTGATATGTCCATATTCACTGTTGTACTAGCATGGAAGGGTTGGGTGCTGTGATGGGTTTAACTGTGTCCTTCAAAATTTGTCATCATAAATCCTTAGTACTTCAGAATCTAGCTATGTAAGGAGAAGAAGTAATTATGGCAAAAGGAGTAAGTCCATACCCAATGGAGTGGACATCCTCATATGAATAGGAAATTGAGGGTTAAAACACCAAAGGAATAGTATATGAAAACATGGAGAAAGCTGTCTACAAATGAAGCAAGAGTCTCTTAGGAAGCCAACAATCTAGCTTCCATAGTGCAAGCATGTAAGTTTCTACTGCTCAAGGCCTTGGTCTGAGGAATTCTGTTGTGGCAGCCCTAATAGCCATGTAAAGCCTGATCATGTTATAGTTAAATGCGGAAAAGGTAACATATTTTAGTGAAATATGACAAACATCTCTTTTGTATGGTTTGCCTATAACTTTAGTGAATCCCCAAGGTCTGTCGTGCCAGGAGCTTACCCTCTAGTTGTATAGACTACACTCTTAAGAGGTGGGGTCTATTAGAAGGTGATTAGGTTATTGATAGTCAGGAAAATACTATAGCTCTCATTGAAATGGACCAGTTTGTGATATTGGGAAGTAATAAGGCAAGTTGTAAGTCATTACATCCAATAACATGCTTGATCCCTCTTGTTTCTCTATCATGTATGATACAACCAAGAGAGACTATGCTAGCTTATAACACCATGCTACTTGGAGTTTTTAAGCCATTGGAATTATAAATCGCAGGGTCTCTTTTATTTATAAAGTACATAGGCTTAGGTATTTGTGTTATATTAACAACAAATACTTAGTCCAGGTGGTGCCATATTAATAATCAACCCTGCTGAGTGAGTATATTCATATCTAGATAACAAAATATTGCTTACAAGGAAGATGTAAAATTGGAGAGGACATAGAAAAGGACATCAATTAATTTTAAAAAGGACGTGACAAAGGTATATTTTATTTATGAGCAATTTTCATCATACTACTTCTAGTGAATTATGCCAGACAAAGCAGGAGTTACTTACCTTAATGTTTGCAGTTGAGTGTCTGTGGACTAATTACATTAGAAATGGTAATGGGAGGAATAGTGAGCTTCACCTTGAAGTCATGCATAAGGCTCACTTTTTTACATCCCTCCATTTGATGTTTAGAACAGTGTTCTCTGTGGGTTACCTTATGTGTAACAGATTGTCCCCAAACCTTAGCAATTTCAATTTTTTTTTTTTTTAAAAAGGCATGCTTAACTGTCTCCATTCCTGTGAGCCAGCTACTGAGTTTGGCTGAGGTTGGAGTCTCTTCTTACAAGTATTTAATCAAAGCATTGGCTGTATCCTATTTTCACTTAGTATAAGCTTGAGGCAGGATCTGTTTCCAAACTCATGCAGAGGTGGGTGGTAAACTTCAGTTCCTTTTGGAAAAAATGAACTGAGATACCAGGTACATCACTAACTGTTGGTTGGAAATCACCCTTAATTCCTTGCCTTGTGGATTCTGTAGAGAATCTCAGCACACAGCAACCAGATTTAGCAAAGTGTGGTGTATATGTGGGTGTGTGTGTGCATGCGTGCGTGCATGCATGTGTGTGTGGGGGGGAGGGTGTGTACAGGTGCGTGCATGTATATGTGGGGGGGGGTGTACGGATCTTTTATATTTTAATCATGGATACATCATCATTAATTTGGGTGCACTATTTTGAGTTGTTAGAAACAGTTCATTAGACCCAGCACATCCCCAAAGAGAAGGTATAACATAGGAAACATGTTATTGAAGTGTTTGGATATTGAAGATGACGGAGAGGTAAGAGAAAGTAATATTAATATTAATTCACATAATTTACTTTACAATATTCTTTCAGTGTCTACTTATTATAAAAAGTAATTTGAGGATAAAGAGATAGTTTTCTATGCCTTATTTATATTTTAAAATTTACTGAATTATTATAGAGTTAGCGTTTAAGGAAAAGATTTATTTCCTTATTCAATTCCTTATTCTAGAATATTATTATGTAGATCAAACTTGCCTGAAACTCAGTATCCTACTGCTCTGGCCTCTTCAGTGCTGATCATAGCTATTTAGCCTCACCTTTGGACTGACAATGTCTGTCCAGAAAGATAGGAACCTGTTCATGATGTTATTTAAATCCAGCAAAATCCCTTTCCAAGAGATTATCAAAGTATCCCAGTTTGGTTTCTATTAGGAAAGGGGGCTTATTTCATTTTATACTTTCAGGCTAACAGCCCATGAGTGAGAGAAATCAGGGCAGAAAGCTAGGGGCAGGAACTAAATCAGTAACTATGAAGTAATGCTGCTTACTGGCTTCTTATTCTTCATGGCTTTCTCAGCCGGCTTTCTTATATAGCCCTGGACAACTTGTCCAGAATTGTTACAATTGGCTTGAGAGTTGGCTCAGTGGTTAAGGATACTTATTCTTACTGATAATGACCCAGGTTCAATTCCTAGCTCCCACATAGAGGTTCACCACCTCCTGGGACAGCAAGCACACATGTACTGTATAGCTTATATGCAGGAAAAACACTCATACACATAAAATAAAATAAAACTCTAAAAAATTAAATAAATAAAGGCAGGCATAATGGTGTTTCAGGAAGTTTCTGAAACTGATTAGATTTATTAGGGGCCTCGTTCTCCCATGAGTAATGAAGAATTATCTACTGAATCAACGCTCAGCAGGGAAGCATTCTTGAAATTCATAAGCTCACTATGAAAAGTTAAAATATCCAGAGAGGTGTTAGAATTATGCCAAATACATTGCAAGTGTCTTTAAACTTTTTCCTAATTATAATGACTACCACTGTAAATTTTAGAACTAACATGAATCTGATTGTATTTGGCATGACACTCGAGATGGCTCCTTACCCTTAAAATCTGAAGTTCCTTCCAATAATTTGAATAGGATAAAGTGCATCAATCTGTTCTTCGAAATGCCTAACTAAATCCTCTGGGTATTCAACACATTAGTAACATTTTTTGCTGAATGATAAACAAAAGTAGCTGTCTTAACTTCTTGTGTCAAATCAATTGCAGAAGCAGTGGTGCTAGCAATTAATGTAATTAAAGCTTTTATACCAGCAATATTCAAGCCCACTACCCTCTCTTCTTTCTGCTTAAATCCTGACTCATTTCTTCCAGTACTTGCAAGCTATTTTTAGAATACCAAGGTTCTGTGGTACTCAAGGCAATAAAACAAAAGCTGGTTGATAGATCTCCAAAAATGACATGTGGGATATCAAAACACTAACACAATTAGAAAGTGTACAATCAATGCTGCTTACATTAAATACTGTAGAAGAAACAAAAGTAATTTTAACTTGATGATTAAAAGAGCCTTAACACATGTGCTAACAAACTGTTTGAAATCCAGATCCTGCCTCAACTCTATCTCTTGCTAACATAACATCATAGAGAATGTAGCTAACTTCCAAATATGTCTCTGAAAATGTCCAGAACAAGACTTCCAAATGAAGACTGTTATTTCCAATATTGGATTGATTTCTAGACCAGTCCATGACTGAGTGTGAAAAACTGGTCACATTTAAGAACTATACAATAACTTCTCTTTTTGAGTCTCTGTTCCACAGGGTCTAAAAACTTGAGGAAAGGCAGCTTGTGCCATCAGCTGTATAGGTAGGCAATGGTGGGTCGGTAACATATGTCCAATACAGTTGAAGTACATCTTTCATCCATTATCAGAAAGATATTTTCATATGTTTTAGTTTTAAATTTTTTTATTTTATATTTTATATGTATGAATGTTTTACCTGTATGTATATGTGTACTATGTGCATGCCTGGTGCCTATGGGGTCAGAGGAGGGTGTCAGATGCTCTTGATCTAGAGTTATATATAGAGATGGTTCTGAGTAGTCATGTGGGTGTTGGGAACTGCACCCAGGTCTTTTTTTAAAACAACACTTGCTCTTAACCACTGATCCATCTCTCCAACCTCCTAGAAGCATTTTATTGTGTTTTGTTTTGTTTTTGTTTTTTACAGTTTGGAATGGTACCTTTAAGTCTTTATTCTATTTTGAGGTGTGTGTGTGTGTGTGTGTGTGTGTGTGTGTGTGTATGTAATTGAGTTCAAGTCCAATGTCTTTCTGGTTGTTGATATCCAGTTTCTCAACTGCCTTTACTAAAAAGGGAATTGTTATTTGGTTGCCTGTACTTGGTATATTTGTCTAGGATTGGTTTAAGTTTCTATAAGAATGTCATCAGGAATTTAACACAGATTTGTGTTGACTGTGTAGATAATTCTAGCAGTTGATGGTACAAAGAAAAAAATTCTTTAAGTCGAGTAATGCAAGAAGAATTTCCATGTATTGACAGTCTCTTTAGTTTCTTCAAATGATGTTCCTTAGTTTTCAGTGCATGAATCTGTCATTTCTCTTTTCAATTTATTTCTAAGTACTTTGTCTCTTTATTGGTATTATAAATGGGTCTGCTTTCTTAATTTGTATATTGTGAAAGCAAAGACAACATGTCTTTGAGAGGATCTAAGGAGACAGAGACTCTTTTTCACTATTGTGAGTCAAGTTGTATCTATACTAGAAACCAATATGGAAACGTCTTTAAAAGATTAAAATATAACTGCTATAACTTTTTTATTTATTCAAAAGAATTGATATGTGAATCCTGAAGATGTATCCATTCTCCCGTTTTGTTTTTGTTTTTTTTTTCTTTGCAATAATATTTATAATAGCAAAGACATAGGAACTACCCAAATGTCTGTAGACAAATGAAAAGATAAATAAAATGTGGTATAAACATACACAAAAATATTATTCAGACTTCAGGAAGAAAGCTGTCTTGCCATTTACATCATTGATGATTCTGGAAAATATTCTGCCAGTTTAAATACTTCATGGTTTCACACATGAAATTTCAGTCAGATAAGCTCACAGACGTAAATATAGGTTGATTAGAGTGGTGGTTGCCATGGATGAAGAAGAGGAGAATGTGGACAGATTGATCAAAGAGTATCAGTTATTCCAATCAAATTATGTATGGTATGATAATTTACCACATATTGGCTACAGTAAAATTCATCTTATGTTATATATTTGACACTTGCCAAAAATCATAAGTATACTTATGCATATACAGAAATATGATGGTAGCTATGAAGTACTAGATATACAACTCAGCAGATTATATCATCACTCCAGCATTGGTCAATGTATCAAAAAACAAAACAAAACAAAACAAAAAACCCAAAAAACAAAAAAAAACTCACCAGTTTATGTTCCTAAAGCATATACAACCCTTATTTGTCATTTATATCAAACGAAGTAGAAAAATAAATTACTGAAATGTTGCATATTAAAAGCATCCTTGCAATATATTGACAGTAGCAATGTGGCTTCAGTTTGTTTGGCAATGTCTGCAATTTACTTAGCTGTAACTGAAGCATCATAATCTTTTTATGTAACATCATAATCTATAGTTTACTAGAGCTTCTCTTTGATATTTTCTTTGAGTGAGAAGATGATCTCTTCAAATTAAATAATGTAATTGAAGAGTACCATATATTTAATTTCTTTGTGGCTTAGATTGTTATAAACATTTATTTATTTTTTTATGTATAAATATTTAGCCTGACTGAATATGTGTGTACCATGTCCTTGCCTGGTTCTCAGGAGGACAGAAGACAATGTCATTTCCTTGAATTGGAGTTATAGACAGTTGTGAGCCTCCATGTGGATGCTCAGAACTGAACGTTCATCCTATGGAGGAACAGCAAGTGCTCTTAAATGTTAACCCATCTCTTTAGCCCCTTTGACTTAGCATTTGAGATGAATCTTTTCATAGTCCATGTGAGGACCTGGGCTTGGCCTGTCACTCAGTCTATTATTCTTCATCCTTCCCTCCAGACTGGTGAGAGGTAGGTAAGTTCTGTTGTCAGAAGTCAGGCAGCGTTCAAAACTACCTCAAGTCAGAGGTCCTTTTAGCTCCTAGTTTTTGTTCTACTTTCCAGAAATAATGTCCTGTTGATAGTTGGCATGTGTAAAGGTTTCCTTGTTGCAGTTCCTTCTGATTATCCTGAATGGTTTGTTTCTGTGTGTTTTCTGGGCAGATGACTGCCAGGTCGACATGATTTTGATAGGGATATAATGTCTTAGTTCCTGCCCTAGGGACAGGGTTAGCAGGTGCAGGCCTCCATGAGTGTCAGCTGCTGTGAGCGTAAGGCTTGTTTGTAGAATAATGTACATATTTTACTTTCCTCCTTCAAGGAATATTCTCTCTGTTAATATTAATTTCTCCATGATTCTCGGAGACAGCATGAGTCTAGGAGGTGAAGGTGTGGCTAATGTCTTAGCAACATGGTAAACACTGGGACCTTCAGGACAGCTCTTAAGGTTGTGGAAAAGAACTTGCAAAACATAGATTCAAAAATATATAATTTCTCAAAAAATACGGATGCGATATGAATTATATGAGATGCTTCACAACTCTAAAGGAGCAAAAGGAGCTGCCTTGTGAGCCAACTTGTCAGAAAGACACTAAGGGAGGAGATTAAAAAAGATTTAGGAAGTGGTAATCACAGGAGACCGCACCCAACTAAGTGGATTTTGTTGTTGTTGTTGTTGTTTATGCTTACAAAGGCAGACAGATTTCTGAGTTTAAGGTCATCCTGGGACAGAGCAAGTTTAGGCCCAGGTGTGGTAGAAATGGTCATTTCTAGATGGGATTCCCACCCAGCTACTTTTCACACCTCTGTGCTTAACAGTGACAGGGAGGTCTCTGAATTCTTTTGCAATGTTAAAAGAAAATGTGTGCTTGCTGTCTCCTAAGAATTAAGGGGCTGGGGTCATGAGATGCTGATTCATAGGATAATCAAAAGAAAACCTGGAGTAAAGAATTGGGTTGAGATGTAAAATAAAAGACTGTGCTTATGATCCGCAAGAGATAAGCTAGTCAAAGAAATTTTTAGAATAGCAAAGAGGGAACATCTTGGAGAACTGTTTCAGAGCAAAGAATAGAAAGAGAAAGCTGTCTAGAAAGAGAATTGTCTGGAGATCTCCAGAGAAAGCAGAACAGACAGAAAGCAATCTGGAAAGCTTTCTGAAACAGAACATGGGCTGCCAACTTGGACCCACGAATATACTTTGTTTTCAATGCTCCCAGAGAACCCTTCTCTCAGACCTCCTCTCCAAGCAGAGGCTGGTACTTGGCAGGTGACCTGCCTACCAACAGGTCATGTGATCTGAGCCTCACATCACCATTATCAGCAACCTTTCCTGTAATCTTGTCTGTAGTGTAAAAAACTCAGGGTATGATGTTACACTAGAATTTTTTATAAGAAAACCAAATATCACTTTCCTCTTAAATTTAGATCTTATTTGCTTTGCCTGTTTGAGAAATGAAAGAACATTGGGATGTCAAAGAAACAAATATTCATGACCACTACTAAAATGAAAAGGAAGATTCTATTAAGGGCTCTGTTATAATATGTATGGGAACATTACAGTAGGGATTTGATGTAGGAAAGAAAGTTTACTCATCTCTGAACACAACACAGGAAAGTGGAGATATACAGTTATTGGTGGTATCTGGTAGCTACATACATAACTGCAAAAGTAACAACAAAAAACAAAACTGAAGAGAACTTTCCTAGACAAATATTAGTTACACACCTCTGAGTACATTCTTCCAAACAAAGAAAAGGCAACTCTGTTCACTGTAACTAAAGAATGACTATGGTAGACTCTCTTTGAATCATAAAAATTAAAAAAAAAAAATCCTGTTTAAATTCTATCAGCCTGAGCCTCTCATATTCGTATTTAGTAACTCTCTACATATGACAAGTATCAGCAGCTTATGACATTTGGAAAGATCTGTCTCATTCCTCTGTCCTGGTTTTGAGTTGGACAAGTGAGTTTTCCTGACTCCTAGTAAATCCTCTTAGAAAATATCTACTCCTTGACCCCACTGTTCCCTGAGGCTTGATCCACACTCTTAATGTCTCTAATGCTTGTGATCTCCACTGAAAGAATTCCAGTGAGTGGCAGCGTGACATCTGGAAAACAGGTACAGTTCATTAGGCTAAACTAGAGCATACTCTCAGGTTGAGAACAGCTTTCTTTGGAGGGCTTTTGTCCTGGCTCAGCAGGCTTGGCAGACATTATAGCTGGCTTCCCTAACTCATAGTTTGCAACCTAGAAAACAACAGTCCCATTAAGTGACTTTCTGGAATTGTCTATCTGAAAAGAGTTGTCAATCACTTGAACAGGGTATGTCCTGTCCTGTCTTCCACATAGCACTCTGCCACTCGTTGGAATCTTTCAATGGAGATTACAAGATTGAAGACATAAGAGTGTGTGGACCTGGATCCCAGGGACAGTGGTGTAAATGGATGGAAATTTTCTGAGAGATTATACCAGAAGGTAAACTCACCTGCCCAACTTGCTCCAACAGGATTCTTAATAAAAGCAAGCCAGGGAGATGTGACATAGCTTTGTAAATAGTGAAAGCAAGTGCAATTCATTATATGTAGAGAATTATTAAATATGGATATGGGAGGCTCTGGTTGTTACAATTTAAACAAGATTATAAATTTTTAAAGCACAAAAACAGCTTTGCATGGTCACACTCTGGTTTAGAGTAAATAGTGTTTCCTTTTCTTTGCTTGGGAGAATTGATTCAGAGGTGTGTGACTAAGGTGTGTGAGAGAAGTGCTTTTTCAACAGGTAAAAGAAACATTACTCTTGGGTGTTTATATGTAAATGGGAGAGTGAAATTTTCAACATTGAAGTGTATGTGTTTAAGAGGAATCTCCAAAACATCTCCCCAAATTTCTTCTTCCCTCTCTTGCATCTACTCATTTTGTTTTGCTTCTGTCTTTTTCTTTTTTACAAAGAACCCCAAGCTCCTTAAATTCCCTTTTATTATATAATTGAAAACAAATAGTTCAAGGAAAAGAAGGCAATAGAATGTATTTAGTAAGCAGCAGAAGCAGACAGGACTGTCTTTCCCTCCCCCACCAAACAGTCTGTGAATAAGAGAAAATTTTTCTCATGAAAAAATAAATGAGAAAAATAATAATGCACAATAATTATTCCATAGTAATACATTTTCAAGTAAGGACTGCCTGAAGCAAGAATTGTGTTCCTTTTCAATCTGCTCCCCCTGGGCTGGTACTCCCTTCTGATGGTAGTTTTCCCTTTTCTTCCCCTTCCTTTGCCTTTTGTTCTGCCTTGAAAGGCTAGGAAATGAGCATAATGGCTGTTTTCCTTGGGCAGTGAGCTGAGAGTGAAAGCTGGGCTCCCTGTGGACTAAGCATTTTGATGCAAATTTACCCAGAAGAAACAGAGTTGCTGATGGCTGCAGGACTCACCTAGTGCAAGGGGAAGCTTGGCTGCTCTCTGTCTGGAGGCTGAGTATTAACTACACTGGTAAGCAGCAGGTGTGCATCCTCCTCCGCTCTCAGAGCTTATAAGTCTCTAGAAAAGACAATGTCCCTCCAGGGAGCATAGCTAGCCCATAAGGTGTGTGTTGGGGGGAGCATATTTAGACCACAAACCTGGCAAAACAAAAGTAATCAGGGCTATTAGAAAAGTATTTACATTACTGCTGAGCTTCCAAGCAACTGGTTTTTAAGAAAGCTTTCCTTTTCGGGTCAAAAAGTAACAATTTCCTTAAATAAATGCGTTTGGCTACAAATCTGGAAAGTTTCTGCAATCTTGAATTTCTTTCACTAGTCAACCTTCATTGTATTATCATATATTTCTATGACATCTACTTGTTTACGAAACTGACACAGTCTTTAAAAGAAGATTGAGACTGGATTCTTGCATTTTAGACTGCAATTTTCTTGCAATTCTTATGAGAATATCTCCTAATGAGGAAAGGTTCTGAGAGATCAGAAAATGATCGTTTCAAGTTCATATGTTGGAACAAAGAAAACCATACTGAATTGCTCATATAAAGAAAGAGTCTATTAATGTACATTCATGTTATTTTGTGATAATTATTTAATGAACAAGAAATGGAATTTTATATGGTGTATTTACACAATAAAATACATAAAAGATTTCGGGTAAAGGATAGGAGACCTAAAGAGATGCCTCACTACTAGTTTGGAGTATTTGTTTAGTACAGGACTTGGAGTCAGTAGGTTGAGCATCCACATGATAACTTTTAACCATCTGTAAATCCAGGTCCAGGTGAATCAAGGCCTTCAGGCCTCCATGAGCATCAAGAATACATGTGGTGCACACAACATGCATGCACATTAAAAACACATATAAATATAAAATACATAAATTTGTTTTTCTTAATTATAGAATTAAAAATAATGTATCTTTGAACCTAGTTAACTACTTTTATTGGAGAAATAAAAGTCATCTTTACTGTTGTATGATTGTTTTAAAAGTGTGTGTACACAGGCATACACTTCTAAATTGTAGACGGTGTCAATGCTTTTGAATGTGATGCTGTATCCCAGGATGTAGCCACTTAGCATTCAAAAACTCTGAAGAGGCAAGATAGTCATACTCCCTGCCTTCCACTGAAAAGAAAACAAACTAAAAACTCTTAGAAAGGCTTTTCTGATCACCACATGACACTGGTCAGACATCTCTTCCATACCCTGAGATAAGGAACATTATTTTTGAAGCAGCATTGATATGGATCTGAGTGAACAGGCTGCCTATATTTCCTCCAGCTTATGATTAAAGCACTTCTTATCCAGTTAGACTGTTCACAACCATCAATTTCTTCCTAGGACTAAAACAAAAGATGCATGATGGGACCCATTGCTTCAGATCTCAATTTCCCTATGACATCCCCTACTGTCACTAATATTGGTGGATAACTTGGCTACATCTGGACTTAACCAAAACCTAAAACTTCTGAGCAGGTAAGTAAGCAACATTCACTCCTCCACAGCCTCTTCTTCAGTGTCTGGTGTCTTGTTCCTACTCTGACTTCTTGTCCTGACTTCCTTTGATGATGGACTGTGATGTACCACTGTAAACTGAAATCAGCCTTTCCTAGAGAGTTTTGGTCATGGTGTTTTGCAGAGATGTTTAGCTCGAGCATGGGCATGGGTTCGTTCTGTTGTTTGATCACAACAATAGAAACCCAAAAGAGCTCATGGATCATAAATCCCATATCATAAATTTATATGATTTTTTTCTTGTCAGTCTGCATTTTATTATAGGGTGTTCAGCCACCAATTTAGTATGGATGAACAAAACATATTTCTTCTTTCTTGGAACTGAACATCACACCAATTGTTAGGTGAAGGGAAAGTGGGCTGCACCAACAGACAGGCATAAGAACCACTGAGGCTGAGTGAGCTCAAACCCCAGGAATCTCAAAGATCTGAGAACAGCAGGAGTAGAGCTGCTCCTTACCTATCTCTATGCCTGCTCTAGAACTGTAACCACAACACCCAACTGAGAGGACCATGGGCAGTCAGTCATATAATGTAGCACCTGGAAGCCTTCTCCATGCAAATAGAGGGTGTCACCAACATCTTAAACTCAGCCAGTAGAAAACATTTACTCTCCAAATCTCATCCCATTTCAGAAGGTTCATTTAGTTCCTGTCCACATGGAATAAAGTACACAAGTTATTTCTCTGAGGATATACTGAGAGCGGCTGTCTTTACTGAGCTGTAACACTTGGGGAAGAGATCTCTCTCCTGAAGTATTCATCCTTGGATCTTAGACCCATGGCTGGCCAGGCTCTCACTCTCTGCAGTGATTCACATCAGAGCAGTTGTCAAAGGATCTGGGACCCCAGCGACCTGCCTTGCATATGCTACCCAAACCTCTTTACTCTTCCTTTAAGAGTTGTAATACTCCTGGTATTTCTGGCCAGACCAGAGTCCTGTGTGGGACCCTGAAAGGATAGTATAGTTTCTGGAGCACTGGCTAGAGATGGCCAGAGACCCTGCAAGGGACGGCATACATTTGACCACACTCCCAGACTCCAGGCTCCTGACATGAGGCCAAAGATGTCCATTGATCTGTGCCTTTCAGTCACATAGGACAATGCCCCTACAGCCTCTCCCAAAGAGAGGTTTGTTGTCACCAAACACAGGTAGAGGGCATGACTACAGGCCTCAGGGCCTCTCGAGATCTCCATATTAATGAGATACCTAAAGGCCAGAGGGCATAGCCAATTAAGCATTCCTTCACAGACCTTTCACCCTCCCTATTTAACTCATGTCTAACCTGAGAAATGGGGCATACAGCTCATCTGCTTTCTGCCATGATAATAAACCTTTTAAAACCATGGACTTCCTTGAGTCTTTGGGGCCCCACTGTGGGGAACCAAGGAGAAGGCCTTTGACAACCAAGCTGCTGCTTAATCTCCTGCCAGAAGACTTCTCTAAGTTCCTGCCATGGAGGCCACCAACTCAAGCAAGCTAGCCAACCCAGCCAAGCCAGTGCCATAATCAAGAGTCTCTACTCCTCAGGGCACCGCCAAAGCTTCTCCCTCTTGCCTCTCTCGGCTGTGGGCAGGTTCAGCCCATATGACCTCGAGTCTCAGTTCTTCCGCAGCTCCCAGCAGATTGTGGGAGCCCAAAGACAGAGACCTCCAGTCTCCCTGTCAGCCGTTTCAGTCCAGAGACCCCCACTCAGGAGCTCTTCCCCTACGTGACTTCAGGCTGAGACTTCTTCATGCACAAGCAGAGCCCTGCAGCTTCTCACAGTCCAGCATCTGCCTGGTGCCGTGTGGAGTGAACTCAGTCAAATTCCCGCTTCTGTTCCCTGAGCCGTGAAGGACATGCAGGAACCACAATACAGCCCAACAGGACACACGCCCATCTGCAAGCTACAGCTCCGCAGTCCTGTGCCCTTTTCATCCCAAGCCTGCTACTTTCCTCAGTCTGGCATACAGAGAGGTCAGATACTCCATAGGGAAGTGAGCAGAATATGGACTACAGTTAGGCACATCCCAATAAGATTAAACTGATAGATGAACAAGTCTGATCCTGGGAGGACAGGAAGCCACCCTATGTTTATTGGGGTGAATTGAGATAGTTTATCCTGCAGCCAAATTCCAAAGGTCATGACCCTGGTTTCTCCAAACTCCATGCTTCAACGAAGTAGCAATTTTATGACGTTTTTATATTAACAGAATGAAGAAGAACATAGCATAACATATTTTTTAGATTCATGGATGGGCACAACAGCTAAATGGTTTGTTTACAACAAAGAGGGAAAACTCTGTGTTTGGAGTTAGACCCTATCTAGGGTCTGCTCATATCATCCAAAGTTTGACCTAATGGCCCTGAAATAATTTGCTATAGACTTGCTACATTCCAAACCTTAACACATCACAGAAGTTCTAATCAGCCAAGTAGCCTTTGCAGACACAGCCTCTTGCCTGAGACTCTGCTTCCTAAAGTCAAATGTATAGACTGCTTGTTTTCAAGTTTGGCTAATCATTTATGAGCCCAAATATGGGAGTTTGAAAATGGCCTTTTCAAAAGTAAACACAAGGTCAATTTCTAGTCTTGTCTGTGCTGTATAGAGAAAGGGGAGATTGTCTGCAGAAATGATTTCCCAGACCACAAAAGAGTGGAAAGAGGTTTTAATCTTGTTTTCCAGGAGCACAGGCTTTAGTAAAATTTAACATTGTCCAATCATTGCTGTCAGAATATTTGTGCTTAAATTCTGATCAGGCTTATTTGTTTGGCTGACTTTCATTGCTTGGATTTCTATTGTACCATCCCAGTATGTCAGCCTGTTTCTTTTGGTGCACCCTTTTCTTATTACTTTTGTAACCAATAAGGCAAGGATGAAGATGTTTTTAAAAAGACACTCTTGTGTCCTATTTTGCCTACCAGAATATTGAAACAATGGCCCCCAAGAAACTGGAATCTCATGCTAGGCAAGGAAATGCCTAAATCCTGATGCCAGCCAGAGGGGAAACTTGCCCCTCATTAAGAATTCTCACAGAGCTAACCATTGTCACAGCAGGTGGCTGGAGAGAACCAGCATTTAGATATATGTAACCCTGGTGTTCTACTTAAATCTTCACGTCATTTCAGAGCCACAAAGATGGGTTAGGGGTTTCCTGAGTCTCCTTGTCTTCTTTCTCAGTGTGGTTTGCATCAGCTAGATCTCCTTTGTTGGCTGTTTTATTTGTCTTTTCAAGCATGAGTGGCAGAACCTAAGCTTCTTGGCCACCAACCGTGACTCTGAGATAGAAAACACTCTTATATCTCTAATTTTTGATACTATGACTGTGCTTTCTCTAATAAGCAGTCTCTTCAAGAGCATAGCACAACCTTCACGTTTCTCCATGTTATCATTTCATTCCACAAACCAAAGACTTAACTAGCGCAAACCAGTGTGCACAGTTCTAAAGCAGTGGGTTAAAGGTTCAACATGAGAAAGATACTCCTTCCTGAAAAAACAAAAGTGTGGAAAAGATTCTATGCCTAGGTATGTTGACATTGCTGGTGCTTTAGGAGGAAACGAGCATGTTGGATCACTGTGTTTACCTGTACAGCTAAGGATATAATCCAGTCTATGTTTCCCAGAAGGGAACTCAACACAGATCTGTCAAGTATTTCCTCTGACTATCATTTGTGGAAATTAAATTAAAAGTTCATTTTGGTACCATAAAAATTGAAATGTCACTTGCTAAACACATCAGTCATCTGGCAAGCATTGATGGTTAACTTAAACAGCACTTAGAATCTCAAAATAGAGTTGGCCATTTATTTAAATTTTGTAATCATTTTAAAAGCATAAGAAGTAAAATTATTCCTGTTGCCTGTCCCCCAAAGGAAAAAGCCACAGAGTTGTTACAGATATAATGTGAATGTGTTGTGATAGGATAGTGATATGCTAAATATTTTTTTTGCAAAACAATAATATATAAATGTAGTCACCTTCTCAAATGACACCAGAAGTTGATGTATTAATGACATGTCAAGGGAGTGCTTTCCTCTGCAGGCAAATGACTCATCAGGTTTCCTGAATGAATGCTATAGTTCAACATTTGTGAAATTCATAAGTAATGATACATTTCAGGAGAAAGGTTTGTGTTCTGCAAAGAGCTGCCAGGGATGTGCAGAAGTTTAGTGTTTCACCTCCATATCTGAGAATGCCAAGCCCTGTCTTGGAGGAACTGTTGGCAGAGGTACTGGCTGTACCCAAGGCATTGGTGGTACCCATCAATGCCTGGCTCTGTGAAAACATCTACTTCTTTCTCTGTTAAAAAAAATACATTGACATTATCATCATGATCTGTTTCTTCACAGATATATACTGCTGTCAAAGAGTCTTGAAAATGAAAGGAAAAACATTCTAGCAAGTGTTATAAAAATTGGTTACTATTATTTAAAAAGGGCTGCAGTACTGGGAAAAAAATGCTTAAACTCTGTGTGAAAACTTATACAGGAAACATAAAACTCTCCCAGGGAGATCTGAAGGTTTATCAAGGGATGTGTTCACAGTAGGACTATGAGCTCATTGGTGAATTGCAGACCAAGTTTCAAGAAAATAGAAAGACAGTAACTGCGAGTAATTGCAGGTGAAGGGGGCATACAGTGACTGCCTAGACTTTCTTCCCAAGGATGGAAGTTGCTAGGATCCAATACAAGGTGAGCTGTCTCCTCAAAATATGCAAAAGCTCACACTCCAAGTGAGAAGACACTTGGCACAAAAGGAAGCGAAATTTTTGGAGAAGTGTTGTTGCTAAAGAAAAATCTTAAAATGCTTTTAGCTGTTAACTTGGGCTTGAAGATGAGAGAGAATATTGACTTAAAATCTGAAAGAATTGTATGCATAAATTAAAGTGGCTCCCTCTCCAACACAAATATATGATTAAGAGGTGGTATTTTCTCTGAAAAACAAAGCATGGGTTGGGGAACTTAACCTGGGTGGTGGCACTTGTCATCATATAAGCATTCTAGAGATAGAGGCAAGAGGGATGGCCATATGTTGTAGTCCAGTCTAGTCTTGATAGTGAATTTCCTAGCTAGTGAATGGCACATAGAAAGAAACTGTCTCTAAAAACCTAAAAGCAAAAATGTGCAAAATGAACATAAAGAATGAAGGTTTCTAAGCTGCAATCTGTCTGATAGAATACTCAGAATAAGATTTAGTTTTTCTCTGTCTCTCCATGTCTCTCTCTCTCTCTGTCTCTGTCTTCTTCTCTCTCCTTCCTCTCTCTCTCCCCCCTTCCTCTTTTTCTCTTTCTCCCTCTCTGTTTCTCTCCCTCCTCCCTCAATTCAGGGTTGTGGGAAAGGCAGACATCTTGTCCTTCATTGTCTAGTGAATCACAGGTATAGTTTTCAGCTTCTTACATGCTTCCATGTTTAACCAACTTTGAAAACAAGGAGATAATCATACCCTTTCAGCTGAAAATATATATGCTTATCTCAAATTCAAATTTTCACACTGAAGTGGAAAATTCCATTTTTTAATTTTAGTTCAAAATGCAAGGCTTGTATATAAGACTTATAAGAAATATTTTGAAGCCAACACGTGGAAGTAGTAATGTTATAATAGCTAAACCTACTACTCTGGAGACAGACTTTTCCTTTTTCAGAGACTTGATACAGGAGAGCTATACACAACATCACCATGATTGCACTACACAGCCTATATTCTAATTTGTGTTGTTACTGTGATAAACACTAATACAAAAAGCAACTTGGAAAGGAAAGGGCTTATTTAATCTTATACTTCTGTAGGCTATTGTGGGCTATAGCTCACAAATGGGTATGGGTCCTGTTGGGCTGAGTTGTGGATCCTGCTTGGGCTGGAGTTCTTGGGTTAGGGGTCCCTGTGCCAAGGCGGCTGGTCAGAGACTGGCTGATCTCAGCCCTTGGGCTCCTAGGCACCACTCGGAGACTGCAGAAGGACGGAGACAGGGGGTGGGGAGCATATGGGCTGGACCAGTCCGCAGCCAAAAGGGGCGAGAGAGAGAGAAGCTCCAGTGGTGGCCCATGAGGTAGTGAGACTCTTGGTCATTGCAACTTGCTTGGTTGGTTCATGGCTGGCTCAGCTAGCTTGATTGAGTTGGTGGGCCTCTATGGCTGCAATGCAGAGAAGTCCTCCACAGGAGATTAGGTAGTGGCTCGTTAGTTGAAGATCTCCATGGTTTCCCATGGTGGGACCCAAAGATAAGAGGGAGTCCATGATTTTAAAAGGTTTATTGTCATGGTGGAAAATGGATGAAGCCGTACCCTGTGTCCTCAGGGTGGGCCTGAGGTTAAATACCTTTTGCAAGTAGGAGGAGGGTCTGGGAAGGAATGCTTAATTGGCTACACCCTCTGGCCTTTAGGTAACATGAATATGGAGATCTCTTGAGGCTCTGTGGCCTGTAGTCACGTCCTTTACCTGTGCTACATAACTGAAGGCAACAAACCTTCCTTTGGGAGGGGTGTGGATGGCTGAAGGTAAGTGAAAGGAATCAGGGCCTAGGAGCAAGGCCAAACTTCTACTGTCCCTTTAGGGTCTCCAGGGTTCAAAGCAAACTCAACTGGGTACCCCACTGCTTCTCACAGCCCACCGCCCCACAGTCCATGAGGGAAATCAAAGTTATAACTCTAGAAAGAGGTTTGAAACAGAAACCATCAAGGAACACTGCTTACTTTGGCTCACAATCAGCTATTCTTATATAGCCCAGGTCCACTTGATAGAGTATGGCACCTCCTCACAGAAGTATAGGCCATGATACATCAATTAGCAATTAAGAAGATGTCTCACACACATTGCCATAGGTCAATCAGAACTGACCAATTGTTCAACTGAGATTTCCAATTCCACTGTTGTTTCTAGGGCTGCAGCAAGTTATCTGATGACATTTTACCTCTTCTCAACCTCAACACACAGACATATCAATTTAAACTGCAAGTTTTCCTTTCTGCTTTGTATACTAATGTCATAATATAAAATGCAATCCAACTTGAAAAAAGTCCCAGTCTTAAAAATTACAATAATTTAAAAGTCCAAGTTCTTTTATAAAATCTAAAATCTTTTATTGGTTGATATCTGTAAAGTTGAAAGTAAGTTGCATGCTTTCTTATTCCAAAAATCAAGAATCCATAACAACTAAATCAAATCAAAACCCAAACCTAAGTCTCTAAAGAGGTCAATGTCTGATATCTGGTCCTCACTCATGATCTTCTAGGCTCCAAAGGGCTTGGTAGCAAGTACTACCTCTTCAGATCTGCCATTTGCAGCATATTTATCTTATCTAATAAACTTAGACTGCCTCAAGTCCATACCTGCTGCTATACTAGACGGTCATCCAATGGTCCTGGCATCTCTAATATCTTGGAATCTCTACTGTAACTGAGAAGCTACCATTTCCAGTGTACTCCCTTGGGTTGTATTCTTGGACTTTGACCCTACCACATGGTTCCAGGTCTCATCTGCCATCTCTGACTGTCTCAATCATTCATCTTCCAAACCTTCAAAAACAACGTGGGAGACTCTAAGACATTACTAACTTTTGCTATGGGCTTCAGATGCTGCCTTGACCCCACTGGATCACAGCCTCTGCATTCTGACCCCAAGGAAACAATTCTCAGAAGATGTTACTTCGGTGATGCTGGTCTCTTATTAATAACAGTTGACTCCTATTCCTCTGCTCACCCACATTCATTGTCCCAGTAAAGCACATAAGGTTTTACTTCCACAGATTCTTAATTCAAATAAATCACATGAACAATCTTGCTACCTTGCAGAGAAAAAACTGTAATACCTGCTAACTAAATTATTACTTCTTTCATAACTGTATATAGTCTTTTTAGGTTATTATTTCCTAAGCAACACAGCATATCAAGCCTCTGTAATAAATATTGTAAATGACTTTGATATGATTTACTGTATAAGGCAGAATGTGTTATATGAAAATATAGCATCATTTTATATAAGTAATTTAGGTATCTTTAGAAACTGGGATCTGCAGGGGGTCTACAACCACCTCTTATGGATAAGTGATATAAACATGTCCAAACTTAAAACTTTCAAACACACACACACACACACACACACGCACACGCACACGCACACGCACACGCACACGCACATGTACAGGCACAAAATTTAAAATAAACCATTATCAAATTTTAGTAAAATGCACTATTCTTACAGGGGAAAAACTTTAAAAATCACATCTTGTTTTGAGTTTACCAGCTATTAAATAAATTACTGTATCTGGTTAGGAGTTTTACGATTTATGGGAGGAAAAGAATAAAACAAAGTTTGAAAGACTGTCATGTTTAAGTTTATGTTTAAATATCTACTTTAAAAAAGAAATGTATCAAAATCTATTTCAGTTTGAACCAGAAAGTGAAAACTCTTGCCTTATATTAAAATCTATATTTCCTATCTTGTAGAGGAGGAATTTATGATAAGACTTGTAGGCCTCCCTCTATGTAGAAAAGAAATCATAAATTAAGAACTAACTAAGCACAAACATTGCAATTGTAACCACACAGCAACTATGGGGGAGGCTACCATTATACCCCACCCCTCCTGATGAACTAATGGATATTAACAGTTGATATAGAAGAGGGTGCCATTCTCTTTAAGTTTTTTAGTTACTAGGGAACTAGTTAGGAGGTTCAGAGGGATAAGAAAGGAAACAATGGATAATGGGATGGGTGCATATAATCACAATACACTGTATAAATGAATGAAACTGTTTTAAAAAAGGATTAAAAGGGACCTTAAAAATCCAACCAGAAAATTAATATTTCTTCCATTTAAATATCTATACACATTAAAATAGGTATCTTTTCATTTAAAATGGAAGAACACAGAAAATATCAGGTCATTGAGTTAGTTAAAATAAAAAGATTCATAAATAAATATTTCATACTAAATGAGCATTGACAATTATTATTGTACATTATCTGTAGTTTAATGATTGGCCCATGTAGTAGCTGATTAGATAACATGATGCGATGCAGTGTGACTAACGTCATTTTCCACAAAACCACTTGAACAATATGGTTACAAAATGAATTTGATGTGCTTTTCCTGGACAGGTTGGGTTATTTCCTCCTTCAGCCCAGTCATGTGCTATTAATAATAACAAATGCTTTTCAGACAAGATCACAAAAATGTACAAGTTTTCTGTCCTACTCTCTTGGAATAGTCATTCTTTTAGCCTATTGTCAATGCTGTGAGGAAACCCTGACAGAATGAGGAGGAACATATATGTAAAGAAATCAGTGGCTGTAGTGAGCATGAGGTATCTGTACTCAAAGATAGGTACTAGGCAAACCAGGAACATTAAACTCTTCAACAGAAGGGATGCATGCTTGTTTTCACCAGGAAAGCTGGGAATGGGTGCAGTGAAGAGTCTGGTGACCTGTGCTATCTGTAGTGCCAGACTTCACCTGAGTTCCTAAGACTATTATATTTATACAGACTCTTGCTCCCTAAACCTTATTCTGATCCTTGTTTTTCAGTCAATACTCATTCTTATAGAACAGGTCACATGTTCTTTGCAAAAGATTTTTGATTTATTCAAGTCTTAGGATTTAGTGTGATAATTCTCACCAGGAAATTTTCTTCCTTCAAATTTGTACTGTATTTAAATATATGAATAATAAGTTGTCTAGGATCAGACTCTACAAGTTTGTCTCAGCACTGGCTACTGCATTGTGTTTAAGAGGATTTCCTTGCTTTACTTAGATAATTACTCGACTGATTCTGGTGTTTGCAGAGACTCCCTCAGGAGGGCATACCCCTATTTTGAAAGACCATGTCAATCACAGTTATTTTACCTTTAATGCCTGTCGCTCAGTTGTGTGTGTGTGTGTGTTGAGTTTGTAATTTATGTATTTTACTCATTCCTTAGGATCAACATAAGTGGTAATTAAGAAATTATTTTTGAGTAATGATACAACACTGCATTCAGTCCTGAACTTGATGAGGTGACAGTTTCTGAACTCCAAAGCAATGTTGTAGTGAGGTAGGCATTGGGTAAAAGGAGAATCCAGTTTGCACATGGGGGAAATTCTGAATTTTGTAGTTAGAGAATGAACCATGAGATTAGATTTTCTGAACATGGCTGCCCAAATTTCTTCTCATGCACACATTTTTGTCAGAGTGTGAGTTGATACTTCCTTGACTGAATCTTCAGTTCCATGTTCCTTACCCTTGACTTAGGTTGGATTGCTACTGTGGCAAAAGTGATGTGCTATAACCTCCAAGGCTGTTAGAAGAGATACTGTCCTAGCATTGTTTTTTGAGACCCTAGCTCTTCTTATATAATACCTGAGGAAAGCCACACCGACCTTAGAGAGGCTCTGAGAGGCACATTACTCTTGATTAGCAACATGTATACCTTATCATGGATAGATTTTTCCACTGGAATTTAGCTTCCATGGTAGACCCTAGCAGGGACAGAAAAGAGCTACCTATTCCAAACCTTCACAAATAGTAAAATTGTTTAAAACAACAACAACAACAACAACAACAACAACACAGACACACATGTACAAACAACAAAAAATTAAAAAAAAAAACTTCAAGATTTTGTCATTTCATATTAAAACATTTTGATAAAATTTATTATGTAGACTGGGCAATTTAAAGATCTATTCAAAGTGGAGAAAATGTAGAGAAACTGCTTCTAAAATATATTTCCACAGTGATGAAATATTCATGT
This sequence comes from Mastomys natalensis, assembly GCA_021653895.1. NCBI lineage: Eukaryota > Metazoa > Chordata > Mammalia > Rodentia > Muridae > Mastomys > Mastomys natalensis. Next base: position 704,801 of record JAJTUV010000572.1, read on the forward strand.
TGGTCTAACAACCATGTGATTCTGTAGTTCTGAATTTAACAATTTCTATTAAATTTATTTCTTTTATCTCTTCAAAGACTCTGGATAGGGTTTTTATATAAATTATTTCATGATGTGGTATTTTGAACACACACAATGACTGAGAATCAAAAGTATTTTCACTTCAAATTTTTCAATAACTTACTATTTTTAGTGTATGAGTCCTGGTCTCCAAGAAAGAAGAAAAATATCCTTGAAATTCTCTTCCAGAATTGTTCTACAATAAATTCATGTATATGCTACAAGAGGATCACTGAAGTATCAACTAGACTACATGGTACCAGGAATAATAAAAATACTGTCACCTGGCTATTGCCCCCTCCCTGACAACTACTGCACAGCAAGCATATCAAGCTACACTTTGAGTGTGAGGAAGTGAAAACGTAAACAGACCCTGAACTTAGAGGAGTCCTGGTTCTTAAAGGAGTCTGAATTCCACAGGCCTCATGTTTATTTTATCTGAGAAACTAAGAAGAGCAGGTTTCCTGTAGAACTGGGTGTTAGGAGAATAACAAAACATAACAAACAGTGAAACGTATTTTCAAAATTACATTAATTCTGCAAGGAGACCGACCATTGCTATTGTGTGGATCTGCTTTCATTGAATATATTCAGTTTCCTTGAGTTAATTTAATATTGTCTAGTTAGCACCAGCAACTAAATCTTTTTGATTACTGAATTCTTTCCAAAGGTAAAGGAATTCTTGGCAAATCTTCTGTTTCTTATTGAATTATGACAGGTTGAGAAATTATTCTTTATTGAGAATGGTCTGTAAGATCTGTTAGCAGAATCGGGCAAGATTTCAAATTGTGAGTCGAAACGCAAAATAAATAATATCACAAGACCCCTGCGAAGGACAAAAGAGAGAGCCACCCTGGGTGTGGGACACTGCATCCTCCTGTCACAGCTTTTGTAGAGGAAAGACTGTGGCAATGGATCTCCATTGGAATGGAAATTTTAAGAGGAACTTATACCAACATTAGTTCAATATAAAAAATGGGATTTTTGTCATATAAATTCCATTTGCCACTTCAATTACAAATAAAAATCTACTCTTCCATCAGTGTTCTTACTTTTAATTCTGTCTTCATTTTTTCCCCTTCAATTTTTTTCCCTTTCCTAATTTTGTTGGCTTAGATTGCTTATATCATGTTTATTTTTTCCCCAAATCATTGGGGCTGAGGTTTTAAAACAATTATTCTGCTTTTACATCTTACATCTTGACCAGAGTTTCCTCTCCCTCTGTTTCTCCTAGTCTACCCTCTGTCCACTTTGTTTTCTTCAGATAAGAGCAGTTCCTCCCAGGGATGGTAATTAAACACAGCATAAGAGCTTACAATAAAGTGCGGGCACAAGCCTTGTATCAGGGCTAGGAGAGGCAACCAGGACTCAAGTTTTAACTCATGATATTTTCATTCTCCTTTTGTCTTTTCTGAACATGAAGCCTTGAACATGCTGAGTATAGATGCTATCACTTACCTATGCCCTTAAGACTTTTAAAACATACATCTTGTAAACATCTGGAATGAGATTTTGATAAAAAAGAGATTTGTGGAGAGTAAATATAAGTGAAAGATGATTCTAGTCAGTTAATATATGGAAAGCAAGTAAATATTTCTTATTTTTAAAATGTATTTTTTTCCCCATAGAAGCAATCTCTGGTTAAATATAGATGAATTATATGTAGAATGCAGGCAAGGTTTCAAAAATTGTAAGCAGCTCTCTGTTTTATGATACACTAGTCCAGTTTTAAAAGGACCATGTATATCACAAACATCACACTAGGACAGAAGTATGAATTTTTTTCTTTGCAAAGAAGTGAATCATAAGGCTTTCTTAGGACATTTTGTCCTTTGTTTAAAGGATAAAATTAACAGTAAATTAAAGTGCTTAAAAGATAAAATCAAAGAATTAGTAAGCTTAGTTTATAAGTATTTTTGAAGTTAATTACTTTCATCTTTTTTTTTTTTTAATAAAATCTGAGCCTGTTTTCTATAATCTTGAAAAATCCCTGTACCTGGTTACTTGATGAAGACAAGGGGTTTGTCTACCTCCTACTTTGGAGGGCTGAAAGTGTAGGAATAGCTGTGCTTCTGGTGAGGGCCTCAGGGCAGGTATCCTAAAAATGGTGGAGGTCTGCTGGAGAACCTATCAACATATGTACTTCAGCAGTCAGTTGTGCTCTTCAAAACAGTCTGTTTTCATGAAAATCCCTCAGGATTCAGGACAATACATTAACCCTTGCCAAGCATGGTGTCCTCCAGAAATGGATCCTCCCCCTCAAGCCCTTCTTTTTAGCCCTCTAAATCCCACTCTGTCTCAGCATCCCAAACTCATGGCTAAGCTTGCAGCACATGAGTCTTTGGGGGTATAGCTTCAAAGATTTCCTGAACCATAGATGATTAACAAGAAATTTCTAAATCAAAAGACAAATTACAGACTTGTTGACCAGTGGTCTAGTCGGGTCTCTGCCAACAATATATACGCAGGTAAGCAATATTAAGGACAAAACATGCCACGGAACCGTGTTTGCCTTTTGTACTTCGGGAAGTCTTGAGGCAACACACCTTAAGATATCCAAGAAGCAATCGATAGGATTCTTTGTCACAGCATCAAAGTGTTTAGAGTACCATGGATTGTTTGGAAATAGGTTTCAATAAGCCCCATTGAACTTCCAAGTGGCATGTTCGTGCATCTTTGTCCCCAGATATTGAGCAGACATCCATAGAACTAAGAGGAACGTGTTTGCCAGTATAAAGTGCTCACACTGAGCACTTAAAATAGATTACTTTTAACTGTTACAACAACCTTGAGAGAGAAATATTGCCAACATTAATTTACCATGAAGACAATAAAGATTGTAAATACCTGGCATCCTCAGAGCTTGTCTCCTGTGCTTCCAAGACCAGCTCCAGTTCTGAACCCTGTCTCTTTAATTTGATGAGGAGGATGATAATTGTAGTGACTGTTACAATTTTTCAAATCACAGTATTAACTTCTATACTGCATGCTTTGTGTATCCTCTCCTCTATTGCTTTATATCCCCAAATCTCTTTGTCATAATAAAAGATTTAAAGGACTTTCATTTAAATCCTCCATCATTATGAAAACGGAGAGTGGAAGCAGTTAAGTAATTTATCCCAAATCATTCAGCACATAAATGGACTTGCTGGGATTTGTACCATGACGGAATGGAGACAGCACAAAGGCCTTTAACCTTCACACAGAATTGATTTCAAACTGAGTCTCCGAGAATGACAGGGCAGCTAAAGGTATTTATATAAAATAGAGCCATTCTTTTAAAATACCCCTCACTTCTACTCAAAGAATCTGTCTTCACTGATAAACCTATCTGATGCTTATGTTGAGGTTAAGGTTGTTCATTATTTGTGTTGTAGAAGCTCATGTTTCCTTACATCTAACACTTTTATAAAAAATATACTTGGATTTATCTTTAATTGCCTGATATGATAGTAATTGGAAACCATGGGAGAAGCTGAGAGCAGATATTGTGCTTGAAGATCCCTTTGTGCCTTGTGAGGAGGTATTTATAGAAGTAGTTATTTTCATTCAATGTATAAACTTCTTGAAAAATTAAGGGCAGACAATGTATAGGTTTCTCTAACATCTGAAACATGTTTATCAAGCAAGGGACAACACTGGAGCAGACGGAGCTGTGGGTTCCAGAAGGTGTAAAACTGCGGCTAGGTTGTCAATAGGAACGGAGTGCGAATACCCTAGTGCCAGTACTATAGCCTTTACACACTAGATGTTTATCACTGAGACTACCTTCAGTGAGCACAGAACTGGGTTGGGAATAGATAGCAGAACATTTTTACACTGCAGGATGCTGTTTTGAATGTGTTGAGCATATAAGAAGGAGAATCCTTGAACCTCCTTTCTTACCCTCTCCTGCTGGTCCTTCTTCCTCCTTAGACAACAGTATTTCTACTTTCAAGTCACTTACAAGTGCATATATAATTTTACATATGCATATAAATCAGAAACTTGAGTAGGAAGAACCACACAACTTTCATCTTTCTGCAAATGACTTAATGTGAAGATTTCCAGTTACATTCATTTTTCTGCAAATGATATAACTTCATTTCCCTTTCTGGCTATATTCAATTTTATGTAAATACTACATTTTCTTCATCTAGTTCTCTGCTCTTGGACACTGCATTGGCGCCATAATTTACCTGATGATATATGATCTCATGAAGTGACAAACATTGAAGAAAACTGTGTTATATTAACAATCCTAAATAAATTGTGTTTTCTAGTAGAAAGATGTAAGTAACCAACAACAAGTCCTTTTCACTGCACCTCCAGGAGGAGTTAGGGAAGTGAATGCAGCAACCATCTTTTTTCCTGAACCTGAGATATTGTGCCAATACTCTTATTGGATCAGAGACAAAACACTGCGATTCAAACGGATCAGAGTCCTGATGACCAGGAGGTAGGTTGGTAGGAGATAATCTGAAAATACAACAGCAAAGATGATCCATGGAAAAATCTGCTGCAAGGAATGGAGCCACATACAAGACACTTGCACCTATTTGTTGTATTACAAGTCTCATCACGGATCAAAGTATTCTATTTTCTCTTAAAATTAAAGCGTGTTCAAAATTTAATAGGGACCTTTCCAAAGTATCAAATTCTTCAAAAGGACCAGATAAAGTGAACACTCGTTTGTTAGACATTTTTGATTAATTTTTGGCAAGAACTTCTTAATTCATGTCTTCATTGCCTACTCCTCATTCTCACAAACTCTGTGATCTCTATACCCATACCAACTTTCTCCATCTTCTCTCAAATAGACATTTTTCCAGGCCTCTGCCTCTATTTATTCCCAAGATAGTTTATTGGAAGGAAGTTTTGTATGATTCTCTGGAAAAAGTTATCGACTGTAAAGTGATGACACAACTGTTCTCCTGGGCAACAAGCACTATGTCATTGTAGTTTTCTAACATCATGTCCTTATGTAAAGTCTACTAAGCAGACTCCAGCCATTCTTTTTCCTCTGGGGAGAAGTCAAGGTCCACACACATGAATGTCAGTAGATCCTGAAAATAAGCAATCTTTTTTCCTTCTGTGAGTTCCCTTCCCATACAATGTTCAGAACCTGATTTTAGCAATATAGGAAAAATTGTCCAAAAAATAAAAACGGATTTTTCTCAGAGTTAGAGGAAAAAGACTCTAATCTACATATAGGTGATATTTAAAACAGAAAACAAAAACAGCCTTCGATCATCATAATATAATGAAACATTAAATTTAAAAAAACAGAGAACAAAGAAAATTTATTAAAAATACAAAGTCACTCATAAAGAAAAGCTCATCAGAATCTTTAGAAGATACTGAAATAATCCTTTGAATTTAAGGAGAAAATTAATACATGAAGTCACACTAAAGAATAAACCATGGTAGAATATAAACAAGAGAGGAAAAATAAACACACACACACACACACATCCATAAAAAAGAGAGAGACAGGAAACAATACAAATCTTTCAGTAATAATTTTTATTAATTTGCATGTCCTAACAACAAAAAATAAACAGACAACTATCAGAATTAAATAACAACATAAATACAATGGACTTAAAGACATCTACAGAACATTATACTCAAACAGAATAGATGAAAAATTCTTCTCATTTCATGGAACTTTCTACTTAGAGCATTATAGGTCATGAAAAGGCATAATTTATAATAGTAAATCATTATGCCATTTGCTGACAAAAGTTAGTCATTTATTTAAATATGGTGGGAAAGACACATCTATTTGTATTTTTCATATTTCACCCATTTAAGTGGTATTAGGCTAATTAATTGCTAACAGATGGTCAACAGAGGGCAACAGAGATCCAGGCTTCATTGTGAGCTGGGTCCTGCAAGTTTTGCCTGTAGTGGATGGAGGCAAGTCTGCACATTTCCCTTCACAGTATGGGTTACAGATCTGAGCAAGAACAGCCCCCGTTCCCCGACCCCCTCTATTGCATACCTCAGGGCACAGAAAGCACTGGAATAAACTATTGACTTACTCTTGATTTTTACTTCGGTTTTATGGTAAAGTCTGGATGTTTTGGCAGCTCCCCTCTTAAAGAAGATGTCACAATCCCAGCACATCCTACAGTCATTCTTAAGACCTAATTGTATGGCTTCAACCAGCTGTCCCTAGGTATTGAATAACTGTTCCATGGGAGAGAAGGTGCTCTTTGTCAATGATTATCTGTATATCTCACAAACTTTGTGTTTGGCACTTCTGCAGCAAGTGCATATTGAACTGCAAATTAGCCCTTACGAGAAGGAGATATATAAGGGGCTAAGAGCAAATGTTAGTTGAGAATCCATTACACAGCAGGTGCTGGGCTGCTTGCTTCACCTTCATTACCAAGAGGCAATATGATGTCCTTCACCTACCTCATAACACCAGAAGGAAGAATGTGAAATAAATCTCATTTTTTCACATGTCAAAGTAGTATGTCAACTAGTACTTGAAAAACAGGATGCAGAGCAGAAATGCTAAAGTTTTCAAACTGCCAGTCCTTCCTGTTTTGTGACTAGGTAGGTAAATGTGCTTTTAAATATGAATTGTTCTTAAGTCACATAATTTGATCCAAAGTTAATTTTCATTTCTGCAAAATAAAAATCTCACAGCATCATGCCTAAATAAGGTTAATTTATATCATGGTGTCAAGGACACCTCAAAGATTTTAGTGTTTGGTGAAAGCGTTCTAAAAGCATGCCTGTGGTTTCCATGGAAACTGGAGGACACAGTGTAACTTGTTACATATATTCTATCCCTCCTAGGAGTGTATACACCTGCGTATCTTACTCCCCCATGCTTCACTAGCTCCCCAACCCTGAATAACTTCTGACTTTTGTCTTGAAGGGACTTCAGGTAGCCCAACAATGGCAAACATGGCTCTGGTAGGCCTAACCTTTTCCCCCTAGGCTAACTTGTTAAGAACTGTAAGATTACATTTCTAAAACTGACTACTGAGGTCTGTTCTTGTATTTGGTCACTTCCTCCTCCTGAGGCTGGTCAACTATCAAAGTAACAAAGTCCATCAATCAAAAGCCTCCTTTGGATGCCCTAATTAACTTGTCTGATAAAAAATTAAACATTTGATCAAGAGGTTTACCTTTTATTTTTATAAACTGCCATTTGTCTATGTCTCTTCTGAAGCTGTTCTTTGAGCCCCCCAACCCCTGCTCCAGACAGATATCCCTTTCCCTGTACTGTGTTCCTTTCCACCTCCCTCATCCTTTGTCTCCTGGCTTTGTTTCTTATTCTCTGCCCTTTGACTCTCAGGGGCAAATACATTTCTTCTATGCTAAGAATTTCGTTTTGGGGTGTCTTAAGCCAACCTATAGTTCCCTACATGTCCCAGCCCTTACTGTTCCCTTTGCTTGTTAAACATCCGCCACTAACTTCATGACTGTGATGGTTTCCTAAATAAAGCATTCCAATGACTCCCTCCATCATCAGCTTGTCCTCAACACTTGTCTTTACAATGCTTTGATTGCAGTTTCCTAAGGTTCTCTCTTTCACTCTTCTTTCTTCTGACTCCACTCTACACTTACAGCGTTTTTCTTTCTCCAGAACTGGACATATTCTAAGGTTCAAGTCATATTCTTTAGTTCTACCCTCTAAGTTGTTTCTAAATATTGATCCTATCTTTTTAAAAAAATCACTTATTATTTATCTATCATTAGCCATCTAAAATCAAGGATGATAAATCTATCATAGAACTAGCCGAGTATGACATTAAATTTTTGGAGAGAGTTCACCATGCATAACCATTGGACATCAGAGTACAGGAATGCCAGAAAAAGCTAACTCTTGGGATTTCAGCTTCCTAAGAAGAGATGAGATTTTGAGATTTTACTGTACATTTGGATACAGATAGATTAGGTATGTCACTTTATGACAGTGTACCTTTATTTTGTTTGTTTGTGATAGGGTTTCTCTGTATAGCCCTGGCTCTCCTGGACTTTACTCTGTAGACCATGGCAGCCTTGAACTCAGAGATCAGTTTGTCTCTGCCACCTGAGGGCTATGATTAAAAGCATGTACCACCACACTGGTTATGACAGGATATTTTAACACATATACATGAAAGGAAGGATGAAGATCTGAAGGGATAATTAACAAAGTATCACTAGTTGCTCATATTCATTTGCAAAGGAAGGTGTCAGGTATTTTTGAAGTTGGATAATGCTCTTGTTTTACCCATAGTTAGACATAGTTACCAAATTATCCTTTTGCTTGATTCATCATGGTCAGAGTGGCCTTTCCCACTTTTGGAATTCTGCACAAATTTATCTTGGACAATCAGATCCCACACTGCTGATGGCTTTTGACCTTCTCCATCATTGCGATCATACATTGCATCTTCACAAGTCTCAGCCTCTACTCTCTCATAGCCATGGCTGTTGGCATTCTGTGTTTTGTTGAAGCTAGCTTTGTCTTTTCTGCACAGTACTTACAATTTTATTATGTAGCAAAAATTTACTTTACAGTAGACCTCGTATTTCCAATTTTTAGACAAATAAGTCAGTTTACTTTGTTAACCAAATAGTGGCAATTACAAAAAAAAATTGATTCTTAAGAGTAAAATCTGAAAGTAAAAATAAGAACTATGTGAATGGCTTATAAATTCCATGAAGATGTATAAGTTTAAAACTTCTATCATGTTGTTTGTTATCTTGACAGCTGACTTTCACTGAATTAAAGATAAGTCTTTTCAAGAGAGATGTTTAATTCCATGCCAAGGAATAATTTAAAAGACTAAAAGAGGACAGATGACATCAAGTTGGAGGTATGAGGGGGACTAATTAATTGAAGATAAGTACAGTGATTTTTAACTAACAGTTTCTTAAAGGTACAGTTTTGACTAATTATTGTATGTCATAATTAGTGATAACATTTATAGAAAGAAAATTGAGGAGAAAATTAGAGAAATTATTTGCAAACATAGTATGAAGGTAATTCCTTTTCTACTTCATTACAAAATATAAAGACATTTTATAATTTCTTTGAGCATTGAATGCTACTGTACAAAACTTAAGGTGGGGTCTAGTTATCTTTTTCAATCTAAGGTTTTTTTTTCTCATAAATGTTCAAATAATTCTTATTCTTGAGTATTAATATTTTCTTGAGTAGAATTTAGGAATATCTGTGTATGATAAGATGATAAATCCTTGAATTTGCCAGTTAGCAGACTATGATTGAACAACTGAATGAATAGTCAATAGAAACACTCTACAGTTCATTGATAACTACTCTCTGCCTTGGGTAAGGTGTGCCCAGCCTCTCAACACTGTGGCATTAGGAGTTCGATTTCTAACTCAATTCTCTGAGCAAATAGTTTCAAGACATTCAACCTATATCTTCCTCTATGTTTCTTTCTAGTTTCAAGGAAAAGTAGAGAATTTCTTCTGTTTTACTTTTCAATGGAACAGTATGGAAAAGAACCTAGTATCAGATCCTGCTCGTGGATGTTGATTCTGTTAACTGTCCTCTATGAAGATTTGCCCTTCTTTGTTTGAAGACTCTTTACTTCTCAGGTGATGTTCTGGAGTATCAGCTCATTGCCTCTATTCAACATGCAGGTCTAAGCCCTCACTAAGGTCAGAGAGCCCTGACTGTGAGCTTCATCCATGCTGCAGAGCACATAAGAGCACAATGAATAATTCAGGGGATATAATTAAGATAAATTACATACTGAACTCTGTTGTCTCCCAACTTTACTGAAAACTCAACCAACTGGTCGGGTAGAGGCTCTGTTCTTCCATTTCCTGTCCTCTGTCCCCCTTCTCTCCATGTCCTCCTTCACCTATCAGGTTCCCTTGAACTTCCCTACTGTGTTTTAATGAACTTTGCTCTAAATGTAATGATCATTAGTAAAATCAAACATTTTTGCCATTGATGCTTTCATCTACCTCCATTATGGTAGTGAAGTGGAGGAAAATGAACACCTGGTGTCTTCTTTATTTCTCTTAATTATTTTCCACATATGAATAGATGCTTATTTAAATATTTTAAATGCATTTTACCAGATATGGAGAGGAGCACATTTAGTAATCCATTGTCTTTTTTCTTTTCCTAATTTGACATGGATATAAGAGTGACTCTATCACATCAAAATTTTTTTTTAATTTAAATGTATCTGTTTAATTGCCAATATGTAAAGTTTCATTTCTATTTTAATGTTTAAATAACCATAAAAGCCACATGTTTTATTTCTTGTACAGAACTTTACTTTATTGTGAAGTAAAATAAAAGAAATTATCAGAGTGCCTGAAGTCTCTATATCACTGTAAATATAAAGATTTAACTATTTCTGCCAAATGAAATTCCCCTTTCATATTACTATCTATTTTCTCTGTTTTTCCCTATCTATTTTTTCTCCTTTATTTTTCCAATTCCTATCATCCACTTGCCAATACTTATTGATTACTTGTTATATCTCTCAGGACTAAGTAGAGGAAATTGAAAAAAATTCAGGTTACAAGAGACAGCTAACTATTCATATTGCAAAAGAAAATACAAAAGAATCTATACTCTGCTTCTATTCATGGAAGTATTTTTGAGCTAAAATCCTATCAAAAGTTCTTTTTAGGTCACTTTTCAAAATTATGAAAGTAACCTAGTAAATATTTCTTCTATTAATGCAGACAATGGTAAAAACTAAGTATTTTGCTAATAAATTAAAGTGGAATATTTAGTGATGACAATGATTTCACTCCATTGTTTTTGGGTATTCATATCTATGAGTTTCTTGGTTGAGAATTAAAATATTACTGAATTATAATAATATTTCCAAAATTAATAATAATTATAGATTGCTATTATTAAGCAACATAAGTTAAATAAAGTTAAAAAATTGTTAATAAGCTAAATGGTTTTAGAGAATTGGTATCATAATTTTCTCTTGGATCTTACAAAAATGACTAAGACTGTCACTTTTCAAAGTATACTCCATTTTTGTTCCTTAAATAGGTAGACTATTTTCTTAGCTTGTCAGGTTAGAATTGCAATTTGGAATTTTCACAGGTTATGACTGAGATTTCTTCATTTTAAAGATTGAATTTGCACCTATAAGAATAAAATATTTTTAATAAGTACATTAAAATGGAGCAATTGGCATCAATAATTTCCATCAAATTACCAAGATTGTTTCTTGGTAAAGTTGGAATTTAGTTATTAAAAAGAATATTCAAAATGTTGATGAAAGTGTTGAAAATCTTATTATAGATTGAAAACATACATTTATTGAATAATATGCATAACATGAATTACAGTCATTTGGACACATTTTCTTGAATAAAAACTGAATTTATCTGCATATTTTTAAAAACTATGTATAGGTTTCCCTTTTAAGCAATACTTGAAGAAAACAAAATACGTTAAGACAAGAATACTGCAGCTAACTAAAGTCAAAATTTTAGGTTTTTGTGGAATTTTCAGTATAATAGTTACTAACTCAAAGCATTCAATTTGAAAGAAAAATGAAGTTTGTTTGTTTATTATGATGCCTTGAAAGGCCATCTTGAAAAAAAAAGTAACCTCCTGCCTCCTCTTTCATCACTGTTACTGTTTTCCTAATTTTTGTTTAGCATTCTAACCAGAATGCAGCCTTTCAACACACCATTATTATTTTTTTTATTGGATATTTTATTTACATTTCAGATGTTCTCCCCTTACCTCCATTTCCCACCTCCCTCCCAGGAACCCCCTATCCCATCCCCCCTCCTTCTGCTTCTATGAGGGTGTGCCCCCACCTACCCACCCACACCTCACCTCTTCACCCTCAAATTCCCCTCCACAGGGCATCCAGCCTTCATGGGACCAAGGATCTCTTCTCCCACTTATACCTGACAGGACCATCCTCCCTTGCATATATAGCTGGAGCCATGAGTCCCTCCCATGCTCCCAGGCTGGTGGTTTAGACCCTGGGGCTCTGGTTGGTTGGTATTGTTGCTCTCCTCATGGGGTCACGAACCCTTTCAACTCCCTCAGTCTTCACTCTAACTCCTCCATTGGGAACCCCATGATCAGTTTAATGGTTAGCTGTGAGCATCTGCCTATGAATATGTCAGACTCTTGCAGACCTCTAAGGAGACAGCTATGTCAGGTTCCTGTCAGCATGCACCTCGTGACATCCACATCAGCATCTACCTTTCTTTGGTGACTACATATAGAATGGATACCCAGGTGGAATGGTCTGCAGAAAGCCCCTCCTTCAGTTTCTGTCCTGAACTTTGTATCCATATTTGCTCCCTTGAGTATTTTGTTACTCCTTCTAAGAAGGACCAAAGCTCCCCAACTTGGTCTTCATTCCTCATGTGGTACATTTGCACAATGGAATATTATTCAGTTATTAAAAACAATGAATTTGAGAAATTCTTATGTAAATGGATGGAACTAGAAAATATCATCCTGAGTGAAGTAACCCAATCACAAAAGAACACGCATGGTATTCACTCACTGATTATTGGATTTTAGTCCAGAAGATTGAAATACCCAAGATTCAACTCACAGACCACATAAAGCTCAACACTCCATTATTATAAAAGTGGATACAACTTAAAAATGGATAGCAATCAAGAAGGGAGATTTTATTTTATATAATACAATTTGCATTCATTTCATCATAATAATATGATTACTGCAATTTGATGTAATAACAACTTAGAGAAATTTAATCTTTTCTGTTCAGTAAATATTATTTCTGTTTTAAAATAAGGATACTGAGGCACAGAGAACGTGAACCATCTGTGTGTCTCAATGAAGGTTAGTAGCTTATTTTTTTAGTTAGTAGCTTGACTTTTTTCTAATCTTGAACTTTGAAGACATTTTCTGAATGCCTAGGTGAAGTCAGGCAGTTATATGAAGCCCTGAGAGATTCTACTTCAGAAGTACTCTGCTTCAGGGGACACGATGGTGTGCGTACTTGTAATTACCCACTTTATAGATCCCACCAGGAGGCCACCCTGTTCTCTGCTGCAGAGGTAGCTATGCATTGTTTGAAAAACAGTTCTGAGAAAATTACTATGAAGCATGACTGAGTTTATGTAGGAGGTATACAGGCATCTCCTTTATAGTCGTCATTAGAAGTGGAAATATAAGAAAGGCAAAGAAAAATAGTTATTGATCATAACCCAAATTATCCATCCCACTCTGCTTCTGAAAGGGAATCTAGGCTCATAAGTACAATTTCTTTGAGGCCGACAACTTAATGTTTAGATTAAATAAATGACAACTTAGCTTTGGCCTGCCACCTGCTCTGCAGTCACTACTTAGTTTTTATTTCACTCCTTCAATACAGACAGACTAAACAAACAATGCTATATATGTTGGACACAACAGTGGCTCATCTTTGTTGTTATTTTATCTCTAGAGTCAGGGATTATATTTTTTCAAGCAAACAAAATTCTCACAACTATACGAAGCCCACAATTTCTTACCTGCAGTAACACAAGTCCCTCTGTTTCTATACCTACCTCAATGGAGCATGGCTTGTCTAGTTTAATAATGTGTGTTTGCCCGAGGAATTGTTAATCTAATGATGGAGTATGTTCCCAGAGGTTACAGGTGCCATTTCTTGTCTCCAGGCTGAATTATGAAACGCTTGGTATTGTAATTGCTTTTCATTCCTCACTGTAGTGTTTGGAACTTTTCTAGCTAAGTGTGCCTTAGCTTGTGCAGATATACTTCAGAATTTCTCATTAATAAGGAGTTTTTGCTAAAGAAAGAAGCCAGGAAAATAAAAATATCAGCCACTTATGCATTTGGATTCCATTCCCAGCCAAATTTTAATGTAAATATATTAAAATGCATTATGTAAATATATTTAAATATGCACCACATATTTACATTTAAATGCAAATTGAAATAATTTACATGTTAGAATTTTGAATGTCAGTCATTATGATACTGTGATTTCTGACCCAAAGCTACCAATCAGAATGATGTATGCATATGCTTCTTAATTAACACCAAAGGTTAAAATACTGACCCAGGTGTGCATAATAATTTAGAGAGAGAAGCTTCTCCTTGAAGATAGTGATAGTTGGAGTTTCTGATGTGAGGAAAAACACAGGTAAATTCAGAACTAAAATAAGAGTTGAAAAACAAAGACCCAGAAGAAGAATCTCAGTATGCACCAAACATGATAATCACGCTTAGATGTCCCCAAAAATATTTAGTTCAATGCCATGATGCTTTTCAGCATCTAGTTTTTAGAGTATGGTTAAGTGGTGACTCCACATAGGTAACAAGGGAAAGAGAGGGTAGACAGGTGTCTGACTTGTCTGTTAACATGTGTTCTATGAGTTTATCCTGTGACAGTCATGGTCTGTATGCTCTCTGCTCAGAAAAATTCTCCCTTGAACACCTTGCCTGTTACCAACAACTCCCTCTTGCCCTCTCTGTCCTCAAGCGTGCAGTTGTGGTGCAGCTTCAGCCATAGCAGTTTCTCCTTATACCTGGGTTCTCTGAGTTGGTAATCATTTACCTATGGGCAACTCTGCCCTTATCTCCATCTCACAAGGTAACTTTCTTTTCCTCTACACCTTGAGACTTGAATCTTAAGTCTTCTTCCAAGCATCTCTTCCTGAAGGCACATCTTACCAAGAATGCTTGATTTACCTAATGATGGGGAGTGTATTTTTTTGTTTGTTTGTTTGGTTCATTTTGGTGTTTTTTTTTTTTTTTTTTTTTTTTTAAATAGGATATTAGATTCTGAAGAATAAGACTGGTTTAAATTGACTTGCCTGCTTTCCAATTTAGTTACACCTTACAGGCATATATTTCTTTATGCTTTCTGTACACCAACACCATGATGCACATAGCTCCATCAAAACTGCCCAAAATTACTCAAGTGAGAAGGCAGAAATTTTGGAGACATAGTGATATCTTCCTGGAAAAGTCATAAATACACCTATTTACATATCTAACTTTCCTATCATAGGGAAACATAGAACCTCATTTTTTTGTTTAAAGCACTCACAGAACTCTGGAAAAAACATACTCACTGTCATTGCTTTGTTATAAAGAATACATTTCAGGAAGAGCTAGGCAGAAGAAATCTATACTACAAAGTATAAGGGAAGGACCGAGTGCAGTCTTCAGCCTTTGTTGGCAATAATGCCTTCCCAGTGCTAGAATGTGTCTATAAGCACCAAGCTCAACTCTGTCATTTAGGCTTTATACAGAAGTTCCACAAAATAAACATGACTAATTTAATCATTGACCAGTGACCCTTTAGGCTTGACTCAACCTCCAACCATTCTTCCCTTCTCAGGGGCTGTAGGTAGGTTTGCAACTTTCAACTCTATAGCTGTGGCCAGTTCCATCCTGAAACTATATGAGACTTCCTAGTCCCCATAGATGTCACCACCCATGAATGACAATTTTTACTTTGAGAATTTCAAATTTCATAAAAATTAGTGACTAAGACCAAGTTTATGGGCAAAAAAGACATTTCTATCAACGTATCCCTCAAATATTATGAGAATCTAGGTGCTTTTTGCCCAGCATCAGAGATGCATACATAGACATGTATCTTCCTTTATGACAACTCTTGTGCCTTTACTCAACCCAGTTCATATTTGGCTATACTGTTCTCTCATCCCATCCTTAACTTTGAGATTACTACTCTTCGAGTATAGGAAATTCTGATACTCCTTTAACACAATGTAAGAGAAGGATTGGCCATCAAAATGACACCTCCTGTAAAACATACATGACATTCAGGTCACATTACTTGACTGCAACCTCTCATTGGAGTATGACCATCTTGGTAGGTCTACATTCTCCTTGTTTCAAATGGAACACTCTCTTAGTTCTTTCTATAAGGGGAACAAATTCATTTCTCTTCAGAATTTCCTTTAACTTGCCTGATACACTTTCTTTTGGGATTCTTCCTGTCCAGGCAGAGCAGCTTCATGTTTAAGTATCTTCTGCTTCTCCTCACTTGCATTTCTTCATCCAATTCCACTGGTAAGAAGCTGTATGCAGAACTTTGACATTCTGTATTCTGTCTTCATGCTATAGAGGAGAAAGCTTTATGATTTGCTCACCAGTTTCTATGCAGAATCACCCTCTAAAAGATCAACTCTATGAATCACTAAGCTTAGATATGGTAAATTAAATGGAAACTAAATGAACTTATATAGTCTTATTTCTTCTTAATCATGATAGCTTTGTAAACTATTTTATGTTAAAATATTCAGTTTTATTTATACTTCCATTATCCCCAAATGTAATAGGCACCTTCTTCTTTTATTACTGATAAAGTATTTTATCCAAATTCCTCTAAGTACACACAAACTTCATGTTGAGAGAACAGAAATAAGGTCCATGTAAATACAGACAGACCAGCACATTTCTTGAACATAACTGAGTTATGCCCAATATGTTTTTATATTGAAAACCTGTGTTTCATAATGCCACATGACTTTGTCTTTAGAAGTAAGCAGGGAGAAATAATGTATATGTAAATTGAATTTTCTTATCGTATCATAGTCTCCTTTAGGTAATAAAAGGAACATCTCTCAGATGTGATCTTTGTGAAAATTAACTGTTGAACCACTGTGCAAAGATTATTATTGCTTAGTCATGTATTCTATTTAGATTCCATTATTCCCCTAGCTGGAGGACCAATATTAGCATACCTGTTTACAGAGACTCATGCTTCACTGCCAGAGCCAGCTGGACATTCATTCCAATTCAGAAGAATCCAGGTGCTTGGGGTGAAATCAGCCAATAGAAATGAATGCATGTAGAATATGTATTGAGCTTTGAATTTTACTGTGTAGATCAGAACTTAACTTTTGCCATTAATCTTAACTTCAAAATTGCATACACAGGTAATTAACCCATCAGGTGCTTTATTGTGAGGTTCTTTCATTCCTTGTATCTTGTTTTGAGGGCAACAGTTGTTAATTATCAAGTTGCAAAAGAAATTAAATATGATGCTCCTTTCCCTGCCAGATGAATCATAATTGAAAGGAGAGGCTAAACTAGGTCAAGCTGAAAGAGTAATGTTAGATAAAATACCATGATTGTATTTAAATTATATAGAACAGTTTTATTTAAGGTCTTGTGACAATTTGAATAGGGAGGGGGGATAACATCGCAGGTGAGATTTTTCTGGTTTCTTGTTTTTTCAGTTATAAATTATCACATTGGGAGACTCATGCTCCTTAGAACTTCCCAAAATATGTTCCAGTAAACAATAGTTTTGAAGTCCATTAGTTGATACATTATATAAATATATTTCCAAGGACAAAAAGTTTGAGAATTCTTCAGTAAATATAAAATTAACATTTAATATTTTAATAGTTCTTGACCTGTCTCCTTAAATTTGAGCAAGGACAACAATTTATTCAGAACCTGTTAGAGCCTCTGGTTCAGTTGAATTTAAGAACATTTTCATTATTCCATATTCATGAAGTTATTGACATACTCAGCAGATGGTAGGGCACAAGTCATTAAATAGCATAGAAAAAATGATACTGTAGAATGTGTGCATGCCAACTTCTGTTTCAATGTTTCTTAAATGTTTATATTGATTTATATATTGTTTTTATATATATATATACGTTTTGATCATGTTTTCCCCTCCCTAATTTCTGCCAGCTCATCCCAACTGAGAAGGCTAGGTTGATTCCATGACAGACTTCAAATCGGCAGTTAAGGAGAGTAGGCCTAAAAACTGGGCGAGTTTCCTTAAGCTCAGGCTAATCAGTTACTAATAGAAAAACCCAGGTTCCAGTCTTCATACCAGGTAATGGAATGTTCCAGCCACCTGGCCTGAAGCAAGGGCAATGGGTCAGCAGCAGTTTCCAGACTTCCTCAGTTACTTCCTAAGTAACAGTTCCCAGACTTTCCCAACAAGTTTCCAGGCCCCACACACTGATAATGGAATGTCCATAGAAATAGACCCAACAGAATAACATAGAGGTCATCTACTCTGGAATTCCCTAATGTGCTTTAAACCAGGTCTGCAAGCTCACTTGCGTGTCTTTCTCTCTTGTCTTGTAATGGGAGATTCCAGCATTCTGGACTTCTGCAGAATTAACAATCTTTGCATTTACAAACTATTTGATTCCAGGTATCATTCATTGGCAAATTATTGACCCTTACACCCACCTTCGACCCATCTAACTGCAGTTTTTTCCCTCTCTGTCAGAAATTAAAAAAAAATTCAAAACAAACAAAACCTGAAATAAAACAAAACCAACCTCTCCTAACACCCACCTCCAATCCCCACCCCTACCTAGTTCCCTAGCCCCGCCCCCTAAGAAAA
The DNA here is from genome assembly GCA_021653895.1 of Mastomys natalensis. Classification (NCBI taxonomy): domain Eukaryota; kingdom Metazoa; phylum Chordata; class Mammalia; order Rodentia; family Muridae; genus Mastomys; species Mastomys natalensis. Next base: position 723,169 of record JAJTUV010000572.1, read on the forward strand.
AGTCCTACAGAGTTCATTTTGTGTTGACCAACTACTCCTGCACATGTGGCCTATCCTGGAATGTGGTCAATATACCCGGTGACATTTCATTGTAGAAAACTGATTTTCTCTTTGTTAATTGTAAACAGCTTCCTGGTTAAGGATGCGACTCTGTGTCCAGGCCCTCTTTTGTGTTGGGATTTTCTAACTTGAATCTCTGCAAGTCTTGCATGTGCTGACATAGTCTCTGAGTTCATATGTTATCAGTCCTGTTGTATCTGGGAAATACTGTTTCTTTGGAGTCATCCATTTCTTTTCTTCCACCTCTTTTTTCTTACATAGATTCTTGATATTGAATTGAGGAGTTTATGAAGACATTGCATTTAGGACTGAGTGCTCCTAAGTCTCTCACTGCACACCATCCAGTTGTGGCTCATCTACTACAATGAGAAGCTTCTTTGACTGGGATTGAATGAGGCATGAACCTGTGAGTATAGCAAAATGTCATTAGCAGTCATTTTATTGTTATTTTCTTTTAGAAGAATAGTAGTAGATTTCTCCTAGGTCCCACAAAAACTATACTGTTTGTTTTCTCCTTTTTGTGGATGTTAGCTTCTAAGCTTTCGTATGTGTGTCGACAATCTGAATAAAAACCAAGGTTAGGTACCTAATATGGGACAAGCAAAGAAGATGGGATTCCCTAAAGCAGGGGAAACAGAAAACAGTGTTACAAAAAACATAAATGGAAACTTAGAATTCCCATTAAGAATTAATTAATTGTGTAAGATTAACTGGGGAGAGATTAGAGATCATGTAAAGGAGGAATTATTTGGAAAGTCAGTTAACACTAAAGAGCATTTGAAAAATTATATGCATGTATACTCCTGTAGAAGCTTTCCAAAATATATACATACAGGAAAGGAATTTAGATGGAATTATCAATCACCATATAATGGAGAATTTAATGCCCCAACTGGATATCTTACATGACCAAGTAAAACCTTCAATGTCAAAAGTGGATTACATCTTGATGAAACATTTAGACAAGCTGTCCCACGGACCCTATCCCTAAACATCACCTGATATTGCCAAGGATATTGATTGCTCTCCACAACCTGATGACAAGACCCTATTGTTGAGAGCAACACTTACTTATGTCATTGAACAAGGAAAAGTCAAACTTAATTTTCTTTTTTCTGTTTTTTATTTTTTTTCGTCTTCCCTTTACCCTCTTGCTCTGGCCCCGCTCTCTCTGGCCCAGTGATTTTTATTATTTATCTATCTACCTATACCTATCTACCTATCTACTATCCCATCCCATCTATCTATCTATCTATCTATCTACTATCTATCTATACTATCTATTGTGTAAGTACACTGTAGCTGTCTTCAGACACCCCATAAGAGAGCATCAAGTCTTATTATAGATGGTTGTGAGACACCATATGGTTACTGGGATTAAATTCAGGACCCCCGGAAGAGCAGTCAGTGCTCTGAACTGCTGAGCCATCTCACTAGCCCCAAACTTAATTTTCTTAAAGACTGAATAAGTGGTTTCAAATTACTTAAAACTGGGATGGTCCATAAAATGGGCATATTAGTCTAATTGAATTGCTTATACATGTTTTAGATATAAAACTTGATAAGCTTGGGTCACATGAAAATGCCTGTCATGTCACATTGTAAGTACAAGATCATTAGGTGGCACTGTATGAATACAGAACAAACACAATACAACTCACTACCATCTGTCTGCAGCCTGTGTTCTAGAGACCTATCCATTAAAACAGTGAGGCTCACATTGAGTTACCTGGTATCAAACCAGAATATTCTACTTAATATGAGTAGGAGTTGGTCTAGAAATTAGCTTTAAAAATTAGGCAGATTTATTTGTTTATCTATTTATATGTTTGTTTCTTGTGACATTGAAGATCAAACTTAAGATTTTACTCATGCTATGCAGTCTCTGCTTTTACAAAACATGCTCACTCACGTTTCACGGACATCTCCTGCATGTTTCATGCTACAAGAGAAGAACTAGGAAGGCAGGCTTAATGGATTTTTATTTTCTATTTGTTCTTAGTTTTTGCCATTGTATCTAAACCTGTTACTTTTTAATCTCTTGCCACTGAGTGAAGAGAGTACAAAGAAATGAAATGAACCATAATGGTAACTTAAATGTTTAAATCATACTCATATTAAAATGTGAAAGTAACAAAAAAATTAAAATAAATTAAATGTGTAAAATAATTTTTAAATTCAGTAATACATTTCAGAATTATAAATGCAACATCTTAATAAAATAAAATAAACTATTCAAAAACTAACCAAAAGTTAAAAAATAACATAAAAAATTGAATTATAAAGTTGAGAAACTCTGGTTGGAGAGGTGGCTCAACAGTTAAGGGCCGTAGCTTCTAACTGTTAACAACTCTTAAGAGGTAGGTATTCAGAGGACCTGGGTTCATTTTGCAGCAGCCACATAGCAGCTCAAAACTGTCTGTAACTTCGATTGCAGAGGATCTGATACCATAATACAGACACACATGCAGGCAAAACACTATTATACATAAAATAAAAATCAAATCCAGAAATTGCATCTGCAGGCTTACATTGTGTGCTATATGCTTGCCTACATGAGTGTGTCTGTGTATGGTTTTGTGGTGTGTGTAGATCTGTCTATCTGTCTGTCTATGTATGTGTATATGTGTACTATTTCCTTTTTTCTCATAAAAGTAGAAGCTTTAGAGGACCAGGGTTTCTTATATTTTGCTATGCCTTTGAGATGGGTTGAGCTAGTTGTTAAGAATTGGGGAACAGTATTAGTAAACTCTGAGATTACTGTCTCATCCCCAAGGGGCTTATAGATACACCTCTTTTCCCTTAAGTAAATATTCATTTTAAATTTTATTCTGCTGAAATCATTTCCTTTTCCCTATAAGTTCCCTATGTAGTATTTACTTTCAGGTCATAATTCTGGTGGTATTGAACTCTAGATTGTAAATTGGGTGGTATTGATTCACGTGATGTTAGTAAATGGTCCTCATTCCAAATGATATCCATGGGCAATAATGATCTCCAGGTACTATCTTTGGGTGGTACTAATACTAGGTGTATTCACTGGATGTTATTTAATTCCATGTGATGTCCTTGTGTTGTATGGATTTCCAAGTAGAATTCCTTCTCCATTCTTTTGTCATCTCTTTCTGCTTCCTTAACTCAATTGATCAATAGTATCAGATTACTTCTGAGAGAAGCTAAATTCTATATTCTACTGTTTGGAATGATTAAAAAGAATGTAAACATGGACTAAAGAGACGACTCAGCAGTTAAGAGTACTGGATGCCTTTCTAAAGGACCTGAGTTCAGTTCCTAGCATCCACATGGTATCTCGCTGGCATCCATAACTCCAGTTCCAAAGTATCTGAGGCATTCTTCTGGCCTCTTTGTGTACTACATGCATGTAATACACAGGCATATGCAGACTAAATACTCATAGACATAAATTAATAAAATTAAATTTAAAAATTATATAAAAGATTTAATATAAGGAAAGATGAAGTAAAAGGAAGAAACTTTTGGAATGAAAGTAAACCAAACACAGGAATACAGAAAGAATTTTATTGAGGAAAATGTTCACTATGAGACTCAGGCTGACCTTGAACTCCTTATTTTCTTAAACTCTATAGTGCTGAACACTCAGTACCAAATGGCTATCTTATGCACTGACATGGCTGATGAAAATGAATTTTAAGAATTTCCTATGTGACTGGGCAAGACAGTGCAGAGGTTTCTCTGTCTTGTATTCTTTCTGAGGCCATATTAGGTTTAACTAGAATTTGATTTCTTTAATGGGAAGTCCCATGGAAAATTACCAAACTCAATTCAAGGAACCCGACATCAAGATGCCCCAGCTAGCTTATTTTAACTTCTGTTAAATTTTCTGCTTATGCAGACCCACCCCCTTCAGATACGAGTGTATCTTAGAATCTATTAAACTGCTTGCTTGCACAACACCTGTGCCTGAAACTGTCTAGAAAGTTACCATAATCTGGCTTTTGCCTTTCAAAAACCCCTTACTGTAAGCACTTGTTACTCTTCTTGGATACCAAATACCTTAGTGTAGTCCCCATGAGCTAGAATAAAGATTTTCAATTGGCTACAGACTGTGCCAGAGTGGTCTTTTCAGATGGGCTTCCTGTAACAACTTAACCTTTAGTTGATCTTTTCCATTAAACTTTTTATTGGATATTTACATTTCAGATGTCATCCCCTTTCCCCGTTTCCCCTCCCTAAAAACCCCTGTCCCATCCCCCCTCCTCTCTTTTTGGTTTTATACAATTTTAATAACATGCAGTTTCAGGCAGGAATCTAAATATTAGGCTAGAATGAAAAAGTAATTTCAGACAGGAAGCTAAATTTTAGGCTAGAACAGGAAGTAGGCTTCAGACATGAAAATTACTTTGGGCTAGGACAGGGAAGTTGGCTTAGATATTTTGGTCATCCTAGATAAGCCCTTAGAAACTATGATCACAGGAGCATTCATGGAATTTTGTTCATTGCCTTGCTTGTTCTTTGATCATTTATGTTTATTGTCTTGCTTGTTCCTTGACTATTTACATTAAACTTTTGTTAAATGTCATCACAGAATCATATTCCCACTGTTTCACCCAGTGTTGCTTTTACACACTGTGTCTATATATAGTTTGCCTTTCACATCATGTAAAGTCATCTATAAAATCAACTACTGAAAGCTGGCCTCTTACCTCCATATGCTCATGCAAGTGCCCAGGCACACATTATACATACATATATGCACAAACTAAAAATAAAGAATGAAGAAAAAAGTACAGGGGTCTGAAAGAACAGATATTACAATTAAGAATAATTTCTGGTTCTTAGGTTCAATGTGTGGTCTGTAGGCCAACTCTTGATTGACATTCTTCTGATGCTCACAGAATGTGTTTGATTGACATGTAGGTTGGTAAGGGTCACAGAGTACACGTATAAGGTCTAGGACACTGTCCTGAGAATGAGCTCTTGGCTCTTGGTCCTGGACAAGTGCTAATAGGTGTATTTGTTATCCATGAAACTATGGAAGTGTTGAAATATCTATCCTGTACTTACTCAGTTAAAAGGAGGTTGGTGAGATGTCAATGTTCCAGCCCTAACCAGTTTTTAACATTGAATTCTAAAGAGTTATAAATTTGTTTGTCTTAATTTCATATATTTTATGAGCACTCCTTATGGTGCAACTGATCTTGCCATTGTTACTCACATTACAGTACCCAACTCATTTTATCTCTTTTATCTTTACTCATCATAGGGGTTGTATAGACCTTACTGTTTTGAAAGAAGGACTCCTTTTGAATGCCATAGTCAGACAAAGTATATCCCTTTCAATTTTCTGTCAGCAAACATCAATCTCAGTTGATCAGTCTTTGTTGATCTCTCCGGGTCTTCCTGTGACATTTACATTGTGTCTGAGGGAGCAGACACAATGCAACAGTGGTTGTCTTCTCCATAGACATTTTACAAAGACATACATCATGCTGGTGGGTCTTCTGTGCACAGCTGAGTTAAAGATGCCATATATTCTCAAGAGAAAACAAATTATCTTATTTTGTATATTACATATTTGCTATATTATATTTGATTAGTTTTCAGTTAAGTTTCTCTGGCATTGCATTTCTGTTCTTGATCATAGAAATTCCAAGAAATACAATTTAAATGACATTTAATTTTCATATGAGTCAACTACAATGTATTTTTCCATATGGTTTCTGGAAAGACAGTTTTCTCACATTGAATTTGGTTTTGTTCTTTCTTTTGTAAGATGCTCCATTATTGTCCTGGACACAGAAACAGCAGTGACAATGTCACTTTAGAATTCATGCTATACATCTTGTCATTGTATATAGGCAAATAAAATAAAATACATTTTAGCTATTATAGAAGAAGTGTGTCTTTTCACAGTAAGCACCTATAATGAAAGAGATCATGCATGGAATTCATTGATAGTTGGTGCTAAGGCAATAACAGTTTCTGTCAGATCCAGGTAACTTCATTTGACAGGAGTAATGTTTCTACTTTGTCTTCATTTAGGAAAGCTCTGCTTCAGTGACTAAGTAACTTGACGAAGATCTATCTGTAACAGCCAGCACATCAAAGTGCTTTTCCAGAGGAATCCTGGGGTGAAGCTAACAATATTTTTTTGCAAATATAAAAATTAAGTTTTACAAGTAATTCCCTCCTAACTCTATACTATGATTTGAAGAAAAACTAGTTGATATTTTTATATCAATTACTAGAATTTCCATAGTAGAAACCGAGGAATACTAAAAATAGGTTTAAATAAAAAGGACTTTTGATTTAATGCATGTGTTCATTTAAAAATATCTGTGAAAGACATGTTTCATGGTGCAGTGGTTATATGCACCTAAGGAATGCCATCAGACCAAGTAGGTATTTGCAGATTTCTACCAGGTATGAAACTAGACAGAGTTTACACTGAAAATGTCATTGGTATCCTTAGTCATCAGGGAAATGCAAATCAAAACAACCCTGAGATTCCACCTCACACCAGTCAGAACGGCTAAGATCAAAAACTCAGGTGATAGCAGATGCTGGCGAGGATGTGGAGAAAGAGGAACACTCCTCCATTGTTGGTGGGATTGCAAGATGGTGCAACCACTATGGAAAACAGTCTGGTGGTTCCTCAGAAAATTGGACAAAGGGGACCCAGGGACATAGGGGACCCTGAAAATGAGGACCCAGCTATACCACTCCTGGGTATATACCCAGAAGATGCTCTAACATACAACAAGGACATATGCTCCACTATATTCATAGCAGCTTTATTTATAATAGCCAGAAACTGGAAAGAATCCAGATGCCCTTCAACAGAGGAATGGATACAAAAAATGTGGTACATTTACACAATGGAATATTACTCAGCTATTAAAAACAATGAATTTGATAAATTCTTATGTAAATGGATGGAACTAGAAAATATCATCCTGAGTGAACTAATCCAATCACAAAAGAACATACATGGTATTCACTCACTGATTATTGGATTTTATCCCAGAAGCTTGAAATACCCAAGATTCAACTCACAGACCACATAAAGCTCATGAAGAATGATGACCAAGTGTGTGTGTGGGGGGGCTTCAGTCCTTCTTAGAAGAAGTAACAAAATACTCAAGGGAGCAAATATGGAGACACAGTGCAGTACAGAAACTGAAGGAGGGGCCGTTTACAGACCATTCCACCAGGGTATCCATCCCATGTACAGTCACCAAAGGTAGACATTGATGTGGATGTCAGGATGTACATGCTGTTAGGAGCCTGATATAGCTGTCTCCTTAGAGGTCTGCAAGAGTCTGACATATTCAGAGGCAGATGCTCACAGCTAACCATTAAACTGATCATGGGGTTCCCAACAGAGAAGATAGAGTGAAGACTGAAGGAGTTGAGAGGATTCGTGACACTGTGAGGAAAGCAACAATATTAACCAACCAGAGCCCCCAGGGTCTAAACCACTAGCCTGGGAGCGCTTAGGGAGGGACCCATGGCTCCAGCTATATATGCAAGGGAGATATTTATAAGTGGGAGAAGAGATCCTTGGTCCCATGAAGGCAGGACGTTGTGGGTGGGGTATATTCGAGGGTGGGGAGATGAGGTACGGGGGAGGGTGGGTGGCGGTACACCATCATAGAAGCAAGAGGAGGAGGGAAGGGATAGGGAGTTCCTGGGAGGGAGGGGGAAAAAGGGGTAAGGGGAAAACATCTGAAATGTAAATAAAATTTCCAATAAAAAAAAAAGAAAAAAAAGAAGAAAATGTCATTGGAAGAAAAAGTATTACTTTGATTTAATTCTGGTGATATTAAATTCCTTGATGACTTCCTAATTTTTCAGAAAAATACAAGATAAGGCTATATTATGACAAATTAAGCCATGTTTAGGAGATGGTATTCATATTTTCTTTGCCAAGTGCTACTTATGTGACTTTGAAAAGTTTATCAAATTATTTAGATAAGGACAGTTTGTTTTCAAAATAATTTGTTTCAAGTGACTTTTTGAAGTCAATAGTGTGTGTGTGTGTGTGTGTGTGTGTGTGGTGTGTGTGCGTGTGTGCTTTACCTGAACATTAACAAAGTATTTTTCTTGTGCTTCCAAGAAGAGTAAGGTTAAGGATTCTAAAGAGAAGCTAATATGTGATACTGAACATATTCCAAAATATGTTTGGAATGGTTCATTACTGATCAAAAAATGATTTGAAAAGGTTGCTAAGGAAGGGATGTCAATGAAGCAAGCACTTCTATGTAAAACTTATTGGTGACATTTGTTTCCCTTCAGTTTGTGAAGTATTGTTCTTTCCTAGGTTGCAATACAAGCATTAGGTTTGTACTATACTAAAAAGACACACAAATTCTACCTGAAAAAGTATGGAAGGCTCAAGCCATCTTGAAAACTCAGTAAACAAAAAGTTATCTCATACAAAATAGAGCAAGGTTTCTGACAGTCATTATTTTAACCTACTGCTCTGTCCTTCTCAAATTATGTAAATAGATACCTAACACAAACACTGTTCATATGACATCATCGAACTTCAGTGCCTCTTCATTATAAGATCTCCATTAGGATCCTCTTTGTCAGTGCGTGTTTGTGGCTGAGGACAAGTAACTTCTCCTCTGTTTACATGTAGACCCCTACAAGGAGCAGACCCCTCATCATCTACACAGCACCATCACTTGCATAATATCCATGGGAAAGTTGATACTGGATAAACACTGGTGACTTCTACCACGGAAGAATTTGAAAAGGCTGGATATAGAACACAAACACACCTACTTCTATCTTTCCTTTTCTATCAGAGCAGCCAACTTTGTTAATATTATTACAAATAAGCTTAGTTAGCCAGAATTTGACACAATAATGTTTTTACTGAAAGCTGCTTTGCCTGTATATAGTTTAAGTTCAATACCTACTGTATGTAGCAAGATAGAGGAAAACAAAACAAAACAAAACCAAGATAACTAGGTTTGCATCAATAAGCAAGAACAGTCAAGACAGAGGCCTTATACAAACAAATTACTTGCAGGATTAAGGCAATCACAGCAAGACAATGACTGGAATTTTTTCAGTCTGAATACTAATTGGCTGAACATTTAAAACACAATGCACACACTGGCAGACATCTCATCATCAGATCTTTTTCCATCTCACATTTTCTGTGACCTGTTTTCTAGCAGCTTAACTAATCCATTCTATATGTATAAGTTTTGGTTGTACAAAAGATTTTCAAAAATTTTCTGTCTTTGGATTCTGTCCTTTGTTTTCTTCAGGTTGTTCTTGTTCTGAATCATGATTTTTGTGGGCTATTTTGGTTTATAGCTAAGATAAAGGCACTTCAACTTTGCTAGAAAGTTTGTACATGGAAGATTTAGTGTTGAGTGAGTTTTTAATATTGTTCTTATAAAATTTCTTCCCAACAAACCAACTTAGGTGAGGAAAGGTTTATTTTATTATCTTTTAACTCCAATCCACAGTCCATAATCAAGTTAAGTCAAGGTAGGAATGCCAGGCAGGAACCTGAAGGCTTTTAACCAAGAACTCACCTCACAGCCAGGAAGTCCAGCAGGAGCCGTGGAGGATGCTGCTTGCTTGCTCATTGGTAGGCTTGTACATAACCAGCCTTCTTATACTGGTCAGGATGACCTGCCTCGAAATAGTACTGCCTATGTGGGCTGGCCCTTGTTCATCAATCAACAATCAAGACATTTCCCCACAGACACGATTATAAACCAATCTGGTCTAGGCAATTCCTCAATTAAGCCTCTCCTTGCAGATGACTCTAGGTTATGTCAAGTTCACAATTAAAGCTAACCAGAACAAGAATCAATGTGAGTGTTTTATTAAGTTGAAAAGCCTACTTTTTTTTTCTTTTTGCCTTGAGGACAGTTTCCTCAGAGAAGTAATTTCTTGTGTCTTTAGGTGGAGATTCAGGTATGTACCTGACCCCCTTTACATGTGTTTGAGCACAATGAGAGATTCCCACATTTATGGTGTCCCTTTCTGCTTTCCTGGTAGTGTTTTTGTTTCACTGATGTGAGGTTTCTTTGTCTTCATCTCTTTGTATATATAGATCTCTAGATCTCTGCAGAGTGGGTTAGTGATTAACTGAGCAGGCTGACTCTGAGAGAGTTCTGAGGGTTGCACTGTTCCGTGTACGAGTTGTTGGCAGTCATCCTTCTCAGTCAGTGTTTCAAGACCTCAAGCTCCTCAGTCATCCTCATAGAGTAGTCTTCTGCATCTGTCATCTGCAACTTTTGTGTTTGTTTTCAAATGTATATGCTTCAGTGTGTACACGTGCACGTACATGTCCATGTGCATGTGAATGTGTTAGTATGAATATTTATTTATTTATTTATATTATTTATTTTATTGGAAATTTTTTACATTTCAGATGTTCTCCCCTTACCCCATTTTCCTCCCTCCCTCCCCGGAACTCCCTATCCCTTCCCCCCTCCTCTTGCTTCTATGATGGTATACCCCCACCTACCATCCCCTGTACCTTACCTCCTCACCCTCGAATACCCCCCACGACGTCCAGCCTTCATGGGACCAAGGATCTCTTCTCCCACTTATATATAGCTCCCTTGCATATAGAGCTGGAGTCATGGGTCCCTCCCTAAGTGCTCCAGGCTGGTGGTTTAGACCCTGAGGGCTCTGGTTGGTTGGTATTGTTGTTTTCCTCATGGTGTCTTGAATACTTTCAACTCCTTCAGTCTATGCTTGTAGAGGTCCATGTGAATGTGTGAGCCAGGGCAACACCAGATGTGATTCCTCAGGAGCCATCAAACTTGTTCATTGAGGCAGGGCCTCAAATTGGCCAAACAGACTATGCTTGTTGTGCAGTGAGCACCATGGATCTGCCTGGCTCTACCTCCCTACTACTAGGACTACAAGCACATGCTCCTAGCTTTTTTCTCCTGGGGTCTGAAGATTGGACTCAGATTCTCATCCTCATAGCAAGTGATTTTCCTAGTGAGCTTTCTCCTAGCCAGTGTATTTGTTTCCTGTAATCTAAATTTGCATTGGTATTTTTCAGGCCTTCTTGAAATTTTTTATTATGTTTATTCACTTTCTGCTGTTGTTATTACATAACCATATTAGAAAGAGCCAGTAATCGCAATACAGCAAGTCTTAAACAAAACAAAAACAAAAACAAAACAACAAAACAAAAAACCTGTTATTTGTCTCAAAGAAGTTGTCTGAAATAAACTAATTCTTCTGAGACTTTAAGATCTCCATGGAAATAAGATTAAAGCGAAAAATTCTTAACATGCCCTTAAGTGATTTTACTCATATTGTTCTTTCCAGGGTTCTGAGCTCTATTTCTTCCAGGTGAAACAAAGATTACTCCTTAAATATGATCGTACCACCCATGTAGTCAGTGAAGAAAGCACATGATATACATAAGAGATTGAAAAACGACTAGTTAGTAGTCTACACACATGAACTAGTTCACTAGTACAAATGCATCAAGAAACAATATGAAGAATATGAATTAACCAGAAATAAGTTACATACACATAAACATGTCCACATGTACATGTACACAGGAGTCTGTCCTGCTGTATTCTTGTTGTTGTTTGTTATTGTTGCTGCATTTCTCTGAACTGAAAGTTTTCTTTCACTGATAAGCTGCCTGTTTTCTGATTCTACACTGGCCAATGCTCAACACTCTTCTTGTACTGGAAAAATACTTATTTAATTCTACAGTTTGTACCTGTAAGTGAGAATATGAAAATAAAAAAAGCCCTAGCTCTCTTGAATTTGGTCATAATCTTTTAGCTCTAATTATAACCTACATTTAATAACTTTCTAGAAAAAAATTATAACACCAGTAGTAATTAAAATGTGTAATTCATGTTGCATTGCACTTATCTTTGTCTTGACATTTGATAGGCTTTTACTGAGAACATTGCTGGTCAGCTAAATCTCAAGTTACTTTAATAGCCCTAAAATAAATGTTTATTTTAATGTCATAATAAAGTAATATTACATTTTTCTTTAAATATACTATAAAATGAAAATTTTTGTGATACACACTATATCATAAAACTCTACAAATGGTGTGTCTCCATTGATGTTTTGTTTATTGAAGAAAAACATTTTTGTCAGACTATAAGAGCTAGTAGTATAATTGTTTTAAAATAGCTTTAATTGGAGCTGAGTATAAGAGTTGGTAGAAATATAACTATTGTACATTCGACACTGATTATATTAAGACATTAAAATTGATTTTTATAAAAATTATAAATTGCACACAGAAAGGTAAATTTACAAGAGATTAAATTGCTTTAGTAATAGTGGTCAGAAAATGTACTGTGGAAATGAAAAATATTAACCAACTAGAGAATTTCTCACATAAATACCATGACAAATTACAATACTTATATGGAACTTAAAAAGTCAGGTGAGCTTTTATATATTTATCTAGTCAACTTTGAGTATAATCTCTGTAATCTCATGCAATGCTTATTTCGGTAAGGTCCGCTTAATTGTTGAATCCTGCCATAGCTAGTGTGATGAAATTCCACATTAGACCCAGTGATCACCTCCAGAGCCATTACATGGTTATCACATGGTTCTTTGTGCTTGGTGAGTGTTTTTTTATGTGGACATGCCATAAAGCAGGCAAAATCTTGAAAAAAAAAATGAAAGGTTAATTTGGAGGTAATACTTAGCACATGACCTACAGCACCCATTTTTGTCCTAGAGAAAACTGAGATCTCAGTTATTTTGGCCTAGTTGCACAACAATGTTCACATAAGAGTGCAGGGAAGTACCTCTACAGCAGGGGAAGTCACAAGTGCAAAGTCATGAAAGAATGTAGAACAGGCTTAGAGGTAATATGGTTCATTGTGCAGGAACAGAGGGTGTATTCTGTCTTCTGTGTCGTCCTCTGTTGTAGTTAAGGCCCCAAATCTGTAGATTTTGTATAGTTATTCATATATATCATCAAATATTAATAAATTCCTACAGATGGTATACATGTGTAAATACACACACATGTATTATACATTAGCAATATATATTTACTTGCATATAGTAAATAAAATATTTAGTTACCTCTATCCATACATTATATAATAGTAACATACTCAGAGTCTTAGAATTGACTCACAAATGCTTATATTCATATTTTGAGACAACAGATAAATTATTAGTGTAAATACTTGGAGCTTTGCCTTTAAGTTTGATCTCTTTAGCTTACAAATGTTGAATCAGAACAGGTCCACATCATTTGCTAGAGTCTCAATGACTGCCAGTAGTGGTTTTGGCTAGTATTTCAAAGGTTATTATGCTCAGCATCTTATTGTTCAAAATTATTGGGTCTGCGCTGCTGTTACCTTACCTTATGCCATCACTGTTTTTAGAGAAAAAGGAAAATGTCAACTTCTATTTTCTTGTGCTTGATGTGTGTTTTCGTGATTAATAATATTTCTCACCCACAATTTCTCTACAGAAAAAAATTTTTAAAGGCACTCTCTATTTTATAAATAGTGCTTTTGTTAAACCAGATAAACTGTGTGTGTGTGTGTGTGTGTGTGTGTGTGTGTGTGTATGTGTGTGTGTGTATGTATGTATGTACACACACATATAGACATACTGTAGCCAGGGACACAGAATGTTTACATCACTTCAGGTTTGAAATGGAAGAAGAAATGAGGACACCTTTCTCAACAGCTCTTAACACTTCTTTCTTCATAAGTCACTACTCATAACTAATATGTCAGCCATTAACCTAAGATCTAAACTCAGAGAGGTCACCATATTGAGCCATATATTATAGATTAGAAATAATATCACCAATATTTTTTATTTGGCATCAATGGATGATTACATTTTATTTTATTTTATTATTTATAAAGTTTATAAAATAATAGACTTCATGTGAGGTTTTCACATATGGTTCATTTAGTTTATTCTCTTTCCCTCAATTTTCCCCCATAACCATACTTTCTTTTCTTAATTGTACCTCTTGTTCTTCAGTAAAATGACTACAAAGGGAAGGTAGATCAGTGTCTTCCATTTTCATCCAGAGTTCCTCTTCACCAGGAGGCAAAGGCTGTATCTTCCTTGCATTAAGGAACCTGTGACATCCAAATCTCAGGGTTTCCAGGCCAATGGCAGCCCTTCCATGGCCCAACAAACTGGAGCAATAAGTTAACAAATTTTCTTCATTTTGCTTTACTGGATTGTGTTCTGCTTATCTTTGACTCAAGCTCTAAGTATAAAAATCAAAATTAATCAAGGTTTGGAGAAAGGGGGTAAATATTCTTTCTGCTTGGTTTTAAAACATAAACTATTATTTAGAAACATGGAAGACTATACACATCAGTTACATAACCGTTGTGATTTCTCAGTCCACAGCTACATCTGTGTCTTGAACAAAGTGTGATACTGTTGAAGGTGGTGACATATAAACTGGCATCTGATGTAAATGAAAAACTTCTAGTTGTGGACTAAAATGCAGTGAATTGGAACAAAATGATGTAGGGATGCACCATATGCATTCCTTTGGAAATAGTGAAAATTGAAGAGCCTCAGAAACAATTGACTTCCTTACTCATGTATGCTTGATGCTGTAGCAACCTGTCTCATGTGCGTTGGACTGAGTTTGGGGGTTGGCAGCTCAGCTCCTGCTAGGCCCTCTCTTTCATAAAGAAATAATCAGTTTTTTGACACTGAGGTTGCTAAATCAAAGTATTCAATGGACTTCCTTCATCAAAGGAAAAACTCGTTTTGTTGCAAATGTCATGTTCTGTCAGGGTTTAGTGATGCTTTGTGAAAGTTTTCTCTTGCAAGTCTTTCTGACATTTAAAAATAGTGTGCCAAACTGGTACCACTTCATTGTGTTAGCTATGCCTTGAAACATGGAGCTTGATATACAATCAAGTCACAGCCTAATGTATTCTTAATGAAATACATTTATTGAGTTGGGATAGTTTCTTATTGTGTAGTTATAAGTTACTTGCTTAGTGGACATTTCAATTATTTTTTGATATTAACTTTGTCAAAGTAAAGTAATTCATTGTCTTATGATAACAAGTCCTAGTAATTAATTGTGCAGTTCCAGGTGGTATGGATTTATATGGATTGGGATTCATCTCAATTCATTTATTTCAGGACATTCTGTGATTACAAAAGATGGGACCCTTTTTCCCCTTGTCTGAACAATGTGATACTAGCTAACATTATTTCTAATGTTCTTCACATTCATTTTAGTTATAAAGACAAAGTTTCAAGAACCTTTTTTATTTTGAAAATTGACTTTGATTTTTAAGAAAAGTTTTAATTCATAGTAAAATTGAATATAAGGTAAGAGATTTTTCATATAACACTTTTCTTCTTGTTGGCACATCTGTCCCGTTCTTAGGATCCATCACATGAGAGTTTATTTCTAGTAGCTTGCCTAGATTAGTGTTCAATCAAATAATCAGATACTAGAAACTTAGAAGAAGAGCCAAGTCAACATTTTAAATGGATATCACAGTCTATTTTTATCAATTTAAGCAATAAATGTATCTTTAAACCTTTAGCTAGTGACAATAGCAAATCCCATTCCACTAAATGGAATTAAAAAAATCTGCATGCCACCCAGAACATGTGCCTCTATCCTCTGCTAGGGATGAGAAGTCCCAGGAAGTCTCCTTCTTCCTTCACCATCATGTGACTTATATAGTAACAGATCACCATCATTTGCTCAAGATATGTTCGTTGAGTATTAGGGGAATGGGCTAACATACTGCATATCTAACTTATATTCACACCTATCTAAACATCTGTAGCAACATAAAGAAGTACAGTTTAAAGTTCTCACTCTTGCTGTTGGTCCTGTGATCACAGACTTTGTTACTAATGAGAAGACTGCATTCATTTGGCACACAGTTTATATGCCTTAGTTCCCAGTGAGTGCAAACTGTGAATTTTCACCGGTGTTGCCCCCAACCTACATTCCATAGTTTGAATCATTTTATGACTGTAAGACTCGTTTTAGTCTTTAAGGTACAGTAGTAAATATCCTGGAGATGGAGAAATATGAACAAACATCTATTCACCCAAAATAAGACACTGACAATAGACAGAAAAAAACAATTCCATTCAAATCATCATGTTGAGTCAGTAAGTTCATGGATCTTATTCAGTGGAACATGAATGATCCCAAACAGATGAATTGATGAGAAGTCCCACTTTAACAAAGATGATGTCTTACCCAAAGATATCAAGGTGGAGTTGCTTCTTACAGGTAGCCTTCCACTTCCTATGTACTCCAGCTGCTAATACCTCCCAAGACCTCATGAAGTTGAGAAAGGATTCCATGTAGTGAGGGGAAGTGCAGGACAGAATGATTGGTAGACTACCAGGTGAGGAATCTGATTTGTTGATAAACACTGATGTTCTGATTTCAAGAGGGCAGAGGCCATGCGATGGGCAGAGGATAGTGCTATACAACACTGCATATCTTCTTTCACTCTTTGCTTTCAAGTCTCTGTTCCTTTAACTTGGGAGGAGATTATATAGACGTGTGATTAGTTTCTCCCCTACAGGGCTGATCACGGCTATCACACAGCAAATAATTATTCTAACCTATTTGACCATTTATTAGTCTTCAAAATAACTTCCACTCACTACCAAAAGATGCTTCCTTGAATAAATCAATCATCTATGGGCATAAACTCAAACGCTCTGGGAAATTTGACAGGCATATCACACACATTTAGTAAAATATCAGTAGCATTTCACTAGGGACTATAGCCTCCCCAAACATGGCTCATTATTTTATTTACTGAGTATCTGTGTTCACCTAAAATGGGCCTTAAATATAATCAGAAGGCAGTCATCTTTTGTAGGCAGTCATCTATTATACCCATAAAAGTCGTTTCTACATGTCACCAGCAAACACATTCTTCCTGGAATGCTGATGATATTATAAAGCCATTCCTTGGACGTAGGTGAGCAGGACAATCAGTTTCAGTTCCCCCCCCCCATCCCCATAATTTTCCCAGCACCTTCTAGCATTAGAGAAGCCAGCCACAAGGGAAGGGGTTTAAAACTCATTTCCAGGTTGATTTCTTTATGTCTAGCTATAGATATTTACCATCAAAGTTTGGTATGCTACCAGCAGCCATGGCAACAGCATGCTCTTATAGGAATTCTCAGTACCTCCTGAGCAAACATCTTAGTGGGAGTCTGCTAGTGGTTTTTCCCATTGTAATAAAATACCTTAACAAAGCAACATATAGAAGGAAGTAAAGATATATCTTGGCTCACCTTTTGAGAGGACAGCCCCTCATGTCAGGGAAGGTGGAACAAGGAAAGTGGACCTAGCTGTGGTGCTGAGAGCATAAGATGCTGGTTCCACTGAGTCGATGGTCAGAAAGCACTGAGGGATCAACATTCCATTCACTTTCTCCTTTTTATGTAGTCCAGGTAGCCAGGCCAAGCAATGGGTCTACACATAGTCGTTGTGAATTGTGCCATTTCGGTTAAACAACTTTGGAAATATCCTCATAAGTATGCCCAGAGGTGCTCTCCTAGATTAGTCTAAATCCACTTAGGCCATCAGAAAAGATAAATTACCACTGGTGGAAAGCCCAGGCCTGACACTGGGATTTTAAGTTATGATGTTAGGAAGGTGCTTTTTACAAATGGTAGAGAATATTTCTGCATTTAATCTTTTTACACTGATTTTTTTTTTTACAGACATAGTCTGTTGTAGATTTTCCTTGTTAACCTTATTGGCTATCATGAGCATAGCTTGATGATCAACTGGTACCCTCTCAGTGTGTCTCTATGCCTTACATGGTAGTCACACAGCTTGGGGCTAGCTGACAGGGTCTGGCAGGAGTCTCTGTCTCTTGGAGTTTAGAAGTAGGCAGTAGTGATGGCTACAGGACTCCTGAGAATTTCAGTGATGCCTGGATTGTGTATTGAAAAACATATTAGCAAGGTTCAACACAGCATGGAAAGATTCCGTCATCTGTATCCCCCTTCCCTCTTCAAAACAGTAATACTGGGTGGGGATGAATTAATTATCCTCTTGTAACTCTAGTCACTTTCTATCAGCCATCCCATTTCCTTATCTTGATACACTGCCATGGACCACTGTGCATCCCCAGAGGGCTCCTAGGGGACAAAGGGGAGTGGGACTTCAATCTCATTTTCTGTATGTACTCCATCTTTTGAAGGTCTAACTGGCTCCATGCCAGCACTTTAGCTGGCTGCTGCCTCTGTATTGCATCACCGGGCTACTGACCGTACTCCTGTCTGAGAAAACAATCTTCAGCCCAGCAAGCTTTCTTGTAGAGAGAAATGTACACTGTGTAGTGGGAAGCTGCATCATAACTGCCCATTTGCAAGAATCACAGCCATTGTTATCTGCATACCTCTCTCCACATGTGTAGTGGATTGGAGTGATGCTACTTGCATTCTAATGTTAATACTGGCTCTTCAAGAGGTGGTTGTCTCAGATGAGCTGACCATCATGTATTCAATGATGCCATGTGAACCTTCTACCCAGTTTAACTGGTCAATAAAAGGTTAGAGACTGTGATTGGGCAGTGGAAGAAAAGATGGGACTGGAACCTCGAGAGGGGAGCAGGTGTGTGTGTGTGTGGGAGGGGTGGGTGAGTAGAAGAAGACACAGGAGGAAGCCACTGTGGACCAGAATGATATGGAGAGGAGAAACAGCAAGTAACGAGGGGCTTCCAATAACTAGGCAATAAGTTTGTATAGTCCTAGATATGCCCAATCTAGGCATATGGATTATAATTAAAATATCTGAATTGTATGTGTCTTTTACATGGGCTTATTTAGGACTTTAAAATCTAGCAACAGACTGGCACCCAATGTGGGGCTTAGAACTGAACTAACCTGAGATAAAAGTTCCCATACCCAATATCAACAACTAGAGTTGAGTTCTAAAGCTGAAGCAAGGTAGAAATGCTGAGGGGGAATAAGGATTCTAGAGAGAGCTGAGAGGCTCCCTACCCCTGCACATGCCTCAAGCAAAATGCATGACTGGGGCATCACCCCAGTCCTGAATTGGGACATAAGGCAATGCCAATGCCACAACACAATCGGGTTCCCTGAGGCTGAGTGAAGGACTGTGGACCCTGGAGAATAGTTTCCTGAGATGCAGTTTTCACAACTGAGGATCAAAAAGCTAAAAAAAAAAAAAAAAACAAAACAAAAGCAAGCAAGCAAGCAAGCAAACAAACAAAAAACTGGCAATTAACTTTCCAAAGCCTTCTCATAGGCACAGCAGGCTGGCTGATCTGGACATCTCCGTCCCAGCCTTTTCACGCTCACTTTCCCATATCCTCATGTTTAAACAGGACACAGGACAGCCAGACCAACTCTTGCAACTGCTTGCACTGCAGGCTGCATGATATCGATGCACATGCTGACTGAAATCCCTTTTAGCTGGTCTCCTTCTTAGCCTTCAGGTAAATACATTGCTATGTGGTTCAGTGAACTGAGCATCATATATCACCTCTACTCTGTCCAGATCCCTCATTATCATTTCAACCATATTTTATCCCTCCTTACTCTTCAATTTTACCTGAAGTTTACAAGGATTGGATCACAGAAAGCACTACTTAACATAGACATAATCTGTATTTTCATTTTCCTTAGCTGCCAATTTCCAACCAGAAGAAGTGACAGATATTTTTCGTATCTTATTCTGCTCTTTTCCAATTTGTTTGTCATGTCAGAGGCTGACATGGAGGACGTTCCCATAGTCCCTATTTTCTTGGTGGTTCTTCTCTTGGATGGACAGACAACCTAACTTCTGCTGCGTATGTCACCACACATTACAACTTGGTGGATGGCTTCCTTAGAGTATTTGTCCACACATGCTATTTTTTTCATCAAGAGGGCAAGTCATCCCACAAAGCACAGGAAGATACAGGTGTTTTGCTCACATACTTTTCTTCTAGCCTGATAGCTTAGCCTCCACTGCATGTGTGATCTCTCATAGCAGAGGCAGTTCAACTGTTACTACAACAGGTAGGCTTGGCACTCTATGTTACTTGAAAGACCCAAATCAAGCAGCTTTCCTCCATGGAATCCCCACTTACAGATAGCTTAGTTTTATGTCTTAGCACACATAAGATGAGCAATATGATTGCCATTCTCACAACTCATCTTCATTCTATTGGTTTCCTATTCAAGCCCTGTCTTAGTCAGGGTTTCTTCTTATACCTGTACAAACATCATGACCAAGAAGCAGTGGGAGGAAAGGGTTTATTCAGCATACATTTCCACATTGTTGTTCATCACCAAAGGAAGTCAGGACTGGAAGCAGGAGCTGATGCAGAGGCCATAGAGGGATGTTACCTACTGGCTTGCTTCCCCTGACTTCATCAGCTTGCTTTCTTATAGAACCCAAAACTACCAGATCAGGGATGGCACCATCCACAATGGGTCCTCCCACCCTTGATCACTAAATTGAGAAAATGCCTTAGAACTGGATCTCATGGAGGCATTTCCTCAAGGAAGGCTCCTTTCTCTGAGATAACTCCAGCTTCTGTCAAGTTGATACACAAAACCATCCGAGACATACCCCAAGTATCATGTTACTTTACTTAAGGTATGTGAACAAATCTCCATTCCCTCTAGACATGGCACACAATAGATGATGAAAATCCAATCTTGGGAACTGATGAGTTAATTAGAATTACTCACAGGAACATGGGTAAAATTACAGAAGCACAACTGGCCTCCAAACAGCTATATCATAGAAAAGGCCACCCCAGCATGACTGATAATTACCCGAAAGCTGTATAATCCAGATGCTTCCACAGTGAACCAGGTTCTGTGCACTTAAGCGCTTCCCAAGGTTATATATACCTGAGGCAGGATCATATGAAGCTGCAAACTATGGGAATGAGTAAGTAGCTGAAACTCACATGAGGTCTTCAAAAGTGGGACAGTCACTACTGCTCTGATTTTAAGATGGTGTTAACATGTCATGCCCAGAAGACAGTGTTTACTGAAGAAGCCTATCCTGGTTAATTTTGTCATTTGGGAGGAGGGAAACTGTTGTGCCTTGTTACTTAAGGCCACAATCTCCTCTGAGCATGGAGCAAAATGGAGGACTCTCTATTCTTAGAGGGACTTCCTCTTCTTTGCCTGATATGGGGAGCCCAAACCCCAATCTTCTACCTGAAAAATGTCACATTGTCCTTACCAAACCTACAAGTTGAGCTTCCTCTTTCTAGGTAAGAACATGTCTAGCAAGTACCTGGGATTCCTGGAATGCCTCAAAATACAAATGGTGCATCTACAGTACTTTAAACTCCAGCCAATGATTTCATTCACCCCTGAAAACCCCTTCCTACTCTCCAAGGTGCATATATAGCCCTTAGTCACCCCTAATTCAGTGTTTGCATACAAACCAACCCTGAATAAAGGTATGCACACAGGCTAATATTGTCTAACATAGCTGTTTCATTAAAATCCTCAACAGCTAGACTGGGATCCCACAGAACCCACTAGTTCTAGGCTGTTTCATCCTTCCAGCCTGGTGTACTGCAGTGTCTGGACACCCTGAAGGAAGAAACAGAGAATGAGGAACTACAAATGGTCCTCAACAGGCATACCACAAGAACTCAGTTGAAAAATAAATGCTCCCACCAGATTGGCCTATAGCCAATGTGGAGTGGTTTCTTCATTAATAGTCTGACATTAGGCTAGAGCAAAGAAATAATTTCAGGTAGGAATCCAAATCTTAGGCTAGAACAAAGAAGTAATTTCAGGCAGGAATCTAAATATTAGGCTAGAACAAAGAAGTAATTTCAGACAGGAAGCTAAATTTTAGGCTAGAACAAGGAAGTAGGCTTCAGACATGAAAATGACTTTGGGCTAGGACAGGGAAGTTGGCTCAGATTATTTTGGTCATCCTGATAAGCCCTTAGAAACAGTGATCATGGGAGTGTTCATGTAATCAGGTTTAATGCCTTGCTTGTTGTTTGACTATTTGTGTTTATTGTCTTGCTTGTTTCTTGACTATTTGCATCGATTGTAATTCTAGACCCTCAACCTAGAACTGACCTAAATACATGCATGTAATTAAAATGGTATAAAAGCAAAAAAAGAGGAGGGCATATGGGGTAGGGGATTCTAGGGAGGGAAAATGGGGAAAGGGGATGGTATCTGAAATGTAAATAAATAAAATATCTAATAAAAAAATTGATGTGAAGGGTACAGTGGTCCTGAGTTATAAGAGAAAGATGGATGAGTAAGCCATGAGTAGCAAGGCAGTAAGCATCACTTGTCCATCATCTCTGCTTCAGTTCCTGCTTTCAGGTTTCTGCCTTGAGTCCCTGTCTTGACTCTCTTCAGTGATGGTGTATGTTCCAGAATCAGCATTGTAAGATGAAATGAACTTGTTTCTCTCCATGTTTCTTTTGATATCGGAATTTATCACAGCATTAGAGATCTGATTAAGATGTGGCTTGAGAGAAAGCTCCAGGCACATTTTAGTTCCTTTATAAACTATCACACGTCTTAGCAGCTCACCTCGCACACTGTGTCTGTAGTCAACAAAAGTTAATCAATTTTGATTAAATGGAAAATAATTTGTGTTCTTTGCTTACTATTTTTAGTTGCAATTGTGTCCACATTTACATATAGCACAACAGCAGAGTTAATACATGCTCAGAATTCATAGATTGCATGACTGGAAAAAATACTCAGGATATGACACATTTTTTTTCCATTCTAGAAATTCACTTACTTTCTTTCAAGGAAGTCCAGTTATTGAATATAGCGGGACTATAGTTTGGAAAAATAGGGGAATTGTGGAATAGCTGAGCACATTATTTGATAGCAGGAAATTTGGAGGGAAAATTGGACAGAAAAATGTGATGGTAACAGAATCCTGCTAATAAGAAAGGAATTGTGAAAAGAATGCGTAAATGCTATGTAAAAACTGCAACTTTTGTGTGTGTGTGTGTGCATTGTGTGTGTGTGTATATGTGCATGCATGTGTGTGTGTGTGTGTGTTATAGAAGAAAAGGAATGAAAACATTGATCACAATTCCATTATTCATTTCTTAGGAGACAGAGAGTTTACTTAGAAGGTCAGTCTGTGTTGTAAATGCTGGACAGACTGGCTTTCTCCATCAGTAAATAAGGAGAACATGAAGTTACCGGGTAGACCTCAAACTCTAAGCATTATATCCCTCTAGCATCTGTCGGAAGGGAGGACTGACTGTGTAGCTGCTGTATCTCTCCATTTTCTGTCCCCTCTCTCACCTCATGGGCTTCTCTTCATGCTTGACTAACCCGTCTGCCACCATCATCCATAATGTGCATTATAATCTTGCTAGTGGCTATTTTTAACAAGTACACATTGCACATTTTATGTTGGAAATCTGTCAGGAAGAGGGATAAATAACAGAAATAATACTTTGTGTATTACTCTGTGGAATTCTATGTATTAAAGAAATATCTGCAGGAGAAAAAAATCTTATAAAACAAAGCCAAAGCTTAAAATGTATTGTAGAGTAGTTTCTAAAACTCATGCAGGAGACTATTTAAGAGAACATAATTGCAAAATATTACCCAGTCCAATTTTTTGAATAATGTAAAAGGAGACAAAAGACTTTTCAATTCCTGTAGAGAGCTCCTAATTAAAAAAAAAATCTTTTAATGTTATTGTATTATTTATTGGGTGTAATTATAAGGTGGAACACCACAAAAGGGAATTTCTTGAAATGTTACTTCTCAGAGAATGAGATTCCTATTTATTTTCTCTATTCAAAGAATGATTTTTTTATTGAATTAAGAAAATATTCAGTCCTTAGATTGTGTTTGTGAGATTTAGAGAAGTAAAAACTTGCATATAACACACAAAGTTCTGCCGGAAGCAGAGGAAACCATCCTCTTGACTTTAGTATTCCACTGATCACATGGGGGCTTCACACATCTGAGGATTGTTGTGGATAGCCTCAGCCTTGTATTTTGATCCTAGTTCCCAGTGGATAGCCCCAGCCTTGTATTTTGATCCTAGTTCCACCCTCCTGGGAGGGGCTGCAGAGGAGGATTGAATCAATGTTGTGGATAGCCCCAGCCTTGTATTTTGATCCTAGTTCCACCCTTCTGGGAGGGGCTGCAGAGGATGATTGAATCTGTACAACAGGTGACGTCTTGTAAACCTTCTGTCCAATTAAAAACCTGTAAAATAAAGGCTAGAGCCAAAGATTGGGCAGTAGAAGGGGAGGTGGAGAAAAAGGCTTAGGGGAGGAGAGAGTAAGAGGAATTCGATATAGAAGAAGAGCAGAAGAAGAGGTAGAAGCAGGAAAAGGGAAAAGCAGGAGGACGCAGGCAGAAGGAAGCCAGAGATAGAAGGAAGCTGACTACGGAGGAGCCGGAGCTTGGAGGACAACCAGGAGGCCTGGATGAACTGCAAGTTATAAGGGATCTCATAGTCGGGAACTAAGATCAAAATACAAGGCTGAGGCTATCCACTGGGAACTAGGATCAAAATACAAGGCTGAGGCTATCCACAACAGAGGATGGGATTTATTTGTGGTAATTTTTTTTTTTTACAATATTAACTTTTCTCTTTAGTGCTGATGAAAGACAACAACAAATTGAAAATCTGGTAATGGTTCCTTTTCCCTTCCTGACAGCTATTCACAAGCCCTTTGACATTGAGTCTTGACCTTTCCCCCAGCTCTCTTCTTCGACTCCAGCCTTTCTGTCCTTCTTAAGGCTATTAACCTAATGATACTCTACTGGGACTTAAACCTTCCCATAGGAAGCCTTGCAAATCCTTTCTTCCTTCAACATTTAAAAATTTAGATGTAATCTTCTTGAGGAGAGGACAGGCAGATGGATTTCACACATGTGCCCCCTAATGAAAACCCGTAAGTATCTTTTTACTATGGTAACCATTTTTCTGGATGGGTAGAAGCTTTCTTTTCTGTAACTGAAATTCCAAACATAATTTTTTCTCACCTCAAAAATATTATTTTGCCAAAATTTCATCTCCCTTGAGCCTTACATACAACTGGGTAATGGCTCAGATTCATCATCCCCATCCCCAAATTTAGTTTTGAGGACCTTAAGAATACAGCAGCACCCCCATATTCCCTACCATACCCGGTACTTAAGAAAAGTTGAACAAAACAATGAACTTATGAAGACACAGAATGAAAACTGTCTTGTGAACATCTTTCTTAGACTTAACTCCTTCCTCCAGCCCTAACTTGCATTCAAGCTATGCCCTGACCCCCTTTTTTCCTCAGCCCATATGAGTTCATGTATTGATCTCTTTTTTGTGGGGAATTTACCTTCTCTGTAACCAGCAATACCCCATGAACACTTGTTTTCTCTCATTCTCTTAAAGCATGTTCTCAAGAAACAAGCTGATCCTGTATACCTTCAGGCCTCTACTGACCCCTTCACCCAAAAATTTAAGATAAAGATTCTCCCAAATACCTTAACTTTCCCTTCCACCTATAGTCTCTGTCTTTGTATTAACTAGACACAAAGTTAACCGATTTGGGGTTAATAATCAGGGAATTATTTTTTTCTCCAAATATTTCTGCAAATCTCTAACTTCCAATATCTATTTCTATTTTTATTTCCAGGTTTATAATTTCCCTCTTTCATGTCTATGTATAATGTATATGTAGTATGTACATGTATAGTGTGAATATGTGTATGTGTGTGTTTGTGTCTATATTCATGTGTGTGGGTGTTGGGTACACTTGCCCAGGTGTATATATGTGGAAGACAGAGATCAGTCTCAGCTGTGGATCCTCACTGTTCACCTGTTTGAGACAGGATATCTTTGTATGTATGTATGTTTACTCCTACCAACTTTACACAGGTCCAAGAATCCAAAGTACAGTCCTCATGCATATACTTTATCTATGGAGCTATTTTCATAGCTCTATAATAGGTACCATATGCTTTTAAATAAGATGAGTTTTTTGCCTCACCTCCAGTTTGTCATTAGTTTGTCTCCATTTGACAGAAGGAATGTCAGAAATCATCTTCATTTACTTTAGGGGGAGTTATTGCTACCTGAAGGTGGATATGAGTTCTCTAAAATGTTACAAAAATTTTGGTGCTCATGTACAGGTATGCCAGTGAAGTAGCAATTTCTGGTTTCTCTAGAGACTCAGTTATGTCATGTGATGATTTTCTGGAAATTGTCTTATGAGAGGATGTTGTGCTAAATCAGATATGTGGGAGAATATTTTGCTTAGAAAAGACTCATAATGTTTTTCTGGAAGTTGACTGGAAAAAAGACATATGGTGTTTGCTAGAGTTGACACTTGAAGGACATGTGATGTTTGGAAAAGGTATAAATATAACTCAACAGACAGTGGATGACACTCTGGCATTGGTTTGCCTTGCCTTCTTTGCTGCTCATCGCTTGTCATGACTTAGTAGAGAGAAATGTACCAAAGAACTTCTTGTAATGTTCTGGCAGCTTCTTGCCACTTCCATGAACTCAGGTGAATTGTGACAGGCTTGTGATTTCTTCTGGATTGAATTGCCATTGCTGATTTGCAAATGGTATTTGTGAATGGATCAAGGTCTTGCTGCTGATTCATGTGAACTGAACTGCTGATAGCCTACACACAAAGATTGGAATCACCCCAAAGAACTATTTCTAAAACAGGTCCAAATCCCCCTTTGACATATTCCTCTTTCCTTTTTAGTACCTCTGGTTGGTGGAGGTAAAAGCATTTAAGAACCCTTATTAAAGTAGGTTTTGAAAAATTAAAGCCTACATGCCAGTTTCTGGGAATTACTGCCTATAGATTTTATCAAGTCGACAAAATATCCAGATTCATTATCTGCAATGTTGTATTTGGTCCTTCCAAGAATGTGTCAAATGTATGCAGTTGGATCATAAGATGCTTACTCTGAGAAAAAACAAACAAACAAAAAAGCAAAAGTAACACCCACTCAACAAAATGGGTTCAGATAACCATACAATTATACATGAACTCAACTTATGTTCATGTGATGCCCAGATTCCAGCACCAAAACGCTATTAATATGAATAGTCTAGATAATATATGTGTTTCATTTGCTATAGTCAAAGTGCTTAGGAAGCTAGTAAGGGTGTATGAAGAGGGAGGTTTCATCGAGGGAAGGTATAATGCAAGGATGTGAAGGTAGAAATGTTTAAAATGGAAAAAAGAAGTATTAAATGGATTTGAGGATGGAAAAGGAAGGGAATAAAAAGTCATATCAGAAGGAATAACCAATGATAAGACTCTTGGAAAGAGCCATATGGAAACTTCTTAATGTAAAACTTTTATAAAACACACACACACACACACACACACATATATATTCATAAACCACATTATATAAATATGTATCTATGTATGTATATACGCATAAATGTATATGTATGTATATGTGTACTATGTATATGTGTATATATGTATTGTGAATATATGTATATGTGTATATATGTGTATCCCACCCATCTCTCTATCACTCCATATCTGTCCTCTGCCTTTGCAACCTCCCCACAAAAGAAAACAAAGAGCAAAACTAAAAAAAAAAAAAAAAAAAATAACAAAACAAATCATAGAAAACATCTCATTGCAAAAGCTGTATTATGTCAAACTGTGTCCCACAGTATACCATTTTGTCCACATATATTTACTTGCAACTGCTCATTGCAGTAAGTTATTGGTCTGGTACAAGGCCTCTGGATTATGCTACACCATCAATACTGTTTCTCAACAGGATTCCTATTGGCTCTCTTTTTCTTCCCATGTGTCATGAAGATTCGGTAGCTTTGGATCTGCAGAATGGGCCTTTTCACATGCTTGAGCAGTTCATAGATGAGAGTAGGATTTGGGGCTGGGTGGTAGTTGAGTTGGTAAGTTGGTCAGCTCTTCTGCAACTGTGCCCTCAGGATAAGTTCTCCAGCACATCCCTAGCTACCTTACCCAGTGCCTGCTGCCAAGGGGCAGGGTTATCTCTCCTGCTCTGCTGTCCTCCAGCCAGCTAACTGGCACCCACACTACCATAGCCAGCTCTACTGTGCTGCCTAGTCAAGGTGTGGTGAATACTTTCCAAGATGCTGCAGTTTGGGAGAAGTGGGGCCAGTTGGGCCAGTTCTGCAGAGTGCCATAACTAGTGAGGGGCAGGGTCAGCTCTGCACAGTCCTCGGGCGTCTACATGGTTCCAAGCAGCAGCCCAGACCAAGGAAGTCCGACGGTCTTTAGTGGTAATACAAGATAGGACATCGACACAGACCCCTTGCTGCGTCATAGCCACAGACCCAGACATAGTCCACATGGGCACTGTGGGCTGGGACTTCATCATGGCCTCAGGTGGCAGAGCTGGCTACTCACAATAGGCTATTCCTCTCCACCCTCAGATCTCTGATTCCATCTCTCTTTGTAATGATCAAACTGTTTCACTTCTCTTTCTCTCCCATCTGTCTGCTACATACTTGTAGTGGTGAATGTGCAGGCAGACCCCCGCCTGTCCATACTATGTGGCATGGCAGCAGAGCAGCATTTCTTATAATTGTTAAAATTGTTATAGAGTAGGAGTTAATACTACAAGGGACTGAATCATCTTAAAGAAAATGTCAACAATTTCATGAGTTATCCAGCTAAATTAATGCTTTAAGATAAGACATTATTCAAAATGAAAGCAATCTATACTTCCTAATAAATGCAATGGTAGCTATCACCTTCGGTGTTATAGAATCATCTAAATTTCTTGGAATGGAGAAAAAAAAATGTCAGATTGACCCGAGAACAAGACATAAACAAAAATGCATCCAGAAACTATGTGAGGTACCAAATACAAAGTATAAAGTATGCATGACCTTTTGTATCACAGCCTATGTGATGGAGTCAGAATCATTTATTTTAATGGTGACTCCAGAGTAAAACAGACCAAGCACTTTTTTACTCTGTTAGTAACTGTGAGTGTCCTTAGGATGTAAGGTTCACCTTTTTGGATTTTGCCCTCAAGGAATTCTCTCTGGTAGGTAAGTCACATACGAATAAATGCAATTCCTTCTGAAAAGAACATGATAAATACCTTACATATGCTATCGTGACACAACAGTGATTAATTGTGTAACTCTTTCCAGTGACTAGAAGGAAGGTCAGGTGAAGACGAGGAAGCACAGATTTCTGTTGAAAACCACGAATGATGAGATGTAAAGATCTTGTAAGTATTCTGGATTAAAGATGTTGACCTAGCTTGATGGTTATTTTGCCAAAACTTCCATGAACATTCATAAAATATTTTACTAGGTGGATGGATTTATGAAAAATGATGATAAAGGGATGTTTCATAGTTCATATATTTCATATAATGATGTCAATACCACGTAAGCTAGAGGTAGCTACTCAGATTTCAGGAGTACCTGTAATAGCCTGTCTGATGACTCGCTTCTTCCATTCTGATAATATGCCTTTAAAAACAATGTCCTTTAGGGTTCAATGGACCATGAAATAGTCTCTGCAAAAGTACCCCTGGTGCCAGCACTGAGACAAACATTCATTCTGGCTGTCAGCTGTAAGAACCGGGAAGAAATGAAGCACATTTATTATGTACTGATATATTCTGACTAGATAATCCTTTTTAGTTGGAGGCACCGTAAAAGAAAAGTGCAGATTACAGTTGGCAAACTAGTAAAAAGTAAAAATTCAGTTCAGCTGCACCAATTTTACTTCCAATTTCACAGCTGGATAATCTTCTTTATAAACTGCTATTTAAAAGTTTTGCTGGCAATGAATACACTATTAAATAAACAATTTATAGTATCATAAAGTCAGATGAAGGGATGGACTTCCAAGTAATTTTTTCATATTTTCAAAATGTGATAATTCTGCTCCATGTTCAGTAGTTTAATTAAGAAACTAATAAGGATCGGCACTGGTATTTGCATGAAAATGCTATTAAAGTAAAATTCTATAAACCATTTTACTTTAGGCAATGTGAAGTGGCCACTTTTTGTGCTTCAAACTGTGAAAAATGAATTCTCAGTAGTAAAGTTCTATATTATGGAATACAAAATAAAATAAGGGAATTAATTGCTCTGTAGCTATAATCATTAAAAATAGGGACAAACATTTTTAGAGGAAATCAAGGAGAACTGTCTGAATGTTTCCAGCAAAACACAGCAACAAGTTAACTCAACGGCAGTCTTTCTAGAGAAAGACACACACACCCATTTGTACTTTGTATCATTGAATCAGGTCTCCCAGAATTTTTCTAAAGCATTGTTTCAAGATGGAGGCTTGCTTCTTCCTCTGTAACTTAACCGCTAAGTCATATTTTCCTGTGACAGTAATCTCACACTGTGGTGAGTGTTTTCTATTCAAGAGCAGGAAAAGCATGACTTAGATGAGTCTGAGTATTCTCATCTTAGGCTGTTTATATCTGTTCTGTAACTGCTTTCTTGTAATATAGACATTCCCCGCTGTATGAAGGAGAGAACTTTGGAGGACTCAAGCAGCCAATAGAATGCACAGGACTCACAAATGGTCACTCAAAGTCATTTTCTTCCATTCTATAGCCTCTGCTCCAGCATAGCTCCACATGCATAACCTGAGACTGGCTCTGATTAAATTTGGCAGATCACAGAACAAACAGACAAACAAGCAAACAAAAGACAAACAAGACATGAATGTAGAATGAAAGTTTACTCTGCAAAGGACAGAAGCCTTTCAGAAGGGTAAGGCAGTGAATTTGACCAGAATGTATTACGTACATGTAGAAAGTCAGCAAAGAAGATTTTCTTTTAAAGGATAGCGATACTGAAAAAAGAATCAGGTGATGGGATCAAAATGGAAAGTTTTAAACTACATTTGTTTTGCCAGAAGCAGCATGACAAAGTGACACCATTGTTCAACTATTCAACCAAGGAGTTAGTATAGCATACA
The DNA here is from genome assembly GCA_021653895.1 of Mastomys natalensis. NCBI lineage: Eukaryota > Metazoa > Chordata > Mammalia > Rodentia > Muridae > Mastomys > Mastomys natalensis. Next base: position 754,134 of record JAJTUV010000572.1, read on the forward strand.
AATAGAATGACTGAATGGTTTCCCTGAAAGCCAAGGAGACATTTTGTTAGCCAAGAGCAACATAATCAATATTACTTACTTATAATTTCCATTTCAAGATGGTAGATGGTAGATAGTATATCCACTGAAAATGTCACCTTTCTCAGAACAGACTATTGTAGTTTGAGTACAAAATATCCCCCAGTAGCTCATGTTATAAAGAGTTGTTCCCCAGACCAGTCTATTACAATAGATTCAGGAAAACTTCAGGGTATAGGGCCTAGGTGTAGGAAATAGGTCTTTGGGAATGTGACTTTGAAGGTTATAACTGGTCCTCACTTCCCTCCTTGATTTCTGTTTTCTTTGTACCATTAAGTGAGCAGCCTCTTCCTCCACACATTTCATCCATGATATTCTTTCTAACAATAGTCTCAGAAACAGGAGGCCAAAAATCATTTTTTCTTCATTTTCAATGTCTGTTACAGGTAGTTTTTTGTGAAAATTTTGAAAAAGTAGTTACCATAGAAACACAGACATCATAGAATTTCAGACACTAATTAAGGCTGAATAAAAAAAAAATGACTGGAAATAATCTCCCTGGGGAGAAGGGGGGAGGAAGGGGAAGAGGAAGAGGAAGAGGAAGAAAAGTATAGTCAGTACTTTCACTGTAGAGCTTTTCACCAAGGAGATCAGAATCTGAGCCTTCCTTTGTCATTACCAACATGAAGAGATACACAGAGGGTGGAAGTAAAGAGGGATGGGAGAGAAGTAGAATAAGAGAGAGTGAGAAAATGCATTCCTCAGAGCTATATCCCCATGGTCTATTTCCTTCATTTAGGCCCTACCTATGAATTGGCTATTATACCAGGAACCAATCAATGCATTCCCTCACCTATGACCTTAAGTCTTTCATAATCTAATAGCCTCAAGCCCCACCTTGGAACTGCTGCCCTGCGGAGCTGCTGCTTTGTGGATATGCAGCCACTGCATTTGTTGCTTACCATGAACGATTGAAGAGACAAATAGTAACACATTTGCCCCTCAAGTTCTTGAATCACTTTTCAGATTTATGTATCAATACAAGTGTTACAGTCTCTAAATTCTGCTCTTTCTTTTTGAAAAGTCTATCTGTGTCCTCCTGTAGCATTTTTACCACATTCCTTCTCAGTCTAACTGTAGCCTACCTCTACGTGTGTATGTATACACACAGACACACACACACACACACACACACACACACACACACACGACACACACATTTACCAACCTACCAGTCACTGGGACTGCTTCAATGTATTGTGCCCTTGTTTTCTGTGCTTGGCAACCTTCCTTAGAGATGAACCCCCAGACAGTTTGTTTTCTTCTCAGCATGTGCCATTCATACACTGTTTAGTGATCAAAATAATTCTGGCAAGCAGACGTTGACTAATGACTATAGTACACACCAGCTGGAGTTAATGTCACATGATTCAAACCTATTTTTACTTGGTGTTTCTGTGTTTTGATGGAAGCATTTTTCCTTATTAATGCAATCTAAGACTTCGTTTTCTGTTCAGTATTTTCCTAACATATAATTTCACTGAACTCAGCTTCACAAATACGAGAGTGTGTAAAAACAAATAACCAAAATGTCTCATTACCATTCCTCTCAAAGAAACTTTCATTACTAATTTTTATCCTTTCATCAATGTACCATGATCACTTTCATTTTATTTTCAAGGAAGGTGTTAAATCAGATTTTGCTTCTGCGACAGTTCTATCCTCCTGATTCTTATCTCGGAATAATAACCATACTCTTAGGATTCTGATTGGATCACCTTTCAAGTCTCCAGCCCCAACAAAGCACTACTAGATTATCTTTCTTGAAGGATAGATTTAAATAATAGTTAAGTACTTAAAAATCTGATTTCTTTCTCTTGTTAATGTTGTGTTCTAAACATTCAAACTCCTATTATCTATTTCGAAATATTTGATTATTGGGCACAATTATCTTTCTGTGCTATAGGACATGAGATGTTTTTCTTCCCACTCAACCTTAGTGTTATACAATTAGCCACTCTGACCTCAGCTCTGTGTTTGCTACATCTGTGCCAAGCATTAGAAACCACCAATCTAATTTTTACTTCTTTGAGATGAACTTTAACTTGCATATTTAATGGAGATCACATGCTGTTCATATTTCTGGTGCAGCCTTTTTCACTTAGGAAAAATATGCTCCAGTTTTTCCTACATTGTCGCAAGTGAAAGAACTCTACTTTTTTTTTTTTTTTTTAATAACAGAAGAACAATTCCATTGTATACCTATACTACATTGCTTTAATTTCTTAATTCACTGTTGACACCTAGACTGATTCTATGAATTTTAGCTACTGTTACATCATGTGCCCGCTGTTTTAAGAGTAATAATGCCACCCCCAAGAGCTTAGTAACCCCTCTATTAGTAATAAAACACACAGATTTAAGTAGGGATAGAGTTGTTAATGCTAACAAGCCCAAGACAAAGGAGATTTATCCATGCCTCCTATGATGCCCTGGTCCGGATGTACTGCAGGGTGAGCAGAACCCTGTAAGTCAAAGTTCCCCCTCCATTATTACATCTGGTTTTACATTATAAACTTAACTCACTAAATGCCTCCAAGTCCACATGCCACCAAATCACATATTCTCGATATTAAAGCCATATGAATTTAGACAGCCTACTCACTCATTTCTGAAAGTTACATAAGCAAGGATGTCCTTCTGTTTCCCATGTTTCTCACTTCCCCTCTACAGGAACCCAAAATAAAGTCTGTAATATATTGGTCAATGTGAATAAAGAATCTGCTTCATGTGAACTTAGCATCAGCGCCTGTCTATTGATTCACCTCTCTCACTGCTTCTCTGACAGCTATGTGTGTAATGTTGCAATAAACATGTCAGCATCTCTTCAACACACAGATTTCAGTTCTTTTAGACACATCTTATACTAGCACTGCTGATTCATTCTTTAGCTCCAGTTTCATTTTCTTGAGCAATGACTTAGTGTTCTTAATAATGGCTATGCTAATTTACCTATTCACTATTAACATAAGCACTCCTTTTTACATAGCCTTGTCATTTGTTGTTGTTTTGTTAAAAGCCATTGTACTTGGAGTAAGACTATGAATCACATTGGTTTATACTTGCATTTGTTTGCTGGCTAATGATGGTAAACATTTTTTATATACTTGCAGGCTATATGTATATTTTCTCTTCAAAAGCATTTAATTCATATCATATGGTCATTTTAAATCACTTCCTTTGTCTCTTCTTTTTTCTTTGATGTTGAATTCACTCATAATTTGGAAATCAATCTTTTGTTGGATTTGCAAACACTTTCTCCCTTTCTGCTGTTCTTACTCTGTTTAGCATTTCTGGTGTTCTGCCTTTTAATTTGATTAATTCCATTAATGTGTTTTTCTAAGCCATCTGTTGAGATAAGGCCATGTCTCATTCTAAGCCTCTTGATATTTTATGAATATTTTAGGCTGGATATTGACTTGAGAGATTCCATTTTGCTAGTAGCTTTTAACACCAGTGTGAGAGTGGAGGATGATTACACTCCTGGACAGACAAGTAACTGACTCCATTACCACCCACACAGCACAAGCTGATAAACGTCTATCCGTGATAGCAGAAAAAGATGCCATACTGTGCATTTACTGAGGTGCATGAGCACTGGTGTGTATTAGAATTATATCAAGTAAACCAAGCTCAAGAACTTTTTGGAGATATAAGATCCAGGAAAAGGTGTAGCACCTCCTTCTCTTGGACAAAAGTGGTGGACACCTAGTACTGCAATGGTAAGCCCTCACCCCAGTCTTTTATCTGATTCCTGATATATGAATCAAAGACCAATGTACATATAGTCCCCAACTTGTCCTTAGGCTTCTGCTCAGCTCAGTCTCCTATTGTTAATAGGAACCACTCTATTGCCAAATGTCTAGACTCACATATCTAGTCTTAAAAAAATAATTTTGTTGTGCTCCATCCTGCTTCTGCCTTTTCCTGTCTGTGGCTAACTACATCGTTGCTCTCAAACCTGACTGTTCTACAGCCTGATCTCTCTACATCTGTGGCTTCCTCACCAGGTTGTCCCTGGGTTCCTTATCTTAGTGACACAGAGTCTACTCACACTTCTCTAGAACCATGTGATGGTTTGAATATACTTGATCCAGAGAGTGGTACTATTAGGAGGTGTGGCCTTGTTAGAGTAGATGTGTCACTGTGGTTATGGGCTTTAAGACCCTCATCCTAACTGCTTGGGAGCTTGTCTTCTAGGCAGACTTCAGATGAAGATGTAAAACTCTCAGCTCCTCCTGTACCATGCCTGCCTGGATGCTGCCATGCTCCCTTTTTTATGATAATGGACTAAAACTCTTAACCTATAAGCCAGTCCAAATTAAATGTTGTCCTTATAAAAGCTGTCTTAGTCATGGTGTCTGTTCATAGTAATGCAAACCTTAACTAAGACAACTACTTCTGATATCTACTGGACTCTCCATTAACCTCCTTAATTTGTATTCATTCTGCGTTCTGCATTTATGAATACATGGATATGTGAGCTTTATTTATGTTGTGTGATATGTGAGTTAATATTAGCAATTAAGATCAGAATAAATGAATTACATTTGCCTTGGTCAGGTTATGAAGGAGGTAGGATTATCTGGAATAATGCTGCCACAAAAACAGCTGAACCTTGTAAATTTATTAATATTGAACATATTCTAATTTTGTGGAAAGGCAAAAATGTGTTCATCTGTGTTTCTAGTATAGTGTCATCATGAAGCCTTCTCCACGTATTGTTGGAAGTAGAAGCTAAGGTTCAGTGACACACTAAAAGCACACAAAGAATGTCTGGACAATAGGAAACTAAATTGGCTTTTGTACTTGTAGAGTTGTGTCTTGCCTTGTTTGACCAGCAAGCACAACAAACAAGTTATTCTACAGACTTTTCTCCTAACCCAATAGTTTTCCCTATTGGTTCAGTGTTTGACCTTACAGTCTTTTAAGACTGGTTAGTTTTAAAAGACTCAGTAAATAAGAAATGAAGGCGTCAGCCCTTCTGAACCATCTAACTCCCTGTGTAAAACAGGGCCTCTGCATAGATAAAGTTTGACATAGGTACGAAGAGACAATAGCATTATGAAGGTTATATTCCTGTGATTATAGTTTTGAAAGAAATCCTCTAATTACTTGTAATTATCTTCTCTGTTACCTATCTTTATTTACACCAGGAACTCTTCAAACTTCAACAATGTTGCCTGCCAATTGTCTTTACTAAGAACTGGTGGTTGTATAAGTTGCAGTGAGTTGTTTAGTCAATGCTGTTTCTTGAAGTCTCTGTACTAAGTCTGAACACAGAAGACTATGCAACACCCCACTAGACTATTCTCTCATTGTGCTGGCTAGTTTTTGTCACCTTTACACAAGCTAGAATCATTTTGGAAAAGGAGATCATAAGAGAAAAGATACCTCCATCTGATTTGTAGGCAAGCCTCAGGAGTGTTTCCATGATTGATTATGAAGATGGGAGTACCCAGCCACTGTGGGTCATGCCACTCCTGGTCAGATGGTCCTGACTTGTACAAGAAAGCAGACTGAGCAAGCCATGGGATTAAAGCAAGTAAGCAACTCCTCCATGGCCTCTGCATCAGTTCTTCCTTTAGGTTTCTGCCTGGAATGCAGAAACTTCACTAACTTCACTCAGTGATGTACAACAACTGTGGGATGAAATAAACCTGTTCTTCTGCAAGCTGTTTTTGGTTAGTGTTTTATCACAACAAGAGAGAAGCAAAAATTGAATGCCAACTATTGTATCTATGGTTGTTAAAATAGACATCATTATTTCTTTCCATTTCCTAAACCATTATTCAAATGGAATAGAAAGGCTTTATCTGTTCTTGGATTTTTGGCTTGTTAGAGAGAGCACTGTGACTTTGCCTGGTAATGGTCCTATCTGGAGCTGAATCATGATGGATGATGGTGCAATACTGGCCTTTTGATATCATATAGAGTCCATATGTTTTAACCCAAACTCATGTCTAACCCTATTCTATTCTCCTAAGCCATGTCACTGGGGAGGCTGAGTTGTTGAGCCTTCTTCTGATAGCACTGTGGCTATACTTAACAGTACATTGCTATTGAAGAAGATATAGTTGATACAATCTATATTTCTATTAGTATTATACCATCAAAACAAGTTCTATTCAAAACCAGGTGCTGTTTTGATCTGGGCTTTGAATTAATTCAGGACTCCAAGAAGCATTATGTCACATATGTAAATATGGACATCAAATGAGCCTTCTAGAGTTTAGAGCCATAATTTCTTACAAGATGGAATAAAAACTAAATGTCTAAAATTCATAGTGAAAATAATAGCCAGTTATACTACACTATAAGTCTGTCTCCAATTAACTGTTAAGAGTTTAAATAGGGCTTCTCCACTGTATCAACAGATGTCTGCTTCTGGGAACAGCTTTGAATTGTTAGTCATCTGCTCAAAAATGTAGCTGCACCCAATTATATTGTCCAGTGGAGGAATTCACTCATCCCACCTAGAAATGGACCAGGAGGTGAGGGCTTGGTGGCCCCCAGAGGTGGTTGGTTGTTTGCCTCATGTTCTTAACTGGAAGAATCAGTAGTGATAATGTTCACCAGCACTCATTGCCCTATGTCTTTTGATCTTAGAAAAGAAATCACACAATATATCCCATTTCAGACACATCCCAAGAGTAAAGAGACTGCTTCAGCCATATGTTTAACACTCACTTTTGTTGAGTGTGTAACCAAAGTATTTTATCTGTTCCAACAAGACATTGGTGTTTCCATACCCTATTTCAGTGTTAAAGATCTGTCAGAGCTTTTATTTCTATGGTTGTTACCTTTGGTTGGGAACATTTATTAGTACAGAGGATGAGAAATAAACTGGAAGTGGGAGAGGAAAAACTGGTTACAAGGTGGGGGTCATTTGTTGAAGTAAAGGAAATCTGCCCAATTGGTATCAGTGTCCTCAGTCCTTAGTCTATAAGTCCACCAAGGAGTGGGTTCTTTGATAATTATTTGGGGTTATTTATTATTAGGAGTTGGGGATTATATTGAACATCTTTACAGTTAGGAGGAGGAGAGCCTAAATTAATAGGAGCATTTTCTTCAAGTGTATGCAGCTTGGGTATTTTCAGTCAATGGAACAAGTCCATCTTTGGGACTGAAGAGTGACCCAAATATCACTGGTGTTTGGACATTGATATTTAAAAAAAGAAAGAGAGAGAGAGACGATCAGAAATAGGAGGCTACTTTCAGGCCATGTATAGATACATAAAGTTTGGAGCTTTCTTTGAGAATAGATGTACCCATAAGGTATGACATGATAAGAATCAAATTTCATGGTCATTTTATCCTTAGTAACAATATCAGTTATGGTGTAATGAGTTAGATAAGACCACTTCCCTTCACAATGATGTGGGGTGGTCCAATTTCATACAGTCTTTACACCTTACTAAGGTAAAATACAACCATGAAGAAGGCCAAGGTCTAGGTTTACCTTAAAGTTAATTTGATGGGAGAAATTCCTGGAATAACTTTTTATTCTTTAATGACTTCTGACTGGGTCAACATTTTATCCCAAATGTTACCTATCCTACCTCTTCTTGCTACCTAGGCTGAAGCTTTAGTACCTAGCTAGGTTCTTGCCTAGCAGCCTCACATTTGTCTTCCTTCCAGAACTTGATCAGGGCATAGTTTCCTGGTTGGTGAGGATCTATATAACATTTAAGGACAAAGGTGTGGTTCAACAGGTCCTGTCGTCCAAGAGACAGGAGAACAGAAAAGAAACCAAGGGCATAGTTTCATGTTGGGAGCCAACTCATGTTGGGAGCCAAACCCATGAAATTACCCATGGTTCTGGAAAGACTAATCAGTTAAAGTACAAGATCAAGAAAAGACTTTTGTGGTCTCAGGTTCAGGAATTGAAAGAGTGTCTGGTATTTCCCAGAAGCTGGTTACGATAGTGGGATGGTCTTGGGCAATGACGATATGGTAGTGGGATGGACTTAAGTTATGATCCTTGCCTAACCTTCCCATTTTGCTATGCCTTTATAACCTGCTGCCCGATAATAAAATTTGAGAGCTTGATCAGGACCCTATACTTCTTGCTCTCCTTTGTGTCTCTTGTCCCTTCATTCTCCCCACTCCCCCAGGTCCTTGTTGAATTCCCTATGGGCCAGGGAAATTTCATAAGAATTGATCTTTGATCTTAAAAATAGGGAAGTCAGAGGTTTGATTCAGATAGGGCAATCCCTTACCAAAAAATAGTCTGGGTTCTCAGGAGGGTGGTTAGAAGGCACTGTGCCCATAAAGACCTGAATTATAGGATTATTTTGGTTATTTGAGTATTTAGGGTTTGAATTATAAGCTTGAATGGCTCCTTTGAGGTATCCAAGTGAAGCATGTAGGTATCCTATAGCATTCTCTATTATAAGATTTGGTAGCATTTTTCTCCCATACAGGAGGAGCTATTTCCCTTTGGGATTTTGAGATTTGGGGATTTTAGAAGCTATTAATTATTTGTTCTTCCTCTTTAGAGGAGGTAAATGTGTGATCCTCTGCATGGAACATAGATCCTTTCATAGCCACATCTGCTAGTGTTTCCCTTGGCCACCAGAGAATGTCCTTTCTGATGTCCTATACTATGGACCAACAATGTTTCCTCAGGTAACACTAACTTATGTAAAAGTGTTTAGATGAATATTTCCTTGGTACCAAGTCCTGGCCTTTCGTATAGTGAGACTCAGCTTTGCCCAGATTTTCCTAAACACATGGATCACTCTAAAGATGTATTTGGATTCAGTATAGATAATCCTTCCTTTCCTTTCAGGTATTTTAAAGTTTGTTTGAGAGTGAATAATTTGCAGGTTTGTCCTGACCAATTATTAGATACTCTGCCCATTTCTAGGATAACTAATATTTCTCCTGGAAGAGGAGGTAGAGAAAAGAGATTTTTGCAGGTCTCATTCACACCGTTCAGTTTCTCTTAGTCAGAACATGGAGGAGGATATACTGCTTTGATGGTTCCTAGGAGGTCAGTAGAGAAATTTCAATAATCCTGCTTGTCAAAAGCTTTTGTAAGAGGTTAATAAAACAGGGAAAGAGGAGCAAAGGACAGTTGGAGTGAAGAAGGCAGCCAAAAGAGAGAAGGAAGAGAGCAAAGTGGTTAAGCCAGAGCTGAAGGCTTGCTGAAGGGCAGTTGTCCTGTCCTTTAGCCTCTGCACACCATGTCTTGTCAGAGTTAACTTATTGGTAAGGAAGCAGCATGGTTCAATCAGAAGTGCACAGATACCTCTATGGGCAGTCACCAGGAGATGGATCAGCAGTGGTCCTTCAGAACAACAGCTGCTAGGGAGTTTGTCCAGTCTTGGTAGTAGTAGTCTGTCTACTACTAAGAACGAAGTAGTGACATCTTTGAAGTTATCTGGTAATTATTTAGAATGTAGAATTATCTGGTAAAAGTTAAACCCAGATGGAGACTCTCATATCTATCCTGTCAGCACCTTTAGGATTGCTAGGGGAACTATTTGCATAGTCAGGCAGGTCCTGATGGAGGTCAGGCACATATATCAGGCATGTTCTGATGATCAACATTGGGATAAGTGTATCGAGAAGCAGAATGAGATTGTGGGGGACAGAAATGTCAGGCCAGTCTTTAAGAGGTTCTAAAGGGATGGCATGTGCCTGAAGCATGGGATACTTCCAGGGCTAAGCATCGATGTCAAGGAACAGCTTTTGGAGGAGGTATGAATGTGAACTGGACATGTAGAGGTGGGGGTCAAGAAAACAGGAAGTTTTAGAGTAGGAAAGAAAGGACCTAAGGTAGGGTAATGAGAATAGGAACGTTTTCCTGGCAGTAGCCGAATCTTGTTTGGGTTTCTGATTCTGACTATGGAGTTCAGTCGAATGGATAGCACATAGCTGAACTACTTTCTAGACAAGTTCTTTGTTGTCTGTTATTCGAGAAGACAGAATGGTAAAATAAACATGTCACAAGGCTAATAACTGGGAGATGTGAAGGAACTTCTTGAAGTGAAATGAACTTTGGGAAAGCAGCATAATTTGGACTCTATTTGGGCCAGGTCATATATGGAAAAAGCAAAATGTTTTCAAAGTGTTCCCTTGACCTGGGATATCTCCCTATGGGGGTGAATAATGTGGACCTCATAAAACGGGAGAGACCATAGAGTTTGAGGGAAGGGGCATGTTGCTGAGATGAGGGCAGGGGAGGAAGAGGTTTGGAATGGAGGTACAGCTGAAGGTCTAAAGGTATGTGAGCATAGTGAGGGGGCAGTGGACCACACAGGAAGCTTTTCTTCCTGATGACTGATGGGAGTCCTTTAGTAAACAGCAGTGCCAGGCTGAAAAACTCCAAGTTGAGGCTGCCATGCTGGTTCGGTGGTAGAGGAAGGAGTGGAAAGGTGGGTCTCTGAAGGGAGGAAGGCACAGGAACTTCTTTCAAGATCAGAATTTGTGTAGGGAAAGAGAATTGACATACAGATGGAAGGAACTATCTGCCATTTGCCAGTTTACATTTTTACATTATCAATACCCTTTTGAAATAGTGCCATTATCAGTTCATTAAGATTTATACACTGACCAGGCAGTGTTGTGAAAGAAATGTTTACATGGAGGCATTTTGCCCTTGAGATCCGTTTAGAGAAGCTGGACAAATGATACCTCGAGATGGAGGTTGAGGGTGTTTTGACAATTTAGAAAGTCATAGTGTTGGGTTGCTTATCTGCCTCACTGGTAGAGTTTCCAAGTATTGGCAAACCACTCAGGGGAGGCAGAACACAGTCCACGATAGGGGTCCCGGGCCTGGAATCCTGTTTGGTTCCAAGTGAGTGCAAGAGTACAGAGGGAACTAAAAGAGAGAAAGCCTTCTCAGGGAGATTTAGGCTTTAGGCTTGGCTCTTTACAAGGAATGCCTCTCCTCTAACCCCCAGTAATCCTTGATGAAGGAAGAGGTCCTTGATTGTCCAAAGTACTTTATTTAATAGCAAATTCACATTTGCTATTAAATAAACCACATCATACTCAGAGTGAACTAGGGATTAAATACCTTTTGTGGAAGGAATGCCCAGGGGAAAAAAAAAGCTCTTTGGCTAAACACCTGGGACCTATCTAGGTATCTCATTAGCATGGTGAACTACAGGTTTCTATACTATGTGACTGATTGTAATGGTCCTCTAGGTGGAGTGCCATGGTTATGTGCTCCAGATCAGGTTGTTTCACAGGAAGCTGTCCTCACGCCTACCGTTCTCAATTCTGAAATTTCCCAGTGTACTGGCTGGTTTTGTGTGTCAACTTGACACAAGCAGGAGTTATCGCAGAGAAAGGAGCCTCCCTTGAGGAAATGCCTCCATTAGATCCAGCTCTAAGGCATTTTCTCAATTAGTGAGCAAGGGTGGGAGGGCCCAGTGTGGGTGGTGCCATCCATGGGTTTGTAGTCCTAGGTTCTGTAAAAAAGCAAGTTGAGGAAGCCAGGGGAAGCAAGCCAGTAAATAATATCCTTCCATAGCTTCTGCATCAGCTCCTGCTTCCTGACCTGCTTGAGTTCCAGTCCTGACTCCTTTAGTGATGAAAAGCAATGTGGAAATATAAGCTAAATAAATCCTTTTCTTCTCAAGTTGCTTCTTGGTCATGATGTTTTGTACAGGAATAGGAACCCTGACTAAGACACCCAGAGTTTTTGTTGGCTCAACATTACCAGTTCTTCTGTTTGATGACATGGTCCAGTTGCCTCATACTATGGAGCTAAGGAAAACCCAGAGAGTTCTAAAGGTCTCACATAATCATGTCTTTCAGGATTTCAGATATCTTACTCTTGAGAGACCCTCTCCTGAGAGATCAGAGACAGCCTATACCCAGCTCTGAGTCTAGGCAGTTCTTCAGGGACAGGGCACCATGGTGCCTTGGAAGTTCACTGACTATGAAGTGTGGTTAAGTGATGATGGAGAATACATTAACTAGCAAGAAGACTTCCCAGAAATAGAGGTATGAGTAGAACAGAGAAGAAGAGGGGTAGAAAGAGAGAAAATTATCAGCAGCTTTGTTGGAGAGATGGCTAAACCCTGTATGTGGAAGAGTAAAAGTCCCCAGTATCTAGGTCTTAGTACAAATAAGCAACTGCTACCCACTGCCTCCTGAGTTAAAAGAGGATCCCTACTCTGAGCACCTGTCCTCACACAGAGAGCAATAGAAGAAAAGATGAGGAGGCTGCTTGACAATGGGACAGATTTGTTTACGAATAGATTTCCTAAACACTCCCAAGACAAGTAGTGAGAGTGAACTAGGGTTTTTATCAGGGCTGGGTAGGGGGATTATTTGAAGGTGCTATGGTCTTGTTCATGCAGGGAATGAGTGGTAATGACTAAACTAAAACCTTTAGAAGTGCTATTAAAGGTGTTGCCTTCAGAAGCCTGGCTTTGGGAAATTGAAATAGTTAGTCAAGGGGCTGCATTTCTGGCTGGAATACAAGATGAGAAGGCTATCCAGTCTGGAATGAGGTTGTCTGAGAGCTGTGCTTTTCCTTAGCCACACTGAATAAATACAATTTTTCTTCTCTTTGCTGTTAATTTGGCAGGTCTAATTGATTTCTTAAGGCTGAATGAATGAACATGGATTCTTAGGGTACAAACTGTCACCCTAAAGTTGATAACAGTGTCTTGCAGTCGTCATGGGAGTTTCTAGAGTATGTAGGAAATATAAGGTTAGTTGAAAATGGACTCCTTGCTTCGGCTTCCATGAGATCATTATTCATAATATTCACAATAGGGGTGTGTAAGGAGGTTTTCTATGTTACAAATGTTTTTGACACTGCTCACTCTTGTGTGAGTAACCTGACATCTCTATCCTGTAAGAAAGCCTAATAAACTAAGTGGTTGTGTCAAGTTGAGCTCCAGTGGAGCATACTTTGGCATGTCATTGGTGGCCCTTTAGAGTAAAAAGGCTTTTGTGTTTCTCCAGGAAACACTAATCACAACAACATACAGCTTGTGTTAGTATGCAACCAATGTTAATGAAATACTGTAGTCCAGCTTCATCACCCTTAGAGAAAGGCTGCTGTAAAGAGCAGTGGGCCACTGCTAGGTTTCCTTGAATTCATTTAGCATTTCCAGGTCTTTCCTTCTCTCACTGTGGTGTTCTTTTCCGTCTAATATTCTGCAGCAAAAGTGAGCCCAGGCTGTGGGATCGTGCTGGGTCAGAACTCGTATTTCCTAGTAGATGTCTTTTAGCCAAGATTAAAATGGGGTTAGAGGGCCTAAGTCTGGTTATCCTGTCTAGAAACTGCTCAGAGGTAGCTCACCTCCAGCTTCCCAAGGCTAAGAGCAGAGCATCACTCTGCAGTGCTTTGAGGTGTTCTGCTCTCCTTCTATCTTCTGTATTTACCAGATATTTCTGACAGTACTTTCTTTTTATTTTTATATTGGATATTTTATTTATTTACATTTCAGATGTCATCCCTTTTACCCAGTTCCCCTTCCGAGAACCCCCTATCCCATTCCCCCTTCCTCCTTTTGGCTTTTATACCATTTTAATTACATGCAAATATTAAGGTCAGTTCTAGGATGAGGAACTAGCAATACAATAGATGCAAATAGTCAAGGAACAAGCAAGACAATAAACAAACAAAATTACGTGAACACTCCCATGATTACTGTTTTTAAGGGCTTATCAGGATGACCAAAATATTTGAGCTTACTTCCCTGTCCTAGCCCAAAGTCATTTTCATGTCTGAAACCTACTTCCTTGTTCTAGCCTAAAATTTACCTTCCTGCCTGAAATTACTTCTTTGTTGTAGTCTAATATTTAGATTCCTGCCTGAAATTACTTCTTTGTTCTAGCCTAATGTCAGATTCCTGCCAGAAATTACTTCTTTGTTCTAGCCTAATGTCAGATTCCTGCCTGAAGCCTATTTCCTTATCCTTGACCAATAAATAAAGTATCCAATAATAAAAAAAAAAAGAAAAAAGAAAAACAAACAAACAAACAAACAAAAAAACCCCAGATAATGGAACTGTCTATCGCAGTCGAACATTTGAGACTTTTTGGCAGCAATTTAACATTATCCATATTACTGGAATTCTTTATAATTGTCAAGGACAAGAGACTGGAAGGGACCCATAGAACATTAAAACAATATCTTCATAAAATAAAAAAGGGGGAGATACATGCCCGTACACCACAAATTTATTTAAATTATGTTCCTTTTCCTTTAAGATTTTTTTTTTTTAAAATTGGATGCCAAGGAACTTTCTGGTGAGTGTCTATGGAACTCTACAACTAGGCATACTTATGCATAGGTGAAAGGGAAGGATCCACTAATTGGCATAAGGCATGATCCTGATCAGGTATTTAATATGGGGAAGAGGGCATGTTGACTAATAGTACTTTCTTAATACATGTCCATCTCAGAATTTCCACCTGAGAAATCTGATTCACACAGAGAAAGTCCAACTCCATCTACTTGTTTTCTAATGTATGTTAATTACACAGAGTTCTGGGAACAATTCAAATTTTGCTTGTTTTCAAATATCAAATTGCAAAATACCAGTTCCCTGCTATTTTGAGCAGGTCCTAACATGGTTGCTTTAGGTGGTCTCTAATGGATGTTTAAGGGATCTGCTGAGGTTGACAGGTTATAATTTATCCTGTAAACCCATGAGTTCTGTGACCAGATATGCTTTCCCATGTAAAAGCACTATTAAGTGACTCTTGTGGCATTGGCTAGAATTACCCCAGCTGGGAGAATTTGAATTCCCTTGGGCTATTAGAGTCTGGAATTTGATTAGCGTTGGCGGCAGTTTAGTCTTTTATGGGCTATTTCTGTAGCACATCAATTCTGTGTCATTTACCAATGTCTGTGCTGGAACATAATTGTGGCAATCTGCTCTGTTTTAAACTTATCAAATAATTATATGTAGAGTAGCCTTGGTGGCTTTGCCACTAAGATGTTCCATATTTTCTCTTGCCAAATTTCATCTCAAGCTGTTTAAGTGGTGATAAGCTTCCAGAGTCTGGCTAAGACCTGTATTTTCATGTTTGAGGGGTCTATCAAAATACCTACAATAAAGAATGAGCTTTGTGGGGAACCTTTAAACTCTGTTATTCTCGTAGAGTGTATGGATATTGCTAAGTCAGCTTCTATCACTTTTATAATACTGCTTTATGAAGCCAAGCATTTCTGCTGTATTTCTCTTTACAGGTCTTACTGTCCTCTGTAAAATGGCTAGCTATATGGCATTTACACAGCATTTAAGAGCCATAATCCAGGTATACCACTTTATCAGGTCCCTGTCTTACATTATAAAGCCACTGTATTTGTTTGAATGCAATTGTTATTTTATAGTGTGCTTTGCAGAAACATGGTTACAAAGACTATCTTTGCTTGTTTTTATTGGTTTCTTATACTCAAATGGACTAGAATATATTGTTAAAGCTTATATTACTTACAGTTGGGATTCTACTCCTGTTTAGAAACTGTCATTATCATCTAGAAGTCAGGAAACCAAAAAGAACATACTTTCAATGAACAGTAGTTTTCAAGTGTAAAGTATTCAACAGTCAGATACAGTGAAATTTCTTAATGAAGATTTTGATATTTATTAACAATATTTTTAGTCTTTAATAAAATACAATTGAATGCATATACTTACATATAGTATATAATAATTATTATTGTCTAGGTTAGTCTTATGAAAATGTAAATCAAAAAGAAATATGCTTGCAACATAATGATCTTGGAAAGAGGAAAATAGAGTGAAAATTGGGTATGTTTTCCTGATTGGGATGATATGAGGCTATACATTTGTTTTTCACAATACTGTAGTCTAGTCATAAGATCATGGCAGTGACATATTTGGTGTCTGCTAAGATCTTATTCTCTAAGATGACACACTGTTTCTGGTTTTCCGGATCCTCAGACTTTTATAAAGACACTACACTGCTACCATGTACAACAGTCCTACCTGTATAACCTATTAACATACCCCACCTCAAACCCAGCATTCTTATTTCTACCACTTTAGGGGAGACAGAGGTTCTTTGTGTAGTCCTGGATGTCCTAGAACTTGTTCTTTAAGTCACACTGGCCTTGTCTCAGAGATCGGCCTGCCTCCAAAGTGCTGGGATGAAAGGCATGTTCCATCATTAGAAATAAGACACCAAATATGTCACATAGATGCCAAAGTTGACAATGTCCTGGTCATGGTTCTTATTCAGATCTTCACTTTTCTTGCTGCAAAAGCTGTGACTTTTTTTAGCCTTGCACACTAAAACATAAACTCAGCCTGGACTCTTAGCATTCTGTCTTATTTTACATGAAATTTAATCAACATAGCAGTGTTTAGACACAATAATCTTACCCTACCCCAAAGCATAAAATTCCAGGTGAATTGGAATAAATATGGGCCCCCATGAGATCACTCATCTTCTAAAGCCTTCTCCACTTTCCTACCATGTGGAGCACACTGACAATTACTTCCTTGATCTGTGTTCTACTTCATTCTCTCATGAGACTGTCCCTGCTACTCCACATGCCATTCCATTGTCCCAGATATTCTGTCATCTCTACTTTTCCGAAACTCTGACAAATCCTGTTTTCGATAGCTTGTCTGATAGATATGAACAGAGTGGTATTACTAAGGTTAGGTTATGATTTGTCTTTTAAGTAGTCATGTACTAGGAGTTTGTCAGTCAAGAAGGTGATATCAAGATGGTGGAATGATAAGAAGTGTAGTGAAAAGTAGTGAGACTATAGGCTCACATAAACAAAAAGGTTTATTCTGTTCTCCCAGATTGGATTGGGTTACATTGAAGTAAATTACCCCCCTTATGAAATCATCAAGATCCAAGACAGAAATTGTCTTTCCTTAAATTGTTTTCTGTTAGGTGTTTTGTTTCAGCAATGGAAAATATAACCAATAAAGAAATTTGGTACCATAACTGGTTTCACTGTTGTAATAATCCTGACTATTTGGTTCATAGACTTTCAGAAATACTTTGTGGGAGGGGTATGGAGGAGTTTGAGATTTTGTGCTAGAAAAGTATTATAATGCTCTAAGCAGAACTGAATGGCTTGTTGTTATCAGAATTTGGAATATCAACATGCTAGAGAAATGCAGATAGCAGAAGCACCAGCTCCTGAGATATCAGATAGAAATAAGAACTCTAATGGATATTTGGCTAGCTAGCCTTAATATTATATTCTTGCAAAGAGTTTTGTACTCTACCTATGTCCTGAGAAGTTGAATGAGATCAAATTTAAAAATAAAGTACTAATTTGTTGGACGTTCAGATAGGGTAGGATCAAGACTGTGTCACGGCCCCCACTCTTATCTAAGTCTATAGTCAAAGAGAGAGACATAACTAGCAAAAAACATAGGGAAATGTGCTCTTTGGTAAGAAATGAAGGAAATTTAAAGTTGCAGGCACATCAAGTATTGATATTCAGCTGTTAATTGTTTAAGGTATTAGCATCATTAAAGAGAAACCTCTACTTCTACCCTGCGAAAATAAGAAAGGTGGTTTGAGGAAAAGACGAATGCTCACCAGAGGCTACATCTCCTGAAAAAGCAAAATCCAGGTTTCTTTGAAAGGAGAAAAACTGAGAATGACACTGACATGGTTTTCTTCTAGAAAATAACTGTAGGAAAGAGCTTTCCCGCTGGTTTTAGAGATATGAAAGACAAGACTGAAGGGGTTGTGAAGTCTCATGAGCTATTACAGAGAGCCACTGTGGGAGAGAGCTGTGCAACAGGGTTAGAGTCCCTGGCAGGAGGTCCTAACAAGTCAGTGTGTGAAGCTGCGAAGGTGAAACCTGTTGTGGATTTGGTTTAATGCTTGCATTATGTTATTTGGGTTCCCCAAATTGCACAAGAATCTGTATGTAAGATGCTAAAGGTCCCTGCTTCCAGTTGGTTCTGATTGGTAAATGAAGTTGTCAGTGGATAATGGCTGAGCAGGGAGACTTTAGGGAGACTTTAGGAGAGCTGCTTAAAAGAGAGCATACCCATCAGGTAAGAGCCAGGAAAAGTAGCTGCAAGCCCTTCCCCTACTGGGTCTAGGGTAGCAAAGATGGAATATAGATTTCAGATTTTAGATTTTAGTAAATAACAACTTGGGAGTATCAGAAGGGAGGTATGAGCAATGTGGAAGCTTAGGAGTGGCCCAACCATTGAGCTGCTTAAGGCATATTTAAATATAAGGCCTCCAGAACACTGGAGTGTGTATTGAGGAACTTGTACCAGTGCTGCTGGGGCAATTTGAGTAGCATTAATCACCTAATGTAACTGAAACTTAACTTTGATGGAGATCTCAGGATACTGGAGTTTGAGCCAATAAAGGATGCTTGCATGGAGTAGAGGTAGCCCAGTACAGAGCCTTCTTGCTGCAGGCAGTAGAGCTGAAGAGATTGGACTATCAAAGTACTTTAGAGCCTAGATTATTTCATCACAAAATCTAGATGTCTAATGTGGCACTGTAGAATTTTATCTTGGCGAATTACCAAATTTCTTTAGCTCAATTGTCCTTTGCCTTTTAGAATAGCAATGTTTGTTTGCCCTGTGATGTAGTACAACCAATTCATACTTATTCCCAACTAGATTACAAATAAATGAGACTCAGACTATGGTTATGTTATTTGACTTTGACAATTACTGGTGGGTAATCCCTCATCTACTTTTCTATGTGTTAGCTTGGCTACCTCCCCAGTGTTAAACCCCCAAATATTTGCTGTTTTCTCTGGCCACATGCTCATGTTTCAGCTCCCCTCATGGCCACTTACTCCTCTCCTCTCATTCTTTCTCCTTCCCCTCTTGATCTTTCGTTCCCCCTCTCTCTTCTTTCCCAACCATGTAACTCAAAACCACTACCTCTAATCTCTCCAGTAACTGGCTGTTGCCAATTTTATTTAACAAATAGTTTCAAATCAAGTAACAAGGTTTGCACAGCAAAAGCTTGTAAACTTGAGAATTTACTTGTTGGCCTTGTCCTTCAGGTACAGAATTTAGCATTATAATACATAGCAATAGACCAAAACTGAACACTGTGGATTATATATTGGAAGTATAGAATTTGCTTTTTGATGAGACAAGGACTCAGTGTTACATGTGAACCAAAGGATATTCTGGACTTTTGAATAGTGCTAGAGCTTGTAAAAATTATGGGACTTTTGAAGTTTGACATATTGTACTTTATATTATGAAGTACCTATGAGTCTGTAGAGAGTTAGGGTAGAATTTTATGATTTAAGAGTGATAGGTTTGTGTGTAAAGTGGCAAGAAGTAGACTTGCAGTGGTTAAATTTTGCTGTGATATTGGCAGAATCTAGAGTATTCTAGGAGACAAATCTCTGCGTACGCCTATGAGGAAACTTTTAGATTAGGTTAATCGAAGTGGGAAGACCACCTGACTATAGTTGGCACTGTTCAATGAGTTGGAGTTCTGATCTGAAAATAATAAGAAGACAACAGTGAGAAGCATTAGCTGGTCAAGGAACTTCTTATCAAGCCTGATGACCTGAGTTTGATTCTCAGGATTCACATAGTGGAAGGGGAGACTCCTCCTGTTTTCCTTTAACCACTATCCCTTCACTGGGTTATATAGTCAAGCCTCCATAAATAAGTAAGTAAATAAATAAATATGATTTTTTTTAAAAAGATGAGTTGAGAACCCAAATTCACCCTTCTCTGCTTTTCAGCCATGGATGTTTCCTAAATCTTTCCTCCATGACTTTTCTGCAATGGTGAACTACACTATCACACTGTGAGACAAACTAAGATCTTCCTTCCTAAAGTTTCTATTTATCACGAGGCAAAAAACAATACAACATATTTATTTACAAATACCAGGTCTGTGCATTTGCTTATAGAAAAGCAAAATGGAATTATACGGAACTGGGAGCATGCCATTTATAATGGCACGAGGATACGGTGCATGCATTCTTCTGAAGTGTGGAGAAACTGTGGGATATTCATGCCACTCAAGTGGCAGGAAAGGCTTTCCCTGCCTCAAACTCCCTTTGTAAACTTCCTATACTTGTAAACTTTGCTTACTTTGGAAACCCTCCCCACAGTCTCTCTAACTATCATAACTGTGTTTTCAGCCTCTGTGATTGTCACAAAGGTAATCTCCAGACTTTCAACAAACTCCCCACATGGTGCATAATTTTAGGTGAAAAGTCTGAACAAATGCCACCATCCCTAAATAGTAAAACTCACCACTCCCTGAAATATCCACAGAAAACCACCAATCTCTGAGATTCTCCAAGCTCAGAACTTGAAATCCCACTAGTTCTCACCCTGCAAATCTCTTCCCTAGAAAGCCCCCTTTCCCCTGTATAAGCATGACCCGTTGTTCAATTCCTTGCTGTCTGCTCCCAGGGGCCAGAGGTCAGATATCTCCTAACCCTGGACACTCTAATAAATCTCTTTCATGAGCTGTAACTCTACCATTGGAAGAAGACAAGAAGCAATAAAGAGAAGAGGAGAACAAATAAAGAGAAGAAGTAGAGCTGAGACCCCTGAGCTCTTCAGCTCAGCTGGGGAAACGCTCCCCTGGGAGCATCAATGCTCCTGCTGAGGAAGCTTCCTCTCAGAGCTAGTTGGTTCCTGGGGCTCCAGTATCTCAGGATACCCTTCCATTGGGATACTGTCCTACCTTATAGCTGTGTGGTTCCTGGGCTTCTGAGTCCCAGGACACCTTCTAAATCAGCAAACAGGCAAACAGAGATTATTAGACTTTCTTAAGAAGCTATTTTTGTGATTGAGTCATCTCACTCAGGATGATATTTTCTAGCTCCATCCATTTGCCTAAGAATTTCATGAGCTCATTATTTTTAATAGCTGAGTAGTACTCCATTGTGTAAATGTACCACATTTTCTGTATCCATTCTTCTGTTGAAGGACATCTGGGTTCTTTCCAGCTTCTGGCTATTATAAATAAGGCCGCTATAAACATAGTGGAGCATGTGGCCCTGTTGCACGTTGAAATATCTTCTGGGTATATGCCCAGGGGGTATAGCTGGGTCCTCAGGTAACACTATGTTCAATTTTCTGAGGTATCTTTCCAGACTGCTTTCCATAGTGGTTGTGTATGCACTCACTGATAAGCGGATATTAGCCCCAAAACACACAATACCTAAGATGCAATGCATAAACCTCATGAAACTCAAGAAGAAGGAGGAAGACCAAAGTGAAGGTGCTTTTGTCCTTTTTAGAATGAGTATCAAAAGATTCAACCAGAGCTCCCAGATCTAAACCTCCAGCCTGAGAACAGACAGGGGCAAGCTGTCCTCTGAGAGGCCCTAACCAGCAGCTGACTCAGACAGATACAGACATCCAGAGCCAAACAGTGGATGGAGCTTGAGGACTCTTATAGAAGAATAGGCGAAGGATTGTGGGCCCTAAGGAGATAGGAACTGCACAGGAAGATCAACAGAGTAAACAACCTGAACCCTTGGAGCTCTCAGAGACTGAATCACCAACCGTGGAGCATACCCAGTCTACACAGATCTACCTCCATGGGCTGGACCTAGGCCTCCCTGCACGTATGTTGTAAAGTGCAGCTTGGTTTTCATGTAGGTCTCAAACATCTGGAGCGGGGGCTATCCCAAAACATGCAGCTGTATATGGAGTATGGTCTTCTAGCTGGGTGCCTCATCTGGCCTCAATGGGAGAGGAAGCACCTAGCCTCTCAGAGACTTAAAGTGGCAGGGTAGGGATACAGGAGGAGGGGGTATTCAGAAAACAAAGATGGGAAGGATTGTGGGAGGGGGTGACTGGGACGGTTATAAAGTGAATAAGCAAAAAAATAAAATTAAAAAAGAAAAAAAAAGAAGCTATTTTTGAACTGGTACTAAAATAACAGGGAATTGGGGGCTCTTGGGGGATTCTAGCTAGCATATGGAAGGTGAAACCATGATATATAATTAAATTGGCTGCAGAAGACTTATTGAAAAGAACTCTTTGGAATAGCATATGTTCCTTGACATCTGACTGTATTAAGTCTCTAATTTATTTTCTTTCCTGAACTTATGCCTTTGTTTTATTTTCTATTTTTGTCCTGAGTATTCAGTACAGTATTAGAAGAGGAAATAATATCTATCCCTTATTGGTTTTCATCCTGAGTAATTTTAGAGCTGCTATAAATATTTTTTGATGTATATTTTCCTTAGGTGTCCTTAAATGAACCGATGAACCACTCCATTCTTAGCTAAGGTTCTATCATATGATGTGAATTTTTTCAAATATTTTTCTTATCTATTTAATTGGAAGATCACCTAATTTGCATCTCTGCCCACTTGCTAACTTAGTTGATTTAGATATGTACAGTACAGATCTTTGTGAATAATATACTTTTCTTTTCTACTCTAGTCCAACTTGTTAACTGCTTGTTTACCTTTTCTAGTTCTTAAAACATACTTTAAAAAATGTTAACATTCTGGTTTTTGTCTTCAGAATTAAAGGCTGTGTATGTAATACTTCATGTGACAAAGATGACAAGACTTTGTTCATTGATACAACTTTGTACTTTATTCTCAGCCAAGCTTCAATAAATTTAATTACAGCAATCACTATAGCATAAAATATGCAATATAATATGAAGCAATCTACTACTCAGTAATGTCAAAATTAACTGCTACCACATGACATTTAGAAATACTGTCCTTTGATACTGTTACATCATTAGTAAATCCATTATAGGAATGCCTTAATTTTAGATCTCTGACCTCATGATATTAAATATAATAGTCATGTTGAAGAAATTATACTTATCACTTGATACTTCTCCGAGGACTGATTGAATTATAGTAAAATTTAGCAATATGTTATGCTTCTTCTCAAATAACTCATCTAGTCGAGTTTTCTGTCCCTGCAAGTTTAAACCTAAATCTACTGAAATATCTAAAATTACACAGCCAACTTCTGCAAACTCAGAAATTTTAGTGTTCTGTCTTTTAAAATTACTATCTATTTTTAAGAGAATGTTGAACTATTATATATTATATTATATGATATATCAATATATCTCTATCTCTATCTATCAATCTATCTATCTATCTATCTATCTATCTATCTATCTATCTATCTATCATCTATATCTACATCATCTCCTGGGGAAATGTGGACAAATGTATCTCCATGTAGATCAATGAAGACAAATGAAAGAAATTACTTCACTAAGTCTAGATTTGAATGCTATTGAGTTGACTGGGATCATATGTAGTAGCATAGATGAGGGGTACTTGCAGAATCATGAGTCACTTAAAACTGCATCAATAAATTCATCCTAAGTGTGCGTTGTTACTTACAAAAGCTATATCCTTGGAGTACCCTGCACAAATTGCATGCACTTTGGATGATGGGAGCCTCCTCTCTCCAGCAACCCTTGCTGCTTAAACCTTGGCAGAAGCCTGTAGTTTTTGAAAGTTTTAGAAGCTTCTTGAACCTTGAAAAGTCTTATGCCCTCCCTGAGTCTTGTAAGTTTCATTTACTTGCTGAACTTTCCTCCTCCCTAAAGGAGGGAATTCCAATTTAGAGCAAATAGTGAAGCTACAAGTGACATTTAGCTCAAGGAAGTTAGCATAACTTCTGTGAAAATGATTAGTTTTGTGAAGTTTAATAAAACTGTCTAGTTCTATTAATTTACACAGTCCATGTGTGCAATGTTATAACACTTATTTTCTCTAGT
This sequence comes from Mastomys natalensis, assembly GCA_021653895.1. Classification (NCBI taxonomy): domain Eukaryota; kingdom Metazoa; phylum Chordata; class Mammalia; order Rodentia; family Muridae; genus Mastomys; species Mastomys natalensis. Next base: position 777,873 of record JAJTUV010000572.1, read on the forward strand.
CACAGCAAAAACAGATAAGCTAAGATATACTATCGATGAGATTAACTAAAGAACACCAGACTCTTACCTGTGTTTGGACTGAATGTGGGGTGTTGCCCAGCTGCCACTTAAGAGTCTAGAACTTATTGGCCTACAGCACCAAAAGAGCTAATGCACACAGTGTTAAACTGGTTCCTAATAACTTGTCTTTATTCCCACAGATTAATGCATCTCTTAAGCACCTTCAGCAAAGCTTTTATTGCAGTTGAAAGTGATAAACCTCAGAGACTCACAACTGGTCAATGTGGGGAAAATAAAAAACTATGGAATTATCAGCCCTAAATGGGACTTCTAAATCACACCCTCTTCTACCAGGGTCAGGGATCATGGCAAAAGAGAAGTCCAGAGAGATTATGAGAGCCAGAAGTTGTAGGTCATTACAGGAAACAGTATTTCCAGACACAAAAGGACCCTGGCATATGTGAATTCAAAGTGCTTATGACAGCATATACAGGCCTATGGAAGTTTAATTCTCCTATCATATATAGGAGAGTTAGGCACAAAGTCCCACCATTCTAAGGAACTATTAGCAATTAATAGCTATTGGGAGATGGAGAGCAAATTTTCTGTAAGAGTGTGACTACTTGTAGGTCCACCATGATGGAGTAGACAGCCCACACCCAAAATATTTGAGCAACATAAATTGAACATGATGAGCTTAAAAATAATAATAATAAACAGGATAGAAAATTGAGTCAACAAAGGGGGATTATACCTGGAAGGTTTTGGGGAAGGAGGTAAATATGATGAAAAAATATTTTTTGGGAAGAGACCACTAGAATTCCTCTAATCTAAATGAGAACCATAAAAGACTAAGAAAATGAGAAGAGTATCAAGGACTTGTAGAATAACAGGAAATTTAGCATCCATGTCTTTATATCCCTGAAGGAGAGAAGTGACAGAAGCCATCTTGGAAAAACTATGGCAAACAAACTTGTTTCTTGGAAATGGCCCACTATTTTGAATGGCTTTGATGGCTGCACTCTGGAGAGGCACAGTCCCAGAGACTTCATCCAGGATTGCTTCTTGCTACTGATATGACTTCCCTGCCATTATTACATAGCCTAATGATTCTTGGGCATCAGCCTAATCTATTGGGCAAATTTCCTGAAGGTCAAAATTAAGACGAACTTTCATGAATTAATAATGTTTAAATGAAATAATGACTTTATAGAATTTCTGATTTGATTAAAATAATTTTAGGAAGAATGTTTAAGGAGACAGTTTTAGTTGTTTTGCCAAAGAGGTATGACAGAGGTAGAATTAAGAATGGAATATGCCCCCTCCTCAAAGAACAGTAACTAAGGCTGCAAATAAGGAATACAGTGAGCTTTTATACATTACACTAAGAAGACAATGAGACTTATGACAGATTTGTGATCAGGAAAAAACATTCATTCTAGGTCAGGTTCAAGGATAAGGCTGCAGGTATGCACTATGATAAAATAAGGCTATGTAAAATTGTGAAACTGTTGCTTTGAACTTATAATGAGCTTATAGAATGAAACACAGCTTTGAAACTACTATCAATATCCTTCTGTAACTCCCTTTTTATGTAACATTATCTATGAGGCAATTCTTTCATACATAGAGAAATTTTGTCTAAAAAGCTATAAAAAGCTGAAAGCAAAGTTTTGATGTAGCCATTTTTTGTTTCATCTGGCATGTGTGTTCTTTGTGTATCTAACTTCTCTCTTTTCTTTTTGGCTCACAAAGAGTTAACAAACTCTGAGCCTCTTGCCTAGCCAGTAATGGAGCACTTGAAACAAAGAGTAAAGAGCCCAGGTAACTAAGCCTTTTTTCTGAATCCCATCCTGCTATCAGCAGGAGTTAAATTGCCAGAAGACAGCAGTTTTTGGCTCCATAATAGCAAGAAAGAGTTAAATCACCAACAGTTTGCAGCCTTTGGTACCAATCTGTATCCTCTTTACTACTTCCCTCAGGGAAATAGATACAGGGATAGCTCTCAGAAGAAAGAGTAGTGAGGAGAATATTCAAAGAAGTAGTGTCCAAGACTCCTAAATTTGGTGAAAGCTACTACTGAACAAGAGATTCAAGAGTGTGATGAAAGCATAAATTCAACCCGCAAATGCATGCACCCAAACTTTGGAAACCGACTTGAAAGTATCTAGAATGAAATAATGTAGAACCTATAAGTTACAGATTCACATCAGATCCCAAGGAGCCAAGATCAGAGCAGCATGGCTGGGTCTCCAAATATCACAAGACAGTAGTGTGTATATTCTGCATCCAGGACAGTTACCTGCAGCAGGGAAGGAGGTGATTCTTTTTCCAGTAAAGGGCAATGTGACACAAAGAAATATTCAAGAGAAAGGAAATGATAAACTTTACGATTTTCAGTAGAAATCTGCGTACATAAAATAGGATAGACTATCTCACATGAATTTTAGAAATTATATTTGATAATTAACCAAAGTTATAACCTAGTATGACAGTAGTTGTCCTCTGAATGAGATTAAAACTCACTAACAGAAAGACAAAAGAAATTTCTTACCTGTGGCAATTAAACCACACTTCTTAATAAGCAGATATCAAAAACAAAGCCCAAAGAAGGTTTAATAACTGGAAATTTAGTGAGTTTTTAAAAATACTATCTTTCAAAAGTTGTATCAAACAATGCTGGGAGGGAAATTCAAAGAAATAAGTGCTTATATTTAAAAAGATAGATGACTTATGAAGTAAATAACCTAAAGGCATACCCAAGCAAACTAGAAAGCAGAATAAAATTTAAAAAATCAAAAAGAAAAAGAGACAAAAATAAAAAAATATTTCTAGACTCAGTGAAATATTTTAAGTTGGTACCGGTGAGAAATGCAGTGGTGAAGTGTGGTTCTTGATGCTCGCGAGGACTCAATTTTGATTCTCAGCATCCATGTGTGGAAGATTACAATGCCTGTAATTCTCTCTCTAGTGGATCCAGTGCCATTGTTGGCCTCCTCAGACACATGCACTCAAGCAAATACCTCTACACAGAAACACACACATACCCATAATTAAAAATAAAATATTTTAAAATTAAAAAAATTAATTATTAACTCTAAAGTCATAAAGAATTGATTCTATGCTCCCCACTAAGAACATTCAATCATTTTTTTCCATTTTGTAAGTTGCTTTTACTCTAATTTTTGTTTGAGTTATTGTGTAGAAGGTATATAACTAAATTATCTCATGTATTTGTTTTTGTAATTTTTGCTTTTGCAATGATAGACTAAAACTCATTGCCTATATTAATAGAGATATGTGTTTCCCCTACAGAAAAATGTTAATCTGATTCAACCACACTCAGATTATTCTCCTCTAATGTTTCACTTTATTTTAATTTGAAGTGTAATGAAAAATTGAGGTATTGGACAGTCTGTGATATCTCTTTGTTTTTCATAAAATGAGAATGTTTTCAGGTAAAATAAATTGTACTCGAAGTGATATAGTCATACATGTATATATGAATATTTGTGATTTCTATATTAACTAAAATTTATAGTACAGTTATTTAAGATAATGAGTTAGGCATACTGGCACTCACTCACAATCCCAATATTCATAAATGGGCTTTCATATTCAGTGTAGAGGAGGTAGTAACACACTGTACTCAAGGCAATACCAAACCAAAAACATGAAAATGAAGTAAATCAGCAAAAAGAACAAAAGCTAAATACCTGGAGAGTATCTAGGATGTGTTCCATGACAGCGTATTAGGTTCAAAAGGAAAATATCCAAGCACCTCAGAAGGGCAAGTCAGCTTACCTGGTCCAAGATGGCAGCCTTGGCTCAGCTCAAGCTGAGCTGTGGAAGACCAACTCAGAGGCAGCACCTTTTGAACCTGTGGGATAGGTTTCTGTCTGTTAAAGGAGTCACTTCTGTTAGCTTTCCTTGCTTCTGGCAAAAAACCACAGAACAAAACAAAACACGAACCAACTAACCAAAAAAACCCGTATGGCTCTCTATTGACATATACATATCATAGCTCAAAGCTATCCTCCAGACTCCTGGTCCCCAGTAACGTGTAGGAATACCAAATTCACCATCCCAGATACTAGCTCTAGCATCCGGGCCAGTAGTACCCTTTTCACTTCCTTTACTATGCTAGCGCCCAGGCTGCCCCAGATACACTTTACTTCCCTCAGCAGCTTCCCTGCTCTCTTAAACAATCTCTCTTCCACTCTGTCCCATACCCTCTATTTTTTTCAGCTCTCTCTACTCCCTCCTCTACCATGCCCTCAGAGATAGCTCTGGCCAAGACCAGTTTGCTTCTTTTTTTCTCTGCTCTGGACACATCCAGATGCTCACCCCACCCCCACCCCCATCTACAATAAAAGACCTTCTCCTAATTCTGGATGTCTTAGTTCTGTGGTATCTTTGCTGAGTCCTTGCTTATAGAGGGTAACTTCTGGACAGACTGGGGATATGAGTCATCTAGGGAGTCAACCCACATGAATCTTTCTCCCCTAACATATATGAACTTTAAAAACTATACATAAGAGTTGGGGATCCCTAGTGACTGAATGCCTTTTGGTAGTGACTGGATCTCTTCACAATACAAAACAGTGATGGACAGGTAAGGAGCTGCATGTCAAATCCTAGTCATGGCTCTATGGCTGTCTTTCACTCTGTGTGGTATGTTGGTCTTGTTAAGTGACACCAATAAATTGTTATATTGTAAATCACTATGGTTAATTCAGTTATTAAGTTTATTTATGCTATATAATGAACTTCTGTATTTTTCATATTTTTATTAATAAAATATAGAATACACATAGGAGGCTCAATATTTTTTACTTTCTGTCTTTTTTATTTTAACCAAGATATTCTTCAATGTTCAAATATTCTACCATGATACTGCTCTGAATTATTTCATGTAATTACTTAATTGATCCATAATTTTACAGAATTAGGGAATTAATCAAGAGCAACAAGATCTCTGTATAAATAATTGAATCAATCAAACAAAAATTCTGTGAAATAACAACTTTCTGTGGACTGAAACCTAGAAGGTGGGTTGGAATATGAGAAGATTTCCCACCTCCTCACTTGTGAAGTCAATATTAGTTTGATTCCTGCCCATGTATTTATGTACACACTTATAGACATACATGCACAAGAAGACATGCAACATATACACATTATAAATACACAAATCAAATAATATTATTGATACTTACCAGAGGAATAGCCAATACCTTAGACACATTTAGATAGGCCTCAGGAAACCACAGTCTCTCAGAATCATTATTATTGTATAACATGTATAGAGACATTATACAATTTTTTATTCAGCAAGTTTTATCATAAAACTCTATAAAAATAATGCCTCTGTGAACATGCAGAATAAAGAGAAGTCTAACTCAAAATATTTTTGAGAATAATAGAAGAAAATAAAATAGGCTAAATGCAGAGTGGATTCATTCTGGAAGCCTTCTCTGATTGCCCTGTTTAGTCACTAACTGGCATGCATACTCTTAAATTTAGTTTACCAATCACACTTATCTCAGCGTTTCAGTGAAGATAAATGATAACTGCCTGTAATTAGCTGATAGGTAATTTGCTCATCCATCACTATACGGTTGTTTTCTTCTACTTTGTTTATTACATTAGGAATGTCTTTTAATTTTTAATTTCTGAAACAAAGCGGGCAATATTGTAACAGATATTAACCCTGGAATATCCAAGTAGTAAAATGTCAAGAGCCTTTCAATGTTAAAAATTTTAATTTATGATTAGAAAGAAAAACTTGTAAATTAAAACTCATATAAAACATAATGTGAAACTTACTATAAACCAGAGTGAATCAGAAACTAGACACATTTTGGAGTTACAGTATTCCAATTTACTCATATACTACAGGAAGACAAAAGACTGGTTAACTCATTCATCTAAGTTTCTGTTTCACTGTAACAGACATATTTTTAAAAATTATCATGTACATGTATGTGTCTCTGTGTTGCTTTATGTATACATATGTGTGTCCCTTGAGGTGTATACCCGTGTGTTGTGTGTGTGTGTGTGTGTGTCTCTGTTGGCACATTTGTGTCATGATTCCTGTATAAAAGTTAGAGGATAAATTGTTGGAATTGGTTCTATGCTTCTAAGATAAAGGTTCTGAGATTAAACTCAGGTATTCAATTTGGTGCCTTTCCCAATTGATGCTTGGTTATCAAAATTGGATGAAGGAATTTCTTAATATTTGTATGCAATCACTTACAGACACCTTAAAAGATACACTACATTTGATAGTTTAACAATACATTTAGTATTTTATGCATTTAGTGTTTGCTGAGTGATAACCATAATTAAAGAGTAAATATGAATAAAAACCAACAAGTAATATCATCAGTCACCTTTAAATGATATGTTTAAGATAATATGATTTTCTGTGATGCTGAGTAAGGTATTAATAATTTAATGATGATCCAGGGAGAAGCAAAAAAAAAATCAGAAATAATAAATTGAAATCTCAGTAAATCACAAGACAACAAACACAAAACTGTAGGGGAAAGTAAATGTAATTAACCATGACAGGAGAGCCTGAGTATATTTGGAGAGTATGTAGAAACACACCGTTGCCAGTTTGTCTATGATCCCAGAGGCACTGCTGCTGAGCTGAGTAAAGAAACCAGCATCCTTACTGGATGGCATATACTACCGGATTCCTGAAAGATGCTCCTGGGTTAGGGAAAACACTAATTCACATGGGACAAAACATCATCTCACTTGGCTTAAATTTATTTAAAGCTCTCTTTGCCACAGTAAAAATCCCTTTGTTTACCACAATGAGCATCTGGCTATGCTATTGATGATTTCCCCACTGAGTGCAAATTATGGCCTGGCCTGTCCTTTGGAAGAGATTCAGCTACAAAGGACATTTCCTTTCTCCAAGTTTTTTGAGGCTTTATTGTAAATAGCAGACAGGGGTTCTCAGCTCTAAACACTTATATATCATGTTCCAAAATGTTTATTTTTAAAACGGACTGAATTTTTCAGTTTCCAACATGTGTAAACTCTCTTATAAGAGTGAGTCAAGAAATGGGTGAGCGGTGGTGGTGCACGCCTTTAATCCCAGCACTTGGGAGGCAGAGGCAGGCGGATTTCTGAGTTCGAGGCCAGCCTGGTCTACAGAGTGAGTTCCAGGACAGCCCATGCTACACAGAGAAACCCTGTCTCGAAAAACCAAAAAAAAAAAAAAAAGAATGGGTGAGAGCACAGTGGTAACTTGAAGGCACAGCATTCTCAGGACCCAAACCAAAAGACCTATGACTTTGGAGATGACGAAACTTCTACCAGGTGGTGAAATTTAGACATGCTCTACTTTTTGAAAGAGTAGGATTGATAACATTACACTGACGCTAAGTGGCTGATTAACTTTTACATCCAGGTCTGTTGCTTAATCTCTGTGGTGATGGAGTAAAGTGAAAAGCACTTGTCCTCAAAATATATATCAAGAGAAAGCCTTTGGTTTCTGTTTAAATTCTGAGGACCTCTACTTTACATATTTGGCATTCCTGAGTTTCTTTCTCTTTTTGAATACTTGTACAAACAGTGAAGGTGTTGCTTTATAGTGATAAAGGGACAGACTTATTTCACCATATTCTAAATTCCTCTTCTCTGTTCTCCACTTGACACTAGACACCATTCAAGACTTCTCCAAAGTACTGCCATTGTGTGTATGTGCAGTACATATTGCCTTCAGATGTAGTAGATTAGTGTCACTGTTCTCTCTGTGAAGTAGAAAGAGGAAGAATGAGTTCACAGTTAGAGAATTAAAGTATCTTTGTAAAATTCAAAAATGAGAAGACACTGATATTCTGGTGAGTGTGGACTTAGGGATACTGTTTATTTTATTTATTTTTTTTCACTAAGATAAGGAATAATACAATCTGGGTCAATTCTCTGAGACATGAAATGTGTTAGAATTAAATTTAATATTAGAAACAGAGAAAAAAATGGCTTGAAACTCAAGTGTTATAAAGTAAAATTTAAAACTGTCATTTAAAATTACAATATATGTATTTTTAAAAAATGCTGATTTGATACAGAAAGATTCACATGACCTAAGTTCAATCTGGCCCTGTCAGATGCTAGCTGAGTGATTGATTGCACATATTTTAAATATCAAAACTTGATCACCTTGTTTGTGAAATTTAGAAATTAAAAACTTTAAGCAACACATTCATGTAATGCTTAAATGTTGAGCTTTTCCAAACCATGTTTGCTGTCTTTGTGCATTCTAATACTTAGTTTTCTTCCTCACCTTGATTGTGACTTATGCTGCTTCTGAGTAACACACTGACATACCATTGCTCTGCTCAGAAACTCAATTTGAGTGTATGTCACCATCAGAGGTTTCACATGCTTAGCACAAAGTAGGTCGTCATTGACATAGTTATTTCATAGGAACTAGGCAGTAACTCAAAGCAACATGGGTTGGTTTTGTTCATCTAAGAATCAACTATTATATATTTGTTAACTCTATATTGTAGTTATTCTACTGTGTGACTGTGAGTTCACCTTTGATGGGTTTCATCCTGACTATGAGAAATATGGAAGGGACTTAATTTTGCCACAGTGGTAATATAAGGGAAGAGATACACACACGGTCAGGGTTTCTGGTATCTCAGAGTTTCAATGGGCTGACTTCTAGTGCCCCAGAGTTCCTTGATTTCTAGAGACAGAAAACTTGGTTTGAGGTACGTGTGTCAATACTTATTACGTTATCCTTGGGGTAACAACCAAAGCCACTTCTTATCCAGCGAAGAGATAGCCACAGCCCTGATTCTAGGGTGCAGATCAAGCTGATAAAGATGACTGCAGTCTTCTCTAACTTCAGCTGTACTTTTTTCTTTTTCAGAAAAATAAGATACAGAGCATAAAGTATGTTTAAAATTCATAATCATTTTTTATCAAATATATATATGTGAAAAAGAATAAATTAAAATGAAACACTGCTTGTCATCTGTTTAAGTAGACACTGGCAAATTTCCTTCCATGAAATTTCATCAATTAATATTTTAAATGATTTAAAATAAAACTATAAATAAAATGAGATACAATAATTCAGTTAAAATGTGTTTATCTTTTATTAAAATGATTTTCCCTAAAGATTAATTTATTTGGTGACATAAAGTATCAAGGGGCTTAAAAATCCAGAAAGAATGTAAGCCTGTGGTACATATGTAACAAACAGTAATATATAAAGTCTTTGAAAAGGGAGTTTGTTTCCTCTGTGGAACTGAAGAGTACACGATGTGCATTAAAATTCATTGACAACCACATCTAAGCAAATGTATTTTACATTAATTAATGTAGTGGAAAGTGTATATTGGGAAGATGAAAACTTATTCATGAAGTGACTCTAGAATCATGATGCAAAAACTTGATTATTTCATCACCCATTATCACTGCCTTTATGAATTTTGTATTACCTATAGACATTAATCATATAAACTAACTGAATATATTATCCAATTCTCTTTTTGCCATATTAATAGAAATGGGATGAAACATGATTTAGTTACCACCAATCACTAAATTCATATACTGAAGATCTAAGTTACGGGACCTTAGGCAAAATTGATTATGTAAAGTAAATCCATTAGAATAGACATAAATTTAATTTGATGATATTATAATAAGATTACATTTGTACATGAAGAAAGTGACCATGGATTTACACTAAGAGAAAATATTATATACTTAAGGACATATTGCAGGTAGTCATATATCACTAAATAAGTGTAATCTTAGAGCAAAACCAACCTTTGCTTATCTTGACTTTAGATATCTAGTCTTCAAGAGGTTGAGAAAGTAGATTTTTATCAGTTAAGCTTTGTTATACTTTGTTGTGGCAACTCTAGTAAATGAATATAAGTAATTTCCTAAATGACATTCTCTTATTTAGAACATTTTTAGATTTATATTAAAATTGATTATAAGATGTAGAAAGGATACCTGTCATGATGTGCACATGCATAGGCTATACTGTTATTGTTGAACTTGTCCTGACACATCATCACTCAAAGTCTATAGATTACATTGCTTTAGTTTCAGGTCTTGTATAGTCTCTGAATTGTTACCACTGGATAATGGCATCTGTTTACCACTTTAGTGTCTTATAATTTCATTCCTTCCTAAATCCTGTGCTTAACCCACTCATTCGCCCCTCTTATAAATACTGGGAGCCAGCATTCATGTTACTATTTCTATAGTTCTTCATATAACCATTTTCATGATTGCATATATTTAAAAAATAAAGTATATACAATTATATATGTATAAATGTTCATAATAGGCATTGGTGTTTCTTCCATGATTTATGAATTATAATCACTTTGTTTCAGCACAGATGCACATACTCTGCATGCATTACATATTCTTTATGGATCACCTCCTGAAAGATAGCTTGGGTGCTTTTAAGTTTTAGCCATTATGAATAAATTTGCTGTGAACATCTACTTATATACATCTGGGTGTATATATGTGACCTTATCCTTCAAGGCTCCAAATTATGAAAATATAAGTGCTGAAAAGAAAAAGCCTGAACCAAAATAACACTGAGATGTTTTCTGATGATGGAAACCAACTACTTAGGAACTTTTTCCCCCAGGTTTAGCACACTGAACTTTGTACAATTGTCCAAAAGAGTCAAGTTTACTAAAATCTCTCACCAGAACTTGTCAGCAGCATCTACAGGGTACTGCAGTCAGGAAAGATTTAATGTTGAGGAATTCACAGAATCTTGCATTATGGCTCCAGGGAGCTTTGAAGCCAGGCAATGTGTAGCAGAGTGGAAGTCTCCACATTAAGAACCAGAGAGGCTTCCATGGGATAACTGCCAAGGAAAGCTGAGGACATGGAGTGGAACCTGCCTAGGATGCAGGTAATGTGTGCTGTAGGAAGCCAAGTTGGAGAAATGGGGATACGGAAGTCCTGTGGACTTGATAGAATTCCACCATGAGTCCCAGATGCTGTAAATGGAGCTGTAAGATTTAGTCTTTACTCCACTTACTTTTAGTCTTGTTTTGTATCATCATTCCTTACTAGGGCCACCAATTTCCCTTTATTATGGGAATGTTACTCTGAGGTTGGAGGTGTATAGGTTTTTTTTTTTTTTTTTTTAATCTTATAGGAGTTCACAGACTATACCCTGGAACTGTGAGCAAGGATAAACCAATTCCCATTAATTACTTCAGTTTGGACATTTTACCACACTAATAGGAAAACAAATGAACACACGTCATTCAAGCAATCATTCAGTTTTCCTAGGAACTGGACTCCCATGTATTCCTTCCACTTCTCTGTTGGTGCCATCAGAGAGACCTCTGAGTGCCAGCTGTACTCGGTATTAGCTAGACACTTCTGGGTGAAAAAATATGAATAAACAACTTGAAGGAGTGTAGTACAAATAAACCTGAGGGGTTGTGCACAGCTTCCTTCCCTGGCTTGAAGTCGAATGGACTCCCAACTCTGTTCTTGGGATCAGAAGGAATGAGACAGATTACAATGTGTTTCCCCTTGCCCCTTGTGCTGCCTTCTTTAGCCCCTGCTTGACTCTCATTTTGTCTAGGCCATAGGTTGAACCAGGAGAACCTTATTGTCCGGAGAGCAAAAGGAAGAAAGAACCATTTGGAAGAACATAATGGTTTGAGATATCCCAAATCTCTGGCAGCAGATGACTGATGTGCTTGTCTTCTAGTGGAAACCAACAATGCTTAATGGTATCACATCACAGCCTGCCATGAGAAGTACTGAAGTATTATGTGAATGAATTTAATCCTAAAATTTTGAACAAGAACTGCAGAAGTATGGACTATCATCAATATACAGCACCCACCTCAACTGATGTTTCCTTTAACATTTACAGTGGGATCTAACATGCAAGAATATTGGAAACAGCTGATCCAAGCTGCCTTTTAAGTCATAATAATGTGGAGTGATATTATTGGGCATTTTGACTTTGATGTATTTAACATCATACAGTCTAAATTAAAATTTACTTTTGTAGAAAATGCTTTTTGTTAACTAAAATTAATATAGAACAAATTTAATAATCAAATTATTCTGGTTCTTCAATGACAAAAAATGTATAAAATATTTCACTGAGATAAGGAGCAATTCTGAAATTTAAAATATATATAATGGGACCTGTGTTTCTAAAATGACATACCATTTAAAAACCAAGGCTCAGAAAATATTGGTGAAGAAGAGGCAGAAAAAGTTCAAGGCCATTCATGGATAGGAGAGCTCTGAAATACAGACTTTTGGAGTTGACATGAGTACTGCATTCATCAACTGCCAGCAGAAGCTGCCTGCATAGAACCTGTACAAGATCAAGCCAGTCAAAATTCCAGGGTGGATATTGGAGATGCTAATTGACAGCTGATGTCTTGGGTCAAAATCATTGTGCTTTGGGGTGTGGCCTCTAGTGGGCTTCTCATACCCCAGTGGGTAGCCACACATTCATTAGCATACAAGTAAACACCAATTAGACTCAGTGGGTTATTAATAAGAATAATAAAAGGCCTGATTTTGTTTGCTTGTTTTTTGTTTGTTTGTTTTAGAAAAACTGGGTTGGGCCAATAGATAGATGGATATGATTAATTTACACTGTATAAATGTATAAGTCTTTCAAAGAATAAAAATAATATATAAAGTACAATGAAATAAGTCACAAATGAGCTCCCCATTAAAAGCAACCAAACAACAACAAACAAACAAAAAACATAGCATTGAGCCATCATGTAAAACAGTAGTACATTAGCCTGGCAGTGGTGCTACACACCTTTAATCCAAGCACTTAGGAAGCAGAGGCAAGCAGATCTCTGTGAGTTTGAGGCCAGCCTGATATACAAGAGTGAGTTCCACGGCAGCCAAGGCTACACAGAGAAACCCTGTCTCAAAAAACCAAAAAAACCCTCAAGACCTATCCACCCTCCCAAACCCCCAAATTAGACAACAAACAAACAAACAAACAACAAAAAAAAAACAAACAAAACCAATAGTACATGTGTTTCAGAAGACTATTTACTGTTTTCTGACTAGTAAAACATAGACAGCCATAGAAGGGTAGACAGACCCAGAGATATGATTAGAAGCAAGTTTGTGAATATGATCTCCTGAGCAGATATACTTTAAGGTTTACTGTACTGGGAAGCAGAGGAGCGTCAATGAGACTAAGAGTAAGTTCTGAGGCAGGCTATTTAAATTGTAATTAAAATATGGGCCCTGGACTGGGAAAATGGCTCAGTGGGTAAAGGCACCTGCACCCAAGGATCTTCATTGGATGCCTGGAACTCACGTGGTGGAGTGCTAGGACTGACTGCAGCAAGTTGTCCTTTGACCTCCATCTGTGTCATTACAGGTGCTGGCACACACATATACACACAGGGAGATGTTAAAATAAATGTCTTCATGTCCCACAATTATGAGATATTCATTTAATCCTCTTCACTCCTTAACTGCTCCCATAGTAAGCTATAAATTAAGATGAAGGTTGAGAATTAATTGTAGCGGAATGAGCAAAGCGTGTAATGGGGAATTTGCATGGAGGGACTGTGCATATACCTACCTAATATCAACATGCAGTTAAGTTTCAGTGTATGTATATTTAAGAGAAACTTAGAAAGCGCAGGTGCCCCTAGGTGAGGCTTCAGTGTGTGTATTCACCGTGTAACATTTAAATCAAAGTAATCCCATTTCCAACTGCTAATCATGCCCCATGGTTGAAATCTTTTTCCCTTTAGTTTATTGTTCAAGCCAGCCTACCAGAACTTCCTGTCCTGGTCTGAAAGTAACTTAGTAGATGTTGCTCAGCTCTGGCTCTGTGTCTATAAATAGGCCTTTTGTAGATTCTATTGTGCATGAGATTACACACTGCCTTTTTCTGTGGCTGGTTTTTGAAATGCCATTCTTTATGTTCTCATGAATGCTTGTCAGAACTTAAATCCATACACAGTGTTAATTCAGAAACGTGTTAAATGGGTAAGTGTTTAGTTACAGCGCTGAGTGCAATGTGCTGGTGGGCACCAGAAGGTGACCCGCTTTGTGTTCCTTAGTGTTGAACAGTAATCACTCTTCTCATCTGTGTTCCTCCTACAGTGATTTTTTTTTTCACTTTTATTATTTAAAGAAAGGTCTAGTCTGGAGCCTCCCCTCATCTGTGCAAAGCACTCTTTTTATGTATGAAAATTTCTTTCATCACATCAAGACTTACTTTAAAAACAATCCCCATAAGTAAATATGATATATACTAGGTGGTGACTTTTCTTCCACTAATGGATGTACTAAGAGAAAATTGTGATTTAACAGCAACTTATTTCTGCTTCTCAACTCTTCATCCTGATGAACAAGACTTCCTTAGCATTTGAAAGCTTAATGTCTCTTTGTGGGTTTTCTCTCTCCGTAATGGAGAAAATGCTAAAGCAGATGCCTAATATAACATAGGATTATTTGTCAGAACTAATGAATCTAGATAAGACCAAAGTAATTTAAGATAACTATCTCCCTTTCCCAAATACTTTATGTGATAAAGTTGTACATTCTGTTGTTTCAAGAGGATAACACAGTTCTGAGCTGATTCACAGAAAGATTTAATGATTGTTGAAAATAGCTCTAGTTTGCAAACTAAGCTTCGTAGAGATGGAGATAATTAAATCTGTGGTAGAGGGCACAACATAACCACTTCAGGAAAGGAGTTGACAATTCATCTCACTAAAAAGCAGTCAGCAAAACTCAGTGTGCCACAGGGGCATGTGAAGATCTGTTTGTAGCATTGACATGAATGACTGATGCTGTCCCAATCATCCTGTGTGTATGCAACATATACAAATATGCCATACACATTTCAAATATGCATTTTTAAAAATGTGTTTGAAGGGACAGACAACTTATATTAAAAACAAATCACTTAGCATTGAAAATTTTCAGGAAACTATATTAGCAAAGTGGGAATATTGGAAATATATGAGTAGGCTGAGAATAGATGAACCAAGGAAGTCTTTGTGGAGAACTACTTACAAACCACCTTTTTTTTTTACCAGCTGTGTAGAATGTCGTAAGCACTATATGAAACACCAGGAACAACAGAGAGTCACAGATTACCTCTAATTTTCCTGATAGTAAAGCAAAACAAACAAACAAACAAACAAACAAACAAAAACCCGTGGTTCTCAGTCAGTGCTCTTGTATTGTCTTTTTAGAGAAAATGCTTCACTCCACAGTAGAATCACTTCACAAGGAGCTGAAAATAGAATAGGCAGATTTGATGTAATTATTTGTTTCTCACATATAAACTTGCTACTTAGTGTATTCTGTGACTCCACAGATGGCAGTGAAGGACAATGTGGTTGAAATGGACATTAGTAACAGTACAGTCCTACTTCTTGTTGAAAATATTTAATTGGAAGTTTCTACCCTGCCTTAGATCATTTAGTTCCCAGATAAAAATCTTTATATTTATGATATGCCTTTAAAGCATTAAAGCTGGGCAGATATCAACCCCGTATGCTATTATGTCTACCTCCCTGCCAATAACCCTGATGTGACTTGATATGTTTCACCTGGGCCACTCTTATTCCAATTGGCCAGCTCTCAAGGCCACGTTTTTGTGATTCACTTACCCTATAGTGTCTTCTCCTCTCTCTACCTTCTCCCCCCCCCCCCCTTCATGGTCCGTTGCCTCAGACCTCTAGGCCTGGAACCAAAACTCTACCTATCTTTCTTCTGCTCAACTACAAGCTGTAGGCATCTTTATTCAACCATTAGTTTTAAATTCAGCAGCATCATTTAGGGTAAGTGAGGAACTCCTCATTCCTGAGGTGACCAGGGCCAGGATTCAGCAGCACAATACAAAGCAACAGACCAAGATATGCTTGAAACATATCTTCTAATGTGGAAAGCAGTGAAGAATGAAATATGCTTCTTTCTAATGAGCAAGCATCCTTAATTTTCTAGTGAAAATTGGACAATATTATACATAAATAATTGTTTAATGTAAAATATTGTCCAAATATTTGCTTCAATAATTTTTCTTGTTATTTTTCTGCAATATGACTTTTTCCCAATAAAGCATACTGGTGTCTATTAAACATGATTTGGCTTGCAGTTTATAATAGTGGGTGACTAACATCTTCTCAAAATTCAACTCAACTGATTTCCATATCAAATTATGCCATATTTGAACAAGCTAACTTGGGTGAGCATTTGTCACTACTGTTTGTTCTAGTGAGTGATTTTTACTAAAATAACATTGTTCTGTTGATGACATGGCTTCACGTAAGTCTCAAAATACTAATTATTGTCACGTCTTCAAATGTCTTGAAGTCAGCTCTCTCCTCTTTGTACCAAACAATTTTATCACAATCCCAATTCAATTCTCTACAAATGTTCCCACCCCACCCTCCAGGAAAAAAATTAAAACAATCTTAAATTTCATATGTAAACCTAAAAATACCTGGGTAACATTTCATGCCTGTAACTTCCTGTCATACAGCAGACTTCCCAGTTCTCTGAGTATTACATTCTTTCCGTCCTTCTGCAATGTTCCCTGAGCTGTAGTTTGTAGTTGTATTGTAACTGTATTATTGAGGTCCAACACAGCATAGTTGGTTGCTTTGTGAATTTTGACTAGCTTCAGATGTTTGTGATGGGCTCTGTGTACTGCAAAAAATAAAAATAATAAAAATAAATAAATAAAAATCAAGTAAGTTCTGAAGGCAGGTAAGGGCAATGGCAGTAACCTATATTGTTTGTAATGTCTCTTAAAATCCTCTGACCAACCAGGACTCAAAGGCATGTGTCCCATGCCTGGAACCTGGGTTTTGGGAAGAAAACCTATATCTGTGTGAGAAGCATTGTCTCTAAACTGGCATAAAACCATTTGAATTATTATATATGTTTACATATAATCCCTTTATATTTTACATATGTGTTTTTAAATAAACAAAATAATATGTTTCCATCTGGATTCTTCAGTCTTCCATGGTGTTCTGCAACTGTGCTCCTTCCCTCCTTCTCAATGTTCCCATCATTCCCCAGACAATGTGCTCCCTTTTCCACTCTTTTCCCATTTCTCCATTCATAGCACCTATGTCCTGTGTCCTACTATCTGCTTCTGTATGGCTTTTGCCTGTCATCACCACCATAGACACTATTTGTCTTCTTGGCTTCTGAAAATATCCTAGGCTATATATTCACATTTAAAGAAGAGGATTAAGGTTCCCCAAATAAGACAACATGTGAAGTATCTGTCTTTCTTTGTCAAACCATAATGGTTGCTTAAGCAAGACCCACACAAAGAGAACAACTGTTGATAGCCAACATAGATGTGGGGATTCTCACTAAAGACCCACCCTCAGATGAAGTGCTATAGGCAATTAATAACTGCTAAAAGCAGGAGAGTCAGTCAGCTCCAGGGAAGAGCTCCATGATAGTTTATTCAATTCCAAGGGGTCATCCCTAAACACATATATATATAATGGAGAGGTCATGAGGTTGAGAGAAAGTGGGAGAGGCGTGGGAAAAGAGTGTGGGCTGGCAATATGCAAATAAAGTACTCACATGTAAAATTCTCCAAAAATTTAAAAAAATATATATGGATAGTTAAAGCAATGCCCAGCAAAAGGAGCAATGGTGAAAGTGAAATTCTTGATTTCAAACTATCCTACATATCCATAGTAATAAAAAAAAGCTTTGTACTAAGAAAAAAAATCAACAAAATTCCCAGAAAACAGATGTATAGATGAATGGAAGAGAATAGCAGACCAATGTCTAACCCCATACAACCTCAGAACATGGATTGTGACACAGTGAAATGACAACATCTTTCCAACAGTGCTGCCTAGCACGCTAGACATGTATACATCAAAGAACACAATTAAACACCTTATCTCACCCTGCACAAAAGTTAACTCTACTCGGAACAAACACCACAAAATAAAACCTGAACTGTGAAAAGTTTAGAGGAAGAGGTAGAATACAACATACAGGCAAAGGCAAGGCTTTTAAAATATTTTTATTGAAGGATATTTGGCCACACTGTGAACCCTGAGATTATGTTTTTACTTGGAAAACCTGCTTTTATTTGTGGTGTGGCTCAGTCTTAGCATATACCTTTAATCCAAGAGCTTTCTGCTTGACTATTATAAACAAATTAGACAAAATCAACCATAGTTCTAGAGGTAGGGTGAACAACCAGGAAGTGAACATAGGATTATCAAGAAAACTCCTACACATATATAGCATATGTGTAGCTTGGTCTTCTTGCAGGTCTCCCAACAATTGGAGTAGGTCTGTCTCTCTCCCTGTTGCCTGCCTGTGGATCCTGTTGCCCTAACTGGGCTACCTTGTTTAGCCTCAGAGAGAGAGAATGTACTTAGTACTGCAGTGACTTGATGTGTTAGGATGGGTTGGTTCCCAGGGGTATCTCCCCCTTCTCAGAGGAGAAGGGGAAGAGGGATGGGGGAGAGGCTATGTGTGGGGGACTGGGAGGAGGGGGCTGTGGTTGGGATGTAAAGTAAATAAATTAATGGAAAAAGATTATAGAGAGTAAGAGGGAGTCGGGAGGATGGATAGAGAGATATACAGGAAGAAGAAGGGAGAGACATTCAGTCTGTAAGAGGCTTTTTCAGAGAATGGCATTGCATCTTAGATGTCTGCTGAGTAGGAAAATCAGCTGGGTCTTTGATTTGCCTTTCTGAACTAGCAGGCTTTCACCCCAGCATCTGTATCCAGTATCCATTGGTAAAACTGAACAAATTGAGATTTTGTTGAAAAACAATTTCCACATAATGTTTGGCTGTGAATCTCTGCATCTGTTTCAGTCAGCTGCTGGGTGGAGCCTCTCAAAGAAAAGTTATGCAGGTTCCTGTCTGTAAGCATAACAGAGTATCGATAGTGTCAGAGATTAGTTCTTGGCCTTGAAATGGATCTCAATTTGGGTCAGTTATTGGCTGGCCAGTCCTCAGTCTCTCCTCCATTTTGTCCCTGCATTACTTGTAGGCAGGGCACATTTTGAATCAATGCTTTTGTGAGTGGGTTAGTAGGGAGTTTGTTGAAGAGAAAAAAACTGAGAGAACTGGAGGGAATAGGGACTCTACAGAAAGACCAATAGAGTCAACTAACCTGGATCCTTGAGGACTCCAAGAGACTGAACCACTAACTAAAGAACATCCTTGTGTTGGACCTTGGCCCCGTGTGCATATGTAACAGAAGTACTACTTGGTCTTCAGGTATATCCCCCCAAAACTGGAGTGACGGCTATCTCTGACTCTGTTGCCTGCTTGTGGATCATCCCTTACGTGGGCTGATTTTTCTGGTCTCAGAAAAGAAAAGAGGGAGAGAATGTGCCTAGTCTTGCAGAGACTTGACATCAGTTTATGCCCAGGGCGCCCTCCAGCTTCCCAGAGGAGCAGGGGAGGGGGGGAAAGAGGGAAAGGAGAGGGGTTATGTGTATGGGAGGGACTGGGTGGTGAGTGGGGAGCTACAATCAAGATGTAAAGTGAATAAATAAATAAGTGGAAAAAATAAAAATAGACACTAAAGTTAAAATAAAAAATTGTTACGCTTTTTTTTATTATTTACACATAGACTATAATAGAATGTTGACTCATCTCCTGCTTATTCTCAGTTGTCATGAGTCTCTGCATTCAACACTGTATACTGCAAAGTATAGCTTCTTCTATTAAAGCCGGGAGTAGCTTATGCCTCCATGTATAAACATAAATATTTAAAAGGCAGCTTAATGTGATGTCAATTTGCTAACAGTATTCAGTTTTCCACTAGGGCCTATGATCTCCTGAGCCATGAATTTTAGACCAGATATATAGTACCATTTATGCAAATTTTAATGATCTTATTATTTTGCTAAATTATTAGTTGAGTTTCTGGACAAATCACATCAAGGATTTAGAAATTATGTATAGACTTATAAATTTACATTCACAGATGTTGCAAGAACATGGTTAACCTTTTGCCTTTACTTTTAACCAACCATAAATGCATATTTTTCTTTAAGTTTGATTTACATACTTTATTATTAAAAGTTCATACTATGACTACTTTGTTTGATGGGGAGCAAATACAATTAATCAAGGATTGGAAAAGTTAATTTTATTTTTATCTTATTTTTATTTATGTTTATAATTATTTTTTTCCAATTAAGACAAACTGATGTAGTGCAGACTGTCCCATGTTTCCTATGGTCCGATGGACAGATATACCACCATTATCCTTTTGCTTGTGCTTTATAATCAATGCAACCCATAATGAGCACAGACAGCAATGTAAATATCACTGTGCAAAACACATCTAGGAAAACAATTCTTCATGAGACACCCATTTTCTCTAATGTGCTTCTGTAGAAGCTGAAATTGGATGTCAGTCTGATGGCTGTAAACAGATTATTTTAGAATCTGAAGGCCTATGCCCAAGGAGCTATTAGTTCACAGTTCCACAGAAATCACTCTGTGTTGTGAATAGTGGGCTGCTGATAAATTGGACTGGTTATGTGTTTAAAATTCTATTGAATCAACTCGGTCAGACAACTTGAATGTATCTTTATTCAAATACACAGTGAAGACGTCACCTTAGACATCAGTCGGGAACACAAATTCGAATCTCTTCACATGTTCATCCATCATCAAGCATTCATTAAATGCCAAGTCAACATGCCCTGCAGTTACTGTGACACACACCAGGACTCCAAAACCACTTACTATTGGCCTTATAGAACTTTTAGTCTACTTTAAATCGGTCTTTCATGCCAGGAAATTGCATCATCAATCAGCTGCCAATAATTACATATGTCATTTCTAATGGGGACTTGAGAGTGTTTGTGTCAAGATTCCAACAAACATTAAAGCAGTAACTGATGTCTAGATTGATGAAGTGACATAATAAGTCAGCATAGGATTTCATCTATTTAAAAATGTTTCATATGTTATTGATTAAGATATAAACCACCTGGTACTTTATTACTCTGAATACATGTATAGAAGGACTGTAATAAATATTTTAAAGTTGCTGTATTCTTTAAATATTTAATATTTATCAAGGCTTCTGTTTCTGAGGCCATTTCTAGTTTTACACTTTATATTATAATTATATCATACTGAATGACTTCTTAATATTTTGAAAAGTATTTTTGTGAATTTATATAACATTAGTAATGGTATTAATCAATCAATAGACAATGTGTATAAATAACTAAATATTCATACAAAAATTGATAATTATCTTTCAAATAGCAACTTCTATAAATATTTATATAACTTAATATAAATTGTTAGTAATTTCAATTTCATAAATATCAAGTTTTTTAAACTGAATGATTAAATGTGTTTTTTGTTTGTTTTACTGAAAGTTTCATTGTGTACTCTTGGAGGGCTTGGAATTCCCTGGCCTCAAACTTAGAGATCCACCTGCTTCTATCTCCCAAGTGCTGGGTTTTAAGACAGGAGCTACCACTCTTGGCCCATTATATAAGGCACTTAGGAAGCTGGAGTTGTAAACATGGCTCTGGGATTTTGTACTTTAACTGGTGTCTAGTTTTCACAAGACAATTTCTTGACATAATATGAAAAGATTTGTTTTCTTTTTTGATAGGGCAACAGTGTTATACAGTTTTGGAATCATCATAAAGTGAGACAAGAGTCCATGGAAGAGGCACATAGTCCTGATAGATCAGGTGATTTAACCTTCATTGTCTTCATGGAAAACTTCTGCTTATAAATGAATCTATAAACCATCCTGACATTGGACACTTTTGTACTGATCTTTCTAAATAGATAAACATATAAACTGAAGGACTGAAGGTTTGCCCAAACAAATGAGAAATTGCCCAACTATTATGTTTATTTAATTCTAGTTTTGGCTAGTACATAAAAGTTCTGGTTTAGGAAATCTACACTGTTCTGACCAGGATGAGATGAAACTTCAAGAAGTTTTAATTTGCATTTGCTGATTGCTAAAGATCACAGATGCTTATTTTGGGATATATTTTAGTCATGTTATCTCTTCTTTTGAGAAAGTCTTTCCTGCATATGTTAAAATGATTGTGTGCTTTTTGACTTTCAGTACATTTATAGGATTTGTTACATTTGTTGACGTATATATGTTGAATCATTGCTGACTCTTTAGATACAGCCTGTTGGTCATGGTGATCTTGTTGATATATGCACATATTCGGTTTGCAAGTATTTGTTCAGGATTTTCTTTTCTTTCGTATATGTTCACTCAGCGATACAAGTGTATATTCTTTGTCACCTTCTCCTTCATCTTCCTTTTACCATTTCCTCCTATCTCCTCCTTTACTTCCTCCTCTTCCTTCTCTTCCTTCTTCACCCTCTTCTCTGTCTTTACCTCATTTAAACATTATAAAGATTCTGCCTTCATAAAAACAACTTGGAAATTCTCCTTCTGTTTCTATGTTTTTCAATAGAAATAACAGTTGTAAATTGTCTTTGAATGTCTCATAGAATTCTGTTGTGAATCCCTCTAAGTCTAGGCTAATTTCAGTCAAATAAAATTTTAGTAGTTTCAGTCTCTTCTTTTACTATAGATCTGTCTTCACTCCTATTCTTGATTTATCTTTGGTGGTTTAGATGAATATAAATATCTATCCATTTGTTTTAGATTTTCTAACTTAATGGAGGCTATGCCTTAACTTATTCTCCTATTCTGAGTTTCTTTAGTGTCTGCTTTTGGTTCTGTAAATTCATGTTTCTTTTTTAAAAATTTGGTTGGTTCAGCCAGTTTATCAATCTTGTATAACATCTCAAAGAACTGGCTTTTAAACTTATTTGTTTTCTTAGTTTTTCTTTTATTAATTTCTGCTCTAATTTTTATAAATATGTACTGTCTACTGGACCTATGTTTTGCTTGCTCTAGGTTTTCCAGATATATGAATGGTATGATTAAGCTATTAATCAGAGATCTTTTGATTTTTTTTTAATGTAGACACTTAAAACAACAATGGTACATTTTCAGAAGATTTAATTTGTCCCAGAGATTTTCTTATGCTGTGTTTTCACCTTCATTTAATTCCAGAATTTTTTTTATGTCTTTCTTGATTCTTGTATTAAACATTCAGTAATGTACTATTTAATTTCTATGGGATTGTAGAATTATGAGAGATTCATATACTGTTACTGTTAAACTGTATAGCATTCTGTCTAGGATAAACATAATTATTCTAATTTTTCCTAATTTGCTAATATCTGTTTTGCATCACATTATGTGATCTATTTTAAAGTAGTCAGTGTGGGCTTCTTGGTGTTTCAATGAAAAACCCTCTACTTTTCGGCTAGGTCTATTTGATGCATGTTTGTGATTTATTTATTTATTTATTTATTTATTTATTTATTTTTGGATTTATTCAGCTCTTTATTGCTATCCTCACCAAGTTTACTAAGCTGTTTGTTTGTGACACCATTGAAGTACTTGGATGTTTTTCATGAAAGTTATTAGTTCTTTTAAGAAGTTCTAAGGTCCTGTGATTCATCTAAAGAATTCTCATTAAAGAACATTTCTATAAGACTTTTGGATTATGATTAAAATATCATTTGCCATCACAGAAAATCTTCAAGTAGACACAAAGTAGAGATAAACAGATAATGCGTATCCCAGCCCCAGTGGACACATCTACATCACAGATGCTGCTCAGGGGAACATCACAGAGGAGAGAATGGAAAGAGCGTAAGAGCCAGAGGCCGGAGAAATAGGCTGTGAATTCTAGGAATGACTGACAGAGAAACCAACACCTGACTTAAAGTACAGTTCACAAGCCAGATGAAACCTTGAGCACATATTTTGATTTCAGGAAAATGTTGACTCCAGGAGAATTTTTTTTTTTTGACAAATGGCAATAATTTTATAATTTTCTTTTAAAAATAGTCTCCACTTAGAGATGGGGTTCCCATCCCACAGTCAAAAACTCTGACCCAGAGTTTGTCTAAAAGAACTACAAGGACAAAAGTGGAGAAGAGCCTGAGGGAAAGGAGGTCCAGTGACTGGCCTAAACTGGGATCCAACTCAAGGGGAGGCCCCAAGGCTTGACACCATTACTGATGCTATGGTGTGGCTGTCCTCTGAGAGGCCCAACAAGCAGCTGACCTGGAGAGAAGCAGATACTCATACCCAAGCATTTGACTGAAGTCAGGGACCCCTGTGGTTGAATTAGGGAAAGGCTGGAAGAAGCTAAGGAGGAGGGCAACGGCCTTGGGAAGACCAGCAGTCTCAACTGACCCGGAGCCCTTAGATCTCTCAGACACTTAGCCACCAACCCGGCAGCATACACTAGCTGGTCTGTGATCCCCGACATATATCTATATCTATATCTATATCTATATCTATATCTATATCTATATCTATATCTATCTATCTATCTATCTATCTATCTATCTATCTATCTATCTATCTATCTATCAGAGGATTGCCTGGAATGGCCTCACTGGGAGAAGAGAAACTTGAGGTCTCACGGAGTGGGAAGGTCTGGCAGAGTGGGATGGAGTGGGGGGTTGCATCCTCCTGAAGACAGGGGAGGAGGAATGCGATGAGGAACTGTGGGAGGGTAGACTAGGAGGCAGGCAATGACTGGACTGTAAAAAAATAAAAATAATTTAAAAACTCCAAAAAACTAAAAACAAACAAACAAAAAAGATCTCCACTTGTCTTACTTAACTATTTAATAGAATCACAGTATCTTTTTCTTGCTTTTTTTTTAATCTAACTGAAGAGTCTTATTTCTGTATTTCCACGTTTATATATAATCACTCTGCAGCTAACTTGCTTTTTATTTTGTATAGTGAGATTTCACCCTGGCTCAGGTGTACACTCAGTATAGGAATACCATTATTCTAGTTTCCCATCTCAGAAGGGCACTCAATAGCATCACATCATCCACAAGATACATGAGTTATGGGAAGCTAAACCAAGACAGGATAAGAAACCCAGCTAAGCTTCATCTAAGGATCTCTATAATCACCGGTTTCAAGCAGATCCGTGTTAGGACACATACATATGCCTGCTCTTAACATTCCCCATTATCCCATGCGTAGTTGAGAGCTGGGTTTTGAAGAGATAAAGAAGCCATCTGCTGCTCCTGTCAGTGGGAGACCACTTTAGATGGATGTGCCTTTCCACATAATTACTACTCTGAGGGTAACTAAGGAGCATAAAACCGTCTTAGGTTTTTGCTATTACTTCTGTCTTGCTCTTCTTTAAAAATAGACTCAGCAATTTCCTGCTCAATTTCCTTGGTAGGACCTATTATTAATTACCTTTTTGACATTGCACTGAAAGTCACCTTATCCAGTCACAGGTTCAATCATTAAACCTGCGATTAACTGACATGATTTTATCACCAAGGAGTGTAATGTTTGGAACCAAAGAACTTTTATCTGGAAAGGTGTTAAGTAAGTAGCAAGTGTCACTTTGTAGTGTTCATGATACTAAATTTAGAAGGCGTGAGTCTGAGAACTGGAGCAATGTGTATCCCTTTAGGAATGTGTTTTTGTTAAGGTTTTGGATTTAAAGATTCTATGAAGTTTGAGCTTTTCTTAATATGCTTTGTTGGCACTATTTTTCTTAAGTAATAAAAGTCACAGTTCTACAAGTGCTTAATTGAAAGTACAAAAGTGAGTTATAAAAGTTGACTCAAATTCAACATCTCCATTTTGTGTTCCGTTGGTTCTTTAGTCTGTCAAGGGGGTTGTTGAGTAATGCAGTTCACAGCAGATTTTTTTGTAGTTTTTATTTTGCTTGTATATAGTTTTAAAAGGCAGAGTGCTCTAAAGTACAAATCAGCAACATATCCAATGGTAAACAATACACACTCACCTCACACTCCAAAAGAAGCCACCTCAGCTTGATACCTAGTAGTAATTTATAATTTTATGGTGTTACCTCTTATTTTGCCCTGCACATGTTACTTATTGAGTTTAACTATGGGAGAGCTAAATTCCCTCAATTTCTTTCCTGAAAAATGCACGTATGATAAACCATTAAAGTTATTCAAACTGAAAATAAATTGTAATTCATTGCCATTACACCTGTGTGGTAGGTTTGCTAGAATTAGATACCTCAGTTGCAAACTTCTTTTATTTTTAATTTTTAGAAGGACTCCCTTCTCTGCTATCTTCCTGTGCTATTCATGACAAGTTATATATATTTTTCCCTCAAACTTGAAAGTGTTTGAGATATTCTTTAGCTTGCTGATATTTTGCTAACTCGTTTTGTGTGTGAGCATATATTTGCATGCTTATGTATATCTACATATTTTCATACATAATATTTATGTACCTTTTAATCTGAGTACTCATATTCTTTAGTTCTGGAATTTTATTTATATGTAATATTGCTAATGATTTGTTTCTCTGCATTGTATCAGTGCCTGGCCTAAAACAACTTCTCTACTCAGAGAAAAATGTCTTCTCATGTTTCTGAGAATACAAGTGATCATAGCTTTTCTTTTGGCAAGTTTTTATTATTATCTTGTCCCTCCCTATTTTTCAAAGACAAACAAAAAAAATCACCTTTGCTCAATTTCTTTCTCTCATGTTACAAAATATTTTGTCATATATATATTTGTTTCCTGTTGTTTCTCCATCATCTAAATTTTTACAAGGCATGTTACCAGCAAGGTGGCTTAGGGGTTATGGTGCTTTCTGCCAAGCCTCATGACCAAATTCAATCTCTAGGATGCATATGATGGAAGGAGGAAACCAACTCCCAGAAGTCTGTGCTCCGGCTTTCATGAGCCTGCCGTGGCATACACACATATCCCTCCTTAAATTAATAAATAAAGAAATGTAATTAAAGAATGGTGAAAGACTCAACAAGTATTTGATGAATAGATAAATGATCAAACAGGTAAATTTTGGGCTGTTTTTCTTCAAAAGAAGGACACTTTAAAATCCAAGGACACTTTCAATAAGAAGCTGAATTTGCCAACCTCTTAGGTTTTGGTGAAATGATTGCAATGGTAGACAGTTGGGCCTTTTGTTTGATCATTCGAACATTAGCATATGTGCTTTTAGGAGTCTGTTCCTCCAAAGAAGTCAGGTCTCTCTAGATTGGTGAAGGGGTAGAATAGGCAGTTCTACCTGGTGAAATCAAGAACGTGAATGGAGACATGAATGTAACTAACAGGATTTCTTCCTCATTTCAAATTTCCCAAAGTTTTAGAGATGACTGAACTCTGAACCTTGATGCACTGTCTAGAGTCCTGGATTCCTCATTTAGTCTCTGAGCCAGTTTCTCTGGAGGGCAAAACTCAATTGTTCAAGGACTGCAACTCTTTAATGGGAA
The DNA here is from genome assembly GCA_021653895.1 of Mastomys natalensis. NCBI lineage: Eukaryota > Metazoa > Chordata > Mammalia > Rodentia > Muridae > Mastomys > Mastomys natalensis. The sequence continues at coordinate 805,227 of JAJTUV010000572.1, forward strand.
CGAGATCTAAAAAGTAAACCTATTCCAACAGGTACTTTCAACTACTAGTTACATATGCATCAACTTGCCATAAACAATGATAAGATGATCATTACATTTAAAGATCGTGTATGTATACATTTCATGCATTCTCTGAGATATGCTATGACTAAAATCACTTGCTTGAATTCCAACTTTATTTGTGTGTCCTCTTTTATTTCCCCCAAGACCTCTGCTAGAGAGTCTCATTGTCTTCATTTTTGATATTTTGAATTCTGTATTCATCTAATTTTGCTCTCCATTTAATCTAGTTTGTCAGATCCAGCATATTCCTCTTTTAAAGCCAATGTGGGAATTCTGTTCTGTAAAATATTGTTGGTGCTTTAATTTTATCTCCATTTTCTATATGCTGGACAATACCATCTTCTGTGTGTCATCTTGTGCTCTTATTGCCCACAGTATTCTCTTACTGAAATTTGGGAGAATGTGAGAAAAAATAAACAAATTTCATAGAATAAGACCAGCTACAAGGCTCCACAGCAATTCTAAAACTTTGATATTTAGTTTTCAATGTGTGCATTCATTTTGGGATAATGCTTTAGAAGTCAAAATAGAAATGGAATTAGCTTTATTATGCTATAAAAGACTTTTTATTGCTTTTAAGTGACAATTCTAGATACATACAGCAAGCTGGACATGACAAGACACTAAGTAATTCAAGTGCTTGTCATGCTCTGGGACGATGGGTGAGTATTGGAGGCCAGCCTGAGCTACATAAGAAATTCGAGAATATTTTTATTTCCATTTCTAAAGTCAAAACAAACAACTCAAAACAAATAAACCAATTAAAACCACACACACATACATACACACACACACACAAACAAAAAGAAAACGAACAGAAATATCGAACAGCTCCAGAAAAAAATGCTATATAGTATTAAATTATATATAGTATATAGTATTAAATAATTTGAGAAGATTATTAATTATTTAACATGACAAAGTAGTATTTTATTTGGATAAATAAATTGTGAGATACAAAATGGTTGTGGTGAACGTGGTTGCTTTTCATCCAAAGGAAGATGTAATTATTCATTCTAAAGCTGAATAATACATCCAAGATTGCCAAGGAGAATGCTAGAAATGGCTTTTTCTGTATTTGAACCTAGTGAAAACAACAGCACACTAACGTTTTCTGTGGATTAAGTGGAAAGACTGCTTGATTTGCTTCCCAGAGGCATTACAGTACCTACTGGAAAATAATGAGGAAAGCTGAAAAAGAAAGGAAGTGAGCACTTGTCAAGTCAGAATTGAAGGCACCAGGCAGTAAATTGGATTTTGTTTTGCAATAGCATGTAGTTTACCTTGTATCATGGTAACAAATACCATAATATATACCTCATGACATATTTTCTTTCATTTATTTCTCTTGTTAAAATTTGAAGACTAGAATGGGTCTTTATTTTATTGTAATATAATTCACTACTAAGCATGTTAGCTTTGTTTAGAGGATGTGTTTTTCCTCATAGAAAAGATTAGCTTTCAATTGTCAGCTCAGATAGAGAATAAATAGCCCTATCATCACTCAATTCAGACTCCAAGAAGTCTTTGAATCACATGACATGAAGCATCCTACAGGAACTGTGATTGCTCATAATCCAGTTGTTCTCCACTGCAGGCTGGATGCAACATGGTATTTTGTTTTACCTTTCATATTAGTTAGATTATAAGGAATAAGTGAGAAAGACAGATGTAATAAAAGTGAATTCAAATTTCGGAATGAACTCATAATTTAAAGGATATATACAAATTCATAAAACCTAGTCAACAAGATCTTTCCTTATGAATTCCATTAAACTTATACATTAATTTTGTGCATTCAATAGAGCCCTGCTGACTGTTCTCTTTAGCCTCCCTTCAAGAGAGGGAAAATGCAACACCACAATATGACATGTGTCACACAAAGAATTCTAAAACTTGACAAAGTCTCAGTACAAAAAAATTAGAAACGTAGATTATTGTTGGGGTATTTGTATGTATTTTTTGTTAGTTTGTGTGTGTGTCTTGTGCATGTGTATACATGCATATGTGTATGTAGGTGCACATATGTGAACATATGTAGAGCCCAAAGGTCAATATTTTGCATCTTCCTCAGTAGCCTTCTCAGGGAACATGTAACTTATTGATTGGCTCAGTTAGCTGATCAATGAGCTTCAGGGATCCTTCTGTCTTTATTTTCCTTCCTCTCAGACATAGGGTCATTGACAAATAGCCTTGTTTCCAGATGTTAACTGGGTTCTTGGAATCTGAATTTAGAATCTTAAACTTCCTGGAAAGCTCTTTACACACTTAGATAGTGCCCTAGCACAGTATCTACTCCTTTTCCAATTATACATTTTATTTGTATGTGAGAGTACATGTCTGTGTGCACATGCCAGTGTGGGTGTGTATATGTCAGAGATCAGTAAGGATGGCTTGATGTTTATCTGAAAAGTTGTGGAATTCAGTTGTTTCTTCCCACTACCAGTGTTCTGGAATCAAACTTAGGTCATCAGGCTTGTCAGCAAGGTAGGTTACCCAATGAGCAATCTTGCCATCCCAATATTTTAAATAATAGTATATTTGTTGAATTCTAAAATACTCTAAAGTCTATACCAGTTGGTGATGTACAGCTATTTACTATCACCTTACACCACTTGTGCAATCCACCACATACATTAACTATTTCAGTAGTCTGTTCACTGGAACAATTTTAGGTAGCCCAATATCTTAGTGTAGTGCTGTAGAAGGGATTTAAAGAATTACATGAAATTTGCACTTCTCCACTGTAATACTTTCAGATTATTTAGCTAAGAGAACTGCGAGAATTGCAAGTGAACACCAGCCTGAGTAAACACTAGAGGGCACATTGCTGTTGAGATGTCAGAAGTGAAAGATGGAGACTTCTTTGTAACCTGAGAAAGAATGCAATTACACATGGAGGAACCCCATGGCTCCAGCTGTATATGTAGCAGAGGATAGCCATAACATTGGGAAGGGAGGCCCTTGGTCCTGTGGAGGCTTGATGCCCCAGTGTAGGGGAATGCTAGGGCACTGAGGTAGGAGTGGGTGGGTGGGTGGGTGGATAGGGGACCCTCATAGAGGCTGGATGAGGGGAGATGGGATAGGGGGCTTGCAGAGGGGAAGCTTGGAATGGGGATAACATTTGAAATGTAAACAAATAAAATAATCAATAAAAAAATTAAAAAAAGAATGCAAATAGGGAAGGAACATCCCCATGAATTTATCATCCTAACTTAGAGGTTTTAGCAGAAGTTTCTAAGTGTTGAAGGGAAAACAAATGCTAGACAACCACTCTGTGCACAGAAAATACTAAAAATAAATGTATCTAAAATGAATAAACTTTGCATAAAATAAATATATCAAAAGCAACTGTAAGATGGAACTTCATAGCAATAATATCAATGACAACAGAGTAGGAAAATTTTCAAATAATCTGATTTCACATCTCAAGAAATTAGACAAAAGAAACCATGTGATGAAGTAGAAGCTAGTGATGAAAATTTCAGTGGCAATATTTGAGACATTTATGATCTTAGTTTTATGAAAAGTCAAAATTGATTAAACCTTTCCCAACACAAATTAATACATTAGGCAAATGAAAGACAAATCATTACAATAGAGAAGTACAAGTTAGCTCTAATAACTCATGAAAATGATATGTGAACAAAGTGGATAATGTAGAAGTAAGTAAATTAGTAGAATGATGCCATCTATCAGAAACAAATCATGAAAAGATAAAAGAAAACCTGAAGATCAACATGATAAAGATGAGATGAGACCTGTCATCAATAGAGTCCTAGCAAGTTCCCTCAGCAACCCGCTGGGTACACAGGCAGATGCTAGAGAGTTTTAAAGAGTAAGTGAGGCCAGTGTTTCTCACATTGTTCTAAAACTACCAATGAAGAAGGGAAATGTTCTTAAATTTGTTTTACGAGTGTTTTTAAACCCAGCCCTTATGTCATATTAACACTTGAGATGCTGTAGCAGAAGGATGCAGTGAGTTTCAGGTCAGCCTAGGTTCCAAGAGCCTCAATAGGAGGACCATTAAAAGGAAAGTGATTTGAAAGTTTTGTGGGTAAGGTGGTGTCCCTATCACTCCACTAGAGTTTCTGTCTGGCTGCAGGAGGTGGCCTTTTCAAATTTCATATCCCCAATGCTGTGAGTCACAGCTAAGGTCACCCCTGCTGATTCTTGTCCCCTTTTCCAGTTCTCTGTCTCATCTTGGAGATGCTCCCTACCTCCCTCCTCACCCCTGTCAGTTGCAGATTACCATTCATTGTCATGGTCAGCTCCTGTCTCTCCTCACACCTGATCCTGAGCCCCCACTAGTCCCCTTCCAATCCCCTCTCCCACATAGTTTTCAACCACCATCAACCTCTTATGACTATTTTACTCCCCCTTCTAAGTGAGATTCAAGTTTCCTCACTTGGCCCTTCCTTCTTGTTTAGCTTCTTTGGGTCTGTGGAGTGCAGCATGGGTATCCTATGTTTTATGGTTAATATCCACTTTTAAGTGAGTACATACCATGCATGTCCTTTGGGACTGGGTAATCTCACAGGGGCTATCCCAAAAGCTGTTGCCTGAACGTGGATATGTTCTTCTAATTGGGCTGCCTTGTCTGGTCTCAGTGGGAGAGGATATACCTAACATGGCAGATGTGATATATTGGGTAGGGGCATACCCAAGGGAGACCCACACACACACTCAGAGGAAAAGGGAAGGGGGTAGGTGGTAAGTAAGTGGGATATAAAGTAAATAAGTAAAAAAATAAAGAATAAAATAAATTAAAATAAAATAATGAAACCTAATTTAACTATAAATGATAACAGAATTTATCATATTTCATACAAAGTGATTTATTTAGTAAAGTTTTGATGCTTGTTATGCTTTTAAAATAAAAATAAACCACATACTAAATCCTAAAAATGAAAACAAAATGAGACAGATAGAGGAGAGAAGGAGGGAAGAAGGAGAGAGAGAGAGAGAGAGAGAGAGAGAGAGAGAGAGAGAGAAGAGGGAGAAAAATCACAGGTATATATTTTTAATTAGCATACATTTAAAACAAAAGTTTAGTAAATTATATCAATCTGGTCAATTGAAAGGACACACCTGTAACCAAGTAGGATTTAACCTTTATATGTAAGAATGGCTCAGCATATATAAACCACCAAAGTTTTATAGCACATTAACATTGAACAATAAAAATTTTAGAACCCTCTAAAAGATACACAAGAAAATAATTGACAAACATTTCCTGATCAAAAAGCCTCAGCAAATTAGGTATAGGAGACATATGTTATAGAATATAAAAGTTATTTGTAACAAGCTGAAAGCTCATACTATATTTGATTAAAAAAAATATATATATATTTAAATTTATTTAATTATTTAAATCAAAACTGCTCAGCTATTAAAAACAATGAGTTCATGAAATTCTTAGGCAAATAAATATTTTCTTCCAAAATTAGATCAAGTTAAGGAAGTCCACTCTTACACCTTTATTAAAGTTGTAAATAATAAACAAAGCAATATGATAAGGAAGTAACATAAAAGCTCCCAATTTAGAAAGTAGTAATAAAGATATTTTTTGTGCATTATAAAAAGGATTTGTACAGACATCATTAAAATTAGACATACAAGTAAAATTTTAAACTAATACAAACATCAGAACATCTATTTTATTATTTAAAACTTTTAAATATTTATTTATTTAGTATGTATGTACATATTTAAGCTTGTATCTATAGGTGCACACACAGCACATCTTATGTGTAGAAGTCAGAGGACAACTTGCAGGAAACAATTCTCTTTTAACGTGTGGCTCTTTAGGCTTGGCAATAAGCACATTTACCTACTGAGACATCTCTCTGGAGATATCTTTCTATTCCCAGGAAATTTATAAGATAAAACTCATGAAATAAGAATCAGTAGTATTTCTATAAACTAGAGAACTATCATCATGAAAATGAAGAAAATAATCATAATGATAATAATATCAAGTTAAGAAAACAATGGAATTCTATCTATTGCCACATTGACAGAAACAAACTTTAATTCATACCCTTTATATTTCTTGTCCCTAAGACCTCATGTGAATTTAATACACAGTCCAATTTTTAGAAGTCCTAATGTGTTTAAAAATTACTACACTTATAAGTAAAAGGTCTTTTTAAAAGTTTAAAGTCTCTTAATTGATCCCTTGTAAATAAATAAATAAATAAAAAAGAGATATACTTTCTTATTCTAAGAGGGAAGGAATGGAACACAATTACAAGAAAAGCAAACAAAACCAAAATCCAACATTGAAGAAAATTCAATGGTCAGCATCTGGAACTCACGCATGAAATTCTAAGTTCATTTAGAATTGGTTAGCTTCACTTTCACATTGCTGCAGTCTGCAGAACACACAGCTTCTCCCAGAGGCTCAGGCTAGCTCTATTCCACACCTGTAGCTGTCTTCAGAACATCTCTGAGTCTTGGTATCTCAAGTATGCTGGAGGCTCAAGCCAAGAAGGCTGTACCTTCACCAATGGCTGCTGTTGGCCTCTTATTGTACCAAGCCTCAGCTTCTTCCTATTATTCTTTAAACCCTGCAGCTTTCATGTCATTAAAGTCAGTAAGATGTGTGAGACTTTCACACTTTACCAAGTTCAATTGTCAGCTTAAGACCAAGTATGCCATCCCTCGAATCACAGCCTTTGTCTGCTGACCCTGAGGAAATACAATTAAGCAACATTCCTCTATGGTTTCTGCTTCATTTTCTGTCTCCAATTTCTTGTTTAAGTTCCTGCTTGTACACATGTACACAGGTCAATCTGAGGGAGGCAATTCCACAGTTGATGTTCTATACTCATTGGCATGTCTAGATTTATATCTAGTTGGCAAAAAACTCAGACAATGTCAATCCTACTTGAAGCAACATATGAATTCAAAGAAATTTCATAAAACCTTTAAGCTAGTTCTATTTCACAGAAAATAAAAAAAAATCTTGAAGCTATATGTAGCTAAAAAAAAAAAAAAAAAAAGAATAGCCTCAACTTGAGTGAGTAATCCTGAATAAGAAGGGAAGTGCAGAAATCGTCACACTTCCTGACAGTGAGCCATATAACAATACTGTAATCATGACTAGAGTTTATCCCTGGAAGAAAAGGAGATATCTAGAGCAATGGAACAGAGCAAAGATTCCAGAGTACTTCCATGCTCAGAAGTTCAGACAATTCTTCACTGTTGGGAGCCAAACTCAGGAAGCTACCTGCTGTTCCAAGAGAGCCTCAGGGAATTGCCCACTATTCTGGAAGGATTGGTCAGTAAGGACGTTCTCTCTGGAACGTCTGGCATTTCCTGGGAGTTGGTTAAGACAGTAGGATGGTCTAAGGCAATAAGGAGATGGTCTAGGGCAATAAACTGCCTCTTTTGGGAAAACCGGACCTACAACTAAGAAAGGATTTCCTATTCATAAAGAACTGTTGCAAGCCGGGCGGTGGTGGCGCAAGCCTTTAAACCCAGCACTTGGGAGGCAGAGGCAGGCGGATTTCTGAGTTCGAGGCCAGCCTGGTCTAAAGAGTGAGTTCCAGGACAGCCCAAGCTACACAGTATATGGGGGCGAGGGTGAAGCACAGGCCCCGGGGCACCCCTGAGCGAGTTTCTTTCCCACACTCAGTAGGGAGTGGAAACTAAAACAACTGAACTCATAGAAGAAAACTGAACATAGGCACTGAATGGCAGTTATGTGGGGCTGGGGAGTGGGAGGTGAATGGAGAGAGGGACAGGAGGTTCAAATGTGCAGTTATGATAGTGGTACATTCTAGGGGTCTAGCATGTTCAAAGGTGACTGTGGTTAGAACTCTTATATACATCATTTTACAGTGAAGGTATGTTCCCTATGATGTGATAGCTATTTTAATTAGCTTTTTAGAACACTGTTAAACAGTACTCATATGTTTGTTAAATTCTAATGTTACACACTAGGGTTTGTTGTTGTTGTTGTTATTGTTGCTATTGTTAACTTGACACGAGCTAGACATACCTGGGACGAAGGGACCTTGGCTGAGGAAATGATTTTATTGGATTGATTTGTCTGTGGGGCATTTTTCTTTGTTTGTTTGCTGATTGATTTGAATGGTACTGTTCTGGACAGATAGGACTGGGCTGTAGAAGAAAGGTTGCTGAGTGAGAAAGAAGCCAGTAAGCAGAGTTCTTTATAAAATACAAGAGCTGATTTCTAAATTTTGTGAGATTTTACATGCAAAGCAAATGAATGGCACTAAATGCAGAGGAAAAAAATCTTGAAATAATGATTCTGCCCAAGGTCAGGAGGCTCCTGTAGAGAGAAAGTCATGCCCTAACCCACGTCCTAACAATGAGTTCAGGAGAACCCTTTTCTTAGGTTGGGAACTTCCAAGAACATTTCTGCCTTCCTCTCCAGGCTTTCTGAGATGAGAGTCTGTTGGATGGCGTGCCACCTGCCTTTTCAGTATTCTTCCAGCACCCTGGGGACTTCTCAGCCATCTGGAGTTTGTTGTCACACTGTGACTACTGCAGGTTTGGTTAACTCTTAGCCTCTCCAGTCAGTCCTTTTATTATTCTCTCTGTGCATAATTTTTGCATTATATAGTCTTTACATGTTTCTCTAGACTTTGTATTGAAATTGCTCAATTTAATTGTAAAAGTGACTCTGCAAAGAGTCGGTTTCTTAAAAGTAATTTCCTTTTTTTGTGGCGCTTAACAATGTGGCTCTATTGCAATCAATGATCAGAAACCAAACCATACCCACCAAATGAACACAAACACAAGCAGGGCTGGGTGAGGGTCAGGTGCTGCAGGTATGCACAAGCAGCACCCTAGATAGCCTTAAAGACTCCACTATTTTCTGCTATGTTTTCTTCGGTGATAAAGCCTGTCAGTCTTTATCTATTTCTCATGTTTCTAAAACATAAAAAAGGAAGACAGGAAGGGTGTTGCTGCTGCTGTAATTATGACAGGATAATTCCCATAAAATGGACTTTGTTGATGACTAATTCACAACCAGAGTCCTTGTTTAGCTAAAACTTAATCTGTTCCTAAATATCATGGCTCCTTTCTTGTCACTGCTCTTCATGGTAATTTCTCCTTGATCAATTCTATGGGTGAGCTAGAGCTTTTGCACAGTAATTGGCCTCCACTCTTGGCAGCCAGCTCTGTCTCAAGGCCTGAGGGCTGCTGCTCAGCACATCACAAGGATGCCTGAGATGAACATGATGGAAGGTTCTGTGTCCTTTGACTGTATTTGTCAAAGCTGTGTATTTGTCTCTAGACAACATACTAACATCCTTCTCCACCGAAATATCTTGGGCCAGGCCTGCATAGTTCAAATCACCCTCAGCACCAATGTCTTCCATATTCCTACTAGTATGGTCCATTAAACCCCAATTAAAGCATTCCATGGCTTTCCAAATCCAAAGTTCCCAAATCCATATTCCTCCAAACAAAAACATGGTCAGGTCTGTCACAGCAATATTCTAGTCCCTGGTACCAACATCTGTGTTAGTTAGGGTTTTACTTCTGTGAACAGACACCATGACTAAAGCAATTCTTATGAAGGACAACATTTAACTGAGACTGGCTTACTGGTTCTGAGGTTTAGTCCAATATCATCACGGCCTGAATCACGGCACAGTCCAGGCAAGCATGGTGCTGGAGGAGCTGAGAGTTCTATATCTTGTTGAGAAGGCAAACAGAAGACTGGCTTCCATGTGGCTAGGATGAGAGTCTTCATGCCCACCCCTACAATGACATACTTTTTTTCAACAAGGCCACACCTACTCCAATAAGGCCACACCTCCTAATAGTGCCACTTCCTGTTCCATACATATTCAAACCACTCCAATTTGATATGTCAATATTGCTTTTCTCTGCCCACTCCTGCTTTCACACTGTTATCATGTCAGTAAGAATGTCTGAGCTTTCTAATAAAGTTATAGGTGGGATGTAAACTGAAGAGAATGCCAAAAACCTGCTCTCACCTAAAGCATCATACTAAAACCATTTCCCTCACTTAGAACTTTTGTTCTTTCCTCATTTGAAAGATAAAACTAAAAGTTAACTCACAATTACAGGACTTCAATACTTGCTTTGATTCTTATTTTTATCACATAGATCAGAACATATGGTAGAACTTTCAGCTTTGTTCCTGCCTCAATCTAATCATTCCATTTCAACCATTTATTATCACTCTATTAGTACATATTAATTATACAATATACCAGTTATCCTTGTACATCTTTCACACAGGTGTGTAATATACTGTTTTCCACCCTTTTGAAATACACTTATTTCAAAATCCTTAAAAATAGTTTATAAAACATAATTAAATAATCCTACCAGCATATGAACCATAAAGGCATAAAGGTAAATGTGCACATATAATAAGAAAAATATAAACTTCAGTAAGCAAATATACAAGGAATACTAACAGGTTAAAAGTAACAATACAAATAGATGAACATGTTTTATTCATTGAATAAATACCTCCTAGCTATTTGTTTTGTGTTAGCAAAGGTGAAAAATATTCAGTGCATACTTGAAAATAAAATAATGTAACCCTTGCTGCTCTGTGTGGGCTGGGAAGAAAGGAAAGCCTACAATTATTGATAAAATATCTGTGCCTCTTGAGAAACCCACACCAACTATGTCTTCTTATATTTCTCACTAACCCTTTGATATCTGTCCTTCAATTTATTTTTAAAATCTTTTGAAAAATAAAATCTTTGGTTCATTTAAAAAAATTGTAAGAACTAAGAAAGAATGCAACATGAGGTTTCTTTTGCAGAAAATAACAGATAACAAAAAAAGCTAAGCACATCAAATCACTGTGTTGAGACATCTAAAATAGTGAGACTTGGTTGCCAGCCAAGAAACTGTGTTAGAGTAGTGATACCAAAGTATGGTTAGTGTTGGGTCCCAAGTCACACATAAAATCAAGTGAATACAGGTTGGAAGTCTAGATTCTCAATTATATTGACTGTAGTTTTACTTAAAAATAAGTTTCTGTGACCTGCATGTACATGTGTTAGCTGCATCCCTTTGAAAAGGAGAAATTTGAAGACAGAAACAGACATGTACAGAGGAAGATGGCATGAGGGCATGTGTGGAAAGTTCAGTGTGGCTGCACTGGTAAAACTACAAGTCAAAGCAAGTAGATTTTTGACAAATACCTCTAAATACAAGTGGCACCGGACTTCAACCTACAGAGTTCTCAGACAGATAGCAACGTGAAGTCTTTGGTTTGGTAGTAAATGTCTTTAAAAATGTAAGAAATATTATGCCAAGCCTCCTTTTTACCAAGACTATTATGAAAACCCTGGGGAAATGAAAGTAACACATTTTTGAAGTATTAATAAATAATAGAAAATCTAAAATTTATTAATATTAAAAGGAAATGGTTGTAATATAGTTTCAAATGAGGGTCTATAGATATTTTGTAAAGGGCACATGGTTTATATTGTTACTTGGAGATTGGAAACTTTAGGAAGGACCCAAAAGTTGAGTTAAAGTTACTGGATCTAAGAAGGGGTTATGTAGTTCTCAGACAAAGGGCAGCAATAAAAAATAATTAAGCAAGCATTGGAGGAGCTGTCAAGGGATGAGCAAGTAAGAATAAGCTGGACTATACAGGCTTCACTTCAGAAGCTGAAGTTTGTGATCAACCTCTGGAATCAGAAGCCATCAGAGGAGTCCATATGTATAATATGGTCCATCCCTCTGAAGACCTGGGACACATCCAGGGATGCCTTGTCCCCCCACCCCCCATACAATGCTTGAAACGAGTTCAACAATGGCACACATCTCCCTATTCTATCTCAGTGTCAGCATAAGACAGCAAGACCTGTTTCACCTTGTCTCTGACACATAGAACTGTTAGGTTTTAAAAGTGTTATCAAATCATTGTGTCTTTGGAGCTATGTCTTATTTCAGTTTTCATTTCCATGATCGCTAATGTGCATAGGATAGTACTTCATGTGTTTCTTGGCTATGAAATATTCTACTTGTGGATTTTAGCACTGAGGTTCTTGTTAGATTATTATGCTATTAACACAGTGAAATTGTATCAAAAGTGACACCATTGCATTTTTAGAAAGTGTAAAAACAGGAAACTAGTCAAGAACTTGGTAATTGTCTTAAGAAAAAACTCAGTGTGAATACAATTGATAAACTTAACTAAAGACCCTTTGAGGATGTTGAAAGATTAGAAGGCAGGGTATGTTCTTTATAACTGATAGCATTGAGGTCAATTGGTACCTTTGGTATTTCAATAGATTTTCTCAAGTCCATTAAAAAGTAGTGTTAATGCCTAAGGGATATCTGGTTTCCTGGGATAAAAGAATGAATAAGAAGGGGGCTGAGAGCCCTATATCATTTTAGTGACTCATGGAAATAAAACCAGTGTTAATAACTACCCTCTAACATTTCTTAACTTTTGTTTTATATTGTCTCCACACCCTGCTCAAGAGTCTTCCTTATTTCAGTTTTCATTTCCATGATCGCTAATGAGCATAGGATAGTACTTCAAGAGTTAAGTTAGCCCTTTTTTTTTTCTATTGATTTTGCAAATTCCATGCTTCTTAATTGAAGAATGGCCAGTGTCAGCTTTTCCAAATCAAACTTGAAATTAGACCTAAGGGTGAGTTATTACTGAGTCATTTTTACATTACTCTAGCTCCTGAGCTAGAATGATTTCCTATTCTACATAGTGAAGTCAGAAATCAAGGATGGGTGGTTTTCACACTCTTGTTTTAAATCAGAATCACTTGATGGAATTATTAAAATTAGTTTTCCAATGCAGACTCACGTTTCTGATTAAGTTTGTCTTTGCCAATGGCCCAATAGTGTAGGATGGGATCGTGGCAACTTAAATGACTGACAACATTATCATAGCTATACTAGCCAATGCATCTGGCTTTTTGACTTGCTCTTAGGCCCCAGCATCTCTCACAGAAACCAAAAGCTCCATGGCAAGAAGCTCTCCCTCCGATCCCCAGACCTATTACACTTGAAATAGTTTTTGTCAGTGTTCAGTGGATTCTTCATGATGATTTAAGGTTTCAGTGCTGAGTCATATGCCTGATTCTAAGAATATTTTGTGTCAGTGTGTAAGGATGACATAAGTACTTTTTTTGTTGTTGTTTTATTGCTAGGAAACACTGAACGATGTGAGTTAAGTTCATTACCTTTCAACATGTACATCTGAGAGACAATTCTGTTTTATTTTCTATTTCTGTCAAAATAGTTTGTATTATATAAGACCAATAACTGTCCAGCTGGGTAAGGCTCAACATACTTGAGAAAATGAAAGACACTATTTTAAAAATTCTCATTTCTTCCTCATTCAGTGTCCTTGATACTGGTATCATGTAGGGAAATAAGGGACACTGTTGAGAGTTCCCTGAAAAACAACTCAGTCACTTCCTCCTGAGCAATCTTGTCAAAGACTGGGAAATACAGGCCTACTTCTCAGCACTTGCAACTTTTCATAAAGAGCCAAAATGAAGTATACATTCTCTCAGGAAGCTGCATTTCACTTTCAAAATTTCTATGTTAGAGATTTAAAAAATTTATTTATTTTTGACTGTTCTTATGTAGAACAGGTCTTTTGTCCAACAGTTCTCCCCTCCTCCCACCCAATTTGAGGAGCCTTTGATAATTCTGTAGTCATAGCACACTCTACATTCTAAGCCACTCAGTAACAGCTTTTATTCATGGAGTCTGGTTAACTTTGAGCCATTGACTGTAACTGCATCTTTGTAGCAATGGTTTCCCTTGCAAAAGTATAACGGTTTACAACTGAGGAAACAAAGACAACTGTACTCCAACATTTAAAAAAAAGTTTTTTTTTTATTCGTTTATTGCTGCTGCTGGATTCACCTGAACATTTTTAGGTAATGTCCATGTTAATATCTGGAAAAACTGCTATTAACTAAAGGTGTTGCATAAGTATATGGTACATTTTAATTGCATCTAATACAATTATATAGAGAAAATAAATGATCATTTGTCTTAGAAACTTCATAAAAGTGGGTTATACACATGAGAAAATCAGCATATAGCTGGGGGTCTCCAGCTCTCATGGATCATTGGCCAACTCTGTCTACAAGGGCAAATGGGGGCAGAGATGTTGAACAGAGGATTAGGAAGCCCTGCGAGTATATGTGGTGAATAAACCGCACCAGGATCAGCAAATAGACAGACCGAATTTACTTAGGATGACTGAAGGCACATAAAGTTTTAGGGAACTGAGGGTAAGGACATCCAGGATGAGCAATGGTCATTTGCTGAGGCATTAGGGTACCTGGAATGACCTATTAGCATGGGGAAGCATTTCAGGGATTTCTTGTGATGGCTGAACAGGTTTTCTCAGGAGAAGGGAAGTTGATCCTATAAACTTAGGGAAACTGAGTAACATTCCTCAGGTAGAGGTGGGGATGGGGACTTAGAATTCCCCAGACAAGGTCAGAGAAAGAGAAACTCTACTAACAAAGGAGTCCTGCATTATTCACCTAGTCCCAGAAGGCTATCTGGTCAATGGTAGACTTCAACCTTATTGAGCAGAGTTTTCCCACATATAGCAACTCATCAAGGAGATTATTTAGGATTCTAGAATGAAAGCAGAGATTTCTGAAAGAATAATACAAAGTTAATTTTAAAAGGAAACAAAGAACAAAGGGCATACAAATTCTGTGCAAGGGCATTCTCATAGATTCTTGGGTCACAAGATTTAGTGAATTAATTAGGTTTACATTGATTGCAAATTCAATCTTAAATTTGGGAGCACAACAGCAAAGGACTCACACAACAAAGAATAGTTTCAAGATAATAAAAAAGAAATAGATGAAAAAGTACAGAGGAAGTCTCCATTGTCTAACCACATGACCTGCTACATTCAGGTCCTTTACTTGCTGTAGCCAATTATGACCATGTCATAATTGTAAATCTATGACTAAATAGCATGGAAATGTGCTTAATGGAAGCAGCAGTTTATCATTCATAAAAATAACAAAACGAAAGCAAACAAACAAAAATGGAGGAAAGGAAGACTCTAAAGTCTCCTTTGTGTAATGTTTGTCTCAAAATTTCAATCTCATCACTGTGAAAACAGCTGCAAAGTAAAGAAACCCAGCATCCTAACATACATTGGCAGGGCTTGATCTACAGCATAAATATTCATCTGCAGTTGAGAATACACACAGGAGAGAAATTTTAATACATTTCACCAACTTAAACAAGTCACATTTTCACAGGCATAAAATGTCTACAAAAGACATGCCTTTATAATACTAGCCTCTGTGGACTCCATGAGGAATATACACTTATGTTCATTTGTGAGTTCGTCCACAAGGTGGAAAAAAAATCTAGTTATTGCTAATTGGGTGGTTTATCATTTGTATTTTAATAAGACTCCAACCCTTTGTAAACCAGTCTACTCATGAGAAAATTAACAAAATTATACAGTAAAATTTTACATGAGACATGGATATTTAATGTACTATTATAAGTTAGATAAAATTGTAGAAAAGCAACTTCAAATATATAATTTCTTAGAAAAGGGCTCTTCTATTTATTTTAATTGTGATAAGAAATATTTATCATAATTTGTTTGGAAGAATATACTTTTCAGATATAAGCTATTTTCTGTACTTACACTGAATACAAACTTTTAAAATATAGACCCTGGAGAGACTTCTCAGCAGTTAAGAAAAAGTGTTTATTATACTTGTATAAGACCTGGGTTCGGTTCAAAGCCTGTATGTAATAGCTTAGGTTGCACCATAGATTGAGTGACTGTGTGAATTAGGAAAATTTATGCGTTATGATGACAGATGGGCACTTCTGTGATGTGTCTTAATGGATTGCATTTCTGATAGTTTCACAGAAGGGAACACAATGTCACATAGAATTATCATCATTTTTTTTTGAATATTCATATGACATATTTAAAATTTACTGATGGATAATAGCTAAGTATTTTAGTTTAAGAAGTCCAAAATTTGTATGCAGTTTTCCAAAAGATTGAGCTAAAATGTAATGTTTTGATACTATGGAAACGAAGTTGACAATCCAAAATTTTTGTTGGTTTAGTATACAAAGAACAATTATGCTTGAGATAATGCATATTTTAGCATCCACCTTCATACTTATTACTCTAATAAAATACATTTTAGAGTGATGTACTGATGGTTCTCTATTTTTATAATATTCTTGTTTATTTTTATGAACTGGGTGCTACAAATCAAGAGATGTATAGAGAATGTTCTGAAATGATCCTCAGTACAGGAGCTCCCTACCCTGCAGAGTTGAGATGTATCCCACATAGCACAAAGGTGAGTTATTGCTTAGTTTCTTACCAGCTCCTTGCACCCTGCTGTCTAGAGGTTTCAGTTCTTGCCCTGGAGTATACTTTTATTCTATTGAGACTTTACTACACCTGTACAATGTACTGTAATCAAACTCACTGTCCTCCGTCTTCTCACAGAACCCCACACTTCTCTCAATTTCCTATCCTGTTCTTTATAAGATAATTATTCAAGTTGTCTGCCTGTGCATGTGTAGGGCCATCCATTGGAGCATAGCCTACCCATAATAGACCACAGTGATGGAAAAATCTGACCTTCTAACAGCAGCCAGCAGCTTCCAATGCCTTTTATCTAGGGACAAGATCTTGTGAGCCCCTCCCCCATCTATAATGGACTCTTAGCTTAATCTTGCACTGGTCTTATGCAGACAGCCATAGCCACTGTGAATTTATAAGTACAGTGATCCTATTATATATAGAAGACACTACACAGAAGTCATTAGCAACCTCTGGCTCGTACAATCCTATGCCACCTCTTCTGAAATATCCCCTGATTCCAGAGGAGCAGAGGGAAAATATAAATGTCCCATGTGGGACACTTATTTTCTGCTCTGACTAGACAGACATTTAGAAGTGTAGGAAATTAGGGCCTGCATGTCTCAGTTGTAAAGAATGCAATCTACCTCTAGGTGGAGACAAGCACTTGTCTCCTCTCTAAAAGATCAATCCAGTAGTGCAGGTCAGGGACATGATCTAGGACATCATTCTAGCCTTATGCTAATATGCTTTTTCCTTCCCAGAATCCCTGTGCCCTACTGTAATCTCTACAAGTTGAGCTACCAGGAGGTTCTGCAGGGTCTGCCTGCCTTTCTGAGCCCTGACTCCAAATGTCATAGCTCTTCCTTTTGTTCTTTCTTGCTTCCCTTTTCAGATTCTGGCCAGAGCCGGCATATAATTTTAAACTTTCTAATTAATGCTTTGGGCTTTCTTGTTCTATTTCTAACCCCTCCTCTTTGCTGTGCAGCTCCCTGCCACCCTGTGGCTGACCTTGACAGCTTATCTTCGACATTCTCCTCCAGGCTGTTGTGATACTTACAGCTCTCCTGCTCTTTGATTTTCTTTTTAAACTCTAATAAATTCTCAAGAAGTTTTAGACAGAAATTAGAGTATATTCTTTGCCATCAATTCTGTTTGTGTCTACTCACAAATTATTTTATTGATGAGACTTAAAACCCTAAAACGTCCTAATTTTCCCAGTATCATATGATGACTGAGCTGGGAACCCTTAGATTTCTGCTAATACACCTTTTTATACCTTTGAATTCCTTAATTAACCGAGTAAAAGAGACCGTCTCTGGAATCCTAGATGTTGGTATAATTTGTTTTCTGTATTGCTGGGTGAGGTTAGCTCAGCAACGTGGAGTAGTTCATGATTTAATTCATGATGTAATTAGTGTTTTTGTTTGTTTTCTGTTTTCACTCAGTTATTTCATACCGTAGGTTCCCCTTTCCCCTTCTCTCTCTCTCTCCCCCTCCCTTTCCCTCTCCTCTGTCTCCTCTTTCTTACAATGATGGTTAAGGTACCACATCTGAAATATTAACTTCTTCTTTTGAGTTTTAATAGTTTGTCTGGAGGAAATTTAAGGATATTGACAGTGGTTCTGCTGCTCTTTCACCCGGTAGAGCTATGGCTCCACATTGATTTATACAAAACCATTATTGATTTCATATCACTCTGTGTGGGATTTTGTTGTGTCCTTTTGAAGAACATAGGATTCTATCAGTTTAGCTATTTGAAACTAGTTTGATCCTTTAAAAACTTGCCTTTATGTGTGCTCAGAGAAGTTCTTAGTAGAAGGTTAATGTATCACCTCTAGCAAGGTAAGACTCGTTGGTGATGATGTTGTCTAAGTATCTTATATACCTAATCCATAGCACCTGCTTCCCGCTCACTTCTCTATTCTCTTGTTCACAGCTGCCTTGTGCTTCCAGTGCCCATCTAAGCTGTTGCTGTAAGTTTGCCTCTAGGAAGAGAATAAGACTATTATGTTAGCTTTATTTATTTCCACCTGTGAGTGTTTGACTCCTTTCTTTTCTGTTGCCCAATATCTAAAAATAATTGTTTCATATATTTTTGCTAAGGTTGTGTAGTTTAAGGTAAGGGTTTCTTTCTTTCATGTAATTTTCATTGAGGCATGACATAAGGGATTTATTTATTATCTTTTCCTGTCTTCCATTAAAACTTTCCTTTAGTTGATGAGTTCCTCTGAGACTGATCCACTCTTCCATGGCACAGAACAAAGAACAAAGAACAAAGAACAAAGGGAGTTCCTACAGCCCTGAGACTGTAGAGGGCTATAGTAACCAGCACTTCTGGGAGTAAACCATGGACGTTCATAACTTTTGTGCCTAACAACTCACATACTTATTCATCACTTCGTGTTATTGCATTGATCATGATCTCTGGCTTCTGAACAGAAAAGAGGGGCACTTGCCTTTATTTTATGGTGTCACGCTTGACAACTATCAGAATGACAAAGATCAATGAGATACATGATGGCTCATGCTGATGAGGATGTGACTTTCCTTGCACACCAAGAAAACAAGGCTCTCTAAATCAGCACAATCAATGCATATATGAACTTACAGAGGCTGGAGCAGCATACCCTGGGCCTGCAGAGAACTGGACCAGATGAGGTTCTAAACACAATGGAGAAGTGAACACATGTCCCATCCCTAAGCTAGAAACAAAGTACAGTTGATAACCATTTACTAATGAAAATTTAGTTTTCTCTAAGGAAGTCTCACTGGGGAAAAAAACTACTCAAGAGTAGGCTGCATTCCCAGCAGTAGATGTCCAATAGGAAGCAATGTCAATGATATTGATGTTATAGAGGCTCAGAGGCTCATATTGTTATGCTAGAGCTTTCCATATATATATAATTTTTATTTATTTGCACATTTCTCCTCTCTTTTACCCAGATCCTTCTAATATATATATATATATATATATATATATTTCAGCATTTCATAGGGAGACCAAATGTGTGTCTTGTGCCTTCTTACCTGCTCTTGGGATCTTTTTCTCTGGTGTTTTTGTTTTTTGTTTTTTTTTTTTTTGGAGGGGGGATTGTTGTTGTTTGTTTGTTGTTCAACCACAATGTGCATTGAGAGCTTTTGGGCTAATACCTACTTATCAGTGAGTGCATACCATGAGTGTTCTTTTGTGATTAGGTTACCTCACTCAGGATGATACTTTCTAGTTCCATCCATTTGCCTAAGAATTTCATGAAGTCATTGTTTTTAATCACTGCCTAGTACTCCATTGTGTAAATGTACCACATTTTCTGTATCCATTCCTCTGTTGAAGGACAACTGATTTCTTTTCTGCTTCTGGCTAGTATAAATAAGGCTGCTATGAACATAGTGGAACATGTGTCCTTGTTATATGTTGGAACATCTTTTGAGTATATGCCCAGGAGTGGTATAGCTGGGTCCTCAGGTAATAATATGCCCATTTTCCAAGGAACTGCTAGACTGATTTCTAGAGTGATTATACCAGCTTGCAATTCCACCAACAGTGGAGGAGTGTTCCTCTTTCTCCACATCCTTGCCAGCATCTGCTATTACCTGAGTTTTTGATCTTAGCCATTATGGCTGGTGTGAGTTGGAATCTCAGTGTTGTTTTGATTTGCATTTCCCTGATGACTAAGGATGTTGAACATTTCTTTAGGTGCTTCTTGGCAATGAGATAGTCCTCAGTTACGAATTCTTTGTTTAGCTTTGTACCACATTTTAATAGGGTTATTTGATTCTTTGGAGTCTAACTTCTTGAGTTCCTTGTACATATTGGATATTAACCTTCTATGGGATGTAGGATTTGTATAGATCTCTTTCCAATCTCTTGGTTGCAGCAGTACCTGTTGCCTTACAGAAGCTTTGCAATTTTATGAGGTCCCATTTGTCAATTGTCAATCTTAGAGCATAAGCCATTACTGCTTTCTAAGAGCTAACATCAAGGAAAGTCTAGCAACAAGTCATTTGACTGCCATAGTAATGGGAATCCTAGCAAAAGGGAAGTGGGTTGAGAAGGAGAATATCTCAGTGTTGGCATCATTAGTCAGAACCAACAGAAATCACTTAGTGTTCATTGTCTGAAAGAAGGCTTTCTGTTTCTGTGTCTTCCACTTTCCATCCCAGAAAGCTTTGGTTGCCTTTTCTGCATGCATTTTTCTTTGCTCATGAAGAAGCACAGCCTTCTTTTCCATTTCTTTTAACTTTATAAATATGCTTTCAAAATTATCCAGTATCTTTTGGTAACAACAATGGCTAATTCTTGACTATCTAGGTCTACTCTGGGGTCTACATGCCAACTTGTACTAGATGACCTTGATGACCAGGGAGCCTCTCTGTCCTCTCTGCTCCTGGCAAACTGCTCTGCTCTAAATGATAGCTTGCTGTTGCTTTAGAGCTTTTGTCTTCCTCAGGTAGGGAGTTGAGCAGGCTGAAGCCTTGGCTCCTATCATTCTTCATCACAATATTGGGTCAGACATTGACATTCAATATTTGCACAATTTGCTTCACTTCTGCATGTTATCCTTTTGGGCAGCTTCTCTTGAGTAACCTCTATCTGCTAGAGACATCTTTGACAGTACATTCTTGAGATTTTTGTAGGTATTCCATCTTCAAAACTCCATATCAAGCCAGGATCCTCATCTCAGTCAACCATGCCTCTGCCAGAAAAATCCACAAGGTGATACTGCAAGACCCTATTTCTGTACACTCTAAACAGTAAACTCCAAGTGATTGGATCAACTTACTCTGCGATCTCAGCAACAACAAACAAACAAACAAAAACAAAAAACCCCAAACTTGCTTGATACCACATACAGCTATCTGTTGAATTTGTTTACTGTCAGTTTGCTCAAAGATAAAATCTTACAAGTCTGGAAGTTGCCTCCACAACATCACCTTCATTTTTAAAGACACAGTGTATCAAAAGTCCTTGGTATTTGGTTAGGAATGTATTTTAGAAATAGAGCATTTATCAATTATGCCGAGGTCCTGATATTTGATAACTGGCACTGTAACTAACTAACTAACTAACTAACTAACTAACTAACTAAGTGAATAAGTAAATAAGTAAATAAATACTTCACCTTCCTTGCTTTAATTTAAATATGAATGCTTATACATATATACAAATATTTAATAAAGTATAATAACATATATTAATACTTTCTAAATGCCAAGTACATGGAAAGATAAAATTATCTTTTACATACAATCAAATAACATTTTTCTGTAAATACTTTAGACTGAATGATAAATATGCAATATGTCAACTACACATCACACAAGTATTGGGTTATAAGATAAAGTATGCATAATTCCTTTATCTCAAAGGAAACGTAATCTTTAGCTAAGGATATGTTCTTGAAATATGTTGACTGAATCAAGTATATCAATGTGTGTGAAGTAATGTATCCATGAAGAGAAATGATGCTTCTACTCAAACATAGGAAATTAGTATGCATCATTAAAAACATATGAGGTATAAACTATTATAACATCTTGTTGAAATGATTCAGTGAGCCTTGAAAAATGCTTGTTGCTAAAAATTCTTTGAGGAGATGTCTCACATCTCTTGTCAATCACTGTGAGTTGAATCTTTTCAAGAAATAACATAGAAATTGTGAAATGACTTAGTGTGTTGCCCTACGCCTCAGCCCCTTGGGATGATCCTTGGGGCCAGGGGTTAAGAATGCACAGAGTCAATGAACCAGATTCCATGAGTCAGGCAGGAAGCTGATGTAGACTCATTTATTGTAGAATTGGGGAGTGACTTTATACCATCTACCCATGCCCCTTGGTCCATGTCACCTCATTCCTTGTTGCTGCCACTATCTGATTTGCTGGCCAAGTCATGCTATCTGTTGCCATTTGTCTCCATATGCCAGGCAGACCTTAAGTTTGTAAAATATGGATGCAGCTGTCACACATGCTTGAACCATTATGGGCTGCCATTATGAGGGTACACTTACTCATTCCTCCTACATTATTGGATAAATGTACAAAATAAACAAGCCTGTCTACCTGAATTCAGTACTTTAAATCCATGTAAAAGTGAGATGAGAGAACTAATTCTACAAAATAGACCTCTGATCTTCACATGTGTATTGCAATTTGCACACTCATGCACATATACCATGCATACACTCAAACACACAATAACCCATTTTAAAATAATTTAATATTTATTTTGATAGCTCAATTATCTATACTTTTCATTTAATTAAAATTAGAATGTGAAAACATTACTTGTAACATGAGCATGAAATCACTTAGATTATGTATGACATGTTAATTAGTTTTGTACTTCTACAGATAAATTATTGAGTTTCCTTTCAACCTCAGTTATTATTTCCAAAGAACCATTAGGAATGTGGTATAAACTCATGCATATACTCCAGCCCTCATTCCTTATGGCCAGCTATGGCCTATTGTAAAAAATGTCTTTTTGCCTTTATCTCAAAACATTAGAAATGTTATGTATTTTAGCCTTTGACCTGTAACTTTCTCTTATGAATATGATGTCATTTACTTTGTAATTTCTCATCTCAAAGTAGGAAAAAAATTTATTTAATAAAGTGTATATTGAGGCTATACAAAATTTCAGGAGTCATGTTAAATCATTTTTAAATTTAATACTTATATATGTCTTTCAATTATACATATATATGTGTATATATATATGTGTGTGTGTATGTATATATATATATATATATATATATATATATATATATATATATGATAAAAATTTGTAGACTCCAAATTGCATTTTTACCCACAGTACAAAAGACCTATATGCTGTCTCTAATTTCTAATTTCAGAATTTCTAATGAATACTTATAGTTGACAAAAAAAAACCCAAAAAACCCTACTTATGGTGGTTCCCACATATAAACCAAGAAACCAAGAGATTGCAGTAGGAGATCAGCTGGAGCAATATAGGAGTTTCTTAAAAAGAAAACTTCAAAAACCTAGGGCCAGATAGTTTGTTTAGTACATAAAGGTGCTGGCCATGTAAGCCTGGTAGGCTGATTTCAAAGTGATTGCATAATGTTGTCCTCTGGCCTCCTAATGCCCACTGTGGCATGCACAACAATGTGTGCCTCTCTCTCTTTCTCTCTCTCTCTCTCTCTCTCTCTCTCTCTCTCTCTCTCACTCTGTCTCTCTCTCTCTCTCTCTCACTCTCACACACACACACACACACACAGACTGTAGTTTTATTTTTAATTTGCTAATTCTTTTTTTTAATATTGCCATACCAAATAACATATTCTAAGTGATTATAAGTAAAAAAAATCTCAACAGGACATTATGAAAAGTTTGAACAAAGTAAAAATACTACCTACTAAAATGTGAGTAATATGCCAAAGGATTTTATAGTGATTTTGTGTGTGTGCGTCCGGCACATGTGTACATGTGGTGTAAATTAGTTTCTTTGAGAGTTTTGTACAAAGCACCTTTCTAATATTTATTCCTGTTTCTTAACTAACATTTCCCAGATGCCCTCTCCTTTTCAAACTTTGCACTTTTTTAATCCATAGAGACTAATTTGTGCTGCCAAAATATTCTTGGATGTGTAGTCTTCCACTAGAGCATGGTCAACTTACTAGAGTTTATGTATTCAATAATCTATACCAGAAAAAATGAAATATGTCAGATCAGTGATGTGAGTTTTCAATGTAGAAAAATAGAAAAAAATTACAAGAGATAATTGCAATAAACAAAAGAAAATACTTTGATAAAGTAAAAAGAAATGGGACTCAAGATAAAAAACAGCACAGCATCAGAAACATAAGCAATATTTGTAGACATTTTGTAGCAATGAATACTGTAGTGAATACATGTTATCAATACTTTTATATGGTGTGCCAGCTTTGTGAAATGAACAAATCATTTAAAGGTTACAAATTCCTAGAAAATAAACAATATCTATCTATCTATTTTTCTATCTATCTATCTATCTATCTATCTATCTATCTATCTATCATCATATCTACTATCTATCATCAATTTTTATTTCATATATCTATATTATATATACAAAAGGAATTAAATGCACAGTAAAAATGCCACCTAGACTTATCCAAGGAGGAACTTTATCTTAGAAATAATATCAATACTTGTGATTTCTTTATGTTTCATTATTTATGAGTATATACTCTGGTGATGTTTTCCCGACAATTGTATACCTGAAGGAAAAGGGATAGTTTTATAAGATAATTATTAGAGTGACAACATTCTAACATTGTCATATATAAGTGAAATTATTGAAAGCAGAAAGTAGCAGTTGTTTCTGATAGCTGCCTCTTCTTTCACAAGTGTTAGAGGTTATAATATACTTACGAGCTGATAGATGAAACGTGATCTCTACAGAAACAATGCTCTTTTGTGCTGATGTCAGTGAATTTCTAAATGGCCATTCATTTTTTTATTGTTATGAATTTCCAATATGTGTAAATTGAAGATGTTGCAAAATGCATGATTTATATCTTTTATGTTCTAATATTACAGATCATTAGCACTTCAACACCATTTTCAGTAATATTTGTCTGGGTGATGAATCATCCCTATAATTTGACATTTACACATAAATAAACACACACATGCACATACTAACTGCTTCATATTCAAACAACTTAAAATGTTTGTTATTTTATAGGCATGATTACCACTAAATATACTAATTTTCCTGTGTTCTATTATATTACATATGAACTGAAATAATTGTTTTCCTCTATATGTTGGAGATTTGCTCATAACAGATGATTTCAATGTTCCATTTTATCCAACATACAAAATATCTGGACAAAACAAAGTATAGAAACATAAAAATTAAATGACATCAAATGGACTTGGTGGATTGAATTTGCATATTCCAACCAAACCCCAAAGAATATAAATTCTACTTAGCAGCACACAGGAGCATCTCTATAATAGAACACATATCGGGACATAAAGCACCTCCTAGAAAATCTGTAAAAATTGAAGTAACTCCATGGTACATGCTATCTAAATACAATGATATAAAATGTAATAGTAAATACAAAAATCCTTAGTGAGTACACAAACTTATGGAGATTATGCAACTCATTACTTAATGATGAATGGGTTAAAAAATCAAGAAAGAAATGTTTCAAGAACTAGATGAAAATACAATACAGCAAAACTTCTAAAATGCATTAAATGAATTCTTCAGAAGGAATTTTATAAAGATAAATTAAAAAATGGAAAGAATGTAAATCAATGACTCAGTCATGCAACTAAAATAATAGAAAACTGAGAACAAACCAAATTCAAAACTCACATCTAATATTTCAAAGAAAAAAAATGTGGTAAAATTCACAAAAAAAACAACAAAATACCCTCAATAGCTAAAAGAATTGTGAGCAAAAGGGTCAAATCTTTTTTTTTCTTAATTTTTTAAATTAATTTTTTTATTGGAGTAGGAGAGGAAGGCTACTGATTTGTTTGAATTAATTTTAAATCCAGCCACTTTGCTGAAGTTGTTTATCAGGTTTAGGACTTCTCTGGTGAATGCTTTGGGATCACTTAAATATACTATCATATCATCTGCAAATAGTGATATTTTGACTTCTTCCTTTCCTGTTTGTATCCCTTTGACTTCCTTTTGTTGTCTAATTGCTCTAGCTAGGAATTCCAGTACTATATTGAACTGGTAGGAGAGAGTGGGTAGCATTGCTTAGGCCCTCATTTTAGTGGGATTGCTTCAAGTTTCTCTCCATTTAGTTTGATGTTGGCTACTGGCTTGCTGTATATTTTACTAAATATATTACTATATTTAGGTATGGGCCTTGAATTCCTGATCTTTCCAAGACTTTTACCATGAGGGGATGTTGAATTTTGTCAAATACTTTCTCAGCATTTAGTGAGATGATTCTGTGTTTTTTTTTTTTCCTTTGAGTTTGTTTCTATAGTGGATTATGTTGATGGATTTCCGTATATTGAACCATTCCTGAATTCCTGGGACAAAGCCTACTTGATCATGGTGGATCATTGTTTTGATGTGTTCTTGGATTAGATTTGTGAGAATTTTATTGAGTATTTTTGCATCAATATTCATAAGGGAGATTGGTCTGAAGTTCTCTTTCCTTGTTATATCTTTGTGTGGTTTAGGTATGAGCACAATTATGGCTTCCAAGAACAAATTGGGAAATGTTTCTTCTGTTTCTATTTTGTGGAATAGTTTGAAGAGAATTGGTATTAGATCTTCCTTGAAGGTCTAATAGAATTCTGCACTAAAATCATATGGTCCTAGGTTTTTTGTTTTTTGTTTTTTTTTTTTTTTAATGGGGAGGCTTTTAATGACTGCTGCTTTTTCTTTAGGGTTTATGGGACCGTTTAGATGATTTATCTGATCCTGATTTCACTTTGATACCCAGTATCTGTCTAGAAAATTGTCCATTTCATCCAGATTTACCAGTTTTGCTGAGTATAGGCTTTTGTAGTAGGATCTGATGAGTTTTTGAATTTTCTCATTTTCTGAGGTCATGTCTTCCTTTTCAGTTCTGATTTTACTAATTTGGATACTGTCTCTGTGCCCTCTTAATCTGTCTAAGGGTTTATCTATCTTGTTGATTTTCTCAAAGAACCATTTCAGATGTTAAAAGAACCAGCTCCTGGTTTTGTTGATACTTTGTATAGTTCTTTTTGTTTCTACTTGGTGATTTCAGTCTTGGGTTTGATTATTTTCTGCAGTCTACTCCTCTGGGATATATTTGCTTCTTTTTGTGCTAGAACTTTCAGGTATGCTGTTAAGTTGCTAGTGTATGCTCTCTCCAGTTTCTTTTTGTAGGCATTTAGAGCTATGAGTTTTCCTCTTAGCACTGCTTTCATTGTGTCACATAAGCTTTGGTAGGAAGAGACTTCATTTTCACTAAATTATAAAAAGTCTTTTTTTAAAAATTTTCTTTCTTTATTTCCTCCGTGACCACATTATCATTGAGTAGAGCATTGTTCAGTTTCCTTGTGTATGTGGTCTTTCCATTGTTTTTGTTATTATTGAAGACCAGCCTTAGTCCTTGGTGATCTGATAGAATGCAAGGGATTATTTCTGTCTTTTTGTATCTATTGAGGTCTGTTTTGTGACCAATTGTATGGTCTATTTTGGAGAAGGTACCATGAGGTGCTGAGAAAAAGATATATTATTTTGTTTTAGGATGAAATGTTCTGTAGGTATCTGTTAAATCCATTTGGTTCATAACTTCTGTTAATTTCACTGTGTCTCAGTTTAGTTTCTATTTCCATGATCTGTGCATTGCTTAGAGTGGGGTGTTAAAATCCCCCACTATTATTGTGTGAGGTACAATGTGTGCTTTGAGTTTTAGTAAAGTTTCTTTTATGAATGTGGGTGCCTTTGCATTTGGAGTACAGATGTTCAGAGTTGAGAGTTCATCTTGGTAAATTTTTTTCTTTGATGAGTATGAAGTGTCCTTATCTTTTATGATAAATTTTGGTTGAAAGTCTATTTTATTCGATATTAGAATTGTTACTCCAGCTTGATTCTTGAGACCATTTGCTTGCAAAATTGTTTTCCATCCTTTTACTCTGAGGTAGTGTCTGTCTTTGTCACTGAGGTGTGTTTCCTGCATGCCACAAAATTCTGGGTTCTGTTCAAGTATCCAGGCTGTTAGTCTGTGTCTTTTTATTGGGCAATTGAGTCCATTGCTATTAAAAGATATTAAGGAAAAGTGATTGTTGCTTCCTGTTATTTTTGTTATTAGAGGTGGAATTATGTTTGTGTAGCTATCTTCTTTTGGGTTTGTTGAAAGATTACATTTTGCTTTTTTTAGGTTGTAGTTTCCCTCTTTGTGTTGGAGTTTTCCATTTATTATCCTTTGTAGGGCTAGATATTTATAAACTTGGTTTTGTCGTGGGGTATCTTGGTTTCTCCATATATAGTGATTGAGAGTTTTGCTGGGTATAGTAGTGTGGGCTGGCATTTGTGTTCTCTTGGGTCTTTATGATATCAGCCCAGGATCTTCTGGCTTTTATAGTCTCTGGTGAGAAGTCTGGTGTAATTCTTATAAGTCTGCCTTTATATGTTACTTGACCTTTTTCCCTTACTGCTTTTAGTATTTTTTCTTTGTTTTGTGCATTTGATGTTTTGATTATTATGTGACGGGAGGAATTTCTTTTCTGGTCTAGTCTATTTGGATTCTGTAGGAGTCTTTTATGTTCATTGGCATATCTTTCTTTAGGTTAAGGAAGTTTTCCTCTATAATTTTGTTGAAGATATTTACTGGCCCTTGGGAATCTTCACTCTCATCTATACCTATTATCCTTAGGTTTGGTCTTCTCATTGTGTCCAGGATTTCCTGGATGTTTCAGGTGAGGGGCTCTTTGCATTTTGCATTTTCTTTGACAGTTTTGTCAATGTTTTCCATGGTATTTTTTGCATATGAAATTCTCTCTTCTAACTCCTGTAATCTGTTGCTGCTGCTTGCATCTATGACTCCCAGTCTCTCTCCTAAATTTTCTATCTCCAGTGTAGTCTCCCTTTGGGATTTCTTTCTTTCTTTTTTTTTTTTTTACTTCCATTTTTAGATCCTGAATGGTTTTGTTTAATTACTTCACCTGTTTGGTTCTGTTTTCTTTCAATTCTTTAAGGGATTTTTGTGTTTTCTCTTTAAGGGCTTCTACTTGTTTACCTGTGTTCTCCTGTATTTCTTTAAAGGAGTTATTTATGTCCTTCTTAAAGTCCTCTATCATCATCATGAGAAGTGATTTTAAATCTGAATCTTACTTTTCTGATGTTATGGGGTGTCCAGGACTTGCTATGGTGTGGGAACTGGGTTCTGATGATGCCAAGTAACCTTGGTTTCTGTTGCTTATGTTCTTCTACTTGCCTTTTGCCGTCTTGTTATCTCTAGTGCTACCTGTACTTGCTGTATCTGATTGAAACCTGTCTGTCCTGTTATCTTGCTTTTGTCAGAACTCCTCAGAATCCAGCTGTCTTTGTGAACCTGTGATCCTGAGCTCCTGCGTCGAAGGGCTCCTGGAACTCAGGCTACTTTTGGCAGCCTGAAATCCTATGATGCCATGTGTGTTAGGGCTCCTGAGAATCTAGCTTCTTCAACTGCTCTGAGTGCAGTGGATTCTCCACTTTTCTGAGTGCAGCGGTTCCTCCACAATGGGTCAAGACATGGTGTCTTCAGGGGAGCAGACCAGCTAGGAGTCTGCCCCAGCAGACAAAAGGTCAACTCTTGAGTATTTACTCTTCCAGCTCTCAAGATACATTGAAACCATAGTTGTAAAAACATATATGTAGACCAATGTAAAAATATAGGGGATTCAAAGATACATACAATTATGTCAATTTAATATTTACTATGATAACAAAAACATGCACTGTAATAAAGAGCCATCTTCAACAAATCATGCAAGAAAATTGGATGTCTAGATACAGAGGACTGAAATTAGATCTTAACCTGACACAAAATACAACTATCTATGTATGAAAGGGAAAGAGCAAAACCTGGATAATTTAAACTGCTAGAAGCAAGCATAGTATGTACACTATAAAGTATATGAAAGGATACTATATAGTAGACTTCATTCTGAGTAAAACGCCACTTGCTCCTAAACAAAGTTTCTCTATTGACAGATAATACCCCATAAAACTAAAAAGGGGTTGTGCAACTAAAGAATAAAAAGAAAGTGAAAGAAAGCCCACCACATATGAAAACATCTTTTTTATCTATACATGTGATAAAAATTAATATCCAGAATACATAAAGAACTCTAAAAACAAAAAGTGAAGAAAACAAATGATTGAATTAAATAAGGGATTATTAATGTTGAATAGAGGAGCCTCAAAAATAGGAATAAAGCATCTAAGAAGTATCTCAAAATATTTTCATCATAAATAGCAATTAAGAAAATGCACATCAAAACAACTTTGAGATTTCATCTTACCCAGTCAGAATTGCAAAGACCCACAAAGCAACTAACAATAAATTCTACTCATCATGTTGTGAAAATGGATTACACTCTTGGTAGTATATGCAAACTGTTACATCTATTCCCCTAGAAATCTCTGTATAGACTTCTCAAAAATCTAAAAGCATATCTACCATATGACCTGGCTTTCTGTCTTCTCTGTCTCTCTCTGTCTCTCTCTCTCCTCTCTCTGTCTCTCTCTCTCTCTGTCTCTCTCTCTCTCTCTCTCTCTCTCTTATATATATATATATATATATATATATATATATATAATTTGGTTTTTCGAGACAGGGTTTCTCTGTGTAGCCCAAGCTGTCCTGGAACTCACTCTGTAGACCAGGCTGGCCTCGAACTCAGAAATCCGCCTGCCTCTGCCTTCCAAGTGCTGGGATTAAAGGCGTGCACCACCACTGCCCTATGACCTGGCTATACTATTGCTCAGCATAATGGTACAAGTACTCCATAACTTACTGTATTGTAAGATATACTCTTGCTCATTCACAGACATTACTACCCTGTTCCCAACATGTAAGAAACTGCTACAACTTAATGTAGTTCAACTGATGTATGGATATGAAAATTTGGTACATATACACTATGGAATATTTTTTTTAGCTATATAAAATTGAATTAAAATTAAAATCATTTAAATTATAGATAAATGGATAGAACTAGGAAAGAACAACAAAAAAGATGAGGTAACCAAGATAAAGATATATATTACACCTTTCTTTCATCTAATTCCAAATCTTTTAATATAAGTATGTATCCTGTAGTAACAACAGAAAATAGTAAGTTAAAATGGTGCTCTAGTGGTGGAGGCTAGAGAGAGGAATTGGTTACAAGTGAGTTTAAGCTGAAGATTGGGAAGAAACATTGCGAGGAGGCACATGAGAACTTCTCTTTCAAATTATTGAAGACGCGAGCCCAAGTGACCTCAAAAATATTTTAGGACAATAATTTTTCATTAGTTGGCTCCCAGAGATTGATGTATGACCTTTCACTTATGTTGTTTTCTATCCTCAGCCAACAGTCCTTTAATATAAATGCTGAAAACATTCTACATTAAGAAAAATAGACATATGCCAATAGACTAGAATAAAAAAATCATAAGTAAGCTTATATATTTGCAGTCAACTAATATTCAATAGTGTGTCTAACATACATTGAAGAAAGAAAAATGTTTCACAAATGATACAAGGAGGAACCTGTATAGGCATACTAAAGACAGAGTGACATTTCTTTTACTGTGTATAATCTCAAGTCCAATGGATGAAAAACTATGTTAGATTCAAATCTATGAAACTATTCTAGAAAACTATAGGAGAAAAAATTCAATATATTGGTACAGGTAGTGATTACCTTCCTGGACATAGCTTTCAAAATTTAGAAATAAAAGCAAAAATTGATCAATGCCATTATAAAGCTTATGCATAGCAATGTTGATAGTTGAGAGAGTTAAGAGAAAAACTATGATCTATATTTAATGCTTAAAATATAAATAACTTGTGATAGTCAATTTTTATTACCAACTTCAGTGGGTTTAGAATCACAGTGTAAACAAGCCCTTTGGTGTGTTTATGGGTGTTTTTCAAAAACAGTTTAACTGAAAAGTAAAACCTACCCTGAATATGGGAGATAGTGTCCCATGAACGGAGTCCTGAACTAAATAAAAAAATATAAAGCACTTTGCTTTTGCCATGTATTTTGAGATATCAAGGAGAAAGAAGCGAATATAGCAAACTATACTGAGAAATAGAGCTTATGTTCTGATAAATCTGATGATGTGGTTTGTACATCTTTAGAGTGTTTTGTGAGACTAATAAATAATGAAGAATCGGAAGCTATTTGTATGAAAATCCTAGACTGCTATGAGCAGAGATTAATGTGCCATTCTGGTAGGGGCATGGAAGACCAGAATGTTTAAAGAAATTGGAGAGCAGGCATTCAACACATATTTCAGAGGAGAATAGAATTCTGTTGAAAACTGGGTTACAAGGCATTCATCTATTCAGGAATGTTGCTCTTTTCTGTCCTTGTTCTGAGAACCTGAGTGTGACTGAATGTAAAAGCAGTTAACTAACTTGTTTGACACAGCAAATCTCCATCCAGGATACCATCAGGCAGCTGGGTTGTGTGTACTAGTAACACTCATATTCAGTGCCGACTGAGACTAACAGAGAAGAAGCTGAAAAACAAGAAGACTAGTGAAAATAGTTAGTTGATGATAAGCTGATGAGGACCAAAAAACCTGTAATATTTAAAGAGATTAACAACATTAAAGAAAAGCTTCGGGAGGTAGTAGATTGGGGAGACCCTCCAGAATGCACCGTAGACCTGGGAGGTGAGAGACTCTAAGGACTCAAAAGGAGGGACCTTAGATGAAATGCCCAACAGTAGGGAGAGGGAACTTATAGAGCCCACCTCCAGCAGGAAGACAGGGCATCAAGTGAGGGATGAGGCTGCCATCCCACAGTCAAAACTCTGACCCATAATTGTTCTTGTCTTAAAGAACTGCAGGGATGGAAATAGAGAGGAGCCTGAGGAAATGAAGGTCTAGCAACAGGTCCAAAGTGGTATCCAGCTCAAGGGGAGGTCCCAAAGCCAGACACTATTACTGAGGCTATGGAGTACTCACAAAAAGGGACCTATTATGACTGCACTCCAGAAGACACAACAAGCAGCTGAAAGAGTCAGATGCAGACATGTGTACCCAACCAATGGGCAGAAGCTGCTGACCCCTGTGTAAATTAGGGGAAATCTGGAAGAAGCTGAGGAGGACAACCCTGTAGGAGGAACAGCAGTTTCAATTATCCTGGGCCCCTAGATCTCTCAGACACCAACCAGGCAGCAAACACTAACTGATATGAGGCCTCCAACACATATACAGCAGAGGACTGCCAGGTCTGGGTTCAGTCAGAGAAGATGCACCTAACCCTCAAGAGACTGGAGGCCCCAGAGAGTTTAGAGGTCTGGTGGGGTGGTGTGTGGTGGGTGGGGACATCCTCATGGAGACAGGGCAGGTGTGGAGGAGGTATGGTATGTGGAACAGTATGTGGACTGGGAGGGCAGAGAATAAAATCTGGAATGTAAAAAAAATAACTAACTAATGAAAAAACTAAGTAACTAACTAAAAATAAAAAGTAAGAAAGGAAGGAAGGAAGGAAGGAGAAGGAGAAGGAAAGGAAAGGAAGGAAGGAAGGAAGGAAGGAAGAGAAGAAGAAAGAAAGAAAGAAAAAGAAAGAAAGAAAAGAAAGAAAGAAAGAAAGAAGAAAAGAAAACAAAAGCAAAAAAGCCTGCAGCTCTGCATTGGAACAAAAGTCCTGGATGCAAGACACACCATTTATGTCTCAAGGTTGCTAAAATATAAATTCACCTGAAAGAAGAAGACTTCAATGAGAATGTTGCTAAAGTAATTGTCTGTTGGAAAACAGCAACACAAGAAACTATTTTTTTCTAGAATCTACTTGAAAGGCCCACAGAAGCCAGTTCAACAATGGTCCAAAGGGTCTACATACAACCTGAGCTGGCATCAGAACATTGCAGCATTACCCATACCATATTGGATCATTTGAGGCATGATAGATGCAACAGTGCAGTGACATGAAGACTTATACCAAGGTTCCAGAAAGTCCAAGCAATATATGGTAGAGGTGAGTTTCTGCCAAGTGGCCTGTAAAGATATGAAGATGATGAAGATGATTCATTTAGGCAAATTGTAGTGGAAAGCAGACAATTTTGGAGATGTGAAGACTGGAGGATTCCACAGAATAAAGCTTCAGACAAGGAGTTAAACCAAATTAGAAAGAAACTTTGTGTGCTGCAGAGGAAAAAGGTACAAGGCCAGGGATGCCTAAGCCCATTTGGTACAGATAATTCCATTCTAAAGCTTGTTTTGATAGCTTTTATTCTTTCTTTAGACCTGTCTTTTTTTGTTATCTCCCTATCTCAACTCTGGTGGAACAGTATACTTATTTTGAATCACAATATATTCAAGGTTTTTAACCTGATGTTTTATTTTTTGAGAAACTCACAGGGTACTTCTGAAATTCAAGGTTTTATCTTGAATCTCAGAAGAACTGTAATCTTTTGAACACCATTGTGTGACAAAAACCATACAATTGTGGGGACTTTCAGAGATGATCTAAATGCTTTTTGAATTATGAGATTAAAATAAGGCTTACAGGGGAAGTAGTAGGCTGCTATAATTTAAAGTGAATGAATTTGGGTGTCAAGATGACAAAGAATAGCATTGTGATGTTTATTCTTCATTGCCAACCTGAGTGCATGAAGATCACCATGGAGACACATCTCTAGATGTGTCTATAAAGAAATTCCAGAAAAATTTGACTGAGAGCAGATCCATTGTAAATGTTGGGTCCATAGTGAATAAAATAATTAATCAAGTGAACTCTAGCAATCATCTCTCTACTTTCAGACAGCAGATGGTAAATGATTCAAACACAACATTCCTTTTAAAAATTTACTTTACTAAAAAAACCTGGGAGCTACCAGTTTTTATACTCTTATCAACAACCAAAAGTTGATGAGCTTTACAGAGCTAGAAGTAGAAGCACAATTAGATTTATATACTCTTTCATGGCTCAAGTCCATCATCTGCATTCAGTCCTTCCTCATCCCTTAACATTTAGCCTTTCTCATATTTTTTCTACTTGTTTTACTTTATGTACCTTTGATTATTTACATTTAATTATTTGTATATATAATTGGCTAGATTCTATGTACAAGGGAGACCATGTAGCTCTTTTTTTTTTTTTTTTTTGAGACTGTGTGAACTGGCTTAATATTATACATTGTAAGTTTGTCCATCTCCATGCAAATTTTGTGATTTTATCTTCTTTAGAGATGAATGATATTTAATTTTATACTTTCTTCATACATTCTATTCAGATAGATATCTTTCAAGAGCAAGACTAAAACAACCCATAATTATATGCAAATGTTCAATATACATACAAGGAAAATGAAAACCATAACTACAGTGAGATATGATCTCATTTCATTACAGTGACCTTTATGAAATAACAAAAGTATGGTAGATACAAATATGAGGGGAAAATAATTTTTTATACACTCTTGATGAAACTCTAGCTATCTCACAACTGGGTAAAGATATAGAGAAAATGAAGGCAGCATATGAAAGAGGCACCTATATATCTATGCTTATTAAGCAGTTCTATTTAGGGTAGCTAAGATGTGGATGATTCCTAGAAACCCAATGCCAGATGAATAACTAAAGAAAAAATAGATTCATGTATCTACTTTTGTATTTACAATATTCAGCCATTTATGGCTGCATAATACTCTGTTGTGTGTATATGTCTGAGTAAAAATGAATGGATTACTGGAATATGTATCAAAGTGGTTAGAAGTGGAAGATTCCAAGTACACGGAAAGGCAAGTATCACACATTCTTTCTCTCTCACATGTGGCAATGAATATGCATAAATGCCAACTTGGAATACAAGGGAATGGGAAGGGAAGACAGAGGGTTAATGTTGTGCTCATGTTCCCCTCAGGCCCTGGTATTTGAACACTTAATGGCACTGTTTGTGGGAGGTTTAGAAGGTGTGGTCTTGTTGGAGGAATTATGCTACTGAGGGAGCTTTGAGAGTTTAAATCTTCACATGATTTACAGTTCATTGTTTATGCTTTGAGCTTTTTGATGAGGTGTAATCGCTTAGCTTCCTACTCCAGTCAGCAAGCCTTCTTGCTTCTCTGCATTCTTACCATGACAGAATCTTATCCTTTTGGAACCATGAGCCCAAACAAACTCTTCCTTCTATAAATTGGTTCTGGTCATGGTGTTTTATCACAACCACAGGAAAGCAAGGAAGACAGAGTGACATTCTCCATATGGGACTGTCAAAATAACGTCTAATACTGTATAGAATTAAACCATGTAAATAAAAATAATGATACTAAAATTGTAGAAGATTTGTACCACAAAAATTCACAAGTATCCATTTACAGAAGAGGTAAACAACGTATAGGACTGAGAGTTAGGCATCTGGTGGAAAAGGATGACAAAGGTGGGGTTGTGGAATGACTCAGTTTTATTTAAGGAGCTGTGGCTACTGGGAGTTTGACCATGTACCTGTGAGTATATGGGCAATACAAAGTGAACTTGGTGGGTTTTTTTTTTTTTTTCATTTCTGGTTTTCTTTTTTTCTTTTTTTTCTTTTTTCTGGGAGGAGGTCACAAAGGTTGAAAGGATGGACCTGGGTGGACTGGCAAATAAATGTGATTAGAGCGTATTATGTGAAATTCCCAAATAATCCATAAACTATTTTGTTTAATAAAAAAGTAAGTGACTCTCATACATAAAGCATAGTCTCATGTATTTATCAATAATTTAAAATTGATGTGTGATGTCATGGTTGCCTCTCTTGTTTTTCATTTTGAAGTTGGCTTCAACTTCATTTATTACCTATGAATTTATTCTTTGTAGCATATGGTTTTAAGTGTATATGGCATTGCCTATAATTATTTGAGTATGCTCTTCAGTAACAACAGAAAACATAAGACTAAATTTACTAAGCACTGAAGTGAGCATGTGTTCTGAGAGGTAAATGGATACATACTTTGGCATCACAGCAATAGATTTTATTTTATAAAATATTTTGGTATTTTTGTTGATTTGGGTCTTTCATAAATTGTGGCTTTGAAATGTACTCATTGTTAAATTTCTTTTCAATGAAGTTAAGTAATTCTGACTTTAAATATTTCTTTACTTAACCTGGACATGGTAGTATACACATCATCCCAGGACTTGGGAAGCTGAGGCAGAAGAGTTGTGAGTTTGAGGTTAACCTAAGCTAAAGAAAAAAATTCAGTAAAAATATCCTCTCATCCTATCCCATGTTATAACTTCAATGTTTCTAAATTATAATAATGATTCTTGTCCATTCAATTCAATTTCTTATAATAACATGTTAGTATAGCAGTATCTTTAATGCCTATTTGTCCCCTAACAATCTACCACTCTTATCCACGTAAAATGTTTTCTGTGTTTTGAAATCTATATAATTGTAGTTCCTATAAAGTACTTTGATAGCTATGTGGAAACATTATAACCTGTGATTGTTTGAGACTACTGAATTCTAGCAACGAAAAGAGATGTGTGACAAGCACAAGTTAGGTTAAGCTTAGATAAGATGCTGGCAAGTAGAGCAGAGCATGTGTGAGTTATACACGGAGAGGAGCCGAGCACCAAGGGCACAGATTATTCATGAGCTATCAAGAATGTATGAGACACCAGAGGCACTGAATAACAGGATAAATTAAATATACATGAAACACATGAAGCACTTATTATTCATGAGGTCTTAATTCAGTCACATATTGTTGACATCCATTTTGGCCCTCACAGTTCTGTGCCCAGAAAACTCACATAAAATCCATAGCTGTGCACTAAGATTATCTGCAAACTGTTGCTAGAGCCAGACATACTTGTCTCTGCATTTCTCCAGTGGAGCAAGAACGTAGCAGTTGCTCAGGGCACTTCCTGCTAGTGGGTCTTTTGCTGAAATACCAACCCTTATTTTGATAGCTCTATAATTATAGAGAGAGAGGACATAGGAAAATTACATACTTTATAATGAATTCACATAGTTAGCCCCAGTGAATACACATACTGCTAGAAATATACCATTGTCTTGTGTCTTCTTCCCTTATGATGCATGAAAAAAATCAGGTGCTTTTGAACAGCTGGATTTGATTTCCTAGTCAGTGACCATTTGTGATTACTTCTTTTGCATTGTGCTGGGAGTTGATTGTTGTTTGAGGTAATTTCCCATAGAGACTCTACTAGTTCAAGTAAGTATTATCTTATCTTGAATTTATTTCATTGACAAAGAACTCACAATACCTTTAACAGAATGCATAAAACATCTATTAATTATTTAATCTTCTTAGAAAATCTATTTAACTTTCAAGCACTAATGATGTTATCACAGATACCCTACTATGCATATTAATACAACATAATCACAAATCATATTTGGCAACTGAAGCATACATCTGAGCAAAAACACACACACACACACACACACACACACACACACACACATATGAGAAAGCAATAACTTGTAGAGCTGGACATTGCCATAAGTGAGCTTACAGGAGAAGATGCTAATTCTTATTGGTCTTTCCAATTGATCCCCCGATGTTGAGTAAAACCACAATTGCATTGTTGGTTTAGAAACAGAAAGACATTATTAACTCTGTCAGATAACCCTGCTTAGAGCCCCTCCCTTTTATTTTCGATCAGTTCCTGCAAAGACATTAGCATTTTGTGGCTGATATTTTAGACCAAATCCCACATCTCACTGTGAACTCAGAAATTTCTACATTTGACATGCCAACTAAGCCTAAGCTAAACCTATGTATGCTAAATCTGTGGCCTGGCCTGTTTAATAGTAACAAGTACCAGTAGTTGTAGCTACTGTTTGTTGGAAAGTCTAGATTAAACTAAAATTGATGATATAGATAATTTATTTAAAAATGCAAGATTTTTGAAGTAATTGAAAGTGCATTGGAAATGGTGTTTGTCTTAGGGTTGATTCTCTGCAAATTCTGATTGCTGTTGTGTTTACTCCGAGGAGGATGTACCATGTACTACAGTACTGTTTGATGATGTTTCCTGAATATTCCACATGATTGGATACAAAATTATCTGGTCCCATATTCTTTACTTCAACAATTTCGTTGAAATGTAAACATTTCCCACAAGTAACATAAATGTTCAAAACTTGTAAATATAAAAAAATAAAGTGCGCCGGGCGGTGGTGGCGCACGCCTTTAATCCCAGCACTTGGGAGGCAGAGGCAGGCGGATTTCTGAGTTCGAGGCCAGCCTGGTCTACAGAGTGAGCTCCAGGACAGCCAGGGCTACACAGAGAAACCCTGTCTC
Source organism: Mastomys natalensis (assembly GCA_021653895.1). NCBI lineage: Eukaryota > Metazoa > Chordata > Mammalia > Rodentia > Muridae > Mastomys > Mastomys natalensis. The sequence goes on from JAJTUV010000572.1 coordinate 844,561, forward strand.
GAAAAAAAAAGGAAAAAAAAAAAATAAAGTGAATAATTGTTATTTAATGATGATCATAAAACATATAATATCTTTACTCTATGATAGATCCAGTTATAGTTCTTCTAAATACATTTTAGTTACATGGTAATTTGGTCTCATTAGTCAACCAACTGATGAAATGGGCAGTTCATGTGATAAAGTCAATTATGTAGTTAAGTTAAACTCAAACAAACAAGAAAAATCAATAAATGAGTAATTACCACTGTTTAACCTCTTCTAGACATTTTGTGAATTTATACTCATGGAAACACAAGTATTTATGGTTTTCTGAAACATCTTTCTTACACCACAAAGAGTAAAAAGCTGTATTGAGGATGATACATATAGAAAAATAATGACACTTTCTCTTCAATAATTCCAATGCCTTTGCACACAGAAGAAATTTCATTATATTTGTGATGTAAAAGTTTTTTGTTATGGTAGTTTGGATTTATAAATGTTGTCCTGAGTAGAAGATGCCACATGAGATAAGTGATGAACATTTTAAATAGAAAAAATAATCATTTGATCTCTTGAAAGTTTAATACCATTCTATGATGGACAGCTCCTTTCAGAATGGATTATGTATTTTTTGTTTTTGTTTGAGACAAAGTCTCAAGTAGTCTAAGCTTGAATTCATGATCCTCTTGCCTCTTCTTTTCATGTAATGGGATTCAGACACACATCAATCACATCTGAACTGCTTCTCACTTCTTAGTATAAGTTATCCCACTCAATTATCTGTAAAATACCACTTTTAAAACACACATGTAAAGTATCTAATAGTTTGTATAAGTAACAGGATAGTTGTGCTGGCTAGTTTTATGTCAACTTGACACAACCTAGAGTCAGTGGAGAGGAGAGAACCTCAACTGAGAAAATGTCTTCATAAAACCAGGCTGTAGGCAAACCTGTATATGGAGTTTTTAAAATTAGAGATCACTGGGGGAGATCCCAGGTCATTGTGACTGGTCCCACAATTGATGCTGAAAGAAAGCAGGATGGGCAAATGCTAATGTGCAAGCCAGTAAGCAGCACTTCTTCATGGCTTCTGGGCCAGTTCCTGCCTTCAGGTTGCTGCCCTGATTGAGTTCTACTCTAACTACTTTTGGTGATGAACTGGTAAATGGAAGTGTCAATGAAATAATTCTTTTCCTCTCTAACTTGCTTTCATTCATGGCATTTCATCACAGCAATAGTAACCATAACCAAGACAAATAGTCAAAATATGTTCCTTGTGGTACTTTACCAGTCACATGCTGTTATGCTCCTGGGTTAACAGTCTCATCCAAACTTGCATATCAGTAAAAAAAAAACAGAACGCATTAGCAACATCCAGCTATACTTTTTCTCTACATGCAGGGTTTTAGCTATATTTTGTAGGTAAACTTTCCACTATTTTTATCTTTTGTACCACATTACCTACTATCTATTCAGACATTCCTGTATCTGTACATCTTTCATCCTACTGTAGAGAAGGAAAAGGACTCTCTTTTATCCCCCTACAGTCTTTGTCTGAGGATACAATTACATTTTCATGAAATGGATTAACATATAAAAATCAGTTTAATTATACTTCATGCATAAGAGTCCAACAAGAATATAAAATTAAAAAAAATACTAGATGATTGAAGTTGACATCTTGGAATCTAAAACAGAATAGGGTGTTGGGATTTCTTCCAAACAATGGAAGTGTGAGAGGAGGAAAGACCTGTTGAAACCAGCTGGCCTTATTGTTCATATAAAGTCTCTCTAATGGTAAGCCTGACCTAGGGTAACTCACTAACAAAAATAGGATTTATTAATGAAAGTTTTCTTTCTTTTTTTTTTTCTTTATAGATGTAATCTTCTTTTACAGATCTCACTGTGTTTAAGAATTCTTAAAGCAATCTGTGCAATCCATATTGTGCAATGCCATATCCTGTGCCATATCAAGGCTAAGGAGTCCACATCCCAAAGCATAGGACCTTGATACAATAAGTACCCTGAACTGGAAGACTATCTATCTGCCCTTCCTTTTCCTGTCTGTCCATCTCCCCCTCCATGAGACATAGAAACAAGAATCCTTAGTTTGTTATTGATGTTGTTGTGGTTTTGTTTTGTTTGCTTTTGTTTTCGTTTTGTTTGTTTGATCACAGGACTCTTCATTCTTCCTCTGTGCAAGTCATAAACTAGAAACATGCTCTGTCCCTTCTCCATTGAGGACTCTCTTCCAGATTGTGCCTTCCCCCTTACCAATGGAATCAGTGCTAAGCCAGGGAAGACAAGAAGAACCTGAATGGACCAGCCTTTCTGAGTTTCCTTCCTCAGAATATGATCATTAGATTATATGCCCCTGAGAAATAAAAAGGTGATGAAAAAGAGCAATAGAATAAGTGTAAAACAAATAATAGGGTATTAAATGGAGAAGATTGTCTATGTTTACACTTAGTGTAAATGGTCTAAATTAAAACAATTAGGTATCTGTGAAAAGTCTATCTAGAAAATTTTCACAGACAACTGAACATTCAATTCTGGGTTACAGAAACTTCTATGATTAAAACTATAAATCCTGTATCACTCTGACTAAATTAATGTTTAAAATTAAACAAAGAAAGGATCTGGTACTGGGAATAAGTCTATGTTAAAATGGTAACACAAAGTTAATATTATACAAATTTAAATTTCTTCTTTGAGTTTAAGTTACCTTTATGTATAGGTATTCCAGCAAAACTACATTGAAAAGTTATAATTGTGGCATAATTCTTTGGTATTTCTATATCAAATTTAGTAGTAGGCTTTTGCAGAAATAAAATAAATGCAGAGATTATTTCACATAGCATATCACATTTTAAATTGATTTTGTGTCTGAATGGGAAACATGTGCTCTACTCAGAGAACTTTATAGAGTGATTTCTCTCTCTTTCCTTGGTGGATTCTGGAAACAAACTAAAGTCATTGGATTTGGTACAGACACTTTTACTTGCTGGGCTTCTTACTGGTACAATATTACCCATTTTAAAAGGTTAATTTAAAATATTTAGTAATTTTTAAAACAATAGAAGGTTATCAAATGCTATTAGCAGAAGTCTGGTGTTGTGAAAGAAGGAAGTAGTACCATAAAGGCATGTAACTGTGGTAATAGACCTGGGCAAGCACATTTCATCATGCAAATTTCAAGTTGACTGGTACACTTAGTATTTGAGTTAATTATCCTTGGTGAAATTTCTGGAATTATGGTCTTTAAAATTTTTAGTTGGCTTAAGTATACAAAGGAAAAAGGACAGGCTGACATCAGCATGTGAATAGTTTGGGTTGCTATGGTTTTTCTTAGAGAATATTTGTGGCATGTGTCATTATTTATACTTTCTTTATAAGTCTAACTGAAGACTTTTGCATTTAGTATTTCTCTTCATGGAAGCATTATGCTCATGTGCCTGTGATCAGAATTCTAAGTCCAAACAGGAGGTTTTCATCTAAACAATCCATCCCATGAATTCAGCTCAGCATTTCAGCATATATGATTCAGGAAATGGTGACATTTGTGTAATAATTAGCATTCTATAACACATGGTTGCATTTATGCTTTTATCCTGTTAATTTATTTTAAAGAACTTATGATTATATGCACACAAATATACTTACATTTACATAAATATGCAAGTTACTGGCTTAAAAGTTAAATTTTGTCACTTCATGATTTCTTAAGGACTAGTCAATTCTGGTCTGACAGGTATCAGCTGATAATGAGTTTCAGATGAACCTAAGCTACGTATTAAGGCCATCTCTCAAAACATCAAAAACCAAAACCAAAAGAAAATAAATGAAAAGTTGAACCAAATAGTTGGGGAAAACTCCAAAGACATTGCTGGTTAAGAAACAATAAAATATGAACAAAAGATGTAAAACATAGCAACTTTCTCTTTTTAATCTACATGTACAAATTTATTCTCATACATGACTAGATATCCACAAAAACTTTGCACTTGGACTTGAAAATATATATAATTGGTTTTGGAGATAGGTACAAAACTGATGATATTGAGTTATTCTGGGTGATGAAAAGATATCTAAAACATTATTTTAATTCTTAATTTATTGTTATAATTTACAAGGGGAATGAAATCTTTTTTTGAATTGTTTTTATTATTGAATACAAAATACACTTCTCACCTTGATATATGCTGCCTACCATCTTGGGGAAAGTAAATTTTAATTAGCTTTTGAGGTTACTTTTTTTTTTTAATATTTTGTACGTTTGTATATTATGAAAATGAAATGTATTTCTACAGACCACAATTAAAAATTTGTCAAGTAAGTAAGTTTTATTTTACATTTTATTAAAAGTATGTGTAAGGTTTTATGGAGTACTCAGTAAAAAGACAAAGAACTAAACACAAATTTGTTACAAAATGGTTGGTTTCTCCACGTGTTGGTGTGGCTTTCTGCCTGGCTGCTTACAGTGAGGCAATGGTTTTTCAGCTCATCAGATAGGATGAGCACCTGTGCTTTCAAGTGCAGAGAATCCTGCGGAAATTGAAGTGCATTTACCCGTGAACATTTTGTGCGGTGCATTGTAGACACTGTCTTGTCTCTGATAGAATATATTTTTTCCTGGCACCACTACACCAACTGATCTCTAGTTTCTCTATCTCCATAATTAACCTTTATGAGCACAGCTTGTGATATGCAAACAGAAGCTTAGAAAAGATAATTGATAATTTGGGCTTTTATAAAACAGATTCTAGTTTTGTGATCATAGTAATACATATTATTATTATTGCTGTTATCATTAATTATTATTTAAAACAATGTTTCTATTGAGATGCTTGTCATGTGTGCAAATGAAATACAGTTAATATCAGGTTTTTAAATAATTTAATAAATTTCAAATTGATAAGATAATATGAAGTGTCATAATTTTTAAGTTATTTCACCTTTCTAGACATCAATTTTCTTGTATCCTTTTTATAGAATAGAAGCAAATAGCATACAACAAATTTTCTTTAAGAACATCTCGGCTTTTATTGTTAGGGAAATTAAAGATCATAGAGATTTAACCCATGTGGGAGGAAATGGAAGTTCTAGAGATGCAAGGCGACCCAAAGAATATGAAAAGATACTTTTCCCAGCTTGCATGTGGGCATTTTATACCCTCCTAAACTCTTGTTTGCCACAGGTTTTATTATGATCAAATAAGAAGCCACAATTCTCACAATATGTAATAGGTATGAATGCTGTTCAGTGAATCTTTATAATTATTTTTTCTCTTGACATAGTGTTACAATGCACTGTCCCTTGAATTATCTCTGCTTTGATAAATAAAACCTGGATGAAATACATTATTTACACACTTTTATCTATGAATGGTGAACCTGTGGGAAGCTCATCTGCACACCACTTCCATTTTCAGGGAGTACAGAAGCCCACAGACAATGTATTATGCTGGGTCCTCAAGTGAAAGGTAGATCAGAAATTCCCAGGTCTGGGAGTTTGTAGAAAAGGTGTTCTCCATAAGCTGCAATAGAAAGATGTTTATTCCATTATTAATTTTTTGTATTTGAAGTTAACACTATGGGAATTTCTAAACTTTTGTTTTCCTGCTTAATACCTTTTCTGTTTTAACTAGGGAAGCTTATATGGACTTTCTTTGTGTAGGCGTGATGGTTACAAACAGAAGAGACTCAGATGAGCCTGAGCTACAGTGCCATTGGAGTTCTGCTACAATGTATTAATAGCTACAAATACAAAAGTTTAAAACAAAGCTGGGGCTATAGCTTCCTAGTGGGGCTGAATACTCATGAGACTCTAAATCCAATTCCTAGTACTGCAAATAATTGATGATGATGGTGGGGGGGTAGTAGTGGCAATGATGATGATGATTAAAGAACAATAAGAACTAAAAACTTGTTCTATTAGCCTGTTACATCTGGTAAAGCAACATGAATCACAAATGAAAATACTCATATAAAAATGGTTTTCAACACGCAGACTGACTGGCATGACCTTTCACAGGCTCCCAGGATTCAAACCTTGGATAGTTTAGAACTAGGACCAGTGATGCCTAGACAATTGGGCTGTTTCTTGGAGTCTTTCTTCTTATCTTCTGGCAGAATTTAGTGTGAACTTTTCCAGGCTACTGCAAAGAGGTTCCTGGAGATACTTTTCAGTTTTCTGTATTCTGCTTTGCATTATCTACAGTCCAAGCACTGATAGATGCATCCCTTAATCCTGTGCAGTGTATTTTAGACTGTGGGAGAATGAAATTTGCCCAGGTCTGAATTTAGTCATTCAGTTTTCCCTTAGTCACTGTGTTCTTTTCTGAAATGCATTGTTACCAATCTCTTTTCTTTTTTTCTTGCTCCTGGTGACCACACATCTATCTTTTCTGTTGTTTTGTGTCTTTAAGTACTTATGGATATCTACTATGGAGAAGGATATCACAGTGAGCAGCTTCTTTCCAAAGGTGATGCCTTAGGGAGGCATGGGTGTGCTCGAATCCCACCTATTATTAGCTTGTAGTTTATAAGTTTGTAGTAGGATCCTTTGTATTTCATTACTGGAGCACTAGAGTCTGGGCTGCTGATTTTTGGTATTGTGAAGAGAGCTAAAATTAATATTTTGAATAAGTCTTAATGGAAACAGATTTTCACTTAATTTATGTGCTTTAAAATATATCACTTACTAATTGGTTTGTTGCTGAAATTATTTGTCATAAGCCATGAACACAAATCTTATTTTTCATTCCAGTAAAGTGATAGAATAATAAAAGATTAACAAGAGAAATTCAACATATTGATTTGAAGCAAATATGTTTAATGTAAGATCAAATCTATTTACAAGTTGTAACTTAGAAGTTATGCTCCAGAATATTCTAGAAAATTTCAAGATGTTGTTGTATTAGGAAATAAACCAAGGATAGGGAAGTTGTGTGATGGATAAAGCACTTTTCATTGCAAGGATCAGTGTTTGTGCATAATGATTTGGGTGGCCTGTCCGAAATCTTAGCTTTTGGGAATCAGATAAAGGAGTTCCTGGAAACAAGCTTACTGGTTAGATTAGCCAAATCTATAAGATCCAGGTTCTGTAAAAGTCTCTGGCTTAAAATATAAAGTGATGAGTGATGGAAGATGGTATCTGTGTCAACCTCCAACCCCTACATCCAAGTCTACACACACTCAAATTCACTTTCACACTCCTTTGTACTCACACCCAAGTGCACACAATATGCACATACATCATACACATGGGAAAAATTAATAAACCAAACAGAAGTTCTAAATATTGTTATAATTACTTCTGATAGAATTAGTGTTAAGCAAAGAATATAACATGTCTAAGATAATGTTTTCAAACATTTACTGCCTAGTAGCACTATCCGTCAGTAATGCCTTTCCATCTCCTGTCCCAGTTTCTACTCGCCATAGCATAATAAATCACATATGAGTATGATCACAGGGTACTTCTAAGCTTGGCATAACCCACTGAATAAAGTGATTCTTCTTCCACATTGTCATAAATGATGTCAAGATGGCATTCTTTTGTATGGGTAATGAGATTGGATTGGGAATGTGTACTCCATGTTCTTTATGCATTCTTCAGTTGATGGCCATCATCATCCTTAACTTTCTGCAGAGTAGTTATCTAGATCTCGTGAATACTATCATATGACCCACTACCAAATAACTCTCTCAACATCTACAGTATATTTTTAATTGAGTTTTTAGTTTCTTTGCTCTTACAATTTTATCATTTCTTATATATTCTAGATATTAACTACTTGCAGATGTATAGTTTGAAACATGTATTAGGGCTTCTGATTTGGTGTTTTTATGAGAGTCTCGAGTATGCATAGAGTGGGTCTCTGTGTCTATATCTATCTCATTTTCATTTTCTTGGCCTTTTCCCCTTCTGTTTGTTTGTTTTGTCCTTTCCTGTGTGTTAGCTTTTGTTTTAGCTTATTTAATATAATTTAACTTTATTTTACTATTATCCCTTAGATACCTGTTTGTTTTCTAAGGGGGACAAACTGGTTGGATCCAACTGGGAGGAGATGTGTGGAGGAACTAGAAGGAGTAGAGGAAAACCTAATCCAGAAAATTTTTTAAACAGTAAATTCATTTCTTTAGTCACAGAGTATAATGACTTTAGATGATTTTTTGACAATATAATTATATTAAATTAGGAGCCAAGCAACCATAATCAAAATGCCTGTTCAACTGGCTGATGGCATAACTTCTGCATATTATTCGGTATATAAGGTAACAGCTTCTACTGCATTCAAAACAGTTTACTTTTTCTTGGCGTCTTACAAAACCAGACCAGGTCAAAAATTATATAAGTATTGCATTTTGGAAATAAAAATGATGGGATACTAGTTTCCTAGTATTAATTACTGCAGTCCTACTTTGATGCTTATACTATGACACATCCCTTGATGTATTTCAAATGCAGTTACATTTGTTGACGTGTACTTGATATAGGTCATACGTTTTACATGAAAAAACATCTTAAACATGACCTTGCTGTAGATCACTCTAGTGTAGCAAAGACTTCATTACTGCTATAGAATTTCCCAGGTCAGTTTTCCTTTGACATGAAAAACAGCAGTGCCTTTGAATGAGATGTCACAGGGGAACAGCATGATTGAGCTCCCAGTGGCTTCAAACTAAATTTTTCATACCATGCTATTTACTTCAAAAGTTAGAGAAATATTTTGTTTTGTGACTCTCATTTAAGACAGTGTGGTTGTCAACTCTTGTGTATATCTTTGTTAATTATATCCTTAGGTATTTGGTTTCTCTTAGTTGCTAACTTACAAATACCTTGTTGGAAAAATTATTTAAATAACATTTGGGGATTTGATGTCTTTCATTTGATAAAACCATCATTTTGAACACGTAAACTGCTAGGTCATAGGCAGTTCAAAATATGCAGATGAGCTAAAAATGGACTCTGAATTTCTGGTGGTTAAATAAAAACGGACATACCTCAGAAACTTAGGAAACTGATTCCCATCTGCCTAAAGAAGCCATTTCCCTTTCTATGGGAAAAGTGACTCATGACTTCCATGATATTTATGTGTAGTTGCATACCAAAGCACATGCAGCCACTAGGCTTCCCCACTCCCTATATTCAAGCACTTGTTCTACATTCCTAAGTCCATGCTGGCCTCCCTGGACTTCTAACCTCCCAGATACCTGTACTTTCCATGTTCTCCACATAAAGGCAAGGTTTTCCCCCAACCCCTGTCCTTACTCTCTCTACTGCTTACTCCTGTGACTATTCCCTCTCCTGCTATTCTTGCTTCTTTCAAGTATAGCCCTGGCCACGTCCATTCTTTCCCTTCTCCCTGTTCTGGTCTCTGGACATTGTCTCATATACTCAATAAAAACCCTTCCCTTAAACAAATATCATGGAGTAGTCATGTTGGCAGTTTCTCTCCCTTGCCCCCATCTGTTTCCAAAACCCTCACATGCGCACAAAAATTATTATGCAATATTATGAATGAAAGGTTATAAATAATACTCATATAATTCACTGGTAAATTATTAATACCACACATATACACATAAGCATGGAAACATGTTCCATAATTTTTTTCACTCAGAGTTTCAATCCAAAGAGAGATTTTTTACAAATTGACTGATTTTGAAGGAGGCAAGTTAAAAATATGGTTACATTCGCCTATTTCTTATTAGCCAATAGAGGTCACTTCTTACATGGCACTCAGTATTCCAGACAGAAGGCTGTTAGATGTGTGCTTTCTATGTTGAAGCCCCAGATCTCCACAAAAATACTGATGGTGCCTTGAAGATGGTCTCATTTGATCCTGTGTAAGAAATTCAAACTGCTTTCCTTAATTTCTATAGTAAGTGATGTAATAAATACATCCTGGGGGCTGTAGAGATGGCCCCAGTGGTTAAATGAACTGACTACTTTCTGAAAAGACCTGGATTCAGTTCTCAGCACCTATATCATGCCCCACTGCTATCTGAAACTTCTGTACCTGGGGATCTGATGCCCCTTTCTGGCCAATGCAGGTACTGTACATATTTGGCATACATTTAGGAAAAATACATGCATAAAATAACAATATAAAAATTATAACTTATTTTAACTACATTGCATTAGATACAGTTATTTTATTGGATTTTTCTCTCCAATGCAAGGTTTATTTCCAACCTTTCTGATTTTATTGTAACATGTTTTACACCACTAGTGAAACAATTCAATTTTTTAAAACAGTCAACTACCACAATTATGCCAAAATTGTTGTTCCTGTTGGCATATACCTAACTTCTACTTGGTGTCTGCAACAGTCTTGCTGGTATTTCACTGTAGCAGGACACAGGCTATTAGTGTTTTAGCCTCTCTAGTTCATACATTTACTGTGGTATAGCTTCTTGTCTCTAAGCAAGCTTATGAACATGAGAAACTTCAGTGTATTCCCAGTGTGTAGTGATTCAGGAAAGGCAGTCATCGTATCAATCAACTGAAGGTTTGTCTCTTTAATTTCTATGAGGGATTTGATTATTTGTTGTCAATTCAGATACTCCACTATGCACCATGGAGCACTATAAGTTACTTCTTATATTCGGTTGTCCCTTGTACTCATGACATCCTTTCCCTCCCCTATTTCATTCCATCACTTTCTGGACTCTGAAACTACCCCTCTGTTCTCTACTTCTGTGAGATCAGCATTCAGCCTCCACACAGAAGTGAGAACATTTGGAATACTTTCCTTAATAAAGGGTCCTACAGTTCCATTCCTAGTCCTATAAATGACAGTGTTTTATTTATTTTATCTATGAATAGTAGTTCAACATGTCCATATACATTTTCTTCATCCTCTCACACATTTATTGTCAGCTAGATTGGGAGTGGATTTCTTAGTGTTATGAGCTGTACTACAGTAATTATATGAATGCAGGTTAGCCTTCTACATAATGTCATATATATATATATATATATATATATATATATATATATATATATAAATTATTTATACATTATATAAATATAATATGTCTATACACACCTGATTTTGTATTGCAGCCAAGATTTCTAATGAATAAGACTGTAGAAGTGGTTACACTCTTTTTCTTGAGTCGCTAAGAAAGGAAAGCTTATAATATATATGCTTTAGTATGTTAAATTACATACTTTCTATACCCAAATTTTGAATGACTAATTTCATGAAGGCTTAATTTTGGAAAATTACTTTTTCTGCATCTGTTGTGATTACATGATGTTGCACATCATTTTTTGCTATGATTTAGCATGTTGATGTATATACATGCTGCTATATTTTAACCTGCCTGTGATGAAGTTAATTTACTCATGATGGATCATCTCTTTTCTATGATGATTGACTTAATATGTTAATATTCATTGATACGTTTTGAATGGATTTTATCAGGGATGTAGTTTTTGCGTCTTTTCTGCCTCCTTATGTAGTTTCATTATCTGAGTAAGACCAGCCATTTTTCTTTCAACATAATTCTCACATAATGCACCATGATCACATTCTTTTTACTGTCCTCCCAGGTCTGTCCTCCAACCCTTGTGACCCTACCCCTAAGTAAAAAAAGAAAAAAAAAATACAAGTCTGGTCAAACTCCCATTGGCCAGCCCTTCAAAGAAAACTGAGTCCTTCTGACCCACCTGACCCACCAGAGGCCATCACTTGTGGATGGCTACACTTCAGTTTCCTTATCACAAGTTTTAAAGTATTCTCTTCTATGTAGTCCTGTTTGGCTGTTGCTGTTCTGGGGACAGGGCATTATCATAGAAGTTAATTTAAATATAAATTAACCAATTTATATTTAACCAAAGTATAACCAAGATACTTATGGGTTAATAAAAGAGTTCCCTCTCTTTCTTGCTCTCTTTTATTTTGGTTGTTTTGTTTCTTGTTTCTTTCTCTTGTGTTTTTCTTTATTTTGGGATATATTCTATGTTGATGATATATTGTTTTGGGATATATTCTATATTTCTCTTTACATTTTGCGTGTCTATGTTTCTAGGAAGGTTTGTAATTTTATGCATACATGACTCTCTCTCTCTCTCTCTCTTCTCTCTTCTTTCTTTCTATGTATATATATAGATATATCTATATCTATATCTATATATATATAGATATAGATATATTAGATATCATGTATGGCATATATATGTCTGATAATACTAAATTCTTTCTTTTCTTATAGAATAGTTTATTTCTTTTCATCAAAATTAATTTTCCATGCTTTAGTGAAGGATTACTTTTAAAATGTATTTAACATTTTAATATAATTTATTTTTATTACATTTCCCCCTCTTCCTACCTCCACAGCCACTCAACTTTATATCTCCCCTCTCTGTCCCTCTCTTTGTTTCAAAATCCAAAACAAATCAAAGCAAATCAAAAACAACCAACAAAAAAATAAATATCTAACTAGACAAAGTAAAACTAAGAAAATTACTAAGAAAAAAAAATAAAATGAAGAGCACACAAAAAAGAAACATGGAGTCCATTTTGTGTTGGCCACCTACTCTTGTACATGGTGCCTCCTCTGAAGTGTGATTGGTATACCCAGTGACACAGCACTGGACATAACTCATAATTCCTTTCCCAGAAAGTATCAGTTACAAATAGCTTCTTGGTTAGGAGTGGGACTTTGTGTCCACTTACCTTCCTCAGTGCTGGGGTTTGGTCCTGTTTGAACTTGTTTAGGTGGTATTGTCTGTTGTCAGTTTCTGTGAATTCATATGTGTATCATCTCTGTTGTGTCTAGCTGATGCTCTCTCCTTTGAGCAATTCAGTCACTCTTGACAGTGCAGTCTTTCTACTTTTCATCTGAATGGAATCCTGAATATTGAGGGGAAAACTTTGATTAACACATCCCATTTAGGGATGATGACTCCAAAAATCACTGTCTTCAGACTGCCCAGTTATATGTCCCATCTACTGCAAGAAAAAGCTTCTCTGATATGGGTGGAGCAATGTGGTGACCCATGTGTAGCGTAGTATGTCATTAGGAGTCATTTTTGCTGCTCTGTTTCTTTAGCAGAATAATACTAAGATTTCTCCTAGGGCACATCATCTATTTTTTTTCTTTATGGACTTGAAATAATTCTCCTGGCAAGAAGATTTCAATTGGGAAGTCAGATGTTTGTACAGTGAGAATTTCCTCATGTGTTATTCTTCCTTTCATGCTGTTCTTATGGATCTTGTGTTTGTGTGTGTGTGTGTGTGTGTGTGTGTGTGTTGTATTTCTGACAGTTTAGCTACAATATTTGTGAAAGGAGATCATTTTATTAATTTTTTATTTTTGAGCTTTCTGAAACTTAGCATCCTTATTTTCCCCTACATTTGCAAAGTGTTCAGCCATTATTACATATATGTTCCTGTCTCTGCCTTTTCCCTTTTCTTTCATTTTAGAGTACCCACAATGTATGAAGTTGATCACTTATAGATGCACTATAAATCTCAGAGGCTTTCTTCTGAATTTCCATGTCTTTTTTTCCTTTTCTTTTCTTACTGGGTTACTTTAAAATACCTGTCTTTCAAGTTTAGAAGTTGTTTTCTTTTCTTCTTTTTTTTCTGTCTGCCTCATTTTGTGCTGAGGATCTTAACTGTGCTTTTAAGGATATTTATTGAGCTATTTAGTTGAGGGATTTCTATTTGGCTCCTTTCTCTTCCCTCTCCATCTCTTTGCTGACTTCCCACTCATTTCACATGGAACCCTCTCAGCGTTCCATCAAGCTGACTTTTTTTTTCTTTAATACACCTTCTGAGTTTCTCTAAATCTATATTTTGAATTATTTGTCAGGCAATTTACTGATATCTTCCTCATGATTTGTTGCTAGGTAGTTATTGTCCTTCTAAAGAGAGTTGCCTACCCATGTCGCATGACGTTGCCTCATGATTCTTATAGTACAATGTTGTTATTTGTACATTTTGGCAGGTCGTTTTCAGGATAAATTTTATGGTAAGATATTTTCACCTAGTGGTCCATCCTAGGTTTTACTCGCATCATTTGTGTTGACTTATGTGCTATATGTACCCTAAGCTACAATCTATGTAGATGATGCCACCTAGTCTCACAAAAGCTTCAGGGGATTCTGGGATGACTACACAGCATATGCTGCAGTGCTGGCAGAGCACTCATAGGTAGGAGTCTGTTAGTGTGAACATCTGTAAATTCCTGAAGGACAGGGTGTGCATGTGATCACTCTAGTCTACCCAGGAAGTTGAAGTGCAGTCAAGGAAACAGCAGAGGCACAGTGCCCTTTGGTTTTCAACTGTTGTGTAATGTGGGGTTGCCACAGAGAGCTTAGGTGAATATGAATTAAGATACCAAGTATGAAGATGGAGTCCCTATCAGTCTCCGACATTGCCACATGGGCTAGGCTGCAGCAGTGAGAAATGAGGCCAGATACCATGGTAAGTATTCTATACCTGTGTCTTTCACCTACACTTATCTTAATAAATAGCTAAAGAACAGTGTTTGTGGTAGTTCTCAGGAATTAGGTGCAGGAGCATAAAATTAATAAACTTCCCAAATGTAGTTTCAAATCCAAGCAGGTACTGCCTCAAAGTTCATAAGTTGCATAATTAACGTAATTAACAGTAAACCACTCTAATTACCTTAAAGGCTTTCTAATTGCTTTTGACTTTTTCTTATAATTTAAGTGAATAAATGATAAAATAAAAAGCGTGTCAAACAGAGAAAGTGTTGCTAATTTTGCAGAGAACCCAAGGTTCTCTGATGTTTGGAAGCAGAAGGAAGCAAAGGTGGAGGAAGGGCCACCTATCAGAAAGGAAGAGCTGCATCATGGGATGTAATGCACAAGTGAGAACACATTTAATGAGAAAGGGTCAGTGGTTTCTAATATTTAAGGAAAGGCATACTGCAGTTACAAATATTGGCATTTTAATATGAAAGATAAAATGTGTTAATCACATTTGTATAAATTAAATTCAATTTTGAAGGAGAGAATCAAAGGACAAAACTAAAGGAACAAACTAGACGAAAGAGACTTGGCGGATGAGGACCACAGGAGTCAGAGAATCCTCCCTTCCTTCTGCCTCCCTTTCCCCACCCTTCTTAATATCTTCTTTCCTTCCTTCCTTCCTTCCTTTCATATTTTCTTCTTTTGCTTTCTTTTTAGAAAGTTCTTAGAAATGACCTTTCTGCATAAACAAAACTAGTGCAATAATCAATGATAATGTGATAAAGGTTGTATAGAAAGAATAATATTCAAAAAAGATTATTAGTTGCTAAGCATTTTTATCAAAATGTATGTTTTACAGAGAGTTCTTTTTCTGCACAGATGAAACAAAGATGCATGCTCTCCAGCTACTCCACTCCATGTGCCTGTGGCAGCAAACTCTTCAGACAGCACAGAGGTTTTTGTTGTTGTTGTTGTTTGTTTGTTTGTTTTTTTAACATTTTTCAATCTCTGTATTATAACTTTGGTATAATTGCAAATAACAATAAAAGTACTTTTTAAGTTGCATGTAGATGTAAATACAAATATAACTGAACATATTTGAACAAAATAAGCTTTTTTTTTTTTTTTTTGTATAGAGTTCTCTTAAAATCTCTGAATCCTTTGGAGGGAGATATTGCAAGTTAAAGATTGTTTGAATGATAGTATTAAACCACCCTGAAGGTTTTATTTTGTTTTCAGAAGCTACATACTGATAAAGAAACCATTGTGCTTTTGAATCATTGAAGAAGAAACTAAATTTTAGCTTTCAGAAAATGTCTAAGTAGTTAGATATGGGCTAAAACTGTTGACATAATCGAATATTAAATATAATGAACACTGGTAGAGTCTCTGTTTGCTTATGTTAAAGACGTTAATAATTTATCATTTCTTCCTCAGTCAACCACAATTATCAAAGGTAAAAATTGATGTGTATTGAGATCGTTTTAGAATTGCTTGTTCTGTTTTTAGAGAAATGAATGAAAAGTGTACAGATAGAACTCTGCAGAGCCCATCTTTCATTTTATGTTTTTTCAACTGAAAATGAGAGAAAAAAATCATCACATTATGTCATTGTGTTATCTTGACTAATGAAATGGTCAAAATTGTACTTTAATTTATCCTGCAAACTGTTGTACACCATAGGGTATCAAGTCTCTACAGGATTAGGCGTCTCCTATCCCACTGAGTCCAGATAAGGCAATCTTCTGGTACATATGTGCCAGGGCCTCAGACCAGCCCATGTATATGCTCTTCGGTTGGTGGCTAAGTCTCTGAGAGTTCCCAGGGAAAGTGGGGACAGAGTCAGTTCTGGGTGGAGACAGGAGAGAAGCCCAGAGAACCAGGAAAATGAATGGAAATATGCAGCTGCCAGTGGAAGGGGTATGGGGTAACCTCTTGAAAGTTCCAGACACCTGGGATTTGAAAGATGCCGAGGACACAATTTGGATGACCTTAGCCAAAATGCTCAACAGTAATGAGATGGAACCTGAAGAGACTACCTCCAGTAGTTAGATAAGGCCTCCAGTGGAGGGATGAGGACATCAATCCATCTTTAATTTTTTGACCCAATATTGTTCTTGTCTAAAAGAAATGCAGGGACAAAAATGGAGCAGAGATTGAAGGAATGCCTGACCAGTGACTACCTCAACTTGGGAATCCATCCCATGGGCTAGCACCAAACTCTGACAGTATTACCGATATTATGTTGTACTTTCAGACAGGAGCAATGCATGGTTGTCTTCTGAGAAGCTCTACCAGCAGTTGACTGAGACAGATGCAGATACTTATAGCCATTCATTGGACTAAGGTTTGGGACCTTTATGGAAGGATTGAAGGAAATGAAGGAGATGGTAACTATAAGAAGAACAACAGTAACAACTAACCTGGACCCCTGGGAGCTCCCAGCGACTAAGCCACCAACCCAGGAGTAGGAATTAACTTTATGAATCTTCCATCTGGAGTGTGTGTTTTAGTTAACTTTGCACAAGTCAGCAAGCACCTCTCTTCACTGCACTATGTTGCCAGTGTGGCTGTGGGTTCAGGAGGCATTTCTATACATTTCAGTATGGTACAACGATGGCTGTGGTGTCACTTGAGTTGAACATGACCCTCTTTTATCTTGAGACACTATTTTGACTTGAAGAATATCCAAGAGACAGTTTATTATTCAGAGTTGGATATATAGCAGAATGTTCTGGAACATGAATGTAATAACTCACACACATGTTAGTTGTCAGTGAGGAAACTAGCTTTTAAGCAGAGATCAACATTTTGGAAAAACTGGTAAGTGTTTCCACAGGTTTGACAGATGCTCAATCCTCAGGGCACTCTCTGTAAGTCTGATGCTGATGAGAGGAGAGAGTGATGAATAGCAGATGTTTGGCTGTTTTAATGATGTACAAAACGTATTAATAACCTGAGAGAACACTATGGTGGAATTTGAAAGACATTCTACTCATTTTACTTTGAAGAGAACTTTATAATACCTTCTATGCCTACTGTTTACAATGCTTCAAAATTAAAAAAAAAAGAAAACTTCAGATACCTCAAAAACCAAGAAATGAAATGGAAGCTAGTTATAATTGCAAGAGACCTGGAAAATTAAAACAACAACTGAATACTTATAAGGAAGGAGTACTAACTATTCTGCAGATATATGCTTTTTCTACTATCACTTATATTTGATGATGTCTTGTTTCAATCAATATGAGGGGTAGAGGAAATGAGTGGCTAAAGTATTTGTTTTTTTTTTCTCTTAATATTGTTTATTATTTCTTAAATACTACCCCATGGAATTTGATTCATACAGCAAATGTTAGGGTGTGATTGAAATACATTCTCCAAGGTAAAACAAGAAGTTTTGATATCACAAGGCCAAGTATATTTGCGTCTGGTACTCAGTAAGATCCCTGTTGAAGTGACAAACATGCTTGCAGATTGGTTCTCATCAGAGAGTGGGTGTTATTAGGTGCTCTACCAGAAATTCCAGATTAAGTTAGTACAAATAAGCAAAACACAGAAAAATATCAATTATTACAGCCAGTAGTCTTCCATTTTGACATATAGTTGAATTTCATACAATGTCATGTTAATTGGTTACATAATGAAAATGATTCCCTACTCAGAAATACAAGAACATACTAATAGTCAGGAGTAACCTATAGGTTTCCTCTGATTTTTCAATTAAATATGATTTGATTAGCAGAAGACAGGGAATTACAAATTCAGAAACGGGTTCAAGGTGAATTCTTGAACAGAAGTAATTTACTTATGCTAATGTTAGCTAACATAAGCAATTTGAGTAGCTGTCAACACTTGAAAAGGTTTGGAAGGCATTGATGATGCTTAGAAATAGTTAAACTTAATTTCCTAATTTCATTTAGTTAGTTATGATGTGATATATAAACATTTAACTCAGATACCTATATATACATATATATCACATATATATGTATATGTACATATATATATAACCAAAACATCTTTGTCTTTATCTTTCTCATCTACCATTCTTTCTCCATTTTTATTTCTTCCTTTCTTTTAAAGTAAAGTTGATGTTGAATGTGTGTTTACCAAAATTGACAAAATGTTTCAATCCATTTTTTTTTACTGGTATGGCAAAGTACTTGAGCCAGAGCAATTTATAGCAAAAGTAGAAATTTTAAATTTAATTTAAAAAATGCATTTAAGTTTAATTTTTAAGATTACACAAATGACTATTATGTTTATATCATTTATACTTTATACTCCTATTTCAACTCCATGACACTTTAAACATTTTATAATATACACATACCCAGAACCTGCTGGATGCATTTGATATTGCTCATATGTATGATTTAAGGGATAAACCTTTTGGGATCAGATAACCCATCAAAAAGTGTCATTCCTAGAAAAGACTTATTTGTCCTCTCTCAGCAGCTATTTGTAGCTCTTTTCTAGGGGTGGGGTTTTGTGAGATTTTCCCCATCCAAGGTGACATGTTAACTGGTATGTGCATGTCTTGTTAGGATAACATATTAAGATTTCATGGAAGCAACTATGTCATGTATAGAAAACACAATCTGACACAGACTTTCTGGTCCTCTTGGTCTTATAATCTCTCCACTCTTCCTTCCTAATGTCCCTCTAGCCTTTGCTGTAGATGTTTGGTTGTAGATATATCATCTACAAATGGGCACCTTGCAGCAAGTTATTCTCTCCACTTGATCAGTTCTCGATTTCTGCGTTTGTCTCCATCATGACTACACTTCCTTAATGAGTCATGAAAGATACACTTATCTGTGGATACAATGGTAAGTATTTAGGATGGAACAGGTAATCATACTGATTTAGGAAAATGGCAGTAGTTGGTTTCCTCATGTTCCTCTACTTGGGTCTTTGACCCACCAGGCACAGATAATTGACTTTGCTTACTATATCTGATATAAATTCTTTCCTCCTGAGTAGGCCTTCAGTCCATTTGAATGACTAATATTGTTACCAATATATGGGTACCACTATTGTAGCCTTGCAGATGATTGCATGACTTGTAGGCTGCAACTGGGAGGGACTTGCTTTCTCTTCTCACATGGCACCTAGCATAGCATCTTAGTATGTTATGGGAGCTGGTTCTGAGGGAGAAGAGAGAATGACAGATAATTACAGTCTCAAATCATCCACCACCTGTGCCTAAAGTGTGTGTTGTCTTTAGCAACAGGGTTTTATCTTCAACTTCTGTTAGACAGCCAAAACAATGCCAATAGCTTGTATGTTTTGTCAGTATCTCTGAGACTGAGATTCCTAGTGTTTGTTACTGGGGTGTTTATTAAGTTTATAGCTCTTAGGGTGAACACTATAAATCTTGGTAACCTAACTTCATTTAAATTATTTATACCTATACACTTACACGTTATATATATTATCTAGGTGCATTAAGAAAAATCTGTTTCCTATATGCTATTCCATCGTTATGAGTGTTCTTTATCCTCCTCTCTGCTGCACTCTCCCTAAACATTGACTTCCTTAGCTATCCCCAAATGAAACTTGCAATTTTCTTATATTGCCATTTATAGCACTATCTCAACCTCTAAATCACTTTCTCCTACTCTGATTCCCTTTTTACTTTCCCGACTTATACAGAGACTCCATGTTTTTAGTCATATATAAAGATTCAGAGCTAAGACCCACAAGTTATAGAGAACACACAGTGTTGTTCTTTTTTGGTCTGGTTACCTCACTATGCAATATTTCCTAGTACTATCCATTTATTTTAAGTATAAATTATAGAGAATGTAGTTCTGCCATTGAGAACTCTCAGAACTTGTTGCCAGTGTCTAGGAAATGCTGTGTCTCAACATTGCTGAGATAAAAATAACTATGATTAAGACAGAGGGACAAGGAGGGCAAGCAGCCCTCCTGAAACTGACCTCCTATTTGAACATGACTCCTGACACAACTGACCCCGTTCATTTACAAGAACAATGGTCTCATGATTTAATTATCTCTAAAGTACATCTTCTCAATATAGTGAAAATGACAATTTAATCCCACCATGAGTTTAGGAGGGCACAAAACAGTGTATGAAGTCACCGTGAAGTTCCCAAACCTGTTCTAACTCAGCAGTATGCTTTGCTCTTTCTCTAAATGTTTAATATTTTAACTTATTATTTTTTCCTTTTTTCCACTTTCCATTGTTTTTCCTGGAAGATTTTGGATTTTCCAATGCAATAAAATTAAAATCTTGGAATGATTAGGAATTCTATGATAGAGTGGTTAAAATATAAACATTTTATATTCATATCCACTTAATTTGACAAATTAACATAAAACATAAATATTTTATTACATGTTACATTAAATATTTATGATATTTATGATATGCTAGTGTCCCTGAATACTGTATATATAATTTTTAATATTTATTTCCTTTAGTGACAGTGTATAAATGGATTTTAAATATAAATCAACAGAGGAAATATTTAAAGCATATGCCAGGATTAGTCAAAAACATCAGTATTAACTCTGTTCAGTCTGATGGGAATTAGACCATAAGACACAGAGAGAGACAGATATGTGAGCCTATGTTCAAATTATCCACAGAATACCTCTTCCACTGTACTGAAGGGCTAAAAGCAATGACCACCATACCCCAGAAGACAAGAGGAGATTACCATAGCATAGTTTCTAAATACACTATCTGAGAAACGGACACTATAGATTGGAGAAATCACCAATTTGGACTGATTGGAAAGGAAAACACACACACACACACACACACACACACACACAACACACACAAAGGGAAAAATTGTTAAAAAGAAAGTATTACAAGAATGTAGTAGTCAACCTGAAGCAGTTCCTGGCTGATGCACCTGGAAGAGTAGCAGTAAAGAAATAATAGCATGGTCACTTGATCTTTGACAAAGGAGCTAAAACTGTCCAGTGAAAAAAGGACAGCATTTTCAACAAATGGTGCTGGTTCAACTGGAGGACAATGTGTAGAAGAATGCAAATTGATCCATTCTTATCTCCTTGTACAAAGCTCAAGTCCAAGTGGATAAAGGACTTTCACATAAAACCAGATACACTGAAACTAATAGAAGAGAAGGTGGTGAAGAACTTTGAATACTTGGACAAAAATACAGGGAAAAGTTCCTGAACAGAACACCAATGGCTTATGCTCTAAGATCAAGAGTACACAAATTGGACCTCATAAAATTGCAAAGCTTCTGTAAGGCAAAGGACACTGTCAATAGGACAAGACAGCAACCAACAGATTGGGAAAAGATCTTTACCAATCCTACATCCAATAGAGGGCTAATATTCAATATATACAAAGAACTCAAGAAATTATACCCAAGACAACCAAATAACCCTATTAAAAATGGGGTACTGAGCTAAACAAAGAATTCTCAACTGAGGAAATGCGAATGGCAGAGAAGCGCCTAAAGAAATGTTCAGCATCCTTAGTCATCAGGGAAATGCAAATCAAAACAACCCTGAGATTCCACCTCACACCAGTCAGAATGGCTAAGATCAAAAACTCAGGTGATAGTAGATGTTGGAGAGGTTGTGGAGAAAAAAGAACACTCCTCCATTGTTGGTGGGATTGCAAGATGGTGCAACCACTCTGGAAATCAGTCTGGTGGTTCCTCAGAAAATTGGACATAGCATTACCTGAAGACCCAGCTATACCACTCCTGGGCATATACCCAGAAGATGTTCCAACATATAACAAGGACATATGTTCCACTATGTTCATAGCAAACCTTATTTATAATAGCCAGAAGCTGGAAAGAACCCAGATGTCCTTCAGTAGAGGAATAGATAAAAAAAAATGTAGTACATTTACAAATGTAGTATTACTCAGCTATTAAAAACAATGAATTCGAGAAATTCTTAGGAAAATGGATGGAACTAGAAAATATCATCCTGAGTGAGATAACCGAATCACAAAACAACACACATGGTATTCACTCACTGATAATTGGATA
Source organism: Mastomys natalensis (assembly GCA_021653895.1). NCBI lineage: Eukaryota > Metazoa > Chordata > Mammalia > Rodentia > Muridae > Mastomys > Mastomys natalensis. The sequence continues at coordinate 867,018 of JAJTUV010000572.1, forward strand.
TTAGCCCAGAAGCTTGAAATACCCAAGATTCAACTCACAGACCACATGAAGCTCATGAAGAAGGAAGATTAACTGTGGGTACTTTGGTCCTTAGAAGGAGTAACAAAATACTCAAGGGAGCAAATATGGAGACAAAATGTGGGACAGAAACTGAAGAAGGGGCCATCTGGAGACCATTCACTGGGTATCCATCCCATGTGCAGTCACCAAAGGTAGACGCTGATGTGGATGTCAGGAAGTGCATGCTGACAGGAGCCTGATATAGCTGTCTTCTTAGAGGTCTGACAGAGTTTGACATATTCAGAGGTGGATGCTCACATCTACCATTGAACTGATCAAGGGGTTCCCAATGGAGGAGTTATAGATAAGGAGCTGAAGGAGCTGAATGTTTGTGTCCCCATGAGGAGAGCAACAATACCAACCAACCAGAGCTCCCAGGGTCTAAATCACCAGCTTGGGAGCACATAGGGAGGGATACATGGCTCTAGCTGTATATGTAGGGGAGGATGGCCTTGTTGGGAGAGGAGATCCTTGGTCCCATGAAGGCTGGATGCTGAGTGTGGGGGAATTCAAGAGTGGGGAGGTGGGAGTGGGGGGGGCACATCCTCATCCTCAGAGAAGCTGGAGGAGGGGGGAGGGATATGGGGCTCCTGGGGAGGGAATGGGGTAAGGGGATAACATCTGAAATGTAAATAAAATATCCAATAAAAAAAGAAATAATAGCATTGTTGGTAGCCCACAATATCAAATCAGCATTCAAGAGTTCCCTGAACAACAGTGATCCTTATGTCATAGTAAGGGTACTGACGGTTCAGAATAATATTTTTCTGTCCCTAAATTCTCATTTGCTGAGCTCTTCAGGAAAGTACAATCTTTTTGGTGTCTAGCATTGTTCCCTCCACTAATTCTCCAGATAATTTTTTCTGGATGCAAAGCTTATCTAATGTATATCCTGCTGCTCGGAAGTACCTCCTGTTTTGTTAGTAGATTCAGTTACCTAGCAGACAACTGGCCTGTGACTTTTCAGGTGCAGGATGTCTGAAAGTGCCCAGACAAGCAGGCACCAGCTGACAGCCAGGCAAGGCAGGCTTTTATATGCTCCTAAGTGTTTGTGAGTTTCTGATGAGCTAAAATGCACTGTAAGTTTAAATTTAAAATGCATACAATTCATTTTTTACATCTGTAGAAATATAAAAATGAACAAACAGGCTAGAAGAAGAAACTGTCATTACAATTTACCATGAAAGTATTTACATTGCCAGAATTTTCTCATCTATATTAAGCACTTTTCTGACTATACAATATCCATCATAATAAACATATGTAAATAAAAATAGGTAAGAGAAATAAAAACATAAAGGAATAAAGGGTGTTTCAAACAAAATAAAAACAGTACTAAAGTATAGGAAAAAAAGCAAAAACAAAAATCCAAAGAAAACAAACAAACAAAAAATCCAACAGCAATAGGAAACCACTGGGGCATTTCTTTCCTGGTTCTCTCATCCTGAAATCTGATTGTCTGAGCTGGGTAGGGATGATGAGAACCGCTGGAGTCAATTGTTCTCATTTCCACCATCCTGGCTGGCACTGTAACTGGGGGGGAGGCTAGACATGTCAAGCCAAGGCCAGCACTGGGACTACATATGCTTTTTAGAAGATTCCCCTCTTCATGTATCACCAACTGTTGTTTGCCACAGCGAGCTTTGTGGTATGTGGTTCGGTTCTCACATATTCCAGAGACTTGCTAATTTATTCAATCGGAGGTGAGAGAAGTCCAAACCAAGAGGGAACCTCCATGTGAGCATATTTAAATTATAAATGCTCTGTGTGATGTTTACAAATACGTATGAACGTTTCTATTCTTAAATAATTTTTTAGTGGTACAAGTTTAAGTTTAATTCTTCAATTTAGTATGAGCTCAAGTGGAAAAGTCCATTCTATCTAATTAAAAAAAAATCCAATGAAAAAATTATTATAAAATGTTTAATAAAAACATTTTTAAGTTACATTGTATCTTATGAAAATACGTATTACAAAACTAAAGATGTATTTATAATATATTAGGAAGCACTCATATCGTTGAGCTAAGATAAATAAAATTTTAAAAGAAATAAGAAATGATTTATCAAATGATTATTTCTAGGTTATAAATTTTAAGTGTATATTAATCATATAGTCATTTACTTTCACAAAAATGTAAAAGATAAGGATGTTTTTTTTCTCAAAGTGCATTAATTTTATTCATGCATTATCCTTTTTCTCAGGCATCTATGGTTGAGAATAGTTTAGGAGGAGACTTGAGAGAGGTGCAGAGGGTCGGGAAACTGAAGAAAAATAGGTACCGTGGGAATGTGGAACTGGGTATAGTCACTGGTGGGTCCCAGAGAAGTGTGAGGCTCCTAGGATCCAATGGGATTGACTTTGGCTGTAATGCACAGAGAAGGGGGAGAAAGAACCTGTGGAGACCACCTCCAGTAGATAGGCACAGCCCTGGGTCTAGGAATGGAGCCACCCACCCATCTCAAATGTTTTTTTTTTTAATCCAGAAATGCATCTGTCTAAAGAAAGAACAGGGACAAAAAAATGGAACAGAGACTGAAGGAAGTGACAACTGGGGAATGGCCCCACCTGATAAAACACAGTTGCGGTGGTCAAGAGGCACTTTCAGACAGGAACCAAAAGAAAAAAAAAACCCTCCCGATAAATAAACTTTAAGGCAAAGACTGTAACTTGATGTGATTTAATTGGATTTCTCTTTCTTTTTCTTTCACTTACCTTTTTAAGTTTCTGGGGAGGTCTGGCCAGCATCTGATCAATGCAGAGGCGGATGCTTGGAGCCAACCATCAGGCTGAACTCAGGGAACCTGGTTGGGGAGCTGGCAAAAGGATTGGAGGAGCAGAGGCAGATTGCAACCCCACTGGAAGAACAACATAGGCTGGCCTGACCACCTCCCAGAGACTAGATCAATAGGCAAGGAATGTACAGGGAGGGATCTTTGGTTCTAGATACATAAGTAGCAGAGGATGGCCTTGCCCAACAGCAATGAGAGGGGAGACCATGGGTCCCATAGAGGCTTGATGCCCCAGAGTAGGGGGATGCTGGAGCTGTGGGGCAGGAGAGTATGGTTAGGTGGGAAGCACTCTCATACAGGCAAAAGGGAGGGGGGAGGGCAGATGTGAGATGGGGAGTGGCAGAGGGGTAACTAGGAAGTAGTATATCATGGGTTGGGGGGTTGGTGGAAGGGTAACCAGGAAGTGGGATATGATTTGAGATGTAAACGAATGGAATGATTAACAAAAATTAAAAAAAAATAAAAGAAAAAGAAAAGAAAAAAACCCTCCAGATAATTAAACTTTGAGGCAAAGACTATAACTTGATGTGATTTAATTATTTCTTTTCTTTCATTTACTTACCTTTTAAAGTATTTGTACACTAGTATAGATGTTTATATTTGATGATTTTTCTGTGTATCTCTAATTCAAATAAAAGATTTAAAATTTTTTCCAAAGGGGAATATTTCTTTATTATACCTATTCTATTTGAAGAAAGTAATAGTTTAACTAGTTAAATATGGCCAATTTTACTGCAGAACACTTTTTCTAATAGTGTTTCAGAAATTAACTTTCTTAAGAATATAGTCTATTTTTAAGATTATCTTTAATCTTTTTTCACAGTCCAGTTATTATCCCTGTGAGAAGAAATGCGGCGGAGTCCCGGATCCACAGAGGCGAGCAGGCCCCAGGCCCAGGCAGCAGCGGCCTGGGACTGCTAGGTGGAGGCTGCCTGGAGCTACAGGCAGCCTGTCTCACATCCGAGGATAGGTCCCTGGTTCCAGTGGCTGGAGGTCTTGGTTCTGATCTAGTACAGGCAGGCCCCAATGAAAGTCCTTGGTTCCAAAGAGGGTTTATGTCAGTGGTGGATGGTAGATGGATCTGGATGTACCCCCCAAAAGGAGGGCAGACTGAGTGTAAGTAGGGAGGGAGAAAGGGGGAGGTTTGGGGAGGAAAATGGTTAATTGGTCCACCTCTGGAACTTCATTAGTATGTAAAATCTTAGGGCCTGAGGCCTGTAGTTACACTCTACGTGCACTTTGGAGGGCTTAACAGGCCTTACGTTGACTGAACAATGTAGGTCTATGGAGATTGGACTGTTGTTAGGACTCTGAGTTCTGGGGACGTGGCGAATCCGCCATTTCTCCTTGGAGTCTCGGGTTCTTGGCCATGCCAGCACAAAAACCAGTATACCTTAGCTTCCATCCAAATCCCCCTCCTACTCTGTCCTCTAACAGTTCTTCATCCCATCCTCCTCCCCATCTCCAAGAGGATGTCCTCCTCTACACACACTCCCTTCCTGCCATGATCCCTACTCCCTGGGGCCTCGATTCTCTTGAGGGTTAGGTGCAGCTTCTCTCATTGAGGCCAGACCAGGCAGTCCTGTGGGTCAGGGGTCTAGGACCAGCTAGGTTAGATCTGCGACTTGTTGGGATTGGCTCAGTGTTGACTGATCTGCGGGGTCCAGGTTGGTTGACCCTGCTTTTCTAGGTCACCCTCCTACAACTTCTTCTAGCCTTTCCCTAATTTAACTACAGGGGTCCTGACTTCGGCTATTGGCTCTCTATAAATATCTGCTTCTGGCTCTGTAAGCAGTTCTTGGGCCTCTAGGCATCATGCTAGGCTCATGTATCAGCATTAAGTGTCGCCTTGGAGGACTCCCTTGATGGTCCAAGTGGGTCCCGTCCTTGATCTCTTTCCTTCCTCAGTTTTTTCCTAAGAATTGGACAGGGATATTTACGTGGTAGGTTTTTGACTGTGGATAACCCTTCCTCCATTGATCTCTTTCTACTGGAGGTGGCTCTACTGTTTCCTTTCCCCATGTTGACATTTCATCTAAGGTTAATACTTCTCTTTGAGTCAATAATTTTATTGAAAGAGACATATTTATAGGTTCAATAAATAGTGCATTAGAAGATTAACAACTTACTAGAAAAAAAATCAATTAAATTACTTTTGAAATTAAATTTAATTTTTCAACAGATTTCTCCTACATTTGGCTTCATAGGTGAACAACTTCCTTCCTGCCACAGCGACGAATGAATGCGTACCCAATTGGATAATATAAATGGTCCCCCAAATGCATGGGACAATTATGATCTTTTTTCCAATACTTTGGATTTAGTCTTCTTGCTTCCACACCAACTCCATCTAAAGGCGTTTTTGGATCAATGCTAGGGAAAATCCATCTTGAAGCTTCCAGAATTGTATTCTTTCAAGTCGAAATTAATCTTTACTCAAACTTGTAATTTATTCCAGTTCCTCAAGGTAAACTCTAAAGTCTCCTTAAATCTCTCTGAGCACTTCTTTGTGACTTTGCAAATGCTGTAAACTAGTCTATTTACAATTGGTGTTCATGTATGTCGCGTCTGGCCTTGACACAAGTAAAGACACGACCACAAGCTCTTCCTCAGCAGTTTAATTGGGCACTTGAACAATTTCTGACCCAGGGAGGCCACCCTTCAGGCTTACTTCCTGGGTGACCAATTCCTAAGTCCAGTAGCAATGTGTAGGGAACATATGCGGTGAGCTACCAAGACATCCCATCAGCCTTAGCCAAATAAGGAATGTTTTTACAGAGAGCACTACTTTCGAGATAGTGGAAGGCAGAAGCGGCCATTCTTTGGCGTGGCTTTTGCAGCTCTCCACTATGTACATACTCTTGTTCCTTTTTAGGGTAACCTTCACAATACTTCTTTGTTCTTACCACTATGGAACTGGATGTAAGTGATCTGGACTGTGTTTACTTGTTTATTTTGCCTAAACTGTGCACTCAAGCACTCAGGTTTCATATGTCCAAGTTCAGTGTTGAGTGGCTTTCACTACCTTTCCTTGGGAGAGATGAGTATATTTACAAATATTTCCATAGGTGTGTGGGGGAGTCTTGGCATGTGCTTGAATCTTTCTATCCAAGCAGAGCATCTCCTGCTGTACACATATGTCAGGTAAAATGCAAATCTGCTAATATCTTTACTTTGAGGAAGAGTTCTCAGTATGTAAAATCTCATATTTTTTAAAACTTTTACAGATTGCATACTTGTTTTTATCTAATTACATTTTTAGGCTTAGTTTTTTCAAAGCCTACTTTATTTAGTGTTCTAGAACACTTCAAACTCCCTTCTAACCTACCAACTTAGTAGGAGAAGAAGTTTATAGGAAAAGGGGTTGTGATTCTGTTTAGAAGTAGCAATTCTACTCTGCGTTGTCTGGATACCAGACATACAGTCCAGTAGCAAACACCAAATATGAATCAGTAGCCATGGCTTGATCCAACAGAAATCACTAAAGTTCCTCCAAATTGGCATGAGTCAGCTGAAGTAGCAAGAATCAGCCGAATACATGAGAAGTTCTTTGGTGTGCTTCTCTCTCAAAGTGAAGACAAGTGACCAAAGAGAACCACAAAAAGACTTGTATGACACAGCAATGCAAGAGCAACCTCTCACTGTCTATGGGGTTCCATTTATAATCTTTCCAAGTGTCATGCTCCCTCTCAAGCATCACTCCAGCCAAACATCACATGCCAACTCACAAGACAGCTTCTAGAAAAACATCACATCACATGATACAACTGAGTTGTTAAAGAAACCAGAAATTTTCACTTCAAGCATGGGCAGTCAGCTTTGTCAAGGCAAATGTACTCAATATTGTTTTCTATCATAACCAAAGAGCTTAGTGGTTCTATGCTCTCTCTTGAACCTGGGACCACACTTCTTTGTTAGTCAGCATTGCCAATAACCAGCAGGAATGAGAAATAAGGAATGCAATAAAGAACACTGCTCCTTTCACTCCAAATAAAGTGAATCTGAGGGTAGTATGTCTCTTTAATATTTCTCCAATTACTATTTTTTACAATGAGTTTTGCTTTTGTAGCTGTGTGTGTGTGAGTGTGTATGATGTGTGTTGTGTGTTGTGTGTTGCTTTGCTTGGGGTTTCTCTGTATAGACTTGTCTATTCTGGAATTCTCTGTAGACCAGGCTGGTCTCAAACTCACAGAAATCTGCCTGCCTCTGTTTTCTAGGTGCTGAGATTAAAGGCATACACTACCACCATCCAGCAGCATTTTGTAGTTTTTACAACAAATCTTGTCATGTATCTGAGGCTTCTCCAGGACATAAACCCTTCCAACTCAACTTCTCAGAGTGGTCATCACCATTCCAAGCCAAGATTCATGTCAGTCAAGTAAGCCTAGCACATATCTCTTTAGTTGGGCCAGAGAGAAATATATATACTGTGAGACTCCATTTCCTGACCTCTAGTAGGCCTAGAAAATCAGCCATTCTTAATAAAAATTACCTCATAGTTTGTCTAATTCCTCCTAGAATTCTTAAAAACATATTTATAATCTGATTACAATAGAGACCTAAAAACCCCTCCCATTTTGGAAATCTTAGTTTTACCTGCTTGTAGAAAATTAAACTTTATTTCTTGCTTACTCTTCCTTTGTCCACATCATTAATAGTGATCATGTGCAAATGTAAATGTTGCTTTTATTTCCTCAGATGAAGGGATGAGATCAGAACTGTATCCAAGCTTTGCAAATACATGGCTTGGGCTGAGCCCAGTGCTTTCCTAACTATCCCGTAGGCCTAGGTCTAGAAGCTCCTAGCCTCTGTAAGTCTAGTGTTCTGCAAGCCCAGACCTTGAAGGCTTCAGCCTCTAGTCTACATCTTCTACCCTAGGCCTAGAATGTTTCAGCCTCTGAGACTTAAATGCTGAAAAACTCACTCTTTCTGGCTCTTTCTGAACTCTGAGTTGGCTGGTGTAACTCAAATGTTCTGACTCACACTCCTCTTCAAGCTGACTGATTCAATTGGCTTCTTTCACTTCTGTCTAAATTGTATTGCTTGGAAAGACTGTCTCTGAACTTCATGAACTGCTTGGGACTGAACTGAGCACAACTGCACTCAACTGAAGTGCACTGAAATGAACTGAATAGAACCTAACTGAACTGAATGAAACTCATTCCTCTCCTTCCCTCACTGCTCTTTAAGTAGCCTCCTCTTTCTGTCTGTTCTCATGAAAGTTAAGCATATTCTATCTCTGATTCATTCTGTCAAATCTTTCTCTGATTCATCACTTTGTCTACTCCTCATTAGATGTCATTGATTAATGATGTGTACTAAGAATGTGTCTGTATTCTAGCCAGAGGGATTAAAGGTGTGTGGGGTATCTGCATTTGAATGTGATACCCTGCCACAGTAGCCATGATGCTGGATTAAAATTCCTCTATAACCATAAGAGAGCAAACTTGAGAACCACTGTCTCAGGTTAATATTTGATGACCACTGAATGTCTGGTACCTTAGTCTGTGGGTCAAGTTTATCTGGGCTGAGAGAGGCCCTATTGCCATCAGATATCTATATAATGAATAATACCAAGATGAATTTCAACAAAAATATTCAAATATGTTACTATTAATTGCAAGAATATTTCTTTAAAACAAGTTCAAAAACTAAAGTTCATTTCTACCAATAATATGGTACAATAGATACTAAAGTTTGTTAGTAGAGTGGTACAGACATAGGGCTACTGTTTAGTTAAATCTGTGAAAAATTAATATGCATTTATGATTCTATATGCCTATATCATTGAAATAAAACTATTATAATGCAAGTAAATTTGTATGCACACATTAGCAATACATATATAGCTGTATTTCAGTACACGTAGAAAGGTAGCCATATATATATATATCAACTAAAGGAAGCCCAGGTTAGTGAAAGCAGAGTAAGCAGTAAGAATCTGTCTGTCTAGACCTAAAAAAATTGATATTAATAGCCACAATTCAAACAGTACAAGTTTTTATTATTCAAAACAAAATAGTGAAATACTGCGTAATTCTGAATTTATATTTCACTCAATAAGTGCTCAAATAATTGTAACATTTAATCTAATTTATCTGCATGAAGTTCTAACAAAATAAATTATAGTGAAGTATTTAATTTTCAAGTCAACTAAATTGTAAATATTGTATAGTAATGCTGATTTTTTAATCATCTCTGTGACTTTTCCCTTTAGTGGGTAACATTATTTACAAAACGTTATTGTTATAGCAGACATAAACTCATGGAGAAATTGAACTGAAAGAAGAGATTTCTTACTTACTTCACTAACCCCTCCCCCCACACATACAGACACACACACACACACACACACACACACACACACACACACACACACACAGATGGCCTTTGCAATTATCCACAGCTCCCAGCACAGTAGCTTGTGGCAGAGCTGATGAACCTGTCCTGATGATCATTATCATCCCCAAACCATGGATTGATGTCTACATTTGTATTCTTATATTTTGGTTGTGAGCCTAGCCTTTAACGGCTGAGCCATCTCTCCAGCCCTACATTTGTATTCTTAATTGTCATTTCTACTTTCCACTTCTCAGCTCTAACACATTCCTGAAATTGTTTTGCTTTCATTTAATTAAATGTAAATATTGTCATTGATATGGGTTTAGGGTAGATAACAAATGTTTGGTCTTTATTTGTATTTCCCTCAAGAAAGTGGCTTAAAATTGATAACTTTCTATTTTAAGAGAAATTACTATATGAAGTGTGCTCTTTTGTTTTTATTTGTAATTAATCTCTTTGTTGTTTCTCTTAGGTGTTATAAAGACAAGACCTTTATGAATAACCTTCACATTAACAAAGCTACATTAATTAGGGTGATTTCCCAACAATCTGATCAGACATCCAAACAAAGAAAGAGACGACTTGGTACGTCTCACAACACAGAACTTGAAGACCCACTGAACTTCACTGTCAAGATTAATCTGATCCATCCAATCAATACTCTCAGCTGTTTTTCTCAGTATAAAAAAAATTCAGTTTTAGAATGCACGGGGTTTCTTATTTGAAATTCAATGGTCCACAAGGTTCATCTTTTCAAGTTCTTCCAGTCACAATTTAGTACATTATAGATAATTCAAGGAAGCACAGTTTAAATAACTCCTCAACGGTGCTTATGTCATTTAAAATTAGCTGCAAACTGAGGAGTATTACTGAACTGAGGTTCAGCAGTGTCATCTGAGACTCTGAAAGTGAAGGCCTCAGCTGCACACAAATAGATTAATGTAGCCATTAAAACAAAAATTGCCCAGTCTTATACTCTAAGCAGGTCAATGAACTTCATAATGATTAATAATTAGCATAACCATGATAAAATTGGAGGGCTTTGTTTAGGGTCTTACTCTTTCACTTCCGATTACAGTTTTATGTATTTGTCCACCTTGAAAAGAGAGAAAACATTTTTCAAAAGAAGTATTCGTTTCATAACCCTGCTTCCCTCTTATCTAGTTCACTTCTTTTTATTGAAAATAAGTAGTACATAACTGTCAGGAAGATAATTAATAAATACAAAGACATGCTGTAAAAGGTGCTAAAAATAAATGTTAAAAACAAAGAAAGGAAGATTAACAAAACCTAACAGATATTTTGTGTTTCCAGCCAACACTTAGTTGCCTGTGTTGCTGAGCAACAGCAGTTTGGCCAGCATGATAGAAATCTCTTGAGTCTGGCTTTGGTACAGCATTCCCTGTGGGAATAGCATCGCTGATGTTTTACTAAGTATGACTTAAGAATTGATTGTAATCCACAAGCATGCAGATTCATGTCAGGAAACAAATAAGGGATATCCTGATGGACAAGATATTCATCGGGATCGAATTAGCGATATGAACTCAAAGCACTGGAAGTTATCTACATATTGTCGAACTGTCACTGAAAAATGAAAAGCTTCACAGTGCCAGTATTGGTTGAAGGAGTGTGGTACCTGCACAGATATTATGCATACATTTCTGAGTGGTATGGGTTGTTTAATAGCTGTTGTAACTAAGTCTCTAGTTTCATTACGTTCTATATTTAAATTTATATGGACAAGCTCTTATTTATCACATAAAAGTTTATTATGACTCTTTGAACCAGTTTCATTATTACTACATGTTTAAAAGATTAAATTATTTTATGCGGTGGCTTTAAAACTTAGAGGATGATTCTATGAGTATGAGTACAACTTCGAAATCGTCTGATTTTATGAGTACAGTCTTTACCAGAAGAGAACATCGGATCCCATTACAGAAGGGAGTATCTGACAACCAACATTAATTTAGGTAAATTTTTATTACATTAAGATTTATATACTGAAAATAAGCAAAAGAAAAGTGTACTCTATGTCACTACCCTAATCATTGTGAAAATATAGCTATATAGCTCTTTTGTTATTCTCTTTAATATAAATAAGATATATTAACATGCTATGGGATAAAGCCCCATTTTTTGCTAAAGAATTTATTTGTGAAAGATATCCATGAATTTTTGAATAACAAAGATGTTATAATTTATAAGTAGTGTATAATATTTTATTATATTTCAAACACTTGCTTTGTTGAACTGTTATGAATAGGGCAACCATGGCAATTCATGTTTAAAACTTGTTGTTGAGGATGCATCATTTGTGCATGACAGGGCTATTCCTAAATTTTATGTTTTATATCACTGTTAAAAATGAGCCTTCTCTTTATTTGTTTATTTTACTTATACAATATTACATTTCATTCTTTGATTGGACATGAAGCAGTCTGCAAAGGCAGGAAAATTTTGGGGACAGAGGAAGGAGTGAGTTTTGACCCCAAAGTCTGGTCTAAGTCTCTTGACTACTGAGAAGCAGGAATTACAACTAACCACATTTGTGATGGTGTTTTCCATATGGATGATATTCCCTTCAAATGAAAATATCATGGTAAAGTATCAATGAACCAGCCTTAAGACCTAAACATATGTGATCTAACCCTAACTCCCTGCATCTCTGTTGCATTGTTTTCATGAATTTTTTTATGTGTCTTTTTCCATCCTAAGAAAGGTTATGCTCTTGCAACTTACAAACTAAACCTTTTATTTGTTACTATAACTATTCTTGACATGCCTAATTTAATATGTAAGTGTGTATGTTAAATACTTTAGGAGTACATATTTAAAAGCATGGTAAATGCTTTATAGGTGTTATTGTATTAGGTTTTTTTTTTCCTGTTTGTATGACATAATACTCCTATAAAAATTAATTTAGGGGAAAAAGGATTATTTCATTTACAATTCCAGAGAGAACACAGTTAACCATGGTGGTGAGAACACAGTGTCCAGTTGGTAGGCAAGAAATGGAGAGGGTGAGCAGCACATCAGGCTTTGTTCTTATCCCACACTGGGCCACACTGAGCACATTTCCTTCAGCATGGTAATCTTCCAGTCTTTCCCTAAAATGGCCCTATGAATTACAATATTGTCAGTGGTTCCTCAAAACTACCCTTTGACCTCATCTAAGTTTCCATCAGTCCTTTAAAGATAATAGCTTCAAAACCCACCAAATGTCATTTGTGACTATGGTAAAGAGAATTGTCTTGAATTGTTATTGCTATGAGAAACGCCTTGACAAAAAACAACTTGGCAAGTAAACGGTTTATTGTACCTTATATTTCCAGGTGACACTGAGGGAAGTGAGGGCAGGAATTTAATCAAGCAGGGTAGGAACTTGGTGGCATTTGCTCAAACACAAGCCATGAATGTATGCTGCTTAGGGACTTGCTCTCCCTGTGGCTTGCTCAGCTTGATATTTTTATAGCACCCAGGACAACCTGCCCAGAGGTCTCATTGCCTTCAATGGTCTTGGCCCTACAATATCAGAAATCAATCAGGAAAATACTCTACAAACTTGCCTACAGGCTATTTTATGGAAGCCTCTTCTCAATTAACATTTCCTCTTCGAGATTTATGTCAAATTGTCAGAAAGTGACGGGGATGAAATGTGATTCTTTTGGATAAGTCCACATCCAGGCTCTAGGATTGTCTGACTTTCTTGGTGCATCTCCTTTCATAAATTTACCTTAAATAAATTATCACATTTTTTCATATTCAATTTATGCAGAACTGTGATTAACTTCCCATCTGTCTGTTTTGCCACATAAAAATGTTGAACTGTTTTACCGGCTTTTCAGTCAAGTGGCAGATGTGTAGCTAATATGACTTGTTATTTTCAATGAACTGTTATATGACTCTTTAAAAAATACTTGTCTAGAAAGAACCAGCAATATGGAACAAGGAAATGAGTAATTCCTCCATAGGCATAGGTTTCTTGATATACAGTAAAAATAAAATTAAACTACTAATCAAAGAAAATAAAAATAAAATGCACAAACTCTTATAAATTCTGTTATATCGAACATGTGTATATAATATAAATATGTATAAATAAGAGTGGACATATTAGAATGTTTTTAATTTATGTAAAATGGTAATTTTAGGTAATTTACATGTTTTTAATGGTACCTCTAAGTCTTTGAGGGGCCCAAGAACACCCACTTGATGAATATAAATAAAACTCATGTTTCACAGCTCTAAAATGGAACAACTAGGCAGTTGTTAATCAGGACACATAATACATCGAAACTTCTATTTGAACACAACTGATAATCATCTTGTAGGTCTGTATGAACAAACATGCAATATGTGTATTCATTTGTTACTCATAAAATCCATGGGAAATGAAAGTAGATCTTTTAAGCATCAGTGTAAAATTCATTTTAAATAAGCATACTTTTCCAGCTTTCTCTGACAGAAGATACACAGTAAATAGTAATACCATTGATGTAATAATAACTCATTAAGTAAACATTATGCATTTTAAAGTGATTTCCATGTAATAATCTAATGTTAATAGTTAATAGTAATAATATCAAATAAATAATATCAATTGCTGTTGAAGAAGCAGATAACTCCTTTCTCTTACATAAGGCAGAAATAAAGACAGAGGAGAGTAGGTATTTAGTAGAAGTTGGCCAGCCTGAATCTATTTTATTGATTAAGATAATACTGATTAGTGCATCATTAGTAAAACTGAATCACTAGTTTAAAGAAGTATATGAAAGCATAAAGAAATTTTCTGGCCTGGCAGTGGTGGCGCATGCCTTTAATCCCAGCACTTGGGAGACAGAGGCAGGCAGATTTATGAGTTCGGGCCAGCCTGGTCTACAGAGTGAGTTCCAGGACACGGCTACACAGAGAAACCCTGTCTTGAAAAACAAACAAACAAAAAAAAAGAAAAGAAAAAAGGAAATCTTCTGTTATGTCTTATGTCAGTTCTTGAACACTAAGCACAAGGCAGTAACTGTTTAAACAGGTGGGAAATGTTAGGATGTCTTAGCTGAGAAATACATTATTTATTTTTATTTTTGAAAAAAAAAAAAAAGATATCAAAGGCAGTTAGTCCACCCAAGTCACTAAAATGACAATTATGTTTGACTTATTTTTTTCCAATATTTATATCCTTTCTTAACCAGCCTTATGTTTCTAGCTTTTCCTAATGAACTACAGAACATGTGGTGTGTATTTCACTTCTGTTCACGCACATATCTGTACACAATATTTCTCCTGCTTTATGACTGTATATAGTATACAGATGAAGAACAAAATGTGTGTTCTGTGTTTTAAACCTCATTAGAAAGAATTATAATAATCTAAAATGAATTATAGACATCAGATTTAAAAATAGTATGAGAATTGCTTAAATGTATATTGTAATGAGATTAGTGTGGGGTGTTATAATTATTTTTTTTTAAATTCTTGCAATAAATGTAAACTTTGGGTGTAAAGAATCAGCAGAAGTGGAGGTGGGCAGAATAATGCTTCAAAATAAATGAGATAGAACATTTTTTTTCCAAAATAAACATGGGATCTGAATGGCACCCTTATACTGTAGCAATTTGTCCAGCAAACTTCAGCTACTCCACATCCTATGTATGCTATGATGTCTCCGTTTCAGATACTATTGCCTAATATGGAACAGAATAAATTGAAAGATGGAAGGTGTTTTAACTTCACCAAGCTTCAGCCATGGCAGAGGCAGTACAAAAAATTTCCTCTTATAAAATCAGAGGACATATAGGCATCTTTAAATGCAATTTGAATGGTATCAATTTTTTGGAGCTTAAAATAAAATATTAGAATGTAAATATAATGAGTTTTCAGGCAATATTCTTTGTAAATGACAAAAAACATGTGAGAATATTAAAAGTATATGTTAAATATTCATGTTCCTATCATCTATGTAATGAGCCTGAGTCGAATAAATCAACACAGTATTTTAAGAAAAATTGCTAACTTCTAAATTAATTATATGCCTTGTACTTGCTAAAAGTTGTACAGCTTTCCCCTAAGGGGATTCATACTTTTGTGTGAATTCAAATGATCAGGACAAAGCATTTTGTATATAGAATGTGCTTCTACATGCCAAGGTAGCAGTCCTCAAGTTGGAATTCCCTAGAAATGAAAAAGCACATTTTGCTAACTCCCATGCTCAGCATTGCTGATATTGTAGGTCTCTTGGGGAAGACGATAAAATTTGCCTTTCTAGTGCTTCCCCAGATATGCTAGTGGTGATGATAAAAGGAAGAGAGAATTTCAATACTGCTACATTGAAGGCAAAAGCTTGTCCTCATTTCTCTGTGCTCACCAAACCACACAGCATGATGGAGGAGAAACCTCCTTCATAACGAATATGACAACTCTCATCATGTATTCGGATGGTGGCCATAAGAGGACTCTAGAGACTTTATTGTACTTCTTGAAAACTTTTCGATTTCTCAACATGGAACTGGAGACATTCACAGTGTTCTAAGACCTAAGACCTTTGCATGTCTTTCATCATGTTAGAGTACCATTCTGGGATAAGAGCAGAGGCCGAACTCGGGATCTGGCAAGATGGCCAGGCCGCCCGCAGGATCATCAAGGAAACCCAGCGTTTGCTGGCAGAACCAGTTCCTTGCATTAAAGCAGAACCAGATGAGAGGAACGCCCGTTTTTTCATGACGTCATTGCTGGCCCCCAGGATTCTCCCTCTGATGGAAGAACTTTGAGACTTGAACTATACTTTCCAGAAGAATACTCAATGGCGGCACCTAAAGTACATTTCATGACCAAAATTTACCATCCTTATGGAGACAAGTTGGAATGAATATATTTAGATATTTTGAAAGATAAGTGGTCCCCAGCACTGCAGATCGCCCAGTTCTGCTATCACCCAGGCTTTGTTAAGTGCTCCTAATCCAGATGATCCATTAGCAAATGATGAAGCCGAGCAGTGGAAGACCAAGGAAGCCCAAGCCATAGAGACAGAGAGAGCATGGGCTAGGCTATATGCCATGAACAATATTTAAGTCGATCAGATCATCAAGTGTACATCACTTCTCTGTTCTGCCAAGACTTCTACCTTTTTTGTTTGCATTTAATAGGCACAGTCTTAGAAACATTACAGAATAAAAGCCCAGGCAACTTTATCTTTGGTGATTACATGCACATTAGCAAATCTGTCTTGTCCTGATTGACTTTTGTAAAGCATGAGAAGAGGCTAGAAGTATCTTCTGGGTTGCTGAAAGATGTTGAGAAGCAAGACTCTCGGCTTTGACTCCTTCCCCATCATGGTTAAAGTACAAAGCATGTGAATGAAGGTAGTTGTCAGGGTTATCTGCCAGGGGGTATGGGTGGTTTTATTTTATTTTTTTAGGAGGAAAGTAGTTTTATTTTAATTTTATGGCCTCCTCCCCCCCCCAAAGGATCTAATTGCAGTGATTAAATGCAGCTAACCAGTTCCTCAGAATAAACTCTTTAGTCAAGTCTAGCTTTAGATGCTTTAGATGGACAAGCTTGATTGTCCGAACCAAAATAGGAACATTAAATAAACATCACAGCCCTCACTAATAACACTGTAACTTTGCTGTGAAGTATAGATTCTCCATCCCCTACCCCCACACCAAAAAGATGAAGAAAAAACTTGTGACCATTTGTTTGGCTTGTCTGGAAACTTCTATTAAATCTTATGTTTTAATAAAATATTTTTGCTATTCTAAAAAAAATAAAAAGAACCATTCTGACCTTAACACCTGCCAAAATGGAGACAAAGACCATTCTCTTGTTCCAGAATAGTCCCAAATAAAAAGTCTCAAAATCTACTAACCTTGCTTTTCTTGTATTTGTAGTCCTGTTTCTTGTTAATTGAAGTGTGCCAACCAGGATATGTTTTTTTTTTTTTTTTTTTTTTTTGTGTGTGTGTGCATAAAAGATTAAAAGCTGCAATGATCAAGGCTGCATGAACTGGGCAAGTTCTCCATACAGCCTCTAGCCAGCAATAAAGGTGTTCTCTTTAGCTTTGACTATGCCATGTGGTAGTCTCTATTATTCTGTTACTCTGTAACAATAGTCTCATAGAATTTATTCCTATTCTCAGCCAAGAAATGTTGGTATAGATGTGTTGAAAATGAGTCCCCCCAAACTCTGCCAAATTAATCAGTAATTAGGAAGAAGATAGAAAATACTCTGATCAGAAAGACGAGTACCCAATGAACCTGACTGAAAGCACATAAGGACCTTAGCAGCACCCACAGAGCTGTCTGGTAATGTCTGGTTTGGGCATATCACAAGCCCCCTCCTTGAATGAAAGCTAAATGCAGCCTGTGGTCTGTTTCAAAGCACATACTCTGCTCAGTTGCATCAGTTTTGAACACGAGAACTATTTGCTAGGTTTTTTTTTTTTTTTTTTTTTTTTTATCAGCAGACACCTCATTTTCTAGCAGTAGCATTGAATACAACAGCTTCTTCTCATTTGTATTCCTGAGTACCCCAGGCATACTGCCTAAAAGACAGGAGATGGTCACAAGTGAGCCTCCTCAAACTGCTGAAAACATTTCCTATCCGTATGGAGGTGATCTCAGTGAATGTGCGAAGGGAGGCTTTAGTGTACACCCATACAGCTCAAGAAAGAGCAGAGGAACTCTCTCTTATCTAAGAGCTGAGCCTTCAGGGTTATGAATTTTTTGGCATTATTTCTGCTGTACTATGAGGATGGAATTCAATAGAGTGGATTCATATTCTGTGACCAGAGTTTGTGTAGAGCAAAGGGTGAATCATTTTGATTAAGAGAGATACATTTATAATCCTGTTTCTTCTTGTGCATTTTACCTCAAACTACAAGCAAAGTAATGCTCTGTCTTTCCAATGTTTGAAATATATTTTCTTGCATAAATATGAACCCTAATTCTGTTCTTATTAAACTCTAAAAATTCTGTCTAACACTGGAAGAAAGTTAAGTAGTTGCCTTTGCTGAAAGTGTACATTATCTTAGACTCTCGAGTGTATTGCTCAAGGGTATGCTAACTCTACTCAACTCTGTATTCTGTGCTACCTTAAAACTCAGGCTGTGGTTTCAGTGGAACTCCATTGGAGGGTGATACTTTACTCATTATGATCTGCTTTTATTACAGAAACCTTTCCAATAAACTCTGTTTTATGAATTTTTTCCTGTAATATACTTATAAAGTAGAGGAAAAGAAGCATTTTAACATTAACTTCTTGGTTTTGCATACACACACACACACACACACACACACACCAACATACACACATACGTTAATACCATTTAAAGTATATAAGCTGGCAAATCAACAACTTGTCTAAAAGTCCCAAGGAGACTTGGGAAAAAAACTTACAAATAGACGTAAGACCATTAAAAAGAAGTTGAAGTAGTATCCTTGACACCTCTATTTATTGTCTGATTATTTAAACATTTTAAAACTATTTATTGATTCTCTGTGAGTTTCACATCATGCACCCCAGTCCTGTTCATTTCCTCATCCCCTTTCATCAACCATTCACTCTTGGAGTCTCCCCCACAATAAAAAATACTATAAACAAACAATCAAATAACAAAAAGCATAGAAACAACTCATCATGGAAGCTGTAGTGTGTCACAGTGTGTCCCACACTATATCCCTCTGTCCACATTTCTTCACATGCAAAAGTTCATGCAATGAGTCAATGGTCTGGTTCAAGATCTCAGGCTTTTGTGATACCATCAATATTGGATCCTTATGGGCTTCCTCCAGGTTATCCTGTTGCTGCCCTGTGTCATGAAGATCCTGCAGCTTGTATCAGAAGGAATTGCCCTTTCATGTATCCCAACCTTTCAAAGAATGTATAGATTTTGGGATGGGCCAATTCAGAGCCCTGAATCTTGGTTTGGGTGGTAGCTGAGCTCATCAGCATGCAGGCCTTTCCTTATCCACACAGCTAAGTTGAGGACTCCAGCATTGCTCTGCTAGGTCAACCAATGTCACCACTACCAGGAGTCAGGTCAGCTCTCTTGTTCTCATGCTCTCTCCTGCTCTCATATCTGTACCCATGTCTCCCAGGATAGCTCCACTTCGAGGCTCCGGGCCCACTCTCCCATGTGCTGTAGCCTGCATGGGACTGGACCAGCTATCTGACTCTTACACCCTTGGAGATGGCTCACCTATACCTTCACTATCAGGGCCAGCTCCACTATGTTGCCAGGCGAAGTACAAGGCCCTGCTTTCTTGAGTACTATCATAAGAGAGAGGACAGGGCTACCTCTCTAGCTCTCATAGTCTCAGGGCCAGCTCTTCTGATTACCACAGGTGGTGAGCAGGGAGGGTATCATCCAGTGGTGAGGCCAGCTCTCCTGCACCCTTACCCTCTGGCTGGCTTACCTGGGTGAGTTCTATTGTGCTGCCCAAGCAAGGTGCAGGGCCTGCTCTCCCTAATGCAGCAGACAACAAGGGACAAGGCCAGTTTTCATGACCCCAGTGCCAACTTCCCTGACTGCTGCAGGTGACAAGGAATGAGGGGGAGGGCGAAGCACTCCCATACCCATGCTGCTTCACAGTTGACTAGTGGTGGGGCCACTCTTCCTTGCTCTTCCATGGCACTTCTTGATCAGATAAGATCTTTTACTGAAAACTGTGATCTTTGTTTTTCTATTGTATAATTAGTTCATTCTCTTATTATTTGATAAAAATTGAAAATTGATTCTATTTTATATAATGTTAGCCAGAATATTTGTTCTGATTTAGCTCTAAGAAGTGTGTTGTTGAAAGAAAATGTAGCAGAAAAACGTTTTAAAATGTATTGAAATTGCAGTATTAATGTTGGGTAAAGGTGCTTGCTGCACCAGGTGACATTTGAGTTCCACACAGAGAAACTGACGTGGCAGAAGGAGAACCAACTCTTGCAAGGCATCCTCTGAGCTCCATATGTATGTGTATATGTATACACGCATACACAAAGACACACACGCACACACATACACACATGCATACACAGAGAGAGACTATAATTAAAGAAGATTATTTTAAAATCAAAAGATGCTCAAACATTTTGTAAGTTTTGTATTTATTATTTTATTTTTGTAAGTCTTGTCTGCATGGGCCTTCACAATTAAGATCACAGGTCCCTTGATCTTTATTTCTAGCAACCACATTTTTCGATATAATGTGTTCTCTAAACCAGCTCTGTAGTGTCACTGCCATATCTCATCAATTCAATGTAAATTATACTGTATATACGAGACCCTCTCCTTTGGGTAAGCTACTTTTGTGTGTTCTAGGTGATTTTATTTTCTCTCTTGGTTATTTGAGGGAATGTTTTAGCCATTTTTTTGCAAGTAAACAATATGGCGGCCTCATAGTCTATACTAGTAATGTCATTCATAATATGTGCATTATGAAGTAATCTACACAGGCATGGATTCATCTCTACTTTATACTTCTCATTGGTCTTCCATGCAGCTCTAATTCTTCTGACACAGCTGGCAGATTTTGTTTGAAAATTAGTTTCTTCTGTTAGTGACATATCTGCATTTATTCAATTTGCTAGCATATTTGAAAGTATGATTTCTACCTATAAAATGTTTTTAAATGCTGGGTGCATACATATGTACAGATGCACATGCATATTCCAGCAATTTTTTCTTAAGTGATATATAGGGGCATTTTTGCATATTTCCACACATAGTAAGCAAGGCTAACCTAATTAGAGCTTGGGAATAAGGAGCCTTCTTGGTTTGTTGGAAGTTAATTAGAAGTGATCAGAGGATCATGATTGTGGATTTTGCCAGATTATTTTCTACTCAAGTGTACTTTGGAGAATAAAAATTTGAAGGTCAGAGAGAAAAAACAAAAGGTTTAATTCTTTAAAGCAAACAAAAAATTAAAATAAACTTCTAATTAACTCAAAATCCTTTATAGCATTCAGATGCAGGAAGAGTTGCAACGTCAAGGGCTTCATGCATATATGTGGGTGGCTCAGAATCAGAGGGATTGGGAGAGAAGTGAAGGAAGCACAAACACCACACAGGAATTTTAAGGTTATTATCTGTTAGTCATAGTTTTAACAGCTAAGCTTTTTTCTTACCTTATTTACAGTAGATTAAATGGAAATGTTTAAAAAAGAATAGCACCTATTTTGTTAATGCTGAAAAGTTTTAATTTAATAGCAAAATAAAAATAACTTTAAAACTGTTTATTACTCATTGTAATTATCATTCAAATCGGAAAACAAGAGGCTTAAATCATATTAAATAATTACATGAATTCTAGGTTATATTATATGAACCACAACTATGACACATAAGTTTGTTTTGCTGATGATCCTTGTGAAGAAATTTTAAAATTTTCTTTGTATTTTTTTTAGGGAAATATTGCCTGCTTTTCTTGTGTATGAAATCAGAATCAACACCTATGTCATCTATAAAAGAGAAAATTCAAATTTCTTGTTAAATATGGGTTTTCACTTCGTAACTTCCAGCACATGTGCTGTGCATTTCTGAGAAAAGACTGTGTGTATTTTTGCTATTAGCATCTAAAATGAGGAGTTTAGTTTCATATTTAAAGTGATGTGTTAATATGCCGACACTTCATTCTGGGGATAAAATTACTAATAAGTCATTATTACTCAAATGCTGAAGCACTTTGCCACGATGCTAATCCTGAGTATAACAACTTGACCTTTCAAATTTTTAAAACCTTTCTGAATAATTACAGCTGAGGGTACTGTTGACAGATTTTCAGATTAATGATAAAATTATCTTTTTTTAGATATATTAACATTTTTATGTATTCCATTCTATTATACCTCTGGGTCTTGTTTTTTTTTTTTTTTTTTTATTCAGGCCCTGTCTCCTGGATTTCCTTTCACTACCCATACTTCATTATCTAGTTTCGTTCATTGAATTGTTTATTTGTTAAAATTTTAAGAATGATCTCTCTCTAGCTAATCAATAAATTCAGTCCCAAGCTTTCTTGTCTTAGAACATGGCTGTCTTTTGGACCATAATAGAAATCAAATCTTAACTAAGAACCTTCCAAGAGCTAATGATTCAGATGCTTTTCTATCTGCTACAGATGGAACTTTATATGTTGTTTTCTCCAGGTTTATACGTTGAAAGCCTAACCCTAACATGGTATATTGAAACATAGAGTTCTTAAGGAACTAGGATCAAATAGGACCATAATGGTAGGGCCATGTCAGTGAGATTAGTGTCAATCCTATCTTCATTTCTGTTGTGTAATAAAATACCCTGATGCAGAGCAACTTATGAGAAAAAGGTTTTTATTTTAGCTCAGAATTCTAGGTTATATTCCATACCTGAGAAGTCACATGGGCGGAGCTTGAGATACCTGATCACATGACTTCTGCAGTCAAGAGCAGAGAAGGAATGACGGTATGGATTCTTCTTGCTGAGCTAGGTTCTTGTACCATGAAAGAATCAGTATATTGGGCTGAGATGTCACAGAGCACTTAGCATGCACAAAGACAGAAGTTTAGTCTCTAGTACTGGGTCAAAGGGGGGAAATTTGAATTAATCTTATTCTCAGACTCATTTAGGAATGAACAAGTCCTGCCACTCTGTTGTGGAAGCCAACTAAAGTCATTACCCTAAACTCATTACTTATCCTTAGCCACATCCAGTTACAAAGTTAAGCCATTCTGGAATGGCCTTGAATCTCTGCTATCCTGGGCTCAGGCCCTCAGCTGTTTCAGTACCCAGCCCTGTTGTTCTAGCTGGGGCCCCTGAAGCTTGGAAGTGGAGGCAAGTCACTGCAATCGGGATCCAGTTTCTGCTGTTTACACTTTATCTTCACAATAATGTGCATGGGTTTTGTATGTGTGTGTGTGAGGGGGGTTGTTTGTTTGTTTTGCTACTAGCATTAGTAAGAACTATATATTTGAAGAATTGGTGACTATTATTAACAAAACAAAAAAAATCTTTGTAAGACAATGTAGATATCATCTAATAATAGTTCATCCAATTAAAAACTTTACTATGAATGAATTTGTGGGCAATATAAGCTACATCAGAACACAAGAGATTAAGGTTTTAATATTTAAATTCACAATAGCTTTAACAAGCATGTTGATGACACATGTTCACAATTTTTCCTATTGCTTTTAAACAACAAACTACAGCACAATTAATTGTAACACTCAACATTACTATGGTTTGGGAAAACCATAAATCTGTTCTTTATTTCAGAAAAAGATTATTATTAATTAACTAAAATGTTTTCAACTACACTGTCATTATTTTACTGTATTGGTCAAAGCCATGCTGCAGTATTGGACCAAATAATTCAAGAAAAAGTGATATGAGTGTTGAGTTCCTCCAAATTCATAAAAGATGAAAGAACACATTTTGTAACATCAAATATGGAATCATTTTCCAATAAACATTCATAAAATGCCCTGCTATTTTTTATATCACAGATCAAAGCTTAACATTACACCATAGACTCCAAATATATAATGAGATACTGACCATACAACTCAAAATGATACATTCAACAGAAAAACTTGCACCCATTGTTAAATTATACTCCAATATAATCTGTACCATGCTTTCTCACAGCAGGAATACATTTATCATGACAAATAGAAAACTATACAAGTTTCACCCTGCTAAAAATATCCCTGAAAAACAAAACAAAACAAAAAACCAAAACCTTGTTCTCATCTTTCTATGATGAAGAAGGTGACATTTATAAAGAAGTTCTTCTTAGGGTGAGGGTTATAGGTAAAAGTTCAATTTTTAGGTCAACTTTTTTGTCAACTCAAATCAGATATAAATAATAGGCATATCAGGTGAAATAGACCATTGCACGCAGCATAGTAGGCGAAGATGGAAGGAGCCTTGCCATACCTGCTGCAGGGAATTGTTGGTGCGCTTACATTAGTCTTGCTTGGCTTTGAAGATCTGAGGTGAGGTTTCACATAAGCTGTTTAGCAAACAGTAAATGCCTGGTAACAATGGCTGGTTGGAACTAAGTATGCCTTGACAATAGTGACAATGCAACAGTAGCTTTATTAGTATATATAAACTTTTTGTGTTACTTTTGGTTATTGATGACATGATGATAATGATCATTGGGAAAAGGTAGTTTATTATCTTATGAATGATATGAAGCTCAGAAATGATGAATATGTTATGAATATTTATGAGTTTTGACCATTCCATTACTATCACAAACTTTGTTTTAGAAAAAAATACGATCTAGTTAATTTATCTTTAATCAACAAATATCAAACAGTACAAATTAATTTAATTCATGGCTAATATGTCTCACAGGTTACTAGGCTATCTACATTGATAGTTTTAGGGAATTTTCTCCCATTCTCTAAGTTACTGACTTGCATTGGACACATATTTAATACATTGTACAACTTTCATTTCTTCCATTTTTATTCATTTACTTTAGTACATATGCATTGTACATCCTGATGAGTTTAGTGAAGAACTTCTCTATTTCTCAACCTCCGTCTTTATCCCACTCATTCCTTCAGCCTGTCTCCGTTCTGCTTTAATGTCCTATATGTATATATGATCCACAATCAAATGAGAGGAAATGTAATATTTGCATTCTAAGCTTTCTTACTTAGCCTAATATTTTTTAATTTGCATCCATTTCCTGTCTTTATAGGAAAATAGGGTATTCTTTCTAAATGTAATTTGTTTTCTCAATGTTATGTATTGTTTAGTGTAGTGTTATGTATTGTTGAATTGAACCCAGGGCTTTGCATATGGTACACAAATGTGATACTACCACAACTTTAGTTGAAAGATTACTCATTACATGGAGCAGCTGTATCTTTAAGAGTCTGGCCAGCCTTTCTGAAAGTCCTATCCACACTGACCCACTACTCTTTAAAGCGCAAAGCATTATTGCTCCAAGGGTTTGTGCTGCCTCTAGATATTCTGATGTCTCCTTGCCGCCTTTCTGATAATAATCCTGCTTTTTTTCATTCAGTTTTGAGCATTACATGTCAGAAATATTTTCATGACATCTTGTTTAGAATAGTTTTGCCAATTCTATTTGACGTCAAAAAGTAAAATTTTGTACATGGACATGTTACAAAGTAAATGATGTTTGAACAAGCCCACACTTTGCCTGCATGAAAATGCCAGGAACATGTTTATTGACTGCTTGCAGAAATGACAAGCTCCTGTTTGGGATATTTTGATGGTGTAGTTCAGAAATCTGTTTTCTTCTGCCCTTTATAATAGAACATAATTCACAGTAAGATTAAAACAAAAATACATTGTTGGTTATCATGAATGACTTTGATTATATCAACCTATAACATCATAGAGGGGTGATTGAAAATTTTCCCGTATGAATATTGATTATCCAGAGGGCACAACTTGTATGGAAGAAGACTGTTGATTTCCAGGACTGATTCCTGTATCCCTCCAAATACTGCAGCTATCAATAATGGCAAGGTGATTTGCATATAGAAAGAGTTCAGTTTCTATGGAGGTACAAGTTGTTCTTTGAACATGAACCTGAAGTATGATTCAATTGATCTACCACACAAGTGGTCAGTTTCTCAGACATATATGATATAATATTTCTGATGAATAATTATTCTTGAAGAAAACAATATCCTTTTATTACTAGTAATGAAAGAGCAATTGGTAACAGAACAGAAAGCAGTTAGAAACTCAAAAACCTGGACTATTCCTCCTTGTCAAAATAATGAGACAGACTTTAATAAGTATTATGACTGACTAGAAAATTTCAATATATGGAAAAATATAATCAATATGTCAAAATTTTTATTTTTAGAACATAAGAACTAAATTGAAGATCTAAATTTTGATACTAAATTTGATACAGTATTTTATTATATGAGGGTATAAGTAGAAATCAGAGATGTTTGAAAATAACTCATTATTAATGTATTGTATATAAAAATGTTTTCTGTTTGAAAGCAGAAATATCTGTTAAAATAATTAAAGAGTTTTTCTACAAAAATACAATTACAAAATGCATACACATATTTTATGAGATGAGTAATCTTTCTTTACCAAATGAAGGACAGAAAATTATCTACTGATTTTTGGTAAAAACAAGCTATAAATAAATTTTTATCTGAATATGCTTTTCTCCTTTGTGCTTTGAAAGCTTTTTGATTGTCACATTCAATTTAAGATCTTAGCTGAGTTTTAAAGAGGAAATGTATTTCAAAATTAATAAGTATTTTAACACTTTTATCTTAGGAAGTTGATGAGGTTAAAAAAATACTTAGTATTGTTGAGAACTATTCTCCAAGCCAAACTAGTGGTGTCATCAGAAATTCAGTGGGGCTCACTCACAAAGATCACCACATCTGCGCTTATCAACATCTCTCAGAGAAGGAGTGCAATGAAGATCACCAGACCTCATCTTGGTATCTAGCTCTCCTCAGAGCCTATTGTGAGCAATTCTATCCTAATTGCAAGTAGCCATTATGTGTCAAGGAAGGGCTAGAATATGTAGGCTAGGGAAGGGAACACTGATGAAGTTCCATGTGACAGCCATTGGGAAGGTACTTTCCACAGTGGGTGAAGATTTTCTATGACAACTAAGGGATCCCTCAAGCACATGAAGTGCAATCCTTCCAAAGAAGCTTTTCGGAGTCAGATGAACACTCTTCCATTGCAATGCATCACTCATGAGCTGAAAGTAACCCCAATAAACCAATTTGTTCCCCAAAGTGAACTTTGGTGAGTTTGAATTTTGTCATTTGAAATTTATGAGGGGTAGTCATTGTTGTACACTTTCTTTCTCAGGGTACAAATTCCCAAATCACCTGGAAATGGACAAATGTCCATTCATGAATTTAATATAAGCCAGAGAGTTTTAAGATTTTTAAATAAAATAATTTTATAATATGATGCTTTTATTTGAAGTTTTTGAAGAATCTATAAATGAGTACAGTACTTATGCATCTTCTATCCCACCGCTTCTTTTCCTTTCAAACTTGTGACCTTATCTTTGTATTTATGCATCCTATGGACTCCATTAGTGTATGTGTTTAGGACTGACATGCTAGGCTTAGTTCTTCTCAGTTTTGACCAGGTTTAGATTTCATTGATGGTGTCTATCTGCAGCAAAATTCTTTGACTAGAGCAGCATCTCTGCTTATGTATGGCATAATTTATTAAATATTTCTATCCCTGTCAAACTTTCAAATGAATGAGCCTCGGGCTATGATTTATTCATTTAGCTTTAGCGCAATTACTGGGTAAATTGCCTCTAGTTTAACTTTCTAATGGCTAGACTGGCTACTTCCCCAACTGTCCTCCCTACTTGCTGTTTGAGTCTATCCTGGTTATTTCTGCTCCAGTAGTCTGTCCTGTGGGGAAGGGAGAGTGCACATTTCACTCAGTCACATGTCCCTGGTCTAACACATCTAATGGAGACCTCCTTTTCTCCCTTCTTGAACCTCCTCTGTGCTCCTTCTCTCTGCCTTTTCTTTCTCTCCTGCCTGGTCCTAACTATTTCTCCCAAGTGGTAACTCAAATCTCACCTTTTCCTATTCTCACAAGTAATGGGTGTCTCCAGTTTTATTAAAACAATGGTTTTAAATCAGGGAGCAAGGACTATACAACAAAGACTGGTGTATATGAGAATTCACTTATCTTGGGACAACCAGATCTTGGGTTTGTTAACCCAAATGCTAAACAGAATTTAGCATTTGAATTCATAGCAGGACCAGACCAATCCCCAATGATCTGGCTATACACATATGTATTTAGAATACAGTTAGAATATACTAGCTTAGAAAAAGAACATAGTTGCATCCTTCTCTGGAGTCGAATGAACTCACTAGCTACTGGAAGTTGGCTAGGTTTACTGTGGTGGTGCATTAATTCTATCCTATTGAGTGGGCTTAATTCTGGTTAGACAGCTGTTGGTTATCCCCACACCCAATGCACATGTTTCTAATAAACATTTGAGGATATTTTCTCATCTTGATCATGGTTATTGTTTGTAGACTTTATAAACGAGTATGACTATTGAATGCTTTTCTCCTTCAGCAGCTTGCGTGGCATTTTCGGGTACTCCAAGAGCTATTTTTCAGAGAGGGGGCTTTTAACTAAGTTCCAGCTGGTTTCATCTAAGTTCAGTGTCCAAAGAGTGTTGTGTCTTCAACAATAGAGTCTTACCTTCAAGTTTAGGAAGCATCCAATGACCAACGAAATGGCCCATATTATCCTGGGAGTCTCTTATATTGCTCTAACAACTCAAGAAAAAGTCTGCAAACTCAAAGTATAGCTACTGTATGACCAAGGTATAACACTACTTAGTGTATGGCCAAAGAACTCTCCGTCCACTCTGTATATGCTTGTTCAGCCATGTCCAATGATATTCTATTCACAAAAGCTAGGAAACAATAAAAAAAGAAGCCACATGTCTTTTAACTGAAGAATCATAATAAAATTGAGGTACAGATACAGAATAAAATTCTAGTCACTTATAAAGAAAATGAGATTATTAATTTATTTTTATTTATTTATTTACTTATTATTTTATTTATTTACGTTTCAAATGTTGTCCCCTTTCCTGGTTTCCCCTCTGCAAACTCCCTATCCCATCGCCCCTCAACCTGCCTCTATGAAGGTACTGCCCTACCCACCCATCTACTTCTACCACACCACTCTTGCTCGAACTTCCACAGGACCAAGGGCCTTCCCTCCCACTGGTGCCAGATAAGGCAATCCTCCGGTTCATATGCAGCTGGAGACATGGGTCCTTCCATGTATACTCTTTGGTTGGTGATTTAGCCCCTGGTAGTTCAAGAGGGTCCGGTTAGTTGATATTTGCTGTTCTTCCTATGGATTTGCCATCCCCTTCAGCTCCTTCGATCCTTCCCCTAATTCTTCCATTGAATTGCTCAGTCAAATGGTTAGTTGAGACTACCCACTTCTGTATTGGCCAGGTCCTGGAAAAGCCTCTCAGGGACAGCAATACCAGGCTTTTGGTACCTGAGTTGTTGTTTCCCAGCTATTAATTTTTAGGTAAATAGATACAACTAGAATATATTATACTGACTGAAGTAACTCAATTTCTAAAAGGCAAACATTGTTCTCTCTTATTTGTGGATCCAACCTCCAATTCTTCAAATGGAAGAATATACATTATAGTACCTGCAGAAACCAGAAAAGTAAAAAGAGACAATCGGTGTGGAGAGAAGCGACTTTAGAGAGGGGGATAATAGGAACAGAAGCTACAAGTGTGAAAATAAAAATCGTGTGTGTGTGTGTGTGTGTGTGTGTGTGTGTGACAGGTTTAACTGAAAGGGGGAATGGGAAGCCAATACAGAGTGTGAGGAATGGAGGAGAAATAACACTAAAGATATTTTAAAATCCTTAGATAACCATTTTATATTTACTTGAAATGCATATAATATAAATATAAAAGTATTTTATGCCACTTGAGTGAAAATGCTTTCCCCAAGACATAGACTACCTAACATCATCACTGTTGATATTAAGGATCACAAAGTTGACATTTACTTGTTTTGAATGTATAAAACCAGTATATCCGAGACGATGATCTGTAGCACTGTTCACGGTGACTAGAGCAGGTCCTTTACAAGAACATAGCTATCAACATAATACAGCAAGCACATATTTTGTGATCTCACAAACTAAAATATTTTGGAAAGAATGTTAATTTATCTTCCATATAAATTCATCAAATTAAATTTAGAGTACTTAAGAATACTCAAAACTCAGATTTTGGATGCTAAAATTACCATGTCTAATACAATTTGTCAAAATATCATATCAAATGATTTTAGTGTATATTTTCTTTCTAACCAAGCTTAGAATTCTCTGTTTCCATAGTCCTAAATTGTGTTGAAAATTTATATGTCTGTGTGATCTTTCTCTGCTTTACCATGCTATTTAGCCTATTGTTCTATTGGTCATGGTTTTCATTTTCATTGATCTTTTTCTTTCTTTCTTTCTTTTTTTTTCTTTCTTTTTCTTTTTTTCTTTCTTTTTCTTTTTACTTTCTGTTTTGGTTTAGTTTCTTTACTTTCTTCTTTTGTATTAGTTTGTTACTTTAATAATGGCTCTTTGAAATATCAACAGTAGATTGGAGATATTAGAAGTCCAGTTTGTCTTTTTTTTTTCTACACTGGTCTATTTTGAAGTTTACTTCTTAGTTTCTATAGATATAAAGAGTAAAATGATTGTAGTATTATTTATATTTTATATGGTTACTGTTTATATATTTATTTCATTTATATGAGCAACTAAAGAAAGTGATATTTTCTTGAGATTTTCAAACAAAGAAAAAGAAACAATGAGCAAACAAAAAGTTTTCCAACAGAATCTAAAATTAATTGGTCAGTGAACTGCAGAACCCTGACAGAGTTAAGTATCTCTGAGATACACATCTCAGATGACAGAACTGGCCGCTAAGATGAAATAACAAAAGCCAGCTAGGTTAATTTCATAGGCCCTTCCACAGCTGCTCCAAATGATTAATTTACTTTAAAATTAGTATTTCATTTTCTTTCTGGATATCAAAAAAGTAGGCTTCCTATTTATGGACATCGTTAATACTGATAGAAATATTTCAGATCACCATCTTGTGTTTATTATTGTCCCTTTCCTTAATTAGTCCTACCCCAATGGCTTATTTTTGAACTACATGTTTAACCATGTTGCCATTTTATGATTTATTCATTAAAATATAAGGCAAAAGATTCAAAGATATGATCCACTGTGATAGACCATGATGGATTCATCTTTCTGAGGCTGTATGATGTCACTTAGTTTATTTTTCCTGTTCTATCCACTTTCTTGCAAATTTAAATTTTCTTTACAGTTGATGAATATTCCTGCTGTGTAGATGGACCATATTTTTCTTATACATTGATCAGGTTGTAGACATGCACATTTTATCTGCTTCTGAACTCCTGTGAATATAGCAGCAAAGAATATGGATGTGCAAGTGTCTCTGTAGTAGAATGCAAAGTCCTTTGGGCATGTGCCCAGGAATGTATGGGTCATTCGTTTGGTAGTTCTATTTCTAGTTTTCTGAGAAATTGGGCTGATTTTCAAGTAAGCTACACTAGTTTACGCTTCCACCAACATTATGTAGGATGTTTCTTCCCTCATTTTCATCCCAACATTTGTTGTCATTTGAATTCCTGTGTTCCTGATCATGGCCATTCTGACTGGCATGAGGAATAGAATGTTAGAGTGGTTTTAATCAGCATTTCCCTGAGTGCTAGTAATTTTGAATAATTTCCAAAGTGTTTACTAACTGCTTGTATTTCTTGTTTTGAGAACATCTGCTTATTTATAGTCCTTTTTTGGAGTTGTATTCTTTATGTTTGGATTTTTGATGTATTTGTATAATCTACACCTTAATGCTATATTAGATGTATAGTGGCAAAGATTTCCTACCATTCTGTGACTCCCTCTCCACTCAAATAACAGTTTCATTTGCTGTAAAGAAGCCTTTTAGTTTCATGGGATCCCACATGATTATTTCTGTTTTTACTTCCTGTGTTGGAAGTCCTAACAAGAAAGTTTACATTCCTGTGCCTACATGCTGAAGTGTACACACTACCTTATTCTAGAGTGATTCCAGAATACCAAGTCTTATACTGAGGTCCTTAATTCATTTGGAGTTGAGTTTTGTGTAGTGTGAAAGTTAAGGGCTGAGTTTCATTTTTCTGCAGGTTAAAATTCAGATTTCCTAATAGTGTTTTGTGAAGATTTTGTCTTTTCTTCATTGCATACTTTTGGCACTTGTCAAAAGTCAGATAACTTTATTTGTCTAAAAATCCAGGTCTTCAATGATACCTCACTAATAAATGTGTTTGTTTTTGTGGCAGTACCAAATTGTTTATTTTTAATACTGTGGGCTGTAGTATAATCTGAAATCAAGTATGATTTTAGATTAATTTTTCCGTTTCTGTGAAGGAAATTTGAGCAGTATTATACATTGAATCTGTAGATTGGTAACATGGCTATCTTCACAAGACTAATTCTCCCACTACATGAGCATAGCAGATATTTTTATCTTTTAGTGTCTTCCTCATTTTCATTAAGAGGGTTGTTTTTGTTAAAGTCTATTCCAAGGAGTTATATTTTATTTTTGTTATTGTGAGTGGGATCATGTCCTTGATTGCTGTTGCAGCCTACTTGTCATTGGAGTATATGAAATCTTCTAATTTGTGCAATTTATAATGAGTTTCTTTGCTGAAAATATTTATAGGTGTAAGAATTTTTTTCATGGCATCTTTACAGCTACACTCATAAAATATACCCTCTACAAATATGGATACTTGGACTTCTTTTCTGAAATACTGAGGCAGAATGGTTCGAGCAACAAAAGAATGCAGGGAGGGGATGGAGAAATGAAAGACTAGAGAAATGCTTATGCTTAAGAAAATGAAGAGTTTATGGAGAAAGCTATATGTCAACCTGGGATCCTGGAAGCTGAGTGAAAATCAGCTTTAGAGGAGATACTAGAAAACAAGTGACATAAAAGAATGGTGAATAATCAAAGTTAAGAGTTTAAATGGGGATGGAGGAAAAGGGTCAGGGAGAATAAGAGTTTGTTTAACCAAAAACTAAGGCTGCATGAAGATGTCTTATGGAAACTCACTCGTTTGTAAGCTAATTTAAAAATTAATATAAATGAGAAGATTTGATCAGAGGAACTGCAGCATAATTTATTTAATGAAAACTACAGTGCCATGTATACGATACACCTCTATGAGCTGCTGGTCAGTGAAACTCCAGGGTACCTCAACACAAACTGTTGTCATTGTCTTTGGTCGCCAACTATAACTAAACTGTATTCTATTTCGAGATACAACCCAGTAGGCTTGCAGGATTTTGAGTAATAAATATCAACTTAAGAAACTTCCTTTCTGATTGCTAGCTTTCTCAGTGCTATTAAGGCTTCTGGGGAAGAAAGCACACCAATGTTCCTTCCCAGGACTGGATCTGAAAACTGCAAGACCATCTGTTGCCCCCACTGGTTCTTACTGGCAGCTGTGGTTGACTATAGAATGTTTGCATATGATTGAGTCAGTGAAATTTTCAGTAGAGATGGAGTAGGGGCTCTTGAAGCCCTACAGTTTAGAGAGAAGCTATAGGTTTCTGATAACTGTTTAGGGAGAGAGAGTAACTGCTTTCTGATGGTATGGCTACTTATAAGGAGCATGTGGTCAGAGATAATTGGACTTAGGGGCCAATTAATCAATTAGTTAATAATAGTAGTAATAAGAATAGAAAAAAAATCCATGATGTTGGGAGGGAGATGAGTTGATAGGTCCCAATCAAATATAGCAAGGAGGTAATTGGAGATAGATAAGATCAAAATGGATTTTATACAAGTATGAAATTCTAAGAGAATAAATAAAAATATCAGTGGTTGAATTAGAGAAAAGCTGGAAGAAGCTGAGGAGGAGGGCAACCCTTTAGGAAGACCAGCAGTCTCAATTAACCTGGACCCTGAGATCTCTCAGACATAGGAACACCAACCCAGGCGGCATACACCGACGATATGAGGCTCCCAACACATATGAAACAGAGGACTGCCAGGTCTTGGTTTAGTCAGAGAAGATGCACCTAACCCTCAAAAGACTGGAGGCCACAGGGAGTTTAGAGATCTGGTGAGGGTAGAGGGTGGGAGTGGGAACATCCTTGTGGAGACAGGCAGAAGGGGAGGAGGTATTGGATTAGGAACAGTCAGAGGGTGGACCCGGAGGAGAATAAACTGGAGTGTAAAAATAAATAAATAAATAAATAAATAAATAAATAAATAAATAAATAGAAAAAGAAAAATATAAATGTGCTAAGACATGTAACAAACATGAAAAGTGTCTATGGAAGAGCCAAATCAGGCATTCATGTGTAGCACTGAGGGTTAATTTCCTTGCCATAAGAAATTATTAAGTATTATTAAAATTATGTAGTAATAAAAAACATTAAATCAGACCATATATATTATAAATTAATATCTATGTTCCATTTTGTTTTTCCCTTTTTTCTTTTTCTTTTTGTTGTTAATTCCTAGTTTATGTTGAATATATTTTTATAAACTCCTCTCAAGACTTCCACTGTATTATAAAGAAATTACTTAGAGCACAGTGTCTAATTAGGAATGTTTTGTGGTGAACTCAGCTAATTATGGTGCAAATATGCTTACCTGGACATGTTCTAAAAAAATGTTGAATTTAGGCATGCACCAAGACTTTTTAAATTCCAATTCATAAAGAATTCAGCTCAGTAGCTAATTGGATTAAGGCAATCAACTGGAGCCTAGCTGCTCAGCTAAGATTCAATAATCCCTTCTAATTAGAAGGTGGCAACATCTGGAACTGGTATAATTTTCCTTTGGCACTGGCATTTGGGTTCTGTTAGGATGGTGTAGCTAGCATCTGATTTGACTGTTGTGATAAACACTTATGAAAGGAGCAATGCTCAGAGTAAAAAAAACAAACAAAAACAAAACAACAACAACAACAACAACAACTTATTCAGCCCTGAGAAGTGAAAAATTCAGGACTCTGGTCCCTGGCAGATGGGAAACACAGGTATTGATTGGCACCTTCTAATTTTATACTAAAGAATTCTTTCTAATGGCATTAAAGAAGTTGGAATCAAAGCAAAAACCAATTGTGACACTGGATGAAAATTAGTTTGGAGGCTTATGGGTACCAAGGTTCCTGTGAAAGCAAAACTCTGCACTGGTAAATTGTCCTGCGGTCTCTGTATACAAAGAACAGTGTATGAGCTCACATACTGTCCAGTGAATATACCTAAAGTGGAAAGACACAATAACTACCAGGTTTCATGGGGATAATAGAAGGCCTCTGGTTATGATACAGATGTAACATTTCCACTGAAGGAGATGATTGAATGTAGAAGATGCTGCCAATCATTTAGCTATTGAGTGTGTGGCCTGGCTGGAAAAAGGAGGTCACTGTGGAAAGGTCTTTGTAAGGTATGTCTTCCTCCACCCAGACATTCCTATCTGTCTCTCATGCTTCCTGGTCAAATGTAGTGTAGGGCCTTGCTCCTATATGTCCTTCAGCCATGATGTTCTACTTCATTGCAGGCCCCTCAGAATCACTGTTGTCGGCAACTCAGGCAGAGATCTCTAAACACAAGAGCTAAAATAAATCTTTTTCCCTTGAAAACACTATTCTCTCACATTTATCCCAGAGACAATATTTCTGGCTGCCATATACATGCTCTATGACTGCAGGTTAGCCCTTAGGAAATCCTAAAACCAAACAACTGACCAGGAGTTGTTTAAGAAGACCTGCAAGCCAAACATTGGCAAGAGTAAAATCATTTGACTGAGCCCAGTGGAAGAGTTAGGGGTAGGACTGAAGGAGCTGAAGGGGAATCTAATTCCATAAGAACAACAATACGAACTAACCAGAACCCTCAGAGCTCCCGGGACTAAACCACCAACCAAAGAATGAGTGGGTCCATGTCTCCACTACATATGTAGCAGAAGACAGCTTTATCTGGCATCAATGGGAGGGGAGGTGCTTGGACCTGTGGAGGCTTGTTTCCCAAGCAAAAGAGGATGCTAAGTGGGTGGGTAGGTTAACACCTTTTTCAGAGCAAAGAGGAGGGGATATGGGGGTGAGGTATATGGAGGGGAGACCAAGAAGGGAGACATTTGAAAGGTAAATAAATAAAATAATAATAAAAAAAAAATATAAACTAATAATTTTCAGGATGTCTAAAAGGTAAATCTCACTTTATATCAATAGGGGTAGACACAGAATACAACTGAGAAGTTTAAAATGCTCATTGAAAGTAGATCTCTGACAGAGGTATGGCCTTCGCTACCATGAAGACAGGTCACAATGAGAGGAAAATCTATTTGTAATCTTTTTTCAAAGGAACCTTTCAACTGTGAAGTAATATCAAAAGATTAATGCCTTAAAATTCTATTTGTAGGAGAATACATACATATATAACCATGAATGGAAATATATACTAATTTTTTAAAAAATTTTGTATAAAATATTTTTATATGTTGAACTAAAAACAAACAAAAAATAAGCACTGGAAATTTAATTCTCTATTAGAATAAAATACCATATGAAAGCACAGGTAGCCAACCAGCCCATAGTCCAGTTACTAGTTTGGTTCAGGAGCTCTCAGAAAACATACCATGGTGTGGTATTTGCATATTGTGTGACATCTCTCATCTTACATTGTGGAGCACAATTATGTGTGGCCACAATGTTCTACTCATGTAATGTTCTCTGATATTTCTGAAAAGGATCTTCAGCTTCTGCTGTAGAGTAAGATAATTCAGATTTTAGAATTTAATAAAGTTAATAAATAACGCAAAATATAGCTGGTTTATAATCTAGAGATAAAATAAAAGAATTATCAGGAGAAAGAGACAGCTGGATCACTTTGAGTCCAAGGACCTCTTGGTTTACAAAGGGAGTTAAAGATCAACCAGAGCTACATTCACAATGAGAGACTCTGACTCAAATAAACAACAAAAAGTAAGACTTATGAGTTATTTAAGATGACTTAAAACTTGCATTAGAAAAAGAAAACTTCTAAGATACTGCAATTCATATTAATGGAAGCAGGGAGAGGGCTGACAAAATGAGAGAAGAAAGCAACTTAGTAATAATGATAAAATACAATATATGCATGAGGAAATCAGATGGAATTTACCGATATGAAAACATTTACTTAATGTTATTAATCAACTAGAGTCTGGACAGTACAGATCATTGATGCGGCAACACTGAACTGGTTAATTCAATGAAGGTTTTGAACATGTGAATTAATCATCAAATTACAAACAGGTTTTTACTAAATTATAGAATTAAATGAACCATCAATTATAGTATTTGTTAAAGAATTATGTTTCTTCCAACTGAGGCTGACAGGGTAAGATTTCTTTTTTCTTCTGCAATGTTTTAATCTATTGAACAGCTGTGAAATATTAGGGTTGCAGATATTAGGGTGAAAGTACATTTTAAAAAAAATTGTCTTGTTTTAAGACTTATGGAAACTTTATGAGAATCTTTAGAGATAAAGCACATAGACAGAGACTGTGCTTAGTAGAAATCATTTGTCTCAATAGCAATGGTATGTACTTGGATTTATTATGTTTATAGTTTAGTTGTAAGACATCCGTGCAAAATCCTCATGTTTTGGAGTATCGGGCCTCAGTTAGTAGTGATGTTTCTGAAAAAAAAAATGAATAACAGGAGATTCGATTTGCCTAGAAGAGATAAGTTCCTGAGGAGGCAAGTCTAGGAAATGTATTTCCCCCTGGCCCTTTCCTTTCTCTTTCCTGTATCTTATCATCCATGAGGTGAGTTTTTTTGTAGCCGAGATATTTTGCTTCACTATGATCCTAGAATCAACAGTGCTAAGGACTCTGTACTGAAACCTCTGAAGTCAAGCCAAAGTGAATCCTCTGAGTGGTGTTGCTTGGTATGTTTTCTCAACAATAACAGAAAATTGGTATTGAAACATGAGGCCATTGCTGTGGTAACCTAACCATGTTGTTCAGAAGTCTTGGGACTTGGTTAGTGAAGAATTTGCTATGATTTGGGCATACAGACCAAAGAAGATCTATAATTTTGTGAGCATAACTTAATGTGCCCTTCTGGCTAGAGCTCAGATAGCAGTCATGTCCATAGGACTCTGGACAGTAAAGAAAGTGCTCATTAGGTTTCAGGTGGGCATGGAGACTCTAGTGTATTAGTAGCCATTCATGTCACATTCTGGCAACAGTCTCATGTTGGGCTGTGGAAGGGTTGCCATTGGCCTGGAACCCTAAGACTGCAGGTGTTTTGCCACGACCCCCAAACCCAGGGCCCTGACCTGCTGTCTCCATTTAACCTGTAACTTCAGTCATGTAAGGCACAGGTAGAGGGGCTGACTAAGAGTCCTTTGCCTTGAGATTTACATATTAATAAGGCCGGGGGACATAGCTAATTAAATTTTTTCTTCTCTAACCCCTCCCCTTTCCACTCCCAATATAAGGGAGCCCCTTTGGGCATTTGCCCGGGGAGCCCACATCATCTAGATACAACTATCGTCATGGATAATAAAGCTATTCCTTAGAAACTCAGTCCACGTGTCTTCTCGGACCTGCTTCCAGCATCTGAGACTCTAGACCTTTTCATCTATGTGGGAACCACCACTGTGGGAAAAGCTCCGCCCCGGGACTCTGGGTCTGCCACTGGCTGCGAGATTCCACCTCCCTTGCTGCATTGGCCTGTGGGCCTTAGCCTCCTCAGGCCGGCCTGGGCCCCCATGTGTTTTTCCTTTTTTTAACCCACAGTCTCATGTAAATTTTTTCATGCCCCAGATCTGCACAAAGGTAAATGTGATGGACTCAGCCATCAGGAGCAGGAGAGTTTAGGCAGCTCTGCATTCACATGGTCACATGGCTATTATCACTGGCTTCTTCAGCCCAGGTTAATAATGAGAATTGGAAGCAAAACTCAAGGATTAAAAATTGAAATTTTATTAGAAAATCCATGTAAACTAGGGGCTGAGAAAGCTATGATTTCTAAATAGATTAGTGCTGATACAAGGAATTTAGCAATGGAGATAATAAGAAAATGTCTGGAGGGTAGAGAGTGCCAGTGGCCCAGATGGATTTGAAAGGTATCTTGTTCTGGCTCCTTTCCTCTCCTATTCCTATCTACCATGAAGCATACAGGCTCCTACTACACAGGTTCACAGTGCTCTGATGTTCACTTCAAAACCAAAGTAACCCAGCCAGCCATTGTGGACTGGAAAACTTGAAATATGGAACCAAATAAATCTTCCTTTTCATGTTTGTTTTCATGAGAATGTTACAATAATAAAATGTATCTATGAACTCAATAACTCTGTTTATTTTGACCCACAGAGTGTTCAGAATTTTATATGCTATATTCTCTTTGTATTCTTAAAATCAAGGACAAATATTTTCTTGACTTATCATGTGCATTGATTATAAGATGTGTGCTGTCAACGTTGGTCAACATTTAAGTAGAAACGGTTTAGTGTTTCATTTTTAAACTAGATGAACTTTAGAAATATCAGAAATATTTAATTTTTAACATGTATGTTTACTTGCTTATTGCAGATATTCATATGATATCACAGATTTAGTGCTCAAAAAAAGAAAAAGAAAAAAAATCCTTCACAGTATCAGTATGGTTCATTATTTATCCCCTTTCTTCTTATTATTAACTAATCAGCTTGCCAGGAAGTTCAACTCTTTCATCAGCATTAATCAGTTCATAACGAGGTCATATTAACTTGCAGACTGTCAATTTTCTAAAAGGAGTACCAACCATTTATTTGTGCACTCAAATACTTTGGAAAGAGTAAAAATTATACAAGCAAAAAGAGGTAATGCAGTTGGTTACATATTTCTTCCTTTGCTGTAGTATGTACAGCCAATCTTTCATAAAACCTTTACAGAAAACAAAGTCACTTTGTAAGGAGAATGAAACCAAATGAGAGTTAAAAACGGAAAGTTGGGGTAAGATGTCTTCTGTAGCCGTATTAGATTAATGTCCATTTAGAATTCAAATTAGATTGTTTTGATCAAGTGTTTGTTACAAATGTGTGTTGCAAGCCAGGTCTGCTAAGAGGTCCACCTTTGCTAAGTCTTGCAGAGCAGGACTGTGGGGTACAGCATCACAAAGCCTCAGGAAGAACTCCTGGGAAGCATTGGAGAAACAAGCAGCTATGTAAGATTGCTGACTGCTGACTCAACGTTAAGGTCATCTAGCAGAAATAGCCAGAATGGTTCTATGTCTGTCACTATGTGAGGCTGGCTTTTTTCTTCTCTGCTTTACTTGTATCGTTTATGTCTGATACTTAAACACATGGTAATAGAAATATTTCTCTTGGATATAGGAAATGGTAAATGACACAAGCACCAGGAATAGCCCAAGCTTTGTCAAATCATAATTTCACTGCTTCCTATGAAAATTCAGGATAAAATCATGATTGTAATATTAGTTATATCTATTTAAAAACACTGTAAATTTATATAATTTTTATATAAATACTTTGTATATATATGACTAGATTTCATTTCATTTATTAGTACTGTGGGTAAATATATGCATGATGTGTTTATGGAAGTTAGTCAACTCTCAAGACACAGTTCTTTCTTTTACTGTGGTATCTAAAGATTAACTCAGGTTTTCAGGTCTGGGTAAACATTTTCACCTAAGTGACTGGCCCTAGTGTCCTAGATTTAATAGATGAGTCAGAATGGTTCTGGGGAGATAACTCAGTGGGCAAGAGCACTTGTCAAGAAAATGAGATAACCTGAGATCAAATCCCCTAGCTCCTACTTAAAAGCAAGGTGTGACTCAGAACCTTTGACAGGCAGACAAGTCAAAATGTCAAGCTGCAGGTCCAGTAAAAGACTCTGTCTCAACAAAAATGTATGAAGAACCCAGATGGAAACCTACTATTTTGTAAGCCAATGGATTTAAAAACATTTTAAAATTCATCAAGGTTTAGAGGTTTGGAGAAAATGCAACAAGCACCCTGGTAAGCTAATTATAGATTGAAATTGGTCATGCTTTTGAAAGTCTTATTCAGCTTTAGGGAGAAGTTTTGCTTTCTTAATTAAATTCAGGTTAGTAGACTGTATGCTAGAAATAAAGTCTAATATTCCCCTTACATGTGGAATCTAAAATATTGGAAATCACAGAAACAGAGTATAGAGAGTTTATTAGAATTATGGAAATTTGGAGAATAGTGTAAGAAAAATTCAGTGTCTCATTAAATCTTGCATTCTTATCAAGATTTTAAATTTATACTTCTATATATTGTCAATATAATAATACTTAAATGATCTGGGTAAATGCTACAATCACCATATGTATGGAGCTATATATGTGTCGTGTAATTGTGTAATTAGATTGATATTTTTCTTGTGTTGCCCAACTATGGGCATGTTATTCTATTTTATATACTGTCTTTTTCTTTTGTTTCTTTCATTGTTTTAAACAAGAGGATAAAGAAAGGAATGTGTTGATTGAGGTTAACATGTCAATTTTTTTTTTTTTTTAACAAAATATCTCGAGAAAGAAAATTGATGAGGAAATTTTTCTCTCATCCTCTGCTTTGTTTGTTCTGGTTCTCTGGTGAGAAGAGCATCATGAAAGTAGGAACATAAAGCAGAGGTTTCTCACACCATGGCAGACAAAGAGTGGAGAGAACAGTAAAGAGGAGGGTCAGGCCTGAGAAGAAACGTGGACTGAGTTTCTAAGGAATAGCTTTATTATCCATGATGATAGTTGTATCTGGATGATGTGCACTCCCCACAAATGCCAGGATGAGCTCCCTTATATTTAGAAGTGGAAAGGGGAGGGGCTAGGGAGGAGACTTAATTAGCTATGTCCCCCGGCCTTATTGATATGTAAATAGGATTGTTAGTCACTCCCCATACCTGTGACTGAAGTTATAGGTTAGATGGAGACAGCAGGTCAGGGCCCTAGGTTCTAGGGTCATGGCCAAACACCTGCAATCTCAGGGTTCCAGGCCAATGGCAACCCTTCCATGGCCTGACAGCCTATCAGTTGTATGCTAAGCCTCCAGGCCATGAGCCTGGAATGAACATTTCCTGTAGCAATGTAACAACTTCCTGTAGCAATGTCAAGTGTGGGAGAGATGTGTATATAACATACTGCCTGATGATCACAATTAATAATAACATGCTTTTAAATTGCTAAATATAAGTTTTGATATCCTCAGGATAAAAGCACAATATAATAGTGATAAATATTGATTAGCTGGTTTGAATCTTTCATATTGTGTAATTAAATGAAGATATCACATTTTATACCCCATAAGAATATACAGTTACTTATCATTTACACATATTTTATTAAAAACTATAGTTTATGAAAGAAACTAAAATGTCATATTGACTGAAAGGCCAGGAATCTTGCCTACCAATGTGTCTATTATTAAAATCAGTCAAACAGTTTTCCAGGAATAAAGAATTAAATTGATACCTTTGAAGGTGAGTGTAATATAAACAAGGAAGTGTTTATTTTTCAGCTAAAGTTTTAGTGGAAATGCACATCAACCCTGCTGAACTGGGTTTTACATTCAGGAGAAACATGGATGAAGGATTCAGAATAAATTGAATACCAAGCAGTTGTAATAAATGAATGGCTAAGATCTGGAGAGAACAAGAAGGGAACTTAACAAAAGATGTCTGTTTGCTTGATATTTGATAATTCTAGCAATTATGTAATAAGTGTTTATTACATTTACCATGAATCATTTATTTTAATGTCTTCCAATCATGACTCTCTGCCTAAAAGTTTTAAATACAAAGAATGGCCCTTTGATAATTAGCAGTTTTATGAATATGTGCATTTTATGATCATCTTAACTCACTATTTGATATTTATTACAATGTATTTCTATGAAGAAGTGAAGGCATCTAAGATTGCTATCTTGAATTACATTTGTCATGATGGTAAAATAAAAAAAGGTTTTCTATTCCACTCCAGACAAAAGACATTGCAGGAATCTTGATATAATTGCTCTGTCAATAAAAGAAAGTTATACAACTGCCAACCAACCCTGCTTAAAGTGGTTTTTAAAGGGTTTGTTTATGTAGTGTTCATGTCTAGAGGCTGCAAAAGATTTGTCAGCCTGATAGTGCCTATTCAGCCAGGTCTGCTTTGATTCTCTAACATTGAAATGTGTTATGGAAATGAGCATGGTCTCTACCAGGGATAATTACAGCTAAAATAAGATGTAAATAGCTGTAATTGAATTAAATAATCTGCAGTGCTCATTAACATCTGAAGTCCACATATTGTCAAAATAGAGAATCTATACACATTAAAATAACCGCTTGGTTAATTGGCAATCACTATAAAAGCAAAGGTAAGAAAGTGAAGGGTGTATTTACATCATCCTCTGTAATTTTAAATTCTACTGCAATACTACAATCTCTCATGGTACTTTAAAGTTGCATTCAAGGCAGGTGTTGAGAAACAGATGTAGTTATTTAAAACATTAGCCCCAATGAAGAGAAATTTACTGCTCTTATCTTTCTAAATATGGATGAAATGTGACCACCAGTTATCATTCTCAGCTTGGCAAGCATCTACTTGTGGTGCCACTGTGGTTTTAGCATAACTGGTTGTTGCCCGGAGCTAAACCATAAACTTCTGCTTTCCTCCTGATTGGTAGTTCTTAGGCAGGGGCGCTTGTAACCTAGGAGGTACAGATTAGTTGGGGGAATAACTTGGAGACTGGTGCTAGATGCAGGTCTTGTTGCAGGGGCAACCTGGAGACACAGGTCTTTTGGGAATATACTAGAAATGGGTGTTAGATACGGCCTGTTAGTTTACTTGAGTTTAAATTTAGTTCAGATTTTCTAAAATGGAGTCTGAACCCAAAAATTTGGTCTCTCAGTTTCACTGTCTTTGGATAAATGTCCCTGAATATTGCGGGTTCAACCTTTCTTAAATCATAGAGCAAATATTTCCAAAGTGTAGTATATTGAATTTATATTTTTAAAATCTTTGTATAATGAGAACATTACAACAAAATGACAAATATTAAAAATACAGTTAGATTTAAAAATAAATTAAGTGTGTTGCTTCCAGGACAGGTCTATGATTCTGCATAAATAACCAGGCTGAAACACAGTGAGTTGACAAATATTGAAACCATTGTTACTAGGCTATTCTCAATACAATAAAATAGTTTACAACATAGTTTATAATTCACATGTAGTTGCATGTTTAGCTTATAGTTGTAAAACCAGGTGATCATTTGTATATATGGCAAAATATTTCTGCTTTATTTCTCCAAATGTTTTTCCCGTTTTAATCCAATTATAATATGGAAATATACTTGTAAAAATTGTTTAAAATAATATGTAATACAGTAGCATGATACATGTCCCTATCCTTTTAAAAATATTCTTTGTAAACAAATGTTTTTTTATATGTGGTTGCCTGCATGTATGTCTGTGTACAATGTGTGGGCCAGGTGCCTGAGGAAGCCAGAAGAAAGCATTGGATCCCAGTGTAACTGGAGTTACAGATAATGTGCGCTGCCAGGTTGGTGCTGGTAATCACTCCCTCATCCTCTGGAAGGGTAGGCATTACTCTTAACCACGGAGGCATCTTCTCAGCAAGCTCCATCCTTCTTCTACCCATTTTAAATAAACTGTAATTAAGGTGATCTTGTGGCTGTTTTCCCATAAGGAATACATCTTGCTTGTCATGCTATAGGCATAAATTATTGTTTACTTCATCTCAAGAAAACCAAACAAACCAGAAATAAACCACCCTTGAAAACTCCCATTCTTCCTAAAACATGTA
The DNA here is from genome assembly GCA_021653895.1 of Mastomys natalensis. Classification (NCBI taxonomy): domain Eukaryota; kingdom Metazoa; phylum Chordata; class Mammalia; order Rodentia; family Muridae; genus Mastomys; species Mastomys natalensis. The sequence continues at coordinate 911,597 of JAJTUV010000572.1, forward strand.
TTGATAAATTTGATGTTTTTCGTCTTTTTACCATGTTTAAATAGGCATAATCATTGTTCCCTTTATCACTACAATTCTCCTCTTACTGTTTTTGTTCATATTTTGTCATATTGAATGAAACCTTTGTCTAGTTGAATATATGATATTATTGCCAATAGTATTCCTCTGTGATTTCCCTTAAATTCATTTCCTATGCATCAACTCACTGAACTTTGCTCCAATTCTGTATACATACAAACTGTCCATACTTCTTAAAGAATAAGTTTCTGGGATTAGCTTTGAATGCATGCCATGTTTTATATTCCACCTATGGCATAAAAGAATATAGTGATAAACCAAGTGTGTTGGTGCTCACTTATTGCTAGCACCTGAAATTGATATCAGGGCTAGCCCAGGCTACAGAGCAAAACTGGAGTACTAATTTGTTTCCTAATTATAGTATCTTTCCTGTTAATTTTTATTTAGTTTATCTTCCTCTGTGATTATGTAATTTATCATATCTTCAGGTTGTACTACATTTTATTTCTTCCTTTATTCAATCTTTGTTTTATCCTCATTACACTCCCTCTTAAAGCTCATTGTCATATAAGTCATTCTGGGGTTATGACAGATAAATTCTTTCAAGCTGAAATACTAACAAATCTTTAGAAAAGTTTAAATTCACAGGCTATATGGGAGTAGCAATCTAGATTTATTTTTAGAGATTATTAAGTAAATAATAAATAATCGGTTTATGGGGAATGTTCTGAACATGCATGTCTGAAAAAACAAAATGAATGCCCTTATAGTCACATTATGTATGTATGTATGTATTTATGTATGTATGTACATATTTATTTAAAACTCAAGATTTTACTCCCCTCCAACTACCCTCCAACTGTTCCACATCCCATACCTCCTACCTGTACCCCTATCTCCACGAGGATGTCCCCACGCCCACCCCACCCCACCAACCTCTAAACTCCCTGGGGACTCCAGTCTCTTGAGGGTTAGATGCATCTTCTCTGACTAAACCCAGACCTAGCAGTCCTCTGCTGTATATGTGTTGGGGGCATCATATCAGTTAGTGTATGCTGCACGGTTGGTGATCCAGTACTGGGAGATCTCCGGGGTTTAGGTTAAATGAGACTGCTGGTCCTCCTACAGGGTCACCCTCCTCTTCAGCTTCTTTGAGATTTCCCCTAATTCAACCACAGGGGTCAGCAGCTTCTGTCCATTGGTTGGGTGCACATATCTGCATCTGACTCTTTCAGCTGCTTGTTAGGTCTTTTTTTTGGGGGGGACAGTCATGATATGTCCCTTTTTGTGAGCACTCTATAACCTCAATAATAGTGTCAGGTCTTGGGCCTCCTGCCAGGAGCCAAACCCATGAAATTACCTGCTGTTCTAAAAGAACATCATGAAATTATCTGCTGTTCTGGAAAGCCTAGTCAGACAAGGTTAAGCAAAGACATTTACTGTCTCAGATCCTAGGAACTCAAAGAACGTCTGGTATTTCCTGGGAACCAGTTACAACAGTGGGACGGTCTTAGGTAATGAGGATATGATAGTGGGATAGCCTTAAGCAATGATCCTTGCCTAAACTTCTAGTTTTGCCATCTCTTTATAACCTGCCGCCTGAAATTAAAGTTTAAGTGCTTGATCAGGACTTTTAATACTTGCACTTTTTCTATGTGACTCTTGTCCCTTCATAGGGTTTCATGGAATCCCCCGCACTCTGGAGCACCTCCCCTTGAGCTGGATCCCACATTGGGCCTGTCGCAGGACCTTCTTTTCCTTAGACTCCTCTCCATTTTTATCCCTGCAGTTCTTTCACACAGGAACAATTATGGGTCACAGTTTTGACTGTGGGATGGCAACCCCATCCCTCATTTGAATCCTCATCTTTCTGCTGGAGGTGGGATCTATAAGTTTTCTCTCCCCAATGTAGAATATTTCATCTAAGGTCCCTCTCTTTGAGTTCTGAGAGTCTCTCACCTCCCAGATCTCTGGTACATTCTAGAGGGTCCCCCAACCTCCTACCTCCTGGGTTGCCTGTTTTCATTCTTTCTACTGGCCCTCAGGGATTTCAGTCCTTTCCCCCCATCCAATACCAGAGCATGTTCCACTTTCCACCTCCGCCATCCCCTTTCCCTCCATGGCCCTTCTTCTTCCATTGTGGTTACTTTCTTCTCTGTTACAAGTGGGGCTGAGGAATCCTCATTTGGGCCCTTCAGCTTGTTGACCTTTTTGAATTCTGTGATCTGTATCTTAGTTATTTGGCACCTTTTATTTTTGGCTAATATCCACTTATTAGTGAGTATATACCATGCATGTCATTTTGGGTCTGAGTTACCTAACTCAGTATGATATTTTCTAGCTCCATCCATTTCCCTGTAAAACTCAGGATGTCCTCGTTTTTAATAGTTGAATAGTATTCCATTGTTTAAATGAACCACATTTTCTGTATCCATTCTTTTGTGATGGAACATCTGAGTTGTTTCCAGTTTCTGGTTATCACAAACAAGGCCCCTATGAACATAGTGGACAGGTGCCCCTGTGGCATGGTGGGGCATCTTTTGGTTATATTCCCAAGAGTGGTATTGCTGGATCTTCAAGTAGATATATTTCCAATTTTCTGAGGAATCTCCAGATTGGTTTCCAGAGTTGTACTAGTTTTCAGTCCTACCGTCAATGGAGGACTTTTCCTTTTTTATCCACATCCTTGCCAACATGTGCTGTCACCTGGAGTTTTCATCTTAGCCATTCTGATTGGTATAAGGTGAAATCTCAGGGTCATTTTGATTTGCATTTCCATTTGATCCATTAATTATTGTTCTGTGTACAGTATTGAATGGGATGGATCTTCCTCAGTGTCTGATTCAGTCACTCAGAGACTTGTACATTCCATCAGGGTGAATAAAGAAAAAAGTTTTTGTTTGTTTGTTTGTTGTTATTTTTTAACTTATTGAATTATGTCAACATATGGGGAAAGATTTCAACTAAGCCTGAGTGGAGTGTCCATGTTCCAATTCCACAACACAATATTCAGTATCATAATGCATATAATATCAGGAGTTCAAGTGGATCCTTCCATCCAAATGAAGTAGATTAGATTGTGAATATAGGCACAACCCAGAAGAGGACTACAAGGGCTTCTACTGATCTTAGATCAACATTATCTCCCTTATAGTCTGACTCAAATTCTTTTTCTCATTTTATTTTGTTATGAAATAACATTATGGAAGAGAAAAAATTTTACACACATCGTGTGCATGTGTGTGTGTGTGTGAGAGAGAGACTTTCATCTTTTTTCCATGTCCTATTTTTAAAAAGATTTATTCATTTTCTACTTTATGTATATGAGTGTCTTGTCTGAATGTATGTACACTTCATGTGTGCGGTGGAGGTCAGGAGAGCATGTGGGATTCCCTGGAACTGTAGTTACTGACAGTTGTGAGCCACCATGTGATGCTGAGGATTAAACTCAGGCCATATGTAAGAGCAGCTTGTACTCCTTATTTCTGAACCATGACCCTGTCATGACTTATTTAAACAACCATGTTTTAAATTATAAGGACTCTTTAAGAAACTTGTTAACATTTTTTTTCCTTTTTTTAATTTTATTTATTTTTTGCTTATTCACTTTATAACCCATCCCAGTCACCCCTCCCACAATCCTTCCCCATCTCTTGTTTTCTGAGTACCCCCCTCCTCCTGTATCCCCCACCCTGCCACTTTAAGTCTCTGAGAGGCTAGGTGCTTCCTCTCCCATTGAGGCCAGATGAGGCACCCAGCTAGAAGACCATACTCCATATACAGGCTGCATGTTTTGGGATAGCCCCCACTCCAGATGTTTGAGACCTGCATGAAAACCAAGCTGCACATTTACAACATATGTGCAGGGAGGCCTAGGTCCAGCCCATGGAGGTAGATCTGTGTAGACTAGGAATGTTCCACGGTTGGTGATTCAGTCTCTGAGAGCTCCAAGGGTTCAGGTTGGTTTACTCTGTTGATCTTCCTGTGCAGTTCCTATCTCCTTAGGGCCCACAATCCTTCCCCCTATTCTTCTATAAGAGTCCTCAAGCTCCATCCACTGTTTGGCTCTGGATGTCTGTATCTGTCTGAGTCAGCTGCTGGTTAGAGCCTCTCAGAGGACAGCTTGCCCCTGTCTGTTCTCAGGCTGGAGGTTTAGATCCTGGGAGCTCTGGTTGAATCTTTTGATACTCGTTCTAAAAAGGACAAAAGCACCCTCACTTTTAGAAAGTATGTTAATTAAATCTCCTTTGAAAATTGAAGTATAAAAATATGGATAAAGATTCATTTGAAAATTCTTCATCTGTTAACCCCCATCATTTGCATTAACCTATGTTTTATTTTATTTTTTCCTTAATACGTTTTTCTGTGTATACTTACTAGCTTTGGAATAGTATTTGGTAGACACACTAATTCTTATGTAAGTTAAGTTACTCTATTTACCTTTTGAGAACTTTCTTCTTGTCAAATTACTGTAGAGCAGTGGTTCTCAACCTGCCTAATGCTGTGACACTTTAACATAGTTCCTTATCTTGTGGTGACCCTCAGCCATAACATTTTTCATTTCTACTTCATAACTATAATTTTGCTACTGTTACGAATTGCAATGTAAATATCTGATATGCAATCCCCAAAGGGGTCTTGATCCACATGTTGAGAACCACTGTGTTAGATGTTGACACCAACATATATACAGTTGCCAACTTAAAAAAAAAAAAAAAAAAAAAAAAACTTGGGCTATACCTAAATACGTTAGTTACAAATAATATGTTCAAAATATTCATAATCATCATCCCCTACAAAAATTATATTTTTACCATCTCAGATATACTCATTTTACTCTTACAAAAATATATGTTCTCATGATAATAGTATAGTTCAAACTCATCATCTTAGATCAGCTTTGCCTTTCTGAACATCCTATACATGGCATTTCAGTGTGTCATTATTTGTGCTTAAATTCACACTATTTAATTTTAATGGTATTTTTTAATCTTTAAAAATATTAAATTGATAAATATATGATAATTTATAAATCTATTCTAGTGCAGATTTTTATTATATTTGATTTTGCTTATTGGTAGTTAGTCAGCTTAAAACAAGTATTTATCTTCTGAAGGATGTGATATATACTAATCAATTCTTTCTTACATGTCTAGGAGCATAATTGCAAGTACGTCAGGTTGATACATGTTGCTGGTTAATTTCTTATCATTTTGGAACATGCTTAAGTCACCAGGAAATAGGAAAACTAAATTTGTAAAATACCTCTATCAGATTGGCCTAATACCAAGTCTGTAGGAAAGTTTCTTCATTAATGACTGTTGTAAAAGGGCCCAGCTTACTGGAGTGCTACCTCCCCAACAGGTATTCCTGAGTTGTTTAAGAAATGCGGTTGAGACAGCTATAGGAGAGCAAGCCAGCAAGTAGCACTCCTCTAGTGTCTGTTAGGTTTAAAACTTTTTTTATTACTCACTTTACATCCCAATGACAACCCCCTTCCTCCAAGCACCCCTCACACAGCTCCTTCCTCCATTCACCCCTTGCCTTCTACTCTCAAAAATAGGAGGACTCGTGGGTATCACTCCACCCTGGCACATCAAGTCACTGTAGGACTGGGCACATCCCCTCCACCGAGGCCACACAAAGATCCAGAGGCAGACAACAGATGCAGGGACAGCCTTGCTCCAGTTGTTGGGGGACCTGCTTGAAGACCAAGCTACACATCTGTTTTGCCTTTATATTCCTGCCTTATCTGAGTTCTTGCCTTGGCTTCCCCCATTGATTGATTGTGATCAGGATGTTTTAGGCAAATAACCCCTTCCCTCCCCAAGTTCCTTTGGTCATTGGTGTTTATTTCAGTAATGGAACTAAACCAGAACAATATGCTCAGCTGTTGTAATAGCAAATTGTTTTCACAAAGATCCTGTGATTTATATACATGGACTAGCAATGTATAAGAGTTTCATTTTTCAATATCTTCAATTTTTAGTTTCATCTTGCTGCTGCTTTTTATAGATATTTATGGCTATGTCAGTGTAGATATGCTTTTTATTTTCCTGATGAATGATGTTAATTTTTTCTGTGCCACCACATTGTCCATTTATCACTCCTCTTAGTGCCTGTTCAAGCATTCTGCCGCATTTTGAAAAGAATTTTTATAATCTCATTAATTTACAAGGCATTTTAATTATGAATTATAGTAAGATAAATACATTTTGATATTTTTCTCAGTGATTTTTTTAATTTTATAAGTATTTTTCAAAAGATAGAAGACCTCAATATTAATTAAATCCACAGAACCAATCTTATATGCCTAATGGTTTTAAAAAGAGTGTTTTCTTTCCCACAACTAAAATAATATACTTCCATGTTCTTTCTAGAAGTATTTTCATTTGCCATAATAAGATATATTTGGAATTATGTTTACTTGAATAATATGTTAGAAACTATAGTTCTAGTTCATATTTTTCATACAATTATTTGATTTTGCAATGATTTTTTTTCTAAAGCAGATTACTGAACATCGGGACTCTGTTTTACAACTGTGTGCTGTGTCATTGACATATACATTACTTTATATCAAAATTATTTTCTTTCCATTAATATTTTTGTCTTGATAAATATTAGTTTAATGTAATCCTACGTATTGCTTAATTATTCTAACTCACCACAAATTTTGTATGAATGTTAAAATGCAATTGCCAATTTACACAAAACATGGTTGTTATATTTCTGGTAGAATATCAATTGGGCTATATAATATATTAGAAAATGCAAACTTATTTGCATATGGAATTTCACATGCTGTCACATATTATACTTCTTAATTCATAGTCTTCTATCTCTGTCAGTGACATTATTTAGATCTTATTTAGATAACCTTGACTATACTTCATTAGATCTATGACAATTCTATAGTTGTTTGAAACCATTATAAAGGCAATTTAAATATTATAGCTCAAGTTTTGGTTTCCAGAACATTAAAAATACTTATACCTCTACTTTCGTACACTCTGATAATGACTACTGATGTATTTCATATGTAAGTGAGACAATAGCATTAGGAACTTTGGACAAATGTTTTTATTGAAAGGCTGGAGTGATGGCTCAGTTGTTGAAAGTACATATGATTCTTTTATTTTCCAGATCTCACCTAGATGCTCACCACTCTGAAACTCCAGTTCCAGGGGTTTTGATGATGCTACCTTTTGACCTCTGTGGACATCAAGTACGCACATGGAATACACATATGTGTAGGCAAAACAAAAATACACATTAAAAATTAGAGCAAATAAATCACTTAAATGTTTTATTAAATCTTTGAGAATTTCATGCATCATATTTCTATCATAATCACCCCCTTCTACTCTTTCAGGTACATACCTGATTTCATGTTTGTCCAACTTTGTGTCTTTATTCATTTATGTAAAGCCCACCAAGTCCAATGTGTGGTGTCTTATTACTCTTGGGTGTGTGGTCATCTATCAGAGTATGGTAAACCAACCAGGGCCATACCTAAAAAAATAAAATAATAAAACAAGACTCTCTTCCCTAGCAGCTATGCCTCAGGACCAAAACATAAGGCCTGATACCCTGAACCTAACAGAAGAGAAAGTAGGGAACATACTTTAATTCACAAACATGGGGAATGCCTTAAAAAACAAACAAAAACAAAACAAACAAAACAAAAACAGTACCCTGGTAGTGCAGGTACTTAAGAACAACAATTGAAAAACAGAACCTCAGGAAATAAAATGTTTTATGAAACAAAGGATACCAGGAAAATAGGAGATGCATATCTGATAGAGTAGTAGACTGCATACAGCCACATAAAAAAAAAAAATAGAGAACTGAACATCAAATAAAATAATCCACTTAAAAACTAGGATATCAAACAAATCATGAGCAAGATAATAGAAGAAAGTTGCCTACACTAAGGAAAGGCACACCCACACACATAAAAGAAGCATGCAAAATAAAAATTAACAAGGTCAAAAAAAAAATTCATACAAAAGCGAGATATAGCAGTGCAAATTTAATTCTGGCTTTCAGGAAGCAGAGGCTGGCACATCTAGGATAGCCAGGGCTACACAGAGAAAAATCCCTGTCTAAATAAATAAATAATATAAAACATTAGAAAAAGAAAAAAATTCCCTCAGCTGGCACATCCAGAATAGCCAAGGCTACACAGAGAAAAATCCCTGTCTAAATAAATAAATAAATAAATAAACAAAATAACATAAGAAAAAGAAAAAAATTCCCTCAGCATATCGTCCTTAAAATACTAAGTACATATAACAAAGAGAATTATTAAAAGCCGTAAGAGAAAAAAAATGTATGTCATGTAAAGAAAAGTTCATTAGAATAACAGTTGATTTCTCAATGAAAGCTTTGGAAAGGAGAAGATAATGGAGAAATTCATCCAACCTTTAAAAACCTGAGGGAAATCTAGAATAATATAACCAGCAATACTATCTGTAAAAACTGAAGAAGAAACAAAGGCTTTCCTTGAAATAAAAGCCTAAAAAAACCTTCAGTTTCAGAAGGAATTGTCCGAAATGGTCTCCAATGTAGGGGGAAGTATTTCAAAGCTGTGGTATGCAGTAAATAATAGAAACATTACAGATAACTTACAGTCAATCCACTTTGTAAAATCTTTTGTCTCATAAGTTGCTTGATTACTTTATGCTCTAAAACATTGAATATTGTTAATATTAATCAAGATCTAACTATAAATATGTGTTTATACTTAAGCTAAGATGTATTCAAGCCCAAGAGCTGCTCCTTATAAATGACAAAAATGATTGTGTTAAAGTGGCTATGTGATAAATTTTTGTGTTCCACAATTTTGCTCAAGTTGGAATCTTCACATTTATATATAGAGAGAAACCTTAAGAAGAAAAAGCCTATATCACATATTTCTATCTGCTACTAAAATTATGTCTCAATTTGTAAAACAGTGCCTTGGAGACTTTGCTCTTTGAAATTAAAAGAATTTTAAAATTAATAGATTTTAATTAGTTAATTATTTTTAATTAGTTGAATGCTAATATAAAAGAAGATGAATGCAAAACAGCATACTCAAATAATTGCCTCAAGGTGTTTTCTGAATTAAATATAGTTAAGGAAAATTAGCAACGTGTTATCTGCATTTTATTTTTAATTATATAATAAAAGTGAGATGGGTATAATAAAATAATGATTCCATTTAATGTTATCCATGTTAACCTTGTTAAATTAATGTAACCTAGGTCACATGAGAGAAATGGCCTCAGTTGAGGATCTGGCTAGATCAGTTGGTCTGTGGGCATTTCTATAATGATTGCCTTGATTATTAATTGCATTAGTATTGTTAATGAACAGTTACCCAACCTATCATTGTTTCTTCATGGTTTCTTCTACAAGGTTCTACTTGAATCTCTGCCCTGACTTCCCTAAATGATTTACTGTGATCTGGAAGTATAACCAAATAAGCCCCCACTTTACCAAAGTGTTTTGGGTCAGTGTGTTTTAGCACAGCATCAGAATGTAAACTAGAACAGATGGTAAAGGCTATAGATCTAGAATATGTAAATATGTGGTAGAGTTTGTTATCTGAGAAATATCTGTACTCCAAGATATTCAACAATATTTCAGTAGAAAGCTGTCAACATCACAGATACATACGGCTTTTTCTGGACCGGACCAATGTCTCAGGCCTATGGACAAGTAGATGGCAGGGCCTATAACTGGAAATTTTCTGGATATAGAATATTGGAGAGGGTAGCTTCACTTGCCCGTATTTCAGAATTCATCCTAGCAATATAACCTATGTGTTCTTACACAGTGCAGTGTGAAGAAATCAAAATAAAGTTGGAAAATCAAAGATGGGCCAGGAGAGGAACTTGAGGCCTTTATCTTCAGATGTAATTGGTCTTGTACTATTCTCTTTAACTTAAATATTTTTGACATGAAGTTAGAACTTCATATTAGTTAAAGGAAGACTACAAATAGTTACTAAAAGTGCTGCAAATAGGTATTTAATTTCATGGCAAGTATCACCATGTGTTTGCCTTTTACTCTTTTTCACAGTAATTTATGGTACTGTAAACATGATGTTATAGTTATGAATATTATAAATATGTTCTATGATATCTACATACTTAGTGATGAAACAACTCATTTTTAATTCCTTCAAGCAATCTGAGCTGAACTGTCAAGACAGTGTAAAGATCTGCCTAGAACTGGTATCTGTGTCCTTGATGTCTTGAGACAGGGGTACCCTCAAACTGCATATGAAATTTCTGAGAAATTCTTTGTGACTATCCATTCCATTTATGATACTGGAAACCTGCAATAACAGTCATAGAGATAGTAGACAAATATACTCTCTGAGATCAGAACTATATACTTTTTGTTTACAGATCTTAACTAACCAAAAAAACTCATTTGTCGAGTCTAATAAAGATTCTATTTATCCAAACACTTTACAGGTTCAAGAAGCTACTGATCCATGTAGGGATAATTTGTTTTGTACTGGTGGAAGCATCACCTGTCAATAAAAATCTGATGGCCAATAGGCTGAGGCAGAATTAGAAGATTTGACATCTGACAGAGAGATAGGGACTCTGGGATAGATTTCCTGACCGGACTCTGAGGGAGTCAGATATATAATTCTGAGGAGAGGTAACTAGCCATGTAGGCCAATGTAGATATGTGTAAATAGTGAATATAAGTTATGAACAGATGGAAAGAGGCCTAGTTTATAGCCTAAACATTTTTTAATAAATAATAACCTCTGAGTGATTAATTTGATAACTGGGGAACTGGTGGAAAAGCCCGAGGTTACATATTCAAACACTGATTTTCTCTCTCAAGAATGATTTTTAAAATGTAGCGGCTTTGTAGGTAAGCCCTTAGTTCAGGTGAGATGACACTATGGTGCAGAAAGGATTACTATATGATTAGGCAATGTGCATTGATTTCTCTAAGCATAGAGAAACCATGTCTCTAGTGCCGTCTAGATAGTTTGAGTTTGGTTGTTTAAAGGATAGAAAAATGGGCACTGTCTTCTCACTTGTCAGAAACAATGTACACCCACTGGTTTAATGTCCATACTATAGGCTGTATACATAATAAACAACACTGGGTGGTAGCCTTCCTAACAATGTAGGCAAGTCACTTAACTCTTCAAAGACTATTCCTCAATTCTGTCATAAAGACAGATTTACCACTGGCTGTTGAGTGTCAGTTTCAAAGCTTTTTGCATTCATGGGATGCTTCCAGAAACACAGTAAAAAACAAAAAATTAATTATGAAATATATGGCCATATAAATTTTATACAATCAGTTTTAGTTGAGATATTAAATTAAGTCATTAAGTGTCATAATTTTGTTCATTCCGAGGATTTCATGGAAGATATGATATAACCATAGCACAGAACACACACACACACATACACACACACACACACAATTAACAATAGCATCGTCATTTTCAGGTATTCTATTATTCATCAGTTTGAAAATCCTGTTCAAAGATCATGCATGATAAATGAGATAGATGAAATTTCTCAAGCCACTTAGCAATTTTTAAAAAAATAATAATATAATTTTTTTAGACCTTTACACAAAGGGTTGTGCCATTAAAGTGTTCTACAAATAGGACTTTGTTTACAATATTCTGCAATGACACTTTATCTTAGGCCTAGAAATCTCCACAGACATTCTCAAAGCTAGCTTTCTGTTGGCATTACTCTCTTGCCAGTTGTAAATTGTCTTACAAATACCTTCTTTGTTATGTTTATATAGTGTTCTGCTGGTCTTTAAGATGCTATGCATAAACTGTGGTGTGGTATAACAAATAACACTCATAACCTTCCAGGAGCTTTGCATCTGATGCATCTGATATACATGCTTCAAACCTACAAAACGGTGTGCTCAGCAACTCGGATACTTCCAAACGAGAATCATGATGACAGTTCTTACATGCATTGTTGAACAGGAAAAAGTAAATTATGCCACTCTTGTAACGTGTCTTCATTTTAATTCAAACTCCGTGTGTTTCCATCATCCATGTGTTAAATTGAGACAATATCTCTGCCTTTTAAATCCGTACCCCGAGGATAGAAGAGCTGAATATAACATTTTCAAGGATTTTTTGTTATTGTCTTGTTTGTTTTATTTTTTTTTTGTTTTTCTTTTTTATCTTGTACATTTATTTTCCAAATATTTTTCTTTCTACTTGGTTACATTTACCTAACCATGATAGTTATTTTCTTCAAACAAGTATAGTGTTTATTCCAATCAACATTAGTGATGAATCAGAAACTATTGATTAAGTTTATTAGAAAGTCATGTGAAGCCAATGTTGACAGAAACCATAGTTCCCGTTTGTGAATAGGGAAAGCTAAGAGTTATCAGCATGAATTTGTTGACATGGTTCTGTCCATTGGCAATTCATGTGTTTGAGGTTAGAAGTGAGCAAAAAGAACAAGAACGTGCTTGCTAGAAATCCAGGTAGAACTGTGGATGAGAAAGGGCAGGGATAAAATGCGTGCAGGGGACTGCTGTAGAGAGACCACAGAACAGGGAATCTGGAAGAGATCAGTGTATTGCATAGGAAGTCTTCCTAGGTCATCATCAGTGTGACATGTTTGTATCACACGATGTTAGCTATGTTTATTTTCCTGAGTTCCTGCTAAGGTCAGTGATGTTCTGCTTCTTGATCTCATACATAAGCTATTTCCCTGTGTGATTTTCCAGTTTCCATCTTATTCTGCAAGCGAGAGAGTTGGTGTGCAGTAAAACCCAGCAAGTTGTATGATATTGGAAGTGGCCCAAGCCCCACCGCTTGGAGATTCTGAGGAACAAGAGTACACTAATTATTTGCCTGATAATCGCAGAAGTATTTTCTGATATTCAAGGTATTTATGTGAATGAGATATAATCCCTTTTACTGAATCATAACATTTGGAAGTTGCTTATTAACAAAAACCAGATCATAGATACACCATTTTTAAAATTTATTCTTATTTCTTTATCCTAACCTTTCAGACAGTGTAACACAGACTAAAACTTTTGTACTGTTACAAACCTCTGCTGCTTTTTAAAAGTATTACTCCTGTGTTGTCAGTTAACAGGTTTTAACATGACACAAGAGGTCTGAGGAAGGACTCCGTAAATGTGCCCTCACCTCTCCCATAGAATACAGCAATATTTTACAGAAAAGGTAAAGTGAAGGGGCTTTGAATGATGAACATATTCATAACAGGCAAAACCAAGAAGACATTCCAAAGTACTTAACTATTTTTATAAACACTATCTAATTTATTGTTTTAATAGTCTTCCACTTTAATACATAAAATTCCAAAACAGATCAATATAATTCAGTCTCGCTTTGCTCATTAAAATCTTGCATCTTAAGTCAAAAGTTCAGTTTTCAGTCAAATCAAAGAAGGCCTAAAATACACAGCTCCTGGGGATCCAACTTGCTAAAGGCAACATCCTAGGGAAAGCTGCCCCCCAGTGATTAGAAAATTGAATACAGCTTTTAATCTTAATCTTCCCACATTGCTGTTCAATTTAATGTTCTGTTTAGGGATTCCTGCAGAGCCATATCACTCTGCAAACACCCAGAAAACTCCCAGTGACAATTAGTCATTGAGAATCCGTTTGGGGAGAGAGCAAGGGGTTACTTCAATAGTAGGAGATTAATGAGTACATAATCAACAAGATCTTTCTTAAATTGATTTCTTAATGTAACATGACCTGGCTTAGTATTCAAAACATTATCAAACAATGTATGTAGAATTGTGTCCATAGTTTTTATTTTTAAATGACTAGTTATAAAAAAGGAACTCATAGGCTTTTAAAAGTAGCGAATCTCACCAGGATCTATCACCAAAGAAAGTACCATGCTACTTTCAAGTCTTTAACATACTTTTCAAGTTTCAAAGAGATGTGGTCATGTGTAATCCCAAAAAAAGAAATAAGTTAAAGAAAAAAACTTATACTTTAAAAGATTATTTTTAACATTTATTTATATTTATATTTTATTTTAAAAATAATTTTATTAAAACTACTAGATTAAAAGACTATTCATATTTTTATTTTTGAAAATAAAAATGAAAAAAATTACCAAGCACAAAGAGACAGTAAGAAGCTTTCGGTATGTATAGAGAGTCTGAGAAGGTATTACTGTGACATCTAGCATGTAACATGGTGGAAATTTCACAAACAGGAAAACATCCTAAGTGTAGGAAATAAATTTATGAAGCATAGGAGATCTTTAAAGTAGGAAAAACATTCTATGTGATTTGTGAAGATACAGGTGTACACACACACACACACACACCACACACAAGGATGATGCAGCTACTCTAGAGACTGAGTCAGGAAGATGATGAGTTCAAAATTTCTTGGGTGTCCTAGTGAGATGCTGTTCTTATTGCATTTAAAGAAGTAAAGAAAAAGGGTCTGAGGATACAGTGCTAACCTAGCATGTAGAAGGGCCTAGGATCCTTCTCTAGTACTGGGGAGGCAGGGAGAGAGTAAAATTGAACCATAAAAACCAGCAGAAAAACTCATAGAACTTGAGATGCTTGTGGAGCAGCTAGCATATAAAAGTAGTTATGAGAAAATTTCGCCTTAGTTGATCATATGCTACATCATTAATAATTCTACTCAGGTTATGTGTTTTGGAAACTCAGACTCTCAAGCATAAATGAAAAAAAAATCTGCCATAAATTCATTTTCAAGAAATATATGCAATTGTGTTTTAACGTAAAATTTATGGAGAAATGTTGCTCGTATAATATTTTTATATTTTTTGTTTATTAGTAAGTGTCTTTGGTATCGTAATTTGCTTAAACAAAGTTCCACATGTGTTTGTCATTAACTTCTTGTCCATTCTATGTTCTATTCTGGTGGCCAATATGAAAGGAAGAGTTATCTGGTGGGTATCTGAAGAGCTGTACCTCCACCCTGAACTATATGTGGAAATGAAAAGTGCAATCATTGAGGTTGGTGCGTTAGTAGAAGAGGAAACATGTTACGAGAGCCTGCATAGGAACTGAAAGTAATGCCTTTGGGAGGGCTCTGCCCTAGGTCTTTATTAACCTGCATGGGGTTTGCTTACTATACAAGTAGACTTCCTAAAAGGCATGACACCTCACAGATGAAGGTCTGTATACTATGGAAATCACCAGATAAGCCTCTTGAATATATAAAATGACCTGGATATAGGAATCCATAAAAGCAAAACATCTGATGGGCCAGAGTGTCAGGTAAGCAAGGAAAATCATTGCAAAATGGGTATGAGGTTTTTTTTCTCTTGCAGTGACGGGAAGCTCTACAATTTGCATAGCCCAACGAGATAAAACTATTTAGCACAGTTGAATTGCATGCTGCCATTGTTTCAGTGGTTACTTTTATGTGTTCCATAAAATAAGGTTTAAATTTTGAGACCCCCCCCCCAAGGCTAACACCGTTTAATGTTCTGTGCTGCAGCATGAGCAAGTGAAAAGACTAGAACTCAGCCTGCTCAAGTGAATGACAGAAGTCACGGAGCATATGTTCACCCGGTTATTGGCTGGCCTTCACAGAAGTGGGAATGGGGGATGTCAGGGTAAGTAGAATTTATAGAGGAAATGATTATTTTATGAATAGTTACTTAAGTAATTATCTTTCTAAATTTTTTGTAAGTAAACTGTACTCTTTCTTAATGGACTCTCATTAAGTACAACATTTAGCAATGACCCCTATGAGTGCTGTTGTAGGGTAAGTTCCTTTGAATTGTACATGTTCTCTAGGTAAGAGAGGGAGCCTGATGTGTCTCAGGAGGTAAGCTAAGGTCACATGTCTGGGAAAGAGAAATTTGAAAGATTCTTAAGGCTTCTATCCAGCATGACAGTATAAAAACAAGTAAGTAAAAAGTTACTGACGATGGAAATGAGGATGGGCCTTCAGAGAGAAGGAGAAAGAGGGAGGAGGAAAGGGAAGGGAAGGGAATGAGAAGGAGAAAGAGAGAGAGAGAAGGAGGGATGGAGGGAGGGACAAAGGGAGGTAGGTAGAGAGAGGAAGGGAGGGAGAGCGAGAGCGAGAGTAGAGCGAGAGCGAGAGCGAGGAGAGAGCGAGAACAGAGGAATTGCTGGCAAGCTAGCTGCTGAGTGGAGAGCTCCCAGGCTGCAGTTTTGGGGAGTCATCACCCATGTTAGGGTGGGCTTTCTGGGGATGCAGCTGCTTTTCAGTTATTCTTACTCATTTAAGTAGCCCTTTGTCTATAGTCATTCTAGCTTCTCCAATAAAAATTAACTGGTTCCCCAAATTGGAAAAATTCATTTTGTCTGCTGTGTGCTGCCTATCTGGGTGAATAGTCTTGAGGGGTTTCCAGGAAAAGTCTGTAACACAACATCTGATTATGAACCTAAGGAGCCCAACTTTAATAAATACAGTTTAAGTTATGGAAACAGTCTAAGAATCATCCCTTACTGTCTAGGTGGTACACATATGACTTGAACATGTGCTTGTGTTGTATCTGCAAGCCAGTGGAGTAGATCATCTTCTTTCCAGGCTTGTCATGCATGATGTTTGTTTTGTTTCTCTTTTGTCTCCTTATTAGTTCTCTACATAAAAAAATTAAATATGACTACTTGCTCTGAAGTGTGTCATGAGCTGCTCACAATCTTTAGCATCCTGGGAGAACACATTAGCTCTGGACACTGAATTATCATCTTAAAGTCTACTAAAACTATGTCTACTAAAAGGTTCTTTTGAAATATGGCAGACTTTTGTTTATTGCTTGTATAGTAAAGCCTTATTTCCTTTGCAAAATAAAGATTGAGTTGGAAATATAGGAAACAGTTTACCTTTGCCCTACTTTTTTTTTTTTCTATTTCTTGGCTATGAGCACAATACAATGATGGATTAACAAGGAAAAGTTGTTGTCTGAACATTTAATAAACTTCAAATGTAAGTTTTATTTATATCAAAATTTTTAGAGGCACACTTTATGGTATTATTGCAACAATTAAGTTTTAATTGAAAGAGTCTCATGAAATTATTTGTGTTGTTCTTGGAAACACCAACGCGCTTTTACCATGATGTTCTCAACAAAGAAGTCTTGAAAGAGACATATTGTTACTGTTTGTTACCTTAATATGTACCTAAAAGAGTCAAACTACTGTCTTACACTATGAATGCTAAAAATGAGTTAAAATTTTCATCTAACATAGTTAAGATAAAGTACACCGAATTCCAATCTTTTATTCTTGCTTGTTTCAGCTGAAATCCTCTGTCTTGGGAGGGCTAGCACTTGGGAAAGCCGCCTCCTAAAACAGATGCACTGCAGAAACTGCTCTTATCAATTCTACTTCTGTAGACATGTCTAACCACGACAGAATGTCCCCTTGGTAGTCATGAAACACAGAGACCATCTGCAGGTGGTTATACTGGCGAAAGATTCATCATAGCTGTTCAGCCTATAATACCCAGAAAAAGTATAGAGAGCGGCTGGTCTTTGCAGAGTAGGAGATTAACTAAGTGCCAGCCCTAGTGTAAAGTAAGCCTGATTTTTGCAATCTTCTGTGCTCTGCTTGGTTCTTTGCTGCCTAGTTTACCATGTCGACATAAAGAGCTACATTAAGGAGAGTAAATTCATTAACAAAGCCATAGATTAGGACCCTGGTTTTATTTACATAGTTTGGATTATTCTGTGTGAAAGAATGCACTCCAGACGTCTTCTCTAATGAGATACTTGTTCTTCCAAGGATTCTCTACCATGTTTGATGTGGGATGGGAATTCTTTCCTGACAAAAGTGTTTTGTAGTGATCATTCTCACCTCTGGTTTCAAAATGTTTGCCTCCACATAACACTTCACAGGGCTGTTACTTACTATCTTATGGAGTTGATACTGAAGTTTTCTCAGTATCAACTGAGAGTTGATATCCCTACCAGTTCTTTGATAATTTGTGCTCTGGTAAATGAAGACTGACATTTAACTGAATGTATGACTAATGTATTTTTAGAATGTCTCAAACATTTTCCACTTAGTCATCAAAGACTAATTTATATTTTGTTGAGGGTTTGATCTTACTACTTCATTTACTGATGTGTCTGTGTACTGAATATTTATAGAAGTTCTCTTAAAGTCCTTAAATTGTACATTTGTGTAAAATATGTTAAATATATGAATCAAGGCAATAAACACTCATTATTCATTGGCTTTCCTTCGCTTTTCTACATTGTGGTTAAGGAGAAGTACAAGTCACAGCTCACAGTGACAAAGAGAAGCAGCATTGGTCATTTCAAGGCTAAAGTGCTTCAAGACTTGTGGGAAGTTGTGTGTCTTTCTGTACTAAAATGACCCATGAACTCATATGCTGTCTTGTTTGCACATGTATTAGCTTAGTCTGTAGGTTAGCTTAGTTCTGTAAGCACAAAACCCATCATCAAGAGTTTTTGTCTGGAGGAATTTTGCTATTGCCTAGTGTTTCCAAGTAATTGATATTGGAAGTAGTTTGGACCTGATTATAATAGACTGCTTCCTGAGTGCAGAGACTCTATGGTATAAAGCTCTGGGTGATGAAAATCCCCCCTTCCTTTTTATAATATCATTCCTGATGAAGGAAAAAATCTACCCATATTTTTCACAAATGTTTCAAGCAACTCTGTTGCCTTTTTTCGGTGATCCATGGCTTCCTAACTTGTTAGTATATACCCTCCCCCCATTCCTCTTGTTCATACTCTGTTGATGGATTTCCCATGTTTCTTATGAAACTAGAACCTCGTGGTCAATCTCGATTATCTACTGGATAAATTTAAGGCCCACCTGGAAGGCCACTGAGTTCTTTAACTTGGTAGATAAAACAAATCTGATCCAGATTGTTAATGATATTGTCAATACAAAGTGTTTATATCAGGTCCGTACAACACAAGAGAGGTCATATATCTGATTTCCGCAGTATGCCTGGGATTCCCTGAGGTATTTGCATGAGGGTACTTGCACTGGCAAACCAAAGACTTTTGGCCATATATCGTTCATTACACAAATGATGAAATGAAGTGAAGAAGTACTCAGACACTGGCAAGCATTATAAATGGTGGAAGAGCAAGATGGATATTGTGTAGCAGTTTCCTCTGAGGTGGAATCCTTCCATCTTTGAGGGAACCTTCCTTCCTTCCTTCCTTCCCTCCTTCCTTCCTTCCTCTTTCTTTCTTTCTTTCTTCCTTTTTGAAGTATTTTTTATTGGATATTTTATTTATATTTCAGATGTTATTCCCTTACCCCATTCCCCACTCCCCCAGAAACTCCCTATCCTATCCCTCTCCTCCTGCTTCTATGAGGATGTACCCTCACCTCCCCCGCTTTACACTTCTCCACATTCAACCCCTCCCCACTGGACATCCAGCCTTCATGGGACCAAGGACCTCCTCTCCCACCTATGCCTGACAAGGCCATCCTCCCCTACATATAGAGCTGGGCCATGGGTCTCTCCCTATGTGCTCCCAGGCTGGTGATTTAGACCCTGGGAGCTCTGGTTGGTTGGTATTTTTGCTTCCTAATGGGGCCGCAAACCATTTCAGCTCCTTCAGTCTTCTCTCTAACTCTCCATTGGGAACCACTTGAACAGTTCAATGGTTAGCTGTGAGCTTCTGCCAATGAATATGTCAAACTCTGGCAGACCTCTAAGGAGACAGCTATATCAGGCTCCTGTCGGCATGCACTTCCTAACATCCACATCAGCATCTACCTTTGGTGACTGCACATGTGATGGATACCCAGGTAGAATGATCTCCAGACGGCCCCTCCTTCAGTTTCTGTGCCACACTTTGTCTCCGTATTTGCTCCCTTAACTATTTTGTTACTCCTAAGAAGGACAGAAGCACTCACACTTCATATTAGTCTGTGAGTTGATTCTTGGGTATTTCAAGCTTCTGTGCTAATATCCAATTATCAGTGAGTGAATACCATGTGTGTTCTATTGTGATTGGGTTACCTCACTTAGGATGATATTTTCTAGTCCCATCCATTTACCTAAGAATTTATCAAATTCATTGTTTTTAATAGCTGAGTAATATTCCACTGTGTAAATGTACCACATTTTTTGCATCCATTCCTCTGTTGAAGAGCATCTGGGTTCTTTCCAGCTTCTGGCTATTATAAATAAGGCTTCTATGAACATAGTGAAGCATGTGTCCTTGTTATATGTTGGAACATCTTCTAGGTATATGCCTCGGAGTGGTATAGCTGGGTCCTCAGGTAATGCTATGTCCAATTTTCTGAGGAACCTCCAGACTGATTTCAAGAGTGGTTGCACC
This sequence comes from Mastomys natalensis, assembly GCA_021653895.1. Classification (NCBI taxonomy): domain Eukaryota; kingdom Metazoa; phylum Chordata; class Mammalia; order Rodentia; family Muridae; genus Mastomys; species Mastomys natalensis. Next base: position 931,914 of record JAJTUV010000572.1, read on the forward strand.
AGCTTGCAATCCCATCAAAAAGAGGAGTGTTCCTCTTTCTCCACATCCTCGCCAGCATCTGCTATCACATGATTTTTGATCTTAGCCATTCTAACTGGTGTGAGGTGGAATCTCAGGGTTGTTTTGATTTGCATTTCCCTGATGACTAAGGATACTGAACATTTCTTTAGGTGCTTCTTGGCCATTCAAGTTTCTTCAGTTGAGAATTCTTTGTTTAGCTCTGTACCCCATTTTTAATAGTGTTATTTGGTTGTCTGGAGTCTAATTTCTTGAGTTCTTTGTATATATTGGATATTAGCCCTCTATCAGATGTGGGATTGGTAGATCTTTTTGAATCTGTTGATTGTTGTTTTGTCTATTGACAGTGTTCTTTGCCTTACAGAAACTTTGCAATTTTATGAAGTCCCATTTGTCTACTCTTGATCTTAGAGCATAAGCCATTGGTGTTCTGTTCAGGAACTTTTCCCTTGTGCTCAAGTATTCAAGGTTCTTCCCCACCTTCTCTTCTATTAATTTCAGTTTATCTGGATTTAAGTGAAGGTCTTTGATTCACGTGGACTTGAGCTTTTTAAAAGGAGCTAAGAATGGGTCAATTTGCATTCTTCTACATGTTGTCCTCCAATTGAACTGGCCACCACTTGCTTAAAATGCTGTCCTTTTCCCACTGGATAGTTTTAGCTCCTTTGTCAAACATCAAGTGACCATAGGATCTGTGGGTTCATTTCTGGGTCTTCAATTCTATTTCATTGATCTTCTTGCCTGTCTCTGTACCAATACCATGCAGTTTTATCACTACTGCTCTGCTAGTACAGCTGGAGGTCAGGGATGGTGATTCCTTCAGAAGTTCTTTTATTGTTGAGGATAGTTTTCGCTATCCTGGGTTTTTTGTTATTCCAAATGAATTTCTCTTTCTAACTCTGTGAAGAATTGAGTTGGGATTTTAATGAGGATTGTATTGAATCTGTAGATTGCTTTTGGCAAGATGACCATTTTTACTATATTAACCTTGCCAATCTATGAGCATGGGAGATCTTTTCATATTCTGATATCTTCTTGGTTTCTTTCTTCAGAGACTTGAAGTTCTTGTCATATAGATCTTTCACTTGCTTGGTGAGATTCACACCAAGGTATTTTATCTTATTTTTGACTATTGTGAAGGGTGTCATTTCCCTAATTTCTTTTTGAGCCTGTTGATCTTTAGAGTAGAGGAAGGCAACTGATGGTTTGACTTGATTTTATAACCAGTCACTTTGCTGAATTTGTTTGTTTTTGTTTTTTTTTTTTTAAATCAGGTTTAGGATTTTTCTGGTGGATGTCTTGGGTCACTTAAGTATATACTATCATCTGCAAATAGTGATATTTTGACTTATTTCTTTCCTATTTGTATCCCTTTGACTTCTTTTTGTTGTCTAATAGGTCTAGTCTAGGACTTCAGTACTATATCAAATTCATAGGGAGAGAGTGGGCAGCCTTGTCTAGTGCCTGATTTTAGTGGGATTGCTTGAGTTTAATGGGCCTTGAATTCCTGATCTTTACAAGACTTTTACTATGAAGGAGTTGAATTTTGTCAAATGCATTCTCATCATCTAGTGAGATGATTTTTTTTTCCTTTGAGTTTGTTTATATACTGGATTACATTGATGGATTTCCAATTATTGGACCATCCTGCATTTCTGGGATAAAGCCTACTTGATCATGATGGATGATTGTTTTGATGTGTTCTTGGATTCGTTTGGGAGCATTTTAGTGAGTATTTTTGCATTGATATCATAAAGAGATTGGTCTGAAGTTCTCTTTCTTCGTTGGGTCTTTGTGAGGTTTAGGTATAGTGTGATTGTAGCTTCATAGAACGAATTGGGTAGTGTTTCTTCTGTTTCTATTTTGTGGAATAGTTTGAAGAGAATTGGTATTAGGTCTTCCTTGAAGGTCTGATAGAATTCTGCACTAAAACCATCTGGTCCTGTGCTTTTTTGGTGGGGAGACTTTTAATGACTGCTGCTGTTTCTTTAGGGGTTATGGGACTGTTTAGATGGTTTATTTGCTCCTGATTTAACTTTGGTACCCGATATCTGTCTAGAAAATTGTCCATTTCATCCAGGTTTTCCAGTTTTGTTGAGTATAGTCCTTTGTAGTTGGATCTGATGATTTTAAAAATTTCTTCAGTTTCTGTTGTTATAACTTCCTTTTCAGTTCTGATTTTATTAATTTGGATACTGCCTATGTGTCCTCTGGTTAGCCTGGCTAAGGGTTTATCTATCTTGTTGATTTTCTCATAGAACCACCTCCTGGATTTATTGATACTTTGTATAGTTCTTTTGGTTTACTTGGTTGATTTCAGCCCTCAGTTTGATTATTTCCTGCCATCTACTCCTCTTGGATGCATTTAATTATTTTTATCTAGAGCTTTCAGGTGAGTTGTCAAGTTGTTAATGTATGCTCATTCCAGTTTCTTTTGGTAGGCACTTAGAGGTATGAGTTTTCCTCTTAGCTCTGCTTTCATGGAGTCCCACAAGTTTTGATATGATGTGTCCTCATTTTCATTATATACTAAAAAGTCTTTAATTTCTTTTTTTTACTTCTTCCTTGACCAAGTCATCATGAGTAGAGCATTGTTCAGTTTCCATTTGTATATGGGTTTTCCATTGTTTTTGTCATTATTAAAAACCAGTCTTAATCTGTGGTGATCTGACATGATGCAAGGGATTATTTCAATCTTTTTGTATCTGTTGAGGTCTGTTTTGTGATCAATTATATGGTCTATTTTGGAGAAGGTACCATGAGGTGTTGAGAAAAAGGTATATTTTATTGTTTTAGGATGAAATTTTCTGTAGATATCTGTTAAATCCATTTGGTTAATAACTTATGTTAATTTCATTGTGTCTCTGTTTAGTTTCTGTTTCCATGATCTGTCCATTGTTAAGAGTAGGGGGTTGAAAATCCCCACTATTATTGTGTGAATTGCAATTTGTACTTTGAGCTTTAGTAAAGTTTCTTTTATAAATGTGGGTGCCCTTGCATTTGAAGCATAGGTGTTCAGAATTGAGAGTTCATCTTGGTATATTTTTCCTTTGATAAGTATGAAGTGTCCTTCCTTATCTTTTTTGATTATTTTTGGTTGAAAGTTGGTTTTATTTGATATTAGAATGGCTACTCCAGCTTGTTTCTTGGGACCATTTGCTTGGAAAATTGTTTTCCATCCTTTTACTCTGAGGTAGTATCTGTCTTTGTTACTGAGGTGTGTTTCTTGTATGCAGCAAAATCCTGGGTGCTGTTTATGTATCCAGTCTGATAGCTTACATCTTTTTATTGGAGTGTTGAGTCCATTGATGTTAAGAGATATTAAGGAAAAATGATTGTTGCTTCCTGTTGTTTTTGTTATTAGAGGTGGAATTATGTTTGTGTAGCTATCTCCTTTTTGTTTTGTTGGAAGATTACTTCCTTGCTTTTTCTAGGTTGTAGTTTCCTTCCTTGTGTTGGAGTTTTCCATCAATTATTCTTTCAAGTGCTGGATTTGTTGTTAGATATTGTGTAAATTTGGTTTTGTCATGGAATATCTTGGTTTCTCCATCTATAGTGATTGAAAATTATGCTGGGTACAGTAGTCTGGGCTGGCATTTGTGTTCTTTTATGGTGTGCATGATATGTGTCCAGTGTCTTCTGGCTTTTATAGTCTGTAGTGAGCAGTCTGGTGTAATTCTTATAGGTATGCATTTATATGTTACTTTATCTTTTTTCCTTATTGCTTTTAGTATTTTTTCTTTATTTTGTGCATTTGATGTTTTGATTATTATGTGACAGAAGGAATTTCTTTCCTGGTTTAGTCTATTTGGCATTCTGTAGACTTCTTGTATGTTCATTGGCATCTCTTTCTTTAAGTTAGGGAAGTTCTCCTCTATAATTTTGTTGAAGATATTTACTGACCCTTTAAGTTGGGAATCTTCACTCTCATTTATACCTATTATTTTAGGTTTGGTCTTCTCATTGTGTCCTGGATTTCCTGGATGTTTTAGATTAAGCTTATTTTGCATTTTGCATTTTCTTTGACAGTTGTGTCAATGTTTTTCTTGGTATCTTTTGCACATGAGATTCTCTCTTCTATGTCTTGTATTCTGTTGGTGATGCTTGCATGTATGACTCCTGATCTCTTTCCTAGTTTTTCTATCTCCAGCGTAGTCTCCCTTTGAGATTTCTTTATTGTTTCTACTTCCATTTTTAGATCCTGGATGGTTTTGTTTAATTCCTTCACCTGTTTGGTTGTGTTTTCTTGCAATTCTATAAGGGATTTTTGTGTTTCTTCTTTAAGGGCTTCTACCTATTTACCTGTGTTCTCCTGTATTTCTTTTAGGAAGTTATTTATGTACTTCTTAAAATCTACTATCATCATCCTGAGAAGTGATTTTAATTCTGAATCCTTCTTTCCCAGCGTGATGGGATGTCCAGGGCTTGTTATGGTGGGAGAACTGGGTTCTGATGATGCCAAATAACTTTGGTTTGTCTTTATGTTCTTGTGCCTGCCTTTTGCCATCTGGTTAACTCTAGTGTCACCTGTGCTCACTGTCTCTGACTGGAGCCTGTCTTTCCAGTTTTCTTTCTTGTGTTAGAATTCCTGAGAGTCCTGATATCTCTGTGATTCTGTGATCCTGAGCTCCAGGGTGGAAGAACTCCCAGGACGCAGTCTGCCTCTGGGATCCTGAAATCCTGCTGCTCTGAGTGCAGTGTTTCCTCTAGGATGGCTCAGGATATGGTGTCTTCACAGGAGCAGACCAGCTAGGTGTTCTGCCTGAGCCAAATGACCAAAGGAGGCTGGAAGGGAGTGATATTCCAGAGGGATAGGGTTTGGTTGGCTGATGGTCCTGACTTCCCCAAGCTCCAGTTGTAGTTCTGGTGTAGGGTAGTGGGAGGGGTTCTTACTCACTGCTCTGAGTGCAGTGGCTCCTCTAGAATGTCTCAGGATATGGTGTCTTCATGGGAGCAGACCAGCTAGGTGTCTGTCCCAGCCAAAAGGACCTTGTGAGGGGTGAGGGAACTTTTTTAAGACATAGGATGTTAAGAGAAAGTTAAACAACATGGCATTTTAGGCAAAAATGTTTACAAGGAGATCCAAAAACAGGATGTTCTAGAAGGATGTAAAACACTTTAGAAATGGCACTGCTTGCCTTTAAGACCAACAGTAAACAATTCAAAATAACTTCAGGAAGTTCCTGAAACTGAGCAAATTTACTAGTTCCCTTCCAATAAAGAATTTAAACAATAAGAAATGGTCAAAATCAGTCTCAGACTAGCCTAGCTTCTTGGCAGAAGCAGAAACCAGCCAAATTGCTTAGAAGTAAAAGAGACCCCTTAACTCCTGAAAGAATCTCAGTGACATTGAGCCATCTAAAATGGATACCCTCCAAACTGTTAAATTTTCTGTAGGCTGTTCAGTGTCTACACTGCTGCTGATTTCTAGCTTTTGTAAATTATTCTCCTGCTAGGTGGGTTTTGGTGGTACAGCTAGGAGTTTGAATCATTTTTTTCTTCTGGTAGTAACCTTTCACCCATATTCTTGTAATAACCACAATAGAATGCATTGGTTCATCAAGTTGGACTTGGGTGGTATCTGGATGTAGTTCTGTTCTCAGTCCTTATCTATGATGAGTAGGCACTTGTTCACATTTCCCCTGCAGTAGTGTCTTACAACAATGAGTGATATTGTTGCTTTTTTTCAAACTATATTTCCCTGTCAAAGAAATATCACCTTTTTGTTTTCCAAAGTCTCACTTCCCAGGCATTCAGATTCCACAGGCTGGCAGAATCTACAATATTCAATATTTTGCTATAGTATAGTCCCAATCACACTATATGGATTAGAATGCCCCTCTCCTGCTTCTGGTATACTTGATTTTTCTCTTGCATTATCATCCAAACCAGGCTCAATGATGGGGTTGGGTTGGGGTTCTCTTCACATTAATCTGAATCTTTCTCATTTCTTTACCAAATTTCAGTAATTGTCCTTCCTTTCTAATTGCAAGATTGTAACTTGATTCTATTTTTTTTTCAATCACCAGCCCTAAGCTATCCAAGAAATACAGGCTGGCTAGTTAGAATATCTCGTGTGGCATCTTGGACTACTTTGTTAGCTAGACCAGAGTCTTAGGGAGAAGTAGATATAAACAAATGTACCTTTCAAGTCATAAGCCTTATTATTATTATTATTATTACTATTATTATTATTTCATTTACCATTTCTGCAGCAAAATAGCCAGCAACAGACTGTTATGACAATACAGAAACTGCCATCCCACTGCATTGGCCAAAGCCACCCTTCCCTAGTGTAGGGTATTAAGTGGCATTCAGCATCAGTTGCTACAAACCATGCATTGACTGTTAAAGTAGACATATGGGCCACGTTGCCTAGATAGATATAGTATCAACTTGGCACATCATCTGTGGAAGCTTCATTCCCCTTGTTTGTTTCTTTGGCCTTCTCACTGACTTATCTACTGTTCTAGAAAAAAAATCAGTATTTGTATATGAGAACTGGCCCTGGTTTTGCTTATTTGTCATATGCTGGTAAGTTTTGTAGGAAATACACACCACAGTCACCTAGGGACAATCATGGTGGTTATGCCATAAGACAGCTGCTGCCAGTCAACCAGATCACTACAGTGTTGCTATGTCATTGTTTTAATAGTCTCTTAACAATACAAACTAGATAGGGAGCTATTTAGTAAACAATTAAGTGAATGTGAAACATTTCAAATATTGAATAGCTATCTTGGATGGTCTGCTAAAAGTGTGAACACTAGACTTTTTCTTGACCAGTAATCATTTTTACAACTTTTCAATATAATTTGTGATATATCTTAATTGCCATCTACCTACTTTTCCTAACATAATTATTGATTAAAGATCTGAGAGTCTAGTTTTATATAGCTATATGATCAGAGATGACTTGATTTTTTTTACTACTATCTATTTCCCTCCCCACAAAAACTGAAATGCGAAAAAGTTTCAATTTTTAGGTTGCATGTGATTTTGACTCCAGTTGATTGCTATGACATTGTAATAGTTAACCAGTCAGAGGCTAGATAATGGAAATAAGTATTTGGGGGAATGGCAGCACTCCATTTTATTTAGCAAATCATATGAAAGTTTTATTTTTAGTACTGATACTGAACCTAAAGCTTTGAATATGGCAGGCAGACTCTACCACTAAGTTATATTCCTAGCCCTTCTATTTTCTTTAAATATCAGCATGAGAGTAGAATATTTGCACTTATGACCATTTGATTCATTTTGCAAAGTATAATAGTGCTGCAAACAAAATAAAACATGAAAAATTACAAAGGTGTAAAACTTACAAAATTTATTTTATTTTCATTCTTTATTAAAAATGATCTAAAAATAAAAGTTAGGAACAGTTTTGGCATGACAAAAAAACTGAAAAGAAAGTCATAAACCTAGATTTTTTTTCCAGTGATTGGCATAAGTATGGGAAAATTGACTGATAAGATTTCAATGGTATGTAGAGAAAAAAACTATTGATAACAGATGCTCTCTCTCCAAGAATGTACACTCAAGCATGACAATGCTACCCACTCTGCTCATTCCCACCTCCAATTCAGAGGAATCCATCAGATGAGAGAAAAGCCATTGAGTTTTCTCTGGTGTTGGACTTGGTGGGAGTCTGACACACTGAAAGATGCCATGCACACAGAAGAACCACACAGAAAAAAATACTGTAAAAATATCCCTCATGAGGTTAATGGGTGAGTTTGTCAACAAGGAAACATGTATTTCATCATTCAACTGCAGGAATGCAAGAGGAAACGTCTGTGCAAGCTGCTGGATGCTAGACATTGTTTCTTCATTGAAGCTCAAGAAACTCACACCCTGCCTCCCATGCCTCAGGTTACAAATGGTGAACAACTGCTGAGACAAAAGCAGACTTTATGGTGTTGTAGCAGCCTACAAGTCAGGCAGAGACACTAGTAAAACAGCTTCTCTGTGTACTCACTAGTATGAGCTTTTGGTGATGCAGTCACCACTCACACAGGATCTTGTAACACAAATATACTGAGAATTTCCTAAGGTAGTCTTAGTTGCAATGCTTTATTTGGTTTGCCGTTGCTGTTTTTATCTAAAATAAAGAGAAATAGTCCCCAACAGAAAATGCATACATGGCAACGTGCACTACACTAGTCTTCATGTGCTACAAAGTGATAGAGTGCAGTCCAGATAGTGTAGGTTATAAAGGAATTTTAATCTAGCAACATGACTGTTCTGTCAAGGGCCCGCATACCTTTAATCCCTCTGGCTGGAATACAGGCATACCCTTAGTACAAACCTTTAATCCCTTAATGTAGGTAAAGTTAGCTTGTAGAAGGAAGCCATGTTGGATAGAGATGTCTAATTGAGGGGCATACAAATGACAAATCAGAGAAAGATTTGATAGGATGAGTCAGAGCTATAATATGCTCAACTCTTATGAGAAGAGACAGGAAAAAGAGGTGACTTAATACAGCACGCAGAGAGAAATTCTGCTGAGGCAGTTTTTACTGGGACAGGTTTTCAGAGATATGTTGCAGAGAGAACATGCTAGACACAAGTGAAGAACAAACCGAGAGAATGAGGAGTCAGAAGATCAGAACAGATTGCTGGAGTTTTAGGCCAAGCTGAGCAAATTTAGTCAATGATAAGAGAAGCAGGTTTGAATCAGTGAGCCTGAACTGGAATTTGAGCAAGAACAGCTGAGTTGAGTCAACCAGCCAGAGTTCAGAAGGAGCTAGAAATGGTGAGATTCTCAGCAGGAAGCCTTAGAGATGATAATTACTTCAGTTGAATAAAATTTGTTTTTACAGTACGCACAGTCTGAGATTTTGGCTCAAAGAAACCATAACCTGAAAGCTGTATAGTGTAAATAAAGCTATTGCTTAAAGAAAAGTCATTACTACACACCTTTAATATCAAACAATGCTGGGAATTCTGTTTGTAGAAGGAAGCAGCCATGTTTGAAACTGATGTTTAATGAGGGGCAGAGTCTAATTAAGAAGATATTCCTCCCTTCCAGGAAAAAAGTCACCCTTCCACTTTTTTAGTTCAACATACTCTAGTGCCCAAAATGACTAGTGTCATCTGGAAAATCAGATGTCTGTAGAGAGCCCACCACCATTTCAAAAAGTCAGACTAATTCAGAGTCAAACTATAATAAATTGATAACTATATAACTGTGTCACAGATATTTTAAACAGTATTTTAACTTCAAACTCACAAAATGCATTAATGCCTAATGAGAAATTTTGTTCATAAAGTTGAAGAATGTAGCTCATGATCATCTTCAAATGAAAAGGCATACAGGTTTTAGAAGCATGGTAGGCATCATTGTGGCAAGATTAAAATCTCCTCTAATTAATGCAATCAATATTTTCCTGCATCATAATCTAACATTTTATGTCTATATTTTTATCCATGAAAATAATGTTTTAGAGTTTTGCTTAACCTGAGTTACTCCTCAGCTTCTAGATTAAAACAATTAGTAAGAAAAATATTTTAAAGTGTTTAAAGAGAACCTGCCTAATGTACAATCATATAATAGTTAAGTGATTCAATTTAACTTCCAAAGTGTTTTGCCAATACTGAGTTTATTTTTCTCCCCTAACTGGGCAAATGAGTTTGTGAAATCACATCATGTAATTTTTTAAGTAGAATTCAGATTATATCATATTTTCTTTTATTACTAATATAAAAATAATTATAAAAAAGGTAAGATTTTGATTAAACCACATGAAGTAGGTCCATGACCTTGAGCTCTAGAATGAATTCTCTACCCAATCCTAGTTTTTTCCTGAATTCCGCTAGGTGTTTCAACTCAACTGTTCTGGCACAAACTCCTCTCCAAGTTGACTAATTAAGATCGGCTTCTCTAAGCTTCTGGCTGAATTGCTCTGCTTAGCTTCAATACTAACTCTGGAAATATGTTTTAGTCTTCTGGCTCCTTCTCATCCTCACTTGCTTTTTCTGTCCCCCCCCCCCCCGCAACCTATCTCTTTAAAACTATCCTAGTAGAACTGTCTCCTCTCCTCCTCCTCCTCCTCCTCCTCCTCCTCCTCCTCCTCCTCCTCCTTCTTCCAATCTCTCTCTCTCCTTTTCTCCCTCTCTCCCCCTCTCCCCTCTCTCTCTCTCTCTCTCTCTCTCTCTCTGCACTACTCTCTTAAGTTACTCCGTTTCCTGTGGTGAGAGTTAGGAATATCCTATCTCTGTCAAATCTTTCTCTGATTCATCACTTCAATTAGACATGCCTTTCAAATATAACTGCTTACTTCTACAAACAAAATTACCTTCATTTTTGGAAGATTAAAGGTATATACTAGGGTATGTCTGTATTTCAGCAGAAGGATTAAAGGTGTTTGGTATGTCTTCATTCTAGCAGGATCACACAGACCTAGAAGGTCTTTGGAAATGATTCCTTGCCATAGCAGCCATGTTGCTGGGTTAAAATTCTGCTATAACTAATTAAGTAAAATATTGTAAGGAACAGGAAGTGTAATTTACTGGTGTCAAAAGTACTGGCTTCAAATCCCTGCACCACCCAGTGGGGCTGAGAATGTGACATCTAGAGAGCAAACCTGATGTTTTCCAAACACCCTAAGCTTTATGCTTCTAATTGTCATGTCTCCAACTGCCATTATATCTGACAAATTTGGAATGTTTCTGTGGTAGCTTAATATATTCTTTTAATGAGTAGTGATTCTCAGTGTGTGTACTGTGAGCAGACCTCAAAAACTATATTAGTAGATAGGGTCTCTAAGAAGCAGATGGTAAGACAGGGAGAAATGTGTCTATGCTTTTTGATAGGGATGCTGCTGTGCAGAAGATAGAGTATCCTGTAGGCTAGAAGAAGAATGTTGCTGTTGACTTGAACCTGAGTGGAGAAAAGAAGATAAAATTAGATGGAAACAACTTTGAAGCTTTGAATGAAGCTGTGAGGTCATTCTTTTGGCTTTAGTTTTTAATTTGAAAATCAAATAGTTTTTTTAAAAAATATTGTTACTTTAAATTGTAGGTAAGGAACATGAATTACAAAATATTCATAAAATAAATAAAAGAAGACCCTTGTGCTTTTTCCACCAGAGCTACTGTACTGATTAACTTGTTTGTTTGTTTTGATTTCAATGATCTTATGTTTATTTTCAATGTTTCTTTTAACTATAAATTTTTTTCCAAATTCCTGTTTGGTGAACTATAGTTAATAAAGTTTAATTTTAGTTTTATAGATCTGTAGTCCTAAACACATCTATAATCTTTGTCTTTATTAACCTCCATCTCTAATTTATTTGAGGCTTAGATTTGAAATCACATGCATTCTTCTTCCCAATCCCTAAAATAATTTTTTTTTGCATTATGTCTCTAATTAGAATATCCTATGTACCTGAAAATGGTACTTTTATAAAAATGAAATCACACAGGAAGTGTCTTTCTGTGCCTGACATTCACTTATCATCATGCCTTCATTGCACATATGCTACTGAGTATTATAAAATACCCTTTATTTATAAAGGTTGATAGTATTTCATTATATATATGCCATATTTAGTGTAAGCTAGATATCTTTTAATTGACACTTGGTTTGCTTGGGCATTTTGGCTATTGTAAACAATGTTACTGTTAACATGAATGGGCAAATATTTTCTCCAGGTGTTCCTCCAACTATCTCAAATACATATATACAAAAAATGTAATTACTGGATCATACAGTAATATTATTTGTATTTGAAAAGTTTTCATTACTTCATATTTATACTGGCAATGCCCAGAAGTTCCAATTATTCTATGTCCAGGCCATTGTCTAGACTTCCATGTGTTTTGCTAATAGCAAATTTAACAGGTATGAAGGATAGTTCCTTATAGTTTTAAGGTACATTTACCCAAAGATTAGTAATTGAGTCATCTTCAACTTTCTGCGTGTTTTTGATCATTCATGTATCTTCTTTGGAGATGTATCTGTTTAAGTAATTCGACTATTTTAAAAAGTTGGGTTGTTTTATTTTCATTGATGAGTCTTGGGGATCCCACAACAATCTAGGCATTGAGTTTTTGTAAAGGATACATAATTTAATATTATGATTTTTAGCATCAGAAACTTTTTGAGGGAGACAGAACATACACACAGGTATCTATTATCTCCAGGAAAGAAAACCATGACAGAAAATATAAGATTACATCAAAGTCCAACTTGGTGAACTGTTGAGCCTTATCAGTTATTAGCAGGAGTGTGGATGAGAGATGACTCAAAGGATAAAAGAGCAGGGATGACTGAAGGACATCTGCATCAACAAGAAGCCCACACTCACATAGATGACAACTCACAAAACTGGCAACTGGGGATGTGTGTACAGCCTATAGCAGCTGGACAGCTGGAACAGCTCCGCTCTTTGCAGTGCTGCTGAGCGGCGTCTCCTCCTTCAACTGCTGTTTATGCCTTTTTATACTCCTGGGGAGAGACCATCAAGGATCTTCCAAGGAAGTTCCCTAGACACATGGCTTTTTATTTGCTTCCTGAGCCTTTCTCCATGTCATGAAGCAAACATTTCAATTCAGAGTAAAGGGCTGTATAAGAACAATGTTTTTCAAAAAATACATTGAAGATGTAGAAGCTTTGCATTTCCATTACTTTATCATTCAGCTTCCAGCCTATGACTGTAGTACATCGCTGTGCTTTACATCTTCATTAGCAGGAATATTTTGCAGTTTGTTTTTCCCGTCTAATGTTTTACCTAATTGCTTAATTCCCAATTTGATCTTTTCATGCTTTTATAATTATTTTCTTGATTTCCTCTTGAGATTATTGTGCTTTAGCTAATAGAAACATAATGATTTTTGTACATTGACTTCATATCATCTTGTTTCCTTGAGTTTTTCACTAATTCAATAGGTTTCTGTATGTATATGACTGGGTATGTAACAGTGTGTGTGACTGCATGTATATGCATCCATGTGTACAATGTCTATGTTCATGTGTGTTAATATGTGTGTTCATGTGTGTGTATTTGTGTGTATGTGTGAATATTTATCTCCTTTCTCTCCCCCCCCTCCTCTCTGTGTGTGTGTGTGTGTGTGTGTATCTGTGGAGATTTAACAAAGAATCTGGCCTCAACAAGAGCACATTGTTTTTTATTTGAACAATGAACAACAAAGATCTCTCTGTGGGAGTAGGACTGTCAGGCTCAGGGAGCTTAAGTATGTTGTAGTGCAGACAAGGGAACTTTTTGGGTGGAAAATAGCATCTGGTGATCTGCTCCTCCATAGTCTCTGAGGTTTGAAGACTGACTGACCTTCTTGCCAGGAGCCTCCTAAATTCTGCCTGCCTGCAGCTGTTATGTGCAAGTCAGCTTTCCTGTGTGGAGTTTCTCAGCTCTCCTGGGCCTTTGAGGTCATTGACATTTCATACCATTTCCTAGAATCCTCCTGTAAGATAATTCTTGAGAGGTAGCTGTTTAGTACGCAGCCATGTTTCTAGACTATTGCTGACTCAGTAACTCTGCTGCATTTGTTACTAGGTAAACAGGATGGGAGATGAAATACGTTAGAAAGTACAACAAAGACAAAATAAAGGATATGGCTGCAGATGTCAGAGTAGAAGAGCTGGGGACCTTAATAATCTGAGTTTTCTGCTTCTGGAAGGTTTTTTTTTTTTTTTTTTTGTGACTTATGGACCTAAAATATGTAAATATTTTCACAGTAATTCTGATTGCAGTGTGTAAGTTTGTACAAGTTAGTCTTTCTTCTTTATAAGAAACCACTTGAAAACTGAAAAAGGAAAAAGAAAAATTAACTTTCCTTGAATCTATCAGAGGACTGAAACTAGCAATTAAGTAAATAGCTGGCAGATGGCAGAAACTAGGTTTCTCACTGTTAAAGTAGGGAGGTAAGGCCAAGCATGGGGGAAGCCTTAAATGAACCATGTGATAATACATTAGATTGGAGACATCAGTACGGATGCATGCTGATTTTAATGTAAATGCAAATGCATGCATTTCAATATACACATACACATGGATCAGTATATCTACATATATCTCCTGTCATTTGAGGCTGTTCAGAAAAAGGAAATAATGAGGTATTGTTCCAAAAAATATATAGCTACCACCTTAAACGGAATAAAAGATATTTATTCTGGAGCCATATTTGAGTGACCATGGCCCAGGAACAAAGATAGGGTTAGCTTAAATTTTATGTTCCAAAGAAGCAATTTTAGGAAGTTTATAGTTTTACCAAGCCAGAAAGTCACAGAGAAGGCATGTCTACAATGTATTTGTAAATACAATAGAGAGGAATTAAGATGGAAAAATTTTTCTATAGGCCTCAGTTACATTCTGATGAGATTCTTAGTCTGGGTTGGGGAAAACTAGGGATTTACCAATAGATTCCAAAGTTTTTTTTTTTTTATTTATCTCTTGGTCACAGGGTGTTATTTCTGACACAGAAGTAAGCAAGGAATGTTATTCAGGAGGTCAAAGCTACACAGAGATCAATATTTAGCCTCTGGATCAGCAACATCCAACCTCTCCATAGCACAACATTTCTACTCAGTCTTTGTATACACAGCTTCTTTCCAGGACTCCTCATTGACAGTAACAAAATAGCATAGCCAGCACTTGCTTCATGTTTATCTTAGTATCTAACACTATCCTCCATAAAAGAAGGACCAAGATTCCTTTCTAAATGGTTCATTCCACTCTGAGAGTGAAAGTATGCTGCATGAGCTGGGGAAATCTCACAATGCCACAAAATAAAGACAAACTGACAGGAGCAAGATGGGGGTGATTTTCAAGTATCCTCCTTGCAGCTGAAGAGATAACACTAATGGCTTCCTTGCTCGATGCTTCAGGAACTGCAATTTTCGGGAAAACTTCAGAAACTGAAATGTGTCTGTAATCAACATGCACAATACAGTCATTAGAGAATTCTAACGGGTCTTAAGAACATAACAGTATAAATATGAAAAACTCCCTTAAAATGGTTTATAATCAGTGATTGCTTCAAAAAGCTGTGCTAAGAAGTTAATAAAATTTTGAATACTTCAAAATTCTTAAGAAGAACACAAAAAAGAGCTCATGCTGATAACTAGAATTATTTTTATTAAGTGATATGCTGGTAAAAAGCTTCCAGTTTAATTTCAGTATATGTAAAAAAATTGTTAAAAGCATACATTTCATTTTTACTTGCAAAATAATACAGCATACTTTATTCGAATTGTAAATTGTGTATCACAGGCAATTTAAAGTGCCTTTCTTCTTGCTGTTGTGGGTAATTTATGAAAACAATTGTGTAATCTGAAATAATGTTTATTTTAGTTCAAAATGATTTATATTGAATGTTCAGTAGTATTTACAAAGTCTGATTGTTGAAAAAAAAGATAATAAAAAATTAGACTGGTGAAAAAGCATTCTTTAGTAAACAACTCTGCAAAACAGATGCCTGCATAGACAAAACCCAAAAATGGCCATTTTATGTGCAGATTTAGGACATGTCAGTGATTTTTAAAATCTTCTGACAGAGAATTTCCTGTCCTCTTCTTCAGACTTGACCTTGGACACCATACTCCCCATTTAATTGGTGTTGCCACAGAACTTCTTCCAATACATGTGAGTCTTGAGTCTGCGTTCCCCCCTTTTCCCTTAAGGGCTCTCCTGTGACAAACAGGTCCTACTGTCTGTCAGCTCAGGAAAGGTGTCTGAATGGATCCATACTTCAATGAACTCTAAACTCTCCTCATAATGAAAACAGACCATAGATAATGCATTTCTTACAGGATTTTCTACTCCAGTGAATAACCTTTCAAATTCTCTACACTGACAATGAACATAGTTTGAATTAAAATAATTGATTTTTTTTCAATTAAAATTTGTGTCATTGACATAATTTGGGTATCGTTGTGAACGTTCAAAGCTATTTCACTCCAAAGCAGACAACCCTGGCAGCAATCATTTCAATCTAGTCATGCAAATACAGAGATGTGGAACCCAGTCATAAGGAATGCAACTAGATATACAACTTCTGCATACAAAGCTCAGGATTAATGAGGTAAAGGGGTAGAAAATTGTAAATAGAATTATAATATATTCTTTTATAGAACTAAGAATTTTTCTGTGAGACTGTGTCTTTTAGCAATATTAGAAGCTGCATCAATAAGGTCTTACCAGCCAATACAATTCTCTAATCATATGAGATGAACAAAGACAACAACAATAAGCACAGTAATGCAGATGGGGAAGAGCCCCGGATGACTTGAATCTATCCAAAACACCAGAAGCAGGTAGGGAATGCTCAGGGGAGGAAAATGTGTTCTCAGGGGAAAGAGATCACACTGACTGCTTATTAAATAACTCATTGTCAGCCCTGAAAACACACACACAAGCAACATTTTATAGACTAAGTAGCATGCACTTATGTACTTAGGAATATAATGTATAATGTGTGTGTGTGTGCTGTGTGTGTAGCAACAATTAATAAAACAAGGAAGCAATGCATTTTTAAAAGAAGTGAAATGAGTTTATGCGAGAGTTTGGAGGGATGAAAGAAAATTATATAATAATAATCTCAACCGATATGATGAATTGATTTTGTTTATAATGGATGATAAAGTTAGATGTGGTGGCTCATGCCTTTAATTTATCATTCGGGAAACAGAAGTATGCTGATCTGTGACATCAAGGCCAGCCTCTTTACAGAGGAATTTCCAGGACAGCCAAGGCTATCAGAGGAAACCTGACTTGAAAAAGCAAGCAAATAAAATAAAAGGATGATATTAATTTAACCGTTTTTACATATGTTTCGATTGAGGCCTGATTACAGTAAAGTACCCTGATGATGAAGCTCCCAGACATGGCACTTTTACCCTGCTGTGTACTAAAATGAATACTATAAATATTACTGTTCAAATTGATTTTTGAAATCCAAATACAAAGACTTCAGATATTATGATTTATTTTGAAGTTATCCTTGCAAAGTACAGAGCTCTCCACTTGAGTGTCCATCTGTCACAGTCACTATTGATCACTTTTGTTAACAGTTTGTTCCATAATAAATATGTGGAATCAAAATACCTCTTTAAATCACAAAACAGCAAAAGAGGATGGTATTTGAAGTAAAAATCAATAAGTTTAAATAAAACATGTCAAAAGGAAAGTAGAAGAATCTATGATAAATAGAGATAATTGCTACATACATTAGTATTAGAATGCCTCTACAACACAGTAAACATTTCAACAGAAAGTGATTACCCCAGGAGAGTATGACTCTACATATTTGTATATAGCACATAGAAAGGAATAACTTCACTCTCTATTATCATGTTTACACATGTTTATACATATGTTTATATTTTAATATAAATATGGAGAAACTGAATTAAACTATTTTTAAGAAAGTAATATACTATGTCATTTCACTTTGCTTTTTGTACAGTTGTAAAGATGCAATGTTTATATTCACAACATATGCTATTTCAACTGAATTTAAATACTATTTAGTGTATTATGGTATATATCATTATTATATTGCTATATATTGTTAGTCATTACTATTAATTATATATGAATAGTATAGTATAGATGATAATAAAGGGTATTAAAATCTCAGTCCATTTTATTTTACTCACCAATATGTTCTTGAAAGTTTACTAATTATTCTTCTTCTAAGCATTAGGGTATTTGTTAAAACATATTTCCTATGCCATGTTGAAATAGTTATTCTATAATTTTTTCAAATCAACTTGGTTTGGATTTATTTTAAACAACATTCATGTAGTACATTTTATTATAAATTTGTTTTGCATTTTAGGGAGCAAAATATCAAACCACGTAGTATTTATTTATCACATTAACCCATTTTTCTCTAACAGACATGACAGAAAATAAAGGGTTTATTAAATAAAATGAGTTTTTAAAGGGTTAAGTAAATTGCAAAGACATTCAACATTATTCTCTAGTTAAAACCACAAAATTAAGGAAAAAGTGAAGTGATTGTTAATAGTACACAGTGTGTGTCACTCAATAGCTCTTTGGTGTAGTAGTTGCAGAGGGGAAACTTTGAATTCTTCCTAAGCCAAGCATATTGTTCACGGTGTGAATCTATGGCTTCAGTGTACATTATCACAGGATGGGAAGGTCTGAACACGTGAATGTTGTGGTGCAGGAAGGACCCCCCCCACACACACACACACGAGCACTGTTAGCAATGACATTCTGGAGTTTTATTCAGTAAGAATACGGTAAAGCTCCATGAAGAGTGTACTGAAGGGCATGCGACATGTGTGACTTCCATGGCTACAGAGCATCCTATGTAATGATCTTGTAGGTGAAAAGACTTTTATAATGAAGGAGAGATGAGAACCTTTTACTGCCAATTTAGTTGTAGTGACAGGCAACTTTATAGTTTTTAATTTGATTTCCTGAAAATGACCCTGAACTAGAACATAAAACTTTTGCACTGTAGTTTACAGATATAAGTACTGTTCATTATTTCTGTCTGTATACAAATACAGAATATTTATCTTTATACGTCGTGCAACAGTTATTTCTCCCTTATTTACAAGATGAAGTCAGGTATCCATCTTTATTTTCATAATCATTATGTCTTTCTTCCTATATTTTACTATTATGTTCTTCTGAATTCTTTCTTTTTTACCTTTATTAATTTAATGTTGCATTTTATGTTTAGTCTTAAGTCCACGAGCCTTGATCCTCTAAGATGGAGAACTCCTTGTCTCTGCAGAAGTACATTCTCTAATACAGCCTTTATTCAAACTCCACTTTCCTCCCCCTCTAGCTGTGCAGTCTTTCTGGCTAAAGAATTGTTATTTCAATACCATGAAACTCACTCCGACTTGCTGGCAGTTCATATCTGATGAATAAAGTCTGATGGATCACACCCTTGGCAATAATGTGGCCATGGCAGCCATTAGAAACTGATAACAGTGTCTGTTTGGCACCACTCTTTGTTCTTCAAACAGACAAACCACACAGGAACCCAATTAACACAGTGATCACTTCCCTCTCTTTGTGAAAAGTGAAATGCCTTGACTGCCTTTTACCTGGGTCTGATTCCTCCCTGCTTTTCATGACCTGCTTTCTGCTACTTTCCAGTGATTTTTACTTTCTGGAAATTTTATATAAATAAAATTATGCAGGGTAGACTGTATTATTGGATGTATTTACTAAAATAATTGTTTTGAAGTTCATTTAGTTCATTGGATGTATAAATCTCTCATTCTTGCTTTTGGTGAAATCTACTACAAGTCACAAATTGTTTATCTATGACCCATACTGGGACTCCTGATAGTTTTAGTTATCAGCTTCTATTCTTCCTGAGTAAACAACCTGGAGAACTGACTAGACTCTGTCACATCAGAAGAGAGTGGCTAATACGGGTGCACAAAAACTGCTTTGTGAGTTCTGTTTTCTGTATCTTTACCACTTATTGTCATGGTCATTCTTTTCACTTTTAGACCTTATAAAGAGTCTCATTTTTAAAATTGTAACAATAGCATCTTTTCATATACTTCACCATATATCTTCTTAGAAAAGAAGAAATTTTATTGTATTATCCTAGACCTAAGACTTTTAATCATAATATGCTTTCATTTTAAAAGATTCTATTTTGAAAAATATGTAGAAAATATATATGTATTATCAAATCTGGAGTCTTGTCTATAGCTATAATCATGTGTCTGAAACCATCATCAAAAGAGTTATATCAACTTATTTTCTGATGTCACAGATTTGTAGTTAGTGTTTATTCTTCAGGTTTAGTCCAAAAATTTTATATTTTCTGTGAACTTTTATAAGTAGAATCAAATAGCAGCTATGTCCAAATCTAACAACATTTAAAACAGAGAGGATTTGACTGATAGTTTCATTTCTCTTAGAAGCATAATTCAGAATAAAACTATATCATTATATAAGGTTTTAACAAAGTAAAGATTATTTTCCTCATAAATGATAGTTTCTTCTGTATCCCACCAGAAATTATGTGAAAATTAGAATTTCTGTATATTACCAGCAGTTTTTGTCATGGGAAAGAGGTCAGTATTGAGTGTTTTATGACTTTGTTGTTTGCTTTGATTTTTACTGTCTGATCCTTTGTAGTTGTGCAATTGTGGGATGTTGAGAATGTCTTTGCCTAGCAGTGAATTTGACAAACAATATAGGAGGGCTTATTTGGGTTTAGAGTTCAAGGGCACAGTCTGGTAGAGAAGGCATGCCAGCATAAGTGTGAGGTGCCTGTCACATTGTACTTGCCATCATGAAGCAAAGAGTGATGAATAGTGCTGCCTAGCTCACTTTTGCATTTTTATTTAGTTTAGAGCCAATCTCTTTTGGATTTGTGCTGGCACTATTTTGGGTGTATCTTTCAATTACAATTAAACTAATCTAAAAAACTTGACCAATATTGAAAGGCTCAAAGTTCAAATTTCTTTCGGGATGCAAGACAATGATTTAACTATGAGTTTCTATGACATTAAAGAAACAACACACTTCAAATATATGCTTGCAAGCACTTCCATTCATAAAAGGAAGGATATGGATATAGCAAGTAGAGTTTGGAGCAAAAAGGAATCTGTCAGAGTCAGTCTCTAGACTAAATAAAAAATGCGAAAATGAGCTAAGCACCACTACTTATCACACTTTGCTTTCTGATGCAGACACACTGTGACAAGCTATCTCACACACTACTGACCTGCCTTCTCTACCATTCCAGACTGTACCTTCGAACTCTAAATCCAAATATGCCCTTATATTCTCATACTCATTTGATATAGTTTGTGTCAGGGAAAACGCACTACATACTTCAGGTCCATGTTCAGCATCTGGAACTCTTGGTTGAATTACCTGGGACACTAAGGGCTTTGATGGCTCTAGTATTCCATATCTGACATCTGTATCACACACAGCCTTTTTCTAAGGCCAGCACAACTTTGGTGAGTTCAGTTTTCTTTTGCGGATATACTGTGGTTTTTCAGTGTCCTGGGGTCTCTACTGCTATGCGGGCTTTAACTTCACAGCTTCAACCTACAGTCTCTCAGGGCGTCTTGGCATGGATTCTCATTCTGCCATACCTTGGCCTTAGCACCTCTTCGGAATCATGGTTCAAGATCCAGTGACACTTTTAATCATATCTTTCATGTCTGAAAAATAAGAACCATGTGGATGACATTGCTAAATTGAATGGCAACTTGTGATGGAGCCTAGCCCAATTGCATCACAGATCTACCTATTTTTGTGTGCAAACCACAAGGGAACTATTATGCTATGAAATTGTTCTTTAGTATGGAACCCATTTGCCAATCTTCTCAGTATTAGTATCAAATGACTCTGCATTTTCATAAGATGGAATTTTTGGTGGATGGGGTCTGGTCTGCAGGACATCTTTTTCATTCTCTCATCCAGAACATGAAGTTTCTCTTTAGTGGTGCTAAGTACTTTCACAATTATAGCTGATTTCAATCCCACCAAGTCCGTATGGTCAGATTCAATCGCATCCTTTTCCTTTCCTAATTGTATGATCATAGCTTACTACTACCACAATTTCCTCTGCATTTCTCATTAAAGAATTAGATGAGTGTAATAGGCAGATGCCATATGTGACTGTTTATATATGCTGGGCCCAGGGAGTAGCATTGCTTGAAGTTATGGCCCTGTTTGAGTAGATGTGTCCCTTTTGGAGTAGGCATGGTACTGTGGGTGTGGGCTTTAAGACTCTCATCTTAGTTCCCTGTAAGTATTTTTCTTAGCCCTCAGAAAAAGATGTAGAACTCTCAGCTTCTCTTGCACCAGGCCTGCCTGAATGCTGCCATGTTCCTGCCTGGAGGATAATGGACCTGTAAGCCAGCCCCAATTAAATGTTGTCATTTTTAAGACTTGCCTTGGTCATGGTGTCTGTTCACAGTAGTAAATCCCTAGACACCATGGCATAGCTTGAATGCTATCCTATCTTGAAATTTCTTCCCAAACAAATTAACCTATTGCCTCATTCATGTTTCTGGGACATGAACAGAGTGCAGCCAAATTCTTTGCCAGGTGTCTTACAAATATTACTAATCCAGTCTATACAGCCTTGTTCCTCTTTGAACACTTCTCCAACTGGTTCCCTAATGTTTGCATTTACTTCTACATTCTGGTTTTACAAGTTTCTACCAGAATGGCACCTCAGATTCTCCTTACAGCATGCTAGAGCCTTTCTCTTCCATGTTCAGTTCCAATCTCTTCCATGTTCCTCACGTGAAATAATTCTAAAGTCCTAAATGTACACCATCAGTTTTACCACAGAAATGGTCCCATGGCCTGGAACCAATTGTTTTGCATTAGTCACTTTTGCATTGCTGAAATAAAATATCTGACAACAGTAACTTAGGAGGGAAGATTTTATTTGGCTCACCATCTTTCAGGGAGGAATATGTTACTCATTTGTGACACCCAATCTTGATTGTATACTTGATGGGAGTTAAAAATACCATAGAAATAAACATTTGAGTATTTCTGTGAGAAAATTTCTAGATTTAAGGAAGATTAGAACTCAGATTTAATGTATTATATTTTATATTATTAGATAATCATGAATCTATCAGGAGTTATGTCTTAATATAGATCTTTTTAAGAGTCAAGTTCTTAAAGAGTTAAGTTTTTAATGAGTTCTATTGATTGTCACCTTTATGGGATTTAGAATCTTCCAGTCTATAAACTTCTGGGCATTCCTGTGAGGACTCTCTAGAGTTGTCTTTCAGAATGAGAGCTGAGATAGTGATCTGCCAAGACCATATATTGCCCAAGTTGGCTTAATTATGTTTACCATTTTCACCTTGTCCCAAATCTTTTATTAAACCTAGAGTTGTTATCATAGATTTAGGGTATGAGCTTGTGTAGAAGAAGTTGGGCACCAATTTGTAGTAGATGAATTATTTAAGCCGCCGAATTTGCCGCGGTAAATCTCCTGCCTGAAGACCAGTAAAGGAAAACACAACTCAATAATTATGGTATAAATAGCACGCTTAGATTGGGCAGATTGACCACTGCACTATTCTAATCCTCAGCTATGAGATCCCTTATAACTTGCGTTTAATCCAGGCCAAGTGGTTTTCCTTCTGAGCTCTGGCTCTTCCGTCGTCGGCTTCCTTCTACTTCCAGCTTCCTTTTGCTTCCTTCCTCCTGCTCTCCTCTGCTTCTGCCTCTGCTTCTGCTCCCCTGGCGACTTCCTTCTCTTCTGCCTTTGGCTTCTACTTCTACCTCCTTTTATATCGAATTCCTCTCACTCTCTCCTCCCCTAAGCCTTTTTCTCCGCCTCCCCTTCTACTGCCCAATATCTGGCTCTAGTCTTTATTTTACAGGTTTTAATTAGACGGAAGGTTTACAAGATGTCGTCTGTGTACAGATTCAATCCTCCTCTGGAGCCCATCTCAGAGGGGTGGAACAAAATACAAGGCTGGGGCTGTCCACAACAAGCTTGGGATTAGGATCCTGAATAAGAAGGCTCAGTCACGAATTCCCAACCCACCATTAAAGGGTCAAATAAAACTACAAAACAGAGAGAGGAATTGTATTCAGTGTGGTCACATTGAGGATCATTAAGTCTGTCTTTGAGAAAGCATAAGTTTTAGGTTTATTTATTTTATTTTTAAAAATTTTTTATTAATCATTCCATTTGTTTACATCTCAAATGATATCCCAGTTACCTCCTCCACCAACCCCTCATCCCATGAAATCCAACTTCCCAGTTACCCCTCCGCCACCCCCCATCCCACATCTGCCCTCTACCCTCTCTTTAGCCTGTGTGAGATGCTCCCCCACCCACCCACACTCTCCTGCCCCACCACTCTAACATTCCCCTACTCTGAGGCATCAAACCTCCTCTCCTGTTGCTGTTGGGCAAGGCCACTCTCTGCTACATATGTGTCTGAAGCCAAAGATCCCTTTTGATACACTCCTTGGTTAGTGGTCTAGTCACTGGAAGAACTGCGTGGTCAGGCCAGCCTATGTTGTTCTTCCAATGGGGTTGCAGCCCCCCTCTGCTCCTCCAGTCCTTCTGCCAGCTCCCCCACCAGGTTCCCTGAGTTCAGCTTGATGGTTGGCTCCCAGCATCTGCCTCTGCTTTGGTCAGTGGCTGGCTGGACCTCTCCAGGAACTGCCACACTTGGTTCCTGTCAACAAGCACCTCTTGACCACATCAACAGTGTTGGGTTGGGTGTTGTCAGACATGAGGTATCCTCAGATGGGGCCATTCCCCTTTTGGTCTGTCCTTCAGTCTGTTCCACTTTTTGTCCCTCTTCTTCCTTTGGACAGAATAGAAAGGAAGATGTGTATATAATTAATCATTACTGGGCAGGTGCGGTCCAGCATCAACTTGTGTAGGCTCCATTTTCTCTGCAAAGTAGTTTGATTAAGCAAATACCTGGGAGGCAAGCTCTTCCTCTGATACAACAGAGCTTCTTTTCCCTAAACATGGGATTCTTGGGAAAGTTCTAATTCCTTGGAGACCATTATTCAAAGATTCTTACAGTCAAAGGTAAGGGTGCAAACATTTCTCTTTAAACTATCTTATTTTTGTCAGGATGGTTGCAATGTTAATGCCCAAAGCACACTTAGAGTCATTGCCACCCTGTATGTATTCTTGCCAGTCCTTCATATTGTTTAGAACGTCTATCTTTGCCTTTCAACAACTGTCATGATTTAATGAACAGATCAAGTTAGATGACTAAGCCGATTCTGTTGGGTCTCATGTGGCTGAGGCTCAAACTCTTAAAATATGACCTCTAGAGCTATGAGAAAACAAACTTCCTCTAAAGCAAATGTTTCCAGCAAATATGTCAACAATAGTAAGAAGAAAGAGAGACTTCCAAGAGAGTCAAATCTCCATGGGCTTATCTTGAAAAGTCATTTTACGCATTAGTTTTCTGGGTTATAAAGATAAACATTTTATTGACTGTTGAAGAATTGCTTTTCATAAAGCATTTGGAAAATTGTTTGGCATAGAGAAAGATCTTTATGGATCATCATAAATAACATGGAAACCTCCTAACAATTTGGTGCATTCTGTAATTTTCTAAGGGGTAGGCAAGGCCTCAGATATGAGGTAGTGAAGAAAAATTATAACCAGAACTTGGTAGTTGCCCATGCTGGTTAGTCAGGGCAGATATATGTGAGGGCCCTATAAAATGCAGCTGTATAGTGGAGCTGTGCTTCCTGATGGCTGAGCACTTTGTGCTTTGGTCTTGAAATTGTAGTTAGGTTTTTCCCACTCTATCAGAATCTGAAGCTCTAGCAACTTGCTCATTTGCCCAACATAAATAATAGCCAAAGTTCTCCATCCTCAAAAGATTCTGCATTCATTATAAATCATTTGTATTGTGGATTTGATCTCTGTTGTGGGCTTTTCTAGGGAACCATGGAAAGAATTACCCTAAAAGGAGAATTCAACCATCCATGATTTAGGAGAAAAGGGGGGGTGGTAATTTGCCTTCGTGGTTATTAATGTACCTCATAAATATTTATTTAAGTGTCCTTACAACTCACAATGTGGAAGTGGTTGTTATAACCCATTCCAAGGTTAGTCTGCCTCACTATTCTATTGACTACAATTTGTTTTGGAAAAAAAAAATCTTCTTAAACTAAATATATCTCTTGACTAAACTTTTCCATTTGAAAAAATTCAAATAAATCTTAAACATAATTAGAAAAGGTTAATTATTCTTAAACGTTGACTGACATTATCAGTAAAATTGTATTTTGTTGGATATGCCATGTGTGAAAGACACCTAATTAGACCAGCATTGTGTGCTTAGAAATAGAAACAATGGTGAAGATGTTGGTGTTGCAAGATGGTTCAGTAGTTAAGAATATATAATGTTCCTACAGAAGACTGCTTTTCATCTCATAGCACTCATGATGATGACAGGTGGCTCACAACAGTTCCAACATCAGGGGATATAATGCCTCATGTCTTGACAGCACCTAAACTCATAGACACATATCCCCCAAATATACAAAACTAAAAATAATTAAAATGAACATTAAAACAAATAGAAATGATGGGAATATTACTATTTAGTAAATAGACATACTTTTAAGTTGTGTATTAGTAAGGAAATAAATTAGAATACTGTATATTAATTATGTATCAGTGGGAATCAAAAGCTAATCTCTCCTTTCTTTTCTTCCTGTGTACCATCTTGCTGTTTTTCTTTCTTCCTCCTCTCCTAGAACTATTTATTCTCTAATAAGCTTCTTTCCCTCTATCTTTTTCCTAAACTTTCTTAGAGGAAGTCTGTTCTCTTGCAGTTCTAGAGGTCATATTATAGGAGCCGAAGGTCAAAAGCCTTGGCTCTTTGCCAAATGTCTTGCCCTCTTTCATGTTTACTTTTAAGTAGGAAGACATTTGTTCTTTGTAGTAGAAGGCATGTGAGTTACAGTTTTTTTTAAGATACTATATAGGCAGACTCTCTAAGATGTTAAAAACTGAGTAGCTGAAACAGGCAACAGGCAGACCAGTAGAGAAAGGGATACATTAATCAGGAATAGTTAAGCAACTTCATTTGAAGATATAAGACCATAGCAATTGTATACAGTAAAGTAAAGGAGAAAAATAGAAACAGAATAGCCAGAAGTAAGAGAAATATATAAAATATGTAATTAAATACAGTCTAAGCACATGTATCAGTGAGACCATGCAATGATTACATACTTTTGGTCTGGTCTCACATACATAAAAATTGCAGCAAACATAACTTTTAAAGGGAAGAAATTATTCTGTTAATAGATTGAAGACCAATGTCAATCCATTCAAGGTATTATTTTTATATAAGTTGTTATTTAGACTACCTCTTGAATTAAAGTTTAATTTTTCTATGCATATAAAAGGATTTCACATTATATTGTAAGGTAATCTAATAATCAATTACCCGAAAAATTTATTTTCCATTATTTAACCAATCATGTATTTCCAAGATTTTTTGTAATGAAAATACTTATTCTATTAGTGAAAATTCTGTCTGAAGATAAAATAAAATCCCCAAAACTACAACATAAATTTGTTGAGTCTCGATTAATTATTCTTCTATGTTTATATCTTTTAAACATATTTTTGTTGATATATAATACAGAAGTAAAAATAATCCATCCTAAAAATATAATAAAGTGGGATTACTTATAGAAGAATTCCAGTAAATCAACTAAAGCATCCCCCTGTCTATAGAAGAATCTCCATCAGCATTCCATGCTGTTCTTCCTGATCAAAAGGAAAACTACTTTATTTTCAATCTCCATATTCTTACTAAACACTTTCTCATCTCCACTAATTCTGATATTCTGGATACATGTTTATGTTTAATACTGTTCTACATTTCCACAGGTCTGTAGGCTCTGATTGTTTTTCTTCAGTTTGTCTACATACAATCTGTCAACAAAGTTTCAAGTTCATGGATTCTTTCTTCTACAACTTTAAATCTACAACCAAACCTCTCTGGAGAATTTTAGTGCTTCTACTTCCTGAATTTTCAAATTAATTAATATTCATAGTTTCTCCTATTTATTTGTTGATGAAATTGACTCAATGTATTCCTTTGGTTATTTAAGAAGTGTTTCTGGGCAGTTTATGCTCTCTCTCTCTCTCTCTCTCTCTCTCTCTCTCTCTTTCTTGCTATTCTTTGTATTATGATTTATTATATTTTCAATGGGGAATTTGGGCAGTTTAGACATTATATTTCAGCAACTATTGACTATTGGCACAGGTTTTTCTTTAATGATGTTGTTGACCTGTCTGCAGTACTTAAATGAAGGCTATATCTTTTAAACTCGGAAGTCTGTGCAGCATACTCTTTTGTCTTGGAAAGACTCTAGAAAGACAGTAGTGGTATCTTAATAGGGTTCTGTTACATTATCCAACTGTCTCTACTTATGTCACACCAAGCTCTCATGAACCTCCACTGGTTAGGAGCTGTATAATTTGTTTTCGAACCTGAATGAAGACATCAATCAATGCACATTTTTATGTCATTTAAATTCTGCACTTTATTCAAGAATGATCTTTTGATGGGCTTTTGAGGTTTATTCAGACCCCAAGACTACATTTTCAGTGATCTTAAATATCTTTCCCCAACTTTACTCTTCTCAACTAAGTGGAATAGAATTTAGTTCTATGTTTTTATGAAGATACCAGCTTTCCTTCATTTTCTCAGCACCAAAATCTGTTGTTTTCTGATCATAGCTTGAATGTTTGTGTATTATATTAAAACTGAAGCCAGTTCCCATGATGAGAATTTCAGTGGTCTTACTTACTTACTTCCGTTTCTGGGAAAGGTACCTCTACTATTGGCTCAGGGCTAATATTAGGTACAAGCAGTTACACACATCTCTGCAGTGACACTGTTTTTATCAGCAGGGTCCTGGATAGAAAAAAACTTCGAACACAATCTGCTTTCAAGGATGCTGTGATGTCTATTTCTACATTTTAGTTTTCAATTTTGGCTTGTTATTTCTTTGTTTGTGTCCTTCTAGGAGCAGAGATCCATCCTGATAATGATAAGCCAGATATTAGGAATTATCTTAGAGTTGTATGATTTTCTAAGTTAATACTGTATAAACAGATTATGAATGATACTAATGCTGAAAAACCAAATTTGAAGGAAAATTTTTGTCAACTAGTAGGTAAAGTCCAAGAAAAATGTGTCTAAATTCTAGATGACTTTCAAGCCTTTAAATTGTGTTGCAACCCTTATGTGCTGGCTAAAATACCTTGAGTACTAGAACTTACTATTTTGGAAATCTTTATTCTCCTACTCTGTTCTCTTTATTAATTTCTTTTTCATATTGTACTATAAATATGTAATGTTCACATTTCCTCTGACTTAATGAGGCTTGTGTGTACTGTGTTGTATAGTGTTGGCTGCCACTATGTTCTTTAAAATACAAATGCCATTAAATTTGTTATAATGGAAGGCTATTTTTTTTTCAATTCTTCATAGGCCCTTGAATAGCATGTGCAGTGGCTTAGACTAAGCAGTTTTCATGCTTTGCACATTGCTTCTGGTGGGTTTGTTTGTTTGTTTTTTGTCAATGGATTGGAAATAGTGATTTGCTTTTCTTAAGGAGCATATGTGAGGATTTTGTTCTTTCCTTAATCTTCATCAAGAACATTTCTTCATTGATAAAATGTATATGACAGAAATAAATACTCTCTCCAAAACACACTATATATGATCTGTAATATAATCAGATGATATTATTTCATCAATTTGACCTCTAAGTAGCAACAAATAAAAGTTTGATATTCTAATCTGACTTAATCAATTGCTTACAGGAATTGCTTTTCTTCGAAGTGCTTTGAAATAAAATTTATAAATACATTGAAAGCTTCAGTATACTGAATAAATTGTAAAATTTCATTTAAAGTAAATCTATGGGCTGGAAGAATGATTGACTACCTTTCTATAAAATCTTCCTCTTCTATTGATAACAATTGTTAACATCTAACTAAACTTCATAAGACCCAGTCTCAAAATACTCCTTTCTTTCCCTTTCTCACACAAACCATATATTATCAACATATTGTATATATTTATTAAAATCTTTGAATCTTTCAAAAATATTCATGAATAAAACCATCATTTTTCTCCAACTTTGTAGATAATTTTTCACTCTTTGTGCTATTAAAATAGGCTGTAGATTCAAATGTTTCAGATTTCTGTTATTCTTATTACATTTCTGAGTGTTACCTAAAGCAAAATTTACTCTGTCAGTTGACGTAGGCATATATAAAGGATCCATATACAAATAATCTTTCTTCACTGATGCAGTTCATTTCCATTCAATATAAGCAAGCATTCTTCTATGTTTTTTATGTCTGACTAGGCAAATGTTGAACTTCCTAATGGCATACTTAAAATTATAAAGTTATAAGTTTATAAATTTCAGCTAGAGTCAGGAGACAATAAGTATACATGAGATGCTAGCTAAAAGGTATAACCTTAAACAAGAGATAGAAGTACACAGTCTTGAAATTTAGTATACACATTGAGATGATTTCTATATCAAATAGAGATAGAAAATGGATTGATAAGCATCAACATGAAAATACAACTTATTAGTCTGAATTTTTAAGTAAAGTCAAAGATTGAATGTCAAAATAATGAACATAAATCTACACAGTTTGGGGTCCTTTTTTCTTTGCTTTGTTTTAAACTTATCAAGTCCAATTTGTGTTAACTATATATTCTTGCTTCACTGGAGTATGGTCTACCTAACCTACAAGGAACCTTATCCTTAAAGAAAACTATATCTTCTTTTCCTAGCAGCTCCTAACTACCCATATCAATTCAGCTAGTAGTGAACCTACCTTCTCTCTCATACTGTATGAATACTTGTCTACATTGAGAATAGAAAAAAAAAGACCACAGAAACAACAACAATAACAAAAAGCAAATTCAAATTGCAGCAAAAGAGAAGAAATATCATCAATAAATGTTGAATAATGTTTTCACAGTTCAGTAGCCAAAGCATATAAAGAAGAAATTCAAAGGAAAATGCAAGGTTATGTTATAGCAGTATTTGAACAGTCAAATTTTTCAGAATGCTAAGGTTAGATAAACCATGGAATATCATTCCTACTTTAATCCCTGAAAGCTTTGTATATACAAAATAAGAGTGATGAATATTGTCAGTGTATATATTATAATAATTAAGAGTAAAACAAATTGACTTTAAAATGGCAGTTTTCTTCAGAATGTAAGGAGCAAGAGTGGCTTGGCAGTCAAGAGTACTGCTCCTCCAATGAACCTGGGTTTGATTTCCAGCACCCAGATGGTGGCTCATAACTGTCTCTAACTCTAGTCCAGGGATATGACTCCTTCTTTTGGAATAACACACACACACACACACACACACACACACACACACACACACACACACACACGCACACACAGAGGCAGACACAAGTACACACAGACATGAAAAACATCCAAACACATAAAAATAAATGCATACTTTTCAAGTTTAGAAGTCTTCAATAATGTTTAGTGTGTATTCTACTTTTCTTTTTTTGTTTTTGTAAAATATTTGGAAAGCAAAAAAGTATGTAGAGAATGGCTTTTAAAACATTGTTTCATTTTATGCAAGTAAAATTTGAAAATAAACCAAATTTATTATCTCTGTCTTGAATTGCCTTATCAGGAGAGCAGGTGGGAAAGAACACTAGCTATGCAAGCAAGAGGACCTGGTTTAAATCCCTAGAACTCATATTAAAAGCCAAGCATGTTTGTGCATGTGCCTATAACATAAGTGGTCTGTCTGTCTCTGTCATTCTCTTTCTCAGTGTGTGTGTGTGTGTGTGTGTGTGTGTGTGTGTGTGTGTGTGTGTGTGTGTATTGGATTCGAGATAGAATCTCCAGGGCTTTCAGGCCACCAGTCAAGCTCTAGGTTCAGTTTAGGGATCATATAAGGAGATAGCTAGAGAGTGGTATAGTAAGACATCATTCCTTTGCCAGTCTCCTCCCTCAAACAGTGCCTCATCCTATCCACCTCCTCTTCTGAGAGGATGGCGCCCCCTCCTGCTATCCTTCTACTATGGCACATCAAGTCTCAGCAGGACTAGGCACATCCTCTCCCATTGAGGTCAGACAAGGCAGCTCAGTTAGGGAAGTGTATTCCAGAGAGAACAGCTTTAGGGATAACCCTGATTCAGTTATTGGGGGACTCACATGAAGACTGAGCTGCACATTTGCTTCATATGTTTGGAAGGGCCTATGTCTATCTGTGTATGTTCTTTGTTTGGCGGTTCTGTAGCTGAGAGCCCCAAGGGTCCAGGTTAGTTGACTCTGTTGGTCTTCCTGTGGCATTTCCATCCTCTGCAGGACCTTCAGTCTTTCCCGAGACTCTTCCATATAGAGTTCTCAAGCTCCATCTACTGATTGGCTGTGGGTGTCTGCATCTGTCTGAGTCAACTGCTGGATGAAGCCTCTCAGAGGACAGCCATGCTAGACTCCTGTCTGCAAGGATATCATTAATAGTGTCAGGGATTGGTGCTTGCCCATGGATGGGTCTCAATTTGGGCCAGTTATTGGTTGGCCATCCCTTCAGTCTCTGCTCCATCCCCTGTTCCTGCATTTCTTGTAAAGAGGATAAATTTTGGGTGGAATGCTTTTTGGGCTCATTGCTGTCCCTGCCACCCCAATGAGGTTCCTGCCTGGCTACAGAAAGTGGCCTCTTCAGGTTCACTATCCCCACTGCTTTGAGTTTCAGCTAAGGTCACTCCACTAATTCCAAGGAACCTCTTCCTCCCAGGTCTCTGGCATGTCCATGAGATGTCCCCCAGCCCCTATTCCCTGAAGCTCAAGATTTTCTCATTCCCCTGGCCCTTTGGTCCTTTTTCCTGTCTCTACCCACACCTGATCCCAATTCCCATCATACCCCTTCCCATCCACTCTTCCACCCAGTTCCTTTCCTCAACCTACTTCCTATGACTATTTTATTTCCCCTTCCACGTGAAATTTAATCATCCTCTCTTGATTCTTTGGTTCTGTGGAGTGTAGGTTGGGTATCTTGTTCTTTATGTTTAATATCCATTTATGAGTGAGTACTTACCATCCATGACATTTTAAGTCTGGGTTACCTCACTCAGGATGATATTTTCAAGTTCCAACCATTTGTCTGCGAAATTCTTTGTTTTAAATAGTTGAATAGTATTCCATTGTGTAGATGTTCAACATTTTCATTATCCATTTTTCAGTTGAGGGATGTCTAGGTTGTTTCCAGTTTATGGCTATTATGAATAAAGCTTCTACGAACATAATTGAGCAAGTGTCTCTGTGGTAGAGTGGGGCATCATTTTGGTATATGCCCCAGAGAGGTACAGCTGGGTCTTGAAGTAGAATCAGTCTTAGTTTTCTGAGGAACTGCCAAAGTGATTCCTAAAGCTTGTACTCCTACCAGCAGTGGAGGAATGTTCCTCTTGCACCACATCCTCACTAGTATGTGCCATCACTTGAGGTTTTTTTTAATCTTAACCATTCTGACTGGTGTAAAATGGAATCTCAGAATTGTTTTTGATTTGCATTTCCCTGATGATTAAGGACATTGGACATTTCTTTAAGTACATCTCAACTATTAGAGATTCCTCTGCTGATAATTCTGTTTACTTTTGTACCCAACTTTTAATTGGGTTGTTTGGATTGTTGGTGTCTAATTTCTTGAGTTGTTCATTTATTTTGGATATTAGCCCTCTGCCAAATGTAGGAACAGTGAAGCTCTTTTCCCAATTTGTATGCTATTGTTTGATCAATAGAATTGGATCAAAGACCCTGAAATAAACCCACATACCTACATACACTTTATTTTTGACAAGCTAAAACCATATAATAGTAAAAAGAAAGCATCTTCAATAAATGGTACTTGTTTAACTGAATGTCTGCATGTAGAGTCATGCAAATAGATCTATATCTTTCACTGCACAAAATGCAAGTCCAAGTAGATCAAAGACCTCAACATGAAACTGGATACTATAAACATAATCAAACAAAATTTGGGGAATAACCTTGAACTCATTGGTACAGGTAACAACTTCCTAAATAGAGCACCAGTGACTCAGGATCTAAGATCAACAATTGATAAATGGGACCTCATGAAAATAAAAAGCTTCTGCAAGGCAGAGGGCATTATCAGTAGGACAAAATGACAGAGTACAGATTGGAAAATAATCCTTTGCTAGTCTTTGTACATGTGTGCAAGTGCATGTACACTCACTCCCAAATATACACAAACATCACATACCATACACACAAAATAAAAAAAGAAAAAGTGACTTATCAGATAAAGTAAACTAGATGTGATATTTGATTTGCATTATAAATTTAGTTGTAGTATAGTTTGAAACTTTGATGGGTTCTTGGGTGGTTATCTTATCTCTAAAACTATTCTTGTTCTTTGTCTTCATTATTTTATACCAACAGGACCTCAGCCACACATTGTGATGTACTCTCTAGGTATGTGAGAACTAGTGACTATGAACTGAACTCTTTAAGCCTATGAGCTACATAAATATTTCTTCACTTCATTCTGCTTCTGACTTGTATTCAGATCCAGTAATGAGAAAAGTAATTGATACCCTATCTGTTTTTTCTTTTAACACTAAACTATTCAGTGTTGGCTTCTCAACTACTGTACACCTTCTATAAGTTGGGTAACAAAACACACATTGCTATATATGTTCTGTTATTTTGTTCTGTTTTCTTGCATAAATGCAAAAGATTACTTTTGTACATGCATGCGATATATGAAAGTATTTTAAGCTTTTTCTCTATAATTAAAGAAATAATAGCAATATGACTGATGGCATGGTGCTCTCCATAAGTGGAAGCAAAACCAAAATAAACAAACTTTCCAAAAGTTTTGACTACTAATTTGAAAGGTAAAAATATCTGAAACTTACAGATAATAAGTTTTAGAAAGGAAAGGCTATTTTCTTGGCTAATAGAAATACCAATGTTGTTATATTTTTATATTGTTTCAATTTATACCTGAGAAACAAAAGAGACCTCTTATTGCTAATGTTCCTTTCTTTTTTAACATGTAAGATTATAGAGAAGTTACCACAAACCTAATGTATACTTACAAAAGTTTTAAATAATCCACAATGAAGTAAAAGTGAAAATTTAAATCAGGTTGTATTCATTTGACTTGCAAAGAGAGTCCTTTTATCTTTATGTGCTCTGAATCTAAACTGAACTATCACATTAGAAGGAATATCTAGATTCAATGCTAGGTTTAAAATTTGGAAAGACATCTATTTTTTTAGAGAATCCCTCCAAGATGCTGCTTCTTGCAGT
Organism: Mastomys natalensis; assembly: GCA_021653895.1. NCBI lineage: Eukaryota > Metazoa > Chordata > Mammalia > Rodentia > Muridae > Mastomys > Mastomys natalensis. The sequence goes on from JAJTUV010000572.1 coordinate 966,760, forward strand.
ACACAGTAATGAACCCCAAATCCACCTGTGCAGAGTGTGGGAGACTTTAGAGTACTCATCCCTAAATGGAAAATCTTTATCACATTTCTCCCTTCAAGTCTCAGGAATTTATGTAGAATTGGAGGTGGAAAAATCATAAGATCGAGAGGTGGCAGATGACTCTGAGGAAACAAGTGTTATTTACAAACTACAGAGCTGAGATGCATATAAATAAATCCACAGAGGCTATGAAGCATGTACAAGATTTGTCCAAGTTCAAATCATATGAAATTTCAGTTGTAGAGAAGGGAATGCCTTATCAAAAACCAATTTCAATCTGTCTTATTTACTGTTCTATCTCTGTGAAGAGACACACCATAAGTAGAACAACTCTTATAAGAGGAAATATTTAATTAGGGGCTGACTTGCTTATAATTTTAGAGAGCTAGTCCATTATTATTATGGCAGAAAGCAGACAGGCATGGTGCTGGAGGAATTGCTATGAGTTTTAAATCCTAACCTTGGGCAGCAGGCAGCAAGAGACAGTGGATCTGTGGGCTTTTGAAACCTCAAAGCTCTTACCTAGTGACAAAGCCATATCTACTCCAATCAGGCCACACTAGTAATCTTTCTAATTCTTCTCAAACAGTTCGTGGACATTTTTATTCAAACTACAACACAACTGATACCTGGGAAGTGAAGAACCAGTTTTCCTCAGTGGAGGGACACTGGGCTACATCATCCACATGCCAGGGTAGGGCCTGTGCCCAAGGGTAGTTAGATAATACAAATAGACTTTATGTTTTTGTTATTGTTAATAAATGTCTTTTATTTGTCAGGCTTTTGTTTTGTTTTTTTTTTTTAAAGGGAAAAGAACATAAAGCTAGATGAGTAAGGAGGGGTTAATCTTGGACGAGATGGGGAGGAAAAGGAATACAATCAAAATAAATTATATAAAATTTAGGAATTATAGTTGAATTTATAAAAGGAAGGTAGACACTAATCCCTTTCCTACTCAGTTGTTAATAACTGTATTGCTATGGTGATTGTCTGAAATAATTGCCTATTAATCAAACCTATAATTAATAAGAAGTGATACAGTACTTAATATAAAAATATACATATTTGTTGATGAATAAAAAATAAGAATTAGCTGCCTTCAAATATAATAAAACCAACAAACAAACAAAATCCTTTATCAACAATATTCTCCTTGCATCAGACTGAGCAGACCAGTTGTGAGCTATCCATGAAAGATTATTATGCAAAGACACAGTAGATTATTTACAAAGTAGTATTACATAATACATCCAGTATTCCAAGGCAAAAATATGTAGAGTGAAGAATAAGTACATTAAGTAGATGACACGCTTCAGGCTTGCAATTCCTTTTCAGGCCAAGTAGTAGAAAGGCCACTTAGGGTAAATGTTATCAATTGAAGTCAAATTATTCATTATATCTCTTTAGAGAGATTGCCATCATGTTTGAGTAAATATTAATGGACTTTTACTTGCTGTGTTTTGGGTAAATGGATACGACTGTGTAATTTAGACAGATGTTTTAATACTATGAGTAAATATTATGATAAGATAGTGAAATGCAACACTGTAATATATGTCTATAATATGTTTTTAATTGGGTACCTACAAATTATGATTCGTATATAAACAATAGCTTTATTTACACAAGAAGATGAAGGTGAATCCTGTGAGATCATCTAGGGGAAGTTTATATTAGTAATTAGGAATGAAAGCAGTTAATAAATGATGAAACCACATGGATTAGCCCTGTCTGTGTCTGTTGAGGGTATAACTGCTGAGATTACTTCTCCTTACTTATGAATTAAGCCTCTTAATGGTCTTCTACACCAGAGTTACTGCAAACTAGTACAGAGACACTGCACTGGACATTATGAATCTCTTGAAAAGAAACTCTAATTGATATGGCAACCAAAGGAAAGTGAATACCCAAAACAGAAGGTGGAGACTGAGTAGGACAAACTGCCATGCACTGACTCATTACCCATGGGCCATGGAGCATCGTGTTGGGTCCACTGGAATTTCTTTTCTCATGTCTCCAACACAGTTCACATCAATACTAAATTAGTTCACTAAAAACTGCTAAAAGAGGTTTAAGTTAAAGAAGATTTACAATTGATTACTAAGGAAAATTTTGAGTAAGAACATCTCTGGTAACACCATCAGATGAAAATAATCCATAATTTTGTAATTTCTGTTGTACTATATTACAAATAGTGGAGTACTTTGAAAATAATTATATCATTAGAAAGACTAGCTGCACTAAATCTTTTTTTACAGTGAAATTTATAAAAAAATTTTTCCATGCGATATATTTGTCTCTTATAGACTTATTTCATCTATATTCATAGCATGCACACAAGTAAATATATATTTACTTGCAAAATCAATATAAGAATGATATAACTAATTAAAGTACATGTCCTTCATCCTCGGATTCTCAAGATGACAGAATAATGTTCAAATCATGAAGCTCATTAACCTTTACTCAAATACAGCAGCATTAAGACTTGTTTGACACACATGTCTGCATTGACTCCTATTTTTCCATGGCTGTAAAAGGTCGCCTAACTACATTTCAATAATGTTGCCTCAAATTATTTTATTTTTATCCTTCTATATTAATTCAATGAAGAGACTATTGGCATTTCTATTAGTTCTGCTAAAGTGTATTGGCATTAGTGTTAACACTGAATGAACACCCATAACTCATCAGCAAATGGAGAGACATGGGCTTATTGGAATATAAAACATATTTGTACATAGTGAAGTGGAATTGTCTTTGACAGTTAATGACTGCATTTATAAAATGCTGTTTTAAGTTTCATACCCTTTAAAATGCTCTATATTCATAAAATTATCACCAAAATATATACAAGATCTGAATTTCTGTCTCTACGTTCAGAAAACAGTGCACAATTGTGACCACATTTTAAAACATGCAATTTCAAAATATGCTTTTTGGTACCAACAACTTTTTTGGACAGTGACATCGTTATAGACACAAATTAATTTCAAGCATTAGAAATAGTGAAGATTTTATTCAGAAAATTTTGCATATATTTAATCTATATCCTGATGTATTTCCCTGTGTTTTCTTTTAATACATTATCATTTATACTTTTAAGGTAGAGCCTTTGGTCCAGTTTGATTTGTTGTGTGTGTGTGTTGTGTTGTGTGTGTCTGTGTGTGTGTGTGTACACACGAAAGGTGAGAGATATGGATCTAGTTTACTCTTCTGTAGGTGGCTCTTCTCTTTTGCTAGTATCCCTCTGCTCCTCTGTTATTAATCTACATATCTGTTTTAGTTCCATGCTCATGTTTTTTATGGTGATGAATTTGAAGTATAATATAAGGTCAGATAATATGTTTCCTCTGGCTGCTGCATGTTTGCAGCTAAATTTGCTTTGACAATTCATGGTGTTTTAGATCCTAATATTATTGTTGGGGTTGTTTTTTATAGTTTTATAAAGAAGCATATTAGAACTTTTATTTGTATTGTACCAACTTTGATCATTACTTCTGGTTGTATGACCATTTTCTTAAATATGTGTGCTATTACAGAAGTTTGCTAGCACCTAAAAATTCTTTTTGCATATTTTAAAATTTTCTTAATAGAGATTGTTTACACCATTGGTTATATTTGTTCTTACAAGTTTGATTTCTATCATTTTTAATACATCAGAGATGGATTATATTTTCCACTTTTTTCCAGCAAATTTGTTATTGGTGCATATAAAATCATTAACTTTGTATGTTGATTTTGAATCAAATTATCTGACTAAAACTGCTTATCAGATCCCAAAGTATAAAGTCTGTAAGGTCTTTTTAATCTTGATTCATGTCATTTGTAAACAGATGTTATTTTATTTTTCTTATTTTATAACTTTTATTACTTTTATAGTGTTTTTATCTTGATACTCTATGACTTTGAGCAATATATTAAATATGCATGGAGCATGGGCACCCTTGTCTCATTCTATATTTTAGAAGAAATGGTTTCAGTTCTCCCTCACTTAATGTAATGCTAGCTTTTTGTTTGATAAGTATAGACTTTATATTACTAAGGTATGTCTGATCTATTCCTGAATTCTTGATACTCTTTATCACAAAGGCAATGTTGACATGTATTAATGTGTTTTCTATTTTGATTGATATGTATTTAATTGAGAATTTTTGAATCTATGTTCACAAGAGAAATAGGTCTGTAGTTATTCTGAGATTTTTGTGTGTTGATTCTGTTTGGTATCAGGGTTGAATTGTTTGAAGAATGAGTTTGGCAATTTTATTAATGTTTCTACATTTTGGTACAATTTGAGGGGAGTTGAGGTTAGCTTTTTCTTGAAAATCTGGTAGAATTCAAGAATAAACATGTGTGAAGGTTAAATGTATGTAGTGAAATGAAAATGAATATGTAGCAAAGGCAAGAGATCAGAAAGAGGGCCATAAGACAGAATAAGAGACATTTTAAGGGAGGAGGTATAGAGAAGGCAATATGAAAAGAACATGGTGTGTGTAGTGGTAACAAAATGAGAGATATAACAAGGCAAAGGAGGATTGGGACAAGGTAGGAGTGTGGGTGGCATCTGTACCGAAAGTAGATGTTTTCTGTCACTACTTCCTCGATACAGAACTTAAATTGTTTTAGGTATTATGAGTTAAAAAGTAGTATGATGAAAACATGGACATCAAATCTATCAATGAGACAGTGTGCCCTAAAATATGTAGTTTCCAAAGATAATTTAGCATATTTACAATTAATCTGAGGGCACATGTAGACTGCCAGTGGGAAAAGATGTTATTCAAACATCATAGGAATGCAGCAACCTGAAGAGTACAACAAGGCAAAGCATTGGTAGAGAGATGACTTAAGGAGGGGGGATGGGATAGGGGTTTCTAGGGAGGGGAAATGGGGAAAGGGGATGACATCTGAAATGTAAATAAATAAAATATGCAATAAAATTATAACTCCCCAAAAGAGTTTATATATACAAATAGGTAGGTAGGATAGATAGATAGATAGATAGATAGATAGATAGATATGATAGATAGATGATTGATAATTAGGAAAAATATAAATTAATGGAACACAAACACTGTGAGAAAACAGACATTTGTACACACAGACACAGACACATACATATATCCTAATGTATGTGTGTGTGTGTTATTATTGTATAGGTTGAATTTGTTAAATATTAATATAATGTTAATATACAATATATATATTACTCATTATTCACATATGTGTCTTATTTTGAGCACCTTTTATGGCATGTGCAGACTTTCTAATTCTCTGTAAGATATGCATATTGACATCTCTTGCTCTCCATGCTTACAATGGCTTTGTTTGAATGCTACTTCAACATAATTTGACTCCCACAGGGCCACTAAATACTTACATCTGTCATGAAGTAGAGTTGTTTATGATACAACATGATGCTTCCTGCCCCATTGAGTGATTTTTCAGGTGTTCTAGGGACAATGATGTCAAAAAATGTCAGATCCTCTTAACTAAGAGACTTGGCTCCATTTTGACTAATTATTTGACTGACAAATATTGATTGACCACTAATAAGTCTTAAAAGACAAGTATGTAATTCAACCCACTTTTGGATGTTTCAACTGAGGGATTGGCTTTTATGTTTCTTCCATAATTTGAATTAGGAATGTATAAAATTCAGAATTTAAAGTCATCAGTAACATATAATATTTAATCATAGATGTATCCTCCTATCTCATGTATCAAATGTGTCATGTATTAATATTGCTCTGATGTTCATGGAAACACATGTTATATCAGTCAATCAATCAGTCTATACTGCTTAAAAGGTGTGATATTTGTGACTAATAATATGAACTGTGCCAAAAGATGTAGGTAGAATTTATTTATCTTTGGGTGTTATGTATAAACAGATGAACATTATGAAGCTAGGAACAGGCTCACTGCTAATGTGCTTGATATGCAAATATAAAGACCTGAGTTTTGATTCCAAGCTTTCAGTGAAAAGGTGGGCTGTCTTTGCTCCTATAATCTCTGTAGTGGGAGGTAAGATAAAAGTATTATTAAACTCCGGGTTCTATGACATTTTCTCAAAAGTTAAAGAGTAGTGAAGGAAGACATCTGTGTAAAACCCTGATCTCCATCATTGCATACATGTGAACACACACATACATTTAACTTTCATGCACATAATGTTAATATGCAATAATCAGATTAAGAAAATATGGATTGTATACAAGTAAGCTGAAATTTAGTTCTGACTTTAACTTACCACTAGTCATCAGGGAAATGCAAATGAAAACAACACTGAGATTCCACCTCACACTAGTCAGATTGGCTAAGATCCAAAACACAGGTGACAGCAGATGTTGGCGAAGATGTGGAGAAAGAGGAACACTCCTCCATTGTTGGTGGGATTGCAAGCTGGTACAACCACTATGGAAAGCAGTCTGGCGATACCTCAGAAAATTGAACATAGTGTTACCTGAGGACCCAGCTATACCCCTCCTGGGTATATACCCAGAAGATATTTCAACATGCAACAGGGCCACATGCTCCACTATGTTTATAGCAGCCTTATTTGTAATAGCCAGAAGCTGGAAAGAACCCAGATGTCCTTCAACAGAAGAATGGATACAGAAAATGTGGTACATTTACACAATGGAGTACTACTCAGCTATTAAAAATAATGAGCTCATGAAATTCTTAGACAAATGGATGGAGCTAGAAAATATCATCCTGAGTGAGATGACCCAATCACAAAAGAACACACATGGTATGCACTCACTGATAAGCGGATATTAGCCCCAAAACACACAATACCTAAGATGCAACGCATAAACCTCATGAAACTCAAGAAGAAGGAGGAAGACCAAAGTGAGGGTGCTTTTTTCCTTTTTAGAACGAGTATCAAAAGATTCAACCAGAGCTCCCAGGATCATAAACCTCCAGCCTGAGAACAGACAGGGGCAAGCTGTCCTCTGAGAGGCTCTAACCAGCAGCTGACTCAGACAGATACAGACATCCAGAGCCAAACAGTGGATGGAGCTTGAGGACTCTTATAGAAGAATAGGGGGAAGGATTGTGGGCCCTAAGGAGATAGGAACTGCACAGGAAGATCAACAGAGTAAACCAACCTGAACCCTTGGAGCTCTCAGAGACTGAATCACCAACCGTGGAACATACCTAGTCTACACAGATCTACCTCCATGGGCTGGACCTAGGCCTCCCTGCACATATGTTGTAAATGTGCAGCTTGGTTTTCATGCAGGTCTCAAACATCTGGAGTGGAGGCTATCCCAAAACATGCAGCCTGTATATGGAGTATGGTCTTCTAGCTGGGTGCCTCATCTGGCCTCAATGGGAGAGGAAGCACCTAGCCTCTCAGAGACTTAAAGTGGCAGGGTGGGGGATACAGGAGGAGGGGGTACTTAGAAAAGAAGAGATGGGCAAGGATTGTGGGAGGGGGTGACTGGGACGGGTTATAAAGTGAAATAAGCAAAAAAATAAAATTAAAAAAAAAGTAATAATAAAATGACTCCTCTTTATATTTTGCTATACTCATAGATATTTATATAAGTATATGATAACTATACTCATAGTGCCTCATTTCAACACTATCAGAGGCTTCTTCTTGAAGCACATGGGAACAAAGACAGAGACCCACAGCCTGACACTATACAGAGAGTGACCATGTAATACAGTTATAAAAAAGATGTTTCCATCAAATCCCTCCTCTCAGAGCCTAGGAAGCCTGTAGAAGTGGAGGCAAAAGGAATGTGGAAACCAGAGGGCTTGAAGAAACCAGGAAAACAAGGCCATCTAAATCAACTGGGCAAACACTCATATGAGCTCACAGAGACTGAGCAGCAAGCACAGGGCTTGCAGGGTCTGTACCAGTCTTCTGTACATATATTATCCTTTCAGGTTCCATATCCCAAATTCTGTGAATCACAGCTAAGGTTACCCCATTGATTCTTGAGCACCTCTCCTATCCCAAGTCTCTGGTATATTCTTGAGACGCCCCTCCTCTGAAGCCTGCCAGTTGCAGATTTCCATTCACTTTTGTGGCCATCTGGCCATCTCTCCTGTCCTTCCAACACTTGATCCTGAACTCACCCCCATTTCCTTCCCCATTCTGTCTCCCAAACAGTTCTTTCCCTTCCATCTACCTCCTATGACTATTTTAATCCTTCTTCTATGTGAGATTCAAACATCCTCACTTGTGCTTTCCTTCTTTTTAGATCTTTGGTTTTGTGGAGTTATTGTGAGTATTCTGTGTTTTGTGGTTAATATCCACTTATAAGTGAGTACATTCCATTGATGACTTTTTGGGTCTGGGTTACCTCACATAGGATACTAGTCTCAAATGCCTTCCATTTGTCTGCAAAATTCATGATGTCCTTGTTTTTAATAGGTGAATAGTATCCATTGCATTGAATTACTACATTTTCTTTATCCTTTTTCCAGTTAAGGGACACCTACATTGTTTTCATTTCTGGCTATTATGAATAAAGCCTATGAACATAGCTGAGCAAGTGTCAATGTGGTATAGTGGTGGTTCATTTGGGTATATGCCCAGGCGTGATATAGCTACTCTGTTTTTTAAAAAAACTGCTAGAATGATTTCCAAGGTGACTGTACAACTTTGCACTCCCTCCAGCAGTGGAGGAGTGTTCCCCTTGCTCCACATCTTTGTCAGCATATGTTTTCTTATTTTTTTTTTTTTTTTCTTAACCATTCTGACTGGTGTTAAGATGGAATCTCAGAATTGTTTTGATTTGTATTTTCCTGATAAAGGATGTTGAATATTTCTTTAAGTGCACTTGCTATGTCTACCAGCTTTTTGTTTTCTTAATAAAATAGCAGGAGATTGTGGTGACATGAAAGGATAGCTTGGTTTCTGGTGGAGCACTGGCTAGAGATGGCTGGAGACCCAAACAGGTATCCATGCAAGGACGGAATACATTTGCCACACTCCTAGACTCTAGGCTCCTGACACACAGCCAAAGACCTTCATTGATCCACACCTTTCAGTCATGTAAGGCAATAGCCCTACAGCCCCTCCCAAAGAGAGGTTTGTGTCACTTAGCACAGGTAGAGGGCGTGACTACAGGCTTTAGAGCCTCAAGAGATCTCCATATTAATGAGATACCAGAAGGCATAGCCAATTAAGCATTTCCTCCCAGACCCTCCTTACAAACGGTATTTAACCAAAGGCCCACCCTAGGGGTACGGGGTACAGCTTCATCCAATTTCGCCATGACAATAAACCTCTTAAAACCATGGACTTCCTCATGTCTTTGAGGCTCCAACAGTGGGGAATCATGGAGAAGGCCTTTGACTGCCACGGAAGGCAACCAACTCAAGCAAGCTAGCCGACCCAGCCAAGCAAGTGCTGTAACCAAGAGTCTCCTACCCATGGGACTCTGCCAGAACTTCTCTCCCTCTTGTCCCTCTCAGTTGCGGGCTGGTCCAGCCCGTATGCCCACTCCATCTCAGTCCTTCCATGGCTCCCAGCAGCATCTGTGAGCCCAAGGACAGAGACCATTCGTCTCCTGGTCAGCCATTTCAGCTGAGACTCATAAACCAGGAGCTCGCCCCTGCGGGACTTCAGGTTGAGACCTCTTTACACCTGGGCAGAGACCTCTCCACACCCGGGCTGAGCCCGGTGGCTTCTCAGCCCAGCATCTGCCCGGTGACGCGTGGAGTGAGATCAGTCAAATTCCCACGCTTCTGCCTCTCTGAGCCATGGCAGACACTTGGGAACCACAACACAGCCCAACTGGAGCCACACCACGTGGAGCTACAACTCCGTAGGAGATGACTCAGTGAGGAACAGCAGTTGCTATATAAATATTGAAACCTGAGATCAGATCCACAGCACCCATGTGGAAAAGCTGTATAAGGTCAATTGCACCTGCCACATCAGTGCTGGAAAGGAAGAGGCAAAGTGCAGGTGATATCTAAAGCCTATTTGCTACCAGTTTAGCATAGCTAGAAAATGGAGAACTTCAAGTTTAATATTCAAGAGAGTCTGTGTCAAGAAATTAAGATGCAGAATAACAAACAGAAGAGATTTCTACCTTCCTTCTCTGGACTCCAAACACGAATACACAGGCACAAGCACTTGTCTATACATGGAATCATATACTCATATATGCAAAGAAAGAAATGCTTGAAATAACTGATAAAATATATCTTGTGATTGAGAAGTTCTGGTCTATTATGTGTCGGAATTATTGATTTGAGAATTATATGGGTGGTCTGGAAACTAAAAAAATTATTGATTACCTCATTTTTAAAAATCAAAGAAAAAAACATGAAAAAAATGGATTGCACAGTTTCCTCTTGGGATATGACCCATTATCCTTAGACGTTATTACATAGAATTTGGATTTTAATGTGTACTAAGACTAGATCCTGAAGACTTGATATTGTCTATGCTACTACTGGGCAGTGATAGTATCTTGAGGAAGTGTGCAATAATAGAAGTTAAGTCATTCAGGAAATGACCTTTAAAGATTTATTGAACTCCTGCCCTGCTTTCTCCTTTGTTTCCTGGTTATTGTGAGGCAGACTCCAAAACATCTCCCCTCACCCTATGATATTCTGAGTCCCACAGTTTACATTCATGAACACGGAATTGCTGAACAAGAATGGTCAACATTGTTTGAAATTATTGATGACGGTAAAGGTTTCCTTCTTAGTTATATTTGAGTATCTTATCACAGAGAAAGAAAGTTGATTAACACAAGATATCATATCTTAAGATTTCCACTATCTCTCCAAAACACCACCTTAGGACCATAATACATTTGTAGGACATCCAAGATATAATTTATATCATGCCATAAACATCGATTAACTTCTAAAACACTTATTAGATGAAATAAAACCAATGCAAAGGGATCTAATGTGAATTAAACAGGTATCTGGAGGAGTTAGAATCATGGAGATAGAAATAGAGTGAAGGTGACTTAAGGTTGGGAGGTTGGAATTGTGAAAATTTAGTATTAACTATATGGAACATTTCAGTTTTTTTCTGACCATGAAACAATTTTATAGATGCCTAACCATTGCACCATTACATCATTGTGGCTGTCTTACTTAATGGGATTGAAGTAAACTGTGATTGTTAAGAAGATCAATTTTAATTCAAGTATTTTCCTGCCATCTTTAAAAGAGAGCAGATTGCATATTTTGAGCCTCTTTATTTATAAGCCACACTAGCATTTTTCCATAATGATTTCTTTAGGGGTAGTCTGAGGGATAGTAATTAAACATAGACATTAAAGAAACCATTAAAATCCTAAGTAAAATTTTAGACACATAATTGGATATATAATTAGACCTGTCAGCTTACTAATGTTGCAATTAGAAGAGTGGTGCTTTGAATAAAGACATTTTGGGGGGCACCAAATTGAATTCTAAGTAACACAAATTCTTCCAATTGCTTTTAGACACTTTAGCATACAGAAAAAAAAATCAAAAACCTGTTCAGATCCTGTATGCATTGATAACTCAGGCAGGTGTTCCTTTTCAATAGATTTACATTTGGTAAAAAGGATATTATCTGGTATTTAGCTGGCGGGAAAGCTGCTGAAACTACACGTGGAGCTACAGCTTGGTTGGAAGCTTCACAAACAATGAATGAATTAACACCATGTTAGAAGGCATCATGGTGATCATATTCCTTTGCCTTTGTTGTCCTGGTGAGTTTCTTTTCCAGGTCAATGGTTGATAAATGCTTTTGTACAACATGACTGCATTATAACTTTCATCACTACAATTATGACCTTGCAGCTCTAGTCAACATTCTTTAAAGTCTTGTTGTTCTCACCTGTGCTGAAAGCTTCTTTGTTTTTAAAATTGTAGCAACGTATTTTTTCAGGGAAATCATTTTGTTTATTGTGTGTTGCTTCTGATACTGTTGTTTCAAAAATTGTTTCATGATATTCCAAGATCACAAGGAATACTTGTTTATTTATTAGATATTCATTTAATTCTAAAATAAGCACAATTTATTCTTCTAGTTGATGAACATATTTCCTTAAAAGTTACAACAATAACAGACAACATTAATTTACTTATCAACTGTTGATAGTCACAGGTGAACCATGATTGGCTTTTAGCTATAGGGCGCATCACTTCTGACATATATGAACTATCAATCCTTCCATCAAACACTCAATTATCTTCAGAAAACATTCTGGAAAGTTCACTATAGTTTCTTGCAATGTTTAAGTTCACTTCAAAGTTCAAAGTGTGATTTTGACATTTCTTTTGAAATTCTTATATGCGAAGCTCTTTTGAAAGTATTAAAGATATACCCTCAGTTTCCACAGCAACTGGGAGATACATATTTAATTTTCACAAATATCTTCTCTAAAAAAAGAAATAACACTAATAAATAATAAGAAATTCTCTCTCCTGTTCTGCTGTTAGGTGGCATGGGATGATGCCACCACTGTATGATCAAGGCATGGCACCTCTGTTGTTTTTTGCTTGTAAGACTCATGAGCACATGAGCAAATAGAATTTCTAGGACACGGCATTAGTGAGAGCATTATGGTTAGAGGAAACCCAAAATATAACTGAACAAGCAAAAAGGAAAACATGTCACTTCCACAGTCATGTGCTTAACTGTAGTTTAAGGCCCGCTTTGTTCTTTCCTTTGTGTAACTACTTCCTCAGTCATTTACAGATTATTAGAAAAAAAAAATTCTATTAGAAGTCCATTGCTATATATGAGTTTATCACTGCTTTATGAAACACACTGACCCTTCGTTCAAGAATCTGTTTTAGTGTTAAATTAGCTTCCATATGTGAGGTGAAGTTCCATAATATTTATCTATTTTATTCACTGAATATTTTTGAAGTTCCATGTAATGATAGAAACCGAAACTCTTATTTGCTTATGGTGTCTATGGAAGACACTCATCTGTGTTCTCATTTTTTGTGTATGTGTGATATGAACAAAGGTTGGTTTCTTTGACTGTTACTCCTTACATTTGTGTTTTAAATGTGTGTGTTTTGATGGAGTTAATTTGACTCATTACAGAATGAAAAATATGTAGACTTCACTAATATATGAGCAGTGAATAAAACCCTTAGTTTAGTGTTAAAAATTGACAGTTAAAGAATAATTTATAAATATTCATAACTTTCAGTTAACTTTTTAAGAGAAAAACGTGTCAATTTGGAAAAATTACTTTGTAACTCTAAAGTAAATGTTATACAAATACAACTTGGTTTTGCTAGCCTAGTATAGTAGACAACTTGGATCTGTAATCCGCAGTCTTCAACATCTTTTGCAGTTTCAGGTACCAAAGAGAATGGGCATGACAGATGAGATGTGTTCTTGAGCCATCTTGTAGTCTATAAAATCCAGCTCTATATAATGTCTATCTCTAAAATGAATGCTGTCAATGTTACTGCTATTGCATTGTACAAAATTAGAATAAGACATGGTTAGATGCTTGCATAAATAATGACTTTCATTAAAAAGTAAAAGCATGCTTATTTCTTATTACATATTTATTTTTATAAAGCAGTGGCATTTTCCTTGTTTTTATAGTTTTCTCAAATGAAACATGATTAAGATTATACAGGGTACTCTGCTATTTAAGAGGAATTATGTTTTTAAAATGGAATGTTATTGGTCAAAAGATAGCTTTATGCACTTGGTACAAGATAATGCAGATGTTTTAAAAACTAGATATGTTTTGTAAAGACTAGAAAACATTGCAGTCAGAACTCAAAACCATTTATATTAAAGTGAGTAACCAAAGTTAACAAAAATCTTCCTATTTAGTACAGTTTGCACCATGATTTGTGCCTTGGTGTAACTCAATTTATCTCTTTCATTTATAATGGTAAGTACAAAAATGTCTTCTTAAAATCATAGAAACGCATTCAAAGTACTGGAGTTGAGAACATAGCTCAGTGGTAGAGCACTTGGCTTGTAAGTACTCCTGAGGGCAGGTGAAGATGGAAACAGGAGGGATCGGGTCAGGGAAGCAGGGGCAGATAGAGAAAGTAAGAAGAGAGATGACCATAATAGGTAAGTGGACTTTTAGGGGTGGTGTGGGGACTTAGTGTAGTTAAAACTTCCTGGAACCTATGAGAGTGAACTTAGTGATGACTCCTAGTAATAAAGAATATGGAGCTTAATCTAGTCAGATTTTATAATCAAGCTAGCCTTCCAATGGTAGACCTGGGACACAACCCAGCCACAAAATCTTCAGTCCATATCCTATCTGCCAAGATGTACTTAGACAATGGTGTCTCAAAGTTTGTGGATGTGGCCACCCAATGTCTGGTCTAACATGTACTCTAAGCCACAAGAGGGAACCCATGCTTGACACTGCCTGGATGGCCAGATAAGAGGCAGGATAACCTAGAGATCCAGTATAGAACCAAACAGGAATGAAAAAATGACAAAGAGATGATTCCTAAAGATTCTGCCATACTCTTAGATTGGTGCCTAGCCCAATCATCAAGAGGCTTCCTCTGACAGCTGATGGGAGCAGAGGCAAAGATGCACACTCAGTCACTAGACAGAGCTTGGTAAACCCAAAGAAGAGGGAGAAAAAAGATAATAGGAGCTAGAGGGGTTCAGGCCACTGGATCACTGGTCCATAGAATCAACTAATCAGTCCTCATACAGACTCAGAGAGTCTGAAACAACAACCATAGAGCCTGCATGGGAGTGGGGTAGGTGCTCTTCATACATGCTGTGGTTGTCTAGCTTGGGGATTTTTGTGGGACTCTTAACAGTAGGGGTGTCTCTAACTCTTTTTGCCTGATGGTGGGATTCTTTTCCTCCTACTGGGTTGCGTTGTCTTGTCTTAATAGGAGGGTTTTCGCTTAGTCTTATTGCATCTTTATATGCCATGTTTGGTTAATATCACTGGGAAATCAGCTCTTTTTTGAAGAGAAATGGAGAGCAATGAATCTAGAGGAAAGAGGAGATGGAGGCAAGGAGATCTTGGTCAGGATCTATGAGAGAAGAATAAAGAGAAAGAAAAAAATGCAACCCATGAACTGCTCTTCTTCCAGATAGATACTGAGTTTGGATACAATATTTTAGGAGTCTCCATACTGAAATTTCCACATTAGCTTTTCTCTACAAAACATGCCTGAGTTGCTGACAGGCACTTCCTAAGATTCAGAAGTGTTTTTGATTGCCAGGTTTTATAGCATGAAGCTATGTTGTTGTTGGCGGCCATTAGTCACTAACTGTTGTATGAAGAGCAGACTACCAAACAGCAAAACACTATCTGGCCCCCAGATCAGTGGAGCTGAGGATGAGATAGCTACTCTGCCATAAGTTTCCCTCCAGTTGATTTCTTAGATGTCAAAATAGTAATTAGTTTCACTTATGCCAACTCCATTTACTCAGCAAAAAATGATTGGGAGCCATTTGTTTGGATGGAGATGGCACAGCCATGCTGTGTCTGCTCAGAGAAAATGGCTTTAGAATTCACTGACCTTGAAATTCATTTGCAGAATAATTCATCCTTTAAAAATGAGTGTCATTGCTGCTGTTTCATTATGTTGACTTAATAGTTTCAGCATTCAGCATTTGTAACTTCTGAAAACGTGTCTCCTGAATCCCTATCCTAAAAAGGGTCTTTGTTTTATTCTCTCTCTCTCTCTCTCTCTCTCTCTCTCTCTCTCTCTCTCTCTCTCTCTCTGTGTGTGTGTGTGTGTGTATGTGATTAAATTATAATTTGGCATTATTGTTGTTTTCAAAACAGAATCCTAATCATTCAAATTGAAGACTCAGGAGCCAGACTTGGGGTGAAAGCCTAGTAGCTTAGAGAGGCAGAGAAATCACCCAGATGATCTCCTCAGTTGATGTCCCAGAAGCAAACTTTTTCCTTCTCCACACTGTCTTAAAAACTCTCCAAACTGAATGTTTGTACTTCATCTCCATCCATCCTCTGTCTTTCCCCAACTCTTCATGCTTTTTTTTTCTATGCTCACTTCCTGTCAACTGGTTGCTTGCTCCACCTCTTGACCTATGGTTGACTTATTTAATCTTGTTTACAAAAAAAAAAAAAAAAATAGAAAGCTCATGAATTATAGGTGTGTGCTAGTGCTGAGCCACACCAAACCTAGAAACAATTTTTTTTCCCCAGTACACAATATCACAGTGTGATCAAATATCCTGCAACATCCGTGGATTAAGTGTATGGGCTAAGTCTGAGCCACACTACAACTACAGACAAGTTTTTCCTGTATACAATCTCGTGGTTTACAGTTTGATCATATATCCTGTAACAAAGGTTCATACAGATTAGGAAAATTGTACGAAAAACAATTAGAATATTTTTATCAAATTAGGTTTGTTTAAAGATGACTTTCCTCCCCAAGTGTACTTCTAAATGCTTATGAGTCAAATCTTTATAAATATAAAACTGGGAGAAATTATACAAACATATACACTCAATGCCATATTTTAGAATTATTACTCTCGATAGAAATCAATGTAGAGATAAAAGGATTTTTACTTTTTTACTAGAAGTTTCATGTTAGGGTTAACATCTAAGTATTCAATCAATTTAGAGTCTGGAAAAAGAGAGTATATGGACATGTAATATATGTATGTGTGTATTTTTGCATATGTATATATGTATGTGGGAGGGTGCATAGTGTATGCTCATGTACATGTAGAAGCCAACTCTTGTGTCATACTCTATCACTTTTGGTCTTGCTGGCAACCAACAATCTCTTGTGGGGATAAAAAAATCCCTTTGTTGCCCTGCTCAGATAACAGGATTATGAGGAACCTGCTCCACCTGTTCTGTGGGGATACAAATTCTAGTCTCTATGTTTGCACAGCAAGCACTCTACTCTCTAAGCCAACCCCTGACAGCTGAGTTCTTTTTCTCATTAAACATGTAAAATATGAGGGTGAAGATTAATTCTTTTTAAAATTAGTTTATTCATTTACATCAAACTCTGCCCCTATCCCATTCCTTCCTCACAAGAACCTCTCCACACTCCTCCTCTGAGAGGGTAGAGACACCCTAGGTATCTTCTCACCCTGGTAGAACAGTCTCTGAGAGCTGCCAGAGGTCCAAGATGGTTGACTCTGTTGGCCCTCCTATGAGGTTCCCATTCCCTTCATGGCCCTCAATTCTTCCCCCAACTCTTCCATAAAATTCCCTTTCAGCTCCTTCAGTCTTCTCTCTCACTCCTCCATTGGGAACCCCATGATGAGTTCAATGGTTAGCTCTGAGTATCCACCTCTGTATGTGTCAGGCTATGGCAGACCTCTAAGGAGACAGCATATCAGGCTCCTGTCAGGATGTACTTACTTGCATCCACATCAGCTTCTACCTTTGGTGACTGCAGATAGGATGTATAACCAGGTGGAACAGTCTCCAGACAAACCCTCCTTCGGTTTCTGTCCCACACTTTGTCTCCATATTTGCTCCCTTGAGTATTTTGTTACTTCTTCTAAGAAGGACTGAAGCACCCACACTTTGGTCTTCCTTCTTCATGAGATTCATGTGGTCAGTGAGTTGATATCTTGGGTATTGCGAGCTTTTGGGCTAATATCCAATTATCAGTGAGTGAATACTATATGTGTTCTTTGTGATTGGGTTACCTCACTCAGGATGATATTTTCTAGTTCTATCCATTTACCTAAGAATTTCTTGAATTCATTGTTTTTAGTAGCTGAGTAATACTCCATTGTGTAAATGTACCACATATTTTGTATCCATTCCTCTGCTGAAGGACATCTGGGTTCTTTCCAGCTTCTGGCTATTATAAATAAGGCTGCTATGAACATAGTGGAGCATATGTCCTTATTATATGTTGGAGCATCTTCTGGGAATATGCCCAGAAACGGTATAGTTATGTCCTAAGGTAATGCTATGTCCAATTTTCTGAAGAACCGCCAGACTGATTTCCAGAGTGATTGTATCATCTTGTAATCCCACCAGTAATGGAGGAGTGTTCCTCTCCAGCATCTATTGTCACTAGAGTTTTTGATCTTAGCCATTCTGACTGGTGTGAGGTGGAATCACAGGGTTGTTTTGATTTGCATTTCCCTGATGACTAAGGATGTTAAATATTTTTAGGTGTATATTTCCAGAAGAGGAAAGAAAGAGAACTTCAGAACAATTTCACTTATGACATCAACACGAAAAGTCAATAAAATTCTCATAAACCAAATCCAGGAACACATTGGAAACATCATTCACCATGATCAAGTAGGCTTCATCCCAAGTATGCAGGGATGCTTCAAAATATGAAAATCTATTTAAGTAATCTACCATATAAACAAACTGAAAGAAACAAAACTTTTTCTTTCAGGTACCAAGAAAACTGTTGACAAAATCCAAAACCCCTGTTGTTTGTTAAAAAGCCTTAGAGAGATCAGAGATACAAGGCACACATGTAAACATAATAAAACCAATATTCAGGAAGCCAATAGCCAACAATTAAATGGAGATAAACTTGAAGCAATCCTACTAAAATCAGGGGGGAGACAAGGCTGCCCACTCTCTCCCTATCTGTTAAAGATAGTACTTGAAGTCCTAGTTAGGGCAATAAGACAACAAAAGGAGACAAAAGGAATACAAATTGGAAAGGAAGAAGTCAAAGTATCTGTATTTGAGGATGATATGATTATATAAGTAAGTGACTCCAAAAATTCTATCAGAGAACTCCTACACTGATAAACAATTTTAGCCAAGAGGCTGGATATAAAATTAACTCAAAGAAATCAGTAGCCTTCATTTATACAAATGATAAACAGGAGGAGAAAGAAATTAGAGAAACAACACCCTTCCCAAAGCCACAAATAATATAAAATATCTCAGCGTAACTCTAAGCAGGCAAGGCAAAGTTCGTTATGACAAGAACTTCAAGGGCCTGAAAAAAGAAATTTAAAGACTGATTATTGGTTGTTATACACAATCTTACTTACTACTGTTGCTCTTATTATTTCTCATTAGTATTCTCAATTTTTATATATCTGAATTGCTGCATGTATGTAATTGTTGCACATGTGTGAAGTGTTTGTAGAATCCATAAGAGAGTGTAAGATTCCTTATAACTGGAGTTACAGATAGTTGTGATCTGCCCTGTGCATGCTGGGAACTCAACTTGGGTCCACTGTGAAAGCTTGATGCTCTTAACCATCATGTGTTGATACACTCAGTCTTCATTTCTATTGCTTTAATTCATTTTTTTGCATTATTAATCATTGCTTTCTCCACTTTAAGTTACATAATCCTCCTTGTTTTCTCTACTGATGACTTAAGATTGTTTATTTTATCTGAAATGAGAACACTTATTTCTGCTTTCTTGTGGATTGTATTTGCATGGAATGCTTATCTTTACTCTTTCACATTCTGTCTAAGTGTCTACTGTAAAGCATTATCCTTTGCCACCATCATTACAGCAAGTGTGACTGCTTTCAGGATACCCTAAGATCAGACCTGTTGCAGCTGTCATTTCCTCAGATAAGCAGGGAAGAGTGGATCATTTAACCTCTGCACTCTCTACAGGCTCTGTGAGATTCTGTCCCTACCTGCACGTGGACTCTGGTGGTGCGAGAGTTCATAGATTATGAAAGGTTCCCTGAAGGAGAGACACCAGGTACACATCTATAGAAAAGTTATCATCTATACTGGGAATGAAAAAGGATGCTTATGTATAAACTGTAAAAAAGAGAAAAATGAAAATTTCTGGCTGGCTTTCTTACATTCTAATATTTACTATGTCTTTGAAGACATAACTTATTTTTGATTGATCAAGTATTTATAAGTTAAATAATATGCAAATAATCAAAACAGGGGATCTAAGATTATGCCACAGGGTTCAAGTAAATATTAAGTGATATCTGTATTTTGTCTGGCATAGTGCTCAAACTTTGTCACTTTAAATATGTCATGGAATATAAGAATGGCATCTCTTTAACATAAGAATAATAAAGAGTGTTAATGACAAATTGCTTAGCTTACAATCAATAAGGAAATAACATGAAACCATTACAATGTAATATGGTCTAAAAGATTGCCTACACCACAGATTAATAATAATAACTACATAAAATTTCAGAAATTATAAAATATATTTCACAAGTTTATATGTGTATATAAAACATTCACTTACATCAAATAATTAGTTGATTTTATTCTTAGAAAATTTATTTATGATATGAAATGAAGTACAGTTTTATGAAACAATATTCACAATTATATGCAAATAAGAATAGATTATGTTTCTAAATACATATTTAGTTTAATAAATTTTTTGATATATAGGTTAAAAGTATATAAGGTACAGGACTGGGACTGTAGAGATGGATCAGTGGTTAAAAACACTGGCTACTCTTGTAGAGAAGTAAAGTTTATTTCCTAACAAAGAAATGGCAGCTCATAACCATCTGTAACTCTAGTTACAGATCCAGGAGATCTGTTACCTTCTATTGGCCTGTACTGGCACCTGCATACCCATGTTATACATTCAGGCAAAACAACTGTACACATAAAGCAAACAGATGTGAGTGTATGTGTGCGTGTGTGTGGGGGGGTTTGTTTGTGTATGTGGTTGATGGTACTTTGGTATGTATATGTTTATGTTTGTGTTTGTGTGTATTGTTTCTGTGATTGTGTGCTTGTATGTGTATCTGTTTGTGTATGTGTGTGTGACTGTGTGTTTGTGTGGGTATATGTATGTGAATGTGTGTGTTTCTGTGTGCATGATTGTGTGTTTATGTGTGTGTGTTTGTGTGTATATGTGTGTTTGGTTGTGTGTGTATGTGTGTTTGCACATATATGTGTGTGTAACTGTATGTGGGTATATAAGAGTAAATCTCAGTGAAACAATGGGAATTTTAGAATGCTAAGTGAACAATTTCGAAATAAATGACAAAATAAAAAAGTCAAAAAATTTCAGGAATTGTGAGACAATCTTTCTCCTCAGTATTCCCCAAACAGTTAACAGTAATCAAAGGCAGGAATGAGGGAAATGTAGGTGGTAGAAGAGATGAGAGAGAGAGAGAATGTGAGGATGATTTCCCTTCCAAAAATTCAGAAAGGGAAAGAGAGCCTAGAACACAAGACTGAATGGAAGAGTATTTTACAGCCACTATAGAAATGGACATTACCTACACAGTCCTCAAGGAAGAACAGAGGAACATGGTATCTGAGGTGGCATTGTAAGACCTGGGAGAAGGAGGCACATGTAACAGCTAAAACTCATTGAGAAAAGTTCTTTTTCTCTCTCTTTTTATTGTAGGGGTGCTTGTTTAAAAATACTAGTACTGCTTTTCATTCTAAATTCAGACTTCCAGTGAACGAAGATATAAAACCTGGTGTAAATAAAATTGTCAAAACAGACACAAGGAGTTCCATGTAATACATGTTTAATGGCTTATAACAGAAAGTAGAGTAGCAACACAAACTCCCCTGTGCCATTCAAAGCCTCAGTTGATCAATAACCTTCAGAAAGTTTGAAGCAATGTCATGGGATGCCACCCACAGACTCCCATGCAAATGAATAGAGTCTTGTGAACAATTATGGGTCGTGTGTGTGCTGAATATAGGGAGAACTTAAAATTTCAGCTTGCTCAGTTATATTTTCATGAGTTAAATGGCACCTTCCACACCATGAAGTAAGGCTTTCATAGGCATTTATGATAAATGCTGCTCTTTTCAAAAGCATCATCTTGCTGCAAATGTCTTTCTGAATATTTTGTTCTATCCTGTGCACAGTATTTTACTTGAGAGATACTGTGAAATGGCAATGATTGCAGTTTCCTTTGACCGAGAACACACAGCATTTCATTGGTAAATATCATCGTGTCTGGCATATGGATTTCTCCAACACGTAAATCCTAAAAACAGTATGCATCTCTCATCCTGAGCTAGGTTCTTGTATTTTGTTGATATATAATCAAGCATAGAGCTTAAGATGTCAAGAAACCATATGTGGAGATCTGTGCAGGTGGGTTAATGTACCCTGGTGTCACAGAGGTGAGGCGACCTGCCTTTCTAGTATGTAGCAATATTCACTCTCTATTCCATAAGAGCAGATTGATATAATATCTCATCATGCAATTGTCTCTTCATACATTGCCTATTTTAAACCTTTCCTGTGAGTGAGTACCATGATCATTTGTGTGTGTCAGAATATTTAACTGTAGTTATTTTACCTCCTACAGATGTCATTATTTCACATATATTATGTATAGTCCATTTATAACAAGAATACCTGGGTGAAATACATGTGGCCTTGCTCAAAAGGGTCGTATGGAAGATAAAGTATATTTTGTGTGCACTGTGAGAAAACACAAACAAGCATTTCATTTATTATATGTGTTGAAAGCATTTTCCACTTTCATAACTTGTCTTAATTTTTGTAGTATATTTTACTGGATAAAATTATATTTTGTGGTAAAGAATGTATTTTCTTCAAGGTTTCATAAAGTTTTCATTCTGGCTATTAAATTTCAAAAATGAGAAAAGGAACTTCCATGAAACATAATGCTTCATATGTTAAGGGCTAAAAGTAAATAAGAAAGTTTTTAAGCTGGCAGTTTACAAATGATGAAAGACAAATCATGAGCTCGTAAAACGTCTGTGTTCTAATTCCAGGAACTTAGGCATAAGCTATCTTAATAATCAAAAAATAACTTTGCCAACATAATAAAATGAATGATTTTTATGTCTCGGAAGGTATCCTGGAATATACAAACAGGCATAGTTTGGGTGAGAGGATTTTAATAGTGAATGAATGTGGCCAAGCAGGTAAAAGCAGAAAGAACATTACAGTGGAGTGGGGAGATGGCTCAGTTGGTCAACTGCCTGTCATGTACACATGAGAACTTTCATTAGGATTCCAGTACCCATTAAAAATGGAGATATTGGCATGTGTACATAATTTCATCACTTGGTGAGGCAGAGACAAGAGAATTCTGGAGGTTGCTGTCCATGTATTCCAGCCAAATTGCCAAAACCTCTGGACAGTGGAAAATTCTTTCTTACAACATAAAGTTGAGAGTGGCTCCTGAAAACAGATGATGTAGACTTATAGATTTCTCTCTCTCTCTCTCTCTCCTCTCTCTCTCTCTCTCTCTCTCTCCACATACACACCCATACTCACCCCCACACAAATAAAAAAGAATGAACAGGACATCCAGTGCTGTACAAGAAAATTAGTATTGATAGGATTGCATTTTTGTGAAGTAGACAGACAGAGTCATGAAATGCAGGATGTCCCTGGAACCTGAAAAACTGAGGAGTCTTCCACAAAGGCCAGTAACGACTATGGTGTCATTCTCATATTGCTGTGACCTCAAAGATCCACTTCCCAGCTTCAGGCCTCTCCACTTGAAAAGGATGTCCATGTATGTCACTGATTTTCCTAATGATTTATTCTATTATTTTTTATATTCTTGAAAATTTCAGTACTTTTCTATATTTACTGACTCAGCAATATATCCTAATGCACTTATTCAATTTCCCAAAAGGAAATAGTAAACATATTTAATAGGAAGCTAAGGTAAAGAAATTGGGAATAAGCTAATGTACATCATAGAAAAGATAGACACCTTATAAAGTGTGTACGGCTTCTTCCTGAGCTACACTCAGAGCTACATGTGTGAACAGAAATGAAGAGTAGGTCTCTTCCAAGACGGAAAGAATATTAATAATAGCTCTTCAGTTAGAAAATACAATAAAGAAACATCTAATGAGAACAACTTTGAAGGTTTATATAGAATTATTACAAGTATTCCCCTTCAGAGTTCAAAGTGATTCTCAATACTTACAACATGAAAATATGATCTTCATCAGAAACAAAAAAGAAAAATATTGAAGCAATTCTAATATATTAATATGAAAATTGTGATATATAATGTAAAAATTTTAACATACACTGCAATTAAGAGTTTTTATATACAGTAAGTTAGATTGCCTACAAATATAAATGAAATAGAACACAAAAAAAAATGGCAATTAACAGAGGTATATTCATATCATTGGACATATTCTCAAAAAATTACAGTTGATAAATAAATATCTGAAAAATGCTGACCCTAATGGAATATCTAACTCTATAACTGAACATAATCCTTATCTTCATGTTATATTTAATATTGATTTATGTTGCAGTGTTGAATAGTTTGAAGCATGTCTAAAACTAAATGCCTTCACATAGGTATTACAGATATTATAGGATAAAACTGTAGACATAGACATTACTGTGTGATTGCTCATTACTTAGAATCTGTGAAGAGTGGAAAGATAAAATTTAATATTACATTTATTTATGATTTAATGAATACCTGAAATATCCACCCCTAAATCTCTAAACTTAAAAGTTGAAAAATTTTTACCATTGCTTTTAGACAATTTTTAATATAATTAAAATTAAAACACACATATTAAATTTTATAATTCTTAATGCACATGTAAACTCTTTGCATAAATATTTTATTTTAGAATATTTCTATGGACAATAAAAAGATCATTTAGCACTGATACATGATTTTTCCTGGAGTTCTACTGTTCCTGACACTGTATTACCCAGATTCATATATTACAAGCCTATTGACAATACCATTTTTTTCTGGTTGTGATTCTATAAAAGGAGGAGTACTTCAAAAATAAATTCAATTCTTATCATAAGATCTTAGATATTATACTATGGGAGAACCTTTTCCCATTTAATATTTCCAGAGAGATCTTTTACTATGGCATAGTGCTGAATTTTAATTATAGTATTTTGTATTAGTTAAGATTTTTATGAATGTTTGTCTTAGTCTTTAGTATTGAAAACAAAGGAGATAATAATAAAAACTGTAAAAATGATGATGTAAAAAAGATGAATTCAGAGGAAAAGTCCCCGAGGATAGTGTTTAATTTTCAAACTTCTAACAATTTATCCTTTTGAAAATTATAAATTGAGTTAGCTTTAGCCTTTCACTTTTTA
This sequence comes from Mastomys natalensis, assembly GCA_021653895.1. Lineage (NCBI taxonomy): Eukaryota > Metazoa > Chordata > Mammalia > Rodentia > Muridae > Mastomys > Mastomys natalensis. Next base: position 991,747 of record JAJTUV010000572.1, read on the forward strand.
TGGCTTCAATTTTTTAGATAAGATGTTTGCATTGAGGGTTGAGCCAGTGATGACACTATAACATGGCTCATTTGTAATCTTGTTATCAGTGGTCATCAATTATTGCTAAATTCTGATGCATTTTACATTTCAGAGTCTTATGCGGGTCACCAGAGATTCCTGTTATCTTATTGTTCAGGATCTTCAATTTTTTGTATGTAGAATTTCATGTCCAAAATAAACCTTATCTCTTGAACTCAGTTACTCCTGTGTGTACATTTCTTTTCTCAAAGTCTGCATTCGGTCTGATGATGACAATTCGTTTTTCACAATGACTTCATGCCCTCTTTCTTTATCCATGCTACAGGAGCAATCAGTGCTCCCATCTGGACATCCAAAGACTAATTCTCTAAACTGCATGAAAAATGCTGTCTCATAGCATAACAAAGTGAAGATGAAAATGTTTTTAATCTAAAGTGAAAAACTTAAAAATAAAGGAAGAGCCAATTTTGTAAAATTAAATGAAAAATGTTTCATAAAAACACAGGTATCTACTAACTCAACCAGTAAAAGTTACTGCATGATACTGGTAATAGTTTTGTGTTGCAGAATAGTTGCATGCTTTTAGTTTATACAGATTTTTACAGCATATATAACATCTATACTTAATACTTGCAAAACTATGTGTACAAATATTGGTTAGGAAAGTAACCTAACTGCTGTTTAACCTTAAGCACTTGAGAAAGCTATGATCCTATTATCTCCACTTATATGATCCACACACAGATTATCTGTGACTTTGTGATTTATGGAGTTCTTACAAAGAGTGGCCTGTTAAATTTTGTCAAATTTAGTCATCTACTTTTCACAACCCATCCACCTTCCAACCACCTCTATTCAACAGATTATAAATGAGAGCTTGAGAATTTCCAACCTAAAGGATTTCAAAGAATTTCTTTTGTACATTTACATTGGACAGTGTTGAGGAATTAAGTACTTAATTATATAAAAGACTTATTGCCAAAGCATAAAACCAAGAGGATTGAATTAAAAATTTGGTTTTCAATTAGACTTTTTGTTCGTTTGATTTTTTTTAAATGAAACGTGAGTCAAACTTAGATTTCAGTATTACTTAACAAATATACTAGCACTCAACAGTTTATTAACATATGGTACTGAGTTAAGAAAGTGCTCTGTTACTAGGCAATGCACTTTGGAGTAAGATCTTCCCTCATTTCATCTTATATATTACAAGGAATTTGTCATGTATCCAATGAATGTGATTTGCAGACTATGTGATTTCATCCTGAGTGTTTTAAAAATGTAAACTTAATGGCATGCCTTTACATGAACAAGTTATGAAAAGGGAGAATAAACACATAGACCCTACTTTTTATAGAAAGAAAAGGCAAAGTCAATGTTTTTGACTGGTCATCTTCAGTGAAGTATAAATAAAGAGCTAATTGTATATTTCAGAAAATAATTGCTTTATGCACGAGTTCTCTGAGCTCTTGTTTTATAAGGGGGAGATATGAGGCAGAGAATCAACAGGGGGATAGTTGAGAGTCCTTAGCACAGAAGTGTGATTCTGCATTCTGCATCTCTTGGTCGGGTACCTGGGTATGCCAATACACGAGCTCAGAGAGGGCAAGACAAAATCCTGAATGATGGCATAGCAGTCCACCCCTTCTCTATGGAGTGTCAGATTTCTATACTTCAGACCAAGGAAGGTGAAGTAGAGTCATGGACAAGTAGGGTTCTCAGGGCTTTGGTCTGGCCAGGAATGCTAGTACTGTTACAGCTCTTAGAAAAGGAATAAAGAATTTTGGGTAGTCAGCACAGGTCAGGGGGTCAGGATCTTGGATCCCACAGAGGTGGCGGCAGCGGTGGCTGCGGTAGCAGTGGGTGATATCAGAAGCCAGCAATTTGATGTGAACCTCTACAATCAATGAGCTTGGACAGGCAGGCAAATACCAGGTCCAACCACAGTGCTGTGTGCGATAGAACCTTACCTGAGTGTTATAGTTCAGTACAAGCAGTCAGTCTCAGGTGGTCCTTGGTAAAATTACTTGTGTACTTTATTCCACATAGACAGGGAATATATGAACCTTGGGGAGTGAAATAAGATGTGCCTGAGGATAAGACAGCTGGTGATGCTCTATTTGCATGGGCAAGAATTCCAGGTGCTTTGCTACATGACTACTCATGATCACCTACTTGGAAATGGTGATTACATGCCCCAAAGTAGGAATGGAAATAGGAAGGGAGTTTGCTCTACTTCTGCCATTTTAAATTATGAGATTTCTGGGGTTTGAGCATGTCCCACCTCACCTGTCCCATTCTTCTGATAGGATGGGCCACATGCCCTATATAGAAGAAGCTTTCTTATTGTTTTAACTTTTTATTCTTTTTTTAGTGAATTTCCCATCATACATCCCAATCCCACTCCTCTCCCAGTCCCTCAACTCTTTCAAGCCCCTCACTAAAGAAACCAAAACATAACAAGTAAAAAAAAAAATGTTTTTAAATTAAAACATTTGTCTGTAGAAGCTGAGTTGTGTCACCATGTGTCACACAGTGTATCGTTTTGCCAAAACAACTTTACTTTCAAACAATCATTACAGTGAGTCATTGGTAGAGTTCAAAGCTTCTGACTTCTGCTAAACGATCAATACTGGATCTTCAAGAGGACTCCTCTCTACTATCCTATTGATGCCATGCATCATGGAGATCCTGCAGCTTTGGTTCTACAGAGCAAGCCCCTTCATGTGCTCGAGCAGCTCATGGATGAGACAGTTGTTGAGTGGGCCAACTCAGAGCCCTGAATCTGGACCTGGGTGGGAACTGAGTTAGTCAGTCGAGCTACAGGTGCCATCTCTCTGACACCATCCAGTAGAGGGGTACAGCCAGCTCTCCTGTGATCATACTATCCAGACCAGCTCCATATGGATGCACAGATGAGAGGCAGGGCAAAATTTCCTATATTCTTCTCCCAGTGAGTGGCCAGCTCAGCTCAGTCTTCTAACATCAACATGGTCCCAGGTCATAGCCAAGATGATGGAATTTCACATGATTTTTGGTGGTAGTAACATGGGCCAGACATTGACATAGATCCCTTTTGTGGCAGTTCCACAGACACAGACATGGGCTTTGTTGGTAGCAAACCATGCCTCAGGTGGCGGCACAGGCTACTTACAGCAAGGTGTTCCATCTCTTCGTGTTCTTGGACAAACTCTTTATTCTAGGACACAGGGCTATAGAAATATGAGCAACGGCATGCCTACAACAGTTTGACAAGCTGTTAGTGAGGAAGTAAAATTCATATCTCTTATTGCCTAAAAGCATTTTAACTCAAAGGATCCAAGATGCTTTCCTTCCTTTTTTTCTCTGCTTCTTGTTTTATTTATTTATTTTTTTCTGGAGGCAGTTGATCCCACTGCAGAGGTTTGGGTCTGTTGAAGGAGAATTGTATGGTAGGAGCTCTAATAGAATCATGGGCCTTGGAAAGATTCTAAAAGCTGTTCTCCTCTTTCTTTCCAGTACATCTGTACTGCCAGCCAATCTGTTTTTTTGTCTTTCACATCATTCTTTCGCTTTCCCAAGTGTGCTTAGAAAAGGGGTCCAAGTAGCCATGAGAACAATGACAGTGGTCTGGCAGCAGGTAGTCTTATCTTTTCCAGCATTCATTTTATCTTAATAGGCCTCAGACAATAGAGAATTAAATGTTGGACATTGCCTTCCCAGTGTTCAAACACCAAGATCTGAATAAAGATACAAAGGACAGATAATTGGAAAGAAAAGAACTAAAAAGAACTCATATCCCTTTTAGCTACCAAGACCTACCTCATTATTGTAGGTGTATATATATATATATATATATATATATATATATATATATATATATATATGTGCATGTGTGTGTGTGTGTATATCTGTGTGTCTGTCTGTCTGTCTGTGTCAGTATACAAATTATATAAATGTATATATATGGGCTAAATCACCCCTCTAGCAAACTACCTACCAGAGGCAGTAAAAAGAGAAAGATTTTGAGTACACTGGGGGAAGTGAACTTGTTTATAAATAGTTTTAGGGGTGATACTAATCTTCATTGTTCCTAGTCTAGTTCACTAGCAAATACCAAACATGAATCAGCAGCTGCAGTTCAATCTACTTAACAGATACCACACATGAATCATTAACTGCAGTCCAGTATACTCAACAGATATCCCAAAAATCAGCAAGGGCAGTTCAATGCAAAAGAAACTGCAAGGCTCACCAACCAGTCCAAGTCCCATGGAAGTAGCAAGAAGTCATAGAACATCACGGGAAGTTCTTTGGCAAGTTTCTCTCTCTAAAGTCACCACAAGTGAAGTTCAGCAACACAATGTATGGTGAACCAATATATGCATGTTGTTAGCAAAGACAAGTGAGGTGGAGCAAGACAAACCGATGCTCAAGCTCCTACTCTCTGTGGGGTCACATTTGTATTCCTTCTAAACAACATGTATTCCTTTGCATCTATGTTATAGCAAATTATTCTTTCACCTGTGTGTCCCAGCAAAACATCATTTGACATACCTGACTTTCCCAGGAAACCAGAAGTTTCTACTTCACATTAACCCTTCTATAAAGTCCTAGATATCAAAGTGCATACTATAAACACAAAGATGCAGGTGTTTGAGCAAGTAAATGCACAAGATACCCTTGTATCCATGTCCAACATAAGATAAAAACACAGAGGCCTAACATTGGAAGATGGATTGACCAATCACCAGAGAAGAAGGGGACCAATCCCTCATAAGACTGAGATGACCTGAGGAAATTTACTGGTAGAAAAATCAAAACCGAAACCATAACAAAGTAAGCCTTATAAATTCCCAGAAAGTTAATTTTTCCCCTCTCAGTTACAGATAGAAATTAAACTTTCTACTTTGTTTTTACTAAGTACACTATGACTTAACATAATTGTGGTACTTTTGTACAAATAAGTGTTTTCAGACAAATGTTTATATGCGATTTTGTATCCAAAGCAAATCTAGCCTTGAGAATTTCCCTGTATATGGCCTAATAACAAAACATACTATAGAGACTCCTAATTAAAAGAATTGGGATCATCCATAGACCCATCTATAGCTTACCTCTCCACTTAGATTCTTTAGTGTGTGGTTAGCTTGGCTACTTACAAATTATAGTTGCTTAACAATGTTGATAAATGAGTCTTGCCAAAGATATAAATTGATTCTTACATTACCATTCATCCCACCTAGATGAAGTTAACTCAAAAGGTTATTTTGTTTTACTGCTTTGTGTCTCCATGGCCTCAAAAGCATCTTTAAGATAAAGGCTGTTTACACCTTACAAACTATTATAAGACTAAATTTTAAAAAAGTCTACAAAAAACAAAGGCTGGCTGTCTCAACTTCCTAAGTATAAAAAGGAAGGTCTATTTATAAATCTACCAGTAGTTAAAACTTTATTTTATGTTTTGGCTTTCTTCATTGCTTTTATCACTGTTGATATCAGCGGCTACTGCCTCACAGTGTGTTTCTATAAAACTTGTTTCAACTTGGATTTAGTCTTAAAACTCTTTTCTTATTTTATCAGATTCTCAACATATGGCCATTATTAATTTTTAAAAGCAAAAACAAAACCCAACAACCAAAAATCCAAAAAAGGTTTATTAAATCCCAAGAAATGAGCTACACAAGGATATGTCTCCTAGGTAAAATCAGGGTAGGGGAGTTTTTAGGCTCATGGTCTTTCTGGGCACATTGATTGTTTAATTATATAATCTTGATTAGACCCTGATGTCAACAAGATACAACTAGAAACTTCATCATTACTGACTATAGGTCATAGTTCTGGAATTATTCTACCAGAAAAGAAGAGTAATCATCAATCCAGGTACAAAACCTATAACCAACAACAGTGACCTGTGTGCAAGATATACTGCTAAAACAGTGACACAAATGTTATAAAATTAAACAACCTCTTTTTAATTGAATTTGCAGCCCACTCCATAAGATACAAACTATACCGGACACTGCTAGTGTCCAAGGCCCTGAAACCACAGAGGTCAATGAGACCTATTGAAAAAACCTACTATTAGCATTCTGCTAATAGAAATTAGCAATAAAATGACCCCTAATGACATTGTATTACCCATAGATAAGTGCATTGCACAGCCTTCATCAGAGAAGCTTCTTTTTGCATTAGATCGTATTTAACACAGATAACCACAACTGGGCAATGCAGAGAGTGAGAAACTTTGGTGAACTCATTCATTAGTGGATTATCCTCTACAAATCCCTCTCTTCCATACTATGGAATCTATTTGGAAAACGAAGCAAAAATATTGTAAGAGCCAACATTGTTGGATGATTCCAAGGAACCAGTATCTTCCATACACAATAGGACTGAAAGCCAGATGATCTCACTGAGATTGTGACAGCACACAGAGGACTACTCAGTCTAGACAAAATCCTGGAATTTAGATGGGGGAGGTGAAAACAAAGTCCCACCCTTAACACAGAAGCTATTTGCAATTGGTGACTTCTGGAAAAGGGAAAATGAGTTCTCGTCCAGTGGACTGTCACTGGGTATATCAACCACACTCAGGCATGCCCCATGCCGAGGAGTTGTTGGTCAACACAAAGTAAACTTCATGTATTTTTTGTGGACATGTTTTTATTTTGCTATTTTTTGCTTATTGATTTTTGTTTTGAATTTCTGTTATTTCTGTTTTGTTTTGTTTTTGAGAGGAGAGATGGAAAGGGAGAACATGAATTTAGATGAAAAGGGACGTAGAAAGGATCCGAGAGAAATTGGAGGAAGAAAAATAATACAATCACAATTTTCATTAAAAAACATATTAAATAATTAGCCTAAATATTTTAAATAGAAGTAAAAAAGGTATCTGAATTTGGTAAGCATAAACTGCTCATTGTGATGATTTTAAAATAACATCTCTCCCCCTACAAGTGAGTCTCCTTCATACTCAATCAGAGAATAACCATTAAAGTGTCTTGAATAAATTCTCTTAGAACTAATGAACATAAAGTATTTTGTTTGTATGAGGGCTCATTTCTATTCTATTTTTTTTCAGATGTAATATTATGAATTTTCTCTTTTCATTAAAGTTAATTTAGGAAAAGAACAGAGATTGTTGATGGAGTTCTCTTCAATAAGCTATTCATATATAAGAAGCAATTACATTTGGTCATGCAATTCTAATAAATGGCTTTATATTGCTTTATAAATCCAATCTATTAGTCAATATTGTATACTATTTTCAATAAGCTAAAGGGATAAAGTTGTACTTAAAATAATTTCTTATCATTAGAATAAGGAAATAAGTAAGCACTATGTAAATATATATTTATTAATTACCATATGTTTATTTACATCGTATGAGACTCTAATTCTACTTAAGTAAAATAATATTTTATATGACAGGTATATGCTATATTAATTTTATCATATATTTTGCATAAAACCAAGAACCTTATTTCACCAGGATAAAATGCTGTTGGCAAAGATAATTAAACGTTCATTCACTGTTTGTTTATCCGGACATTGCTGGTTTATCTGAGCCATGGCCAGCTCCTACTACAGGACATGACAAAGCTTACCTTACTTGCTTGTCAGGTTAACCGAATACCTATAACAATAAACTAAATTTCTTTTATACTAAGACTAAAAATAAATCTAAAAAATACACTCTGTGATGAGATTCTTGTTATTCTAACACAGAGTTGGATAAATCTATCAGTCCTTCAGTCATATATCCATTCATTGGTTAGTAATCTTCATTAAAATGTTTTTGAGCATCATGTTACAGAATATCTTCAATTAATTATTACATAAAATATGATGTTTTCAAAATGCTTATGTCTTTCTCTGTTTTCTTTAGCATGTTGTTATTGTAGCTGTTTGTAATTCTCAAATGCATTTTGCAATTCCCTATCTCTCAGTCTTTTTAAATATACCCTCCTCTCTGCTCAGAATAGTCTCTTGCTTTTCTAAAAAAAATGTCTTCCAAATCCTACACTCACCTTCATTGTCTCTGTGAAATGGTCTCAAACTCCTCTTAATAACCAAATCTCCCTTTATCTCATCATTTGTAGTTGTTATGTAATTCAACCTCTCTGCCTCTCTATTTTGTATATTTTCTCTAGTCTGATATTCATCATTGACTGAATAAAATCTCATAATATACAAGCCTTTAGAACATTCACAGTGGGCTTAAACAGATACCTTCTAATTTTTACTTCTTAAGAGCTTACAGATTAGTTAAAGATAGGAATACTGGAATAACTACAATGAGTTGAATACCACAAAAATTAAACCAATCTGTTTTCTAAAAATTATATAATTTTCAAGTACTATGCTTGAATAATATGAGCAAATTATTAAATGATTTAATTAAGTTCATTAGCTTGTATATTGCTTTACATACTTATTTGAAAAATTGTTACATTATTTATTTATTTACTTATTTATGTAAGTGTGTATGTGTGTGCATGTGTGTGTGCATGCATGTGTGTGATATGTAGAGTTCATAAGACAAATAACGGGGTTCATTTTCCTCATTTCAAAATAGGGATTTCTGGAATCAAACCGAAAACACCTTCTCACGCACTTATGTAATGTGAAGATACTTCAAACCTATTGTCTCCTATTTTAAATTCATAAATTACACAATTGTCTACTATTTCTATGTTGTACAATAGATTTTGTGAACTTATTCTCCTGTCCAATTAACATTCTGTTTCATATACTCTCAAGATTGCAGTAACTTCCTTTTGTTCCCATGCTGATTTTAGATTCCAGATTTATGTTAGCTTTATGTTATCACTGTACCTTCTTGGGGCTGCTTTATTCCATTGAGCATTATCTGAGATTATCTTGAGTTTTGCCAGGTAAAGGATTTCCATGATTTTAAAAGTCAAATTGAATTCTCTGTCAATATGGATTGTATCAAGGATCCTCTATCCACTCATCCTTATCTGGGAACAGGTTGATTCCTTATTTTGGCTGCTGTGGTGAAAGCTATAATTGTCATTGTACCACAGCTATCTCCATGATATACTAACTTAATTTCCTTTGAATATACTCAGTTGTAGGTTTGATGCCTCATACAGTAGTTCTGTCATGATATTTTGAAGACCGTTTTTTCTATGACGGCTCTCATGAAAGCCAGGGAGATTCCTTCCTGTAATATAAACTTTTTCCTCACCTCTATCAATATTTCCCATCTTTTCTTTTTTATTCTAACAGTAAAGAATTTGAATTTCAATTATGTGAATTTATACTTTCTCTAACTAGTGGTTTCATCAATTTTGTTGACCTCTTAGAAAAGACTTCTGTGTGTCTTATTTTCAAATCTCCTTTTCATGTCCTTTAACTCTTTGAATCAGACTGTTAATTTTATAGCTAATAAGTCATTTCTGTTATCTGTACTAGATTTTAACCCCTCATCAGATAAATGTTTGCAAATTTTTCAATAGTTTTTCATTCAACAAAAATCCCATGTGTCTATTTTTGGTTTTCACCTGTGATTTTTGTGTTCCTACTTAAAAATATCTTTGCCCAGACAGAAGAACATCTATAGAGAAAGTGTCTTGTGTCTGTATGGATGTGGCATCTGCCAGTAATAAAATTGATGGCTTATAGCTTAGGCAGGAAATAGGAGGTGAGACATCTTGTAAACAGAAAGGATTCTGAGATAGTGCCAGGTGCATGAGATTTGCCTAGGAATGTGTGACAAGACAGATGCATGGTCTCTGAGCACAGGTAACCAGCCATGTGGGAGAATGTAGATTAGAATAAGTTGGTTATTTTAAGTTATGGGCTAATCAGAGAGGAGACTAGTTATATGGCCAAAGTATTTGTAAATATATGTTGAGTCTGAGTCTTATTTCTGGAAGCGTGGTGCTGGGAGGCGAACTATCTAATTTTGACAAATGTCACATTCCTCTCCTCTCCTACTTTCATAGCTTCAGTTTTCAAAGACCAGGGTTCAATCCATTTTCACTTGCTATTAATAGATAACATGACCTAAGGGTTAAATTTTACTTGAACTACAAATCTTTAGTTTTGTACAAATTTATTAAAGATACTATTCTTTCCCTCATCCTGTGTTCCTGGTATCTTTGGGGAAAATGGTTTCATCATTAAAAGGGGAATTTATTTCTGATTTTAAAAGTTATGTCCTTGCTCTACATAACTGTTTATATATGTTTGTATTGACATTTTGATTATTAAAACTTTGTAATGTAATGTCTCCAACTTTCTTCTATTTGATTGAGGTTCCTCTATTTAGAGTTTTGGTGGATTGAATAAAAATGGCCTCAATAGGCTCATACATTTGAATGTCTAGTACCTAGGGAATGGACTCATTTGAAAGAATTAGAAGGATTAGGAGGCATGGCCTTGTTGGAAGAACTATGTCACTGGTAGTAGGAGTGAGGCTTTGAGGTCACTTTACTTGAGGATCAGGATGTAGCTTTCACCTACTCCAGCACATAGCCTACCATGGTAATTATGGACTAAACCTCTTGAACTGTAAGCAAGCCCTTAATTGAATGCAGTTTTTAAAAGATATGAGTTGCTTTGGTCATGGTGTCTCTTCATAGCAGTAGAACAGTGACTAAGACATTTTTATTCTGTAGTTCCTAATAAAATTTAAATTTTTTCTATAAAAACTATTATGAAAAATATCAGATTTCATCTGTAGATTATTTCAAGTAGAATCAACATTTGAAAATGATTATTTTATTTCCTTAATATAAAATAGGATATCATTTATTTATGGCTTTTAAGATTTCATTTGTTTATAGTTTTTAGAAGTTAATTCTATTTTGAATAATTTGGGAGTCTCCAAATCATTATAAAGAATAATTTCCTGGCAATATACTCAATGTACAATTTGGAGATCATGTAATATATCCAGGGGAGGGGAATATGTAATTATTTAAGTATATAACTAATTAATTAGTACTTCCATATTCAGCCAATTGAATTGATATTTTCCAGGAGTTCAAAATGAGGAGGACCTTTTCACAGGCTATTAAAAAACATTACACTATTACTTTAAACTCTTTTATATTTTTGATAATTTTATACAAGTATTATAATTACATTGTTTCTGCCCCACACTCCACCCTTCAACAAAAGTACCATCACTGCACATTGAGTATATCTTGTTTTGCTGATCACAACTGTTACTTGTAGACTTTATTAAGGAGCATTTTTAGGAAATAGAGTAAAGCTGGAAAATAGGAATGGAATTTCATTAACTAAAAGAGCAAAATAAATTAATAGAATTTATGTGTAAAAAGAAGTGAATGTAACCAGAAACCTAAGAAAACTGTTAATGATTTTTCTTAAAAACCATTACCAATTACCTTTATGTTTCCATGATAATTGACTATCTATTTAAATCATGGTTTCACAGTCTCTGTAACTCAGAAGTTGAATCATTAGTTGTTCAGTTTTCAGGCCAATACCCAACCTACATTGTATTCTCCTCTGGAGAATATGAAAGTTTGCTTCATTAAGTGTTATACTGAGTAAAGGATAGTCATTTCTCTTCTAAGAATTGATAAATCAAAGATTTCCCCAAAAGGCTTGACAGCATCCATTCCATGAATGATGGATTAAAGTAAAGCTGGGTAGATTTCAAGAAAGGCTTCGCTATATGTCAAGAAATAATTGTGTGAGTGCAATTATTTGAAATGAATATACAATTATAGAAAGAAATATAGATCATACATAAAAATCATACTCTTGAGCTCCCATTTAACTTTTATCATTGGGATGTTTTAAAGTACACAAAATAATATCATTATTGAACCATACCACAGATATGTCTTGTTAAAACTTGTTTCTGATATCAAGAAGCATTTCCAGAGCACTATCTGCATTGCTTTATAAATGTGTACAGCTTTACTACTTTCACAATTAATCAATTGACACAACATTTTTATTTAAGGCTGTAGGCAGCACTCAGGAAGACAACTTTCAGGAAGTCACAAGAGGTCTTCTCAGATGTCAGAAATATCAGTTATATCCCACTTGTTGGAATTTACTTTTTAATTTTGCAATAAATAAGTATTATGTCATCATAATACAAATTTTGTTAATGTACATGTTAGAAGTAGGTCAGAAAAATAATTTAACCATGTAACTTATGAGAGTTTGTAATATTGATCATACACCAGCAGGCAATTTTTTTGCATTTACAAATTCTTAGGTGAATATTCATTATTCACATGTTTGCTTCATGTCACTGAATAAGCAGAGTGGGTATAGCAACTTGAGATGATGTTGGTAGCATGGAAAGATCAGGTATTTATAGAGTATCCCCATGGGTTTTACATGGGTCATTGAAATAATTAATTAGGTCTCTACATTACCTAAACCTTACAACTTTCTAGATCACATTGACCTTCCCAGTGGTGTTAGGGTAGCCATTTGTTCAGTCTTAATATTTAAAGCATCCCACCATGAACTAGACGAAAATTTATTATCCAGGAACCGCCTTAGTATGTAGCCAAAATTCAGCTTCATCTTCCCATCCTACTCATTACAACCACTATTATTTAGTACTTGTTTGGCTGACATTTTTATTCCAGATGGATAAATAAATACCTTTCAAACAAAGATAAGCTGTAATTTTTTTTAAGGACAGGCTGTACTCTTCTGAGCTTAGAGCAGAGATCATGGTTCTGTTACAACCCACTGTGCTATGCTTGTGATTTCAAGAACGAGATGGAATACAACCCAGGCTTTTAGAAAATGTAGGCATGTGACATACTTCAGATATTTCATATAAAATTTCACTGTGTGCTATTTTAGGGTATTATTAAAAGGTCACAACATCTTGACACCTTTATTGTAATACTTAAAAGTTTGATAATTAATAACCCCAAGCCTGACTTGTCCTCTGTTCACCTCTACTGATTCGAGTGAAAGGCAGACCCAGACATAGACAGAGATTGTACTTGTCCACTATGGAAACTAGAAAACAAAGCTAAGAAAAGAACATGCAAGATGATAGTAAGACATAAGCTTGTCATAGCCAGGACAAAGGTCTTTCTGTTTTGCTGGTTATCTTATAAATAACTCATCAGAATTATGATAGCAAGCATACCCTGTTCTGTAAGACAGCAATGGGTCCTTCCTATAGAGAATAAAAGGCTTCACAGGTAAAGGGATGAGGCCTCTGTTCACCTCTTAGTGCGCTAGTCTCAGTGCATAGAAAGCTCTGGGTCAGGACTGTGCCCTGGCAACTTGATTTTCTGTTTAAATGTTGTAAGTCAGGTTGACTCCGTGTATTGAAGTCAGGTAGACTCTATGTATAGAATAAGCTTTTCTTTTCTTTTTTCCTCCTGAGATATTGGAAGTGGAAATGCCCTTGCAGTCATGTGGTGTTTGAAATCTGTTATTGCAGATTATTGTCATTGCCACTGTGGAAACCTGAGAATGAATTCATCCACCCTCCTCTTCTCTTGAACAACACAGAAATCAACCTTTAAGTAAAACATCTGGTCTTTCCCTCACATTTACTCATTGTCAGCCCATTCTGAAGTCTCCACACTAGAACAGACAGGCTTGAGAATCATTTGGTGTTTGGTCAATCTTGACAGTACTTCAGAAATCCTGAGAGCTTCCCAGAGTTAGCCAGAAGGTGACTTCATGCATAGAGGAAGTCCAGTGAAGTAAGTTGCATCTTTCATGTACCAAGAAAATTATCAGAGGGCGGGAACTTTCCAAATAAGGGACTACATATGCTGGTGCATTAAGAGTTCACACTATGCCAGCTGGACTTCAACATCCTCCCTCTTCGTTTTACTACAGGTGATGATCAAAATCTTTAAGCTATGGTTTTCCTTGTTTTTACTGGAAACTCTTAACATGAAAAACAGCTTTCATCTCAAAGGGGATAGGAAATAGTTTATTCTAGAGCCAAATATGAGTGTCCATGGCCCAGGAGTACAGACCGAGCTGCTCTCAATTCCTTGTTCAAAAGAGGTAGTAGTTTCATGGAGTAATCATAGTCACAGAACAAAGAGGATTTTAAAAATCAAGGCTTTTTTCAAATACTTTAGTTGAAACACCAGGTAAGCAAGTTTCCGAAAACTGTGGAAAGCTCAGCTGTAGATCGCAGGTGAAATTTGATTGCATTCCTAGCCTTTTGATGAGTGGAAGCTGGTTCTCTGTTCCAAAGGATTTTCTTAGCAGGCACAAACATGTTAGGTCACATACAGAGGAGGACAATGTATGGCTATTAAGGAAACTAACAATAGTTTGCCTCTTGACTTTAAACTTTCAAGTTCTCAACAACACCAAAATTCTAAGCAGTTAATCAGGCTTTTATTTACAGAACAAAGGCTTCCAATGAGTTTTACCCAGTATGGAATCACTGGCTTCAAAGAAACATAGGAATTATAATTGTAAATTCTCATTTTAATTAGGCTCAATCTGACTTCCTTTTCTTTTTCAGTGATAGTCTCTGTATGCACTCAAAGGGGCCATATCTCACAATGTCAGTAACTACATTTCATTAGAAACCCTGAACCCTGCATCTCCTGGGCAGAAGGCAAATTGCTTTTAATCATGGATGATTTTTTTCCCAATAATAGTTAAAAATATTTTTAACAAATACATTTTACTGTCCCACATATTAAAGCTCACACTCCACTCAGCATCCACCTTCTTGAAGACTTGAAAATTCTTACTGCAATTGTTAGAGCATCTTCCAAGGGGGCCTGTTATATTAAATCTACTGTTTATGGAATACCATTGTCTCTCTCACCTTCAATCATGTCTATCATCAAATAGGCTGAATTGAATGTAAAATTAAACATTTAAAACTGTCTGCCAGGCATTATATTTAACAAAGAACGAAAAAAGAAAGGAATGAGTTCTGGGTAATGGTATAATTCAGTCAATTTTAAAATTTAAATGCATTCATCCATGTACCTTAGGCTCATGTACTATCTATCAGGCATGTGAAAATGTTTTAAGTTTCCCTTCTTCTTTTATGCACACAAGTGTATAATTTGGGGTCACAAAGAGCAGAGATGTTACATGTTCAATGACTTTTTGGTGATGCCCTGAGAGGCTTTTTGTCCAATATTCAACTTAGCATCTCAGATGAAAAGGTTTTTTATGGCAAGCATTATACATTATCAATTTTAGAACAAGAACTTTCCAAGGAAATGAACAGTTTTCTTCTGATAATATGATGTTACTTATAAAAGTAACACACTTCCAAGAGAAGCAACACCTCTTCAACTTCCATTGGTTCTATTGTACCTTGTGCAGTGTAATCTATGCATGGGTCAATGGAAATGGGACAAATTAATTAAGGTTGTGTTCTAAGTGTAAGCTTTCTTACTACACAAATGTTGAAGTTAAGTTACTTATAAAGGTTGCAATTCTTGTGTTTTCTCTCATTTCTAGGTAAAATTATAATGAGTAACTTGGTAAATCCTCATTTATAACAAAACAAAAAACCAAAACATTTTGTCTTGCTACAAAATTTTACTTTCATTTTTAAAATGTCTGTATATGTAAATCTAAGGAAGAAAATGTACCATGGAGTAAACTCACACTATTGTTAGAGAGGAGAGAGTTTGGAAGGAATACTATTCAGCCACATTAAAGTAAAACCTACTTGAAATAAGGCAGATGGAACTGGAGATTGTTTTATATTAAGTGAAATAAACCAGACGAGAAAAATATCATTGCTTTCAGGTATAGACTAGAAATGAATGTAACCTGCCAATTGATAGTAGGAAGGTAGTATCATGAGCTGAGAGAGCTTGGCGTTGTTGGGCAGATGGAGAGTTTATGAAAATCGGATACTGTTTAGTATGTACAGGAAGAAGTCCTGGTGGGCACTGTATAGTGCCGTGTTTTCTGGCATCAATAAATATTATATATGCTAAATAGAAAGAAGAAAGAAAAGCTGAATGTTGCTGACTTGAACCTGTGATACATGCTTAGGAAGAAATGCATTTTAAACTTTATACTATAACCACAGTGGTCAGAGTTTCACAAGAAGTCCTTAAAATGTGGAAGATTAATTTTTACATAGCAGGAAAAATTTATTTCAGAACCTGGAAGAACAAAAACATATTAAAGAACCCCATATGTTGATTGTTTTCTCTCAGTTTTTTAAACTCTGTGGACACACTAAACAGGAGATGCTCACTGTCTGATCGAATGATATGATAATGATAGTTTCAGAAAAATTAAAATTGTATGTCTATCTATCAAAATATTCCCATACTGTCAATAATGGTCACGCCATAAAATATTTTACATTTGAAAGGTTAAAGATACAAGCTTAGTCACTTGCAATTTTATACTTCTTGTTGTGTTCTTGACCCCTTCAGCTTGATCAATTTCATCCTTGATTCTTCCACAGGACTCCCCAAATTCCCACTGATGATTGGCTGTGGGTCTAGGTCTGGTTCAGTCCTCTGCTGGATGAAGACTCTGAGGAAACAATTACGTGAGGCTCTTTTCTACAAGCTTAGCAGAGTATGATTAGTAGTGTCAGGGTTGGCTCTCTCACAAGGGATGTGTCCCAAGTTGGTCCAGTCGTTGATTGGCCATTTCTTCATCTCTGCTCCATCTTTATCACTTCACATATGTAGCAAGACAAATTTTGGGTTAAATTTTGTGGGTGGGTTGATGCCCCTACCACCACTGAATTCCTACCTGCCTACAGGAGGTTGTCACTTCAGTCTCCATGTCCCTTGCTGCCATTTGACATTCCTACTAACATGAACTTAATCTGCATTTCATGATTTTTTTTTTTTTTTTTAGAGAAAAAATGTATTAGGTTTTATAGTGGTTAGTGAAACAAAGTTAAGAAAACTTAACTTCTGATCAATTGAACAGAATCTTTAGCCTGAGTGAGACCAAAATTCCAGTTGGAGTGGTTAAAGCACCTGGCCTATTGTAATTGGCTAGTGTTCTATCAACTTGAGACAAGCTTGGTAAATAATAGAGGAGGGAGCCTCAGTTGAAAAAAAATACTACCATAAGATCCAACTGTAAGAGAGTTTCTTAATTAATAATCACTGGAGGAGGGCCCAACCCATTGAGAGTGGTACCATCCTGGGAGTGTTACTTCTGTTTTCTTTAAGAAAGAAAGCTGTACAGGACAGTAAGTAGCACTCCTCCATGGCCTCTCCGTCAGCTTCTTCTTTCAGGTTCCTGTCCAGCCTGAGTTCCGTCCTGAGTTCCTTTGATGATGAACACTGATATGGAAATGTAAACCAAATAAGCACTTTCTTCACAAGATGCTTTGGTCATGGAGTTTCATCATAGCAATAGTAATCCCAACTAAGATACCTAGTGACTGGGACTCAGGAGGACAGGCTCATCTTAAGCCTTGTGAAAGAAAAGAAAGAGACAGCATCTTTCTTTATATATTGGGATCCTATATTTTCCCTTTTTTCAATATTCTATCCTCTCAGACAGATCCTATAAGCCAAGGTTCTGGGTCTGCCCACCTTTTTGAGTCAGAAATACAATTTTTCTTTGGTCTATTTCTTTGAGATTCTGGCCAGAACTTGAGTTTCAATGTTTCTACTTTATACCTCCGGTCCTCATCATGTGACTGCAACTATGACCTCCATGCTGGCTTTTTTAAACAACATGATTTATACCTTCCTCTCCTTCATTCCCTTCTCTGAACATGAGCTGAGATTCATAGCATGATTTTTGAGAGATATTTTTAAATACTTCTAGTAAGATTGTCCTCACACTGAATTTCTCTTGGAGTCCATTCTCAAGTTCTTTTACAAGACTAAGAACCCCAAATTTACCCTGATTTCCATGTAATCATCTGGCAATCATAAGGGACACTCCTAAAGACAAGTTAGAATCAGTATTATTTCTGTATTCTGTATCATAATTATTATAATACATCATACCATCTAAAATCCCTGACAAATATTTATTGGTATTAGACCACTGGATTCAAAAGCTAGGATAAGCTTACATATTTACATATTTTTCTTTCATAAATATTTCTTTTCTAAATTCACCTTTTTACCCCATGGCTATATCATACTAATCCAACTCCATGAGTCATTATGATAATTAATTACCAACATTTAGTTTAAAAAGTTATTGAGATAGCTTATATAAGAAACTTAAAATACATGGATGGGAAAATCAGTACATTTTAATTGATACTAATCCTTCAGGGAAGGTGTTGTCTTCAAGTTACTTTCGATATGGACCCAGATTAAGATAGCACAAATTATCAAACTATCATAGAAAACACACATAGCAACAGCAGCCGAGGCTTGCACATTCTTAGAGCAAATAAAGGAAGAGCATTGTAGAATAATGACATGCAGCAGTTCTCCACTGTCCTCCTCTTGTTTCCCTTCCTGCATAGCTGTCTCTTTAACACTCTTCTCTGTAACCTGCTGTTTTTCTAGAATGGAATCACAATGGGTATAATCAAGACTGTGAAGGAGCTACACTAGACAGGAACCTCTGGTGAGCTGACGTGGCCAAACTGATGAACACTTTCAATTGCTGCCTTTTTTCCCTTAAGTAGTAGAGAGCCAGAATTAAAACCAGTGGTTTAGAGTTGATTTGAAGCCTGGAATATTTTGGGACTCATGCTGAGTTACATCCTAGCATCATCAGTGATAATCAGGCCATAGCCAATGGTGAGTACCTACTAGGAAGTTATGATCTCGAATTCTCATGGAAAGGAGGGAAATGTGAGAACAAGTCCATCATTCATTGAAAGCAATTGCTAACAGCAAAGGAATCAGCCAGAATAAAATTAACAAGTGATACTGCTTTTAAGTGGATGCTGCTGCTTTCTAACCTTATTCACAGGCATGTTCATAGGATAGGAAATGGCCACAAATGTAAGTGGAACACCAGTGAGAAGACCCAGGCTGATGTGTCACTGGAACTTTGCGCAATGGTGACATCTCCAAACATCAAGACTTGCTGCACAGTCTGTATGTTGGCCTAGCTTGAAGCACCCTAAAATATCACAGCACACACAGAACAAACTAAAATATGACACCACACACACACAACCCATGAAGGTGCACATATACAATCCTCATCATAAAAACACAAACTCTATAAAAAGGCCAAAATAGTATAACTTCCTTCAAATCCATTAGCCCTAAACTATACAAATGTTCTTCTATAAGAATTAACTCTGTAAACCTCAGGGCACAAAGCTAAAAAACAAAAAAAAGAAAGAAAGAAAGAAAGAAAAGAAAGAAAGAAAGAAAGAAAGAAAGAAAGAAAGAAAGAAAGAAAGAAAGTTTCCTCAAATAAGTATTTGATAGATGCCCTCTGTCAAATAACAAATCAAAACAAAAAACCCAACAACAACCACAAAACTAAATGAAATGTCTAAGAAAATCCAGGATTTGAAAACTGGATTTGGTAACTCAACAACTCACTTAAAACGATCCAGGGAAAGGCTTCCAAGCAGAACAGATCAATTAGAATATAGAATATTAGGAAAGCAACCCCTGACACTATTAATGATATTCTGCTATGCTTGCAGACAGGAACCTTGCATAACTCTCTTCTGAGACACTTCATCCAGCAACTGATGGAAACAGATGCAAAGACTCAAAGCCAAACAATAGGTGTAGCTTCATTACTCTTGTGAAAGAGTGGGAGGATGGTATTGAGGAAACTGGAGGAGTCATGGAAGCCAGAAAACTTACAAAGTAAACTAAGCTGGACCCCTGAGGGCTCACAGAGACTGAAACACTAGCCAAAAAACATGAATGGGTTGGACCTACCCCCTACCCCCTACTCATATGTATCAGATATACAGCAGGGGTGGTCTCTGACTTTGTTGCCTGCCTTTGAATTCTTTTCATCTACCTGGGCTTGTCTGACCTCAGTGAGAGAGGATGCACTGAGTTCTACTGTGACTTGATGTACCAGAGCAGGTCAGTATACAAGGGAAAGGGATAGAGAAAATGGTGGAAGGGGATGTGAAGATGGGTCTGGGAAGAGAGAGGGTGGTGGCTACAATCAGGATGTAAAGTGAATACATATATAAATTATTAATAAAATATAAAAATTTGAAAGAGAACAAATAGATAATGATACAACTCAAAAATCTGTAAAACCTGTTTTTATTCAGCCATTGAGTCTCTGGCATAACCCTAAGTACCACAGATTCCAAATCTAATAACATGAAAATATTGGAATTATAATTTTATGGCCAATTAGACATTTTTAAAATGTCTTAGACTTCTTCTTGTACCTTATAAAGATCAACCTTATTTCATCTATATGTCCTAAAATAAATTGGTATGCATAAAAAAATCACAACTTTAGCTTTAACAGTAGTAATCAAATGTGTATAGTTTAGAGAAAATTTTAAGTTAGATTTCTATATCAAATTAAAACCTTTTCCATTTTCCATGTTAAATGAATCTCATCATTGTCAAATATGAATTTGGGGCTTTCAAGCATACTTTCTTATTCAGTTAAATAAAGAAGAGGCAAAGCAGAACCTTTCAATTATTCTTAGTTAACAGTCATTTTATTAATGTAGAATTAAAGTGTCTCAATTATGAAACGTGTACGGGAAGCTAACAATTATAGAGTAGTTTCAGGAAAAAATGACTGGTAAAACTTTTTTTGTTTTTCCAAATTGCACCAAATATACTTACCCTACTTATTATAAACTATCTCTTGAAAAACTACTGACAGTACATTTGGCATATACATGTATGTAGGGAAACTGAGACAGACAACTGATGGGGGTTGGTCCAGATACTGATGGGGACTGCTGCCTGTAGCAGCCAGTGATTAGAGAAATTATTCAGCAGAGTTTTCTCTGAGGGAAGAAAACCTAATTTACTGATACTGGCACTTCCTGTAGCCAGCGAAAAATTCTGAAACTCTTTTAACTACTTGGGGTTGGTGAAAAAGAAGAAATTTCACCCCCCCCAAACACACCCACATACACACATGTTGAGTGGATGAAATAAAAAGCAGAGTACAATGACTTCATATATACAAGTATACATTAATAAATATAGACATACATATACATATTCACATATAGAATTAGTGGAGCAAGGCTCCAGTAAGTAGGCTCCAAGAATTTTACACACATATATATGTACAGAAACATGTATGCAGATATACACACAATACATGGTGGGTGAATGGAGCAAAGTTCCAACACTTTACATATACATACATACACATAATTGATCATCATCAGTCCAGCCTCAGTGAGAGTCACATCACACAGTGGTGCCATTGTTCTTGTTCCCTGTCAATATAAAGTCCCTAGCTTAACTATTAAGAGTGTGCTTTCTGAACTTCAAACTGTTTTCTAATAGTTTCTACATTAGAGCCAGTAGTAAAAGCATTTCATAAACATTTTTATTTTTCCAAAAGTTTTCTAAGGGTGGTAGTCATTGCTGACTATCTACATCACTGGGTTACTCAGCCTCTTGCTGTCTTCCCTGCCCTTTCCCATCCCTTCTGCACACTTCCTGCTCTCAAATAGTACACATTTGCGGGATTCTGTATGTGTATATACTTACACATATAATATAATTGTTAATCTAGATTCTGCTTGCAAAGGGAAGCAAACTACTCTTCATCCCTTTGCACTCTCATGCTCCTCTTCATCTCACTCTCTCTTTAGATCTTAATTACCACTACAATTTAACATGATTAACCCCTTGCCACATTTGATCAGTAATTCACAGGTAAATAGTGCAGGATTGTTGCAAACTAATGATATAATTACCGTTTAATCAAATATTCATGGTGGACTGCTAAAATGTAAAAATTTAAATATTAAAGCAGGGCTGGGTCTATCTAATTTTCCTCTTTACTTTACATTATCCTTTAATCCACAGCAACATGACAGGAGCAAACTATTGGCCATGACTGTTGGGTGGGGAGGGTACATGCACATATGTACATGTGTATGTGTCTAAGAAAGAATACCAAGGAGAATAAACAGAGTATTAAAAGTTAAATACAGAAAAAAATTATGACATTTACACTAGGTGGTCTCTTTAGGAAACATTGATCAAATATGAAAGCACCTCAGGCACTAAAAAATGAAGAAATCTAAGCAATAAATATTACTTCATTAAGAGATTTTTGAACAAATGAGGTGACATTTGAATCGATCTTGATTTTTACTGGATAGACACTTTTCACTAAAATGATTTAAATACATATTACTCAGTGATTATCTGTGCTTTAAATCCTGTTAGGCACAATTACAAGACAGGTTAACAAGATTGTAGAGTTTAAGATTCTGCATCAACACTTCAAGAAAACATTGGTTATTACAAGCAGACTTAGAAGACTGAAATCTAGTTGGTGATAAGATAAAGGAATGTGGATGGTTGTGATGGAGTTACTGTGAGAATAGTGATGCCATTGTTTTCAAAGATGGAAAGAAGAAATGTTGTCTGTTTGTTACCCTGAGAAAGTCCCAGTAAAATGATGTTACATATCATACATTACACCCCAACTGCTGTTTCACCCTCCCTCCATCCCTCCCAGCCCCCTACCTCTTTTCTCCCCAAAACCCATCCTCCTCCATTCCTTTTGTAAAAATAATCTTTTTAAGGGAATATTCTCTTTATAATTTGACAAAATGAAGAAATATGGGTCATTATAAATTTCACAAAACTTACTTTGATCTTTTAAGCTAAATAAATCATATTTATAAGCAATATACTACATAAAATCACAATCTCCCAAATAAACAATTTTACCAAAAACTGTCAGGGTAATCTTTCAGATAGTTAACTGGGTGCTCCCACTGACCACTGAAGTATTGAAATGTAATTACCATTTTCATAGTTTCGTGATTACAGATGAAGTGAATTTATTTTCTGCCTGTTTCTCATGACTACTATCCATCATTCCAAGGAATCCACAGTAGATTTTCTGGTAATTTGGAGTAATTTTTAAGAACATTTATGCAAGTTATTTTTCCTTCTGCTGTGTAACAATTACTGTTTTGTTTAAAAGCAAAGACAATTTTATGCCTTGTTGTCCATACAGTGTACAAATATGAAATATGTTTACAGAGAGCATATGCACACATGCATTCAGCACATAACTAATTTAAGAGATATAAAATGTAGATTTTCTCTGTGGCCCATGCTTTGATTTTACAGTGGAAACAGATTTTTTAAAACCAGAAATGTCCCAAATTATCAGAGACACCAAGTATTTACAGTCTACACAGTACAAATCTATTCACAAACTTTCCATAAGAAAGAAAATCATTATGCAGGCTAGAAAAATGGACAGAAAGTTTGGAGAAGGTTTGTGGTTATCACATAAAGGAACACTCTTTCCTTATTTTGCTTACCTGAATCATATGAATAATATATCATACTTAAAATGCATTGTATAGTTTTGTGAAATAATACTGAAAGAGTGTCTTTTTCCTCTACACTAGTGTTTGTTGTTCCTTTAAACCTTACACTGTCATTTAGATTTATTTAAGTCTTTATTTTTTAAGGATATATTTTTAACAACAATCAATTATTGTTAAACTTGAACACTCATTAGATTTTTCTGTTCCTACAGCCTTAAATATGAGGAGCAGATACAAATTTGAACCTGTGTAAACTGACTTTCTTCTTTGTTGGTTCCAAGTCAATTAAAAGTGCCCTAAACATCCTAAGTCTTTCCTGTAGCTTTAATCCAGTCCTTACTGTTATTCAATTTCAATGGCTTTTCCAGCAGTTGACAGTAATACAGCCCTCATGATGACCAATTAGGTATTCCACATAAAAATCACAGCTGCTTCAGTGAAGAAAATGATTACTGTAGCATCTGGTCGTGTGCTGATAAGGTTATCAAACAGGAAACTAAATCTTGAATATCAGGTGCTCTTGATTCCAGAATGTTTCAATTCCTATAGAAATCATAATTTTGTGACACATGCAGGGTGAGTCACATAGGAGAATCAAACAGCACAGCAGCAATTCCTCTTGAGAATATCTGCAAGGCAGGGAGAAGCAAGTTTCTAAGGTTGAGGTAAGCTTTTGCACAGCTCAAACAATATGTCATTAGTCATAAATGTACAGGAAAATGGGTGTTGCATGCTTTCATTCATAGGTGTATATGATCACATATAGGATCACAAATACCAATAAAGATAACAAGAGAAATGGATATAATTAGTAAGCAAATTTTGTAACTTTATCTCTGATTTTTTTTTTATTTCTAAGAAAGTAGAGATGCTATCTTAAGAGTACAAAATTAATTACTATACAATACTCCATGAGAAAAGCAAGACATGGTGATAATCCTACAAAAATGGAAACTATACATAAGATGTTTATACTCATGGACAAGAGAGATTTTCTTTAATTTAAGATAAATAAGCATATCACAAGTCTTTCACAAGAATACTAATTAATACTAACATGATTCACTAGCACCTGTGAAGCTCTGGATGATTTACTAAACATTGCAAAATAAAAGGAAACATTTTTACAGTTAATTCAAATATAATCTCTTAAAACATAATATATTCTCACAAACACATTGAAGAGTGTGCAATATTACATATTACAGTCCAAGTAATAATGATGATTCAGTATTAGTTGATACAGATCATTAAAATAATAATCCATGATAGAAAGAGAAGTTCAATCTTCCTTTTATAAGAAACAAATAGCAAATCAAAATAATTAAATGCATCATAGGCAGATAGGTTAGACAGACAGATGATAGATAGAATAACAGACAGATAGATAGTAGATAGGTAGAAAGAGATGTGTGAAGATAAAAGATTGGAAGAGAGATTCTCACATTAAACTTGAATTAAGAAATATTTTCTTTGTTTTTTTGAGATTTTCTTGTTTGTATTTTAAATGAAAGAGACATAGAACATAATGTTGGATGGGTAGGGATGTGGAGAGGATGTGGGAGGAATTGGGGGAGGATAAAAATATGATCAAAACATGTATGAAAAATATTTAAATAAAAAATTTAAAAAGTAAAAGTCTGGTAATGAGCCATTGTTATTCTTCTGAACTTGGAATATTGTAAATCTCCCATAGTCTCAAACAAACTTTATAGCTCTGAATTGTAATTAAAATATGAATATCTAGTAGCCAAGGCATCTATTCCTTAGTGTCTCTCTTAGTTATAATTTACAGCTGTGTTCATGAAGGAATTTATAATTGAAAACAGCTTGAATATGTGTGTGTGCCTGTGGCATTTGTGTGTAATATGATATACCAACAGCTTTACAATGTATTTTATGTCAACATCCTCCTGGTGTATAGTTGAACTTTAAAAGAAAAAATCAGGGTTATATATATATGACATACATTTACACTTAAATCCACACAAAATCTGATACATCTACATTAGTTAATACAGACGTCTGCAAAGGCACAATGGATGGGATGGCATGGATGCTAAACAATGTTCTGAGAATGAAGCAATGAGAAGTGTGTGGTGTTAAGACCTTGGTGTAGGTTAAATGACAATTTATTTCAAAGAAAGAGAAAACAACTTTTATATAGCATCAAATGTTTATGTACTATTTTATATTTTTAGAGGAATTTTAAAATGGTAAATCAAAGTGGATTAAACCAAGGAAGGAACAGGGGAAAAAAAGCAGTGAGGGGAGGGAGAGCTCTGTAGATGTTAGACTGTAGTGACTTGGGTGTAGTGATGACTGCCATAATTTCAATACCTACATGTAGGAGGCAGATGATTTGCTGTGAATTCACTGCCAGCCAGGGATCCTTAGCTAGAGTTTTGCTTTCTAGACCATTTTTTTCTTAAAAAGATGAGGCAGACATCAAAGATATTTTAGTTTTAATTATATTATAAAACACAACAAACACACACATACATGTACAGATACACATATCACATACCCATGCACTCTCTGGTATGTTTGGGGAAAAATCAACTTATTTGTGTGCCAGAATAAATACAAAGTTATCAATGTATTTAGTATTCATTCAATTCCTTAACAACATTTATGACATCCTTTATTATGTATATAACATATATAACATCCATCTTTATGATTAGTGTGTTAGTAAATGTGGACTATGGAAGAAATTCAGTATTAGAAGTGAAATATATGATCCTTATATCTACCATGTATCCATTTGGATTACAGTAAAGATAATGCAGGACAGTTTTTTTTTTAATAATATTGTCACTGTGATATATCATTTACTTAATAAAAGCATGTGAAGAACATATGCGGGACCATATGGAATAGGTTTCTTCTGTGGCACACTCTTTATAATTTCAGGCTTTCTAGTCAAATCAATTCAGTCACTGTCTTGAGAGCAAGTGTGTTTCAGTTGTTAAATTGAAGCCTTTAATGACAAATTTTGTTTAATAAAATGGATACTAATAACCCTTATAGAGACTGACTGTATATATTTTATATGTCTAAATGGAAAATGCTTTGGTTTTGAAACTAATCTAGACAACCACAGAAGTTAATGTGATTTTCCTTAACCCCGTTGATCATTCACTTAACTGACTATCTTTGAGAGTGATACAGCATGTTCATGGTCTCTTCCATGAGCAGAATCTTTGGAATGAGATACGTCGATGCTTTCATCTCCTTCCAATTTCACTGATGGTTGAGAATTACTGCATGTCAACATGTCAATGTGTTGAGGGGATATCAAAGTCTGAATGTTAGCGGATGTCTACTGAACTAAGGAAACTTCAATATAGAATGCTCAGATGTAAGAGAAAATGATGTTAAATTTCTAACTCTTCTGACAGTAGCTGAATTACAGATGTAAGTCACAACAACACAGTCAGGGAAATAATACTGTCTTTATGAAATTGATGCTTACAACGATTTATGTTGAAACCATGTACTCAAATATTAGCAGACCTAAGCAACCCTGCAGGGATTTTATATTTTGTTGCAATTAATCATACTCTACACTCAACAAATCAACAAAAGTCCTGACTTTTCAAAATCAAGATTGATTTTTAGACCTCAAGACTTTCTTTGTTTTTTAAACTCCCGAGAAACAGTGGTTTCTTCCTTCCCTTTCTTACAATATGTATTCATTTTTCTTCCTCTTAAGAATGATCAGAGATTTGCTGCCGTGACAGGAAATGTTTTAACTTCCCTTGTATGTGTCATCAAGACAGCTTTATCTAGAACTTCAGTACTTTATGGAGTATTTAAGCCATCAATATAGAAAAGTATACATCTATTTGAGCCTCAGTGACCTATTCAGTTCCTGGAGAATCATTTGAGTGAAAGGTCTGTACTTAGCTTAATAATCAAAATAAGAAAAGTTGTTTGTTTATTGAATAAAGTTTTACATTTTCAGGCATTTGGAGGTTTACATACAGATATGGAAAGAAACACAGGTGAGTGTCATTAAACACGATTGCAACTCCTTGAAAAGTTTCAAGGTAGTGTCATAAGCAGCATACTGGCATACCTTCCAAATGTTGACTAATCACACCTCACCCACCCATCCTCATATCCATCAGCCCTCAGCCCCATGCCCTTGACAATCATCAAGTTTGTCTCTGTTTCCTTCTTTTGTATTTTCAGAAGTTCCATGGGTTCTTGAGAAAGAAAATTGTTTCTGCTGTTTACTGTACTCTGTATATTTTCATATGTCACGCATATGAATAAGTTTCTCCTGGTGTTTATATCTGTATCTCTGGGGATTTTCCATCTGGAAGTTTCTGTGAGGAGGTTGAAGCCAAAGTTGCAAATCTGAATTGATTCAGTGACACAAATGAGTGATACTCTGCCATTTTTGGCAACACAGATAGCATTGAGATCATTATGTTATGTGAAATGTGAGGCTCAGGAAGAGAAAACTAATGAATTTCATATACATGTAGACTCTAATATAGCTGATCTCATGGGAGTTGAGATCATTCATACTTACCAGAGGCTGGAAGGAGTGCAGTAATATGTAATTTGTTGAACAGGTGCTAAGATACAGTTGTGTCAGAGAAAGGAGTTCTGTGCTATTATTGCTCTATATAATGAATATAAGAATAATTGTGTACTATACATCAAAGAATGCAAATACAATGATTTTCAAATTTTCCATGCAAAATACGGTAAATTTTGAGAAAGAAATTCTATTAAATTTGATTTAAACTCTACTCTATGAATCTAGGTATCAGATATTATTTACTACTTCATAATATATACACATTTTAAGGTTTGTAAGAGTTAAAATAAAAATAAATAGATAAAATTGATTTATCTTTTTGGTCTCCTTGACATACTTTGAGTCAGGATGTATGTGAACACTTGTTTTATTTGTTGAAAAAGGCGTTTTCTTTGTAGTTAAATTTTCCTTGAACTCACAATTTTTTCTTGAATTATACATAGGTCAAGAAAGGAAAATGTATGAATTAACCCTTATTACAGTTGTATCTGTAAGATAAAAAGACAACTTCAACAGTATAAACATTTACCATTGCTTGTTGTTCTACTCTGATAATGAACATCATGGAAACTCTCTGTATTTTATATTCCTTCCTTCATATCTCAACTCAGGGATAGTTCCTGGAATGTGATGTATTTACCAGATAACCTAACAGTTTATAACAAACAATATATTTTCAGAGCTCTGTTTAAATCTGTTTCACCCATTTAAAAAGCAAGTCTTGATTATCAATCTTGGTGGAGGTTGTTTGAATGTCATATTTATTTATTTCAGATTTGATGAGAATATGTATAACATCCATGAGGTCTATGACTATTTTTGACAAAATCTCATTTTGTAGTGATGACTGTCCCTGAATTTGCAGTATAGACTTACAGAAATCCTCCTGTCTTTATACTAGTGAGTGCTAGTATAAAGGACATACAATATGACATGTGTTTTAATTTTTATTTATGAATGTTAATTCCATGGATTTCATATTTTCATTAAGGACCGTGCTTTGGTTTTAACATAAAGAATCTGATATTCAGTATTCTACCTGGTACTGAGAAATTGTTAAAAAATGTTATAGCTGTATCATTGTTGAATTTTACCCTTTTCAAAATACTTAAAGCCAGTGTCATACAAAACTGATTCACCACTGTAGGAATAGTTTATACCCAACCTGGATCCTTAGAAAAATGGTAGGTTTGGTCACTTATCAAGAAGTCTTTAGTTATCCTCTAGATATTTCATTTTGAGTTCCTATTCATCTAGCTTTAGATAAAATTGACTGATATGAATATGAGACTTACTGTCAGGTCAATGATAGCTGTGGGTTCTGCTTATTTCTGGGTGTGCAGATCCATGTATATAGTGCAGATATTAGGACAGGGAAGAGTCAGATGCAACTCAGATCTTTTTATGGGTCATTACATATCTTGACATGGTTAATGTTTCTCAATTAACACTCTATCACACTGTGCTCTAATCATTGGATATATTTATATCTTTCAATGATCTTTTGAGAGTGGTATATCTGCCACCATTTCACATGGAAGAAATATGAGGAATCAAGGTTGTTTGAGGTTCTACACCATAAATAACAGAGTGAATGTTTGATTCCCTGCGGCCTAACTACTAAATCATTTTGGTTTTCCAGCCTGGATTCATGAGGAATTTATTGAGACAGAGACAATGCTGTGAGTTTTGGGAAGAAAAACAAGCTGAATTTTGGAGTTATTTTGGGGAGCTCATGCTGCAGTTGAATGAAGATGTCTGCTATATACTTGGGTGGTATGGATACATCTACATACATAATTGCAGCTGAAGAAATTAGATGAGAATTTTCAACAAACAGATGGGCACTGAAAGTAACTGGAGCCAAGGAGAAGAGTCCTGCTTTAGTCCTGCATGAATATATTAAAAGTGCATATTAAAAGATATATATTCCTCCATAAGCTTTCACCTCACAACAATACAAATACAGAGTATGAAAGGAAAAGTGCTAAGTGAAAGCATCAAGGAAAACTGACCTCCTGTAGGAGGGAGGAGGAAACATCTATGAAGCTCCATCCTAGAAGCTGCAGCCTAGAAAGATTTCAGGACTGCCAGAAAGGCTTGGAGAAAATGGCACTTAGAACTGAAAGTCAGCTTACTTGGGAAACAACTCCTCAGCAAGAAAAGATAGCTTCACACCCAACTATCCAACATGCATGTTGCCTAAGGAAATATGACTTCTCTAGCATGACTGAATGGTTCAAATAGGGAAGGAATGCTGGGCTTTGAGGCTGGGGCCGGGGGGAAAGACCTGGCTGCAAAGATCCTTACACATTACACTTTAGCTTGTCTTTTGCCCAGCATGGTTGTAATGTAAAGAAATTCCATACGGATATGAGAGTACCACATAACCCCTGTGTTTCACTGTTCAGACGAGGTATATAAAAGTTTCATATTTAAATAACCTCATACTAAGTGGCCTGCTTTCCTCCACCTGTTCAAGCATTTTACTTTTGTTCACTGACTTTCATTGTGTACAGATATCACCATGGCAGAAAGAGTTAAAAAAGCAGTGTGCCCACTCCCACCCCAATATACAATTTACTGACATTATGAATATCTCTATGTCCTTTGCCTTCTATATTCTAAATTCTGTTGTCATAACAGACTCTACCAGGCAATTGGAAATCCCCACAAGCAAAAAGCATGAACTCACACACCTGATTGCATACAAGAGGCCAACCACAGCATTGCTAGTGACATAACAGCTTTCAACTTTAATTCTGGGTATCAAAACAGGAGCAATACACACATCGTCCTTTTGTAAACTGATTTTTATCAAAATTAGATTCTGATGGGTTTCATGTTCTTTACAGACAATCTTTGCTAAAATGATAAAGCTTAACCCTTAAATGTACAAAATACAAATACATAGACTTATGAGCTTTTTGTTATGATGCTTGCTGAAGAAAGGATCTTATCATACCACACAGGGAAGATTTAAATCCAGTTTTCCCATCTCAGCCTCCAGAAGTCAGCTGAGATTTGAGGTGTGAGCCACTATGCTCTGCTTAAGAGTTATAATTACTCTTTTTCCTGTTTGTCTAGTGTGTAAAATCATATCAAGCAACAGGACTTCAGCCTGGTAGTAGCTAGCATTCAATGTGAACATTCTAACAGGATGAGGAACCTGGGTAGAACAAAGAAGACTTTAGTGAACACAATTTATGTTATTTTCCATGTATATGACAATGTGTTATACCCACTGTTTTTGTAACTTCTCATTTGGAACACAGTCTATGATTTTAGTATGATTGACACATATATTTTTCCTCCTGCCATGTCTCTTTGTTTTTTTAATGCATGTGTGTGCTATAGTGCTTCCTAAGACATAACAAGCCATCAATTATGTGTTTAAATTTGAAGCTAAA
The DNA here is from genome assembly GCA_021653895.1 of Mastomys natalensis. NCBI lineage: Eukaryota > Metazoa > Chordata > Mammalia > Rodentia > Muridae > Mastomys > Mastomys natalensis. Next base: position 1,023,104 of record JAJTUV010000572.1, read on the forward strand.
GCTAAAAGGCTCATCACCTAATGTATTGCTACACCATCTAAAAGTTACATATGAAACAAAACTGAAGCTCAGCAGAAATTTGGATGTCCCTGTTCTAAGGAACAGTGGGTTAAAATATTATGTTAGGGCCAGGTATAACTCAGTGGCAGAGACTTTGTCTAGAATACCCCAAATTTAAAGCTAGATACTTAAAATACACACACACACACACCACACACACACACCACACTTCCCTAGAATTAGATATACTTTACATTAGAATTCATAGAGCTCCCTACACAGTGACAAACTATGTTCTATTTTATAGGAGACAAGAAAGCTGTATGTTATGTGTACAACACTTGAGATAAGTTATAGCGATAGTGCATTGGGAAAGTAAATTATGGGATAAAAGAAATTACAGCCAGGTATAGCTGGATCACTGGTGAACAACAGGAACATAAGCATTGCTACAGATACCTTTTTTTCTGGTGTTTTCTTCATTTTGAAATACACACTTTTTTTCATGAGCTTCTAGGATATATTCTGAAGATATTGGAATGTGGTTAAAAAGTTCTTCCTCTAAATCTTGCTTCTAACTTCATCTCCTTGAATGTCTCCAAGGAGGGACATCCTTGCCCGAATGGACTGACCAGACAGAAGGACAAAGTAAGATGAGGAAATCCCAGCTGAAGTTCCTGCCTGTGTTCAGCTTTGCTTCAGTCCTTTTCATAACTATCACAAGTCTCTGCAATAAAAAGCTGATGGTATATTTCCACTGCACAGAAGAAGAAATCGCTGGGTATTCTAGAACATCATTTAGTCTCAGTATCTTTTTTATCACCTTAGGCATCTGACTTTTTAGTCTAGCCTGTATTCTAAAACTGAATCTTTTACACAAGAATCCAAAGAACACATTGAGGGGAAAGATGAATTTAGTGAAAGCTACCTTATCAGGTTTTGAGTAAGATATCAAAATTGTCTTAAGTTTTTTACAAGTGTTGGATAGAAACAAACCACAAGAGAAAGAGGGGAAAGCTTAAGAGGCATTAGAGCTGTCCACCAACGCATTCCACACATGCTGTTGGATGAGACTAATGATTAGGACAAGATTTGAGACCTGCAGTCTTTGTAAGAATTGTGAATTGTTCCCTGAGCAAATCACAGCAGATATGTCTGATCCCTGCGTTCTCGTGTCTTTGGCACATTTATATTATCAGTAACATGCTTCTTCCTTTGCAAGTTGTCAATCTTAAAAGGGAAATGTGATTAATGCAGTAAAACCATGTATCTCTGTAAGAAGGAAAATCAAGTTTCCTCATTTTTTCCTCTAATATTAAAATATCTTAACTACTATGATCTCCAAGTAAAACTATTTCTTCCTCTCATAACAATTTCTGTTCATAGCTTGAAAAACACCTAGCTGGCTGGCAGAGAACATCCCAAAATGCAGATCCCATATGAAAACACAAAGGCTGCCACACTGAAGAACATGTCTCCACAGGGCTGTTAGAAACCATGTTAAATGTTGGCCCCAGGAGCTCTCTGTGATTTTAGTTGTCCTTTAAAGAATCTAAAAGTAAAGTCATCTTTTCTCCCAGTTACACTTTAATAATGACCATGAGTTTCGTTATCACTACCCAAACATTCTTTTGTAATTCACACACTGAGTACTTGCTGGTATACATATAATAATGCTGTTCTAGAAACCTCAATATGTGTACATTTATAGATACATACACTTTCTAAAATTTTATTAATTTTTATTCCTACAGTAGAATATTACAATATGATTTTATTCAGTTTATTTCTAGCAATAATTTTGTGATAACTGCCTGAAAATGGAAAGAAACATTGGATCTAAAAGAACCATCAAAAGCTCACTACCTATGATACCACAGAATAAATGCTGCAATTCAAACATCTATGTGAAAATACTGCCCTCCTCTCAACAAAAAAGAGCATTTATTACAGAGGCACAGCACACATGGGCAGAATAGGTAAATACATAATCAAGTTATAAGACTCAGTAATAAAAAGGACTGAGTTAGCACAAAGGAGATTATTCCATAGATGAGGGTTCTTGTTATTCTTTCAGATACTTAAGTTTGGTTCTCAGCACTTGAGATTCCTCAGTTGAGAATTCTCTGATTAGTTGAAAGCCATTTTTCAGCTGAGTTATTTGGTTTTTCTGATTTAACTTTTGACCTTTTGATGTATTTTAATTAGCGCCCTGTAATCACATGTAGGGGTTGAAAAAAAATCTTTTCTCAAAGCTGTTAGGTGTGTTGTTTTGTCCTACTAACAGTATCCTTTGCCTTACAGAAGCTTTTCATTTTCATGAGGTTCCATTTGTCAATTGTTGATCTTAGAGCCGGAGCTCTTGGAATTCTGTTCAGGAAATTTTCCCCTGTGCTAATGTGTTCAAGGCTATTTACCACCTTCTCTTGTATTAGATTAGTGTATCTGATTTTATGTAGAGGTCCTTGATCTGCATCTTTAGTCATCAGGTAAATGCAAATCAAAATGACCCTGAGATTCCACTTACACCAATCAGAATGGCTAAGATAAAAAACTCAAGTGTAGTCAAGGATGTGGAGAAAGAGGAACACTCCTTCATTGATGGCAGTATTGCAAACTGGTACAACCATTCTGGAAATCAATCAGGCAGTTCCTGAGAAAATTGGAAATAGTTCTACCTGAAGACCCATCTATACTACTTCTGGGCATATATTAAAAAGATGCTCTACAATATCACAAGGACATGTGCTCTGTTATGTTCATAGCAGCCTTATTTGTATCAGCCAGAAGCTAGAAACAACTTGGATGTCCCTCGACAGAAGAATGGATACAGAAAATGTGATACATTTACACAATGGAATACTACTCGCTATTAAAAATGAGGACATCTCATTTTTATGCAGGTAAATTATGGAATAAAATAAATATCATCCTGAGTGAGGTAGCCCAGATCCCGAAATACATACATGATATGTACTCACTAATAAGTGGAGATGAGCCAAAATCTCAGAATACCCATGATACAACTTACAGACCATATTAAGCTTAACCCAAAAGATGTTCTACCATATCACAAGGACAAGTGCTCCACTATGTTAATAGCAGAAGCTAGAAACAACCCAGATGTCCCTCAACAAGAAGGAAGGCCCAAGTGTGGATGCTTCAATCCCACTTAGAAGAAGGAACAAAATAATCATGGGAGGCAGAGGGAGAGAGATCTAGTGGGAGGAGGGGAAGGGAATAGGGGTAGGATCAGGTATGGGGAGAGACAGAAGAGAAGCCCTGGGCATCAGAAGAATGAATATAAATATTCAGCAGTGTCAGGTGGGGAACCCACTAGAAAGTCCCAGACACTAGGGATGTGAGATGATTCCAGGACCCAGTGGGGATAACATTAGCAGAAATGTCCAACACTGTGGAGATGAAACCTGAAGAGAACACTGAGACCCCCAATATAGGAATGGCACTACCCACCCACATCAAAATTTTTAAAACTGGATTGCTCCTCTTTAAAGGAAATGTGCAGACAAAAAATGGAGCATAGACTGATGGAAAGGCCATCCAGAGACCACCCCAACTTGGGATCCGTCCCATGCACAGACAACAAACACTACTGCTGATGCCAAGATGTGCTTGCAAACAGGACCCTGGCATGGCTGACCTATGAGAGGCTCTACCAGCAGCTGACTGAGACAGATGGAGATACTTACAACTAACGTTGGACTAAGCCCAGGGAACCATATGGAAGAGCTAGGGGAAGGACTGTAGGAACGGAATGGGATTGCAACTCCATAGGTAAAACAACAGCATCAACTAACCAGACCCCTCAGAGTTCCCAGAGACTAAGCCACCAAACAAAATCATATGTGGATTGGTCTGTGGCCCCTGCTACATATGTAGTAGAGGACAGCCTTGTCTAGCCTCAATGGGAGGGAACATGCTTGGTCCTGTGGAGGCTGGATGCCCCAGAGAAGGGAGATCATACAATGGTGAAGTAGGCATGGATGGATGGGTGAGGGAGCACCCACTCAGAAGTGAAGGGGAAGGGGAATGACATGGGGGCCTGTGGAGGGGTGACTGGGAAGGAGGACTACATTTGAAATGTAAATAAATAAAATAATTAAAAAAGAATTCCTGTGCAATGCATTTGAAAGCAACATGAAAAATCTTTAATTAGAATAATACCACATCCTAGCCCCCTTTTTATTTTTTTCAGACCTTTCAAAGTTTACTGTAATGTTTCCACAACAGAAAAATTTGGAGGCAGCAATAGTTAAAAACTATCCTTAAATCAGTGAGAAGCATTTTCCTTGGAATACTTAATTCCTCAATCTTAGCACACTTATTCTTAAAACACATACACCAAAACATTGAAACATAATGTATGCTAAAGCCTGAACTTGACAGGTACAACTTATTATTTAACTTACTGAACACCCCTACTTACAATGCTCTCTAAGCTGATTGCCATGGAAACACATATGCATTTCAGAGGATTTTCTACATTGTAAAGCCTTTATTGAACATCCTTTCTCTTGGCAATCATTTTATAATACAAAATCTTTCATTGCCCAGTGACTCATTGGGATGTGAGTCATATCAGTCCAATGCTTCTTTCAAAATTATTACATACTTAAATATTAAATATGGGATGTCTTCATTTTTCTTCTAAAATTGAAACAGTAAGGAAATGAACTTAGATGCTTATCAATGCTTTTGGTTAATATTTTGAAATTTTTACATATGTACCAAACATTCACATGTTTAATGCACATATACATACAAATATCTTTTATATACATTATTGCATATTATCATAAGTATCTATGTCATTAAATACAAATAAATTATTACATGAAATCAGCATAGTAGGTATTTCTCTTGAGCTAGAACTGATTTCATGCAATCACAGTAATGTGGCTTGTTTTTTCTGGCATAATTTTTCTATATGTTAGCCTCTGCATATATGCTTTGCTAGATTTATATAACATTTATAAAAATAATTAGTCCTGCTCAAACTATAATCTATTTCTATTGTGATGATCCTTTATAGAAGTGTGAATCTTGTGAAATTTAGTCTATAAGGATTTTCTCAGTTGTAAAATGTGCGAAGAGACACTACAGACTGGTAATGCCTGCACTATGCATATTTTTTTTATGTTCTAGAGGCTATGAATGAGTCATAGGCTCTGGTTTTAATCATTGATCAAGTCTTTCTCACATACATAATTTTCCTACTTCAGAAGTGTCTACATCAGTGGTTCTCAATCTATGCTGCATATTAGAATCACAGGACTCAGATTCCTAGAAGCAATCACATGAATTCTAACTCAATGGGTAAATCTTAGGAACTGAGATTTTAAAGTCCTCCAGAGGGTTTCTACATTAATAAGCAATTTGGATTAAAAAAATACTGCACCAAATGACTCACTAGACTGACATGGGTACTCTTATTTCTTCCAGCTGTTCCAGCACCTTTGGCTATATAATCAAATATCTTACTTTTAAAGGTTTCCAAATCTACAAACATCTTAGAATTTCATAACCAATTTGACTTGTTCATTTACAGGTTATCCTACCTTCTCTCCTGCCTTCACAAATTCAACATCAGCTGTTGTGGTTACAATGTGAAATGTCCCCCACAGGTTCATGTATTTGAATGCTTTGTTTCCTGCTGAATGAATTATTCGGAAAGTTTGTGGAGTCCTTTAGAAGTTTTCTTACTTGAGAGAATGGGTCAATGGGAATAGGCCTTGTATGATATCTAAACTTTTTTTCTTCTTAACTTTCTGTTTCTGGCTCCAGCCAGGGTGCCTTTTCTGGCATGACAGATTATATCCCTTGGGTTGTATGTCAAAATTAATATCCCCTCTCTTATGATGCATTTTGTAGAGCACTTGCTCACAGAAATGAGAAAAATAACTACTACAGACACTGTGACTAAGGATTATGTCCAAAGCTTTCACAAACCTGTGCTTTTAAAAAATCGTATGCTTTGTTACTCATCTGTAGGAAAAATGTGGAAGAGTGTGGAGAATACTCTAAAATACTCATGCGTTCAGGAAGCGGAATGAACTGTGCCATACTTGTGAAAGTTGGGAGATGAGAATGACAAAAGATGCTCTTAGTGTTGAGGCCTGCTCAGGAGGTTTCAGAAAGAAATAAATACCCTCTCAGGAAAAGAGATACTAAGACAATATTCTTCTGAATTATCTGCCTGTCTTTCTGCTGATAGCCTGAGAATTTTAAAGTACTGGATTTAAATGTTTAGTAGGCAGAATTTCAAGGCAGGAGAGCATTCATGATGCATTGTGAATATGTATTACTTCTTCCCTCCAAGGTCTACAGTGTGAGAGAGCAACCGGTCCAGGACTTTGGAAAGGAAAAGAGCAGGAGCAAGACTAAAGATGCAGGCACAGTGGATGAAGAATAAGAGGCTGCAATAGTTAGAGTTTAGTAATATCAAGTAGAAAGCACTTTTCTACCATATCAAGAGGAATAGTGTCCAGGCAAGGACACACTCATCAATGGTTCAACTTTAGAAAATACAAATCAATTTGAAAGGAGAAACCTTAACTGAGAATGCAGTTGAAGTGTCCATATCCCCCAACTCACCCACAAGCACTCAAAGCAACTGTAGAATCAGACACATGGTTCATAGAGGAAAATACAGGTGTGGCTAAGCTTATTAGAGAAACATTGCCAGTTTGCAACTAGTTTTACAAGCACGCAATATGAAGACAGATTCACAGGGTCACATAGTATTTCTCTATAGTTAAAGAAGACTGATAAGGTTAGGTAATGTGTGTCAGGGTTAAAGTCTATACAAGAAGGCCCTAGTAAACTATTGATAAAATTTTGAGGTGTAAAGCCTAAGTTGGAATGGAGACCTCAGTATGCTGTATATTCTAGAGCCATGGGTCATTTTCAAGGAAAGATATAAGCACATAGTAGAGCTTATTCAAGCTAACACATGATACCTGTGACAAAGACTTGGGTAGGCCAGTCTAAACCTCTTGGAACTGGACTTACTCATCCAAAATTCCAGCATACCACATATGGGGCTGTAGGGTTTCCATTCATCCGCATGGTTTCGCATGGTTTCCATGTTGACTTGTTCTCATCTTTCCTCCTTTTCCTCCATTCATTCTTTTTGGTATGGAAATATTTATTCATTGCTATTATTTGTTGGAATCATGTAGCTTTATTTTAATATTATTGGGAATCACAGTTAAAATGAGTCTTAAATGTGACTTCAGACACTTTTCTATTTTTCAAATTGAAAATATTGTCTTCTCTCATACAATATATCCCAACCACAGTTTTGTTTCCTCTACTTCTCATTCCCCACACCTCCCCTCTCCCTCAGATCCATTCTCTCTCCATTTCCTCCTCTTAAAATAGTAGGCCTGCATAAGATGACAGCTGAACCAAGCAAAAAAAACACAATATGTTGAGATAAAAGCTCTCATATTGGTCCTACACAATGCAACCCAAAGAAGGAAAAGGGTCTCAAGATCAGGCAGGCAAAAGAGTCAAAGATACACACTTTCCCACTGTTAAGAGTCCTGCAAAAATACAAAGTTAACAGAAAATATTAAATCTAATATGTTCCTGACACAAAGTATCCATGAAATCCCGAACACTATGAAAAGTAGAAAGCTATGAATAATATGAACAGAGAAAGGAGAATAGCAGCACAAATGCTTAGAAAATATTTTCACAAAGTCATAGAAGATTTGCCTAACTTAAAGGAAAGGCCTATAAATATATAAGAGGCATACAGAATACCAAATAAATTGGACCAGAAAAGAAAGTCCTCTCACCACATAATCAAAATGTTAAACATACTGAACAAAGAAAGTATAATAAAAACTTCAATGGAGAACAGCAAATAGCATATAAAGGCAGACCTATTAGAATTACATCTGATGTCTCACTGGACACTCTAAAAGCAGAAGGGCCTGTACAAAAGTGCTGCAGACTCTTAAGTGACCAGAGATGGCATCTCAGATTACTATACCCTGCAAAACTTTCAATCATCATAGAGGAAATAAGACATATGATTCTATGATAAAATCAAATCTAAACAATATGTTTCTACAAATCCAGCATTTCAGAACATGCCAGAAAGAAAATTCCAACCAAGGAGATAAATTAACATGTTGTAAATTTTAAATAGTTTTGAATAACATAGATTTTGAACATATCCCCTTTGTTTTATTATAGGAGCCATAATAGGACAAGCTAATAACAAGCAGGTGATTTTCCTGAAATGGTCTGCTTTGGATTATAATATAATCCATGATGGATTCACTCTCAAATGCAAAATTTCTGTTAAAAACATGCTTTTCCTGTTACTCTTAAACATATCTTAGTCCACCACTTTTGAAGAGGTCTCTGCAGATCTACAAAGATGTACTGTCTTGTACTGATGATGTATAGACAAATATGTGACTTCTTATGTCTTAACGATGATCTTATAAGAATTCCTAAAATTATATCAGTGATTATTAAGCTATTGGAACGGCTATTAGGTCCTTTTCTGATAATCAAAACTGCATTGAGAACTCTTGTCAGTCCCTCATGTGTCACCAGTTAATTGCCTCTTAGGTAGTAACCAGACTTTCTCCTACTCAGAACACATTCCAAGAGATGGTAAAACAATTAGACAAGGTTATAAAGGGGGCACTAATGATTTATTATAGGTGCTAGGACAGAAGATAAAATATTGACTGGGTTTATCTGTACAAAACTTCATAATAACTTGGTTATGGTTTTCAACCTTCTATGAACCTGTGGAGCTGTGGCAGGTGATAGATATTTAGATAGATAATGATTACTAATGGATATGCATGTAAACATTCTCTATTGTAAACTTCTATTTCAATTTATGTAGTGGGATATTTTCCTGGCTAAATTTGCAATAAAGCTCAGTAACTGGGGAGGAGCTAAAGTGGGAGGAGTGAAGAGTGGGAAGGAGAAGGAAGAGGAGGAGCGAGAGGAGGAGACTGGCAACCATGGAAGAGGACGAATTGGTCGAGAGCAATCCTGAGTAACAATTTATATCTAAAGGTTAGATATTGGGTAACAAATCTAATTGTGTGGGCATCTTGTTAATTGAGCATTTCCAAATATATAAATTCTTTGGATAATCTTTAAGCATTAAGAGACTTCATTCTACTGGGAACTGTGAGCATGCCGGGTATCATCTGGGGCTTAGGAGAGAACCATGAGAGTGACAGGGTTGGCCCAAAATCTATGCTTTGGGCCATCGTCTCTTTGGAGATATTCAGTGAAACCAGCTGCTCCGGTAACGTCTCCTGGTGTGCTCTGACCACTTCTAGTCAGGAACATGGCGGGCGGCCCAGATAGCTAGCAGAGCCGGACCTACCAGCAGATTTTCCAAATATTAGTCTCTATAAATTTATGATTTGATTTTTTGTGTGAACTTGTGCTGAACATTTTAACATATTATCATGTGTTTTGAAAGATGTATAAGTACTGAGGACAAAGAGAATAAAAGGGAGAGAAGAAAAATTTTCCTTTTCCTCACTAAGAAGAATTTTTCCCTGTCCCCACTTAACGATCTTTCTGCTTTTCCCCTTAGATAGCTTTCATAGGAAACTTTTTACAACCTAGAAATAAACTATAATCACTTTTCAGTGTCCCTTTTTCTTCCTAAGACTTCTAACTAGCAGTCTTTTACCCTCAGTAATAGCAAGAAAGTTAGAATTTTTTAGAAGTTATCATCAGCATTTTAGTATAGTTAGAGAGCTAGAATGTCCTGAGACCCTGAGACTTTAAAGCCACACCAAAGTCCTACTCTGTTCCCCTGCCACTACCCTCTCCATGTCAGGAGGCTCCTAGCATTTTACCAACTCCTTCTAGATTCTCCCAAAAACTTGGGTCATACAGAAAAGTAGACAGTGCTCCTAACTGCTGAGCCATCTCTTCAGCCCTTCTGTAGATGGTGTAATGATACACTAATCTATGGCTGTAATAAGATGTTAGGAGTTTAATATTTTGTTCTATTAACAATGTAATGATAGTTGGCTCACGTGGCTCACTCCTAGAGGCTATGACTTGTCTACCCATGGGTTCTTTGCCCTAAAATATGTGTCAGATATAGTGTGCTGATTAGGTTTTTTTTTTCTTTGCTTTTTTCTGTTTCTTTTTTGACTACTTAAAAACAGAATGGACTTATCTGGGAAGAGGCCACTTCCTTTAAGGAATAGCCTGCACATAAGGTTGGGACTATGGGTAAATTTTCAAACATTTATTTTTTTTAAATTGAGGATTTGTTGGGAGCCAACTCTTAGCAGAAAGCAGCTATCATCTGTGAAGCCATCTTGGGCCATATTTTTGAAGGTTGATAATTTTCCACCCTGACAAGAGACTTGTTTTTCTAGCATGATGCCTATAACAGCTGAGTACACTGTAGCTTTTGTTTAGTGTCCCCAGCTACAAGGCTCATGTGGTCAAGTGTCTCCAGCTGCACTCCCCTGCTTGTGCTTATATAGCCATGATTTTCTTTCAATAAATAAGCCTTGATCAGGAAACCTTGTCATGTCTCCATTCTTCATGTCTCTTGCCCTTCCATCCCCACTCTCTCTCTTACAGACCCCATTGACTGACCTGCAGGATGGGTCAGGATTGATTGGAGAAGTTTCATTCCATTGTGAACTGTGCCACCCCTGGCGAAATGGTTCTGTGTGCAAGAGTGCATACAGTAAAATTCATATAGACCAAAGCAGTAAATAGCATTTGACTGTAATCTCTGCTTCAGTTCCTGCCTCTGGGTTCCTGCTTCTGCCTGACTTCCCTCCTTGGTGTATTTAGATTGGGACATTTAAGTCAAGTAACCTTTTAAAATTTGTTTTTGGTCATGGCTTTCATTAGAGCAATAGAAAGAAAATAAGGACCTATGAGTTCTGTCCTGAGGAGCAGGCTTTAAATCCAATCTGAGAGTAATTGGTTATTCCTAGAATAATTGTGCTACTGTTGCATAAATGAAGACATATTCCTAGGCAGTTTATTTTTGTGGCACAAGGTTCACAGCTCACTAAGATCAATGGATATTCTGTTAGTACTGGGAAACACCAATGCCAGCTTGGTTTCTCTATGTTCTATGACTCAAGTATGTGGTGTCTTCAGCAACATAGTCTTACTATCAACCCTGGAAGGTAACCAAGAACAGTAATAATATCCTATAACCTTTAAAGGACATGTGTGCTACAGGATTGCATGAGTCAACAACTAAAATAGAGCTAATCCATTCCTGATATTCAGCTGGTATTAACCTGTAAGCTTCAATTCTTTGGGCTAGCTAGTTATATTTTGATTCTTATTTAACTAGTGCTATGGTTTAAATGTCTGAGTAAGGCTTAGTTTCAGGGCAGTGTTTTGGGGAGGTGTCCTGGAAAGGCATGTAAATCTTTTCCCATTCATGCTATCTTATGTTTTTATTCCTGCCTCAAGAAATGAGCTATTGTCTGTATCATGTGTCCTTCCAGTACATGCCACATTGTCTTAGGCTAAAACAAAATAAACCTATTTCATATATGATTTATTTTCTCTGATATTTTGTTATATGACTAAAATAAAGTTGGCTAATCTAAACATCTTGGTAATATTTCTGGTAAAGTATATTATCTTATTTTTCTATTGTTTTGTAACAATACTCTAACAATGTAGCAATATTTATTTGAATGAGACAATGAAGTCAGTATATATTTCAGGTCAAAGGTGATGTAACTATTTTAAGATTTAATTTAATTTACTATATTAAAGTATGATTTCACTTGCTAAAATCATCACATAAGAATTATCACCAGTTCATTAATGAATGTATTTCCTCTTTTATTTTCAGGTTTTTGGTCTGAGTATATTATCAAATGTAATCTTACCAAAAAATAAAACATGATCATTTTAGTCATTAGTAAATCTTGTTTTCCTTTCTTCTTTTCCTATTATGGAAACTGTTCAATACAAACTTGGAAACATATTATTTACAAATCAACTGTTTGCTCGTCTTCTTTTGATTTTTCATTCACCCTTGAAAACAATATCTGTAGATCACTACACAATCTTTGATTAAAAATGCTTCTAACAGAATTTGAAACCTTCAGTAAATTGTTCAAGGGAAAGGTGTTTCTATCTGTGTTCATTCAGCATTTATGATTGTAAAACAAAGTTATAGGGTAGAATTAATACTAACATCTATGATCTATGCCCTTCTAGAAGGAAGTTTACTCACTCTCTTTAACTGTGATGACTAGAAATCCCCCAAAATCTGTTCATATAACTAAAAAGTATTTTAAATTTATATTGTAGTGTGCATTTAAATACATTTAAATTTATATTGTAATTATAATTTCATTTTATAATTATGTACCACATTATACATACACATTTTCATTATGTGTTCATTCAGCATGTGATGAGCAATAGAGGACCCAGAGTTTTGTTTTTTTTTTTGAATGGGCATGAAAACAATAAAGCCCACTAAAATGATTTGTCTTTCTTCTGCAGTGTACTACTAAATGCTCACCATATAATTCCAGAACAAAAATACCAACCACTTTTTTTTCCATGGGCATGTACAGTTAATAGACAGCTCTACTCACCTAGCTATATATATACCTGAATACATATGGCATCTCAATCCAAGTGATATGCATCAGCTGGGCACAATCACAGTTTATGTCAGGTTTCTATAGTGACCATCTTTGAAGTGATGAGTTTTAAGATTCTAAGGACAGGCTTGTCTATTCATTGAACAGTACAGATGGCCTCCATCTCCCCTAGTCATACATCCATATTTTCAGGCAATCGTCACTGGAAAATTGTATAAATATCCCATTTGGACTGAAACTACATGGATTTTTAAGGGTTATTTTTCCCAAAATCAAATGATGAAACAAAATTTTCCACAGCATCTATGCTACATCTTCTTTTTAGTGTGCTAGAAATAGTTTAAGACACATGCATGGGCACTGGAGTTATGTGCAGATAATCTTCAATTTCACATTGAAGAACACAGTCATGGATTTGTTATGTGCAAGGAGTGGAATAATTACTCATAAATCACTAAAGATTACTTTAATATTTCTGCAAACAATTTCAGAGATTTCAACAATTAACTGTGTCTCAGTGATTTGAGATAGACTGGTCACTGCGAAGCTGAACAGAGCTGGGCTTAGCTGATTTCTACAAACCTCTCTCTATGAGGAACCTACCTATGATTTTTCTAAGAAATTATGTTTTCAATAGTCTTTCACCACAAGCCTTCCAAATTCTGACAGATTCAACTGTGTGGCATTGTAGGTGGAGCATCCTGATCTGAACAGCCCTTGACTGAATGCTGCAATTCTATGCTCGGCACTGCAGACCTATTGTGTATCTTTTAGATTTGGTGAAATGCTCCAGGGGCCAATTCAACAGGTGACATGTCATCTTTTATCCTCTTACATGAGGTAATTACTGTGGCCATTGAAAATCACTCTTAGTGATGGGCTGATTATTATCATCCGTTTCCTGAGATACCTATCCAGAAAACGGCTGACAGTGGAAAAGACAGAGACATTTTAATGGCTCTCAAATTGATAGACTGATACAATTTAATTCAGGCAATCAAAGCTGTAAAGAAAGCAAAGGCAAGCCTGGCCTCACAGCCTTTGAGAAGCTCATGCTTGGACAGATGCCAATGCCATCTTCATTGGATTGCAGTTTGTGTTTCTAGATCATTCCTTCACTTCCAAGTCCTTGCATAAAGCAGCTCCTTTGTTATTTGGCAACCATTTCTCGTACTGAACTATTCAGAGAAATGCTGAATTAACCTCCTGTCCTCCCTCACGCTTCAGGTGTCTAAATCTCAGAAATCAGATTGTGCAGGGGAAGGTGGCAGGGGTTGAAAGGGGACATCTCAGCCCTGAGCAGACAGGAGTGTAGCCAATTTCTCACGCGAAATGCCATGAGCTGTGTCAGCCAGTGACCCCACTGAGCAACAATGTCCCCCACAGGAGGAAAAGCCTGCCAGCCTCACAATGTTCTCTGACTCCATTCTGTGTGAGCATGTCAGACCAGGAATGCTGAGTTTGCTTTGAAAAGGGTCAGCATCATGAAGCATCCAAGAGGCAGCATGCTACCTGTAACCATGCTGACAATACTTTACCTTTAAATGCTGCAAAGCATTGTTAAACAATGCAGGTCAGCTTCTAGAAAAATACTGCACCAGTTTTTATGTGACAAACTTATGAAACCTCTTGATAGTTTATAATTTTGCTTCCTTTTACCATCTGAACTCTACATTTCATTCATGTGATTAATTTCTGTATGTTTTCTCTTGGTTACTAATATTAGAGTTTTCTTAATAATAGTTATTTGATAATATTTCTGTAGTAAGCAAGGAAATTTTAAGCACTGAATGTATAAACTAAGTGCTGTGGTACATGCTTTAAATCATGTATTTAATCAGCATTCAGAAAGTAAAAATGGATCAGGAGTTCAAGGACAACTGGGCTATGTAGTAAATTAGATGTCAGTCTTGGATCCTTGAATCTGGTCTCAAAAAAAAAAGAAGTGAACAAAAAGAAAATTTATTTAATTCGATAAAATAGGTGAACTGGGGAGATGATCAGTTGGCAAAGTGCTGTGTGATATAACCCATAAAACCCACATTTAAAAAGCAAGCCAGCATCAGGCTCCTGTTAGCATGCACTTCCTGGCATCCACATCAGTGTCTTTGGTGTGCCTTTGGTGATTGCACATGGGATGGATACCCAGGTGGAGCAGTCTCCAGACAGCCCCTCCTTCAGTTTCTGTCCCACATTTTGTCTCTATATTTGCTCCCATGAGTATTTTGTTATTCTTTCTAAGAAGGACCGAAGCACCCAAACTTTGGTCTTCCTTCTTCATGAGCTTCATGTGGTCTGAGTTACCTCTTGGGTATTTCGAACTTTTGAGTTAATAGCCATTTATCAGTGAGTGAATACCATGTGTGTTCTTTTGTGATTGGGTTATCTCAATAAGGATGATATTTTCTAGTTCCATCCATTTTCCTAAGAATTTCTCGAATTCATTGTTTTTAATAGCTGAGTAATACTACATTGTGTAAATGTACTACATTTTTTTTTTTATCCATTCCTCTATTGAAGGACATCTGGGTTCTTTCCAGCTTCTGGCTATTATAAATAAGGCTGCTATGAACATAGTGGAACATATGTCCTTGTTATATGTTGGAGCATCTTCTGGGTATATGCCCAGGAATGGTATAGCTGGGTCCTCAGGTAATGCTATGTCCAATTTTCTGAGGAACTGCCAGATTGATTTCCAGAGGGGTTATATCAGCTTACAATCCCACCAATAATGGAGAAGTGTTCCTCTTTCTCCACATCCTAGCCAGCATCTACTATCACCTGAGTTTTTGATCTTAGTCATTTTGACTGGTGTGAGGTGGAATCTCAGGGTTGTTTTGATTTGCATTTCCCTGATGACTAAGGCTGTTGAACATTTCTTAAGGTGCTTTTCGGCCATTCAAGTTTCTTCAGCTGTCTCCTTAGAGGTCTGCCAGAGCCTGACATATATAGAGTCAGATGCTCCCAGCTAACCATAGAACTGAACATGGGGTTCTCAGTGGAGAAGTTAGAGAGAAGACTGAAGGAGTTGAAGGGGTTGCAGCCCTATGGGGAGAGCAACAGTATCAACCAACCAGAGCTCCCAGGGCCTAAACCACCAGCCTGAGAGCACATAGGGAGGGATCCATGGCCCCAGCTCTATATGTAGGGGAAGATAGACTTGTCAGGCATAGATGGGAGAGGAAGTCCTTGGTCCCGTGAAGGCTGGATGCCTCAGTGTGGGGGAATTCAAGAGTAGGGAGGTGGAAACTGGGGAATTCTGAGGCCTTGTGAGTTAGACAGTGTAGCTGAGTCAATAAAATCTCTGTTACAAAATAAGCTGTAGGGTAGTTAACGGAGATCCTTGAAACTAACTTCTGGCCTCCATAAGCATATGTACAGATATACATGCATACATGCATGCCTACATACATACACATGCACACATACATGAACACAAACACACTATGACTGAAAAAAAAAAAAAAAAACCTCTTAAAATTAGTAGTCCTTAAAGGTAAAGAGAAAAAAATAACCAAAGAGTATGTGGTTGTCATGCAAATTCAAGAGAAATGGACAAAATCTGAATATGAGGAATTAAATTATGAAGAAAAGGTATCATAATTATGAAGAAACTGTACAAATTAAAATTTGACCAATTCAGCTCAGGAGAAAAATGAAAAGGGAATAGAATTATTAGATAATTGTAGAAGTAATTATTTAAACCGCCAAATTTGTTGCTGTAAATCTCCAACCCAATTAAGACCAGTCAAGGAGAACACAACTCAATAATTCTGGGTACAAATTGCACACCTAGATTGTGCAGATTTACCACTACACTACTCTAATTCCCGGCTATGAGATCCCTTGTAACTTGTGGTTTATCCAGGCTGCGTGGTTGTCCTTCTGGCTCCCGCTCCTCTGTTTCTGGCTTCCTTCTGTTTCGCTTCAACTTCCTCCTGCTTCTACCTCCACCTCCCTTCTGCTCTATCTTTTATATCAAATTCCTCTCACTCTCTCCTCCCCTAAGCCTTTTTCTCCGCCTCCCCTTCTACTGCCCAATCTCTGGCTCTAGACTTTATTTTACAGGTTTTAATTGGACAGAAGGTTTACAAGATGACACCTGTGTACAGATTCAATCATCCTCTGCAGCCCCTCCCAGAAAAGTGAAACTAGGATCAAAATACAAGGCTGGGGCTATCCACAACAGATAATGTTTTATGGAAATAAAATCAACTGACACATATACACACAATAAAAAACAATCAGATACCCCTTGCAATAGAAATTCAGACTCTTTTCTATTAAGGATCCTCCAAGGAACGTTTTAACATAAATGATAGGAATGCTGTTTATAACTGTCTATACATGTTTTTAAAAAGAAAAGAACACTTAAAAGTTCTGCTGCTTTGGTGATTTTTGTAGGCTACCTTTCTTATGATATCAGTGAGATTTTTCTCCTATGATCCTTGGTAGTGTTTCCTTGTTTCATGGTTAAGGTTGTCTGCCTTTTTCTTCTGATTTGAAAGTCAAACTGAAGGCCTTGCACGTGTGAGGCAGGCACTCTGGCACTGATTATGTCCAGAGGTCCCATGACCTCTTCCTCCTGCAACAACATTCAAAATCATCCTACAGCAATTTTTAAGTATACTGTGAACTGTTATAAAGTATATCCACTGTACTGTTCAATAAAACATCAGAGTGTAATCCTTGTGTCTGTGAACCCCATTATATTTTTAGAATAATTTCTACTCAGTTCCTAATCTGGTAACCCCTGTCATTCCTAGTTTCTGTTAAGTCACACTTTTAGATCTATATACAGATGGATTCTTGTGGCATCTGTCTTTCTGTTCCTGCTTTATTTCACTTCATAAATGCTCTCCAGGGGGAAAAATGCAGAGAGGAAATATTCAAATGCAACCTTATCAACTTAGAAAGAAAGGGAAATGAACAACATTGATTTGTATCATTATTTTGTAATTATTATTTAAAAAGAAGAGAGAAATTCAAAATATAAAGTTTATAAGCACTGGAGAATAAATTATTTTGGTAACCATTGCTTGAGAAATTTGAAAACTTAAGATTTGTTATTTTTGTTGGATGCTGTCAATGGTGATAGTTAAGTATATCTTAGTTAACAAAGAAAGCTGAAATGGCAGAAATGGTCATATAGATTATTCTTGAGTAAAAGGAACTGTATCCATTATAGCAATAGAATTATAGCAATATTTTCAGTATCCAAAATTTGCCTATCACAACTATGTGTGAAATACAGAAGTACACAATAAGATTTGAACATGAAGGAGGAAATGGAGAAATGTGATAACATCTGAAATGTAAATAAATATCATATATATATATATATATATGTATTATGTATATTATATGTATATATATATAGATAAAATATATAATATAAACACAACATAATATAATTGTATATAAAATATATGAAAGATAATAATATATTCATGAATTCAGTACTGCAAACATAAAGACATTACAAAACAATAATATTAAGATTGCCTCATTGATAAATTAATAACAGAGCACATAAAATAAATACTTTCATGAGATATAAATTGGGACATTTGTTGAAACATATAAATAATAGTTGTTAAAACTAAAATACAAATAAATTTCCCAATGCTATGACAAATTTAAATTTTGAAGTAGTACCATTAAAATTAGATGAAAACTAAAGGAATGAAAGACTGCTGAGAGGAAAGATGATTCAGAGATGATTCCGTAATGATTGTCTAACATCAAATGGTGAGCCCTAAAACACACATTCAGGCACACTAAACAGACTCATGTGTTATATTTATATAGTTTATTCACATATATGTATTACTTTATATGTTTACATGACATTAAAGGTTATCCTTTTAATGTTGGATTTAGAATCTTTGCATCTACTATTGCTAAAAATTTTTAAGGTAAAATTTCCAATTATGCTAGACAGTGGCAGCAGTAGCAGGCCAGAGAGGTTCAGATGAAGCAATCAAGTTCTAAAAAATCGTGATGGTCCATAATTGTTTATAAAAGGATGCTAATATTTGTTCTAACATATCTTCTTGTATATACATATCTTTATCTATATATCTTGACTATCTGTCTATCTATCTATCTACATCTATCTATCTATCTATCTATCTATCTATCATCATCAACAGACAGGCAGAAAACATCAATATCTCCTGTGCATCTTTGCTGCTTGGCATGGTTGGCTTGGTGCTGAGGACTGCTACCAGGACTCTATCACTGAGCTGTATCCTTAGCTAGAAAAAAAATTATTTAGGTAAATTTAAAGTATTTAGGCCAAAGAATAACATCTTCACAAGCTTATATTCCATCATATGCAGCAAAACTATTAAGACTTACAATTATTTACAGTTGAAATAAGATAATCCTTTTAACTTTATAATGACATAAATACCTCACACATTGGTGAGAGCATACCTTTTCAGTGAATCCACGATTTTGAGATTTAAGAAATAAACAAGAAGTTAAATGGGAAAAACAACATAAAGTCATATATCACAAAGCCTTAAAGGAATAATACATGTAAATGTTTGGAAGGTTAAGGAATAATTGTCAGTTAAAGTAATAATATATCTTGCATTTCAATATGTGTGACTACCTCAGGTCATAGTATATTTATCAAAGTTCTCTTCACATTCAAGGAAAATCTCAATTATTGGAGCAATTTGTCTTTGTAGATATCCTGGTTTTTCAATTCTTTTATACCTGTCACAGCTCCACTGGGAAGAGAATATTTGAAATATTTATTATTTCTAGGTTTGCAATTTATTCCCGTGTAGTTTTACATGATGTTTATTCTAGACTCTGCTTTAGTAGATGACCTTGAATTGACAAAGAATATCAAATCCTGCGCGACCAAAAGTGCTTCTAATCATTTCTTAATGATGTATGAATCAAACATGATGGATAAGTGACCTCAGTAATGCAAAGGCTGTTGAGCTTCTCTTTCTATTTACTGTAGTCATTGTGCCAATGATCAGGGGTGGATGCTAAGTAAAAGCAAAGAGTTAACAAATAACTCCTCAGTACTCAGCTACAAGTACAGTGCTCTGGTCTGAGAAACTCAAGAAGATGCTAGTGTATTTTTTACACTTAAAAAACATAAACTCTTTGTTCATTTGAATTTGAATTCTGCATCTGAGAGCTAGAACAACTGCCTTTGTCATAGTCAGTGGCATTCATACCTTTCTAGCCTCAGGAGGAAATCGACACTCTGTGAAAACATTCAGATCCATCTGTTGCCTCTTTAGATTATCAAAACACATAGAAATATATGGGGATGCTTGCATTCTCTTTGTTCCAAGTTGCTAGGTTTTATTTGTTTGATTATTTTGGTTTTGACTGTGTGTCACTAAGTCACTATGTGATTGCCAATTTTTTTTTTTTACTGTGGTAAGAAAATCATAATTGGAACATCATAAGGAAAATGGGCTCCCTGAGAAAGTTTGGATCAGAAATATCCCGTGACAGAAAGCTGAGGCTCAGTAATAGACAAACTGAGAACGATAGAATCACGTGACCGATCACAGGTCAGGAAGAATGGGTTTCATCCTAATAGCACATACTTGCAGCCCTGTGCATACCTGCATCCTCCCGGTCCAGGTCAGCCAGGACCATCTCCATTTACATAGCTTCAATTCATTGACTGAGAGTTCCTACCTGATTAAGAATTGGACCGAAGTTGTCCAGACTCAGACATCTTACCTATGTGTCTCTTCTACTTCTCTTATGCTTACTGTGTTCTTTGTCAGGTACTATATATGTCTTTTTTATTCTTATGTGAAGATTGAATTCTTTCACAGATCAATCAATACCTCCAGCCACATGAGTGCCCATATTGGGAATGGGAATTTCCTCTCTTCTTCTTGCTTCTCTCAACTCAGGATACTTCCAGGGCTTGAAGACACCTCAAGGTCTCTGGTTATGACATCCCCCATGTTACCAGAAAGTCCTTGCCTTACCTCTAGACTTGGGAGGTCTTAAAATACTTTGGAGTATGGCTTTGAAATGCCAGAAACCTCCTGACTTGCATACCCCTTGCTTTTTTGCCACTAGGCCTGCCTCCTTTGGCATATGCTTATCACCACCCACAAAACTAAGAGACCCAGCTATCTCTATGCTCTGATGGGAGAGCGACTCAGCCTGGGACCACTGGGAGACTCCATCATAGTTAGGGTCACTTATCTGTGAGACAACAGTTTGCTATGATCTAAT
The DNA here is from genome assembly GCA_021653895.1 of Mastomys natalensis. Lineage (NCBI taxonomy): Eukaryota > Metazoa > Chordata > Mammalia > Rodentia > Muridae > Mastomys > Mastomys natalensis. The sequence goes on from JAJTUV010000572.1 coordinate 1,043,980, forward strand.
GACCTGTTGTACAGAAAGCTACTGTAGTCTCAGCAGCCAGGAAAATTGTCTTTTTTGACACATTGTTTCAGCATCAGGAAGGTCACAGAATACAAAGGTTGGAACTTATTGCTCTCACAGATACTTTTCAGGGAGGGAATTACAAAGCTTAATGTCTAAATCAATGTCTGCCTTCCTCTGAGTTCTGTACACATCATCTATGGGAATGAAAGGTGAATAGTAACAAGATAAAAAAATATCCCTTCCAAATATGTCCTTGAAATTATGGTTTGCTGAAGGCAAGGAAAATCTCAAAGCAGGTAGCAATTATTCACTCTAAAAAAAAAAATCACAAAATAATTATTTAAATGACTAATATCACTCAGAAAAATAATGCTGGTCAAAAGGAAGGCCAAGAAATGGTTATGCTACAGCTCTTGTGCATTTTAATCTTTTATCCTGTATGAAAAGGCAGCTGAGCAAACCTTAGGGAGCAAGTCACTAAGCAACATTCCTCTGCTTCACATTCCGTTCCCAGGTCCCATGCCCTGACTTTCTTCCATGGCAGACTTTAATTTTTAAATAGGACAATTTTTTTCCTCCCCAAGCTGCTTTGGATATCATGTTTATCACAACAGTGGAAACCTAACTTGGACAAAAATTGATTCCAGGAGTAGAAGGTTGGAAAAACCATGTCTTTGCTGGGAAGGGGATGGGTAGAGCTTCGGCTAGAAAAAAACTGTTCAATGCTCAAAGCTTAATGAACTCCAATGGAAACTTAGATTGTAAGAGTGCTGAGACAGATATATGTGATGGATCCCGTCTCTAAGGGAAACAAAGAACCTATCAGGACAGTTCATGTGCTATTTTTTACTTAGAGAATTTATGATTTAGGGTTAGCTGGGACTAATAAATCATTGATTTTAAGAAGAGACAAACATCACTGAGGTTCTCTGGAAAACATCCTTCCTGGTACTATAAAGATTATTTTCAGAAGCTGAGGCTTTGCAGTGCATGCCATGAATAGAGTACCTGAGGAGAGGCAAGTAGAGGACATTGCAACCTAAATGGAGATCTCTGTGTATTGCAGATGCCAGAACTGTGGAGGGAACATCCAGGAAGCAACAGGTAGTATGTTCTACCCAAAGGTAAATTGTGTGTGCTGTATGTGGCAGAGCCAGAAAAGTGGAATTTTTCAGGCCATTTGGAGCACAGAAGATCCTGACATGCAGTTTATGATCTCCATTTGATCTGCGCCTTGAGTCACTTATCTTGCAGTCACTTAGGGCTACAGGTAGAGGGTGTGACTACAGACCTCAGCCTGAGAGATTTCCATATTCATGAGTTACCTAAAGGCCACGGGCGGGCATAGCCAATTACTTATTCCTTCCCAGTTCCTCCTCTCTTCCCCCTCCCTATTTAAGCCAGGCTCACACTGGTTTAAGTGGGGGGGGTGTGGTGCGCATCTAGACCATCTATCACACAACCATGGCAATAAAGCTCTTGGAACTCCCTTGGACTTTCTTGTGTTATTGGGGCCTGTCGTTGCGTTGCCATCGTGGAAAGCTTCCCTGCGTTCCAGCCACAGTGACCCCAGAGTGCCTTATTTGTTGCCCAATGTGTGTGTGTGCATGTGTGTATACATATATATGTATGTATATAATGTATGTATGTATATTCATTTATTTTACATACACATGTAGATATGTATACACACAGTATTCACATACAAATATATAATAAACGTAATCTAAAAAGGAGAGACAATCCATTTGAGAGTGTGGAACATGTGAAGAGTTTGGGGGAAGGTAGCTGTGAGGGGCTGGAGGGAGGAAATTAAGGGGGAAGGTGATGTAATTCAATTTTAGTTAAAAACGTTTAAATATGCAGTGTCACACTGAAGGGAAGGAATAAATGGTGTTTCAGTTACAATTGAGAAGTAGGAGGTACAGATTTTTTTTTTTTTATTGGAAATTTTATTTACATTTCAGATGTTTTCCCTTACCCCTTTTCCCCCCTTCCTCCCAGGAACCCCCTATCCCTTCCCCCCTCCTCTTGCCTCTATGATGGTGTACCCCCACACACCCTCCCCCGTACCTCACCTCCCCACCCTCGAATATACCCGCCCCACGACGTCCAGCCTTCATGGGACCAAGGATCTCTTCTCCCATTATAAATAGCTCCCTTGCATATATAGCTGGGGCCATGGGTCCCTCCCTAAGCGCTCCCAGTCTGGTGGTTTAGACCCTGGGGCTCTGGTTGGTTGATATTGTTGCTTTCCTCATGGTGTCACGAATCCTCTCAACTCCTTCAGTCTTCACTCTATCTTCTCTGTTGGGAACCCCATGATCAGTTTAATGGTTAGCTGTGAGCATCTGCCTCTGAATATGTCAGACTCTTGTCAGACCTCTAAGGAGACAGCTATATCAGGCTCCTGTCAGCATGTACTCCTGACATCCACATCAATGTCTACCTTTGGTGACTGCACATGGGATGGATACCCTGGTGGAATGGTCTGCAAACGGCCCCTCCTTCAGTTTCTGTCCTGTACTTTGTCTCCATATTTGCTCCCTTGAGTATTTTGTTACTTCTTCTAAGGACTGAAGCCCCCCGCCCCCACTTGGTCTCATTCTTCATGAGCTTTATGTGGTCTGTGAGTTAAATCTTGGGTATTTCAATTGAGAAGTAGGAGGTACAGTTTTATCCATAGACTCTTGTAAGTCCTTCAGAGTTGACAAGAGTGCCCGTGGAACTGAATTAGTCTAAGTGGCAGTACACAGAATACAGTGAAACCACAGCAGCGTCAGCACCCTGAAATCCTCGGCCCGAGAGGAAAATCAAGTATTTCGTGTTTTTATTTATGTGTTTCTGCATTTTTAGTCAGCAAGCAGCTGTTTTATTATACAGAAGAAGCCAAATACCGAATTTGGCAAGGAAAAAAAAGTCAGCAAAAATAAATTCAAGAGTTAATTTTACTAAGTGCACACAAATCATGCATTCTTCACTCTGCACTGAATATTATCAGGATTGCAAAGACAATTAGCACTGAAACACAGAAGATTTGGTCAGCAGAGTTTTCAGGCATTTAAATGTGCTTTGTTGATGTAAATCGTATTTACTTCACTTGATTAAAATAAGATTATAAACAGAATACCAAGTGTATATGATGAAAACTGATACTAAGCAGCCCGGTGTTGAGATTGTCAGTGTTATTAAATATGGAAAGAACATTGGCAGCAATTTGATATTGGCTCTGCCAAGATTAAAACTCTTCATTCTAGTTCTATATATTTTATAATAAATATGAAAGATAGTCTTTCTCTCTCTCCAACTTTTGCGTATATGTATGTATGTGTATATATGTGTGTGTCTGTGTGTGTGTGTGTGTGTGTGTATAGTGTATATAAATACATATGGATGTATATTATGATATATGAAGATAAAAATTTTAGGCATTTTTACATAATTTCAGATAAAGCATAAAATAGTCACTAAAATCTATTATCTTCATAAAGTTCAAAAATAGGATTTGGTTTACTTTAAAACTACAATTATTTCAAAATAAAATTAAAATTCATTTAATAGATGCAATAATCTTTAATTGAAGCATTTCAATTTATACTTAGAGCAATTTAAATAGCAAAAGATTTCTTTTATTGGACTATAGCAATTCTATACATCTTGAATTATTTTTGGTGATTCCTATTATCAGAGAGAAATTATTACCTCCACTGAGAGTTTTCATTTGTAATTACCATAAGAAAATAAACAAACAAAATAGAGTCAATATAATCATATGCATGTTTACATATCTGAAATATGAGTTATTATTAGCACCTCATCCCAGAAGAGCTTCTGTCTCAGACCCATTAAAAGCAGTGTTATACGAGACAGACCCAAAAAATATAGTGAAATGAATTAGCGTTAGTCAGACAGTAATGTCTATACAAGAACCCAAAAGAATAGAGCTGGATTTCAAGAAGCTTCCACAAAGTTGTACATGTGATGGATGATCTTGAATGGTGAGGTGCCTGACAAGGACATTGCACTCTAATGTCCATTCCTACATAACTGTTTCCCCCATGTCTTTTCACCTGTGTCCTTTATAACATCTCTTATACATAGAACAACAATCATGTGTTACCTGAGTTGTGAGCTGTACCAGGAAATGATTTGAATCCAAGGTGGGTGTTTTAGGAGCTTCTATTTTAATCTGCCATATGAACAGGCAAAACAGCCTTGCAAGTGGCATCTAAAGAGCGGATAGGTAAAATTTATTTCTACTTTATTGAATAATAGAAAATTGTTTAGTCAGTATTTATTAATATAGTTCTGTAAGCAAAGTCCATTCACACAAGGGCATATATTCATTTTCTACATCTTGCAAAATTAAAACCAATATTATTATTAGAAAACACTTCCTCTCAATAGCAAATAGCCACAAATCTTTGCATCATTTCCATGAAATAACATCAGCTAAATATTAAAGAAACAAATGAAGATACTTCCTGAATCGTAAGCACTTTCACACTTTATGGGTGATAATGACTTAAGTTATAGCTGTAACTTCTATTGTGAAGCTACTCACATTTTTATATCATATCCTTTTGTATTGTAAAATTAATATGTACTTGTAAAAGCAAAATAATAGGGAAGTTGGTATAATTGGTGTCCTTCAGGTCCACCCAGTTCCGGTCTTCTCACTGGAGGGCCCACTGTCAGGGATAGAGAATGAGTCCTCATAGACATTCAGCTTCACTCTTCGAATCACAGATATTTGTGCTTAGTTTTTATTTGATAAATCCTTTAATAGCATTTGCATAGTAAAATGCATTACATATATCTGTTTCAAATAAGAGAGTAATAATGTTATTCCACAATCTTATACAATTTCGCAAGCAACAATCAGAATTGGCATTCCTTATTATTAGATTATTGTTTTTACTATTACTATGAATGTTTAAATAAAATACCTTTATATGATAGAATTTACATTCTCACATTTACACCTTTCTCCAGTCTATGATTCATATACTGGTAATTATCAGTCTTATTTCAATGAATACCAATATAATAGGTAAACAACATTTTCTGAAACATTTACTATTAACTTTTGTTATTTTCTCTCTTATGTTATCTTGTATGTGGGCTATTGGTCATTTTGTTACCGACTCAAATTCTTTTCTACATCATGAAATTTTTTAGAACTTTTCCATCCCATTGTAGACATTAACAACTTTCCATAATATATTCAAATATATTTACTGTTTAAAACACAGTCTAGGTTTATCTGTGTCTTTTAATATTGATGATTTTATTCAGTTTGTTTTTAAATAATTGATATTATTCATAGATTATTTTATTTTTAATATTTTCATTTTTGATAATGCTCTAATATTTTCTTTTTGTTTTACATAGCTTGGGATGTACTGGTATTTCTTGGTATTTCTTTTCTTCATTCCATGTTTGCTTAGTGTCTGAAAAATTATAAACCATGGCTTCTGGTATTAATCAAGAATCATATGGAACTGGTGATGTATTATGTTAGTAAAGACCTTTCCAATAACCTGGGTTCAATCCTTAACATGACATTAAAAAGAAACTAACTGCATCATGAGTGATGTGAGTGTGCTCATTCTCGCATTTGGGAGGCAGGGGAGAAGATCAGTTGTTTAAGGTCAGTAAGAAACAAATGAATTTGAGGTCAACTTGAGATACATGAGAACTCTGTGTCAAAAAAAAAAAAAAAAAAAGAAAGAAACAAACAAACAAAAACTCTAAAAGAATTGGGAGGCTGCAGAGATGGCTCAGTGGTTTTGAGACACTTGTTACTGTCGAAGAGGACCTACATTCAGTTCCCAAATCCACCCTAAACAGTTCCACAACCAGTTTTCACTACAGTCTCATCAGTTTTATAGGATTCAGGACCCTCTACTTGGCATTCTGTGGCACCAGACAGCAAATGATGCACATATACTCTCATGTAGGACAAACACTCATACACATAAAATAAATAAGGCTCCTAAAATTTTAAAAACAAAACAAAATAATAAATAAAATAAAATAAAAAACAAAGGGAAAATTATATAAATATTAATTCTGTGTTTCTATCTTTAAGATTTGCAAAAGAATTGTTAGCCCATAAATTTTTTAGAAATGTCAGTATAATCTTGGTCTTTGATAATGCACATTAGTTAACTTCTGTTGTTATTTCTCCAATTTATGAAAATAAATAAAGACTTAACTACTTAATTATTTTAGTATTGTCTTCCCTCTGCCGTTTTTTTTTATGCAGGGTTGCACTTATATAATCCTGCCTGCTCTTGGTCTTGCAAAACATTCCTGGCCTTAGGCATCCAACTATTTTCACATATTTTAGGCGAAAAAAACTTTATCCTATGAGATAACTACACCTTTTGCCTCTAGGGGATTGGCTCTCCTAAACACAAGGCTAAACTTTCCTGGCAATATTTTCAATAGAATCAGATTCTAAGATTTTTGTTATTTCTTCCTTGTCTTTCTTCTTCCTCTTTTCTTATTGTTGTTTCTTCCTTCCTTCTTTGATTCTCCCCTCCTTTTCTTCCCATTTCACATAGAATTTCATTATAGAGATTCTTTTTAATTAAAAAAAAATTCTTTGGTGAAACTTCCCTCTGAGACTGAGCCGGGACATGAGCTCTGTGACTGTCCCTTGGAACTGTTGTGGGCTGAGCTTGACTCGTTTTTTATTTCCATTTGCCAAAGTCTTGGCTTTTTCTTTCATTTCAAACAGCTGTGCTTCCCAATTGAGGGTCATTAACTTAAGCCATATTGCTTTCATTGGCTGGTGAAATTAGATTGGAGATGATTAGATTGGAGGAATAATAATATAGCCTGAGAAAAATAAGAAAATTTCCTGGGTGAAGTCATAATGATACTTTAGTAAAATTATCACGGAACTGTAACACAGGGAAACATTAAGAACTTCATCAAACAATTTGGATGGTTTATTTTGCAGGTATAATTATTGTTATTTTTCCCAGGCATAAATTAGTTGCCAAGTTGGGGTGCAACTTTCCATTGATGGCTAAACATCTACCTGGTCTCAGACTTCTAAAGTAAGGATTTATACCTGTATGACCAAGTTGCTGGCTGTAAACTTTTATTTTTAAATAAACTATCTTTTAGGAAAAGATACGAAAAATACTCTCTCTCTCTCTCTCTCTCTCTCTCTCTCTCCCTCTCTCTCTCTTTTTTTGTTTCTGTTAAAGTTTTTTAAACTGAAACATTTTCAAATGCAATCAGCTGGTTATATATGATGCTTTGCAATATATCCATTAAGAATGATGTATTTATGTTCTTGCTTGCTATAAATATGCTATAGTTTGTTTAAACAACTCTTGCTCTGTGTTATTAATTCTTTCTGTAAAACATACAAGAAGTACTGTCTCCTGAATCAAATTCTTCCTTCCAGAGGATTCCTTATCCACTGAACATGGAAGTTGTTCCTCTTGCTCCATCTTCATGCTGACTCTCAAAACATCCTTCTAGCTATGATATGTTTTCTGCAATGTCCTCTGGTACCTCACATTTCAACTTCATCCACTTATAGGGTTTTCTTCAATACCCTCTGGTCCGCACAATTTCAATTTCCACCTCTATTCTATCTTTGTAGTATTTATTGGGTCCTAGAAATACCTTATGAATAGTGTTACATGATAAACTACAGTGACAATATTTCCTCAGTAATTTAAGGTTGCTTATTTGCAGCATGAAATCATTTCTTGAGTCTATAATTTTTCATTAAAATAGCATGAAATATTTTGAAAGTGAAAGATTTGTTTTCATCTCAACATCATAAAACAGCTTCTATGAAGGAAGTCACTAGTAACAGAATTAAATCAGTGCATCTAAAGACAATTATAATAGTTGAAATTAGTAAGAAATTCAGATATGGACAAATAATGAACTTTATGAAAAAGTTATTCGTGGTAACTTGCTCAATAAAATTTTGTAACAACAGCAGAATATTAAATATCAACACGTTAGAACTATCATTAAAATCTATGACTAAATCTTTCTTCCCACCTCTCTGCCTTTGCCCTTTCCTCTTCTCTCCATTTTTATGTACACTACATATATAGTCAGCATATGTTGTCACTAAACTGACAAGGTTAGATGAGTAACAATGTATTTTCATCAAGTAGTCATTATAGAATACAAAATAATCACAGTCACTTGTCTGCAGGACATTCAGAAACTGCTGCTTAGCCCTCTGGTGTGTGTGTGTGTGTGTTGTGGTGTGTGTGTGTGTGTGTATGTGTGATCTGTGTGTGATATTTGTGCTCAATTATAAAATATCTGTAACCTCAAGAATAATATGATGAAAATAACATGACCTCGTCAAAACATTCAAGTGGATTACTTGCACATGCAATATACCTAGTGATTTAAGACAAGTATGTGTTGAGCTTTGGGAGAGTGTCAGCACAAAAATCTCCTGGGGATAACAGCTAGTTCTTTCAGGACACCTCTGACTTTTTGTTAGTTTGTGTTTTCTATTACTGTGATAAACGTCCATGACTGATAAGCAACTGGGAAGGAAAAGGTTTAGTTTGGATCACAGTCCTCTTAATGGAAGACAAGGCATGATACTTAAATCAGGGATCTGGAGACAAAATGGGAAGCAGACAAATGAAGGTACCGTGCCAGCTCCCTTGGCTTTTTTAGTTTGCTTCTTCATAGTCATAGAGCTACCTTGCTACCAGGTACTTACCAAAATTGGACCTGGCATCCCACATCAATGATCAATTAAGAAAATGCCCCCCCCAAAACTTGCTTATATATTAATATTATGAAAGTATTTTCTCAATTAAAGTTTTTTGAAACAATTCTAGTTTGTGTCAAGTTGACAAATCAGCCGTTATAATTGCCCCCTAGGTTCATTTGACAAAGCAACACACATCACTCTTAAGCCAATAACTTTTCCTTTTGATTTATCCCCAATATCTCATGGTTACTATAACAATACGAACTTGTATAATTTGCTTCCATCTAAAAATTGATACACCAGCTTCTATTATTTGTGTGTTTTTTGAGAATTCCTACCTTCTAAGCTTCCACAACAGATCATAAGAGCTTTTCATACCAGTGTTCCAAATAATTCTATAATCCTTACCAAAACAGCATAGTCATGTCTGTAAGAGAGAAATATCATCAAAACACTTGAAGTGGAAAGAGTTTATTAGGTGATAGGTAAAATATATCATGAAAGGAAAACAAGTCAAGAATCCAGAGTCAATCTTTTCTGTTGTAACAATACTCATGTTTCAGGGGTTTAAATAGCGGGGATTTACCTTCTTACAGTTCATAAGACTAGAATTCTGACATCAGAGGTCCAGCCAGGTTGGGCTTGGTGACATATCTCTTTATTGTCTGTCAACAAATCTCTGCTTCTTTAGTGGGCAGAAGAAACCAAACTCTATGGTCTTTGTGTTGTTTTGTTTTTCATAAAAAATACATATATCCAAATATAGTCAGATATAAGACATCATCATATGATTTTGGAGGACTAAATGTATTTACTCTATATATTGAAGAACTAAAACTGAAAAGAAATTTTTGTTTTGGTGTTTTGTTTGTTTCAAATTAGACAAGATGTGCACAAGATAATGTTGTTAAAGAAAAACAAGTCTAGACCTCCTGTATTAATACTTTCTTTACTTTTGGTTTGTATTATAAATATTTGCCTGCATGTAGGTTTGTTATTTAGGCGGTAGGAATCAATCTGGACTTTAGAAGAGAGTTTGCTCTTACCTTCTGGAGTCATCTCTCTAGCTCCTTCCAAAACATCCACATTGCAGCCCCCATTTTAAGTTTATTTTAAAAAGCATTTTGCTTTTCATTTCCCATACTCTTTAAAGGAAAAACCAGAAAACATACTTTTTACAAAGTGTAAATTTTGTGGGGATTTTCTGCCCTTTTTTAAAACAATCTGATCATGTCCCTTTTTATAAAAATCCTTAGTAAATTCATAGATTTAAATTTTTAGGGAAAAAAGCTGACTTTTTTCCAACCAAAATTTCACTTTGAAGGATCATTGTCGTCTACCAATGAGATTTTTTTCTTACCCCTTGTAGAGAAAAAAACATGACTTTGTTCTCCCCCTTGGACCAGGCATGACAAAGGCCAGTCTGTGTTTGCAGGCCTTTGGGTAAAAAAACTAATGGAAACCCTTTAGTAAACATGTTTTTACACACCACAAATCACTAGACTTGAAGGTTTAATTTTGGGGGCCCTTTTAGCATTCTTTATAAATGAAAAAGGCTGCACATGATTCTCCTGGCTTTACAATAGATTATAAGTTCTTTCCATGAAAAGAATTTAAAGTTGAATATAAAATAATTTTATGAACATTTCTGTATTGAAATTTTAATATTTTTGCTAATATTTGCTAATATTTTTTTCTTTAATAAACTTCAATTTTTTTAAACCTTGAAATCCTTTTTCTCATCATCTCTCTGGTATAATTTGGAATTTAATTTCTAGGGTTTATATTTTTTCTCCTGAGAGTTTATCTTCAATCACAAATGTTTTTTCCATTTCTATGCTTCATGATTAAAGTTTCCACGTTAAAACAATTGCTGTTATCCGTCTTTGAGGTTTACTTTCCTGTTTTTATTAGGTAGGTTGCACTTTTTTGGGATTTTAAAAACAACGATATTTTAAATTTGGGTTCAAAGTTTTGGACCTTAAATAAGATAAATTTGAAAGATTAAATTTAAATGAAGGGATTGTTAAATTTGAGTACTCCCTGTATAACTGTGTTTTCTATCTATATGCGATATGCAGTATATTTACATGATTTTGTTATTTTTAAAGTCATTAGGATACAGTTCATGTCTCAGATTTCTTTGCAAAAGTATAAGCTTGTTGTTTGATGGGGTTTAAAAAACATATTTGTAAAAATTTGAAACTGTGAAAATGAAATGATTAGGCTGAAAATTTATTTTTATATATTTTATCTCCCTTTCCCAAAATTCTTCTCTTTCTTCCTTCAAAACGAACTAAAGTTTTTACCAAACAATCCACACATTTTTTTAAATGCAGATTCAATTGAATAACTTTGAGGGTGAGTGGCAGATGTATTGCCTACTGAAATTGCATCTTTAAAATGAAAAAAACATTTTCCCGCAATAAAAGGGGAATTAAAGAAACCAGCATGGGTTGCAGGGGAAAACATGATAAGGAAGAATTTAGCACTGCCCCAAATTTTAGGAAAGTGGTCTATTAATAATGCAAAAAAAATTTGCACATTGCCAAAGCTTTCTTTTTTTTAATTCTTTGGTCTTTTTTTTAAGGGTTTTTTTTTTGTCATTTTTTTTAAAAAAGGGAAAAAAAGTTGGGATTTTTGGTTTTTTCCCAAAGGGATTTTTCCCGCATCTGATATTATGACCATGTGTTTCTATTTTTGTCGTTCATGTTATGGAATATGTATTCACACATAAAAAACAATAAAAAAATAACATAATTTTATTATAGACCCCTTTCAGCTATAACACATGCAAAAAAAGAAACGTCCTATTTATTTCTTCTTTTTAAAAGACCCATCATCCCGCAAATAAAAGGGAAAAGATTTACTGAGGGTTTAACCCGTTTCAAAGGTTAATTCATTACCATCCGATGCTGGGACAGGGAGGGTGGAACCCCCATTCTGGTCTGCAGACTCCTAAGCAAAACTGACCTTTATTTGGGTTACAAAATATTAAAGGGGGCCCCTCCCCAGTGACACAATTTCTCCAAAAACAAAAACCAATTAATTCTCCAATTCTTTCAAAAGTGTCATGCCCGCATGACCCAAGCATCAAGTGGGTTTTTTCTAAGGAGGCCATTCTGGGTTCAAACTGCACAAGACCAAACAAATCAACCCCACGCCCAAAATTTTTAAATACTTTCATTTTTTATTTTTTATTTTTTTAATTTTTTTTAAATATGGTGTGTTTTTTATAATTTTGTATATAAATTTTTTAATATGTTTTTAAAATTAAAATATTAAATTATTTATATATATATTTATATATTATATATTTTATTTATTTTCAAAATACATTTTACAAAAAGGGGGCAAGATAATTTGAAATACATTGCAAAGGTATGTATGTATATATGTTGTTTGTTTTAAAACAAAAAAATATTCAAGAAAGAAACAGAGGGGCAATGTCATTCCTCAATTTTTGTTTAGGGGGCTCCCCCAAAAATTGGAAGAAATCTAGCCTAAGTAAAATGAAAAAAAATTTTTAAAAAAAAACCCCTAAAACTAGAGTTGAAGAAGAGGGTTTTAAAACAGAATACTTGCATTTTCATGTCTTGTAGGATTAATATGTGATAATGGTCATCCTAAAAAAAAACATTTTACCATTCTATCAATTTCCACCCAAATTCAATGGGGAAATTTTCAAAAAAATTTTTAAAAAATTCTGAAATCAACCAAGAAACACAAGTTTCTCGATATATGTACAACTTTAATAATAATAATATAAAAATGCTAAGGGGTTTTTTATTTTCCAGATTTAAGGTTTTGAATTTTTCCAGGTTAAAAAGATTAAAAAACCCCGCGGTACTGGCTCAAATTCTACGCATTGGGGATTTTTGATTACAAAGGGCATTAAATAATATTGAACCCCAAAAAACGATTCTTCAGGAAAAAATTTTGCGGTCACACTGGGGTAACTGGATTAGAAATAAAACTAAATAACCTTATCTCTTTGCAAAAAAAACCCCAGGTTTTAAAGGGCAGGACCTCAGCACAAGGGAGTCTCCAAATCTCATCGGAAGGAAGTGGGGGGAAAAATTTGAACTCAGGGGCCAGGATTTTGACTGCTAACCCCAAGTCATTTTTAGTTTAAATACAAAAGGGGAGGTGTTTTTTGTAAATTCTTTTTCTTGATTTGTTAGTATTTTATTATTTGACTATAGTGATTCTGTTTAATATTTAAAGATTTTATATTTGGCGTGGAAATTTCCATGTAACCAGGAAAGGGGGGACAAAATAATAACCTTTTTAAATTTTAGTGAACCACAATAAAGGCAAAGAAAGGCGTTTTGGGGTTTTTATAAAATTAGGGAGAACAAACATCTATTTGTTGGCTGTAATACCCAAGTTCAATAGGAAAAGGGAAATTTATGTTTGACCCTTTTTATAAAACAAATAAATTCAGGTGGGAGGGGGGTAGGACCTTGAAAGGGGAACCCAACAACTATTTTCTTTATTTCAAGCCCTAAACCTTAATTTTCATTTTTTCACATTGATCCAAATGTACCCTATTGTTTAGTTTCCACCCTTATCCCAAAAAAAAAATTAATTTTGACGCAGATGGAGGCAATTATGAAAACATTTAAATTTTTTTTAAAAAAAAAAAAAGGGAAAAGATATCCCAACCAAAAAAATTTGGGCCCCCAGCCCCTAGTTAATACTTATTCAATTCTACACTTATAATTGTATTTCGGGATATCCAGGAGGGAGGTGGGAAAAATATAAGAGACTGTGGATCAGGATATGATGTAAAAAAAGAAAAAGTATCTCTTCATATACAAAAGGAAAGATAATCTATGAATTCATTACAAAAATGGACCCAAGCAAAACCTGACAAAAACCAGTTGACCCTGTCAATATGGAAGATGGAAAAAACTTTTTAAGGGTCCATCCTAAGGAAAAGCTACAGGAATTTAATGGGCTTGAAGAAAGGAGAATCAGCATTCTCTAGGGGTGAGCCCCTATACCCAAAAACAAGCCTTTTTCCTTTGGTTATAAGAAAATTTTGAAAAAGTATCCCTTAAATATCAATGCAATATAATATAAAACAATGCCCCTTTGAATATTAAAAATTTAAATCCTTAAAATTTTCACCATTTTAAAAATTTAAATTGATAAATAGTTTAAAATGGGGGAAAACTGAACATTTGGGCACTAAAACTCCAGGAAAAAAGCCTTTCTTGGAATTTAAAAGGGCCAGAATGAAACAAAGAAAGAAACAGAGCATTTTTGAAAGGCAGGACCCCGGTTTTTTGGTTGATGGTAGTTGTAAAGAAGGGGCCCGTTTAATGAAAATCTATCATTCTCTACTCTTTCTTTACTTTTCTTAACAAAGTATTGCTAAGGTTTACGATCACAGCAGAAACATGACATTATATCAAATAATCTTTCTAGAAGGGATTTAATTAGCATTTGATTTTAGGTCTTGACAGGTTTCTTATTCTCATTCTGTTGACCTTTTCCCTCCCTCTGTTTGGGCTCCATTGCTTCATGGGAAAAGAGAATGATACTGAGTCCAGCCCAAAGAAATTTAAATAATTAAAATCTTTGCCTCACTACAAGACAGCTAATGCCCCCCTGGGTTTTTTGTCGAATACAAAACTTACTTGGGCATTATTTATGGGGTTTTGGGGTTATGAACATGCATTCTTTTTGCACCAGTTTATTTAGGGGGATTTTCAGTCTTTCTTTCCCAGAAAACATACAAAGCTTATATCCTTTTCCAGGAGGAACCCAAAAAAATACTCATTAATTTAATGAATGCTGAACTTCCTAATTCATAATAACTTCCTAAGCCAATGTGACTCAGTTTGTATATGTCCCGTTGAAGCACCCCTGGAGAGGATTTAATTTAAATTTTCTGGACAATGGGCTATGTATTTACTTCAACTTTTTAGGTACTAATATCGATTCCCTTTAGAACCTATTAAGAGTTTTTCCTCAGCATGACTTGTATTCTGCTCCATAAATTTTAGTTGTGTTCACATAACAGCATGGGAACAAATGCACTTTCCTTCCCCAATTTTTTAACTTGGGGTTCTTATTAAAAAGGAATTGAAGGGTACTTTTAAACAAATGTTTTTGGGGGGTAATTGTGCTGCTTAAACCCGGATTAGGATTTATTTATCTTTGAGGGTTACTTTAAATGTAAAAGCTAAAAACTGTTGATTGGGTGTCCAATTATATCAAGTAAAAAATAAATTACTAGTAACTGGATAAGTGGTAGATATTTCATGTCTGAAATTTCCCGCTCTGTGTGGGTGTGTGTGTTTTTGGTGGAAGTTTTTGTATGCCTGATTTAATATATAGGGGGAAAATTTAAAATTTTATAAAATATATATTTATATAGTGTTTTCCATTATAAGAATAAGTTTCTCATAGGTTTCGAGAAGCAAAAGTGAGAAGGTGTTTTTTTGTTGAGACTTAGGCAGCCTTGGAACCCACTGATGATTCGAGGGACCTTTAACCATTGTAATTCCTTCGCCTCTATTCCGCTTGGCATTATGTGGTGTATCAGCTACTTGGACTCAGTGACAACTGTATGCTTTAAAAAATATGTTCACTTTTGAAATGACTCTATCATTTTTATTTATTTAGAAGCATCTAATAGACGCAACAGTTATAGATGGAAAGGGTTCTTTTTGTTTTTTGTTATCTGCAGGTCACAGTCCATCACAGAGGGAAGGAAGATAGAGAGAGTTTGAAGTCAGTGGCTCCAGAATGTGGCTAGAGGATCCTTCTTAATTAGAGGTCATGATACGAGCTGAGAGACTTGAATCAGAAATCAGCACCTTTCAAGGACTGGTCTCTAGTGAATGGGTATGGGCGCTGGGGAAACTCCATTTCTAGACTGTTTGTCAACTGCTCCACATAACAGCACCCAGCTGAGAATAGGTAGTCAAATATGTTATGAAACTGACAGCTCATAGTTGCAGACTCTTTTGCCTTTAGTTAGTTGTCATGTCTTAGCTTCAGTGTCGGTGGCCGATGAGAGGCGTAGATTCTTAGATACCACATTTCTTAGTCTGTTCCTAGGATTTTTTTTTTTTTTAATTTCATTGTTTTGTCAGCAGGTTTTAGCACTTTATTCTTGGAATGATGCTGGTTTATCAAATGTATTTATTGTAGATTCTAATAATTTGCAATTAGTATTTATAATGCAATTTTCAGTAATTAGAATCTACCTTCAATTCAGTGTATTCCCCCTATCTTTACTATGATGGTATGTATAATCTCTCTCTATTCTGTGAAGAATTTCTTCTTTCCAATGTAATTTAATGACCATTTGATCAAGCTTTCCCCATGGACCTCCTTTCACCCATATATATGGACCTCTGGTAACCACCATTCCACCTTTTAAAAAGATGCTTGATATATACATTATGTATATTTTAATATATATCATTTATACATCCTAATATATACTATGACTATTATGCATGCAGATATAACTACATTAGTCTGTTGGTTTATATTATATATTTTATGTGTATACTTACACATAATCAAGTACATTGGACATGGTGTATTTATATTTTCTAGTCTGTCTATTTATATATATGTATCTATTAAGTGTCCCTAATATATATTTTACTAGCTTTTATATCGAGAGAGCCCTTTGAAAACTCTTTCACGTCTTTTGTTTTCATCAACGATATCTACCAAGAAATTTTTAAAGGGAAAGATTTTCTGTTCACGTCTGTGGGATGATGTCATATTAGTAAACTTGTGTCAGCTCTTACTCTCTGGTCTGTGTGTCTGGTTTTATGATCAATCTCTTTGATATTTTGATTTACCACGTGTTTATAGCAGTTTATGACTTCGAGGAGTTGTACTCTGGCTTTCTTTCTTTGTGCTCATGCAGGATTGCTTTTTGGGTATATGAGGTCTTTTGTGCTTACATGTGCTTATTTTAGGAAATTTGTTTCATTTTAGTGGATCTATTGATGTATTATGTTGATTAGAATTGTCATTGATTTTATACATAATAATAAAAGGTCTGCAAGGATATTTTAACTAATTTTTTATTTTTATATAGATTTTTGAACTCTCTATTTTCTTTTTTTTCTTTTTATTTTTTTTTTTATTTTGTTTTAGTTATATTTTTTTTTTTTTATTTGTTTTTTGTTTTTTTTTTGTGTTTTTTTTATTTACTCCTTTTTTTGTAATTTATATTATTATTATTATTTATCTTTTTTATTTTTTTGTGTTTTTTTTTTTTTTTTTATATATTTTTTTTTGATTTTTTTTATATATTAGTGTTTAGATCTAATCACAATTGGGAGAGATAATGTTTCCTATCTTTGGAGGTTCATCTGTTTCGTTTGACTCAGACTTTCTGTATTTTCATCTTCCTGGATAAATTTGTGTCTTAGACATCTTCTATAGCATCATATCGTTTAAAGCCATCTGTCTGATTTTCTTTGTCATCACTTTTGCTCAGTGGGCAGGCCCGAGATGGTTATTGGTTATGTCTTTGGATTCAAACCTTGAACCATTGAGATGAGTTCTCTATGAGTTAGTGAGAAGGTTTATTAAGGAAGGCTGTCACTCCTCTCGATCAGGCATGACTTCCTTCCTTACACTTCGAATTTCTATGTTGCTTTTGTTCCTTTTGCTGGTTTGTTCATGATATGTATTCAATTACTATGTCAATTTGAAACGATGGACAGACGGACTATCTGCTTATGTATAATTTCAGATTAATATTCCTACTATTAGGCGCAATGTGATTTTTCTTAGCATGTATTTGTTATTCTTCCTACTGAGTTTTGTGTCATTTTGCTACATCCTCCTTGGCTTATCATTCCCATTGGACTTAAAATAATATTAAAACAGAATTTATTTCTGGCCTTTCAATGTGCATGCAGTATTCTCGTTTTTTTGGGGATTGAGCCAATTTATCTCTAAGTCAAGAGAAAATTTTGATGGTATAGTTTGTCAATTTATACTGTTCCATTGCCTTTTTTTTTTTTTTTTGCACAATTGTTTTTGAGATGTGAGAAGACTCCTATGATTGCCAGGCAGTTCTGGTGGCTAGTTTTTGAGGTTTTTTCCATTTGTACCCTTAACTGCTCAGATGACGTTGTTCAAGAACTCTTTTTACCTAACATACTGGGTTTTGTTCATTGTCTAGAAGATTTCTGGCTAAAGTCTGTTCTCACAGTAGCACAGCCTTTCTTTTGTTCGTAGCTTTACACTTCCTTCTTGGAGTTCACTCAGCAGTTTTACTTGGACATTTCCTTGTCTGATGGAGAGGAGACTACAGAGGAGCCATTTCCTGTTGTTCTGATTAAAAACTCTGTTGTAGCCAAATGCTGACCTTATCCATTCTCAAGAAAGAATAAACCACTTGCATGTCTTAATTCTCATCTGAGCTGGTTCTGGAGAATTCAAAGCAGCTCTCTTCTCTCTCTTCCTCCTTCTCTCTCTCTCTCTCTCTCGTCTTCTCTGACTGGTCTCTTCTCTCCCTCTTCTCTCCTTTCTTCTCTCTCTTTCTCTCTCTCTCTCCCTCTCTGTCTCTTTCTCTCTTTCTCTCTCTCTCTCTCTCCCTCCCTCCTCATCTGTGGGGTGCTAGTGTGGGTATTATGTATCTGTGTGTGTGTGCTCATGTGTGGTTGTTTTCTTGGCTTTAAAAATCGTGATTTGCCTGTCATTTGTGGATCTTTCCTTATATATTAGTGGACGTTTTGAAAGAGATTTGAAAGATGGAGACAAAATGAGCCAGGAGATGAGTTATGGTCTTCTTTACATTTGATAGTCTGCCTTTCTAACGCCTGCCATCTAAAACAATGTATTTCACAGAAGCCTCCCCTGTATCCTGAATGCAACTATGATAGAGGAAGGAGAAAATATGACAAGCATAGAATCCTTTCTGTGCATCCTGGACTTCAGCCTGCCCTCGCCAGGTGCGGCCTGTTTTCTCACCTGAGCTTTCTTTAGGCATTCATTTTGTATTACTTGAATAATCAGATGCTTCCTGTACTCAACTCTCTACCATAGCCGTCGTTAATCTCATAGTCAAATTATAAAATAGTTGTTCACTGTGATGGGTTGAGACATGTTTGCACAGGCAGCATATATGTTGCTATAGTTATATGTTCGTTGGACACGACTTACAAATTATATAATCAGATGATGAGGTAGGAGGGATTGGACATGTTTAATATCTGCATGGGATACACAAGCTGAACTAAATACTCTCAAAGTTAATAATGACTTGTTAGTTATCTGGATTTATTGTATTCTATGGGAAGTGGCTGCTAATTTTTCTGTGGTACTCAGAGGCCTCGCAGTGAAAAATGAAGTATGAAAAAGAAGGTGAGACCGCAGCATGTGAATGTGTAACCTCACACTGGGCGACCACAGTGTAGGGGGAGTCTGCACGGTAGTCATTGCAGGCAAGGAAGTGAATCTACATAGGAAGCAATAAGAATTCAGTTTAGATGCGACTTTGTTAACCAGGATCCAAAAGCCTAGGGTGAGGCTGATCATGAGAGGCATTAACTGCCAGCATATTTTAAACCCTAGTTATAATTGTGGCCAAGAAAATGTTGCTTGTTCAAATATTAAATTATATAATTAAATATAAAATAAAATAGTAATATATATATAAAAATATAACATACTATATGAAGAAGCATGGTTTACATCCCCAAACTTAACTCATGAAACTCGTGGTACATGTTTTTTCCTCAATGAATATGTGGTTTTAGTTGAGATGAGGCTAACTTAAGGACCACGAAAGAATCTGCTGTGTTTGGTCTAGGATAACATAGGGGTTCTTTGGGCTATTAGTGCCCTACATGTAATGGTTGTAGGAAGATTAATATGACTTGGCCCATCATAATAAGACCAACCACCAGGTTTTTATTCACCCTATTTACCCAGATTTCTAGATGGGGGAATAGATTGCATCTATTCTCTATTCTATGTAGATAAACCATTCCGGGTTTTTAGGTTGTGTGGGTTCAAGGTAAGCTTCTTGTTATGCTACCCAACAATGTATGGGTGATCTGAAAACTCGACATAATTTTTCAGGTAGGGTCATAGCTAAAACAACTAAAGAAGGTAATGCCAGAAATTACACGGTCTCTGACCACTTGTTGCTGCTGTTGCCATGGCTTATGCAGGGTTAGTCCATGAACATACGATTATGGGCTAAGTTTTATAACAGCTCCACTTTGAGATGGATACAACACAAACGTCCTTGAGGAATGAGAAGCTGCCAAGGACAGCCCCAGAGTAATTATGTTTGGAGCCTTATCTGCCGTAACTGGGATGATGCAAAATTGAGATGCAGTGTCCACAGCTGTTATCACACATGCATGAAAAGACGGGATAAAAGAGAAATTATTTCAGTAACAAGGCTTTATTAAAACTTTACAGATCGTAAAGGAAAACTGCTGCCCAAATTTGTGAGGAATTTACCCACTGAGTTTTCAGGTCATTAGAAACCAGAGAAACATATGATGACTCAGTGTAGAGTCAGGAAAAAAATTACATCTTAAGCCTTAGCTTCTCAAGAAGATTAAAGAAATAAACAAAAAACATAGGCCAAAATGGTACACAACCACTGCTATTGCCTTCCTGGTCTGCCTTCTAGGTGCACACACCACAAAACTCTAGAGAAGAATTAAAACATAAGATACATTGATTAGATATAATATTATTATCTCTGTTTATAACCTTATAGGGTTACATCATTGTCAATGTGGCTCATAGATCTAGATCCGCGCCGTATATGAGAGTGAGAAGAGTTCCTGGTCATGGCCGCGTTTTTGGGGGGCAATTTTCAATCTTAGATTAACATGCGGTTGACTCTAGGCGCTCTATAAGAGTAGCCAGAATCAGGTTGAATTGCATGGTGTCGTATATAAAAGAAGAGTACAGACTGTCGATGTATATGGTGAGAGTATTGCGAGGGGAATGGAGGGAGAGAGAGAGCATATCAGAGCATCTGGACATTGGTCTCCACGCACAGAGAGAGGGAGGAAATAAAGAAGTAGACTGAATTTACGCAGCAGAGCAGGCATGCTCTCTCAAGTGTAGGGGATATTGCAGGAACTGTGGATGGCGAATAGACAAATGTGTTAGTGGGGGATAGCAAGGGAAAAGAGGGTAATAGGTGTAAAATGGCCAGGTCTAAAAGGATGACGAGTTTGGGAGAAGGACAGAAGGCCTTGTGGATGGGTACTATTTAAATGCCATAAAAGTTCTTGTGAGTAGTAGACTTCTTGCTTCGTGATCACCTGTGTTTCGGGGCTTCGTACAGCTTTTGGCTTTCTATTTTTCTCATTGCTATGCAACCGTGAGTAGATGTCTTTCTAGGGCGCGTTATGATGTGTTTGCGGAGGTGAGGTTGTGTCTGTCCGCCCCGACCACCCTTACGCCTTGATTTTAGGTTAATTGTTGGGGAGCCGGTCGCCTGACTATGGTTTGTTTGGGTGGAGTGGTGTAGATCTTAATATGAGATAGGCCCACACAATATATATGTTAATAGGGGACAAATGTTCTCAGTTTGCAGAGGTAAGGTTTAATCACTTTCCCTTTACGGCAGATGTGTAACTGGTTTCGATAAGTTCCAGAGGTGTTGGCTTTTTCTGACTGACAGAGAATCCTCTTTAGTAGTCCACGGGTTGAGCTTATGTAAGATGTATTAGCAGCTGCCTTTTGAAAGTTTGAGGCCTAGGTGGAACATGACAGTGAGAAACGTTATCATGAATGAATAGGTGGTTAGTGTCGTAAGATGGGCCTCTTAGACTGTAATATAACGGAGAGGAGCGCCCCATAAAGAGTGAGTATGAGCCACTATGTTTCTCGTGTTTTCCCCTACTGCAGATGGAAGAGAAAAGAATTCTTCACATAAGCTCCTGGCTGTTGATCTGTTTTTCCTGTAGTCCATATCCTCGAAACTGTGAGCCCCCGAAAAGAATCCTTCCTGGTGGAGTTCTTAGAGTGCAGTAGTAGTCTCGATGGACTTACGTTGGTTTTTCGTTGTAATGAAAAAAGTAAATAACATAATAATTAATACCAGTGAGTTGGAAAGTTTTCTGATAACTGACTACCATGATTCTATGTGAGATTGATTTGAAGGAGGATAATATGTGGTTTTATTTGTAGATCATGTGGGTTATATTTAAATCATTATGAGTGCTGCAAGTAAGCCTTAATAGGCCATTCTGATCATAGTTTGGAAGGCGGAAGAGAGATGTTATAGTCAAGGTTTGTAGATAGTTGGGTCTAAGCTCATGAGAGATTTTTAGTTAGTGCATTTACAACTTAGCTGTGAGATTGAATAAAAGGGAGCAGAATAATGGTGTTGAAGAAATTTTCAAGGCAGTACAGAATTCACACTGTGCCACAGTAACTAATTATCGAAGAGCTACTCAGTAACGCAAGCAAAGAGTGGAAAACATAATATGAGGTGAAAAAATGTTTGAAATTATGCCACGAAACATGTATGTAGAGAAAGATTGTGAGTGTTATCAGCCAGAGTTACGTATTGCAAGACAGTTTGTAGTTTTTTAAAGGACATGAACATCATTAAGTGAAGCCTGGTAATGTGCAATGATATAAATGTGCAGGGGCCTTGAAGGTAAGGCTTTACCATGGCAGGCCAGCTTGTGGAAAATGCACATCTATGGGAAAGTGATAAATGCCATTGAGATATATTTTTGTTCAAAGCCAATGCCCTAGTGAATGTTTCCCCATTGATCATGCAGGGAAAGCACCATAGGACGCCATTCAATATATAGTCTAATAAAAGCTACTACATTGTTGGGGGGACGTAAACATCACATGTATCATCCATTATGGAACAACATGGTTTTGATGACATGATAATATTAAAGATGATGTGAGAGTGTCAAGGGTCCTCCTGTTCCATGGCGTCAGAGAACTTGTGAAGTCAGCAATGATGTTAGAGTAGCTGCAACTCAAGACCTGGAGAGACTACAGTGTAAATCTCTGTGACAATGAGAGGTTTAGTCTACTAATCAGATTACAACAGGATGTTGGAGATCCAAGGCCATGGGATATACCAAAAAGAGCTGCACTGGATTGAAAGTTGATAGGCTCTTCAAATAGAGGTTCATGTGGTTTCTTTCAGAAAGCTGAGGATGTCTTGGTGGATTGACCTCTAATGATTGGAATCAAATTATTCTGTCCAGAGAAGTCACCAGGAGATGCTGAACATGAAGTACATGAGGTGATTTTTTGCGCTCGTCTTGTCTGGGTTTTGTGGGTTTTCTTATGGTCTGTCTATTTCTTATTCTGTTGCTCCAGGATGCATAAAGGATCACCAATCACCAAAAGGCAGGTGGGCAACTCAGGATGACAACTTCAAAAACTGGGGACTCCTAATGAGACCGGCACGGGGGCATGCAGCATTGGTCAGAGCCTGTTAAAAGGTTTGTCTTGTTCCACAAGGGAGGAAGAGTACTTCTCCCACTATTGACTATTGTTTGTGGATCGCTATGCAATACCCAAAAGCTCATGCTAATATCCAGGTTCCTCAGGTTGTCAATTTGATCCGTCGTATACTCAATGTCACATGTCGCCACAAGCCTGACCTGTGCTGCTGACCTCTAAACGGTTCCTTTCTTTTCCATTTTCCCAGTGGTTTCTTTCCCTTGTACAGAGCTGTTAGGCTAACTGTCTTTCTTATGAACCATGAAGATTTCTGTGCTCTGGACTCCTATGTCCTGAGCCCTTGCCTGTCTGAGCCCCTTTCTTTCTACTGCACCAGTTATGTGGCCATGGACTTGCTTTTGGACTTCCCGTGTGTGTGTGTGTGTGGATATTCCCTATCTCATATCTATAATTAAAAAATCTGTCTTTCCACACTCAAGGATTTGGTGTATTTAGGCAACATCTCAATATTGCCTGTGCTAATATTCATCATTCTTTGTATCTGAAGCTGAAATAGCTTATTCTAGCCATTGTGTATATGGAATTTTTTGGTTAACTGTTCGTTTAATTTCAATGAAAACAGTTAAATGATTGTTCCCAAGTCTTAGCTGCGACTAAGACGTATTGTAATTTATAAAGCATTGGAGCGGGCCTTGCTAACGACTATTAATGGGCAGGTTTTGAAGCTGGACTGAATATATATTTTGACTCTATGATAGACCATGAGCGCCTTGAGTCAATAACGAAATGGGAAGACTATTTATATGAATAGCTAACATCAAGTATCAAGTTCACGTGTGTGTGTGTTAATTAGTCCAAGGATCAATTGATGTGACCGGTTAGGTAGTTGTTGCATGGCATAAACATTCTTGGGCTTATTCCCTTGAGGTATTTTTCGTAAGAGATCAAGTTTAGACAACGGTGGAATAGAAACCTAGCAATGTTGGATAGTCAGCATTCCTGAACTGTTTATGTCCGCACGCTACTGTGGTCAAATAGAGAAAGATAGTACAGGAGTAAGTGTGTATTTTCATGTATGTTCACTTTCCTCTTGTTTTGCTTGTCAAGTTAGAAAATTTACCTTGTGTGTACCCGCAGCTTGATTATCGTGCCTAGTTGAGTACAAGCTCTTTTCCATTTCTAGAGTGGAGCTTTCTACTGGGAACGGCTAAAACCCCTAAAGGATTTCTTTTGCTGTGTCTTTGTTAAGTCCCCTGTTAGCCACCGGTATCTTAGACTACTCCGCAATGTTGTGAATAGCGGAAAACTATGACAGACACCGTAAACTAGTTTTGACCCCGTGAAGTATCAATTGATTTATGTTATCTCTCTAGATCGTAGTTAGTTTGCTTGTTATAATATCTGTTTTAGGGATATTATTGGTAATGATGTTCCAAGAGTGATTGTTGAAAGTAAAATACTCAGCATTTTCTAAAGTTCTTATAGACAGCATTTGTTTTAGAGCTATCTCGATTTTCGGTGTTGCTTTTTTCTGCGCGCACGTAGGAGACAACAAAATTTAGAAATGTCTCACTTTCATTGCTCCCTATTAAAAATTTTTGTTTTCTAAAACAAAAATTACTTATTGGAAGTAAGTGTTTGTACTGGAAAGTTTTTTGTCGCAATGTTTATTTTTTCTTTTTAAGGTAAACAGGACACTGAGATATCTTATACGCATGTGAATATTTTGCAGGGCAGAGTTCTCAGAAATGAATCTTTGCCTTATAAATGGGAGTCGATAACATAAAAGATTGTTAAAAGAAAACTTGAATATTTTCCTGTATATAAAGTTAAAATGTGAGACTGTTTAATCATCTTCTTGTTCGGAACTCGATGTCCTTTCGGCGATGATCTGGCTTATTGTTACTTTCTTGAGAAATCAGTAGCGCACAGGAGTTGGCCCTCACAGAGAAAAACACTTGGTAGGACTGCTTCATAGTGGTACAAAGAATTGTATAGAGAGAGAGTTATTCTACTGGAATGAATGCGGTCTGCCCCATCCCAGAAACTTATTTGATAGGGATGTTAATGGAATAGTTGGGTGGTTTAGGTGGGGGCAAGTGGTAAAATAAAAAATTACCGCTCAACTATGTCCTCCAAAGGCAACTGGTTTGTGGTTCCATTTCTTTCTTACAAGAAATTGTATACTAGGGTGAAGATTAAACTTGTTCATGGTTATTTTTGGGGAATTTAAGAGGTTAATGTGAACTTAGCCAACAGTCATCACATCTGACCCCGCAAACTAGCTTAAAAGCAGCGAGGCCGTGACGCGTGCTTAATGAGGGCATGATTTCAGAGAAGCAGGGGAAGTGAGTAGGTGGATCTGGTCTCTATGTTCGCAAGCGTTGATTTGAAGATACGAGGCGATACGCGAGTATTAGCTCTACAACAATCTACAGTTATGAGGAAGATAGAATGACTGTGGAAAAAATTCTTGTGGATTATTAGAAGGGCTAGCAAGGTAGTTTCCCTAATCTAGTACCCCTGTGACTGATCCACGAGAGTTTTAAAGATAAGTAAGACAATGAAGTACCACCATAGTGATGAAATTGTTTCTTGCTGTATTGAGATGTTGCTAACATCTTCTAGTTTCGTGGTTTTTACCTATTAACATGAACTGAGATCAAGACTAGCCTTGGTTGATTCGGATTAATGGTGTTGCTTTCAGCGTTTCTCGGGTTCGCTCTCTCGAGTACGCAACTGTTTTAGTTTTATAGATCATGATAATGCTTACCCTTAGTTTTTTTTTTCTTTAGATTTGAAGAAACGCATCTAAAGGTATGTGTTAAGCCTCGACTTCCTAAGAGCAAGACTACAATGAAAAAAGTGGTTCATCATCGGGTGGGGTCTGTGGTATTGTAATTGTGAGTGTGTGATAGTGGCTCTCTATTCAGGTGGTAGTTGCAACTGTTGGGAGGAGGTGTGTTCGGCCTATTTTGATGGAAAGTGGGGGTTTTACGGAGGTGTTTTCGCCATATGAGAAGTGTAGTTTTTTGAGTTCTCTGGTGAGGCTAGCAAAAGCCTAGGCTCCTCTCAGTGTAGCATAACTACTCTGTTGTCTCGCTCCATCTGGCTTGTTAGAACTCTCAAGTTTATACTACCTCTCGCGTAGAGCATTTTGACTGCTCTTGCGACCTGCGATGACACGTCCTATGGTCATAATGCTAATCCCACCTCAGTGATATGTATAGTGGTTATCTGTAGAAAAGAGACTTCTGTTACTGAATCCTTATTAGGCCTTAGCCCCTGTTGAATGTCTTCAACTCGCTGTTCCTAGAGCAGAGTTTTAGCCACCTGTAGCTCCATGGGCTAGTTTGTCTATCACTGCTTTCAGAGCAAGCGAAGACTCAGTAATAACGACTTAACTTAGAAGTACTAGGGAGTGTAAGAACCACCTCAAATATAACTGGAATTGAAAGCTTGCGCAGATTGGGTTTGGGCGTCCTCAAATGGCATTAAGTAGAAGAATACGACAAACGCCTACAACAACTGATCTGTATAGCATCTAAGAAAAGAACAATGATAAAACGTGTGTGCATTATTACCCTGGCCTCAGAGAGGGGGAGGATAAGGGCTAGTACCAAGGGTAATGTTTGACGGAAGACTGGAAGAGTGCTGTATGAGAGAAGCAGAGCAGTAACCACAATCTGTTCATATGAGTCTATTAGTTTATGTTAGTCTAGCATTACCTTGGCATCTCTCAGAGATACACGTCCAGAATTGTTGCTACGTTCTTGGTGTGATTACCATTCATAACTCAGATAGAGTAGACGCATTGTTGGTTGAAGGCATGATCTTGGCAGTTCTGGCCATGAAAATAAATCTCTTAATACCCGATGTGAACTCCGACATGTCTTTTGGGGTGCCTGCTGTGGAATAATACTCTCTGCATTTCCCGCCCCCAGGGGACCCCTCACATCTGGGGCGGGACCTCGCAAATGTTGTACGGGATATCGACAGCTAAGCAGCAACTGCAGGAATCTGATACCCCATGTTGTATCGCCTGTGAGAAAGATCTCAAACTATTGAGTCCTGCTTGGAAGGGCTTCTCTGGGTTCCGAGGGCAGTGCCCCCTCTGCAAGCAAGCTTAGTTGGGCTCCTCTAGTCTGCTAAAGCGAGGTGCAGGTAACCAATAAGTCTCTCGCCCACCCGGGTCTAGAAGTATGACATGCCCACCAATCTCGGTCCTCCGCATCCCTCTCTCCTCAGTCGTGGTGTGTAATCACCAGTGGCACTCTCGCACGGATCGCTTTTAATTACTGTGTCTGAGAGCCCTAAGGGGCTGTGAGACCAGAAAGTTCAGTCCGCCTGGAATACCTCCTGCGCTCATCTTTCGCGGCAAAATTTCGCCCCTCGGGTGTCAGTTAAGAGGTCCGAGCTGTCTCGTGGCGACCGCTCCGCGTCATCTGCACGACGGCGAGTCTTGCTTTGTGGTCTAGAGGTACTATGCAAGATCGAGGAATACTCCACGCTTGTTGGGTGGGGGCCCCGCTCAAGAACGCCGGGGCTGCAGCGCGCGCTCGCGCTAGATAGATATAGGAGTGAAACTCGGGTAACGCGAAGAATTCCCGACTGTTCTCAGTCTCTGTGTTGGAGCTTCGGAATTGGTAACCAACCACAATTCAAGATTAACACATGCCTGAGCCCATGCTTGATGGTAATTATTTCCTGGCATGTGGTGGAGGTGTGGCGCAGCCAGCTCCAAGAGTAACACCTCCGCTGGTAGCCCACCAAGAACGAGTCCTCGTTAATCAGGAACTGTGAGTAACTACAGCTAGTGTTCAAAAGATTGAGCAGAATCTCTCTACTGTCCCTCCCTCCTCTGTCTCGTTTCTCCATAGTGTTTGGCCAGTGTCTTCTCTCTGTAGCTCTTAGGTACAACACTTGCTCGTGCCTGGCTCAAAAGGGACGTACGTCTCTTTTCTTTGCTCTCTCTCTCTCTCTCTTCTCTCTCTCCTCTCTCTCTCTCCTCTCCTCTCTAACTCTCCTATCAGTCTCTCTGGGGGCTGGGGAAACTCTGTAGCTATCATTTTGTCTCCTTTCTGAGATCTCAAACGGAATAGGTGTCTCTGTCTCTGTCTCTTTCTGTGGTACTCGCTCCTCCTCCTCCACATGCTCTCCAACTCTAAAGGCAAGATGGCAGCAACGCCTAGCCTCTCACTTTCCCCATTCCCCAGCACACAGAGATGGGCTCGCCTTCACAATAACAGCTGTCCTTTCAGCCCCATCAAGTACCGTGCCTGTTGCCATCCTTCTAAGACTCTTGTCCCTTGGGTGAGGGACACATTCTCTTGGCTGGCTGAGACTTGTCCTCTCTCCATCGAAGTGAGCTCATGTCTCCAAACTCTATACCCTTGGTCACCCTTCCCACTCCAGGGGGTCAATCTTTTACCAGGCATAGGTTTCCCTCTTCCTGCGCCATCTCTACTCATTTGCGCTATGTCGGGGTACAGTCCAGGACTGAATTGCCTGAAACAGTGGGTCTAGATTCTCCTGGCTACTGCACAACTTCTGTGTTCCCTTGATTCTTTCCGCTCATGTTCGCGCGTACCGATTTCTCCCCTTGGTTACAATTTTTCCTTTGCTGTCGGATGGAGGCGGAGGTATTCTTTCTCACGGTGGTGGTTAGGAGGGTGTGAGCGTTGTCGGTGTGTGATGAGAGGTCTAGATACTCTGTTGTGGGGGGCTTTTCTGGCATGTCATGGCGCTGGCTCCGGACAGGAGGGTGTCTGGGGCGTGCCGCAAGGTTCGTGTCTGTGCTCTTGGCTCGCGAGTGATATCGCTGAGTGTGCTCCCGAGTCGCTCAGGAGTGTGACAAGTTGTGTACTCTCAGTATTCTCGAGATCCTTTGCAGACTTCTCCCTGTAGTCAGATGCCGCCTTGTGTCTTGCTCTTTTGAGCTGTTTCTAGCAAGACGAGTGTGAACGCCGTGTTTGTTTTTCTAGAGCTACTCTATATGGTAGTTGCTAAGTAGATGAAGCAACGAATAAGTGGGGGGGGATAACTGCGTAGTGTCGTTCTCGGTGTAGGAGAGGCAGATGCATTTACATGGCGCGCTGTACAGAGATGCTTGATGGTCCATCTCGTGCGGCGCCGCGGACGAGAGGGCCATGAGAGACGCGGCGCTTGGACACGTGTAAGGTGCGTGTGTTGCGTCTTTCGGCCGCCAAAAGGAGACGCAACTCTAAAAAGAAACATTTGTTCTAGGATCTTAATGACAAAACCATGACATTGCTTGGCTCCCAGCAAGTAGCTCTTGAATACTGGGCTACCAATTGCGCTTTTTGCAGAAAGGCCTCTGTCTGGGGTGTCTAGCCTTTCCGCGTTTTGACTATCTAATAGGTGCTCCAGCTAAGTCTCAGCGGAGACGAACCTGCTCCTGGAACTTGCTAGGATGTCAAGGCTGCCTTTCTTCAGCAACCATTGTGTGCTGACGGAGAGGGGGACTCAGAAGGACGCACGCCTCTAAAATCAGAGACACCACCGCATAGAATCCAGTGAGAAATATGCTGAATCCTACAGAGTAAATCCCAGGACTGTACAGCTATACAGATGAGCTCCTTTTGCTAATAGTCAAAGAGCTAAAAGTTACATGTTATTAATAAAACAGATTAATAGTACTATTGCTAGATTAATAAGAGAAATGTTAATTATTCCTCTCATTAGTGGTACCCACCCTGTATTTTAATTGGGTCCAATGCCCCCTTGCTTCCCAACCACTACCGCTTAACTCCTTAACCTGCTTTTGTGACTTAATTGTGTTACTCTCCGTCTGCTTGCAAGCCGTGGTTACATGAGTAGGTTTCTTTTGACCTTTTCCATCCCCTCCAAAATTTTACTCTCCCACCACAGACTGGAGGCACAATCGTGAGCAGACCGCCTCCTTTTAGTAAATAGGAAAAGGGAGAGTGGGAAAATTGTTGGGACCAGTGATCAGGATAGCTTTGGTTTTGTAGCAGCTAGAGTGGCTGGAAATCGCGTGGGAGCGGACCAAAAAAGGTGTCCACTGCCGTGTTGTGAGGGACAGGCATCTATTCTCCTGCTCTCCCAGAAGCATCCAGGGCTCCTGAGCACTAGGGCAATAGATTCTCATTTACATGCAATCTTCAATCATGTAGGAGTGCAATTGAACGCCCGCCAAAGGAGCTTATCAGGTGAGGGTGTGAACTACAGGCCTCAGGCCCTAGGGATGATTTACGAGAAAAACCCAAATTTGGGAGCAAGTCCTAAGAACATTCCTCTGCTTCACATTCCGTTCCCAGGTCCCATCCCTGACTTTTTTCCATGGCAGACTTTAATTTTTAAATAGGGCAATTTTTTTCCTCCCCCAAACGCTTTTGGGTATCTTTTTATACAACAGTGGGAAAACCCAAATTTGGGGCAAAAATTGATTCCAGGAGTAAAGGTTGAAAAAAACCATGTCTTTTCTGGGAAGGGGATGGGTGAGCTTCAGGCTAGAAAAAAACTGTTCAAAAGCTCAAAGCTTTAAAGAACTCCAATGGAAACTTAGATTGTAAGGGCGAGAAGATTATGTGATGGATCCCCTCCTAAGGGGAAAAAAAGAACCCCCTTGGACAGTTCAGTCTATTTTTTACTTAGAATTTTTGATTTAGGGTTTGCTGGGATTTTAAAAAATTATTGATTTTTAAAAGAGACAAACATACGGGTTTCTGGAAAACACCCTTTCCCGGCTTAAAAATTATTTCAGAGTGAGGCTTTTCGTGATGCCATGAATAGAGTACCTGAGGAGGCAAGTAAGGGGCTTGCAACCTAAAGGAGAACTCTGGATGAGTGCCGAAGGGAGGGACATGGGGAGAACAGGTATTTTCTACCCCAAAAGGAAATTGGTGTGCTGTATGTGGCAGGCCAGAGGAAGGGAATTTTTTAGGCCCTTTGGAGCACAGAAGACCGACGGGGAGTTTTTTGATCTCCATTTGATCTGCCCTTGAGTCCTTACTTGCAGTCACTTAGGGCTACAGGTTTTGAGGTGTGACACAGACCTCAGCCTGAGAGTTTCCATATTTAGAGTTCCTAAAGGGGGCCCAGCCAATTACTTATTCCTTCCCCTTTCCCCCTTTTCCCCCCCCCCTATTTAAACCAGGCTCACACTGGTTTTAAATGGGGGTTTCGATCTAGACCAAACTATCACACAACATGGGGGAAAAAAGCTCTTGGAACCCCCTTGGACTTTCTTGTGTTATTTGGGGGCCCGTCGTTTGCATTGCCATCGTGGAAAGCTTCCCTGCGATCCAGCCACAGCGACCCCAGAGTGCCTTATTTGTTGCCCAATGTGTGTGTGTGCATGTGTGTATAATAAATATGTATGTATATAATGTATGTATGTAATTCATTTATGTTTACATAACCAAGTAGATATGTATACACAAAGTATTCACATACAAATATATAATAAATAATCTAAAAAAGAGAGAATCCATTTGAGAGTGTGGAACATGTGAAGAGTTTGGGGAAATAGCTGTGGGGGCGGAGGGAGGAAATTAAGGGGGAAGGTGATTTTTTTAAATTTAATTTTAGTTAAAAACGTTTAAATATGCAGTGTCACACTGAAGGGAAGGGAAAAAACGTGTTTTCAGTTACAATTGAGAAGTAGGAGGTACAGTTTTTTTTTTTTTTTATTGGAAAATTTTATTTACAAATTTCAGAATTTTCCCCCTTATTCCCTTTTCCCTTTTCCCCCTTCCTCGGAAAACCCCCCATTTTCCCTTCCCCCTCCTCTTGCCTCTATGATGTGTACCCCCCAACCCACCCTCCCCCGAAACCCCAACCTCCCCACCCCGAATATACCCGCCCCACGACGTCCAGCCTTCATGGACCAAAGGATCTCTTCTCCCATTATAAATGCTCCCTTGCTATATAGCTGGGGCCATGGGTCCCTCCCTAAGCGCCCCAGGCTTGGTGGTTTAGACCCTGGGGGCTCTGTTGGGTTGATTATTGTTTGCTTTCCTCATGGTGTCACGAATCCTTCCCAAATCCTTCAGTCTTCATCTATCTCTCTGTTGGGAACCCCCTGATCATTTTATTTGGGTTTGGGGCCGTGACACTGCCTCTGAATATGTCAACCTTGAGACCTCTAAGGAGACAGCTAATCAGGCCCTGTCAGCATGTACCCTGACATCCACTTTTCAATTTCTACCTTTGGTGACTGCACAGGGATGATACCCTGGTGGAATGGCGCAAACGGCCCCTCCTTCAGTTTCGGGCCTGTCTTTGTCCCATATTTGCTCCCTTTAGTATTTTGTTACTTCTTCAAGGACTGAAGCCCCCCGCCCCCATTTGGTCTTTATTCTTCATGAGCTTTTGTGGTCTGTGAGTTAAATCTTGGGTATTTAAATTGAGAAGTAGGAGGTACGTTTTTTTCCATAGACTCTTGTAAGTCCTTCAGAGTTTACAAAGTGCCCGTGGAACGGAAAATTTGTCTAAGTGGCATTTCAAAAAGAATACAGTGAAACCTCGCGCAGCGTCAGCACCCAAAATTTCCCCGGCCTAGAGAGGAAAATCAAGTATTTCGTTTTTTTATTTATGTGTTTCTGCATTTTTAGTCAGCAATCAGCTGTTTTTATTATACGGGAAAAAGCCAAATACCGAATTTGGCAAGGAAAAAAAAAGTCAGCAAAAATAAATTCAAGAGTTAATTTTACTAAGTGCACACAAATCATGCATTCTTCACTCTGCACTGAATATTATCAGGATTGCAAAGACAATTAGCACTGAAACACAGAAGATTTGGTCAGCAGAGTTTTCAGGCATTTAAAATGTGCTTTGTTGATGTAAATCGTATTTACTTCACTTGATTAAAATAAGATTATAAACAGAATACCAAGTGTATATGATGAAAACTGATACTAAGCAGCCCGGTGTTGAGATTGTCAGTGTTATTAAATATGGAAAGAACATTGGCAGCAATTTGATATTGGCTCTGCCAAGATTAAAACTCTTCATTCTAGTTCTATATATTTTATAATAAATATGAAAGATAGTCTTTCTCTCTCTCCAACTTTTGCATATATGTATGTATGTGTATATATGTGTGTGTCTGTGTGTGTGTGTGTGTGTGTGTGTATAGTGTATATAAATACATATGGATGTATATTATGATATATGAAGATAAAAATTTTAGGCATTTTTACATAATTTCAGATAAAGCATAAAATAGTCACTAACATCTATTATCTTCATAAAGTTCAAAAATAGGATTTGGTTTACTTTAAAACTACAATTATTTCAAAATAAAATTAAAATTCATTTAATAGATGCAATAATCTTTAATTGAAGCATTTCAATTTAACTTAGAGCAATTTAAATAGCAAAAGATTTCTTTTATTGGACTATAGCAATTCTATACATTCTTGAATTATTTTTGGTGATTCCTATTATCAGAGAGAAAATTATTACCTCCACTTAGATTGCAGTTTCATCTGGTATTTGTAATTACCATAAGAAAATAAACAAACAAAATAGAGTCAATATAATCTATGCATGTTTACATATCTGAAATATGAGTTATTATTAGCACCTCATCCCAGAAGAGCTTCTGTCTCAGACCCATTAAAAGCAGTGTTATACAGACAGACAAGAAATATAGTGAAATGAATTAGCGTTAGTCAGACAGTAATGTCTATACAAGAACCCAAAGGAATAGAGTGGATTTCAAGAAGCTTCCACAAAGTTGTACATATGATGGATGATCTTGGAATGGTGATGTGCCTGACAAGGACATTGCACTCTAATGTCCATTCCTACATAACTGTTCCCACATGTCTTTTCACCTGTGTCCTTTATAACATCTCTTATACATAGAACAACAATCATGTGTTACCTGAGTTGTGAGCTGTACCAGGAAATGATTGAATCCAAGGTGGGTGTTTTAGGAGCTTCTATTTTTAATCTGCCATATGAACAGGCAAAACAGCCTTGCAAGTGGCATCTAAAGAGCGGATAGGTAAAATTTATTTCTACTTTATTGAATAATAGAAAATTGTTTAGTCAGTATTTATTAATATAGTTCTGTAAGCAAAGTCCATTCACACAAGGGCATATATTCATTTTCTACATCTTGCAAAATTAAAACCAATAATTATTTATTAGAAACACTTCCTCTCAATAGCAAATAGCCACAAATCTTTGCATCATTTCATGAAATAACATCAGCTAAATATTAAAGAAACAAATGAAGATACTTCCTGAATCTAAGCACTTTCAACTTTATGGGTGATAATGACTTAAGTTATAGCTGCTAACTTCTATTGTGAAGCTACTCACATTTTTATATCATACCTTTTGTATTGTAAAATTAATATGTACTTGTAAAAGCAAAATAATAGGGAAGTTGGTATAATTGGTGTCCTTCAGGTCCACCCAGTTCCGGTCTTCTCACTGGAGGGCCCACTGTCAGGGATAGAGAATGAGTCCTCATAGACATTCAGCTTCACTCTTCGAATCACAGATATTTGTGCTTAGTTTTTATTTGATAAATCCTTTAATAGCATTTGTATAGTAAAATGCATTACATATATCTGTTTCAAATAAGAGAGTAATAATGTTATTCCAACAAAAATTTCTGCAAGCAACAATCAGAATTGGCATTCCTTATTATTAGATTATTGTTTTTACTATTACTATGAATGTTTAAATAAAATACCTTTATATGATAGAATTTACATTCTCACATTTACACCTTTCTCCAGTCTATGATTCATATACTGGTAATTATCAGTCTTATTTCAATGAATACCAATATAATAGGTAAACAACATTTTCTGAAACATTTACTATTAACTTTTGTTATTTTCTCTCTTATGTTATGTTGTATGTGTCTATTGGTCATTTTGTTACCCTGACTCAAATTCTTTTCTACATCATGAAATTTTTTAGAACTTTTCCATCCCATTGTAGACATTAACAACTTTCCATAATATATTCAAATATATTTACTGTTTAAAACACATATAGGTTTATCTGTGTCTTTTAATATTGATGATTTTATTCAGTTTGTTTTTTAAATAATTGATATTATTTCAAAGATTATTTTATTTTTAATATTTTCATTTTTGATAATGCTCTAATATTTTCTTTTGTTTTACATAGCTTGGGATGTACTGGATTTCTTGGTATTTCTTTTCTTCATTCCATGTTTGGTTAGTGTCTGAAAAATTATAAACCATGGCTTCTGGTATTAATCAAGAATCATATGGAACTGGTGATGTATTATGTTAGTAAAGACCTTTCCAATAACCTGGGTTCAATCCTTAACATGACATTAAAAAGAAACTAACTGCATCATGAGTGATGTGAGTGTGTTCATTCTCAGCATTTGGGAGGCAGGGGAAAAGATCAGTTTGTTTAAGGTCAGTAAGAAACAAATGAATTTGAGGTCAACTTGAGATACATGAGAACTCTGTGTCGAAAAAAAAAAAAAAAAAGAAAAAACAAACAAACAAAATCTAAAAATAGGGAGCTGCAGAGATGGCTCAGTGGTTTTAGACACTTGTTACTGTCGAAGAGGACCTACATTCAGTTCCCAACATCCACATAAACAGTTCACAACCAGTTTTCACTACAGTCTCATCAGTTTTATAGGATTCCAGGACGTCTACTGGCATCTGTGGCACCAGACATGCAAATGTGCACATATACTCTCATGTAGCAAAACACTCATACACATAAAATAAATAAGCCTAAAATTTTAAAACAAAACAAAATATAAATAAATAAAATAAAAACAAAGAAATTATATAAAATAATTATTCTTCTATCTTTAAGATTTGCAAAGAATTTTACCCATAAATTTTTAGAAATGTCAGTATAATCTTGTCTTTGATAATGCCATTAGTAACTTCTGTGTTATTTCTCCAATTTATGAAAATAAATAAAGACTTAACTACTTAATTATATTTTAATATTGTCTTCCCTCTGCCTTTTTTTACGCAGGTTTGCACTATATAATCCTGCCTGCTCTTGAAATTGCAACATTCCTGCCTTAGGCATCCAAATATTTCACATATTTTAGGCAAAAACTTTATCTATGAGATAACTACACCTTTTGCCTCTAGGGATTGGCTCTCCTAAACACAAGGCTAAACTTTCCTGGCATATTTTCAATAGAACTCAGATTCTAAGATTTTTGTTATTTTCTTCCTTGTCTTTCTTCTTCCTCTTTCTTATTGTTGTTTCTTCCTTCCTTCTTTGATTCTCCCCCTCCTTTTCTTCCATTCACATAGAATTTCATATAGAGATTCTTTTTAATTAAAAAAAATTCTTTGGTGAAACTTCCCTCTGAGACTGAGCTGGGACATGAGCTCTGTGACTGTCCCTTGGAACTGTTTGTGGGCTGAGCTTGACTCGTTTTTATTTCCATTTGCCAAAGTCTTGGCTTTTTCTTTCATTCAAACAGCTGTGCTCTCCCAATTGAGGGTCATTAACTTGGCCATATTGCTTTCATTGGCTGGTGAAATTAGATAGGAGATGATTAGATTGGAGGAATAATTAATATAGCCTGAGAAAATAAGAAATATTCCTGGTGAAGTCATAATGTATTTAGTAAAATTATCACGAACTGTAACACAGGAAGACCATTAAGAAGTTCATCAAACAATTGGATGGTTTATTTGCAGGTATAATATTGTTATTTTTCCCAGGCTAAATTAAGCTTGCCAAGTTGGGTGCAACTTTCCATTGAGGCTAACATCTACCTGTCTCAGACTTCTAAAGTAAGGATTATACCTGTATACCAAGTTGCCTGTCTGTAAACTTTATTTTTAAAACTACATGTTTAGGAAAGCTAGGAAAAATACTCTCTCTCTCTCTCTCTCTCTCTCTCTCTCTCTCTTTTCTTCTGTTAAAGTTTTGTAACTAAAACATTTTCAAATGCAATCAGCTGGTTATATATGATGCTTTGCAAATATATCCATTAAGAATGATGTATTTACGTTCTTGCTTGCTATAAATTATGCTATAGTTTGATAATCACTCTTGTCTGTGTTATAAATTCTTTCTGTAAAACATACAAGAAGTAACTGTCTCCTGAATCAAATTCTTCCTTCCAGAGGATTCCTTCATCCACTGAACATGGAAGTTGTTCCTCTTGCTCCATCTCATGCTGACTCTCAAAAATCCTTCTAGCTATATAGTTTTCTGCAATGTCCTCTGGTACCTCACATTTCAACTTCATCCACTTATAGGGTTTTCTTCAATACCCTCTGGTCCTCACAATTCAATTTCCACCTCTATTCTATCTTTTGTATTATTATTGGTCCTAGAAATACCTTAATGAATATGTTACATGATAAACTACAGTGACAATATTTCCTCAGTAATTTAAGGTTGCTTATTTGCAGCATGAAATAATTTCCTTTGAGTCTATAAATTTTCAAAAATAGCATTAAATATTTTGAAAGCAAAAGATTTGTTTTCATCTCAACATCAATAAAACAGCTTACTATGAAGGAAGTCACAGTAACAGAATAAAATCAGTGCATCTAAAGACAATTATAATAGTTGAAATTAGTAAGAAATTCAGATATAGGACAAATAATGAACTTTATGAAAAAAGTTATTGTGGTAACTTGCTCAATAAATTTGTAAACAAAGCAGAATATTAAAATATCAACAACGTTAGAACTATCATTAAAATCTATGATTAAATCTTTCTTCCACCCTCTCTGCCTTTGCCCTTTCCTCTTCTCTCCATTTTTATGTACACACATATATAGTCGCATATGTTGTCACTAAAACTGACATGGTTAGATGAGTAAACAATGTATTTTCACAAGTAGTCATTATAGAATACAAAATAACTCACAGTCACTTGTCTGTAGACATTCAGAAACTGCTGCTTAGCACTCTGGTGTGTGTGTGTGGTGTGTGTGGTGTGGTGGGGTGTGTGTGATGGATATTTGTGCTCAAATTATAAAACTATCTGTAACCTCAAGAATAATATGATGAGAAATAACATGACCTGGTCAAAATATTCAAGTGGATTATTTTCACATGCTAATATACCTAGTGATTTAAGACAAGTATGTGTTGAGCTTTGGGAGAGTGTCAGCACAAAAATCTCCTGGGGATAACAGCTAGTTCTTTCAGGACAACCTCTGACTTTTTGTTACTTTGGTTTTCTATTACTGTGATAAAGTCCATGACTGAAAGCAACCT
The DNA here is from genome assembly GCA_021653895.1 of Mastomys natalensis. NCBI lineage: Eukaryota > Metazoa > Chordata > Mammalia > Rodentia > Muridae > Mastomys > Mastomys natalensis. Next base: position 1,082,333 of record JAJTUV010000572.1, read on the forward strand.
GGGAAGGAAAAGGTTTAGTTGGATCACAGTCCTCTTAAGGAAGACAAGGCATGAACTTAAATCAGGGATCTGGAGACAAAAGGTGAAGCAGACAAATGAAGGTACCGTGCCAGCTCCCGTGGCCTTTTTAGTTTGCTTCTTCATAGTCATAGAGCTACCCTGCTACCAGGTACTTACCAAAATTGGACCTGGCCATCCCACATCAATAATCAATTAAGAAAATGCCCCCCAAAACTTGCTTATATATTAATATTATGAAATATTTTCTCAATTAAAGTTTTTGAAACAATTCTAGTTTGTGTCAAGTTGACAAATCAGCCGTTATAATTGACCCCTTGTTCATTTGACATGCAAACACATCACTCTTAAGCCAATAACCTTTCCTTTTGATTTATCCCCAATATCTCACGTTACTATAACAATATGAACTTGTATAATTTGCTTCCATCTAAAAATTGATACACCAAGCTTCTATTATTTGTGTGTTTTTGAGAATTCCTACCTTCTAAGCTTCCACAACAGATACATAAAGAGCTTTTCATATCTAGTGTTCCAAATAATTCTATAATCCTTACCAAAACAGCATAGTCATGTCTGTAAGAGAAATATCACCAAAACACTTGAAGTGGAAAGAGTTTATTTAGGTGATAAGGTAAAATATATCATGAAAGGAAAACAAGTCAAGAATCCAGAATCAATCTTTTCTGTTGTAACAATACTTCATGTTTCAGGGTTTAAATAGCGGGGATTTACCTTCTTACAGTTCATAAGACTAGAATTCTGACATCAGAGTCCCAGCATGGTTGGGCTTGGTGACATATCTCTTTATTGTCTATCAACAAATCTCTGCTTCTTTAGTGGGCAGAAAACCAAACTCTATGGTCTTTTGTGTTGTTTTGTTTTTCATAAAATACATATATCCAAATATAGTCAGATATAAGACATCATTATATGATTTTGGAGGACTAAATGTATTTACTCTATATATTGAAACTAAAACTGAAAAAGAAATTTTATGTTTTGGTGTTTTTGTTTGTTTCAATTAGACAAGATTGCACAAGATAAGTTGTTAAAAAAACAAGTCTAGACCTCCTGTATTACTACTTTCCTTTACTTTTGGTTTGTGTTATAAATATCTTGCCTGCATGTAGGTTTGTGTATAGGCGGTAGGAATCAAATCTGGGACCTTTAGAAGAGAGTTGCTCTTACCTTTTGAGTCATCTCTCTAGCTCCTACCCACAAACATCCCACATTGCAGCCTCATTTCTAAGTTTTATTTAAATGCATTTTGCTTACATTTCCCATACTCCTAAAAGACAACAAGAAACATACTTTTACAAAGTGTAAATTTTTGTGGGAATGTTCTGCTTTTTAAAGCAATCTGATCAATGTTCTTGTTATCAATATCCTATAGTAACTACATAGCATTTATTTGTAGGAAATAAGCTGACTTTGACACCAAAATCTGTCACTTAGAAGCGATCAGTTGTCGTCTTACAAATGAGAATATCTCTTCATACCTAGTAGAGAAATAACATGACTAGTTCTCCCAGCATTGGTACCAGGCATGACAAAGGCCATGTCTGTGTTCTGCGAGGCCTTAGGGATAAAAACCTATATGGAAACCTCAGTAAACATGTTTTTTACATCATCACAGTTCACTATGACTTGAAGTCAATGGTCCTATCAGCATTCTGATAAATCTGACAGAGTGCTGCACATGATATCTCCTGGCTTTATCAATAGATATATAAGTTCTTTCCATGAATGACATTTAAAGTTGAATATAAACATAAATATATATGAAACAGTTTCTGTTTGAATTGTAACATTTTAATGATAATTTTGCTAATATATCTAATATAGTTTTCTTTAATAAAACTTCAATATTATAACCTTGAAATCTCTTTTCTCCTCACTACTCTTGTATAATTTTTGAATTAATGTCCTAGGGTTTAATAATTTTTCTCCTAGAGTTTATCATCAATCAAAATCATTTTTCCATTTCTATGCTTCATGAATTTAAATGCCACGTTAGCAATTGCTGTTTATCTTCTTTGAGATTTACTTTCCTTTTTATTAGGTAGTGCACATTGTATAAATAACAACGATATTTAATTGGCTCAGAAGTCTGGACCTTGAATAAGTAAGTTGTCAAATTTAAATTTAAATGAAGCATATATTAAACTAGAGACTCCCTTGTATACATGTGTCTATCTGATGCTATATGCAGTATATTTTACATGATTTTGTTATTTTAATGCTCATCTAGGATACAGTTCAAGTCTCAGATTTCTTTGCAAAAAGTATAAGCTTGTTGTTTGATAGGTTAAAGACACATATTTGAAAAATATGAACTGTAGAAATGAGTGATTAGGCTGAACTTTATTCTATATATTTTCACTCTTCCCAAATTCTTCTCTGCTTCCTTCAAAAACAGAACTAAATGTTTTTACCGTAACAATCCACACATATTTTAAAATGCAGATTCAAATCTGAAATAACTTTGAGCTGAGTTGGCAGATGTATTGCACCTACTGAAATTGCATCTTTAGAATGAAATAAACATTCCAGCAATATAAAGGAGAATAAGAAACCAGCATGCTTGCAGGGAGAAAACATGTGAATAATGATAATTTAGCACTGCAAATTTTAGGAAGTGGTCTAATGAATAATGCAAAAATATTTGCACATATGCCCAAAGCTTTCTTTTATTCCTAGATTCTCTAGGTCTTTTTTGTCATGAATGGATGTTGGATTTTGTCCAAGGCATTTCCTGCATCTGATATTATGACCATGTGTTTCTATTTTTAGTCAGTTCATGTTATGGAATATGTATTCACACATAAAAATCAATAAACATAACATAATGTATTATTATAGAACCCTTTCAGCTATAAACACATTTGGCAAAAATAGAACCGTTCTATTGCTTTGAAGAGACACCATCATCAAGGCAAATAAGGAAGAGCATTTACCTGAAGTCTCACAGTTTCAAAGGTTAATTCATTACCATCAGATGCTGGAACAGTAGCTGAGAACTCCATTCTGATCTGCAGACTCCAAGAGCAAAACTGAGCCTGATTTGGGTTACAAAATATCAAAGCCCACTCCCAGTGACACACTTTCTCCAACAAAACCACACCACTTAATTCTCCTAATTCTTCTCAAAGAGTGTCATGCCCTCATGACTAAGCATCAAGTGTATGGTTCTAAGGAGGCCATTCTGATTCAAACTGCCACAAGAACCAAACAAACTCAACACACGCAAATTTGTAAATACCTACCATTTATATATATATATAGTGTATATATGTGTGTGTATATATATATATGTATATATATGTATATATGTATATATGTATATATACACACATTATATATATTATATATATATTATATATATATATATATATATAATATAAAATACATAGGTACACAGATACATAGATAGATAGATACATTGCATACAGGTATGTATGTATATATGTATGTATGTTATATACAAACAATACTTCCAAGAAAGAAATCAGAGGGACAATGTCATTCATAGTAGACTCAAAAAATATTGGAAGGAATCTAAGCTAGTAAAATGAAAAAATTAAAAAACAAAACCCTAAAGCTAGAGTTTGAAGAAGAGGTTTAAAGCTAGAAATAGCTTGCATTTTCATGGACTTGTAGAATTAATATTGTGAAAATGGTCATCCTGAAAAAATACAATCTACACATTCTAGTCAATTCTCACCAAAATTCTAATGCAGTTCTTCACAAAAATTTTAAAATAATCTGAAATCACACATAGAAACACAAAAGTTTCTCGATATATAGTACAATCTTTAATAATAATAATAATAATAATAATGCTAAAGGTTGTATATTCCCAGATTTAAAGTTATATCCCAGAGTTATAAGATTAAAAACAGCATGGTACTGGCTCAAATTCCTACAGCATTGTGATTTTTGATAACGAGGTCAATAATACATATTGAACAAAAGACGATATCTTCAGGAAATTGTGCCGGTCACACTGGATAACTGCATTTAGAAAAATAAACCTAAATCCTTATCTCTTTGCACAAAACTCAGTTTCAAAGGGGCCAAGGACCTCAGCACAAGATGTCGTCCTAAATCTCATCTGGAAGGAAGTGGGGGAAATATTTGAACTCATTGACGCAGGAATAGACTGCTAACGCAAGCTCATTTTCAGTGAAATTACCAAAAGGGAGGTGTGTTGTAAATTCTTTTTCTTGATATGATATTAATTCATTATTAGACTATTAGTGATTCTGTTTATTATTAATGATTTAAATATTTGCGCTGGAAATTTCCATGTAACCAGCCAAGGGAGACAAATAATCAACCTTTGAATCCAGTGAACCACAATAAAGACCAACAGAGGGCAGTTGGGACATTTATAACTTAGGAGTAACAAACATCTATCAGTTGGCTGTAATACCCAGTCAATAGGAAGGAATTGATGTTTGACCCTATATATAACACAATTACTCACAGGTAGCTAGGTCATAGGACCTTGAGGAGAACAAGCATACTAATATCTTTATTTCAAGCCCATATAACCTCTAATTACATTCTTCACATTGATCCAAAAATGTACATATATGTATAGTTTCCACAATTATCAAAAAAACCTTATTTTGACAGCAGATGGAGACAATTATAGAAAACCATAACTTGTTAAAAAAAGAAAGAAAAGATATCCACCAAAAACTGGGATCCCAGCCATAGTTAATACTTATTCAATTCTACACTTATAATTGGTATTTCAGGAATATCCAGGAAGAGGAGATTGAAAAAATATAAGAGACTGTGGATCAGGATATCTGATGTAAAAAAGAAAAGTGATCTCTTCAGTATACAAAAGGGAAAGATAATCTATGAATTCATAACAAGATGGCTACCTAAGCAAAACCTGAACAATGACACCAGTTGACATGTCAATATGGAAGAAAGGAAATCTCATAAGGCTCCATCCATAAAGGAAAAGCTACAGGAAATTAATGACTCTGAAGAAAGAGAGAATCAGCATTCTCTAGGGCTGAGCCCCTTATACAATAACAAGCCTTATTCCTTTGATTATACAGACATCTGAAAAAGTATCCCTTAAATATCAGTGCAATATAATATAAATACAATGCATTTGAATATTGAAATTTAAATTCATTATAAATTTTCACATTTTAAATTTAAATTGAGTAAATAGATAAAATGGAAGAAAACTGAACATAGTGCACTAAAACTCCATGGAAAAATAGCTATTCTTGAATTTTAAATGGACCAGAAATGAAACAAAGAAAGAACAGGAGCAATATGAAAGGCAGGACCCGGTTTCTGGTCTGATGGTAGTGTAAAGAAGTGGGCAGTTTAATGAAAATCTATCATTCATACTGACTCTTCTCCTTTACTTTTCTTAACCAAAGCTATTGCTAAGTTACACAGATCACAGCAGCAAACATGACATTATATCAACTAATCTTTCTAGCAGAGGATGAATTAGCATTTGATCAGGTGTCATTGACCAGTTCTGTATTGCTCATTCTGTTGACTCCATTCATTCTGTTGACTCCATTGCTTCATGGAATAGAGAATGATACTGAGTCTCAGCCAAAGACTAAGTAATTAAGTCATTAGCCTCACTACAAGACAGCTTAATGACCCTCTGGTTGTGTCAGAATACAACACTTACTTGGGCATTATCATTGTGCTGGGTGTTATGAACACATGCATTCTTATGCACCAGTTCATATTTAGTGAATTTCAGTCGTACTTTCCCAGAAACCATAGCAAATGCCTTATATTCTTTTCCAGTGAGGAACAAAAGATAGCTCATTAGTTTAATGAATGCTGAACTCTCCTAATTCATGAATAACTTCCTAAGACATTGTGACTCAAGTTTGTATATGTCCACGTTGAAGCACCCCTGGAGAGGAATAATAATTCTCTGAGACAATGGGCTATGTAATTTACTTTCAACTTTTTAGTTACTAATATCAGATTCCTTCAAGCAACCTTATTAAGAGTATCCTCAGCATGACTTGTATTCTGCTCCATAATATTTAGTTGTGTCACATAACAGCATGCAACAAATGCACTTTCCTTCCTAATTAACTTGTTAGTTCCTTATTACACAGAATCTGAAGGTACTAATCAAATGTTCTGTTTGTAATTGTGCTGCGTTAACCCTGATTAAGGATGTATTTATCTCTATGAGGATTACATTAAAATGTAAATGCTACAACTGTTGATTGATGTCCAATTATATCAAGTAAAGTAATTACTAGTCAACTGGATCAAGTGATAGATATTGCATGTCCTGAATTCCTGACTCTGTGTGTGTGTGTGTTCTTGAGTGAAGTTTTTGTATGTCCTGATTTATATATATATATATATATATATATATATATATATATATATATGTATATATCCATTATAAAGTAAGTTTCAAGGTTTCAAGCAAAAATAAAGGTTTTTTTGTTGAGACTTAGGCAGCCATGGAACCCATGATATTCAGAGTGACCTTAACCCCATTGAAATCCTTCTGCCTCTATTCCGCTTGAATTATGAGTATCAGCTACTCTGACCAGTGACAACCTATGCTTTAAAAATATGTTCCACTTTTGAAAGCTCTATCACTTATTTATTATTAAAGCATCTAATAGAAGCAACGTTAAGAGGAAAGGGTTCTTTTGTTTTATTATCTGCAAGGTCACAGTCCATCACACGAGGAAGGAAGAAAGAGAGTTTGAGTCAGTGGCCACAGAATGTGGTAGAGGACTTCTTAATATAGCAGGTCATGAAACAGAGCCAGAAGCTTGAAACCAGAATCAGCAACTTTCAAGGACTGGTTCTAGTGAATTGTACTGGCCAGGAAAACTCCATTTCTAGACTGTTGTAAACTGCTCCACATAACAGCACCAGCCTGAGAATAGGTAGTCAAATATGTTATGAACACTGACAGCTCTAGGAGCAGCCTTTTGCCTTTAGTTAGTTTGTCATGTCTTAGCTTTCATGTCGGTGGCAGATGATAGGCGTAGATTCTTAGATACCACATTTCTTAGTCTGTTCCTAGTTTTTTTTTTTTTTTAATTTCATCGTTTTGTCCAGTCTGTTTTAGCACTTTTTATTGAATGATGCATTGTTTATCTATCCAAAATGTAATTTATTAGATTCAATAATTTGCAATCAGTGCTATTCCACCTATTTTACTATGACTGTTATGTATAATCTCTCTATTCTGTGCAAAATTTCTTCTTTCCAAATGCAATTTATTGACCATTGATCAAGCTTTCCCCATGACCCCTCCTTCACCCTTATACTATGGACTTCTGGTAACCACCTTTTAAAAGGTGCAATCACCTTTTAAAAAGATGCTAATATATATTAATGTATATTAATATATATCATATATACATAATAATATATACATATAATATATGCATGAATATATAACTAATTAGTATGTGTATTATATATTTTATGTATACATACACATATAAAGTACATTACATGTACATATATATTTTATATTCTATATATTTACATATATGTATCTATTAATATGTGTCCATAATATATATTTTACTAGTTATGCTTTTAATATATATTCAACTTTGAAAACTCTTTCACTTCTTTTCTCATCAAAATATCTAAACCAAGAAACTTTTAAAGGGAAAAAGATTTTTGTTCCACTGTCTGTGAGATGATGTCAATTAGTAAAATTGTTAGCTTTACTCTCTGGTCTGTGTGTCTGGTTTTATATCAATCTTTGGATATTTTGATTACCACTGTGTTATAGCATTATATGACTTCGAGAGTTTGATACTTCTGGCTTTCTTCTTCTCATGCAGGATTGCTTTGGGTATATGAGGTCTTTTGTGCTTCATGTGCATTTTAGGAATTTGTTTCATTTTAGTGACTGTTGCTGTATTATGTTGATTAGAATTTCATAGATTATATAAATAATAAAAGGTGGCAAGATATTTTAACAATATAGTTTATCTAATTCACAATTGGAAGATTGTTTCTAGTCTTTGGAGGTCTCATCTGTTTCTTTGACCAGACTTTCCTGATTTTCATCTTCCTGGATAATTTGTGTCTAGACATCTTCTATAGCATCATAACTTAAAGCCTCTTCATGATTTCTTTGTCATCACTCTGCTCAGTGGCAGGGCCAATTGTTACTGAGTTATGTCTTTGATTCAAACCCTTGACCTTGAATAGTTATCATTTAGTTGAAGGTTTATATAATTGAAGGCATGTCACCCTCGATCAGGCATGACTTCCTTCCTTTCACTTTCATTTCTATGTCTTTTGTTCCTTTTGCCTGGTTGTTCACGATATGTATTCAATTACTATGTCAAATAGAAACATGACAGAGGTCATTCTTATCCAATTTCAGATTAATTCACTATCACAATGTTGATTATTTTTCATATTTGTTATCTTCCTACTGAGTTTTGCTCATTTCTCCACCCATGGCTTATCATTCCCATTGGAATTAAAACATATAAAACAATTATTTTCTGCCTTTCATATGTGCCTTCTATTCTCTTTTTTGGGGATTGAGCAATTTATTTAAGTCAAGAGAAATTGAGGTATATTTGTATTTATACAGTTCCTTGTCTTTTTTTTTTTTTTTCAATGTTTTTGATGTGAAGACTCATATGATTCCAGCAGTCTGAAGGCTAGTTTTGAGGTTTTTCCATTTTTAACCTTACTGCATCACTGGTTTTCAAACTATTTTACCAATATACTGTGTGTGTTCATTGTCTAGAAGATTTCTGCAATGTCTGTTCTCACATTAGCACAAGCCTTTCCTTTTTTTCTGTGCTTTACACTTCCTCTTGGAGTTCACTCAGCAGTTTTACTTGACATTTCCTTGTCTGATGGAGAGGACTGCAGAGAGCCATTTCCTGATGTTCTGATTAAAACTCTGTTGTAGCCAAATGCTGACTTGTCCATTCCTGAAAGCATAACCACTTCATGTCCTTAATTCTCATCTAGCTAGGTTCTAGACACAGCAGGTCTCTCTCTCTCTCTCTCTCTCTCTCTCTCTCTCTCTCTCTCTCTCTCTCCTCTCTCTCTCCTCTCTGTCTCTTTCTCTCTCTCTCTCTCTCTCTCTCTCTCTCTCTCTCTCTCTCTCTCTCTCTGTGTGTGTGTGTCTATGTGTGTTTATGTCTGTGTTTGTGTGTGCTCATGTGTGTTTTTCTTGGCTTAAAATCTGAATTTTCTCATTTGGTGAATCTTCTCATTATATTAGTGCTTTTGAAAAAATTGAAAGATGGAGACAAAATGGCAGGAAATAAGTTCATGTCTTTCTTTACATTTGATAGTCTCCTTTTAACGCCTGCCACTAAACAATATTTCACAGAGCCTCCCTGTATCCTGAATGCAAATATGAAGAGGAAAGGAGAAAATATGACAAGACATAGAATCCTTTCTGTAGCCATCCCTGACTTCAGCTGCCTCCTGTTAGGCCTGATTCTCACCTGAGCTTTCTTAGCATCATTTTGTATTAACTTGAATAATCAGATGCTTCCCTGTATCACTCTCTACCAGCACCTATCTCATTCAAATTATAAAGTAGTTGTTCACTGTGATGGTTTGAGACATATTGGACAGGCAGGAGATATGTGCTATAGTTATATGTGTTGACACAGATTTACAAACTATAAAATTCAGATGATGAGGTAGGAGGATTGCATGTTTTAATATCAGCATGGGATACACACTGAAACTAAATACAAATTAATAATGACTTGTAGTTTATCTGATTTATTGTATTCTATGGGAGTGGCTGCTAATTTTTCTGGTACTCAGAGCCTCCAGTGAAAACTGAAGATAAAAGAAGGGAGACCAGCATGAAGAACTGTGTACCTCACACTGGGCACCAGTTGAGGAGGAGTCTGCAGGTAGTCATTGCAGGCAAGGAAGTGAATCATACATAGGAAAGAATAAGAATTCAGTTTAGATGGACTTTGTTAACCGGGATCAACCTAGGGGAAGCTAACATGAAGAGGATTACTGCCAGCATATTTAAACCCATTATAATTTGGAAAAATGTTGCCTGTTAAAATATAAAATAATATAAATAAAATATAAAATAAAATATAATATATATAAAATATAATATATAAGAAAGCATGGTTACATCAAAACTTAACTCATGAAACTCATGGTACATGTTATTTCCTCAAAGAATATGGGTTCTAGAGATAGGCTAACTTAAGGACCCACAGAAGAATCTGGCCTGGTTTTGGTCATAGAGATAACATAGGGGTCTTTGGGGCTATTAGTTCCCCCAGTACTGGTTGTAGGAGATTAATATGACTTGGCCCAACAAATAATGATGACCACCAGGTTTTTATTCACCCCCAATTCCCAGATTTCTAGATGGAAGAACAGATTTGCATCCTTCTCATTATGTACTTAACATTCCGGGTTTTTAGGATTTGTGGGTTCAAGGAGCTTCTTGTTATGCTACCAACAATGTAGGTGATCTGAAACTCACATAATTTATCAGGTAGGACATAGCTAAACAACATAAAGAGGGAAAGCAGAATTACACTGTCTCTGACACATGTGCTGTGCCATGGATTATGCAGGTCTAGTCACTGAACATAAGATTATGGCTAAATTTTATAACAGCTCCACTTTAGAGATACAACACAAACTCCCTGAGAAAGAGAAGCCTGCCAAGACAGCCCCAGAGTAATTATGTTTGGAGCCTTATCTGCCTAACTGGGATGTGCAAAATGGGATGCCAGTGTCCACAGCTGTTATCACACATGCATTGAAAAGAGGGAACAAGGAAATAATTCAGTAACAAGACTTTATTAAAACATTTACAGATAGTAAAGGAAATACTGCTGCCAAATTTGTTAGGAAATTACCCACTAAGTTTTTAGTCATTAGAACCAGAAACATATGAGACTCAGTGTAGAGTCAGAATTACACTCTTAAGCTTTAGCTTCTCAAGAAGATTAACAAATAAACAAAAAACAAGGCAAAATGGTACACACACTGCTATTGCTTCCTGGTCTGCCTTCTAGTGCACCCACAACTCTAAAAGAATAAAACATAAGATACATTGATTAGATTTAAATATATCTCTGTTATAACCTTATAGTGGTTAACATTCATTGTCAATGTGGCAAGATCTAGATCCCTATAGGAGAAAAGTTCTGGTCATGCTTTTGGGGAATATCAATCTTAGATTAACTGCTGATCACATCTCTAATAGAGTAGCCAGATCAGGTTAATTGAGGTGAGTATATAAACAGAAGACAGGACTGCTCCATGGTAAAGGAGAGAAAGAGAGGGGAATGGAGGGAGAGAGAGAATATCCAGAGGCATCTGGAATGGTCCACAACAGAGAGAGAGAAAAAGAAGTAGACTGAATTTAGCCAGCAGAGCACGGCCATGGCTATCTCCAAGAGAGGGGAATATAGCAGGAACATATGGATAGAGAATAGAAAATGTGTAGTGAGGATAGCAAGGGAACAGAGAATAGGAAAAATGGCCAGGTTATAAGGATGACTAGCTTGGGAGAAGGGACAGAAGGCTGTGATGGGTACTTTGAAATGCATAACAAGTTCTTGTGAGTAGAGACTGAGGGATCCTGGTGGCTAGGTGTAGATCTTAATATGATGATAGGCACCACAGATATATGTTAATAGGGGACATATGTCTCAGTTGCAGAAGTAAGGGTAATCACTCCTTTGGCAGATGTGAACTGGCTTCATAAGTTCCAGAGGATGTTGGCTTTTATCTGACTGACAGAAATTCTCTTATAGTCAAGGTTGAGCTCATTTCTGGATATTTGCACTGCCTTTTGAAGTTTGAGGAATAGGATTTCCATTGGAAATGACAGTGAGAACTATCATGAATATAGGTGGTGTCATTCCCTAAGATGGGGCTCTAGACTGTATATAAAGGAGAATGCCATAAGAGTATGAGCATCCAGTGAGAACTATCATGAATATAGTGGTGTCATTCCCTAAGATGGGGCTCTAGATGTAAATATAAGGAGAATTGCCATAAGGTATGACATCCTTTACTCTGTTCCCTACCTGCAGATGGAGAGCCAAAAGAATTCCTCTATGTCCTGTGCATATGATTGTTCTTTTATGATAGTCCATATCTAAACATGTGAAGCCAAAATGAATCCTCCTTGTCTTGGTGATTTAGTAGAAATGTTTATTCGTAGTAATGAAAAAAGTAATAACACATAAATTAATACCATGATTGACATTTCATGAACTGATCCATGGTCTTGAGATTGTTGAAGGAAATGTGTTTATGTCTGTGGTATAAAACCTAAGTGCTCAAGTAAGCTTAATAGCCATTCTGATCATAGTTTGGGGCAAAAATGTTAAAAATTATAGTTGGTCTAAGCTCATGAGATTTTAGTTAGTGTCTTTACAACTTAAGTGAGATTGAAATAAAAGGGAGCAGACTAATGGTTTGTGAAAGAAATTTTCAAGGCAGTACAGAATTCACACTGTGCCACAGTAACTAATCTTATGAAGAGCTACAGTAAGCAAGCAAAGAGTGAAACATAAATATGAGGAAAATGTGAAATTTGCCAAGAAAATGTATGTGAGAAAGATTGGAGTTATCAGCAAGTCATATTGCAAGACAGTTTGTAGTTTTTTAAAGACATTAACATCATTAAAGTGAAACCTGGTATGTGCAATGACATAAAGGGCAGGGCCTTGAAGGTAAGGCTTTACCATGGAAGGCCCAGCTTGTGAAAATGCACATCTATTGGAAAGTGATAATGCCATTGAGATATATTTTCTGCTCAAAGCCAATGCCTAGTGAAATGTTTCCCCATTGTCAGGCAGGAAAGCACCAAAGACCAATTCAATATAGCCTAATAAAAGCTACTACATTTGGAGTAAACATCACAGTATCATCCATATGGAACAACATGGTTTTGAAGACATGAAATATACATGATTGAGAGTGTCAAGGACTCCTGTTCCATGGCGTCAGAGAACCTTTTGAAGTCAAGCAATGATGTTAGAGTACATGCAACAAGACCTGAGAGACTACAGTGTAAATCTGTGACAATGAAGTCTAACTACTAATAGATACCACAGGATGTTGGAGATCATGAATGATTTTTTGCTCTGCTGTGGTTTTGGGTTTTGTTTGGTCTGTCTATTCCTTATTCTGTTGCTCCAGGTTCAAATGGATCACCAATTCACCAAAAGGCAGTGGGCAACCTCAGGATGACAACTCAAACTGGACTATAGAAGGAGCAGCATTTCTCAGGAGCCTGTTAAACAGGTTTCTGTCCACAAGGAAGAGTCACTTCCCTATTGACTATTGTTGTGGATCCCTAATGCATACCAAAGCTCATGCTAATATCCAGGTTCCTCAGGTTTCAATTGATCTATACCAATGTCACTGTCCCCACAAGCCTGACCTGCTGCTGCCTAAACTTCCTTTCTTTTCCAGTTCCCATTGTTTCTTTCCCCTTCACTGTAGCTACTGCTCTCTTATGAACCATGAAGATTTCTGTGCTCTGGTTCCTAAGTCCTGGCCCTTGCCTGTCTGCCCCTTTCTTCTCTGCCCAGTTATGTGGCCATGGCTGCTTTGGAGTTCCCCCAAAGACCACTGGATATTCCCTCTCTCATATCTATAATAAAATCTGTCTTTCCACCCACTCAAGGATAGGTCATATTGGCAACTTCTCAATGCCTTGCTTATATCCTCATTCTTTGATTCTGAAGCTGAAATGCTTATTCTATGCCATTGTGTATTGGAATTTTGTAACATGTTCTTAATTTAATGAAAACAGTTAAATGATTGTTCCAAGTCTTAGTGAGACTAAGACTATGTACTTTAAAAGCTTGATGGGCTTGCTAAAGACTATTAATGGGCAGTTTTGAAGCTGGACTGAATATATTTTGACTTATGAGATGACCATGAGCCGCTGAGAACAAATGGGAAGACTATAATTTAAACTAACATCAAGTATCAAGTTCACAAGGTAAATTTCCAAGGTCAACTTGATGTGATTTAGGATTGTCATGGAAACAAATCTCTGGGCATTCCCTTGAGGATTTTCTAGATCAATTTAACAAAGGTGGAAAAACCTACCAATGTGGATAACAGCATTCCATGGCAAAATAAGAAAAGAAGAAAGGAAGTTGAATAATAATATTCATTCCTTTCTGCTTTTCAATAAAATTTACCTTGTGACCAGCAGCTCCATACTCCTGTGATTACAACTTTCCTTTCTAGATGGGCTTCTACTGGAACTAAAACCCAAAGAATCTCTTTCTTCTTTAAGTTCCTTTAGCCAGGTATCTTACTGCAGCAATTAGGAAAGGAACTAATACAGACAAGTAAACTAGTTTTTGAACCCATGAAGCATAGCTTTATGTTACAATCTAGTTAGTTTGCTTGTATAATATCTGTTTAGGAATATATTGGTATGCTTCCAAGAGTTATGAAAGTAAAATCTCAGACATTTTCTAAATCTTATACAGCTTTTTAAGCTATCCATTTTAGTGTTTCTTTTCTGCAGATGGACAAATTTAGAAATGTCTTAATTGCCTATAAAAATCAAATTACTTATTGGAAAGAATATGTTACTGGATGTTTTTTCAATGTTATTTTTAGGGAAACAGACACTGAGATATCTTAACATGTGAATAATTTCAGCATACAGAAATATCTTGCCATAAAATGGAATCTAACAAAAAGATTTAGAAAGAAAACTTGAATATTTTCCTGGTATATAAAGTTAACACATCAGTAATCATCTCTTGTGGAACTATGTCCTTACGGCATGATCTGGCTATTGCTTTCTTGAAATCAGAGCACAGGAGGCCCTCACAAAATTAGACTGATCATAGTAGGACAAGAATTCATGAAGCACCATACTGAATGAATGAGGTTCTCCTCCCCGAAACTATAGGGAATTAAAGATTGTGGTGTTAGAGGGGAAGAGTAAAAATAAAAATTACCAAACTTTCTCCAAGGCAACCTGGGTCCATTTCTTTCTTACAAGAAATGATACTAGGTGAGAAAATTGTTCATGTAGTTCAGGGCATTTAAGAGGTTGTGACTTAGCCACAGCATCACATCTGACCCAAACCTAGCTTAAGCAGCAGGCATGACAGGTGTTAAAGGCAGAAGCAGGATAAGTAGGTAGATCTGGCCTATCAAGCTTGTTGAATAAGGGAGATACAGTAGCTCTACAACAAGTACCAGTATGAGGAAGTAGAATGACTCGTGGAAAAATTCTGTGGATTATAAAGGGCTAGCAAAGGTAGTTTCCCTATCTATACCCTGTACTGATCACTGATTTTAAAGAAACAATTAATACAAGTGATGAAATTGTTTCTTGCTGTATTAGATTTTGCTAACATCTTTATTTAGTGGTTTCTTACCTATTAACTGCTGAGATCAACTAGCTCTTGGTTGAATTGATTAATGGTGTGCTTTCAGAGATTCTCAGTCTCAGTACGATGGTTTAGTTTATAGATCATATAATGCTTACCCTTAGTGTTTTTTCCTTTAGATTTAGAAAAGCATCTAAAGTATGTGTAAGCAAACCTAATGAAGATACATGAAAAACTGGTTCACATGGGGTGTATGGAGGTCTGTGGCTCATAGGGAGTGGCACTATCAGGAGGTAGTTGCACTGTTGGAGTAGGTGTGGCCTTTTTGAAGGAAGTGTTTCAATGAGAGTGAGTTTTGAGTTCTCAGATGCTCAAGCCAGGCCCAGTTTTGCACTCTCTGTGTCTGCCCATCTGGATGTAGAACTCTCAGTTACCTCTCTAGAAGCATATCTGCTGCCTGCATGACACCATGCATCCCACCATGATTATGGTGGACTAAACCTCTGAATTATACACTAGCCCCAGTTGAATGTCTTCCTTTATAAGAGTTGCTGTAGCCATGGTGTCTCTTCACAGCAACAGAAACCTTAACTAAGACAGGGTGTAAGATCCAAACATAACTGTGGAATTTTGAAAGCTTTTGATTGGGTTGGGCCCAAATGGCATTAATTCGAAGAATAAGACAAACCCTACAACAATCTGCATCTGTAAGCATTAAAACAATGATTAAAAAGTGTGTGCAATTATACCCTGCAAGGGGAGGAAAAGGTATACCCAGGATCATAAAACTGAATGCCAAGGTTGAACCACCTTCATATGAGCTATTATTTATTAGTCAGGCATAACCCTGGCACTCCCAAAACAACTCAGAATTTTGCTACCGTTCTTAGGTCTCCATCATAACTAGATAGAAAGACACTGTTGTTGAAGATCCATCTGCATCTGCCATGAAAATAAATCTCTTAAACCCATGGACTCCACATGTCTTTTGGGGTCCTGCTGTGGAAAATTTCTCTGCATTCCAGCCCCAGGGACCCACATCTGGCGACCAATGTTGGGCTCAAACAGCAACACAACTGCAGGAACTGATACCATGGGTAAGCATGGAGAAGATCTCAACTATTGAGCCATCTTGGAAGGCTTCTCTGGGTTCCCGAGGCAGAGGCCCACCTCTTCAAGCAAGCTAGTTGGGCCTCTGAGTCTGCTAAGCGAGTGCAGTAACCAAGTCTCTCCCACCGGTCTCAAGTATACATGCCCCCAATCTCGGTCCTTCTGCAGCCTCTCAGCGGTGTGTCTGAGAGCCCAAGGGCTTGAGACCAGTCAGTCCCCGGATACCTCCTGGCCAATTCCAATTCCCCAATTCAAGAGCTCTGTGCCCCTTGGAACTTCAGACTGAGTGAGAACTCCCCGCTGTCGGGTGGGGCCCCGTAGAACCGGGCTGGTGCTGTGCGCTGAGTGAACTCTGTCAAGATTCCCGCACTCCAGTCTCTTTGGAGCCATCGGAATCTGAACAGCCCAACAAAATTCAAGAACACATGCCTGAGCCCATGCATGAGGTAATTATTTCCTGCATGTGGTGGAGGATGTGGGCAGAGCCAGCTCCAAGAGTACCCCCGCTGGTGCCCACCAAGAACCTCTTCATGGAACTGTGAGTAACTCCAGCCTAGTTCACAAGACTGAGCAGATCTCTCTCTGTCCCCCCTCCTCTCTCTTTCTCCAAGTGTTTCTGGCCAGTGTCTTCTCTCTGACTCTTAGGTACCACTTGCTCGTGCCTGGCTCAAAAGACTAGGTCTCTCTCTCTCTCTCTCTCTCTCTCTCTCTCTCTCCTCTCTCTCTCTCTCTCTCTTGCTCTCTCTCTCACTCTCTATCGCTCTCTATCGCTCTCTCTGACTCTTAGCTATCACTTGCTCCTTTCTGACTCAAAAGACTAGGTGTCTCTGTCTCTGTCTTTCTCTGTGTCTCTCTCCCTCTCCTCCACATGCTCTCCAACTCTAAGGCAAGATGGCAGCAACTCCCTAGCCTCCACTTTCCCCATTCCCCAGCTCCACAGAGAGGGCTCCTTCACAACTAACAGCTGTCTTTCAAGCCACAGTACCTGCTGTGACCCTCCTTCTAAGACTCTTTCCCTTGGGTGACGGACTCCTTCTCTTGGCTGGGCTGAGACTGTCCTCTCTCTTGAAGGAGCTCAGGCTCCAAACTCTAATCCCTGGCAACCCTCCCCCAGGGGTCAATCTTTTACCAGCATAGGTTTCCCTTCCTCCTCCATCATTTGCAGTCGGGTACAGCCCAGCTGAATTGCCTGAAACAGCGGGTCTAGGACCCTCCTGGCTACTGCCAACTTCTGTGTTCCTTAGATTCTCATTCTAAGATTTCTCCCCTTGGTTAAAATTTTCCTTTTCGAGACAGTTTTCTTTCTCAAGGCTAAATATGCCAGGTAGGGCCTGGAGAAACTATGCTGTCTGTCAGCTGCTCCCAGGAGCTGCCGGCCCAAAGCCAGCTTCCACATATCTCCCCCTCATGACTCAGTTTTACACAGATTCTCAATCCTTCTGACTCTCCTATCAAGCCCCTATGTGTTCTTGCTTTGAGCTTTTCTTCAAGGTTGACCTTTTCTTCTTTACATTTAAGATTGCTAAGAAAACAAATGGGGAATACCCTGGCCTCTCTGCTAGAGCAGACACCACATGGCAGAGCAGGTCCCTCCCAACACTGCTTCTAAACCCAACATTAATGCTTTTCCTCCCCAACAGGAACACCTAAAACAACAATGTTCTAGGATCTTAATGACAAACCATGACATGCTTGCTCCAGAGTAGCTTAATACTGGCTACCCATCTTTTGCAGAAAGCCTCCTGCTGGGGTGCTGCTTTCCTGTTGTGACTATCCTATAGGTGCTCCAGCAAGTCCAGCGGAGACAACGCCATCTCCTGGAACCTGCCTAGGATGTCAAGCTGCCTTCTTCCAGCCACATTGTCTGACTAAAGACTCCAGAGACACGCCAAAATCCAGAGACACACACCAAAATCCAGTGATACATGCTGAATCCTACAGAGAAATCCAGACCTTACAGCTACAGATGAACTCTTTTGCTAAAGTCAAATAGCTAAAAGTTACATGTTATTAAAGAAAACATAATGTCTATCTAGATTAATCAAATGTTATTATCCTCAAAGTGTACCACCTGTATTTAATTGGTTCAATGATCCCTTGCCTTCCCAACCCCCACCCTCAACTCCCCTTACCCTGTGACTTAATTGTGTTACCCCCTGCAGCCTGAGTAGTGTTTCTTTTGACTTTCTCATCCAAAATTTTCACCACAGATGACACAGTGACACCCTCCTTTTATAAAAGAAAAGAGAGGGAATTGTGGGACCATGATAGGATAGCTGGTTTTGGTAGAAGCACTGGCTGGAAATAGCCAGGAGACCCAACAGGTGTCCATTGCCTGTGAGGGACAGGCATCTATTCCCTGCTCCCAAAATCCAGGCTCCTGACACATGGCATAGATCTCCATTTACATGCACTCTTCAGTCATGTAGGACAATGCAGGCCCTCCCAAAGAGCACAGGTAGAGAGTATGACTACAGGCCTCAGGCCCTAGAGAGATTTACATACTAATGAGATACCTGAAGGCCAGAGGAAATAGCCAATTAAGCATTCCTTCCCGGACCCTCCCACCTTCTCCCTACCTATTTAACACAGGGCTGCCCTGAGTTTCAAGGAGGAGAGGGGGGAACTGCAAGATTCCATCTGCATCTGCCATGAAAATAAATCTCTTAAAACCCATGTCTTTTGGGGACCTGCTGTGGAAAACTTCTCTGTGCTCCAACCACAGGGATCTGCACAGAGGTGGAAGAGAGAGTATAAGAATATTTATCTTGAAGACTGTGGTCAAAAGCCAAGAAATACTGGCAAGTAATAGAAGACAGAAAAGAAAAATAGTGTTTTTTACATGCAGTAGTGCTGATAACAACTTGCCTTTGACTAGTCTTCTGAAGTCCACAACTAGAAAAAAAAAGAAAAAAAAAAATATATATATAGTGTGTGTGTGTGTGTGTGTGTGTGTGTGTGTGTGTGTGGTGTAAGTAAATAGATAAATAAATAAATACATTCACACTTTATTATTTTTTCTTTTCTCTTATTGGATATTTTATGTATTTACATTCAAAATGTTAACTCCTTTTCTGGTTTCCCCTCCAGAATCCCCCTATCCCATCCTCCCACCCCCTGTTTCTATGACAGTGTTCCCCCACCCATCCAACCACTCCCTACTCCCCACCCTAGCATTCTCCTACACTAGAGCATGGAGACTACCCTACTCTCTTGAATACCATTAATAAAGTTTCATACTCCCCCCAAAAAATGTTTGTTTATTGTTTTTTTTTTCTTATTGGTTTTTGGTTTTGGTTTCTTTTTTGTTTTTGTTTTGTTCATGCATATGCCCATGTGTGCCCATAAGGAGGACAGTGGTCAATTTCCAGTGTGTCACTCTATCACATTCCATCTTAATGTTTGGAGACAAGACACACCAATGAGTCTGGCACTATGTGATGTGGCTACCCTGGCTTTCCAGATAAGCCCTTGCTATCCTCCAGCAGTGGAATTAGAGCTATCAGCCACATTTCTATGTGTCTATTGAGAAACCACAATCAAGTCGGGTTATTTCTATAGCCAGTACTTTAGCCACTGAGCCATCTATATAGCCTCCAGAGTACTTGTTTACAAATGAAATTACTTTACAAATTAAATCATTCAAATGAGCACAATTACAAAGAATAATTAATATCATAATTTAATTAGTACTTCATGTCTTATATCATTGTACAAATATTGCCAAAGTATTGGTTAGAAATTTTGCACTATAAAAACTTAATAAATCATTAAATATATTTTTTATTATGAAATACAGAAACTCATTGTTCCAGTAGATACTTTCAGACTAACTTGCAATTTTCAGACATTAATTCATTAAATATCATTTACTCAATGTTAAATTCATTGGATAGCATTGTTCTCACTTGTTGTTCTTTGCAGAAAAATCAAGATTCACATGTTTACTAGTTTGCTGTTAGACTACTCTAAAGTTCAAACCATCTTTTATGCTGTAGGACTAAAGCTTTCTGAATGAATTTTAACATTTTTGTGTCATTCATTTTTCCAGGTTACCAGTCAATGTTCAACATCATTAGGTTTGAAATTATTGTCTTCTCTTTTGTGTCTGGTGTAAGCTTTCCTTGACTTAGACAGTCATCATTACAGTACAACAAATGAATCTTATAATTTCACACAAAGTTATACAAATACAATTGTTAAAGAAGAAAATATTCTTAATCACTAGTCCTTTTCTACATTTACTACAATACATTTTCTTTACAGCTGGAGAGAAGGAAAAAGGAAAGAAATGTTGATGAAATTATGGTCTACAGTCAGTCTAGAACCAATTTGTATCATATCCATAAACACAGTACACAAGAATGGAGGAAGCATGATGCTGTGGCATACATATAGACTTGTGATGTTTAAACCTGGAGAAGCACATATACCTTTCCAAATGCTGGTTATTTACTGATAGTGAAACATTTCATGTTTATTTTTTTCTGGCTTAAGATGTAGAACACAAGCACACATTAATCCTGTTAGTAGGCAGTGGCTCACCAGAAAGCTTTGTCCCCATCTCACAGCTGATCAACTCACACTATCCATTCTCTCTTGCTTTCCTTTCCCCCTTTGCCTGGCATGTGTTAGGACCATCTACTCTCATTGTCTGTGGATCAGCATTTACATTTGTGTAGGATTGGCACTTGTCTTTCTGTTCACTGTCTATTTCCCCATGCCCATGCATGTTGTCACTGATGACAGGACTGTGTTCAGTGTATGATTAAATAGAATTCCACAAAGTCCACATCCAAGATTTTCTTTATCTATTTAAGCAATAGAAATTCTTCTAAATTCCTTTAGCAACTGTGGCTATTGCTACAATGAACAATTTTTTATTCCCATGATTGTTCAGTCTCCCCCTTTCTCAGTGTCCTTGTCAAGGTTATACATGTGTTTTTACCTATATTTCCAAATTTCAACAGCAGCTGTGCAATCTTGTGAATAGATATGAGAATGTTCATTTACTTATTTATTCATTCTTGGCTTTCAGTTGTGTTCCAGAAAAACAACTTACAAGATCAGGACAGAATTCATCCTTTGGGAGATGTGATAATGCTCACAGAGTCTATATCCTATCAGAAGATTTTATTATTAATCAACAAATATCGCTATACATCCCCCTCAGAGAAATGAAATAAACTCATGTGCAGCAGTAAGAAATCACAAGTACCAGACGTTATTTCATAGATAATTCCAGGAAAGTTGTTAAGCAATGCTGACAGTAATCAATAAGAAGCAACCACTTGATTGCTGTGATTAGTAAAGACTGTTGGGCTTAAAATAGACAGGCAAAAGATAACAGTTTGTGTATATCAGTCCTGGTTTGCACCTGTTCTAATGGGAATATGTGTTTTCTCTGCATTTTATTTTTTCAATGAAATAATATTAATAAGACAAGAAGGCATTCATAATTCTCCCTTCATAGCAAAACTAGAAATCATAATTTTCTAAAACTGTATATAACTAAATCTAAGTGATGGCTGCCTTTTCTTATTAACACAAGCATTAAAATTTGCAAAGATGAGAATACCACACTCATCCTTTCCCCCACTGTTAGCATTCCATCTGGAAGGTGTTTGGATATACTAAATGTTTAGTTACACACATTAACAGCAACAACATACAAACATCAGCCAGCTCTTATAGATCTTAAGGTCATTTATCAATGGTTTTACATTCTCTCTGCTCCTTCACATTTATTATCAGGGTCACTTTTGCAGTTTCTTAGTTTCATAGATAAACAGATTATAAAATGGACTAGGGTGGGGGGATGGGTAAACTAGAGAACTCCCTTAGCAGTTAAGAGCATATACTATTCTAAAAGCCCTGAGATTGGTTGTAAAGGCCCATACTTTTTTGTCCTCCATAAGCTCTCTCTGTCTCTGTCTCTCTCTCTCTCTTTTTCTCTCTCTCTCCCTCTTACACACACACACACACACACACACATACACACAAAGAGAATTAAAAATAAAATAAATATGAAGTGGACCCAAAAAGGAACTCAAGGGAAAAAAAGAGTTGGAATTAAAGAGTAAACAATGGGAGAGGCTGTCAAGAGTAAATGGCAAATGGAGAATGGAACTGGGAAATAGAGGGAAATAGACATAAAGGAGTCAGGCAAGCACAGCAGTGAGAGTCTGTGGTATCCACATGTCATTGAGGGGAAGGTCAATGAAATAGAATTGAAGATCCAGAAATGAACCCACACACCTATGGTCACTTGATCTTTGGCAAAGGAGCTAAAACCATCCAGTGGAAAAAGGACAGCATTTTCAACAAATAGTGGTGGTTCAACTGGAGGTCAGCATGTAGAAGAATGCAAATCAATCCATTCTTATCTCCTTGTACAAAGCTCAAGCCCAAGTGGATAAAGGACCTTCACATAAAACCAGACACACTGAAACTAATAGAAGAGAAGGTGGAGAAGACCCTCGAATACCTAGGCACAGGGGAAAAGTTCCTGATCAGAACACCAATGGCTTATGTTCTGAGATCAAGAATTGACAAATGGGACCTCATAAAATTGCAAAGCTTCTGTAAGGCAAAGCACACTGTCAATATGACAAAATGGCAACCAACAGATTGGGAAAAGATCTTTACCAATCCTACATCCCATAGAGTGCTAATATCCAATATATATAAAAAACTGAAGAAATTAGACTCCTGACAAGCAAATAAACAAATGGGGTAGAGAGCTAAACAAAGAATTCTCAACCGAGGAAACTCTAATGGCTGAGAAGCACCTTAAGAAATGTTCAACAGCCTTAGTCATCAGGGAAATGCAAATCAAAACAATCCTGAGATTCTACTTCACATCAATCAGAATGACTAAGATCAAAAACTCAGGTGCCAACAGATGCTGGAGAGGATGTGGAGAAAGAGGAACACTTCTCTATTGTTGGTGGGATTACAAGCTGGTACAACCACTCTGGAAATCAGTCTGGTAGTTCCTCAGAAAATTGAACATAGCATTACCTGAGGACCCAGCTATACCACTCCTGGGCATATACCCAGAAGAATCTCCAACATATAACAAGGATATATGCTCCACCATGTTCATAGCAGCCTTATTTATAATAGCCAGAAGTTGGAAAGAACACAGATGTCCTTCAACAGAGGAATGGATACAGAAAATGTGGTACATTTACACAATGGTGTACTACTCAGCTATTAAAAACAATGAATTCAAGAAATTCTTAGGCAAATGTACGGAACTAGAAAATATCATCCTGAGTGAGGTAACCCAATTACAAAAGAACACACATGGTAATCACTCACTGATAAGTTGATATTAGCCCAAAAGCTTGAAATAGCAAAGATTCAACTCACAGACCACATGAAGCTCATGAAGCAGAAAGACCAAAGTGTGGGTACTTCGGTCCTTCTTAGAAGGTGTAACAAAATACTCAAGGGAGCAAATATGGAGACAAAGTGTGGGACAGAAACTGAAGGAGGGGCCGTCTGGAGACCATTTCACCTGGGTATCCATCCCATGTGCGGTCACCAAAGTTAGACACTGATGTGGATGCCAGGACGTACATGCTGACAAGAGCCTGATATAGTTGTCTCTTTAGAGGTCTGCCAGAGTCTGACATATTCAGTTGCAAATGCTCACAGCTAACCGTTGAACTGATCAAGCAGTTCCCAGTGGAGGAGTCAGAGAGAAGACTAAAGGAACTGAAAGGGTTTGTGGCCTCATGAGGAGAGCAATAATACCAACCAACCAGAGCTCCCAGGGTCTCAACCACCAGCCTGGGAGCACATAGGGAGGGACCCATGACTCCAGCTGTATATGCATATGTATGTATATGTGTATGTGTATATGTACATGTATATGTATGGCCTTGTCAGGCATAGGTGGGAGAGGAGATCCTTGGTCCCATGAAGGCTGGACACCAAGTGTGGGGGAATTCAAGGGTGGGGAGGTGGGTGTGGGGGCGGTAAGTGGGGGCACATCCTCATAGAAGCAGGAGGAGGGCAGATGGTATAAGGGGTTCCTGGGGGGAGGGGAAAGGGTAAGTGGATAACATCTGAAATGTAAATATAATATCCAATAAAAAAAGAATTACCTAAAAATCAAATACAATGCATAGTATTTGGATGTTTTTATGAGTGAATGTTTAAAAGGTGTCTGTCACCCTAAAAGAACCCACTGATTATTTTAATCTCTAAAAGCAATTCAAATATGTGGGTTGAAAGAAATAGAATGTAATACGTGGCTCTTCCGTGACAGTTGGAATACAAAGCTCATTGATGTGTACTGATTAATTTAAAACACTAATCAAATTCAAATACTGTGACTTAAGATTTTCAACAAATGACTTTAGGTGGATATTACCATGTTTATGAAATCATTCAGTGTTTCCATCCTTAGAATGAGGCAATGCCAATCCGGAGTTACTTAGGAGACTCATTGATTGCCTTGGCTATGCTATTATTGAATGAGACATTTTTGTGAAAATCTGTCTATCTTTTCATGTGGAATATGTTTCTGGAACATGGAAACCTATGAAAGAAGGCAGTATAACCTCAATGCTACCTAGTAGCAAGTGTTTACAGTGAGAAATAAGAAACATGCACTACAGTAATTTCAGGAAAGAACATCCTTGACTTGCCTTCAGACCTGAAGCACACACCCGTGTCTCTTAACAGGAGAACCCAGAGAGAATAATCTACACTGGCAGATCTTTTATCAAAAGTGTCTTTAGAGAGCAACTCATGTCATTAAATTTGCACCCACACAAAGTCTTTGTTACAAAGATTTTTTTACTCAGAAAATCCCTGAATAGTGTACTTAGAGCAATACAAAATGCAGCAACATGTAATCCTAAGACAATTGAAGTCATAAACCCGGATTATTATAAAGAGTATATCACCTAATACTGACAGGCACCTGGCCACCATTTGAGGCCTGGAGAATTATACATAGCTACTGCTGGGGAAACACAGCTATCAAGATATAGAGAAGCAGGTTTGAGATGATAAGAAGATAATTTCTTGCTTTCTGGATAAACCTTGAAAATATCCCTAAAGTAGAGATGATAGTTCCAAAAAAATCATGTTTTATTCATGCTGTACATTTACTAAACCATGTATTGATAGATTCTCATGAGTTTATCACACAACTAGAATTTTGAATTTTTATTAGGCATACTATGAATTTTAGCATTTGGTTATATTTTCAGTATAAAAATCACATTATAAATCATATCCAACATTGAATAATGGGAGCGGGTTGCTTTTTCTGAGAAACTGAAAAGATTTTATCAAATACTTCCAGTTTCCTTGTTGATTATAACATTGACTAGATGATAAATGTCACATTTAATATATACTTCATGAATTTTCTCCACTGCATCATTGCTGTTGTTATCTTTCCTAATATTTATTTTCATTATTTGTACCTTATTACTATATGTAACTAGTGAGAAAAAAAGATTGTTCTCCCCAAAGAACCGATGAGTTCCCCTATCATTCAGTCACTCACTAGGCATTAATCTCAAAGTCAATATTAGCCTAGATATGTACATATATATCATATATTATTATATGTGATTAATCTGTAAATTATATGGATATTTTCTCTGTAGTTCTGGGTATCTAATACATTCTAGTATGCTAACAAACACTAATTCTCTATACTACAAACAGAGGTGTGTGTATGTGTGTCTCTCTCTCTCTGTGTATGTGTGGTATTTTGTGTATGGCATATAGGCTTTAGAAATTAAGTAAAATTTCATCACTTCGGGCTTTTAATTGCTCTCTCATATATGAAAAACTTCATCAAGTGCATTGGATAAAGTGGTAAAGCTCTGAAAATCCTCAAGAGATAGGATGTTCAACATATTGCTAGGAGATCATTCATGACCTCCATCATAGCCCAGTAATTATGTGCATCCCAGTGCAGAGCATTAGAGGGACTGCCAGTTACATGTCAGCATGCCTAGGAATTAGCATACACAGTCTTCCTCATCTGTTGCCAGAAGCTTATCTGCCAAGATGACCTAGACTGTAATCAAACTAAATTGTATGTTTTTGCTACATTGGCTCTTTACTCCCAAGTTTAATATGCATGCCTCTTATTCATTTTACAAAACAGTCTCGCTGCAAGGAAGACTTTGTAATGATTTTTTCTCCTCATTTTCCAACTCAATAAAAGGATAACATTTTTGAAAGTTAAAAATTCCACTATACTTGTTTTTTAATATTTCTTTGAAATAACTTACCTTGGTAATTTGTATGTCCTAAAGCAACTGAAGAATGAATTGATTTGCTTTTATTATTTAGATTACATGAAAGAAGTAGTACACATTTATGCACCAATGTCAAGTCCAGAAATTATTTTAATAATATGCCTTGGTATTAGAAAGTAAAAGTTAATTTAGAATTCGAAGGGACTTAAATGTCCTTTGAATTCATAGTGAAGCTATATCCCAGAGGAAGAACATTCTCATGTTATTTCACGAGAATGTTAAACTCTTTCAACCTCATTGTAAGATGAGTGTAATTTATTTCTCATAGGGTTGCTAAAGTGATAATTTGATAAATGTATGAAGGATTTAACCTAGTGTCTGGAAATTTGTAAATGGCAGTTAGTGTCATAGGATTCTTTTCTGTTCAATATCACCTTGTGTAAAGACTCCTTGACTCTTTATCACCCAGCAAATTTAAGAGGAAGGACTTTCTTCAAAAATATACTGTGAATGTAAGTATGTATGCAGAACTGTATTTTTATGTGGAGTTTCATAAAGGTTAGTCAATAATTCATTTATCTACCTATCTATAATTTATCTATATTATCTATTCATCTGTCTGTCTATCCATCTAACCATATATATAAATTTTTTTCAGCTCTTGTAACTGAACACAAGGCAAGAGCTCCTAAACCAAGATGCATGTTATTCATGATTTTAAGTGTTGAGTGTTGAGTTATTAATCACAGACCTTAAAATATTTAGGAGTTTGTGGAACTCTGACTTACTTGTTGGAAATATATCGTCCTTACTGGGCTATCTTCATTTGTATCAACCACCATATTAGGGCTAATATAGCAAATTAGTTCCTTCAGATAATTCTTGGGATAAAATCCACTGAGGCAAAATACCATAAAGAAAGTAAATGAGGGGTATCCTTATCATGTGTGTTTGTCTCTATGTAGTCATAGAGGTCACATGTTGCATTTCCCAATATTTGTGCTTTTTTTTCTTTGTTATAATACTGGGGCTTTAGATTACACTGAAATAAAAACTGAAAATTTCTTTATTATTTAAAGTATGTGTGGCCTGGATGGTGTTTTCACCAGTCCGTCATTAGACATCATTTGTCTGTATGTTAGCTTTTGTGAAATGTCTTTCATAGTGTTACCCCTAGTGCTTATTCATCTTTCCTGTTGCCTCAGTAAAGAACTAATCAACGTATCTTCACCTAAAATCTTGTGCATTGAGCCCAGTCTTTGGGATCACAGGCAAAACACCAAGAAGCAAAATTGTCTAAGTGTTTTGTGGAATCAGCACAATGTTTGGTCTAATTAAACATTGGTTTCATTTAATCATCTGAAGCTAGCTTTAGTATTGTTAAGCACATCAACACTTAAATTTACCTACTACAATGCCAAACTGAACATATCTTTGAAAGTTTACTTTCCTTAAGCTTCGTTAACTTGAAAATCAGAGTGAAAAGAAAATTTTGATCATCTTATATTGATGTCAATGCTAGATGATCAGGCCCCAACAGCAATTTTTAGTAAACATTTCTTAATAAAAATCAGTAAAAAATTAAGTTAAATCAATGTTGAAATTTGTAAATGGCAGTTAGTTTCATAGGATTCTTTTCTGTTCAATATTACCTTGTGTAAAGACTCCTTGACTCTTTATCACCCAGAAAATTTAAGAGGAAGGATTTACTAAGCTTTCTAGCCCTTATCTGACTATTATTAAATTATCCTTGATAAAAATGTGATACTCCTAACATTCATTCCTGAAGGAGTTAGATACTTACCTTATAATATTAACTCTTTCTACATTTTTTTTCTTTTTTAAATTGGATATTTTATTTATGTACATTTTAGATATCAACCCTTTCCCCATTTCCCCTCCCTAAAACCCCCTATCCCATCCTCCCTCTTCCTTTTTGTTTTTATACAATTTTAATTACATGCATGTATTCAGGTTAGTTCTAGGTTGAGGGTCTAGAAATACAATAGATGCAAATAGTCAAGGAACAAGCAAGAAACAGTGATCTTTGGAGTGTTGACATAATTGTGTTTAATGCCTTGCTTGTTCTTTGACTATTTGTGCTTATTGTCTTGCTTGTTCCTTGACTCTTTCTACATTTTAAGTGTACCCTCTGTTAACATTTGTTGTGTGGTAGAAATATTAACCTTTGGATTTCTTATTATAGTTTTAAAGCATAGGTCAGTAGGAAATAATAACACATATACTTTAGTTCTTTGGTAGACAGATACTGTTATTCAGTTGCTTCATATATATAGTGATGATGAGCTGAACAGCAGATTGAAAATTTTAAAACAAATAGTGAAAGTCAGAGATTGAAGCAATCCAAAGTTATTCATAAATCCAAAAGGACTAAGGCATCAGTGTTGGAGAGGGGCGGAGAGCAAATGGAATTCCCCAAAGGTGGAAATAAAAAGAAGGGCACTATTAGAGGAACAATTCCTTAAATTGGTTCTAGTTTGGAAAAATAATTTAAATTGTAGATTTATACAGGCTAAGCAACAAATACCAATCAAGAAATTTTATAATCAAGTCTCTTGACTCATTAATAAATAGAGAATCTGAAGGAACCAGGAAGAATGGGCTCAGCACCTGCTTCACAGTACAGCAAATTGATGGAGCTGAAGGTAAGTTGCTGAGTGAAATATCGGAAAAGCACATTCTGCTCATGTTTATTAAAATTCTAGAAAAACAAACAAACAGATATTTACAAACTGTAAAGCTCAGGTTGTTGTAGGATCGAAGGATTTTATATCATGTTAAAGTAGGCATCATAATGAAACATGGAGATAATTTTGTGGTGAATTGTTGTATTTATTATATTGCATGTATTTGTTCTCTTATAATTGTATGCATTTTTCAAATATCATGAATTACTATATGTGTTCTAAAAAGTGTGTATGGTAATCTTGTAATTCTAGCATTTCAGAATCTGAGGCAGGTGGTTATGAGTTTGGGGTAAAGCTGAACTACAGAGCATATCTGTCTCAAAAAGAAACAAAAGGCATCTATTAGATAGATAAATTGCATTATGCTTATTAAGTAGAGTATTTAAAAGTAGTATAACGACATACAATATTGATACTAATAACAATAGGAGTTAATTTCAAACAAAGATTACCAAAAATGCAAAAGGATAATCCATAAACAATCATGAAATTTGTATGAAAATCTTAAAGTATACAAATTAATATAAAGGGAAGATAGAAGTGTGAGTTGTTGAATATAATTTATCAAAAAATGTTTAAGTCCCTGAAGAGATGATGTTATTTTTAAAATGATAGCTAAATGACACCAAGTTGTATATATTCATTCTGTCTGGGAGTTAATCCTAACTCAGTTATGCTGAAAAAATTATTATCCATTTGTATATTTCTCCCCATTCCAGTAATGTTAATGATCATATCATGAGCTATAATCTAAATCCAAAAGCAACTGAAACTAGAGGGCAGATGTCCTACCCTACGAAGACTTCTTTAAGTATCTTTCTTTCCATTGTTCAGGGAAAGGTCAGTGTATGCTTTCCACATAGGGCCATAACAACTATTTTGACAGCCAAGAGTCAATTTCTGATGTTTTCTTTATCTTCCTATGTAGAGAATGAAGCCATAGAGTTAAGTGGCACTCTTTGTGATTTCAAGATATACCTGCACCAATCAGTGGTATATTAAAAAAAAACTAATAGAAAACAGAAATATATAAAATATTTCAGCACTGTCTGCAAGGAACTATTAAGAAGAAAGAGATGGATACACCCTGTCATCTGTTAGAGAAAAACCCACATGAACACTTTCAGGTAGCTAATTCATATTCTAGAATGACTCATGGTAACAGCTGGCAAGGTAATTGAGATCATGTAGTATCTTTGGAACTGTATGAAACTGCAATTATTTTCTCCTGTTTCATCATTAGAAAATTTAGTTACCTTCCAGTGATTAAACAGCATTCCAAATCTATATAAACTTTAAGAAAATAGTTTCTTTGAAAGGAAAAAGGACACAGTTTTGGGAAATAAATACTTAAAATGATCCTTCCTGTACATGTCCAGACCCAGACTAAAATTACAGAAAATTGACACAAGAAATTAACTATGTAACTTTTGGGAAGCAACTGCATCTCTTTGGAATTTTCTTCTTACCAATGAAAATTGAAGAATAAGCTAAATGATCTCAAAACATACTTTCATGATGGAGAATCAGTTTTATGCTCTTTTAAATACGAGCGGGGTAAGAAACGTGCAGGACTGTGAAACCAGCAAGATGCTGAGGCCTTTGCATAGTGAGGTCACACTGTCTCAAAGGAGAAAAGTGAGTCTCCTGTCTGAAACAGTAGCCATTTGCTCTCTATCATAAAAGTTTAGTTAGAAGTTAGTAGCCTAAAAGCTGTCCTTTAGAATTTTTTAAACAATTTCAATTACACATTAACATATTAAGTTACTCATTAATTAATTAATTAATTAATTAATTAATTAATTTCTGTCATATATTATAGACAGAAATCACTTCACAGAAGTTCTTAAACATATGTTACAGCATATGATTCATTTTAAATTAGAGATCATTTATTTAAACTTGGTTATTAAGGCACTGGCTCTATATGGATAGAAGATGACTCCAAATTAAAAGGGTATGATTCTAGAATCCTGTTTAATGTAACATACACTACTCTAAGTGAGCTTATCCACTGTTGAAGGTTGTTTGTAAAAGGGCTGGAGTAGTGGCTTAGTGGATAAGATTCCCTAAAGTTCTTCTAAAGAACAAGAGTTCAATTTCCAACACTCACATGAGGTGGTTCACAATTGCCTCTAAATCCAGCTCCAGGGAATTCAGCAACGTTTTGTGCCTCCCACAGGTACCTGCAGGCATGTACATATACCTCCATCAAGAGACACATATATACATTTTTAATGTTAAAAATATAGTTCTTGTTGGATAAGGACACTTCTCTTCCTACTTATTAATGTGCACATTATCATCTATTCATGATTCATGGTTTATTTATAAAACCAATGGAGAATTAATTCAAGTTTTTCTTTCCTTTCCCCCTTTTTTTTCTTATCAAAATATACTCAGACTTAGATGACTACTAAGTACTCCTGTGGAAAATTTTATGTTAATGAAAACAGTATAACTGAACTCAATTATGTACATTTATAGAATGTAAATGTTACTGTAAGAGTGAGCCTTGGAAGAAATAGATGCAAGCTTCATCAGGAATGCTGATGAATCTTCAAAAAATGCCAGAGAAATCCTTTAATGCTTTCCAAGGCAGCAGAACTCAGTGACATGGAGACACTGAAATTCTCAATTCTAATGGAGCTTTTAATTCACCTGCTGGATGACCCCTGGCAAGGCTCTTAACACAATGAAACATCATCTGTAAAACTGAGTTGGCAGGGATGTGGCTGCTAAAGAGTTGTAAATAATTGTAAGTAGCTATTAGAGAGAGAAGTCCAAGTTTAAGTGGGCAAATACATTAATATTATGTAACTGCTATTGTTTAGTAGGAAATACTAAACCAGAAACAAGAATTTAACAGAAGAATTATGAATCATAGATCATTCTGTGAGCCTTTTAAAATCCTTCATTTGACACAAAGCTGATTAATAAATAAAAAAAAACACTGATTAAAAGTAGATCATAAAGAACAAGTAGAACTCAATATTAAGAACCTAAGTTACTAAAACATCATAAACATTTCAATCCATATTGGCTTGAGTTCTATGTGTTTAATGCATTGCCCTTTTTTGGGTGGAGGCAGAATGACTAACTATAGATAGTAGGCATCATTCCCAACAATGTGTGTAAATAATAGACAAATGGAACCAATTGAATAAACAGAGAAAAGAGACTTTTACATAGGAACACCCTTCCCAAGTGATTTAAGAGTATAAGAGTGGAATCTAGGAGAAGATAGCAGTAGCTAAGATATCTCATTAGCATCATACACCAGCATCTACTGAACACAAACATCTTCCTCATCTTTGATGCTCATAGAGAATAGTGACCTTGAACTCAGCACTTTCATTTGAGCTGCAAATGTCTGAAAAGACAGTTATAGAAGGAAAATACTATTTGTCCCAGATGAATCAACTAATTAGACTTTTAAATATCATGGCATTTACTTCCTGTTAGTCTTCCTTGTCATAAACCATAATAAAACTGTACAAGACTATTAAAATCTCAACAGAAAGAGTTCATGACTGATTCTTTTCAGTGTTCTCATGTGTCATGAAACTAACTTAATACAACCAAATGCATCAGTATTCACAGTGATAAGTCCTACAGCATGGTCTCCACATCTCCCCACTATTTTCAGGACATTTGCCTTGCTCAGTACACTTTATAAAAGATTCTATAAATTTTGCAAAATTGCTGATTCAGAGTTAAATGAGACAACAGGGTTATGGATACCTCCATATCATCCAATCACCATTCAGCTTTGGCATGGGCATTCCACCAGAAACAGTCCATCACCTTTCTCAGTTAGATAAACAAAGCTCAAACCAGAGGCTTGAACAGTCATCCATCATCACACTGAACACAGCTGGAGAATCTATGGAGATACATTCTCAAATACAGCATGGCAGTGACAGGAATGGGTATTTTAAAATCACTAGCTGTGAACTAGACTACCCATGATATTTATGCTATTAAATAATATTTCCTAAAGGTTTATAAACTATATTCATTATTACTGATACATCTAACTTTCTTGGAAGGATGTTGGCACATATTATTTATATTTCATCAAATTTCAGCACAAGCTCCTCTAGTTGAGAGGAAAGTGTATATCTTTACATTTAAGTGTATGTGAGAATACAAATATAAATACTATTCAGTACACTTGACTTTAATTCTAGGAAATAAATATTTAACCAAATTAAGAAAATCATTTAATAAAAGAAAAAGAAGCTACTTAGCAGTGTATTACAAAACAAAACAGTAATACAGGTAAATAACTGAGAATTATGTCTTTGTCATAGAAGATATATTCTAATTATTGCCTTCATGATATGAAACATGTTTATGTCAGTCATGTCTTAATATGAGTAAGATTTAGTGAATTTTATGCATTTATTTTCTGTAATCTTTCCTTCTTTTTTTTACAATATTTTTCGAGACAGGGTTTTACTATCTTAGGCTAGTCTTGAAATTAATATATAGCAAAAATTCCAAAGCTTCCTGTTTCTCCCTTCCTGAGTATTATAGGCATTTACCATTCGTTCAAGATTCTGTCATTTAACAAGTTTCACAATGATGCATTCCCATGTATGATCATGTATGTATGATATATATATATATATATATATATATATATATATATATATATAGAGAGAGAGAGAGAGAGAGAGAGAGAGAGAGAGAGAGAGATTGTTGTGGATAGCCTCAGCCTTGTATTTTAATCCTAGTTATCCTAGTTCCAACCTCCTGGGAGGGGCTGCAGAGGATGATTGAATCTGTACACAAGTGACTGCTTGAAAACCTTCTGTCCAATTAAAACCTGTAAAATAAAGGCTAGAGCCAGAGATTGGGCAGTAGAAGGGGAGGCGGAGAAAAAGGCTTAGGAGAGGAGAGAGTGACAGGAATTCGTTATAAAAGGAGGCAGTAGCAGAGAGCAGAAGAAGGAGGCAGAAGCAGAGGTAGAAGCAGGAGGAAGTAGAAGCAGAAGGAAGCCGGCAGGAGAAGGAAGCTGATGACCGAGGAGCCAGAGCTCAGAGGACAAGGATGTGACCTGGATGAACCACAAGTTATAAGGGATCTCATAGCCGGGGATTAGAGTAGTGTAGCAGCAATAAACCTGCCCAATCTAGGCATGCTATTTATACCATAATTATTAAGTTGTGTCTTCCTTTACTGGTCTCCTTCGGGTAGGAGATTTTACAACGAGAAATTTGGGGTTTCAATAATTTTTTCTACTACAAGAGATGACCAAATACATTTCAACATAATTCTGAGAATATTTAAAATGGTTAAAGGTAAAACTCATCAAGATGCTTGATAATTAAATGCACAAGAGAGACTTTTGTGTTTCCACAAACTCTTGTATAATTTTTTTAGTGCAAATTTATTTTAAATCATGAATATTATGGGATGCTATAAAGTACAACACCACTTTTAGCTATTTTATTATAGATGTCTAATGTGAAGTTCAGGGAGAGAACGAGTGATTATTACTTGGCTGCACATCATTTGATTTGGCTTTGGTATCATATTTTAAGACAGTCATTCAGTTATTGGTGTTTCAAATGTATTTTCAAGTTCATGACATTCTGAACACTGTGCCACCAAAGGTTAACTAAAGTATCAAGGACCTAGCAAACCAGAAACAAGACTTGGAAGTGCAGTAATATGAAGAGCGGAATCCAGGGATCACTCATCAAAGTTGTTTCTATACTGTTAAGAGCTGTTATATAGAAAGACAACTGCCTTCAAGCTAGGATAGCTAACTGCCAAAGATAAGAGAAAGGCTACTACTACATAGATCAATTTAGAGCATAGTTATTACTTTTATCAGCATGATGCTCAGGCATAATAAATAATATGCCTTATGAGAAAGACTAGGGATAATGATGGGTATCTAACAGTGAGTTGGAGTCTATAACTTTTAACTTATGTACAAGGCAGACCTAGATGAGTGCAATCAAGGAGAAAGAGAGGACCTACTTTTTACTTAAACTTAGGCAAAGTTTTGTATTTTCATAGAAATTTCTATTACAAAAATATTGTTTTTCTAGGAAATATAACTCTCATATGACCTTTTCAAATAATTACAATATAGCAAACATATAGGCAAATAAACTATAGATGCTTATACTGACTAAAGAGGGACATGGATTCTAAAACATTCTATCTTTAAATAGAATTTTTAGTCGATACTGCATTCAGAAAACTTGCTTGCAAGGTGACATCTAGCAACAGCATAGGCTGAGATTAGAGAGCGCCTTCAAGGTTAGGAGCAACAAGAGAGGGTGTTATCAGGTCCAGAGTCCTTACAGTATCTTCCCATTTTGGAAAGGGTTTCTCACCTGGCATTTAGGAAGGTATTTCTTCCTTTAAGATGAATAGTTAGATTTAAAGCTCAAAATTAACATGAAGATTAAGAGCCTGAAATCTAGACCAGGATATAATCCAACTTCTATAACTTTTTTCCTTAGTAAACTATAAAGTCTCTGAATATGGGAAGAGACAGGAGTATAGAGGGTCAGGAGATTGAACAAAAATATACAGCAGTAGGGGATCGGGAACTGGAGGTAGCCACTAGAAAGTCCCAGATGCTAGGGAATCAAGCAGTTCCCAGGACCCAACAGGGATGACATTAGCCTAAATACCCAAAAAGGGGAGAGAGAATCTCTAGAGACCACCTCCAGATAGGCCTAACCTCCAGTTGAGGGATGGAGACACCCACCCATCTCAAAAATTTAAATCCAGAAATATTCCTATCTAAAAAAATACAGGGACAAAAATGGTACAGAGACTGCAGAAAAGACCATCCAGAGACTGCTACACCTAGGGATCCCTCCCACCTGCAGACACTAAACTCCCACACTATTGCTGATGCCAAGAAATTCTTGCTGACAGGAGCCTGATATAGCTGTCTCCTGAGAGGCTCTGCCGGCACCTGACCAATACAGATTCAGATGCTTTCAGTCAACCATCAGACTGGGGGACTACAATGGAAGAGTTAGGAGAACAATGACTGAGGGAGCTGAAGGGGTTTGCAATCCCATAGGAAGAACAAGGATATTAACTAAGAGGACCCTCTCAGATATCCCAGGGACTAAACGACGAACCAAAGAGTACACTTGGAGTGACACATGTAGCAGAGATTTGCCTTATCTAGCATCGATGACAGGGGAGTGTAGGCTGCCGTGTTTACAGTTACAAAGTCGTATGACCAGCACCTGACAATGTAAACAGCTGGCTTCCAGAGTGGCCAGCTCAGAAACTGGTAAACAAGTCCTATGAGCATGCGTGCCCCTTCTGAGTGGGCTTATGCTAATAAGGTATTGGCAGCTTAACCTATCCTGGGAGGACACATCACCCAGCCGCCTAGGGCAGTTATATAAGCAGCTCCTTTCTGCTGCTTGGGGTCCAGGCCCTTCCCTTCCCTTCCTGGTCCAGGTCCCCCGTCCAGTTCCCCATCCCTATGTCAAGAGTCGTTCCTGGAATAAAGCCGACTGAGAAGGATCCTACCGTGTCGCGTCTTACTTGCCGGCCAAGGCGGACGCGACAGGGGAGGCCCTTGGTCCTGTGGAGGCTTGATATCCCAGGACATGGGGATTCTAGAATGGTGAGACCAGAATGGGGGGATGGTTGGGCGAACACCGGCATAGAGGCAAAGGGGAGGGGGAATGGGATGGGAGGTTTGTGGAGGGGAAACTGGGAAAGGGGACAATATTTGAAATGTAAATAAATAACCAATAAATAAATAACCAATAAAAAAAGAAAAAAAACTTATCTGAACCACTCAAATTTGTCTTCATTATAAATATTCAACTTCTAAATAGAAGTTTTATGGAAAGATATTGAGGATGTTATAACTAATAAGATAGTGCAATAACACAAATAAAGCAGCGGGTGTGTGTGTGTGTGGATACCATACATATCGCCAGAGTGGAGCTAACATAGGATGAATGCTGGCTCTCTTACTTAGTAAACTATTATTTCAGTTTAAGCTGTAATCTCCTTGTCTTATTTATATAGGAGAATTTAATACATAAGTTATTAACTGGCAAAAAACCCCACATTTAATGTAAATAAAATTGTAGTTGAAATTGTAATGTCAGATTTGTAAATATATAAAGGTCTTGGTCAAAAGTAATTTTCAGGAGCTATACTCTCAACACAAGAAAGAGAAAGAAGAGTTTGCAAAAATAGCAGCCCTAAATTTCTTTGTAGGAGACAGATGAGAGAGAAGAGAGCTGGGAGAGGAGAGACAGGAGAGAGGTGAGAGGACAGAGGGGAGAGACAGAGAGGTAGAGTTGGAGAGGGAGAGAGGGCTACAGGGAGCTATGAAGGGAGGAATAGAGAAAGATAGAGGGAGAGTCAGTAAGACAGAGAGAGAGGGAGTGGGGAGATAGAAACTGAAAGAGAGAAGTGGGGAGAGGGAAGAGGACAGAGAGGAGAGATAGTGTCTATTTTGATAGCTAAACATCCATGACAAGCGCTAATAACTAGGTACATTTGTGTGTCATTGTGTGTGTTTTCTAAAAAATCAATTGAGTGCTATGGAATTATTTAAAACATGTTTTGGGGGGGAATATTTGATTCTAAAACATAAGAATGAAAAATAAAACTTCTTATTCAGCAAACTTAATGGATGGAAAAAAGTAAAGCCTAAATAAACTATCCATAATTTATAAAAGAGAAATGTAAACCTGCTGCTCAAATGCTAGCAGTATGCTAGAGGGTTAATATGTGCTTTTACTTATAACATACCCAGAGATGATTTGGAAGAGCTATGACATATGTATACTTCTGAGGACTCAAGAGCAACCCACGTCACTACAGAGCTAGAATTATGACTTGCATACAAAATTGTGCTTTGACATGGTTTTTGCTGTCCCTTCTCTCATTTTTGTACCTGCTCTCCCTCCTGAAATATGTTTTTCACATCACTTCAAAGTAACTTCTAGTGCACATATTCTGCATCAGTGTTTGAGACATCCACCTGCATGGAATATGATAAGGTGTTAATAGAAAGCAGGACCTGGTTCCAAAACTTGAGCTTGCACTTTGTTTCGCCAAACAACAACAAAAACAAAACAAACACTACTTGATCTCATAATTTTAATTAACTTTGAAAAAAATCCTTGTATTCAATTCCTTTCTAACTGTAGTCCAAATACCTAACTTTAGCCAGATATCAAGTCCCATAAATATTCAACTGTCTACCACACAGAATGTGGACGTGTGACAGCAAAGCCTCATTGCCAAGGACAACTTCCTGTCAGCTTATTGATCTGATCGTGGAGATCAAGCAGATGCAAGGAGAGCATGGAAGCTTAACGTATGTGTTCTGGTATCTTTAGAAGGTTCTCTGAAGGATATAGAAAGAGAATCCTGAACACCAATTCAACCACAAAACCTTCTACCTATAATCTTCCCTGCCTGCAAGATGTGCTGGGGTAATTGTGGCACAGAACAATTTAAAGTGGCCAACCAATGTTTGATTTAACTTGAGGCCCACTCCACAAGATAGAATCCTTGTGAAAAACTGCTGGATAGCCAGAAACTGGAGACTGAGTAGCCCAGAGTCAAAAGGTAGAACCAAGCATGACTGGTCTTAAAAAGTAAATCAACGACCAACCAAAGAGTACACATGGAGGGTCTCATGGCTCCATCCGCTTATGTAGCAGAGGATGGCCTTGTTAGACATCAATGGGAGGAGAGGCCCTTGGTCCTGGGAAAGCTCCATGCCCCAGTGAAGGGGAATGCCAGGACAGGGATGCAGGAGTAGGTGGATGGGTGGGTGAGCACTCTCAAAGAAGCAGGGGGAGGGAGGATGGGATAGGGGGTCTCTACAGAGGAAACTGGGAAAGGGAATAACATTTGAAATGTAAATAAATAAAATATCCAATTTTTAAAATGGGGGAAAAAGATATGAATCAAAATAGAAAATCAATGAAATATTCCTAATGATATTTTTATATACTCATAGATAGGTGTCTTGTGTAGTTGTAATCACAGAGGTTTCCTTCGCTAGCAGATGGTAGCACCTGCAGGACCCACAGGCAGACATTATGCTGAGAGTCTAAATTGGACTTCTTCATCTGGTCCCTGTCCTCAGAAATGGGGTACCCTGGAAGAAGGGGGAGGAAAGTCTATAGGAATCAGAAGAGATGACGGATACCAAGATACCATGGTCCTCCAAATCACTTAAGCAGGTCTCACAGAGACTAAAGTGGCAAGCACAATCCTGCATGGGTCTGCACGGGTCCTTGGCATATGTGTTACGATCATTAATTTGTTGTTTTTGTGGAATTCCTAACAGTGGGAGAAGGATGTAATCTCTGACTCTTTGGCTTGCTCTTGAGACTTCTCCCCTCCTATTGGGTGGCATTGTCCAGCCTGAATATGAGGCCTATTGTCTTGTCTCATCCTAACTTGTTTGATTCTGTCTGGTTGTTGTCTCTAGCAGACCTGCTGTTTTCTGAAAATGAATTGGAAGTGGGTGGATGGGGGAGAGGGGAAGTAGTAGTAGAATTAGGAGTGAAGGGAGGGGAAACTATCCTTGCTATGTATTGTCTGAGAGAATATCATTTTCAATAAAAAAAAGAAAATTACAGGTAATTATTATGCAATAAAATAATAAATGTAACAGATTTTAACAAATAAAGATAGATTTTTGTGAAGAGAATATATCCTGTTACAGAGAATATTCACCTAGTAATATTTCTAGTGCTGATGTTCACCTTTGTCCCAGGTCTACCAGTCTGTATTTCACTGTTAGGAGTTGTAGATTCAATACTGTCAAAAGAAATGGCTTTTGTTATTTATTGTACATGCCTCATGTGGGTTGACAGAGGCTTCTGCTCATTGTTGTAACTTATAAGGCCAGGTTGACTGGCGCCTTCATTCTGACAAATGCTTCATAAATACTGCACCATGGAAAGAGGCAGAAATTGACCATCAAAAATAAATGATCTGACCTAGAAGAGGAATACATTTCTTCTGCTCATACATCACTGGACAGAAATAATCACATGGCTGCATAAAACCTCAATGAAGAGGAAAACAAATTCTTATTCTAAATGTTAACTAAAGTGAATGATATAAAATTTACCCAATTGCGCATCAATGTATTCATCTATCTTTCTGCATGGGCATTCCATTGGACTATTATACTTGGATAACATTGGAAACATTGCTAATATCTCTGAGACATAACTTCAGCCAACATTTGAGAGGCTCAGACATCAAACACATTTCAAGCACCGCTGAACAAAGGGAAGTTTGAATATGAAGCTGGAGCTTCATTTTGAAAATATTACAATTGCCCATGAAAGAAAGAACTCCACAGTGCAGTCATCACAGCCTGCGCCCAGAGTTGTATGCTCAGTGAGCCGGAAATTAACAATAAAGACATCCAGTTGCTCAGACTAGAGATGGTTTCTAATTCTTTCAGATCAATCATTCATGAGCTGAGATTTATTAAATACACTCATGGCACAAGAGACTCTTTGGCATTTCCTAAATATATGATGCTATTTTTCAAACACCAAAGATGGAATTGCAACAATGAGTTTTCAAAATTAATGCACAAATAACACCAAAAGAAAATTTAAACTTCTATTTTACCATTCAAGCACATAACATAAACTTTGAAGTGACCATGAAAAGTATGTTTCTTTGTTATTTAAACGTCATTTTAAAGTAGATTATAATAAACACATATACACACACGCATATATAGACATATTTAAAAATATAATTATTGTATACATATATGTATATATTACCTAGAGGTTAAGTCACAGGCTTCAAAGCAAACCCAAGGCTCTAATATTGAAACTTTAAATGGAGGTTCATTCTTGACATTTATTTTGTCATAATAGCAATTCACACAAAACAAATTACTTTGATAAAAGGTTATTTCAGAACACTGCAACGAGCTTCAGAATACATTCTCAAGCATTCAAGAAAGATAATGTTTAAAGGAATCATCTTTTGCTCTTGAAAAACTCAATGTTTATTTTACCTAGGTGAACAAGTCCTAGTTTATAGATAGGTTTTGTTATAAAACTTTATTTGTAGTATCGTTCATTAGAATTCTAAACTTGTCTCAAACGTGCAGTGCAATGTAACGTTCAGCCATTGCTTCACACAAAATTCCATTTAACATGTTTATTTGAGATATATTATTGCTTTTCAAGTAATAGATATGATATGTTTCCAAACATGAGTGAGGAAATAAAAAAGAAATAAACTCATTGAGCTACTGAAATGGAACATTGGCTTGCAAGCAGTTTCCTATGATCCCTGTGTGCTCCTGTTCAGTGCCCCAAGCACCTCTGCCATGTCACATGTTATCTTGACCCTTCAGAATGATTATGCTATTGTTCAGTTTGTAAATAAAGCAAAGTATAAATTTCCTTCCAGACTATAGTAACGTTGACCATTAAGACTGCACATGCATGTATATGTATGTATACATATATTGTTTCTATTGTCTCAATCCTTTTCAAAATTTTTTGGGGGCCTATACTTTTCCTCAGTTTTACTCACTCATAGACAACCTTTTAATCACTATATTGTTTCATGTCAACTTTCAGATTGCTTAAAATTTATACATTTGATAATTATTTTTTCTAGTTTTATATAAAACTTATTAACATAGAGTTAAAATATTTTGATGAACAAATCAAAAATGTAATTGGTTACTTGTAGATTTTTGTGAATTTCAGTATTCTATTTATTTGTTTAATTTCTTTTGTAGTATGGTTGACTGTGACAATTAATTTAAATGATAAAATTATACTTTATAGAATTTATTCTCTGTGTGTATGTCTCAATAAATTATTGGTGACCATAAATTAAGAAAACATTTGAATTTTTATGCCAAATCCTTCAGAAGATATAATATTATTTAACAGCCCATATTATGTTTGTAATTTCAAAAATCTCTAAATTTATCATGAATACAGCCACATTGTGTATTTTCTTTCTTCTGAAACATAAGCAGGATATCCATGGACAAGAACACGGGCATGGGTCACATCCCTCCCTTGGTTTAGTCAAGCATGAGTCAGGTGTACTGCACTGGACAATCACATGTGCATATAAGTACGAGCAGAAGAGCGCAAACCTGACGTACTAAAGGTGTTCAGTCAGGGATATGTGGGAATAAATGCAGCAGAAACATTAACATTAGCTCTAGAAATCAACTTTATGGAATCCAGAAGTTAAATTCGCATCATCTGTACTCCATTACACATATTACATGCTTTTAGCATGGTATACTACTTTGAAATCTTGGCACTCTGTAACACAGAGAGCACCAGCAACCCATTTTATTGAGTCTTTCCTCACTGTACTTTGCATATAAATTTTGTTTGTTTATCAGCGTGTTGGTTGGTTTGTTTGCACTGCACATTAAAGTTTTGTGTTAAACCTTGATTGAGCAAGTCAATTGATAATGTGCTTTCAAAAATTTAGGTTATTTTTAGCTGTTTAAGCTAATAGATTCTTTACAATTCAGGCATGTCCATTTTTGTCTATATTGTTGTACACTTAATAGCCTTTCATGTACTTTAAACAGGGCTTCATATGTGCTAGTTAACCAAAGCTCATTTGACTCTTAATACTGATATACAATTT
Organism: Mastomys natalensis; assembly: GCA_021653895.1. Classification (NCBI taxonomy): domain Eukaryota; kingdom Metazoa; phylum Chordata; class Mammalia; order Rodentia; family Muridae; genus Mastomys; species Mastomys natalensis. The sequence continues at coordinate 1,125,425 of JAJTUV010000572.1, forward strand.
TTCAATAGTCTGTAACCAAGCCTTTAATACCATTTGTATTTAATGCTAGATTATATAATGAATATACATGTGAATGATATATTAAAAATTTCATTGTGAATAGGCTCCAATCTCCATTGCAGAATTTCTTCAGAAGCTGATAAAATCAAATAGAACTTTCTAAAATTTCCACCCACAACTCATTTCCTATTTTGAATTGACCATTTATTTTTATTTTAATTTTTCTTTTTTAAAAAATTGATTGATTATTTTGTTTATTTACATTTCAAATGTTGCCCCTATTCCCAGTCTCCACTCACAGAGTTCTTTAACTCATTCTCCTCCCCTTTGCCTTTGAGAAGGTGATCCCCTTCCCACTCACCCCTGCCTTACACTTCCCAGCATCACCCTTGCCTGGGACATTACATCTACAGGAATACACACATACTCTCCCACTGAGGTCAGACAAGGCAGTCCTCTCCTGAATCTGTGCCGGAACCACAGGCCAGCCCATGTATGCTCTTTGGTTGATGGCTTAGGCTCTGGGAGCTCTGCAGGGTCCAGGATACTTGATACTGTTGGTCTTCCTATGGGTTTGCCATTCCCTTCAGCTCCTTCAGTTCTTCCCCTAACTCTTCCATATGGGTCCCTGACCTCAGTCCAATGATTGGCTGAATCATTGGACTAGAAAATATCCTGAGTGACATAACCCAGACTCAAAAGAACATGAATGGTATGTACTCACTGCTAAGTGGATATTAACCCCAAAGTAGAGAATACCCATGATAAAACTCACAGACCATAAGAAGTTTTACAAGAAGGAAGTCCCAATCTGTATTAGTTTCAATCAGCTGCTGGTAGAGCCTCTCAGAGAACAGTCATACTAGTCTTCTGTCTGCAAGAGCAACATGGTATCAGTTAATAGTCTCAGTTTTGGGTGCCTGTCCATGGGATGGATCCAACTTTGGGTCAATTGCAGTATGACTTTTCTTCAGTCTCTGCTCCATTTTTGTCTCTGCATTTCTTTTAGACAGGAACAATGCTGGTTCAAAAATTTTAAAGGTAGGTGGGTGGTCCCATTCATCCACTGGAGGCCCTGTCTATCTACTGGAGTTGGTCTCTTCAGGCTCCATCTCCCCACTGTTGGTCATTTCAGCTAAGGTCATCCCCATTGAGTACTGAGACCCTCTCACATCCCAGGTCTCTGGGGCTTTCTAAAGATTCCCCTGCCCCTGATTCCCTGCAGCTGCATATTTCCATTCTTTCTCCTGGCCCATTTTGTTTCTCTGATGTCTCACCCTATACCTGATCCTGTGTCCCTTTTCCCCTCTCTCTCCCCACTTCCATCCAGGTCCCTCCCTCCCTCTGCCTCCCATGATTATTTTCTTCCCGCTTCTAAGTGGTGTTGAAGCATCCTCACTTGGGACTTCCTTCTTATAAAACTTCTTATGGTCTGTGAGTTTTATCATGGGTATTCTCTACTTTGGGGTTAATATCCACTTAGCAGTGAGTACATATCATTCATGTTCTTTTGAGTCTGGGTTATGTCACTCAGGATGATATTTTCTAGTTTCATCCATTTCTCTGCAAAATTTATGATGTCCTCATTTTTAATAGATGAATAGTATTCCATTGTGTAAATGAACCATATTTTCTGTATCCATTCTTCAGCTGAGGGACATCTGGGTTGTTTCCAGTTTCTGATTATTATGTATAAGAGTTAGATGAACTTAGTAGAGCACGTGTCCTTGTGGAGCATCTTTTGGATATATGCCAAGGAGTGGTATAGCTGGGTCTTCAGAAAAACTATATCCGATTTTCTGAGGAACCACCAGATTGATTTTCAGAGAGTTTGATTCAGTTTTCAATCCCACTAACAATAAAGAAGTGTTCATCTTTATCCACATCCTTGGCAGGATGTGCTATCACTTGAGTTTTTGATCTTAGCTATTTTCATAGGTGTAAGGAGGAATCTTAGAGTCATTTTGATTTGCATTTCATTGATGCCTAAGGATGTAGAACATTTCTTAGAGTGCTTCTTGGTCATTTGAGATTCTTCTGCTGAGAATTCTCTGTTTATCTCTGTTCTCTATTTTTAAATTAGTTTATTTGGGTTGTTTTGGGGGGTCTAACTTCCTGAGTTCTTTATGTATTTTGGATATTAGTCTTCTATTGGCTATAGGCTTACTGAAGATCTTTTCTTAGAACTGACCATTTATGGTTATTGGTCCTATTGGTCTGTTTCAATTGAAATATGCAAACTTTATTCCTGTCAATTGTACAAACTATGACAAAGTACCTGAAGAAATAGATGTCAGAAAGTCAAGATATACAATACGATTTCTTCCACCCTCAAATAATTGCATCAAATTTAGAATTCATCAGTGATTACAGACACAGAAATCTGTTTTTGTTTAAATAAAGTATTTAATATACATGTATTTGCAGGTGGTGCCTCATATCCAAAACCACTCAACAAGTTCTTTAGAAAATGCCAAGCTATTCTGCAGGCATTTACATCCTTTTACTTTTATGCATATTAAATAATTGGTCTTGGAACTATGTGTACATTCAAAGTCATTAGGTTCTACCTTTTAGATTCTCATGATTATGACTGAAGCCTTTTGTTGTGTAATCTGAATAAGTTAAAAAGAAATATATAAAATTACACATAATATTGAATACTTATATACAATTGATTTTTGAAGATAGTGTAAAACACCTGCCAAAAGTAAGCATACATTATCAGCCTTAGGCTTCCTAATACTTTGGGAGCATCTACAAACTAATGTTAGGATATTCTTACTGGAAGGCATTAGGCAATTTCTTTAAAAAAAAAAAACAAAAACAAAAAACTATGTTTCTCAGTGGAAAACAGAAAAGAAGCAAGATACTCAGTGTCTGATGCAGTTATAAAAATAGTAAATGGCTTAAGACTTAAGAGGCAGAAGAGCTATGACAGTGCTTTCTTGTCTGGTTGCTGGCCTAGTATCTGTAGAGAAAGAGAGTGAGTATGAAATGAAAGCTTTAGATTACAGTAACAATGCATAGAGAATATTCACATTACAAATAGAAAACTGTCAAATGTGTCTATTCTAAGAGTTTCGTGTTCCCTAGGAATAGGAATATACTTTTCGCACTGGGACCTTCTTAAGATAGGCCATCTTAGGTAGACCCAGATGAGTGGCAATGGGGGCAGTAATGGAATTACATTCCTTGGACTAAGGCATGTAAACAGTGTATTTTTGAAATCACCCCAAACTGTTGATTTTTCTTGAATGAAGAAAATAGACAAGATGAATAAGTGAAAATAATGTAGAGTTTTTCTAAGTAAAATATGGAGTATTTAATAGCACACAATCAGTCTAATTCAATTGAAAAGTTAAGACTGATATTTTGGAGGGAGAGTCATGAATGTCCCATTAAGGAGACAGTAGTGTGTCATAATTTTGAAGTATATTTATTATCTGTTAAATAAATGGCCACAGAAATGTTTAAATGTACAGACAAAATACAGCTATGTTTCAGTGTAGAAAATAAGGTCATAATTTAACTAGAAATCATAAAAATTTTTAAAACATAAAGATACATAAACTCAAAAGTTGGTATTTACAGCATTTGATCTATGACCCTTAATAGTGAAGTCTTTTGTTTTTTGGTTTTTTTTTTTAATTCTTTGAGATTTGGTGTTGTAGAGATCTAAAAGCTATTATCAGATGTCCATGAGAACTCCATGTGTCTGTGAATGTTAACAAGCCCTGTCTCTTATGTATTTTTGTTTCAGTTTAATTTTTTTCTCAATTGGAAAGAACTATCAAAAAATCACCAAAATCTTTTGGAAATAGATGTGCAAATATCAAATAATCAAAATGGGACAGAAGAAAGATTATGTTCCTCTGTAAGTAGAAGCCAGCTGAAATTTATAGTCTAGTGAACTGAACAACTACTGAATTCTTAGACTTTCTACTGGAGAGAGCCATTGTCAAATTAGGTGGACCACAGCCTGTATCCCATTCTTCTGGAGAACCCTAGACATGATACATTGACATATGTGGATCAAAACACTAAAACACATACAATAAACTCTATTTAATTATGTTATTCCGGCAAGCAGCTTTTCCATGCAGAATTTGAATAACAGCCAGCTTGCCATCGAAATTTCATGACAAAGATGAAAGATAGGAGGTTTATCAAGGAGTTATCATCCAGAGGGAGTGTGTGAAATGTTTAGAAATGAGAATTACATGGCATTCAGGGAATTAGAGTTTTCTGTGTTATGAATGTTTATGTTTTTTATTCAGGTGTAAAAGTAATATCCTTTATCACATGATAGCAATAAGAAAATCCAGGTTTTTCACATGAGATTAGGCTACCGGTGTGTTATCCAACTCTTAAACAGGAACTTGGTATGGTTAGCTAGTCCTGCATCCATCTGTGGACACAAGAAGAATAAATGGTTTCTATGTATGAGCCAGAAAGTGTTCCTTGAAGATGTGTAGTATCTTACTGGCATGTTGACATGAGATTTGACAACCTCCACAAGCATGAGAGGTAACTTGCTATAATCTACCAGCTTTCTTGTCTATATGCCCATGTTTTAGCAGCCCAAGACAAATTTCAAAAGGCTTTAATTGCACCAGCCATGATATTCTCAGAAGACAGAATGACTAAGTTGTTTTGCTAAATGAACATAAAGTATACTGCATTGTAAATATGCATTTTTATACTTCTAGACTAATGCTGGTCACAGCCTTAGGCTAAGCATATTTTCAGAAGTGGGAAGAATTAATGAAGAGACTCAAAGTTATCCAATGTGTTGGGAAAAAGTGATTTTTGAGTGCTTAGTCCTAAATGAAAGCTCATGGTCTCAGTAGCCCTGGGAACATTATGAAGGAGGAGGAAAAGGAGGAGGAGGAGGAAGGAAGGAAGCAAGGAAGTAAGGAAGGAAGGAAGGAAGGAAGCAAAAGACAGGCTGGAGAAAAGGACTGTACTGGTGATAATATTAGATCTGAACAAACTGGACTGTTCAACTTTCCATACATGAGGGGCTTTGGAAGTTCCACCTCTCTCTTTCATAATATAAACATTGGTAAATTGCCTTTGATCCAGTAAACATCTTCCTCCCATGCTCATAGAGGTAACTATAATTAAACTAAATGATAATACAGAAAAAAAGATATGAAAGTAGGTAGGAGATTAATTCAGTAAGTTATCAGGAGTCAAAATACAATTTATACATGTAAGAAATCGTAAATATTAAAACTTAGATAACATTTTTATCAGGTGAACAAAGAGATCTGATTTATTAATAGACTGTAGAATTTATTCTTAGGACATGGACTGCATCAGGAAGGACATAGACCCATAGGTTAAGCTGTGACTTCTGCTAAAGTTAACCCCAACAGGACTGACTGCTGAAAGCGTTCCAAACCGATTGAGCTTCTTTGCATATGTTACCCCTTCCATCATCCGTGCAAAGGCAATTTTTAACAGAAAACCACAAAGAATAAACATTTATATTCACTGGCCAGGAGGATAATTGCTGATAAAGGTTTTGTGGGGGTGTCACATTTTCTTTTCTAAGACTGTCTTGGGACATTGGTAATGTTACCATTGCAGCCTGTCCCTGTGGTCTACAGCAAAGCAGTCAGAGGACTAGAACATTCAATATCTCTACAAATGAGTTATATATATTCCTATGGGATTAATTACATGTATATGTGCCATGGTTTGCTTCTTTGGGAGCAGACATTTAATTTTAGAGATAAATTGGATGAATTCCATAAAAATCACATATGCTTACTAATGCACACACACTTATGGTGAAGGTAAGTGCTTATGGTAAAGCTGTGTGCTGATGGTAAAGTTGTGTGCTTGAGGTGAGGGAAGGTACATATGTGTGGACACTTTCCTGTGGTGTCACATAGACACCTTACATCTATCAACATCTTATGATAATGGTGGGTATCTGTGGCATATATTAAAATTTTAACAATTTTATGTGAGTTTTCATAATCATCATTACATGTTCTGATTTTGAAGCTGAAATTTTAGAAAAAGACTAAGAATTATTATAGTCCCATGTGAATTATAAAACATTTTACATGCTATCATTTGAGAGGTAACTGGACAATATTTCAATTACAGGATACCATAAAACCTATGTACATTAGTGGACACTATATAGATTGTGAGAACTGAACATATTATAAAAAATGCTTAAATCAGGTTAAATATGTTTATCTCTTATGCTCTTCATTATTTTGATAAAAATGTTCAAAAATTTTTCTCCTAGCTTTTTGAAATATAGAGGAAATCATATTAATCACAAGTCAGCTTTATAAACAAGGGTGCACTAAACTCCTTTCTCTTATATACTTGTGATTTAGTGTTTATTATTCACATATCCCCACAAACACATCAATGTCCCAAGCCAATAGTAACCAATATTCTACTGTCCCTTCCTATAAAGCCATTTTCTTTGTATTTAGCACATGAATTGTTGCTGGTGCAAATGTCATTTTAATGCTGCCTTATTACACTTAGCATATGGAAGAATCATGTGTATAGTCATGGCATATTCACACCAAAACACATATGAGTCCCAACATAGAACTAAACTGTGAATACATGATGATATTTAAATGTTGGAAGATATAGGAAACTTGTTTCTTACTCTCCTCATCATTTTGGAAACAACAGATATAATCCCAGGCACAGCACTGAGGAGAGATGTTATGTCATTTGGAAGATAATTTGGAAGGCCATATATATATATATATATATATATATATATATATATATATATATATATACATACACACATATACATATGTACATGAAGAGTATCTAAATAGAGGAAAAAATAACTACCTACCAAATAAGCCTGGTATATCAAAAGGAGAACCAATACAGACAGCCTTGAAGTTAGGGAAGGAGTAAGTAGAGATAGGACATGTATCAAAGAAATTGAAAAGTACTGTAAAAGTAATTTTTGCTTACCACATGCTGAATAAACTCACCCTTTTTATCTCTTTCTGAGCTGTGGTTGATTGGTTCAACTGAGCTTTTATGGCCCAAACTCTTCTCCAAGCTGACTGAAACTGGCTTTTCTTTGCTTCTGATTGAATTGTTCTGCTTGGCATCAAACTAACTGGGAATCTGTTCTAATTTCTGGGTTTTCATTCTCTGGCATCTTCTGTCTTCACCTGCTACCTGTCTCTGTAAAACTATCTTTGTAAAACTAAATTCTTATTCTCTCTCTCTCTCTCTCTCTCTCTCTCTCTCTCTCTCTCTCTCTCTCTGTCTCTCTGTCTCTCTCTCTCTGTCTCTCTTTCTCTCTCTCTGTCTCCACTGTTCCTCCAAGTGACCTCTCCTGTCTCTTTTTTTGTGAGAACTGAATGTGAGCATATCCTATTTCTGATTCACTATCTTAAATCTTTCTCTGATTTTTCACTTGGCCCCTCTATTAAACATCACTTTTAAACATGGCTGCTTCTTTCTACAAACTAACCTTACCTACACTGTTTGGGATTCTGGTGTGTAATAAGGGAGTGTCTATATAACAGCCAGAGGAATTAAAGGTGTGTAATTTGTCTTGTCTGTATTCCACATGGATCACAGAGCCCAGAATGGTCATTGAATGTGATCCTTCTCAGAGCAGATATGTAGCCAGATTAAAATTCACCTACAAACAACAATATAGCTAGTATAGTATGTTCATAATAAAGCAAGTATACATGATTATAGCATAATAAATTTGTCAAAATGCTAAAGGTGTATTGAATAAGAATGTTTTGTCCTCTAATGAAGATCATTTAATTGAAAATCTAAACCTTGATCGACCACCAAGGGATTACAATGGTAATTACTGTGGTGTCTATGAAGGGCTTCAGTTAAAATAAAATCCCTTTATTTGCTCAAATATATATATATATATATATATATATATATATATGCATATATAATTTTTAATTCTAGTGACTCAACACAAGATACAAAAAGAAACCAAGTCCTAATACTCTCACTTTAAAATTACCAAACTACTTATCAATTTGGAGATTATACTTATTTACATAATGAACACTCTAAATTTCATTTGCATATATGTAATTATGATTATTTAACTTGCATATAAATTGAATTAAATTATTTGAATACTTCAATGGAAATAAAGAATTATGGCACCATTTTGTAAAAGAAAAACCACCTTTTAACTTGAAATTAGGTATCTACATATTATCTTACATTTTGTTTTACAGTAAAATATAACCTATTCACTAGCTATTCATGTGTATATAAGAACTGTTTTAATTTAGAAAGAATTTAGAAGCTGAATAATATCCTATTGTGTTAATGTACCAAGTTTTTATTATCTATTAATATATAGATGTACATCTTGACTATTCCACTTTTTGGTTACTATGAATTAAGATGCAGTGAACATATATAAACACATACCTCTACAGTAGGATATGTGGTCAGCTTGGTATATACCCAAGAATTACACAGCTTGCTCATGTGGTGGATCTTTTTTCTTTATTGAGGAACCTCCACACTGATGACTATAGTGACTACAGCAGTTGTAAACTCCTATTAGCAATGAATAATTGCAACTCTCTCCCCAGATTCATGGCAGTATTTATCATCATTTGATATTTTGTCTTAGCCTCTCTGACTGGAGTAATATTGAATCTCAACGTTGTTATAACTTTCTTAAGCTAATGGCTAAATATGATGAACATTTTGCAATGTCTGTTTAGTTCTTTAACCCAGTTTTAATTGGATTGTTTCTCATCTCCTTTAACCTATATATCTTTAAGTTTATTTAGGATTTCATATATAACTTCTTCTATACTCATATTATTTTCACCCTTATCTGTTCCATCATTCACCTTCTCTTGTTTCTCTCTCACTTCTTCTGAAATTTAGACTTCTTCTTTAATTATATATGTATATGCATTACACATATATCATATCATATTATAATTAAAGCCCCTGAGATGTCTCCTGTCCACATTGACATGTTAGCTGCTGTGACTATGAAAATGTTGCTTAGGCAACAATATTTTTGAGATTTTATAGATACAATGGTACAAGTTTTCTGTTATATAGAACACTATCTTACAGCCGATTTCCTGATAGCTTTTGAGCAATCCATGTTCTATGTGTCTTGTCTCGCCTGTGTGCCAATTTTAAAGTGGCAGAAGTTCTCTAATCCAAAGTATACATGTCAATATAGTGGGATTTCTAAATATATTAACTGTCAGCTGCATATTATAAAAATCTCTCTCAATATCAAGACATTGTGAGTTTTATGTTTAATATTCCCTCATGGACACTTTAAGACAATTACATCTGGAACTGTCATCTAGAAGCAACTTTAAATAAGACATCTGAGTTTGACTTTCATAGCAAGAATGATTGTTGATTTATCTTTATGTCAGCTTTTGCATCGTTTGTTTTAACTAATTAATACTTTACTAATAAAATCAGAAAGGAGAAAAACTAATGATAAAATGTCAGTTTGATTACCATTTATAAACTCATTTTGTAAAGAATACGAGTTTATAAAGTCTAAAATTATTTTTTAAGAAATGTTTCCCTCCTATGAATTGTAAGTATTCTGTTACATCCTTTCTCCTTCAGGCTGATTTCCCAGAAGCCATCAACCATATCTAAGTGTAACCGCATTAACAAGGCAGCAGTTCAATTACCATTGACATTCTTCCAGTGCACCACAATGCCTATTAGAATAAAACAATAAATTGTTCTTAGGTTTTTTTTTTTTTTTTTTTTTAAGTGGAGATATGCATGCCTCACATCCTGGGATTTTAATACATTCATCTTTTTTCTAACACTTTTTCTGGTCATAAAGTTGATTAAGCTCTATCATGTTGTCAAAAATAAGCAAGCAGAAAGACATACATGAATACAGACCATCTTTAATGCTTTCCTATCACTTTATTTCTGCAGCTTTATTAATATTTTAGACATAGCATATTAGAAATTCAACTATATAACCTAATATATCAAGTTTATGAGCAGCTTGGTTCTATCAAAATAATTCTATGCTCAATGGTCCTATATCCCCATCTTAATATTTGAAATGCCTAAGAATGGACTATTGAGTAAATAATGGAGTTTTTCAAAATTAGTTTTGTGCACATTTGAATCATAATCTGAAATCATTCTCTGTAACTCTGCTTATCTCATGGGATCATTTCCGATAGTTGCTATGGCGCCATAAAATAAAAAGAGACTTGCTCAAACTGCATCCCAATGAATTATGCTTTTTGATTTATTTCTGTGTACAGGGAAAGAAAGTAGTCCAGATGGTAGTCTCCCTACATTGAACAATAAATATCAACAAATTCCTCAATATAGTAAATAAATAAATGAAAAAAATATATTTATGTCTACAAAACACATGGTTTCTTAAATTCTGAGTACAAATCCAAATGCTAAATAATATTACTGAGAAAATGATGAAGGTGCAATGAATTGGATCGTAATTGCTCCCATGTCTCTGTAGTAGCATAAAGAATACACAGTGTGTATCCCTAACAGGGACATAATTGGCAAATGTGGTAGATAGAAGAAGCACCATATCTATTTCCCAAGTGGCTGTGCCAGTTTGTATTCCAATCAATGTTAAGTAAGATATTTATTTCTCTTTTCCCACACCTATGCCAACTTTTGCCATATTTTTCTTTCTTTCTTTCTTTCTTTCTTTCTTTCTTTCTTTCTTTCTTTCTTTTTTTCTTTTTTTCTTTGTTTCTTTTTCTTTCTTTCTTTCTTTCTTTCTTTCTTTCTTTCTCTCTCTCTCTCTCTCTCTCTCTCTCTCTCTCTCTCTCTCTCTCTCTCTCTTCTTTCTTTTCTTTCTTTCCTTCCTTCCTTCTCTCCTCTTCCTTTCTCTCTCTTTCTTTCTTTCTACCTTTCTTTCTCTCTTTCTTTCCTCCTCCCCCCTCTTCCCCTCCTCCTCCTCCTTCTTCTTCGTCCTCTTATCTTAGCCTTTATGACTGAAATAAGCTGAAATCATAAAGTAGTTTCAATTTGCCTTTTTCTGATGGTTAAATTTTTGAATATTTTTAAAGTGTTTCTTAGCTTGCAAATGTTCATTGCAATGAATCATTGGTCTGGTTTGAGGCCTCCAGTTTCTGTTACATTATCAATACTTGATCCTCACAGTGACTCCTCTCAGATATTCTGTTCTTTCTGCCTTGGTGTGTGTCATGGAGATCCAGATGCTTTTGACTTGGAGGACAGGCCTTTTCAAGAGCTCCAGGTAGGGGAATTGGGTATACTGTGTTACATACTGTGACACACTACATTTTCCAAGAACACAGTTTTCTTTGGGGTAGGGGAGATGTGGTTGCCAGGGCATACATATGGCAGATACAAAACGATGGGGGAGATGAGTTAAATTAGGGTTCATGGTGTGAAATTCATAATCAATAAAAAGCTAAAAGTGTTTCTTAGCTGATTGTACTTCATATTTCATTTATTCATTCATTTTATTTGCTTTCTAGTTATTCTTTTCATTGCACAAAAAGGCATTTTTCATACAATTTATTCTGAATACCATTTTCCTGCCTTCATCTCTTCCCAGACCCTCCCCACCTTCCCACCCCTTCCAACTTCAGGTGCATTTTTCTCTCATTCTAGAAAACAAACAGGCAATTTAAAAACAGAATAGAGCAAAATAAACAAATTATTTCAGGAGAAAGGGTTGGCATAGGAAGCACAGATTCATGTAGAGACACATGTGCACACAGTACTTCTGAGATCTATTTAGGTCTATAATCCACTTTTCCTCTGTTTTGAAAATAGATTTTTTTCTCATATAATATATCCTGATTATGGTTTCTCGCCCCTCAACTCCTTCCACTACCTCTGTACCCCCGCTCCCCTCCAGATCCACTCTCTTTCTGTCTCTCAATGGGAAAGAATAGGCTTCAGAGAGATAATATTAAAATACAACAAAATAAAAGATAATAAGTTAAACCAAGATAATAAGGCAAACCAACAGAAGGAAAGAACCAAAGAGAAGACTCGGGAATGAGTAGCACATTTGGTCACACACTCAGGAATCTCATAACAAACTGAACTGAAAGTTATAATGCATATGCAGAGGATATACATCATATCCCAGTATAGACCTATGCAGGCTCTGTGCTTGCTGCTTCAGTCTCTGTCAGTTCATTTATAGAGCACCTCCTCTTTTGTATTCTCCATCCCCTCTGGCTCTAACACGCTGTCAACTTCCTCTTCAAATGTATTACCTGAGCTCTGAGAGGAGAGATTTGAAGGGAACATACTGTTTAGGGGAGACTGTTAAAAAAATGTCTAGTCTCTGTATTTGTTCTTATCTGCTACAGGAGGAAGCTTCTTTGATGGTGTATAGACCATTTTTAATTGGATTTTTTTTCTTGCTTTTCAGTGTTTGTAGTTTTTACATACTCTATATATTAACCCTCTGAAAGGTAAATAGCTATAAAGAACTTTTCCCATTCTCTAGGTTGCTCCTTAACTCAAATGACAGATACTTTTGATATATATATCTTTTTAAAATTTAAGTAGTCCCATTAGTTAATTTTTAGTCTTAATGCCTGCAATACCAGAGTTCCCTGTACAGAAAATGTTTACATTTTTTCAGGAAGTTCAAGTATATTCTCTGTTTTCTCTTCAATTAGTTTTAAGTTATCCATTGATTCCCTTGATCCACTTGGAATGAAATTTTGTGTAAGGTTCAAAGTATGAATTTTGATGCTTTTTTGATACAGTATGACCAACACTATTTAGTCAAAATGCTGTCTTTCATTTCCAATGTATAGATTGGGTCTTATAGTAAAACATCCGACTGCCATAGAGTGTGTACTGATGTATGGGTTATCAATTCGATTTTGCTGATCAATGCGTCTGTATATATATTATTATACTATTTTATACTATTTTATTGCTATACTTATGTAGTATAACTTAACATCAAAGATAGGAATACCTCTATCAGGCTGTGTTATTTTTCAGGATTATTTTGGCTATCCTGTAGAATTTTGACTTGTTGTTTCTTTTATTTTGTAGTGTGTGTGTGTGTGTGTGTGTGTGTGTGTGTGTATGTGGTGTCGTGTGTGCTATGAGTTTGCATATGAAATATAAAATGATTTTTAAAGTTTTGTAAAAAAGTTATTAGAGTTTATTTTATAAATTAAGAAACCTGTGTTTGGGGTATAAATGCTTAGCACAGTTACATTCTCTTGCTGGATTTATTTTTTAATGAATATGAATTGAATTCTTCCAGCCTATCATTTTTTTAACTATTTTATCATATATGACTATAGCTATGTCTGATTTGTTAGTTACATTTGCTTAGAAAAATGGTTTTCATTCTCTACCCTAAGGTTGTGTCTGACAGTGATAAGAAAGTGTTTTCTTGGAGGCAACAAAAGAGGAATTGTCTTTATCTGTCTTCTCATGCCTTTTTATTGGAGAATTGAAACCACGCATATTTAGAGTCATTATTAAAGTTTGTGTATTAATTCCTGCTATTTTGTTGATTCTGTCATGTTTTCTTAGGTGCATTTTGGTTAACATTTTTGTCATTGTTTGTTTGAATCCTATGACTTCTTCAAAGGGTTTATCACTCAATGAAGACTGAAACATGTTTTCTAATACATTCTGTAGATCTAGTTTACTAGTCACAATTTCTTTAATTGATCTTTATATTATAAATGTTTCTATTTTTCATTCAATTTTGATCATTTATTTTCTGTGTATAATAATCAAGCCTAACAGTTGTCTTTCAGGATTTGAATTACATTGCATGTGGTGGATTTGGTTAAAAAATATATCTACAGGGCAGAATAAAACCATTTTCAATACATTCACAAATTGAAAAAGAAGTCCTTGTAATTAAAGCTAGATTAATTTGAATGAGAATCAAGGAAGAATAGCTGTGAAAAACCTGAGAATCTAGGATTATTATTATTATTATTATTATTATTATTATTAATGGAAAGATCAAAATCTGAAAACAAGTATTTAGAAAACCGGTGATAGGCATATTTTAAGAATATGCTAAATATGTAGCATGAACTTTATCTAGGTCTAGGATAAAGCTTTGCAGCATGCTGGGTTCAAGAATGAATTTCAGTAGATTCAGTGCAAATTTTCACTCTTTCTTTTTAACAACTGTCGTTTGTGATATGGTAAAAATTCAACGACATTTGCTTTCACGCTTCATAAATTCTCACCTCTGATCCCCAGGTGAGTATTTATCTATGAGCTGGCAATGAGACAAAAACATGTCTTGGGTTGACATCATGAAATATCAGCGAGGTTATTGTTTCCTGTCAAGTAAAAATTTCAGCGAGCATCTCTACAGCTTCAGGAAGTCATAGTGTAAAGACAACTGGCCAGCATTTTCAGAATACTTAGCTCCTCTAATCAGTCTCCATATGCTTCATCAAACAGTGTTGCACTGTCCTGGTTCAGCTTCAGCATCTGTGGCCTCTTCTAAGCACCAGGCTTGACTCATAATGCTCCCCTTGTTTACCGACAACTCAAGTGCTGCTCCTGCTTTGATCGGGTAATCTTTATATTTTTTAACAATTTTGGTTCCTCTTTTAACATTTTATTGTATCACTTACTATTTTCATTAAACTCACTCTATTAAAATGACTGACAGGGATTCTGTTTCCCAAGTGGCTCTAGCTGAAGAAAATCTTGTATTTGATCTAATAAGCTTGCAGCAATGATTCGGCGTTTTCATTAGACAGCATGAGACAAAGCATGTCTATCCATAATTACTTTACTGGATGTCTTCCCAAGAACTACATATCCATACACTATTTGGGATGTTATTGTAATTTTTAGTATTGACAGAAAACACAGTAAATAAACTTGATGATTATTATATAAAATTACTGTTAATCATAAACAGAAGTGGAATGGCTACTAGTCCAAAAACACTTGAAAATTGTTTTCTGGCATTCAGGGTTGCTCAGGGCTTTGCACAAAGTCCAATTTAAACCCCAAATGCAATGAGTTATGATTATCTGAATTCATTATTCTCTTCTAGAACCTAAATAGTTATTTCTTCAATTCATCTTTAAATTTAATGTTAGAATTCTAAATTATTTAGCTCACTTAAGTTAGAAAATCATGGAAATGGTTGATAAAAATCTCAATAGTATTAAAATTATAGAAAATAAATGTATGCATTTAAAACCTCAAAAGACTGATACACTTTTATCTTTGTATAATTTTTTCTACAACCTGAGTAGAAATTCCTCACCAAATCACCTGATAATTTAACGCCTATTTCCTTTCTGTTTCGAAGACTTACAGAGGAAAACTTCAGGTGGCTGGTTTTTTTCCCCTTCCTTTCTTCTCAAATCATTCCCTAACAATCAGCGGGAGCATTTCAGAAATACACAGATCCTTAGGAGCCAGCTTTTGTTCTTAATAGCACACAGTAAGAACGTAGCCATTGACTTCCACTGTGGGATGTTTTGTTGTGTGGCTCTGTGACTTATATTCTAGGCATTTTTAGTCATGGCAGGGTGCAGTATGGTGTATGAGAATGGTTGTGTATATTTTCCTCTTCAAAGCAGCTGAAACAATCCAGCATACAGGAATAGCTTGAGGGTTTTATGGTCAGCCTCTGTGTCCTTGTTTGAAAGGTGACATATGAGTGAGCATCTTGAAGTTTTTTTAAAATTCATTTCAGTCTAGGATGCAAATGTTACAGAGACAGATAATTAACCAATAAAGTCCATCTTAATTAGAAAGCTGGCAAGGGACAGAGGGCTCTGTGTTTCAGTCCCCATGGCATCTGAATGTGGCATCATAACTAGAAGTTGCCATGAGAATATGAGATGAAGTAATATCTGCTCCTTCCTAACCACAATGATTAAAACAAGCCATGAACTTCACCATCCTTCTTTGATGGCTGTTTCAAACTCATACGTAAAAACCAATAACATTGCAATGAATATAGTTTGGAGGCAGGGCTGTGAGACAGGAACAGGAAGGCATTGACAGGGTCCATAAGAAAAAGAAGAGCTGAAATCAATAGCATGTCTGAGCTCTTCAGATGAGAACATCACTACCTTCTGTCACTTCAAAAACTTACATATTTGCCAAAATATATCTGTGTATTCATTTGGTCTTATATACTTTGTAAAAGTAGACTTTTATAAGTCATTTGTCTGTTGGTTCCGCTTTGTCCTGTTGACCGTATCCTTGCTTTACAGAAGCTTTGCAGTTTTATGAGATCCCATTTGTCAATTCTTGATCTTAGAGCATATGCCATTGTGTTCTGTTCAGGAACTTTTCCCCTGTGCCATATGATCAGGCTTTTCCTATTTTCTCTTCTATTAGTTTCAGTGTAGCTGGTTTTATGTGGAGGCCTTGATCCACTTGGAATTGAGCTTTGTACAAGGAAATAAGTATGATCAATTTGCATTCTTCTACATGTTGACCTCCAGTTGGACCAGCACCATTTGTTGAAAATGCTGTCTTTTTTCCACTGGATGGTTTGAGCTCCTTTGTCGAAGATCAAGTGACCATAGGTATGGGGGTTCATTTCTGGGTCTTCTATTCTATTCCATTGATCCTCCTGACTGTCTCTGTTCCAATACCATGCCGTTTTTATCACTATTGCTTTGTAGTACAGCTTGAAATCGGGGATGGAGATTCCCCAGAAGTTCTTTTATTGTTGAGTGTAGTTTTCGCTATCCTGGGTTTTTTGTTATTCCAATGAATTTTAAGATTGCTCTTTCTATCTCTGTAAAGAATTGAGTGGAATTTTGATATAAGTCATTTGTCACTCATGAAGTAGAATTTGAAACTTTATGGTTGGTATATAAGAAATGCAGAAGTATTTGAGGAGAAAGAGAATGAAAAACTCTTTATATGTATATATTATATAAACTCTTTGCTTATTAAATACAATGTAATCTACCCTTCATAATTTTGCTCAAGCTCTATTTTTAATTTTCAGAGATAGTTTTATCAGCTATAAGACTTCTCTATTTTTAACTTAAATATTATATTGAGTTTCTTAAATAAACAATAATTTTCTCTGTTTTCCATACATCACAGTCAGTTAAACCTGAGATCTCAGTTAAGAAATGCCAACTCAGTTTTAAAAATTCATGTCAGTTTTTATGGATCTGAGTCCAGATTGACAGCTGATCCACTGAGCAATATTTAATTAAATTTTATAATAATCAGCCAGAAGACTAGCCTCATTTATAGAAGTGAAATGTTATTTAAACAAAGCCTCCAAAGAAACATTCAATTGAATTAGTATGATGACATTCAAAATCTTTAGTTGATCTTTTTTGATTTATGTATCTATAGTGCTAAAACAGGAGCCAGCTGGCAGAGAGCTCCATCACTCTCTTACTGATGGTTCAGGTATATTCCAGTAAGTTTATCATACATTGAAGAAATCATGATGTGAATATTCATTCATTATGTCTACTCTCCTAAGCATCACAAGTAGCCATTTTTAACATGAAACATATTCAGGATATTAACATTAGACTAAAGTTGAACAAGGTAAGTAACTGTAATATATATTAGAAAATAAATTGCTGACTATCTCATGAAAATTATTAAATATCTATATCCAAAAATGTATGGAGTTTGGTCTGAGAAGATGACTATGACAGTAAAGTACTTGTTTTGCAAGAAGGAAGCCTTGAGTTTAGGTTTCCAAAATTTAACTAAATGGTAGGGTTCTATATTATTCCTATATGCCTTGTGTTGGGGTGGCTAAGATCCCAGAGGTTAAAAGGCCAGAGAGACTAGTCATTGAAAAATCTCCAGGTTCAGTGAGAGATTCTTTCTCAAAAAGTAAGGCAGGAAAACAAATGAAAAGGACACCGCAGATCAATTTTTGGGTTTCATGTATACACCTCATACACGCATGCACAACTGACCATGTACATACATATATATACAAACAAGTCTCTGGAAGCATGATGTCCTGAAGGATGTCAGTTATTCACTGTTGTGATTGTGTTCCTAACTTGAGCTGTGGCTCTCTGACCCTATCCAGAATCAAAAGAGCATATTATACTTATACTGCTAGCCTAGAAAAAAGAAAAACATTATGAAGCTAAGAAACATGACTTTTATAGAATGCTCACTGCTTTTGCGCCACTGAAAATTGAAAAACCTGTAAGACTAACTATCATAAATCAGTGGCCATCGGTGCCTGATGGAAATATCAATATATTTTTGTATGAATTGATAGTATATAATGCTCAAGAAATACAACTGAGTGAAGGGGGTATTGGTTAAAGTTGGTTTAAAGGGTGCCTTGCTTAATATGCTCAAAGCACTATCATGTGGAAATGACACATTAACACAGTGAGTAACTTCTGGGCTCCCTGTGTGCTCCTCAGTGCTATCTTACATTTACTACAGTACAAGGAAGGACTCCCAACATTACTGAATAGATCTACTTGGAGAATCGTCAGTATTTGGAAAGTCTAGTAACTTGATAAAAATGAATATTATCAGGCCTTGATAAGTTCTTCTGACTCAGGAATTCTAGCACTTAAGCTCCAGTGATCTGCATTACTGGAAGTTTTTCAAGGGATTCTGAAACATGTCAATGTTGAGAAGAACTGGTGGATACAGAATTAGTCCTTTGAAGAGAATGTGTACCTAGGGGACTCTGGTAAGTGCTCTGGATGCTGCAATGCCTGGAGGTATATATAGGATGCCTGGGACTAAAGCTGCAATGCCACACAATTCTTTAGAATTAACTTCTCAGTGCCTAGCAACATGAACATGCAGACAACTTGTTTAAGGAAAGACTCTGAATTTTTCATAAGTAATATTCATGTTCATATTTGACAATAAAAACAACAACCAAAAAACCCAAAAATCTTTTGGTAGCTATGCCTGACTTTATGCACCAGTAGTTCCTTACCACAGATATTCATGTTTATATCACTACAGAGTGTGAAGACATAAAATAGCAGTCACACAAGCATCTCTGGTGTACAGCTATAGCAGTTCATAGGATTCCACTTTCCACAAGACCGACTTGGGTTTTGAGCTTGTTTGCAAATAATTTTAGTATATTACTAAAGTGTTATTTAATTAAACAAACTAAAGCGTTCCAAAGATGTGTCTGTAAAATAGTCTTCACAGCTAAGTAGACATACACATATATTGAAAATCTAGAGACCAAAATTTTATTTTGTATGAAATCCATTAAAATATACCAGATAAGTTTGTCAAAACAGTTTATCACTTAAAATCAGAATTAATAACATAATTGTCAGGCTGTCAAGATGGATTCATTTAGTAAATGTGCTTGCTGGCATGTCTGCTAACTTCAGTTTTTTTCTCCATAATCCATGTAAAGATAACATGGAATAGCCAACTCCCAAAGTTATTCTCTGACTTGCAAACTCCCTGTAGCAAGCATAAGCCCTGAATCATGAACAAGCACTCTCAACACACGCACACTCACACATATAACAATACAAAAATACTGTTACACAGTATAATACACTCTAAGGAAAATCTTAAGTGTTTTATGTATAGCCTGGGGATTTTGTGTTTCTCCAATCATTGGAAAGACAAGCGTTTCCTTAGAAGTATTAAATATTGGAAATCAGTAGCTGAAGTCATGTACTTCAAATCATGAAGGACACCTTATATAAAATGTATTGTATTTCCAATATTGTATGAATGTTGAAGAAATATGTAATACAAGGTGTGAAATATAAAAGAAAAATCAATCAACACTTCTCCTTGTATGAATAAAGAAGTGCAACTGATAAAGGTCAATTGTCTGATGATTTTTCTATATTATGTCATCTTAATACGAGGTGGGTGAATGTAGAATTCTGAGCTCATTACTGGGCATCACACCACTGCTTCATAACTAAGTGTATGATTATGTATCTGTATTCACATAGGCATGGGGGGGTTTGTAAGACATTACAAGCAAAACTTGGATTTATTGCTCTTACCTTCATAGTGTTAGCCTGGAACACAGTTGTCCTCTTTAAAAAAATTTGCTAAGATTGATTTCCATGTGAAAGCTTTTTCAACATTCCATTAAATTGCTAGGTTGGAATTGATTATTTAATAAAACTATTTGATAGCTTCTGCGAAGATTATTTCAAAGCATTTAGCTTTATGTGAGTCATTAAATTTGCAATGAAAAGCAGTAAGAAACAGGAGTGACCATAACAGGAGTTCTGTAATTGCTTCACTGAATAATACCACAATTTTCTGGCCAGCCCCACAGCTCCCACACTGCCAAATATATTACTAAGCAGCATTTCCATGAACATAGGTATGTATGTATATACTAAATGCTTAAATATTCATTACCACTTTAAGACATTAGAAGTTTATTTAATTTACACTGAAAGTTCTTGGAAACCATTCTCTCTAAACAAATATCTGCTTACTATCTCTTTTGGGTGTTACATCATTTTAGGTTGTATAACAACAGAAAAAATATTTTTTTCTGGGTTGGCTTTCTAAATGGTATGTACTTAATTTATCAGTTAGAATTGAGCTATGTGTATACATTTCAAGGTGGAACATAAAATATTCATGTTATTAGGATGGATTCTACTAGAATAGCATCATTTCAAGAGCAAGAAGAAAAGTAGGTTTCTCTTTGGAACACCTTTTCATTACTTGGCCTTCATGAATAATATCTTAGTCCCCCTGGTGGTCTCAGAGCAGTAATTCTGCATACAGATGAGCCTAGACTTCTAAGGGCTTTGTATTTATATAAGTCTATAAAAAACTTGAAGACAGTATAAGCCAAAAATGCACTAATACTTTTATCCTGACAAACAGTAGCAATATAGTGCCTTATAGAAGACTGGCTATCTGCTTTTATGAATGCTATCTGAGTGGGAGCTCATTGCATCTGCCAGCATCAGGAGACAATGCTGTGCTTCACATCAATAGTCTGAGAAACGAGCAAACTTTAAGCTTCATAGTAAATGTCAACTGAATGCTGGCTGGTTTTGCACTTGCATACAATGAAGCAACTGTAACTTAAGCCACTTGTAGACAAAACATGAACATCTTCAAAGTATAAGAAAACAAATAATTTGTACCATTGAGAGCCAACAATGGGATATTACAGTGTGCTCTTATGATGAAACTGGAGTAACTCACAGCTTTAATTTATCTCTTTCTCTACTATGTAAGTATAGATTGGTTTCAAGAAAGAAGTAAATTTACTGTACAGACCTACATTTTTGAATAACTTAATAAATAATAGGCATTTCTTATCCAAAGTTGTTGTACAAATTAGGCAATATTATGGCATTTATTGTATAGAAATACTTTAAGAGTGACTGTTGTATAACAACATGGTTCATACCTGTAAAAGTATGAGCATTTAGTTTGGTCCAGGACCTTAACATCTTGAATGTTAAGATATATTTTCAGTAAGAGCTTATTGAAGAGATGGCCTAGGGTTTGCTTCCACATCCATTTCATTTCCAAAATGTGTCACATAAATTTGCTTTGGAACCATCCCACACCCAACCACAGTTGTTAAGTCTTGTGTTTAGATTCAACTTGACTCCAACTCTAAGGATGGGCCTTTGAAGGTGTAATGTGATCAATATACCACAATTCCTAGGAGCAATGTTTGAGTTTTGCTTGGTTGTTTGGTTGATTTGCTCTGGTTTATTTTACAAAAAGGATTGAGTCAAATGAAAATACGGAATAGTAAGACTATTAACCTGCTATGACTTAAGCAATGGTAGTTCATGTTCTCTTCTGCAAGCTAGGCTAGTAAACTCCTGTGACATTTGGTGGTCTTCCATTTATAGTACCATAAGTAAAGCCAGTTTCCAGTGAAAATTGATGAAGACAAGAAGAGGACAGACATCAAGAACCTCATTGTGACACTTGATTCTGTGGATTCAAATATTTCTGAGAATTATTTCTCTAATCATAGACTGTCAATTCGGTAAATCAATAAGCTGCTATGCTTATTGGATCTCTTCTTTCTCTCTTTTATCCTGTTTAACATAATTAATATATTTTGAGTTAATTTGTTATTAATCACAAATAAAAAATTCTCAGGATACATGTAACAGAAAGAAGGGGTCCTATTTGGCAAGAAAGGAAGCAGGTAAGACAGAAGAATGCAGAAGGACAGAAGAGGTCAAGTTTTAATGTGGATTAATATATGTTTATGAATATTCATAATTAAACCATCTTCTATGTATGCTAATATAAAATTTTATGGAAAAATTTTTATGTGGAAAAAATTTGTAATTATGAAATTACATATGAATATTATGAAATATATATATATATATATATATAATAATATATATATATATATATCCCCATACAGAACTTTTGCAAGTATCTCACAGGAAGGCTGATTTCAAAACACAGTGTTCATAAATATGTACAACTTTCTTAGATCACATTTCAAATATTAGCATTTAATGTTTTTCCCTTAAATGTTTTTCATTTTCTCCCTTTTTAATTTTTCAGTATGTTCTGAAGATACCTTAGGATCATTCTATAGAAAATACATTAAAATAGAAATATACCAGGATTAAACATATCAAAATAATAAAGGTGATGCTTGATAAATTCAATCCATATTGCCTGTTAAATAATAAAAAAAAAATAACTGGCGTAATTTTTTTCCTTATTCTAATTAATGAAAACAGTGCCCACCGTTGGTACTTGATAGAGTGTAACATCTTAAATCAAACTTAGATGCACTGATAATCAGATAGAATTGAATTTAAAGAGTGAGATAATGAAGACTCAGCCTTCCACAGTCTGTGATAATTTACTTAGGACTGTTAAAATGCAGCTTGCTTTGGCAGTCATACTCTGAAGATTAAAATCCCTGAGCTGTCAAAGGAAGCCATTGTTTAAATTCAAGTGCATCTCTTTCTAATGGGTTTTAAATTAGCAAGCATACAATAAACATCACAGTTTAGAATTTGACCTGTTTTCTAACCTACCTAGAGTAATGTGCACCCACACTTTAGAATCCACTTGGAGAGCTTTCATTTCATTTTCAATTAGCATATTTAATTGGTAAGCTCTTCATCATTCATCAAAAAGAACAATTTTAATTGCTTTCTTTTAAAATGTAAATAAGGGAATTAATACTAAAGGAAAACAATAACCACAAATCTGAGAAGAACTGTCTGTGAAGTCTCATTAGTGGTATAAAGCAGTGAACACACATCCTGTAAGATTTAAACTGAAAATGAAAACAAGAATTTTATGTGTATGCCTCAGATATGCCAAACAGAAACTATCAAATATCAACAAATTTTAACTCTTCTTTCCAGATATTTTTATGATTGACAAGAATTTTTTTTTCTTGAAGAACGACAAATGTTTAAAAAATACTGTCATATGATTATATTTGCATTGTAAAGGATTTGCTATCCCCATATCCTCCAACACAAAACTATTTTTAAGGGAACATAAAGAAAAGTTCAATATATATTTTCATAAAACATACTTCATTTTATATTTTTGACTTCCGTGTTTTGAAATTAGGTCATTATGTACATAAAAATTTGATTGGTAAATACATACTTAACTTTTAATTAGCATCTCCAGCCTTTTTTGTTGTATGATTTTTTAAATTTAATTCTTTAAAAGAAAAGTTAAAAGCATATTTTTATTGTTAGGTACATGATCCTTCACTTGTTTATATTTACAATAATAAAGAAAATATTTATTTTCAATGATATCGGAACATTATATCTCAGTAAGCAAAAATGTCATATAATTTTTTTCAAATTTGGCACTAAAAAGATAACAGCAACAAAATAAATACCATTGTTTGCTAATTTGAAATGCCTTTTCTATAATGCTATATATCTATGTATGAGTTATAGGTAAACTATGATAATTTTGTACCATGTTTATGTAGTTATGTCAAAAATTAATCATTTACCATTGTTTTATTTCTCTCCTTGAGTTGATGTGGAATCACAGATGGACTAAATGAAATCTTCTGACATGGAGGATTTGCCCTTAATCCCTCAAACTAGCATCTTTATTTCCATTTTCAAATAAATTAATGTATTCATAACTTACACCTGTCAAAGACTACATATTGAAAGACTGATTCAAATATGATAACTCATGCCCTTTCAATTTTGTGTGTGATACATTCTTTTTCTTTTTTAAAAAATTTATTATTATTTCTATTTTATTCATATACACTCCAGCCGTTGGTCCCCTCCTGGTTCCCCCTCCCACAGTTCCTCATCAAATTTCTCCTTTTCCCTGCCCAATTCCTCTCCAAGGGATGCTCTCCCCTCCCTTTAGGCCTCCCCTACCCTGGAGCCTCAATTCTCTCAAGGATTAAGCATATCTTCTCCCACTGTGACCAGACCAGGTAGTCTTCTGCTATTTAAGTGTCAGGAGCCTCTGACCAGTTCATGAATGCTACCTGGTTGGTGGCTCAGTATCTGGGATCTCATAGAAGTTCATGTTAGTTGAGAGTGCTGGTCTTCTTATAGGGTCCCCCTCCTCTTCCATTTCTTCCATTCTTCCCCTAATTCAACCATAGGGGTTTCTGACTTCAGTCCCATGGTTGGATGTAAGTATCTGTGTCTGTCTCAGTCAGTTCCTTGTTGGACCTCGCAGAGGACAGCCATGCTAGGCTCCTGTCTGTAAGCCCACCAAAGCATCAGTAATAGTGTCAGCCCTTGGTGCCTCCACAAGAGGTGGATCCCAATTGGACCAGACACTGGACTGCCTTTCCCTCAGTTCTACTCCATATTTTTTCATTTTTTATTACACTATTTACATTCCAAATGTTATCCCTCTTCCCTGTGTCCCGTCCACAAGGCCCCTATCCCCTCTTCCCTCCTCCTGCATCTATGAGAATGCTCTCCCACCTGCCCACCCACTCCTGCCTCAGTGGCCTAGCGTTCATTCCCCTATCCTGAGTCATCAAGCCTCCGAATGACTAAGGGGCTTTGCTCCCAGTCATGCCAGATAAGGTAATCCTCTGCTACATATCCAGCTGGAGCCATGTTTATCCCCTGTGTACTCTTTAGTTGGTGGTTTAGTCCTTGGGAAATTTGAGGATTCTTGTTAGTTGATATTGTTGTTCTTCCTATGAGGTTGCAAGCCTCTTCAGGTCCTACAATCCTTGCTCTAACTTCCCTATTGTGATGCCCACGCTCAGTCCAATTTTTGGCTATATTCATCTGCATCCACATCTGTATTGGTTGTGATGGTTTGTATGTACTTGGCACAAGGAGTGGTACTATTAGGATATGTGGCCTTGTTGGAGTAGAGGTGTCACTGTGAGCATGGACTTAAGACTGTCATCCTAGCTGCCTGGAAGACAGTCTTCCACTAGTAGCCTTCAGGTGATGATGTTAGAACTCTCAGCTCCACCTGCACAGTGCTTGCCTGGATGCTGACATAAAACCTAAGAAAATGGTTATCGGCCTGGTGGTGGTGGCGCACTCCTTTAATCCCAGCACTTGGGAGGCAGAGGCAGGCAGATTTCTGAGTTAGAGGACAGCCTGGTCTACAGAGTGAGTTTCAGGACAGCCTGGGCTACACAGAGAAACCTGTCTTGAAAAAAAACAAACAAACAAACAAACAAAAAAAAAATGGTTATCTAAATCTAAAGGGAAATCCTTGTTTTTCAAGAGTGTTTTCATTTCATTGTTTTTCATTAAAAACAAGAAACAAGATCTGAGGTTAATAAATGAACAAGAGACATCTATAATTTGTAGTCACAGAACTGAACCTCCTAGCCCTTGATAGCTTCTCATTTAAAGGAAGGTGCTTTTTTATCTTGTCTCAAACCTGAACATTTTACTCTAATTTGAAAAAAAAAATGCAGTAACCCAGAAAGCTGTTTCTCCTCCTTCTCCTGCTCCTGCTCTTCCTCTTCTTGTTGTTCTTCTTCCTCCTCTCCTCCTCCTCCTTTTTTTTCCAGAAAATATGCATACTCCAGTGATCTTGTGTTACTTCTGAGTACCTCTGTGGCTGAGATGGTCTGCAGAACTACTAAGCTTGTTTATTTGTGTGGGAAAATGGGGCAGTGGTAGAGGAGTCCCGGAGGCTCACTCGGCAGGTCCCACATGCAGGAGAAAGTCTAAGGTTCCAGAGGCTGGAAGCTTTTGTGACATGCAGGCCCCAATGATACGAGAAAGTCCTTGGTTCCAAAAGGCTTTATTGTCATGGCGGATGGTGGATGGATCTGGATGTACCCCCCCAACTCAGGCAGACCTGAGTTAAGTAGGGAGGGAGAAAGGGGGAGGTTCTGGGGGCAGTTTAATTGGCTCCGCCCTCTGACCTTTCATTAGTATGTAAATCTCTAGGGCCTGAGGCCTGTAGTCACACCCTCTACCTGTGCACTTTGGGAGGGCTGTAATGGCCTATGTGACTGAACAATGTAGGTCTATGTAGATTAGACTGCTTGTCAGGACCCTGGGTTCTAGGGATGTGGCCTAACTCCTGCCATTTCTCCCTTGGAGTCTGGGGTTCTAGGCCCATGCCCAGCTAAGAACAAGGATACCCTTACACAGTCCCACATATTTGGATACAGATCACCATGTGCAAGGCAAGTGATTCTTAATCATGTTGAGTGACAGACAGTGAGATAGCTGCTACCATATATTTTACCACCTCCCTGTTTTATCTTCTGTAAATGTCAAAATCTTTTAAGGAACCACTACTCACTATAGCCCAGTAAACTTTCTTTCTCATTTGTTAAGTTGTTCTGAGTACTAGCACCACTGCAATAACATATGGGTTCCTGAGAACATCATACTATACAGTAAAAGTGGGAAGTTTATATGAAAAATGAGATCAAGAAAATCTGCCCAAAACAGCAAAAGTAACAAAATTCCAGAGTTAGATATATCAAATGACTTTGAAATAGGGTCCTTGAAAGGGCCTCACAAGGGGAAGTCCCTCATGCTGATCTGGGAATAGGCTTACCACCCAAGGACACTCAAGGCCATCTCGATGCAATTAGCAAAAAGGTAGTTTTTTAATAACAAAGGGCCCCTCGGATCGAATCATATCTCATGCAGGACAGGGGATTCGACCAAGACCCCAGGAAGTTGGGAACTTTTATAGGTAGGGGTGGGAAGAGCAGGGAGATTTGGCCGGTTACACATAATTGGATATTTTAAACATCAGCAATTTTCATAGACCAGTTATTTTTGACCATGAATCTTTGGACTCAAGAGTACCAGATGACCCATTACTCATTTTCCTGTTTAGACTTGTATGTCTTTGTGTCCTTGCTTCTTTTTCGTTTTTGGTTACTCTGCCCCTGAAGAGGCTTAAAATTATTATTATTATGGCTAATTTTAACAAGTTGTTAGTGGCCTCTGCTGACCATGAATTCCTTGCTCGTGTCTCAAGATGTTTTTAAATTTTTACCCTAACATCCTGAGAAGATGAGTTGATTGCTAAAGTACCCATGTTACAATCATGAAGACTTGAGTTCCCATCACTAAGAATCCACATGACAGCTGGACAAACCTAAGCTGTGTTTGTTAATTTTTGTGTTCTAGTTACAAACCAAAGATTCTGCAAAGAGGGAGCATCAATTGAAGAATTGCCTTCATCAGAATTTTCATGGGTGACATTACTTTTTATTTCTAGCCTAAGATTTAGATACCTGCCTGAAATTACTTCTTTGTTCTAGCTTAACATCAGATTCCTGACTGAAGCACATTTCCTTGTCCTTGGCCAATGGCAGATTCCTGCCAAGAAGCCTCAAAAACTCTCCACATCTTAAATCTTAGGCTAGAACAAAGAAGTAGACTTCAGGCATGAAAATGACTTTGGGCTAGGACAGGGAAGTAGGCTCAGATATTTTGGTCACCTAGATAAGCCCTTAGAAACAGTGGTCATGGGACTTTGTTTATTGCCTTGCTTGTTCTTTGACTTTTTGTGTTGTCTGGCTTATTTCTTGACTACTTGCATCTATTGTATTGCTAGTTCTTCAACCTAGAACTGACCTTAATACTTGCATGTAATTAATATGGTATAAAAGGAGATTAGTAAAAAAATAAAAAAACAAACAAAATTTAAAAAATTAAATTTAAAAAAATACCAAAAATAAAAAAATAAAGAAGAAAAAAAAAAAAAACAAAAGGAAAAGAAGATGACTCATGGGTATAACTCTTAGGTTTTCTCTTGATTTAGAATTATTGTATGTGAACTAGTCATGTATGTGTGCATGTGTGTATAGGTGTACCTGCCTGTACTTGTACACAGAGGCCATCGAAAGGCCTTGAATATCCTATATTACTGCCTTATTCCTTTGATGCAGGGTATCCTAGAATATATTATTTTATTGTAGGTTAGCAGTCAGAAAGTCTCAGCAATTCTCCTGCCTGCCCCTTTTTCCTACATCCAGTTTTGGGTTTATAAGTATATATGGAGCCATATGTAGCCTTGACATGACGGCTGGGATCAGAATTCTATTCCAATGCTTGTAGAACAAAGCCCCTTAACCACTAAGTTATTTCTCTCATTCTTACAGGCATTTTTATAGTAAAAAGGCAATATGACACTTGATTCCCTGATATCTAAAATGATAGTCGAAATTGCTATATATTCACATAATTGCAGTACTAGTCACCATTTTAGCATGAAATGCATTAGTATACTTGTATTGTTTCTATTGTGATACATAGATCCATGAAATTAAGATATTCCTCATATTTGGACAATTTGTTCTTCAACAGTGTCAGTTACTTGTGCAGCTACTACTTATTCTTTCTGGATTCCTACTTATTTTTTATGACATTGAGATAAGTCAGTATTAAAGTCATCATCATTGACAATTGAGGGTCAATTTTGAAAGGTCAATTTAAAATGAAAGGATGAAAAATAAACTAAGGACATTTTATTGTTGTTTTTGTAAAGGCTTGTTGATGTCATTCCTGACTCTAGAAGAAGTACAGGCTCTTTCTCCTGATAACAACTACCTAAAAGGTGTAATTCTTCCAAGATTGGTGTATTATAACAGAATTATAAAAAGTTTCATAAAATATAGGCAAAATAACAATGAGTAGCATTGCTGGATGACACTCATCTATATTCTGTCTTAGCAGTCATCTCACAACATTTCTGAGCTTTCTGGATTTTGGAGACCTTATTTTCCTAGCAGAAATATAGTATCTTTGGATAGTACCCTCCGTTCTATTTTCTTTCATGACAATTTCTATTCTTCGAAATCAACTTGTGCTGGGTCTCTTTGTTTGAATTATTAAGAGTATACCTGGATTCTTGAAAGCATTAAATCTAATAAACAATTAAGCTCTAGATTTATGTAAGCAACAGAGAGATTTTCAGGTAAAGGAAACAGTTGGATCCAAGTCCCAAAGCTAGAGCAGATGTTTAAAATCTCCTGCAAAGTGACAAGGAAAGACAGTGGGCAGAGGCAACAGCACAATGCAGATTAGAAATTTTTCCAGGGTAAAATAGCTCAACAAGGGCTTTGATCACATGGAGACTTCAGTTTAAAATGAGTCTGCTAGAATTCTTTTGCAAATGATCATTCAGTTCACATGGGAGTTCAATGGGTTGCCTAAGTGTTATGTTTCCAAGTTCTCTATGTTAAAGTAGCAGTCCCAAGTGCTATAAGATACACATCATTGCACTTACTCTGACCTCAGTAGGTTTGCAACTCTTGTTAACATCAAAATTCTTTTAATATTTTATATTATTTGATTCATTAAGTGTTCTCTAGCTGTTAAACTCAAATCAAAGTGAAGGTGAAGGTCTGCTATGTCCTCTCTGTTACACCCCTCCTGCTCTGTGCAGCTAAACTATGAGATAAAAGCACTCCTTCAAGTTAGGGGTTCTTTCTCACTCTCCTTCCATTCGCTAAAACATTAAAGAAAAAGAAAAAGAGCACACAAAAGAAATAGATATTCCACAAGAGAAGCAGTAACTAGCATCTGTGGGGATCCAGAGCACTGCACTTTCTTCAGAGCCTTTTCTCACCATCTAGAGATTTATGCCAGGATGAATGACAATGTGATCAATTCTTCTTAAACATAGACCCTGGCATGTTTTTACATTTATGTCATTCTAGCTTTAGGGTAAAATTTTGTCACCAATATTTTAGAATTCTACTTTTGTTCTCCAAGTATTACTGCTCATATGGTTATTTAAATTCCTTTATATTTCGGGGTGGTGTTTAAAAGTCATATTTATTCTTTTAGAAAATGAAGTGATTAGTCACCTGGAAGCAAATTTGTTACATTATATTTCATCTCTTAACATCGTTTCTACTATTCCTTGTCTGCAGCACCATGTTCAAGGAAGTAATTCTGTAATTTATACCCTTTGGGCTGTTGGATTCATTAATTTCACAGTGTATTTGAAAATGAAAATTAAAGATGAACTTGGATAATAGGTAATTTTAAATATGATGTTGCTGATGAAATCATTCATAAGTATCAAGATATTTTGAAAAATTATAAATGCATTTCAAAATTATACTAATTTAGAACAGTACTTGGCATATATTTGTCATGCTATATTGAGAATGACTTCTGAATAGTTACATATTTTTCCCTGAACTAATGTAATGTTGAATGGGTCAAGATAGCAGACTCTATCTTTCATGAACCTAACTCTAAGAACCAGTTCTTCCAGTGTTAAAGCTTTGTCTAGAATTAGCATGCTAATATACTATGATAAATGTATGTCTTCATCTTAGAAATTTATTATATGTTCAAGAACTAAATTAGAGCTACAATACTGATATGTATTGTGTTCTCATACACTTGAAACACAGACGCTTATAGCTTTTACAAATTAAAAGCAACTTTAGAACAATATCCTGAATAAGAAGAAGGAGATTATGAAAGGCAACATAAAAGATTAGCTTTAAACTCATCATCAAATACATGGTCCTCATCTATGTCGTAGAGATGTCAGAAATTATTCTTTGAGTTGTTTTTTGGTTTAATTAATTCAACAGCAACATTCCTATAACATTGCAATTGAAAGCTATGCAAAATGTATCTATTTAATAGTTAACATTTTTGAGAAGCCAACCTGCCACTATGCAGCACAGTTGTTCTGTAGACAACCAGAGGCCCAGCAAACACCACACCATGCTGAACAGGCAAGGGAAGACAAGCCAGACATGCAAGTATGTGGTAGAGATATGGAAAAGAATGAGAAGTGAAACACTTTGAACATTATGAAGAGAGGCAAAACTGGAGACACCAGGGTGAAGAGGAATAATCTGATGTGAGTAGCCTGCCTGCCACCTGAGGCCATGGTGAAGTTCTGTCTCTTGCTGCCATCGAGAGGCATGCTGGGTTCATGGCTGTGCAAGCATCAAGGGTCTGTGTGATATCCATGATTTATTAAAGCCCATGGAGATATCTCTGGTCTTAGCTGCTCTCTGGGACCATGCTGATGTCTAAGGGCTATGCAGTGTTTTCCCTGTGCCTCACTGGCTGCAACATGTCAGGAGAATAGGCCTATGCTTCATATGGGCAGCACAGATAGAGCAGGCCTTGATGAAGAAGATGCAGGAGAGTTACGCTTAGGATATGAGAGCAGGAAAACTGACCCTACCTCTTGCTGGTTACAGCACTGGTGAGCTAGCTGGGGTAGTGATGGAGAGCTCACTGTAGTAGTATGGGTGCCGGGGAACACACTGACCAACTCAGATACTACCCAGGCCCAAATCCACGGTTTTAAGTTAACCCACCCAAATATCTACCTTATCTATAAACTGCTAAAGCATGTGAAAGGACCAGACCTGCAGGATCTCTGTGACACAGGGCAACAACAAGATATCCTAGAAGAGTCCCGCATTCGGATCAAGTATGGATAGTGTAACAGAAGCCACAGGCTTAGAATCAGACCAATGATTCATTTCAATGAACACTTGCAAGTAAAGGTGTCTGGGCAAAAGTGTGTACTGTGAGACACAGGTACACATGACAGTTCCATGATGAGCTACTTTTTATATTTTATTTTGTTTACTTTTTATTTTTTGTCCATTGATTTAGGTTTATGGTCTTTTAGGGGAAGGTTGCAATGGAAGTGGGTGGATCAAAGGGAAAGGGAGCTGATTGAGCTTTGGGTGTATCATGTGAAACTCGCAGTATTGGACATGCAGTTTGAACTCTAAGAAGAAGTAGATGAGCTACATATGAACATGAATGGGAGTACCAAGATGGGTAGTACCTTCTGTGAGGAATTTGGTAAAATTGGTTTGTGCTCATTCCACCAGAGCACATTGCTTTCATTTGAGTGTTTACTTCATCAAGTGGCCCAAAGGATATTTTGTAAACCAATGGGCATGCTGGTTTCTGGAGAAGGCATCCTCTCCCATTCCCAGCTTTTCTTAGTTGCCTATGGTTTAGATTTGTGTTTTTTTACATCCAGTTTGCCATGTTTCTTGACATCATCTTTGTTCATTTTCCTTTTAGCAATCATGCTGGTGATACTTTATGGGTATCACTTCTGATATTGCTAGGATACACAGTCTCAGAGTGAATTCCTTTGTCTTTTGGTTCTTTTAATCTTTCTGTCTTTCTTCCCCAAAGTCCTGCTGAGTCTTACGTGCAAGACAGCTTTAGTATTGTAGATATTTACTGGAACCTCAAACTTATAAGGACCACAATGACACAAACACAGAGGAAGAAAAATAATAAAAAGCAGAAATGAAAGTCAAAGCATTATCTTTTTTCAAGGAAAGAGAGAGAGAGAGAGAGAGAGAGAGAGAGAGAGAGAGAGAGAGAGAGAGAAAACGGATCTGCTTTATTCTATCTCCAGGTCTGTACTTGGTTGAGATTTTCTGTACTGGCCTTTGTCTGATGAAAAGGATGTTTCCTTGCTTAGAGGTGAAGACTACACTTTGTTTTGGTGTATAAGACTGATATGTATAAATTGTTGTTAGACATAATGCTGGCTTAGAAAATTTATGGTTAACATCTCTTTCAATAACTATAATCATGACTTCACTAGAATGAGCAGTAGGCTTTGTTTCTAGTACCAGACAATGATGACCTTTCTGTTGAGCAGGTCTTAGGTCCAAGAAGAAAGCAACTGGTTACCACTACTGCATCTTTAGAGTCATCACTGGTCTACTGTGAAAAATAATACAGGTAGATTTACCTGGACTAGACATGTGTTTGTGTGTGTGTGTGTGTGTGTGTGTGTGTGTGTTGTGTGTGTGCATGAAACAGCAGTGAAAAATGAGGCCATAAATTTGAAAAATATCCAAATGGTTATATGGAATGTTTGGAGGGAAAGGAAAAGAAGAATAGTTGTAATTAAATTAGAACATTATAAATTAAAAAAGAATGTAGATGGCTACTCAGTTACTTCCTATGCTCATAAATTTTTCTGCTGTGATGCTAGATGCCATCAGCCTCAGTTGACAGGAGCATCCTGAGAGCATCCTCTACTCACTGCTTTGGTGAGCCTAAATATGAAAAACACAAACTAAAACGGGTTACACAACAAAATCAAAGTCTGAGAAAAGGACAGGTAGGGAGGCCAAAACTCATAGAGGTGTGAGGCAAGTAAGAGAGTGTGAAGAAAGATTAACCATAATGCATAAGCATGCATGGAATTTTCAAAGAACTAAATTAATAAAATAAATAAGATAAAATAAAACAAAGGTTCCTAAAAGGGGAAAAATAATCATGTGGACAGTTTAAGGCTGCATGAAAGACAAAATGTGAGCTTGTTGGAGTGTATCAGAAATTCACATCTGGAATCTTTACTTGTTCTTTATTTATACATCTTTATAACAAGCTGCTTAGTATTGCTCATGAATAGATTATATATTAAAGAAATTTAAACTCTAAAAAAAAAAAAATAAAAAAAAAAAACAAACACAAAGGATACAACACAGGTTGCTTATAATAGCATTTCTCCCAAGACAAGTTTGGGGCAAGGCTCAGGCTACCAATTACTGTTCCTTTTCTAAACAATTTGGACATTGCAACGCCCTCCACAGTAAATAACTGTAAAATGACAGAACTGGGAGTAGAATAATGCAGATTCTCTCTCTCTGTCTCTCTCTGTCTCTCTGTCTCTCTCTGTCTCTCTCTCACTCTTCTCTTTCTATCTATCTCATTCTCTATCTATCTCTATCTCTATCTTCTCTTCTCTCTCTCTCTGAAAAGAAAGACATAATGCTTCGACTTTCATTTCTGTTTTTCATTTTCTCCTCTGCATTTGTGTAATTCCTTACAATGTAATTATGCCCAAGTAAATTAAAAGTCTTAGGAAAAATAGATAAGTTTCAAGGCATGTGTTATCTATGAAAACTGAATCAAGAGGCTACAAAACAATTAAACAGATCTATAATTAGTAATGACATTGAAGCAGTCCTACCTCCCATAATAAAATCTGTAAGATTCAACAGATTTCTTGTGAATTCTACCATACTTTTAAATAGGAAGTAAAGCTTCTTTAAACAGTTCATATAATAAAAGAAAATGAACAGTTACATGTTTATTTTACCAAGTCAGAGCTACCCTAGAATAAAAGGCAGGTAAAGACACAACAAAAGTGAAATGATATACCATAAATCCATCATCTATAAACATAGGCACAAGATATCCTTATAAAATATTTTTAAACTGAAGTAAGAAACTCATTAGAAATCTAAATGAATCTATGCACTATGATCAAATATGTTTCATGCCAGATATACAAAAATGGGTCAAAATATAACATCAAAACCACAGTCAATATAATATAAATAAAACATGTATTGCCTAAATAGAATCAGAAATAAAAATTGCATAGTCATACTAATATATGATAAATATTACTCATGGCAAATAAACATACAACAGAATATTGAATAAGGAATATTAAAGTATTTCACCTATAATCAGAAAGAAGATGAAAGATGTCTATCTACCATGATACTCTTATTTAGCCTAGTTCTCAAAACCTCAGCAGAAAAACATAACACAACTGACAAAATAAAATAGATACTTATAAAAAATGGATAGTTGTAGATATTATGATTTTATTCTTAATCTAAAGTGAAAACTTTAGATTAACTAACATTTTCAGTAAAGTTCGAGGGTACAAAATTATCTAACAAATGTCCACAGTTTTTGCATAAACTGATAAGCAACTTTCTGAAAAAAAACCTGGAAAAAAATTCCTGATAGCTTCAAAACAAAAGAAAATAACTAATTACAAACATAAGTGGAGATATTAAATACTGGGACAGAAAAATTGTTCAGTGAGTAAAAGCACTTAATATCAAATCCAGAGGAACCTATAGAAAGGGGGAAGAGGAGAACTGACTCCTAAAGATGTCACCTGACTTCACACTCACAATGTGAATGTACACCCCAACATAGATCATGAAGACACAGTCCGTAAAATATATTACTTCAAAGAAAAATAGAAAGCAAAAACTTTTAAAAGATTAAAAAAGATGAGGAGGAAGTTTTAGAGGACTCCAGAATCTGGACAGATCTACCATGCATGAAGAATGGTGTAATTAATATCATTTAAATGGCAACATTCCTAAAAGTAATTTCTTGATGCATCACAATATTCGTTGAAATTGCTATGGCATTCCTCCAAGAAAATTTTAAGAATCACAAGGTCATATCAAAATAATTAATAAAATCATTTCTGAGAAAAAGTGCAGTGCCAGCTGTTACATATCCACTTTCAGATTACTATACGCAGCCACATTATCAATAATAAAACAAGCAGAAAAAAGAGATAGAATAGAAAACCTCAGAATACCCCCATTTGACTACATCCATTCGATTCTTCACAAATGACATGCACATGTGTGCACATGTACATACACTCACATATGTAAATGTACATATATATTTATATAGATAGATAGAGAGAGAGAGAGAGACAGAGAGAAAACAGAGACAGAGAGAAACAGAGACAGAAACAGAGACACAGAGACACAGATCAGTCAGAGACATGCTTTTCAGGAAGATGTTCTATAAAATCTGGATGTCTACATCTGAAAGACTGATATTACATTCCTGGCCATCACACAATATACAAACAAAGGTGAAATTAATGAAAAAGCTTATTAATACAGGACATGAACTTTAAGATCACTAGAGGAAAAATAGAAAAGTGTTTCAATATACAAACAGCTCACATTTGCAAGACTATTACAAAGGCTCTGAGAATAATAACGAAAATTTGCAAGTGAAGATTTGTAAAATTAATAACAGTTTGCAAAATTAAAGAAATAGTTAATAAAGTGAACTGACAACATACATATTGAATAAAAATATTCAGTTATTGATTCAATGATGAATTAACATCCAGAATACACAAAGGAAAAAGATAAAGAACAAAAGAATAAGTAACTCAAACAATAAGTACAAAGAGGTTTGAAAACACATTTTAAAATATTTATTTTCGTAATTATTTACCCATAAGAACAAAATTATGTTATGTGAAGAAAAACAGAAATAAAGATTGCCACTCTATGTCAATGCCAGACCTAGAAGACTATGTTTCAGTTTTTGTCATATGGAATTCAGAGTTGGGAGGACTGTGGAATGTGGAAATAGAAAAGAGAAAGGTGTCAGTGACTAAGAATGTGATAAAAATATACTATATGCATGGATGAAAATGTGATAATGATTTTTACTTTCTACAATTAATTCCTGGTAATAAAAAGAAAAAATGATGTGAATTATCCATTTAAAATGAGATATTTGAAGTAATATACTTAAAATTTATAAATACAATTAAACTGTGTTTTGAGGAACTTGGAAAATCACACAAGCCATTATTTATTCTTAATAGCCTCTAAAATCTGGTTTTAATGTTTTCTTAATGGTTATTACAAGTTGAGAATCCGAAGACCTAGAAATTGAATGGGTGTCTCCAATGAGGGATAGTATTCAGTATAAGTATGTGGCACACTCACAAAACTTAAGGACTTCTGTCTCTGTAGGAATTGGAAGTTCCCAATCCAAGGAAATGTAACTATGTTACGTTTTTACATTCTAGTGCTAAGACTGCAGTACTGCATGCAGGAAACTTATGCTGCTGTGATTTAGCACTAACCCATCACCCATGATCTACAAAAACATTTTCATCGGTCTTTGTCATTAAGGTTGGATCATTGATCCACAAAAAATAGTTAATAGCCTAAGTAAGATAGGTCCCAGAGGTAGTACTTTGTGTGGACCTGTTTCAAACAGAGCCATGAAACAAAATCTTGAAGGCCAAGAACAAGAAACACTCTCCAGACTGTTTGGAGAGGGGTGTAAAGATTTTTCAAAGCAGAATTTGACATGCTGGCCTTGAATGTTATCAAGAAAACTAAAAGGACAGTACAGTTGGCATGGCAGTAGCATCGGGTGCCAGGAATAGCAGAAAGAAGACTTATAGAAATGCAGAAATATGATTCAGAACATCATTGGTTTTCAGATGTTGCCCTGCAATGAATTGTAGCCCATACAAAACTGTATTCTTGTCTCCCACTGTTTTCATAAAATAGTAACTAAATGGGTTCTTCTACTTTAGAATACAGTTATTATCTAAAGAAATTTCCAATTTAGTAATGCTTAAAATTATAAACTAATCTTAAAAATTCAAGAAAGGTTTTGGCCATTCATCTCAATATGTTAATGTTCATACTTTTTGTATTTCCATAATAATTTGCATTTCATAACTACTTCACAATAAATTTTATAAGATGATTAATGTACTTTATCAAATACAATGTGACACAGAATGTATGGAGTAGTTTAGCACAATCATGAAGGCTTTATATTTATATTACAGGTCAGACTATGGAGTCATCTGACAGGATTAACTGACAGATTGGCTATAGGATTGAAAGAATACTATGAGTTTTAATTACTCTCTAATTACAATCTTATTATCTAAGATGTAAAAGACTATGGAATAGTTAATTTACTGAAAATATTAAGAAGTTTATTACACTATTGTTAGATTTCATATGCCTGATAGACTTTCAAGACCTGCTCCGTTTCTCACAGTGTGTGTGTGCAGGTGCATATTCGCCATGACACATGTGTGGTCATCATGTTACATGTGTGCTGTTCCTTATCTTTCTCCTTTTTTAGTCAGGGTCACTTTGTTGTCTGCTGTATGGAACCCAGGATAATTGTTTCAAGAGGTTCTAATGATTCTCTTGTCCCTATGTTTCATGTCACTGTGTAAGCACTGGATTTATGAATGTATGCCATCACATATGGCTTTATATAGATTCCAGTCATCACACTTGTATATCAAGCACTGTGCCAATGGAGCCAACTTCCCAGGACCCAGGAAAGCTTTCGTATGAATAAAAACACAGCAAAATATAAAATTTAATAAAGTAATCAGAGCTGGAGGTAAATGCTATAGCTAATTAGAGCCAAATATTTGGCTCTAATAGACATTCTTAGTATAATATTGGATCTAAGAAATGAAAGATCCCAAACACTGAAATTCATATAACTGTAGACATAAATATTATGAAAAGGATTCAAGAAAGCATCTTTAAAACTTCCACAGGAAATCATAAAATGTTATGATTACACTGGCTTGGCATCCAGACATCAAAAAGGTTGCAAGATAATAATCACTTTTATCAAATGTTATGAATGGGTTAAATAAGGAGGATTCTGTATTGACAGTTGCATTTGGCTACATGGCGGTAACTGACTGTGGTGCTTTTGAAGGAAACAGAGGGAAGTCAAGTGTGATTAGAGACACAAGTATGATAGGAAATGGACTAAAGGTGTTAGAATTCTGAACATTGTTCTACTTTATAGAGAAGCTTAGGTTTGGGAGATTTTCAGAAAACCTTTCAATACTTAAAATTCTTTCTCATATTTGCAATGGAAAGGATTGAATAAGACAAACAATCTTTAACATAATTTTAAGTAGTTAAGAAAGACTAAGGCCTGAAACCTGGCCATAACAAGAGATGGATGCATAAAGGAATCAGAATATTTAATAGAGGAATCCTGGAATGAACATTCATAACACTCTTCTGACTGCCTTTACAACTGAATCATCTAAGGTTTATAATATCTTGTTTTGATAAACATGATTACATGACTATTACAAGTAAGTAAACCAAATACCCATTACCTTCCATAATAAGCACATTTGCCTATAGTAAAGTTATTTGAATCAGCTCCTTTAGCAACTTTTTTATTATACAACACTTATTAACTTTGTTCTTTTTGTTATATCTCTAGATTTATTCTTACTCCATAATTCTATTGTATTTTTTTCAAGATAGAAGGGGAGATTTATCCATTTGGGTCACTGTGCAGGTGTTAGACATTGTCACAACACAGTTAACCTCTGTTGAAATCACTTATTGCTAGTAGGAGTTCCTTAAATTCTCATTGTAAGTCCACCTTCTGGTATTCTTTTTCCTGTAAGTAAGCAAAACTATTGGTGGATGAAGCAATTTGATCCTCAATTAGCGATCGTTGTATACTCTTTTGCTGCAGCAGCTGCATGAGAAAAAGGACTGTTGTTAGTCAAGTAGCCAGCAACACTACCATATAGCAGTACTAGCTAGTTTGAACAC
The DNA here is from genome assembly GCA_021653895.1 of Mastomys natalensis. Taxonomy (NCBI): domain Eukaryota; kingdom Metazoa; phylum Chordata; class Mammalia; order Rodentia; family Muridae; genus Mastomys; species Mastomys natalensis. The sequence goes on from JAJTUV010000572.1 coordinate 1,164,975, forward strand.
TCCACAGAAATCCATACAACTTCACAGCTGATTGCTTTGGTTCTTGAAAGCACATCCTTATCCAAGGCTGTTTTAAGCAGTTAGTGTCAGAATGCTTGCTATCAAAAGCATGGGTAAACTCTAGATAGTTCCTGTAATTATTTACACCTACATCAAAAGGGAGCACTTCTCCTGACTGCCTAACAGAGGGCTAATGTAACTGGTGTGGCAAAGCTTGGTAGGTACAAATGCAAACAACTTGTTCAGGTGAGAGTAGTCTGATTGGTCCAGATACTCCTCCTCTGGAAGTATCATGAGGAGGTGAATTTAGTGAGCTGGGTAAAGATGCTGTCCTGTGTTATTTATCTTGGATTGAAATACTAACTCCCATAAAATAAAAAACTGCTCTTTCCTTGACTGCTTTTAGTTGGGCAGGCTGAGCCCACAGCACAAAGAAATCAGCAACAAAGGCATCAGAGAGACAGCAATGGCAGAGGCAGCAGTCGTCATGGCTGAGCATTGATTGACATACTAAGCTATGAAAATGATGAGAGAGCAGCTGCTTGACAGCTGGACACTGAGAAACCAGGAGAAGAGGAAAGGGAGTAACGCAAGTAGTGGAAGGACAGGGATTTGGGGTCAAAAAAGATAGAAGGAAGTGTAGTGTTAGATAAATAACTTGGAAGAGCTGGAGAGGGTGGGAAGCCTACAGCCCCAAATTACTCAGATAGGTTAGGCAAGTGAACTCTTACACTAGCTACTGAGGAATCCCAATGCCTCCCTTGCCTAGATGCTTCAATCTCAGATAATTTAGAGGGATAAAGAATCCTGACATTATTGCGTGGCCACTGGCGGATTGCTTATTCTCCATCAATGGGCCTATACCCATTCATATATTGGTACCAGTAACTGGATTTGCCTCCATCAGATTGTCCTGTGTGTATGTCTCTGAGTCATTTTCTGATGGGTCCACAACATTGTAGGTCATGCCTAGGCCGGCAGTCATGTGCTGTTGCTAAGGAAGCCAAGAGGAGCAAGAGAGAGCAAGGAAGCCAGTAAGCAACATGTCCTGGATGATGGGCTATAACCTAAAGCTGAAGTGAGCTTTTTCCTTCCCAAGCTGCCTCTGATCAGTGTTTTGTCACTACGACAGAGAGACTAACACAGGAGGGTGTGGGGAAGTTGAAAGAGAAAATAGGGCGTGGGTCTGATCATACTTTAGTATATATAAAAGTATTATTAATAATTAAAAATAAGGGTTCTAAAATTATGGCCCTATACATGAGCTATATCACTGTAGACCTAAGGGTCTGGTGACTAAGGTTTGGATGAAGCCTGTCACTCTACAGTCAGTCACCACTACCCCTCTCTCCTGCTGTTCCCACCACTTGTGATTTGCAGAAGGATATTAAACATGTCAAAGGCTAGAACTGCTGCATATGTGTTCTACTTAACAGTTTACTAATCAATTATGTGGATTCCACAAGTAAGACACTCAGTATTTGCCTTTCTGTACTGGAGTATACCTTCCAGCTTCATTCATGTTGTCACAGATGGAAATGTCTATATTCTGATATTGACAATTATGGTTGCTGATTTCATCTCTTTAAGGCTGTTAGACCAGAAGAAAGATTATCAAGGAAGGTATTTTTATTTTCAAAGTTCTGAGGAAGCAACAGATACTGTTCTATCGAATTCACCAAACACTTTTCACCAAGAGTGAAAAAGAACATTCTTTTATTCTGAAAGCTTATCAACATCAGTTATATCTTTTGTTGTTTCTTTAATCTATTCTTTGGGAATTCTGCACAGATGTATAATGAATTTTGAGCATATCTACTCTAAACTTCTTCATTTAACTTATGGACAACACACAGTTTTCTTCTCCCAGCTTCAAATCCTCTCTCTGTCTCTGTCTGTCTCTGTCTGTCTCTGTCTGTCTCTGTCTGTCTCTGTCTCTGTCTCTCTCTGTCTCTGTCTCTCTCTGTCTCTCTCTCTGTCTCCTCTCTCTCTCTTCTCTCTCTCTCTCTCTCTCTCTCTCTCTCTCTCTCTCTATATATATATATATATATATATATATATATATATATATATATATATATTTCATAGAAGTAGGACTTTTCAGTGAAGCACTGACAACATGAGTCGTCCAACTCTGCAGAAAATCTACTTTCTCTTCCCCAGCATCCATCAGCTACCAATAATTCTCAGCTACAGGTGGGGCCTCATGGGTCACTCCTTATTCAAGCTATAATGCTGACCAGCTTGACCTTGTGAAAGTCACTTATTGGCAAACAGAGGTGCTCATTTTTCATGCTTCTAATAGTCCTGTCATATCCAGAAGACACTATTTGGTAAAAGTCTTCCTTATCTCTGGCTTTTAAAAAATCTGTTATTTACTTATTTTTTTTTACACTCCAGATTTTATTCTCCCCCTCCAGTCCACCTTCCGACTGTTCCACATCCCATACCTCCTCCCCATCCCCTGTCTCCATGAGGATATCCCACTACCCACCTCCTATGCCACCAGATCTTTAAACTGCCTTTGGGCTCCAGTCTCTTGAGAGGTAGGTGCATCTTCTCTGACTGAACCCAGACCTGGCGGCCTCTGCTCTATATGTGTTGGGGACCTCATGTCAGCTGGTGTATGCTGCCTTTTTGGTGGTCCAGTGTTTGAGAGATCTCAGGGGTCCATGTTAATTGAGACTACTGGTCCTCCTACAGGGTTGCCCTCCTCCTCAGCTTCTTACAACATTTCCCTAATTCAATCACAGGAATCAGTAGCTTCTGTCCATTGGTTGGGTACAAATATCTACATCTGACTCTTTCAGCTGTTTGTTGGGTCTTTCAGAGGGCAGTCATGATAGGTGCCTTTTTGTGAGCGCTCCATAGCTTCAGTAATCTTTCCCCTCTCCTTTGAAATTCCTTGAATATTGGAAGGAGGGGTAATGTAGATGTCTCTTTTGGGGATGAACACTACACAATAAATAATTCTCTGCACTTATTTTTTTTTTTGACTGTGTGAATCTCTGCGTTAACTGTTGTCCACTACAATGAGAAGCTCTTTTGATGACAAATATATGGCTATCAAATAAATATTTAGAAATCAGCTTGATGTTATACCCATTTAGCCAACTTGGAATAGTAGGTTCTCCCATATGGTTTATGACTTCCAGAACCACAAATTTATTGCCAAGTATATAATACCAGGATTGAGTTCCCTCCTGTGGAGTAAGCCTTAAATGAATCAGAATGCAGTTGGTTGCTCCTTTCACAGTCATGCAACTTTTGCACCCTGGTGTATTTTCCCAGGTTCATCACTCTTGCACCTTATAGGGTTCTCTTCTAGATCATCACTCTTGATGACTTTTCTTACCTAGCAACCCCAGTATCAACTTCTGATACTGTAAGAATTAGACAGCAGTGAAGAAGCTTTAATGTCAGTACCATCTTGATTCTTTAAGTCTTGTTTAAAAAAAATGTGTGATATCTTCAGCAATGGGGTTGCACCATGAAATTTGGTGGTCATTCCAAAATAATCACAACAGGCTGTGCTCTGCTGGAGGTGGGCTCTGGAGAACCTCTGACCAATAACTTGAAAGGACTTGTGTTTGACAGGTGTTAGCTTCTGGGAAGAGCATTATTCCTCTTTGTAGGCTAACTTATTTTTAAAGTTTTGGAATACATTTTTAGAAAGCTTGTAAAATCACAATTTTTAGTATAGTTTTTCCCAACCCGCTGTATGTTACCTAACTTCCCACACCCTGTTTCCTCCATCCCTATTTAAATACTCTTCTCATAATTCCCCATTTCCCTTTCATGCTGCCAGTATTCTCTTATGGCCTCCTTTAGCATCTTTCTAGATTCATGACTTATATAAATACTAAAACTTAAACCCACCAATCTTTAGATCCTAAGTTTGGTTCTGTATAAGAATGACAACATATAAGGATAGCCTTTATTAGTCTGGGATACCTCACTCATATATTTCCAGTTTTAATCTATTAATGTACAATTTTTATGATTTCATGTTTCTTTATAGAAGAGTAATATTCCGTTATTTATATGTAAGATGTTTCTATTATCCATCAATCATTTGATGCTTTCTTTTCCTAGCTATCTTGAATAGAGCAGAACTGAAACATCTCTTTATTTAAGGTATAGAATCATCTGGCAAGATATCCAGGAGTGGTCTACCTGTGTCACATAGCTTTGTTAGAGTAACTAGACAAGAGAAAGGAATTAAAGGGACACAAATCATCCCTGTTTGCAAATGCCATGATACTGTATATAAGACATCCAAAAGATTTAACAATTAAACAGTAATCTCCTATAACTGACTAACATTTTCAGCAAAGTGGCAGAACCAAAATAACACAAAATTCAGTATTTTTCTGTGAAAGGACGAGGCAAATAGAAAATACTAATGAATTTGTGAGTACGTCTGTTTGCATTCTTCATCATATTGTTTTGTGATACTTTAAGCTGTACAAATCCCCCTTTACTTCTGTGCTGCATGTCATGAGCAGAATTAGGCTTGATTTGGTCTGTAACCATCACTTGTTAGCTCCTTTTGTAAGACAACAGATTCCTTCATGTGTAGACCTTACCTGGGTGACAGATTGTCCTACTACCTGCACAAAAAACATTAGAGAGTCCACATTTATGACATTATGGCTATGATTGTATATATACTTAAAATTTTGTGTTAGAAATAAGATTAGTTAAGTCAGAGAATTTTTCAACCTCCAAAGGTTGGTGGTGTGGCATTAAGAGTTAGCCTTTATCTGCCATAAGTCAGTCAATGTTGATTTATTTAAAGATAATTCTTATCATATTTTAAGTTCTCAAGGAACACTTGATTTGATAATTTCATAATTTTTATAAAAATTGAGTACATTCTGTATTATATGTTTAAAAATCCATACTTTTGCTACTTCAACATGTTCTCTGACTTTGAGTCTTAACATGTAACTATGTGGTAATAGTCAATGTCTTCACCAGAATTTGAAGCCATAATATGCCTGGGTTTGAAGTATCAACACCTACCACTCAATATTCTTGCATTCATTTTAATATACTTGGCTTCAATTTCTTCCATCAGAAATTATTTTTTGTTATGAAATCCTCTTGAGTTCACATTTGTTGTTATTTCTGCTATATAAATAATTATTTAAGTTAGAAAAAAATGTTCAAATTTCTTGCTCTTTTGTGCATATCTTTTGCTCTATAATGGTTTTACTGGCTGTGGTGGGAAAAGCAAAGAAGGAATCTTAGGATGCAGGCTCTTGATCGGTTGACATAAAATTATATATTCAAAAACTAGAATGATCTCTTCTTTTTATCCTCAAGACTAAAGTAAAATGTCCTATTACATCTTCTCAAACAAAATAAATGAGCATCTGTAGATGTTTTCTGGAAAACAGTGTAAGTGGGTTTAGTACAAAAGAAAACTACTTCTATTGACATTCAGAATTTACACAGATTTTTTGCTAGGCTAATTAACAGGAGAGAGTGTGAGACAGTAATGGAAATACATTTGATAAAGACTGTGCACTTGAGGCAGAAAGTAAATACTTTAATAAATGAACAGCGAGTCATAGCCTGAAGAGAAATTCAAAGGGCTCTGCAGTAAGTAAATTACTTCTGACATCAGAAAGCAGCCTCTGTGGGGTGGGATATAGTCATTGAAGATGGAACTAACAATAAATTAGTTCAATAAAGGTATTCACATAAAATCAGATTGCTCTGTTCTAGTCATAGATGGAAGCTTGCTGATATAAAATGTTAACAATTTCACCAATATTTGTAAAAGGAAGATTTCAACATAAAAAATAATGGGGGGCGGTGGGGGGTGGAAAAATGCTTCTACACAAAATCACTTGATGCTCTTGTAGAGGACTCGGATTTGGTTCCTATGATGGTAGCATTGGTTATTTGGTTGATAGTATGTAGCATCACCTAGGAGGGAAATCTCAGGCATGTCTCTAAAGGAGCTTCTAAGACGGAGTTAATTGTGTCATATTTTAAAACAAATGTACTTGAAAGAGATAAAGATCAGTTCACACCAATAAAGGGAACAATTCATCAGGACAAAATTAAAATTCTAAATAATTTATGCATCAAAGATTCACTCATTTTAATAAAAGAAATACCACCAGATATGAAGTCAATGATTAATCTCAACACAGAGCAAGTGATTTCAGCATCTCGAGATCATCAATAAACAGATTAACTAGACAAAAACAAACAAAGGAATGTTGGAATCAATGATGTCATAGATCAAATGGATCTAAGGGATATCTGCAGAATGAATATTCTACTAACATTACTGAAAATGTATTTTTTTAATTATTACTTCAATCCCATTGCTCACTATAAGTATGCTTAAATTATTTATTTCATTTTTTTTCAAGTTTGATAGTTAATGTGCTTCTATTAAATTACCATTTTCTTTTTAAGTTTTACTTTTAGTGGATATAGTGTTTTAAGGTGTTTCTTTGAATTTTTCTGGATTTCAATGTAGCCTGTTGTAAACTCTTATAGTTCATCTGTAGTTTTTCTAGATGGTGTTTTTGCTACACTTTAGTTTATTTGGCTAAATGTTTGCCAATATTCTTTTGTTTTTTGCTATTTTTTTATTATTCTATTTGTTTACATTTCAAATGATATTTTCCTATCAGTTTACATCTTCACAAACTTCCCATCTTTTCCTCCCCCCTCCTCCCCTTTGCCTTTCTGAGGGTGCTCCTCCACCTACTCTCCTACTCCTGCCTCACCACTCTAGCATCCCCCTATGCTGAGGCATCAAGCCTCCATAGGACCAAGGGACTCCCCTCCCGTTGATATTAGAAAAGACCTTCCTCTGCTACCTATGTTTCTGGAGTCAAGGATCCCTCCCTGTATACTCCTTAGTTGGTGGTCTAGTCCATGGGAGCACTGGGTGGTCCAGTCAGTTGGTATTGTTCTTTCTATGGGGCTATAATTCCCTTTGTCTTCTTCAGTTCTTGCCCTAGCTCTTCCATTGGTGTCCCCTCGCTCAGTCTGATGGTTGGCTGTAAGTATCTGCATCTGTTTTGGTCAAGTGTTGGTAGATGTTCTCAGGGAACAGCCATACCAGGCTCCTGTCAGCAAGTGCTTCTTGGCATCAGCAATAGTGTCTGGGTTTAGTGCCTGTAGATGGGATGGATCCCTAGGTGGGGCAGGCTCTGGAGAGCTTTTTCTTCAGTTTTTGTTCCATTTTTTGTCCCTGTCTTTCCTTTGGATAGGACATCTCAGAGTTAAAATTTTGACATGGATGACTGGCCCCATCCCTCCTTTTCATGAGTGAATTATTTGTTGTATTGTATTGTTCGTCTTATTTTTAACAATAAATTTCTTCTCTGATGTTAGCAATTTCTTCTGCCTTACTAGCTTAGGTTTTTGTTTTGTTTCTCAGTGCATTATATTATTTATTTGATATCTGTTTTTTATGAAGATACTCAAATATTTATCTCTGAGGACTGCCTTCTTTAACTCATGTTTTAAAGATGCTATTTCATCATTTCTACTTCAATTCAATTTCTAGGAGTTTTAAAATGTCTTCAGTGACCTAAATAGCTACACCATTTGTTTGTTGATTTTATGTTGTTCATCATGCTATTTATCTGTAAGGCTTATTTCTATTCATATCAGATATTTCAACCACCCTCCATTTGTTGAGAATTGCGTGGTGTCCTAATACAAGTTTAAGTTTGGAAATATTCTATAGTCTTCCAAGAACATGTGAGAAAAGAACTACACTACCAAAATCAATCTACAGATTCAATACACTCTCCATCAAAATTCCAACATAGTTTTTCATGGAATTTGAAAGGACAATTTTCAGCTTTATATGTAAAAACTAAAATCAAAAACAAAAACAAAGCAAAAAAAAAACAAACAAACAAACAAATCCCAACCAACCAACCAAACAAACAAACAAAATAAATGGTGTTGATCAAACTGGATGGCTACATATAGAAAAATAAACATGAATCTGTATTAATCACCTTGCTCAAAACTGAAGTCCAAATTGATCAAGAACATCCACATAAGATCAGATACACTAAACCTTATGGAAGAGAAAGTGGGGAAGATTCTTTAACTCATTGGCACAGTAAGACTTTCTGAATAGAACACTGAAAATCGAGTCACTAAGAACAGCAGTTAATAAATGGGACCTGATGAAACTGAAAAGCTTCTATACAAAGAACATCATCATTCAGAAAAAGCAGCAGGCAACAGACGGGGAAAAAATACTTGCAAATTATACATCCAATAGAGTACTAATACTTAAACACATGAACAACTAAAAAATCTGGAGAGCAACAAAAATATAACCCAATTAGCAAGTGGGATATAGTATAAAAAGAGAGTTCTTAACAGAGTAACTTTTACATGGCTGAAAAACACTTTTAAAAATGTTTGACCTCCTTAATCATGGAAATGCAAATCTCAAGCACTTAGAGATTCCATCCTATACCAGTCAGAATGGTACAGATCAATACAACAAATGACAGCACATTTTGACAAGGGTGCTGGAGAGAGGAATGCTTATTCATTGCTGTAGGAGTGCAAACTCATAAAGCCACTGTGCAAATCATTCTGGCGGTTCTTCTGGATGGTAGGAATCAATCTGCCTTAGGATCTAGCTAGACCTCTCTTGAGCATATGCCCAAAGGACTCTCTATCTTACTACATGTTCTTTGCTACTCTATTCATAAACTAGAAATAGCCTAGATGTCTCTCAACAGATGAATGAATAAAGAAAATGTGATATATTTATACAATGAGATATTACTAGTGAGTTCAAAATGAAGTCATGAAATTAACAAGTAAATGGATGAATCTGGAAAATATAATCTGGAGTATGGTAGTCCAGACCCCAGAAGACAAATATGATCAGTGTCTTACTCAGTTACCATCAGAGAAGCATCCTCCTGAAGTAGATGAGTAGCCTATAAGAATTAGATGAATAATAAAGAGACCCACAGTGAGCAAAGTGAAAGACCTTGGAATACCCAGTCCTAAATAGTTTCTCTTCATCAAGCATCTTCCCTCAGGGCTCAGAAAACAATGCAGAAAATGAGGCAGAAAGATTATAAGAGCCATAGATGATGGATGGCACCAAGAAAACTGTGTCGTCAAGGAAACAAAAACAGCAGGAATGGTCCATATATAAACTTAAAGAGACTGTGGTTGTGTGCACAAGGCTGTAGAGTTCTAAGTCAGATGGAGAACAAGGTGCAGAAAGGATAATATGGACATAAGTTCCCATCTCTGACTAATTAAATAAACAGACAGCTTGAAAAAAATGGAAGAAAATCTTTTCCATTTCTGTCAGAGGATTAGTATATAGAGCTTTAAAGACTAAACATCTATTCCTCTGTTGAAGGGCATCTGGGTACTTTCCAGTTTCTGGCTATTATAAATAAAGCTGCTATGAACATAGTGGAGCATATGTCCTTGTTATGTGTTAGAGCATCTTCTGGATATATACCCAGGAGTGGTATAGCTGGGTCCTCAGGTAGTGATATGTCCAATTTTCTGAGGAACGGCCAGACTGTTTTCCATAGTGGTTGCACCATCTTGCAATCCCACCAACAATGGAGGAGTGTTGCTCTTTCTCCACATCCTCAGCCAGCATCTGCTATCACCTGAGTTTTTTATTTTAGCCATTCTGACTGGTGTGAAGTGGAATCTCAGGGTTGTTTTGATTTGCATTTCCCTGATGACCAAGGATGCTGAACATTTCTTTAGGTGCTTCTTGGCCATTCTCATTTCCTCAGTTGAGAATTCTTTGTTTAGCTCCTTACTCCATTTTTTAATAGGGTTATTTGGTTGTCTAGAGTCTAATTTCTTGAGTTCTTTGTATATATTGGATATTAGTCCTCTATCAGATGTGGGATTGGTAAAGATCTTTTCCCAATCTGTTGGTTGCCGTTTTGTCCTATTGACAGTGTCCTTTGCCTTACAGAAACTTTACCCAGATGCCCTTCAACAGAGGAATGGATACAAAAAATGTGGTACGTTTATACAATGGAATATTACTCAACTATTAAAAACAATGAATTTGATAAATTCTTATATAAATGGATGGAACTAGAAAATATCATCCTGAGTGAAGTAACCCAATCACAAAAGAACATACATGGTATTCACTCACTGATTATTGGATTTTAGCCCAGAAGCTGAAATACCCAGATTCAACTCACAGACCACATAAAGCTCATGAAGAATGATGACCAAGTAGTGGCGGCTTCAGTCCTTAGAAGGAGTAACAAAATACTCAAGAGTGCAAATATGGAGACACAGTGCAGGACAGAAACCGAAGGAGAGACAGACCATTCCACCTGGATATCCATCCTATGTGCAGTCACCAAAGGTAGAGGTTGATGTGGATGTCAGGATGTACATGCTGACAGGAGCCTGATATAGCTGTCTCCTTAGAAGTCTGCAAGAGTCTGACACACTCAGAGGCAGAAGCTCACAGCTAACCATTAAACTGATCATGGGGTTCCCAATGGAGAAGATAGAGTGAAGGCTGAAGGAGTTGAGAGCATTCGTGACACCATGAGGAAAGCAACAATCCCAACCAACCAGAGCCCCCAGGGTCTAAACCACCAGCCTGGGAGCGCTTAGGGAGGGACCCAAGGCTCCAGCTATATATGCAAGGGAGCTATATATATAAGTGGGAGAAGAGATCCTTGGTCCCATGAAGGCTGGACATGGGGGGGGATATTCGAGGGTGGGGAGGTGAGGTACGGGGGAGGTGGGTGGGGGTACACCAATGTGGAGGCAGGAGGATGGGGGAAGGGATAGTGAGTTCCTGGGAGGGGGGAATGGGGTAAGGGGAGAATATCTGAAATGTAAAAAAAAAAAATTTCCAATTAATAAAAAGACTAAACATCAAGAAAGTAAACAGAAAAATCAAATATCAATAAAGCAAATGGTCCTGGTTGATTCTTGTGAACTTAACCACAAGCTACCTGGAATAGAAACCACAGTTGAAAAAGCATGCATTCATCTGATTGCTTGTAGGCAAATGTGTAGTACATCTTCTGGTAAAATGATTTATGTGGGTGAGCTCAGCTCACTGGGAGTGTTGCCATTCCTGGAAGATCATCCTGGATGGTATGTATATATATATTCTAGGGCATAGGGCCAAATGATTTCTTACTCTACAATAGATATGAACTTTTAATGTAGTATTCATCACATTGAGTACTCTTAAAGACCAGGAAGATAGTAAAGGATAAATAGAGGGAGGGAAGGTTACAGTTAATTGCATCACACATGAAAGTAGAAAGAAGGAATACTGGGAGTAGAAAGGTCTAGTGAAGAAGCGAGGTAATGTGGGAGAGGTAATTAAACCAAGTATATAATGTTAAAGGCACATGGAATCTACTAGCCAATAAGCTTAATAAAATAATATAAAAAAAGACTTTGAACGGAGGCTCAAATTAAAATGGTAATGTTCCCTAAGAATCCATGGTTATTAACCAAAATATCCTATTGTCAGGTGGGGACTATCTCCCTACTAGTTGTTGGCCAGGGCATCTGAGAGGTTCCTAAAACAATAGATACTATTGCTATCTGTCTTGTTATCCACCAGAATTTGATGATAAGACCATGCTGAAGACCCTGAATACTTAGGTGATAGTAACAGGACACAAAGAAATCAAGACAGGCATGAGCTGGAGGCTTCCTCCCTGCTGGCTACTTTCATATGCCAAAAATGATACACTTACTGCTAGGGTCAACAATTGTTCACAACTGGGAATCCTGTAAGCTACAATAACCACCTGCAGGGAAGTTAAGAAATCTAGTGCAATAGAGGATGTTAAGGGATAGTCAATCGTGTTCTGATTAGATTTGAGGCTAGCACTTCAGGAAAGACTGTGGCCTATGAAGAAGGCACAGCTAAAAAGGTCATTGATCGTAAGGGGCACCTGTGAATATTGTGGTTTTAAATAAAAATATTGTCAAAATTCCTTCTAAGTACTTGTGTTCATACCTATACATTGGTGCTCTGCTGAGCCTTCATCAAATGTGGTCATCCTACAATAGGCAGTGGTTAATGCAGAAACCTTCATCCAAGACTGAGTCTTGAGAATAAATGATGACTGAATGTTCAATGTCACAGATATATCACCTCCTCTGAAGTTCAAAAAACTTCATGAAAGAAAAGATGGAAAGAAGGCACGAACCAAAAACTGTGAGATACACAGGGAAAAGAATTCTTCAGAACATGACATAGCCATCATCTATGAAATGACTACAACTATGGCTATCTGAAAAAGACCAGCAAAAGATTGGGTTCAATAATATCTCATCACAGATGAAGAAGGGTCCTTCTGCTTGCACATCCAACACATTGCCCACAGAGGGATCTTTCTAGCCACCTGCTTTGCTTTCTATATTAGGCATTAAAAATTTTGCATACGGTATGTGGACACTCAAACTATGTTTGTATATGTTTCATTTTCATACTATGTAAAGTATTTTATTTGCTAATGTGAGCTTTCTAAAAGATCAATTTAGACATATTGCATATAGCATGTTTGCAGGTGTACCCACGCAACATGAACAGTAGTTAAATGATGAATATTTAGCAGAAAAACATAAAGGCTTTAGGAAGAGAATCTGCTACTGAGCAGTATCAGTGAGCCTTTCCTTATTGTACTTCAACAGCATGTTCTTCAGGAAAACAGTAATTTAACTGTAGAAAGACACAATTTTGCTGTGACCTTGCTAAGACATATAAGGGATGTGCTAAACTGTGCATCTAAGTTGTTTTCTCTCGTGGCTTTTAAGAATGTGCTGTGCTACTACATTCCATCTGGTAATCCATTTATTAGAATCGGTCCTTTTGGTTCACATGTGTAACTAACTATTCAAAGATAACAAACATATCATTCTTTATCACTCGATAATAGCCTCTGGACAATTAACGTGCACTTTACTCAGTTAGATGGGTATTTCTGTAGCTTTAAGAAATAATGATTACTCTATTTGGTTTTTAGCATACAAAAAGCTAATTATGACCCTATGTTATTGTTTATATTAGAATTTGGAAAAATTGTGTATGGCTTAGATTTTGTAAAATCTATTTTAGTAAGGGTTCTTAAACCTTCCCTCTAGCCCACCAACCAAAGACAGGGAGAAAAATGGTTAATAGATAAATGGGATGTGAATCTGTTTAGAAGTTGTTCTTTGGGGCAATCTATCTTCATTGTCAGGATATCATGAGTCCACTCTAAAACAACAAAAACAAGTCAACAGCAGCAACTGAATCCAGAAGAAGTCGTATGGCTCCACTGAATTGGCACAAATCCAGAGAAGTGGCCCAAAGCAGCTGGAATACCATGAGCTGGAACACCAATGCTCTCTTCTACACCTTCTACCACTCCTCCTCCTCCTCCTCCTCCTCTTCCTCCTCCTCCTCCTCCTCATCATCATCATCATCATCATCATCAAGTGTTATTATTATGCCATTTTAAGAAAAATGAAATATTTAGAATCATTTTCTAAGCCATGAAAACCTCAATGTAAATGATGATGTCTTCATGTATTTTTCCCCTCAGACTTTAAATGTAGGTTATATCAGCTAGTTTTATCTAATTTCAAAAGCTGAAGTAATGTGCTTAAGGCCAGAACAAAGAATAATCTAATAATCTTTTAATTTATTGGTAGTGTTTCTCTGAAATTCACTCACTTGTGTACATTGAGCATGAAATATTTAGAATTAGTTAAGAAAATTGCAAATAAAAACTTTACAGTAATACCAATTTCAATGATAACCAGCAACTACAATTTTCTTTACAATCACATCTAGTCAAAAATATTACTCACATGTAACAAGCATACACTAATATATTACTATTATTAATAATATGAAAGGAACTAAAATGAAACATCTGTTATGATCTTGGGATATCACATGAGAAGTCATATTCCTTTAATTACACAGAAAGTCATTTGCTCTCACAGCATCATCAATCAGCTTAGCAAAAGAAAGAGTTAGTACAGCCTTAACTAATGAGCCTGTAATCTATAGAGGACTGATGAGAAAATACCTCCATATGTCCAAAACCCACAATACTATGTATGTATTAAGTGTTTACTGGACTTTCATGAAATCAAATCTGGAATCTGGTAGAAATTGCATGAGTTACACTGAAAACATACTTTAGCCAGAATCAAAAGTGTTGCTTACATGCATAGTACACCAGGATTGTTACCTTGGAAGCTATAGACTAAAAGAAATAGCTTATGTCAATTAGTTCTAGCTGCTCTAATGAATCAAAATTTAGTCAAAGTCAAAGACGCCATTTAAAATTCAGCAATGCTAAAAATTGTGCAATGGGTGAAAAGTCCTTTGTTACTTTCTAAAATCTCTCTTCTGTCAAGTGGAAGGGATTATAAGCAAGGATTGGCTGTCAGAATTCTCATTACCAAATATTATCAGTCACTGTGCAGAGAGGAACAGAAGCCTCTGACGGTGACAACATGACCGTGACTGATAAGACAGAAGATGAAGGATGAAGGTCAAACCTGCTGTCCCAAAATCAAATGGCAAATGAAGGTCATTACTAAATAGGAAAATAATACCATGAATACTAAAAAGACAAAGAAGAAAATGTGAGTCTTATTAAATAAACTTTATCAATGTACATATTACATTGGATGTTACGCAGTAATGGTTACTTAAGACACAGGTTCAGAATTAGAGAGTGTTTTTATCCCCTTATTTATTGTGGCTGAAGATGAACAGCCACATAGAGAAACAAACAAGAAAACAGAAACTGATCATCTAGTTTGATCTCAGAATACTTTCATTCGGTTTTGCTAGTTTTCTAGATTACTGATTCATCTTTCATTTTACATCAAACTTAGCCTTTCTTAGTTTTTAAACCAAATGCATTTAAATACTAAGAGGCTTGTAAGACTGAGTAGTGATAAAGGGGCTGGCCATGGTGCCATTGTTGGGTAATTTGCAGTAGTTACACCCAGCAACAGTAGCATCTGCCCAAAGAGCAGGACCTTTCCTGCTGTCACTTGCCTCATACACCCAGTTGCTATATCCATCCGTCAGTCTTTGACTTGAATGAGACTCTGGTCCCTTCTATATTTGTTTCATAAGCACCACCATTATTTAATAAACAAGAGAATACTATTATCTTCTATTTTTGAAACTCAAGATTTTCTTATAATTAGTTGTACATTTTTCTGTGATTTGCAAATAACATGTACCAAAATTCATTTTTTAATTTTGAGCAGTGCTGGTCTTAGAATTAACCTAAAAATTAAGTACACAGTGATGAGTACTGTATTTCAATGAATGTTTTCAATTTATGTACTTAAAAGAGCTTAACAATAGATTTTCTCTTCCGCCATTACATAGTCCAAAAGTGTACTACAAAGGTCCTACGCTTCTCTCAAGAGTGTAGTGCTCAATGTGCAAAGTCCATATTCACAATGAGGCATGGGAAGCCCATTGATATAATTTTTATTTTGCTTGTCAAACTCTGTCCTTAAAGAGCAGACACTACCATATTTTATGTGTTTGCATGCTTAGACAGCAACTAACATTCTAAACAGTGTTTCACCCCTTACTTTTGGAATAAATATTGAGTATATTTGAGACATTAGTAGGCAAAAATAAGGATAAAAGTTAAGGAAAAGTACTTACTTGTGAAGAATATGAAGTCAAATAGAAGGCTTGTGTGATGTCGAGATAATGAGGAAATAGAAAGGACCAGAGGAGAGAAGGATTCAGGACATGTAGTACTGTCACTGCATTACATCTCAGATGGGATTTGCCCTAAGTACTTTGATTTAATTCAAACAAAAGAAAATAATTAACTAAAGTGCAGTTTCTCCATTAGTCCTTCTTTGTCCTGTCCTGTGATCATTTTGTAAATTTTTCCATTCAGAAAACATGGAAAGAAAATATATTTCGTTTAGAAATTCTAGAGATCAAGAAGTACACAGTAATAACCATGGATGGCTAGTATCACAAATGCAAACATTTATATTCATACTGCACCCTGATACATATTTACACTACAACTAAATATGTATTTGTTGCATGCCAATTTGTTTGCTGAGACTTTAGATCCTCAAAGGAAAAATGATTTCTAAGAATGTTATCCTTCAATCCCTGTCATAGCCAATAATAATATAAAAATCTTGTGTTCATTAATATAATAAGAAATGTAACTGTTCTTTGTTTATTTCAGAGAAATATCACACAGCTGATATTTCTAAGTGGAAAATTGGGGATGTTTCTAGGGCAAACTCCAGCAAGTTTAATAAAAGCTAAATGCTTGAACCTTCCCACAGCTCTATTGAATAGACAACTACAGAAGACATGGGGGATATTCCTTTAGTTATAAACATGCTACTAAGACTGGACACATGCTATAAGCTTTCAAAGCTGCCTCAAAATTGCTACAATTTACTTAAACAAAAAAGAAACAAATGTGAAATTGTGGTTGAAAATCTCCAAGATATAAAATTAATGCTATTGAAGAAGTAGAATATGGTATATGAAAGGAAGCTTATTACATGAGTATACACTCAAGAAGTAGCCAGTTGGTTGTAAACTAATACTGTGATTCTTCATCCTGAAAGAATATAAGGGATAAAAACACATACACACACTTTTCCCCTGTCTGTCTGTCTCTCACTTGTTCCTTCTCTCTCTGTCTCTGTCTCTCTGTCTCTCTGCTCTCTTCTCTCTGTCTCTCTCTCTCTCTCTCCTTCTCTCTCTCTCTCTTGTGTGTGTGTGTGTGTGGTGTGTGCACGCACATGTGTATAGATCTCTCTCTTTCTCTCTTCCTCTTTCCGCATCCTGAAAGAATATACAGCAGAGGATAGGACTTAATGTTACAACATAACATTGAAAGATGATGGGTTGCCAGGACTGGAAATGAAAGGTTCCCACCTACTCTTAATATGATCTAGATGTAGAGTGCTATTGTGGGTTGGGCAGATGGACCACTTCTCCCTCCCCATTCCCTCTCTCCCTCCATCCTTCCCTCTGCCGTCTCTCTCCTTGTTCTGAAAAATGACTGCAGACATTACTTAAGAGTTCAATACATGACTCACTGTCCATCAGTCTCAGGTCCGTGTGCTTCTGACGTCCACCCAGGAACACAGAATGCCATAGAGATGTAAGTCCGCAAGAGTCCATTAACTTAGTGATAGTGAACAGAATGAAAAGAATGAAAGTAAATAAAAAAATTTTTAAATGAGTTCACACTTACGGGAATCATAGAGAAAATTAAACAACAGAATTAAAACAATTTTCCAAAGGAAAACAATTGTATTACTAAATACGGAGTAGTAATAATAGATAAATAAATATCCAGCCAAACATCAGCGATTTCAAACACAAGACCCTATTTTGGAGATCCTCATTCCCTTTGAGAATTTGAAAGCTGTCCTTGAATTTAGCATGGAGAGTTGATGGCCACTCCTGCCGGTTTGTCACACGCCTCTGAAAGTGTCATGACAGTGTGAGAAAAATGATAAACAAATTAATACTGAAATTACAAAAGATAAAAACAGAAATATAGCTGTTATAAGATATATTATTTGTTTCCTTATGTAGTTTGAGCCAGAAAATCTACATTGGATTTTCAGCAATAATAAAGGAGTCTCTAAGGAAACAATAGCTACACAGCCAGTGACCTCGAGGCTATCGTGGTCAAACTTCTCAAATTAGGCCTGTTAATAACTTTACATCAGTGTGAAACAAATGCTTGAAATCTGTGATACCAAAAGGCAAAATGAAGGCATTAAATAAACCAGTACGTTTAAATTAATCAAACATTAGTAACTTTTTCAGAGACAAATTCCAATCTGGGTGTAGCAATACACATTCTTAAACTTGAAATTCAAGACTGAGATAGGATTACAAGTGTGAGTTAATCCTGGGTTACAGAGCAAAAATGTCCCATACAGCGCTACTAGTAACAAAAACAGAAACCACAACAAAACAAAACAGAAACAAAAATGAACAGCCACACCACAAAATCAAAATGAACAAACAGGAAAAGTAATAGAAACCACAAATCTTTAAGTCTATGTGGTTTTGTATATAGACTTATCAGAATTCAGTTGAAAAATTATATTCCAGGACTCAAAGGGAGGGGCCTTAGATGAAATGACCTACATTGGGGAGAGGGAACTTGCAGAGCCCACCTCCAGCAGAAAGACAGGGCATCAAGTAAGGGATGAGGCTGCCATCCCACAGTAAAAACTCTGACCCATAATTGTTCCTGTCTGAAAGAACTGCAGGGATGGAAATGGAGAGGAGCCTGAGGAAAAGAAGGTTCAGCGACAGGCCCAAAGTGGGATCCAGTTCAAGGGGAGGCCCAAAGACCTGACACTATTACTGAAGCTATGGAGCACTCACAGAAAGGGTCCTCTCATGACTGTCCTCCAAAAGACCCAACAAGCAACTGAAAGAGTCAGATGCAGTTATTTGTATGCAACCAATGGACAGAAGCTGCTGACCCCTGTGGTTGAATTATGTAAAAGCTGGAAGAAGCCGAGGAGGAGGGCGACTCTGTAGGAGTCTCAAACTGAGATCTCTCAAACACTGGATCACCAACCAGGCAGCATACACCAGCTAATATGAGATCCCCAACACATATACAGCAGAGGACTGCTGGGTCTGGGTTCAGTCAGAGAAGATGCAACTAACCCTCAAGAGACTGGAGACCCCATGGAGTTTAGAGGTCTGATGAAGTGGGTGTAGGTGGTGCGGACATCCTCATGGATACAAGGGGCAGGGAGGAGATATGGGATGTGGAACAGTGGGAGGGTGGGCCAGGAGGAGAACAAAATTTGGAGTTTAAAAGAAAGAAAGGGGAGAGGGAGGCAGGGAGAGTTGAGGAAGGGAGGGGAGGGAAGGGGAGGAAATAGAGGAGAGGAGAGGAGGGAGGGGAGGGAGGGGAGGGGAGGGGAGAGGGGAGGGGAGGGGAGGGGAGGGGAGGGGAGGGGAGGAAGAGGAGAGAACAGAAGAGAACAGAAGAGAACAGAAGAGAACAGAAGAGTAAAGTTATTTCCTTTGCCAGGGTAATATATGCATCAGAATGAAATTCAAGTACAAGTACTTAGCTCTAGCAAGTATGCTCATTTTTTTTTTTGTAAACTTCCCTGTAGTGAATTAAGTATTGAAAGAGAGAAGTAAGGAATTACCCTACAGTTTTCTCCTAAATCCAACATTTCTTTTCTATTTTCCAACTAGCATTTCACTGAAGGAACTTCATTGTTTTTGAACTGTGACAATTCGCCAATATGCTCTGGATGAAAACATTCCAGAGAGCCCAGATCTTCTATCTAAAATGCCAAGTGTGTTACAAAGCTTATATGAGCTACTTTTTCTTGCATTGCTTCCAGGGTCTTGAGCAATAACTGCCCAAGTTCAAATTCACAATCTTTCTCTAAAAATATTTCTCTCTTTTGCTTCTCTCCATGTCAGAGAATAGTATCATCATCATCTTTTTTTTTTTTTTCAAAAGGATGATGTGGAATCAATTTGACATCATTGACTAAAACTCATGCTACACAGCTGTCACCTGCCCTATCACTTCTGCCACCAAATGCCCATGAACACTGTCTTCTGCTTGCTGGATAATTCTCCCCAGTATTCCATCTTATCAAATTCTCTACCAGGATTTCATTGTTTTTTGTTTTTTTTTCCCTCATTGTTTTTTTTTAATATCATATAAAAATGAAAATATAATTTCATTATTTTTCTTCCATTTCTTCCTTTCTACCCTTCTAATATACACCACTTATACTCTCTCAAATATATGGCCTTAATTTCTTTAATTTAATTTAAATTAAATAGTCCTAAATATATAAATACAATGTTACCAGTCTGTAGTTGCTTACATGTACATAATTTCATGGCTGACCACTGGATTGGTTATCAAATCCGGGGACTCTTCCTTGGGAAGAGTATTTTCTCCTACTCTCAGCATTCTTTGTTGCCTATAGTTTTGTCAAAGTTCCATCAGATGCTCCTCCCCCACCAGATGCTCCTCCCCCACCAGATGCTCCTCCCCCACCATGTTGGTGTGTCTCTGGGTATTGTCCTTGTTCGGTTCTTGTTTAGACAGTGATATTGATGATCTTTCATTGGTAGATCGGGTCTGACATTTCTAGGAGAGAAATCCTCACAGCAGACTTCCTACTCTCTAGGTTCATATAATCTTTATGCCCATTTTATGCGATGACATCTGAGCCTCAGGTACAAGAATTGAGCTGATGATGCACCAGTTGGCGCTCCACACCATAAGCTCATTTGTTCTCATTTTGATCTGTTGTGGTTTTTGTCACTGTCACTGTTGCCAAGAAACATATCTTTCGTTGAAGTATGACCTATGTCATACATATGTGGGTTTAAGAATAATTATTTAGAATGGGTTAAAAATCATGCTGTTTTAGTAAATGGTAGTTGTAGATTTTCCTCCAAGATCCATGACTTCACTAGCCCCTGGTAGTTGGCTAGGTTTCCTGTAATGGGTGTGATTTCCTTCTTCTTAAATGGACCTTAAGTTCAGTTAGAGATTTGTTCATTATTTCTAAGGTTTGTGTGCTATTACTGTTACTGTGCCATTATGATTATTGTTTTAGTTCATAGGCATCATAGCCTGGTAGGTTTATTGGTTGTTTCCCTCCTTTGGAAGTTTACATGGAGAATATGATAGATAAAAATTTGCTGGTAGGGAGGATGAGGTTTTCAGTTCGGAACTAGCTCAAATACTTTGGGTTCTATATTCAAAGTAAATGCTGTCTTCAGCAAATATGGACTTATCTTCAACTTCTGGAGGCAGGCAAAGGCAACAGAAATGCCATGTGTTTTAGTGTCTCTTGGGTAACCCTGTCCAGCAACTTCCAAGAAGGCTTCTTGTGTCCAGCAATGGAGTTTTTGTTGTATAGTCTGTGGCTAATGGAGTGAGCATTGCCAGCCCAGTTTTGGAAATTTCATTTAAATTACATACACATACAGAGAAACAAACACACAGAGACACATGTGTGTGTATGTGTGTGTGTGTGTGTGTGTGTGTGTGTTCCTGTTTCCTTACCCAATCTGATTTTTTTTTCTATTTCTGTCCATTTACCTGTAAATTGAATGATTTCATTTTTCCCTACACCTGAGCAGGAGTTCATTGTGTACATTTTCACTATCTGTTCATGAGTTTTAGGACACTTAGGTTGTTTCTATCCTCTAGCTACTATGAATAAAGCACCAATGAACATGGCTGCGCAGATGTCTGTGGAAGGTAGTCCTTTAGGCATATGCTACATTTACTCAGAACAATTTGAAGGTCCTCCACACTGCTTGACAGAATGGCTGCACCAGTTTTATTATTGTTTCACTACAGCAAACTTTTCAGTACTTTTTCATTTGCTTAAAATACTTCAATAACTTCTTTGAACTTCGAATAACAGCCAAAATTCTTGGCCTGTATTTCAAGGCTTTGATTGACTCTTTGCCCCAGTTCATTACACTCCACTGACCCTGGTATTCTCCCGTTATTGCAAACATGTCATGCTAGCCCTCACACTGGACCTTTGCTTCTGACAGCACATGCTTTCGCTACTGTGCACATGAGCCGCTTCCTTTCACCTTTCGCACATCAATAAAAAACACATTTTCCCTAACTCATGAACCATAAATACCACCACTTTTCTGACTAACTCACTCTTTTTTTATATTGCTCATTAGACGTTAATGATGATTTGTGATTTTCTTGCTAAAAGTTATTGCTCCCAATGAATTTTTAATTCATATCATTAAAATTCAAACCCATGCCACACCATCTGGTACTTTGTATGTAGTCAATAAATATTTCTCATGGGAATGAAATAAATCAAATAAATAGGATTTTGTGAAAACATAATTTATTCTCAATTGTTTAAAACCCATAATATTTAATTTTAAATAAACACCGTTAAAAATCAAAATAGCATTATAGCATGATAAAAGTTAATTTGTCTAAAACATTATTGATTCACTTTGATGACTTGTCTGTGGTCTTTCTTGTGTTTAAAACATTAAGTGAAATTAATTTAATTAATGTTTGGCTTTGTTACATATTAAACTATTGAAAAATGTATGATTTAGCCTGAAAAGAATTTCATTGTAAACTCAGAGTGCATTCAGATTTGATAGATTGAAACATTGAAGCACTTAAATTGGATTAGAGATTTTTAAACCATCAAAATTAATTATCATTTGACAAGGCACAAGTAAAATTTTAAAATATGCAATTGAATTCCTAGCACATGGAAGCTTAGTTAGGAACTCCCTTGTAAGAAATAAATACAAGCTTTGGAAGATGTTAAATTGCAATATTTTGGGGACATTTTAAACCAGTGCTTGATATGAATGTAGTTCAGTTTTCTTGAACATTTTAAATGAAAATGAAAACTGCTGGAAAAAAAAATCCTTCTCTTGAAAGCATGTATCATACATATATCTGAATGTATATGGATCTAATTTTTATGGCCAAAGTAGTCTCTTTATAGTTTTTCCCCAATTGAACTGTGTTATTTAAAAGAACCAGGGTCCTCCTTGTCTTGATGTAATTACATCAGAAAATTAGGGTGGCTTCCTTGTGTTAGAGTTAAATCTAGTTATCAAAGGGACCAGGCCAGCTTGTTATCAGTCAGTCTGCAGGCAGTCTGGAAGATCAGAGACTTCACTGCCACAATTCTCAGGACAAATATCCTGAATTATCTCTGAGAATAGGTGACTCTATTCTACATGGAACGTATGTTTCTCTCAGTTCTGCTGTAAAAAGACACTGTAAAACGCAATAAGCAAGATGTGCACATGTAATAAGCAATACACATGCCCATGACATATACACACAATTATGAGCTGTGCATGTATGTATTATTCCACATATACATATGTGTTACAGCTTGCTTCACTACAGGATATGACCTCATATACCAAGTTTTCAAGTCAGTGAGAGACAACACACTATTTGAACAATGAACATTGCACCAGGACGTTGTCACAGGTACAACACAGAAAACAATTCTAAGGAAAGTATTTTAGCCTCTGACATCTAATAGATCAAATTAAATTAATTATAATGAAGCCTCTGATAGTATGTCTTGTTAATTTTCAAATCAGTGCTGAATGATCTCACTACTTAACATAAAGTTCTCTTCATTCCTCAAATCATGCTGTTAGCTCTCTTGTTAGAATTGTGCTTTGTTTGGGTGTTGGTTGTTCGCTATATAGCTGCATATAGAATTTGACATTTTCAATGAAAATTTAAGTAAATCTATTAAATATATAGAGTACATATCTGAAAAGTCATATAAGACAAAATTAGAATTTATTAAAAATAGCAAAACTCAAACATTTAACAATCATTCACAAGGGGAAACACCTGGAGTCCTTCCCCATGCAAATAGAGCATCGATAAGTCTCAGAGTAACTCTTTTACTGATCTGTAACATTTGGGGAAGAATTCTATCTCCTGATACATCTCTGCACCTTAGACCCATCCCACTGCTGCCACTGAGGCTGGCCCTGCATTTCCAAGAGCTGTAAACCTTCCAGCTTTCTTGGATGCATCCAAATATCCTACTCCCCTCTCTAAAAACTGCAATATAAGAACGTATGGATTCTCAACCATTCAAAATTCTTCTGTTGAGAACTTTCTGTTTAGCTCTGTCTCTGTATCCCATTGTTTTATTTTATTTTATTTTTTTTTGAAGCCTAACTTCTTGAGTTCTTTATATATTTTGGATATTAGTTCTCTATATGATGTAGGTTTAGTGAAGATATTTCCCAACTTGTAGGCTGCCATTTTGTCCTATTGAATGCATTAGCATAGAGGAAAATTAGCTTAGGCTCTAAGATCAACATTTGACAAATGGGGCCTCATGAAACTTTTTAGTTTCTGTAAAACTTTTTAGTTTCATGATGTCCCCATTTGTCAAGTGTTGATCTTAGAACCTAAGCCAGTTTTCCCCTATGCCAACGCATTCAAGGCTATTTCCTACTTTTCTTGTGTTAGATTCAGGGTATCTAGTTGTAGGGAGCCAAGTCCTACTAGAAAGTGGCTATCATCTTTGCAGCCATCTCAGGCCATATAACCTGACAAGAGATTTGTTTTCAACAGCCTACAACAGCTGAACACACTCTGATAAACATCTTCTTTTTCTCATATATCTTGTTTTGTTGTTTAGTGCCCACAGCTGCAAGGTACATGTGGTAAAGTGTCTTCAGCTGCATTCCCCTGCTTGTGCTTATATATACCCATGACTTCCTTTCAATAAATGAGGACTTGAACAGACTCTCTTTCTTGTCTCCATTCTTCGTGTCTCTTACCCCACCCCCATCCCCACTCTCTCTCTTGCTAGACCCAACCAGAGCAGCAGCTCAGGCCGGGACATCTAGATTTATTTGAGGTCCTTGATCCACTTGGATCTAAGCTTTGTACAAGGTGATAAATATGGATCAATTTGTATTCTTCGACAACCAAACTACCAATTAGAATAGCACTATTTGATGAAGATGCTTTCTTTTTTTCACTGTATGGTTTTGGCTTCTTTGTCAAAGATCAAGTGTCCATAGGTATATGAGTTTATTTCTGGGTCTCCAATTCTCGGTCTTCAATTGACCAACCCATCTGTCTGTCTCTGTAAAATTACCGTGCTTTTTTTTTTTTTTTTTTAATCATTATCAGTCTATAGTATAGCTTGAGGTCAAGAAAGGTGATTCCCCTAGAAGTTCTTTACATCCTTAGTCATCAGAGAAGTAGAAGTCAAATGATCCTGTCATTCCACCTTACACCAATAAGAATGACTAAGATCAAAAACTCAAGTGACAGCTCATGCTGGCAAGGATGTGGAAAAAGAGGAATATTCTTCCATTGCTGCTTGGATTACAAATTGGTAGTCACTCTGGAAATAAGTCTGTCTTTTTTTGTCAAAAAATTGGTAATAGTTCTACCTGAAGACCTAACTATACTTCCCCTAGCATATACCCAAAAGATGTTCCACCATATCTTAAGGTTACATGCTCCACTATGTTCATAGCAGCCTAATTCATAATAGCCAGAAACTGGAAACAAACCAGATGTCCCTCAACTGAAGAATAGATACAGAAAATGTGATTCAATTATACAATGGAATAGTATTCAAATATTAAAAATAAGGACATCATGTATTTTGCAGGCAAATTGATGGAACTAGAAAATGTCATCCTGAGTGAGGTAACCCAGATCCAAAAGGACGTACATGGTATGTACTCATTGATACATTCTCTCTCAAAAAAAGAGCAGAATATTCATGATATGCCCCACAGATCATAAGAAGTTTAAGACAATGGAAGGCCCAAATGAGGATGCTTCAATCCCACTTAGATGGTGGAACATAATAATCCCATGGGGGAGAGGGAGGGACCTGAGTGGGAGAGGGCAGGAGTGAAAATTGGGGGGCATGTTCAGGGTTGAGGGGTGACAACTAGAAGCCTTATATACAGCTAAACACACTAAAATGAGCTGTTCCGCATCATTTGACAAAAGACTATTAATTGTGTGTCCCCATGTGTCAACAATGCTGAGGCTGAAACGCCTCAGTGCACACAATTGTGACCACAAATCCCTGCCACTCAGACTGACATGCAATAGCTTTACATGCCCTGTAGTAACAAACCTTCTACAGCTTCCTTTAGTTTTTGTTTATTAATTTTCAGATATATTCTTCTCTGAATAGCTTTTTCATAGCCTCCCTTTTTCTTTTCCTTATAGAGAGGAAAAGAATCTGACAAGCATTTTCAGTTTGTATATATCAAAAGAGAGCTTTATGACCATGAATCCTGGATCTGTTTTGAACAAGGAAAGAACTAATGCTCAATGAATCTCAGCTATTCTTTTTCTCAAGTGAGTGATATCTGACAGAATTGGTCCTCCATGAAATGTTCAACATCTTTGAACTCCCTGGTGATATCTGAAAAATATGTTGGAGCCAAGGACAGGCTGTGGGTTCTATATACCAGCTTACAGAGGGGTTACTGTTGTCAGATTTGTTTCCAGTTGAACCATAATCTCTTGACTAACAAATATATGTATGTGTATACCTAAATATATAAATATAAGCTGTTCAGTATGTTTAATGTTAATTGTATGACCATGACTTGAAGGTTGACCACTTGATCGGATAAATCAATTTGGGGTCTTTTCCCTGAGGAAGGCTAGCACTAGCCTTTCCTTAGTTGTTAGTAGTTCTTTGTCTAGGGTTGAGGCTACAAGAGATGTCCTCCTATGTTAGCATGTCTATAGATATAACTCACCTATATATAGTCTTATACCCATATATTTGTACATGGGTATATCTCTCATTCTTTATCATAAATACTTCTTGCTGTATATGTGCAATGAATGAAGGTTAAAAGAATAAGAGACTGTGACCTGCTAAACCTTAAATGTAATATCAGTGCCACATTTCCTTCTCTCAAGGCACAGAGATTATTGCTGAAGAGGTATCTAAATGTTGTTCTGGATGACTACGCAGAAACTGTGTTTTAGAGGAAAACAGAATAGTTATACCTATGAACACACAGTAGTTGGGACAGCATGCATAACATGTAAACAGTCTTAAGCTAGATATACTTCAGCATGCATGGGGAAGATGGACATAGAGATTTACATCTCCCTAATGAACTATTGACAATTCATAGTGGGTGGGAGAGGGAGAACCAGGTTTCTTTAAGCAATGGTTCCTGGTTGGTTGACCACATACCAGTGAAAGGCCATACATCCAAGAATATATGGGCAATACCAACTGTTGGTGTTTATAAAATGAGGATATAAAAGTTGGCTTGGTGATTGGGAATTGTAAGCAGAAGGAAAAATATATGAGCAAATACATTGTGTGAAATTCTCAAGGAATTTACAAAACAAAGAAAAATCAAAAGAGACAGACAAAGAGAGGGAGAGGCTCAGATACATACACAGAGAGAATCCACTTGGTTTTGGTCTGTCTACATGACCTGAGGATATTTTAGAATATTTTTTGTGTCATTTATTCAAGCAATTAAAGATTCATTTCTCTCGAATGATTTAAATATTTTAAAATATTATCTCTCTACATAAACTGATTATTTCTGTAAAACATTCCTGTAATTTTACATACAATATATAGTCTACTAAATACTATTATCCATTTCTAACACACACACACACACACACAAAACCAAAGTATTGCATCCTTGAAGTTGAATAAAAGAGATCTCTGACTACAAAGTAGCCTAATGTTTCATGACTATGTTATACTTGTGTTTAGACTTAATGCTCATCATTACTAAACATCATTGTGGTAAACACTAATAAGCTGAAATAAAGCATACATCTTCATGCCCTATGGTCCTGTCTGGCTTTACTTCAGTAATCTCTCTCCTAGAACGTAAAGATAGTACCACTCCATAAGGTCCAAGTTTCATAGTAATAGTTGGATTCAATATGGAAAATCATTCTAGAAATAAAACCTTTTTAATATAGCAAAATTTTTTTCTAGAAACATGAGAGCTTAATTAATTTTCTGTTGCAAAATTCAATGACGGACTGAAGGTTATATCTATAATATAGGGCAAAGTCCAAGGAAGAAATCCAGGAAAGTAAACCTTTGAAAAATGTATTATAACACAGCAAAGATTTTCTATTTCTATTTGTCCACCTTGATCTCATATTAACTTGCCATAAAAAAGTTACATGGAGATTTTCATTGTTTGGGCTAGGGAAGATCAGCCTCATGGTATATCGTGATGTGCTGTTCTGGCACTAATTGTGAAAAAACTTGTAACAGTTCAGAGTGGTGTGTGAGGCTTAAAAGCTTATTGTGAAAAAAAAAAAAACTATTTCCATAAAGCTGATTAGAAAGAGGAGTTATCTAAATATGTTTTTATAATTCTGTTTGATGCTGAAGCTGTTGGATGTAATATTCATTAAATGCACAATAAAAGATCCTACTCAGTAGCCTTAAATGATTCAACTTTAGTAAAGCGCCATTCCAATTATTTTTATGCTGATTATACACAGGCTCACTGTGTTTTAGAAATAGGGATTGATTCCTTCCTGATAATAAACTTAACCAATTAACTTTGTCTTTTATTGGATCTTTTGGATTCTATTAAAACCACTAATTTAGTTTTTACTAGCCATTTTTATGAGAAAAAAATAATTTCAAAAGTGAACAAAATTTGAACAAATTATTGACATTTTCTTCAGTACTGCACTTCCTGAAAATGAACTGATATATTTTATAACAGAAAAAGTATCAGATAATCATATGCCTACATGAAAGAAGACAAGTTTCCCATGCTGCTGCTTGGGTCAAACAGAAAGAGTTGGCACCTCTTGAGCAGAGCTATTTCAGGTAGACTCCCTGACGGGGCTGGCACAAAATGATGACCATCTGTTCTTGTCTTCAGACAAATCACATTGTGAACCTTTAGCAAAACTATTAGTTTTTCCTTCCACTAGGAATGTTTTAAAGATTGTACTGAGTGACAATTGCGTAAGTAATATTACATTTCGTATTACTGTATGCTTGTCTTCTGTCAAATAGTGTTGTACCCTGATACGGTCACTTGCATCTAGGTATTAAAGTGGCCCTGTGTGGAAATTTTGCAATATTCTTTACTTATCATGAACTTGACAAAGATTTAAAGCCAACTAGTATTAACTGTAGTGCTAAATACAAATGATAGTAAACTCTTATCTTGAAAACATGAAACACAGTCATATTCCTAGTGCACTAATTAGATTTTTGCTATTTTTCAGAATTTGATAGACAATGGTACAAATTAACAATTGATTTTTATATTATTATTTTATATTTTCTTTGAAGCACATGAAGCTCATGTAGAAGGAAGACCAAAGTGTGGGTGCTTCGGTTCTTCTTAGAAGGAGTAACAAAATACTCATGGGAGCAAATATGGAGACAAAGTGTGGGACAGAAACTGAAGGAGGAGCTGTCCAGAGACTGTTCCACTTGGGTATCCATCCCAAGTGCAGTCACCAAAGACAGATGCTGAGATAGATGCCAGGAAGTGCATGCTGACAGGAGCCTGATATAGCTGTCTCCTTAGCGATCTGCCAGAGTCTGACATATACAGAAGGCAGATGCTCACAGCTAACCATTGAACTGATCATGGTGTTCCCAATGGAGGAGTCAGAGAGAAGACTGAAGGAGCTGAAAGGGTTTGCTGCACCATGGGGAGAGCAACAATACCAACCAACCAGAGCTCCCAGGGTCTAAAACACCTGGCTGGGAGTATATAGGGAGGGACCTATGGCTCCAGCTGTGTATGTAGGGGAGGATGGCCTTATTGGGCATAGGTAGGAGAGGAAGTCCTTGGTCCTGTGAAGACTGGATGCTTCAGTGTGGGGGATATCGTGCGTGGGGAGGTGGGAGTGGGAGGGTGGGTAGGGGCACATTCTCATAGAAGCAGGAGGAAGGGGAATGGAATAGGGTGTTTCTGGTTTGGGGGAATGAGGAAAGAGAATAACATCTGAAATGCAAATAAAATAAAGAAGAAAAAATTGAAAAAAAAGAAAAAAAGAAAAACTTTCTTTGAAGCTATGGTCTTTCCACAAATAATAGGGTACATATGTTTATATTTTAATTTTAAATGAAATGTAAAAATGAGTCAATATAAAGTTCTATATTTCTGCTTCTCTGGAATACCTTATTCTATGCAACACGATTAGTATATGCATTCATAGGAACACATCTTGTAGCACAGTGCTTGGTGCTTATTACAATAAATTCAGCCATTCACATTCTGATTTCAAGTTACAGTCAACAAACTCTTTAGTTAAAACAGTGCTATGCAATAAATTCTCTAGATTTTCATCTTGTGTTGAATATCATTTAATTGCTAGAATAAAAATATTAAAGTTTGACATAACAACAATAGGTAGTGCCAAAGAAATGTCATTTTACTTTCCTTTCATTGCATAATATTTCCTGATGGAAAACTCCATACAGGAAAGGCAATGATGCAATCAGTTTAACTGGCTACCTTAACAACTATTACAGAAACAAGCATCTGGACAATGAGTGTTAAATCATGCCCTCATAACTATGCATGATGGAAGTTATTCTTGACTTTGCTCAGTTAAATGTCAAATGGAAAAAACGGGATTATTCTATTGATTCTTGTTAAATTTTCAGCCATGGGCTATTTAGTGTATAAAGTAAGTAGCTTTTGCATAAGACAAATATCAACTCAATGTAATTATTGGAGGTATCAAGAGACGGTACTAATGTGTTTCATGCTTCAGAGGCTACATCTGCCAAAAATTCATAGCAATCAATCAACCTTTTCCTGCTGCATTTCATATCTTAACCCATTGGGGTTAATTATTGTGAATGGGATTTCCTTTTTTAGATGAAATTGTTTGGTATATTGATTAACCTATTGTTCCTTTGTGACTACTTTATTTTCAGCTAAAATATTAAAACTGGAATCTGTGACTTTTCCCTTTTTTAGAAAAATGTATCTTACTCCACACAATGTGACACAATTCACTGCTTTTGAATAGAATCACCTCTCTGTATAGGCTGTTATAACCTACAATTCAGAATTAGAAAGCTCAACAAAAGAATAAAAATGAATAAATCATTTATTTTTCATCCCTGACAGATTTTTGCCTTTATTCTATATTGGTCTTGGTGGCCACCGAGAGTTTCCCAGACTCAGGTATAATTGTGAGAGATGCTTCTCAGTGCACTGCAATGTGTGGGTGCAAAGTGACGTCATAACTGTTAGCTGTTTGTAGCAATAATTTAGATTTAACTCCAAAAATGATATGCAATTCAATGAATGTTCTCAAGGAAGGAGATGAAGTGAATCAAAGTCACATTGGGCTTTGTTCCTATTTTGGGAACTTTTTTATTTTTTAACTAATTATTTTAAATAAATATATTCCAAATGTTGTCTCCTTTCCTGATTTCCCCCTCCACGAGTTCTTCACCCCTCCCACTCCCCTTTACTTCTGACAGGATGCTCCCCCACCTGTCCACCCTTCTTTTCATTCGGTGTGTCTCCTACCCCTCAAACAACAGTGTAAAGGGAAATCATTTAAAATGCACCTATTAGGACTTTGATATCAGAATGGCAGCAACCAGAGTCTAGCTTTCAAAAGAATGGCAGGAGATTATTTCTAATTCAGGCATTTCTAATTGTCATGATTAAATCAAACAATATCCTACAGTTGTGTTGGGGTTGGCCAGCACAATATGTTTCAATGTGGTTGACATTTAAAAGATGCACTAATTTATACAAAATAACTAATTTTTCAGCTTTAAATTGAAAAACAATATTAGAACATCTGGTAATCCTCATCTCTTGGCAATACATCTAAAGCTGAGTGACAGAACCCAACAGGTCCTGAGGGCCTTCAGATGACTTATCCTAGAGAGAGGTGCTCCGGCTTCTGAGCTCTCAACTTCTATTATATTTTATTTGTGCTTCTCGGCCATTCGATATTTCTCAGTTGAAAATTCTTTGTTGAGCTCTGTACCCCATTGTTAATAGGGTTATTTGATTGACTGGAGTCTAATTTCTTGAGTTCTTTGTATATTTTGGATATTAGCCCTCTATAAGATGTAGGTAAAGATCTTTTCCCAGTCTGTTAGTTACTGTTTTGTACTATTGACAGTGTCCTTTGCCTTACAGAAGAAGCTTTGCAATTTTATGAGGTTCCGCTTGTCAATCCTTGATCTTAAAGCATAAGCCATTGGTGTCCTGTTCAGGATCTTTTCCCTTGTGCCCAAGTGTTCGAGGCTCTTCTCCATTTTCTCTTCTATTAGTTTCAGTGTGTCTGATTTTATTTGAGGACTTGGGTTTTTCTGAAACACAACATCTTGAGAAAATAAATGCCTGCATAGAAACATAGAAGGAGTTCAGTAAGATTTCCATGTTTGTACATGTCTGAGAGGGAGACCTGAATTTAGACTGGGCTCTGTTATACCAAGTATGCACTCATTGGCCAGTCATTCCCTAAAGCCCCAGACTATCTCCCTTTAATACAAACAAAACGTCAAATCATTTTTAAAAATTGAGTTTGTCCATCAATATTTATAGGATATTTTGAGTGTAAAGAGGTTTTTCAAAAGATGATCAGGAACATACTAGAAATATTTATCAGAATAATTCTATAAATGTTAAAATGGATTTTAAAAATTAGAAAACAAATGGCATGTTGTGTAATACAATGTCTTTAAAATGGGTACAGGTATAAGAATAGGTCATTGTGGGACTTTTCTTTATCCTGAGAGCTACTCTAAGGACAGGCCTGGCATGATATGCTCACTAGTGCAGTTGTAGCATTAATGTCATAGTAATCATCAATCACTATCTGAATGTGTTTAAGACTCATTCCATAAATTGAAATGCGTACCTGGCACCAACAGGAGGTCTAAGACCTTGTGGCAAGACAGGTCTGGGTAGGGAAGACCCTACTTCTATCATTGCTCTAAATAGACATAACATTGAACCAAGTCCTAAGGACTTGTCATTATATATATATTACTGTATCCTTCTTTCCCATTTAACATGGAGTTGATCCTTGGTACTGATTAAAATATCTAAAGCACCAGGAATATAGAGGATATGTTTTAATTCACTGAACAATGAAAAAGTGAACTTCCTTCACCTACATAACAAGAGTTTAATGAATGTCATAAATACATCAATTAAATACATCAATAAATATTCAGTGATTGAATTGTCCAGTGGAAGCATGTGTGTGTGTTCATATCATGAACTTTATCAATTTGGCTGGATAAAATACTCTCTTTTACTAGAAGTAAACACAAAGAAGACCATCTGTAAAATGTAAACATTATTACAAAAATAGACAGTGTTTATTGGCAACATTACAACTTCATCATGCTTGGAGGGATAACAGTCATATATATCTGATTTACCATGAATTTCTTAATCTTTTTCTCTGTTTCTCTCTCTGTTTCTCTCTCTGTTTCTCTCTGTCTCTCTCTGTTTCTCTCTCTCTCTCTTGTCTCTCTCTCTCTCTCTCTCTCTCTCTCTCTCTCTCTCTTATAGTTAAAGTGAAAATGCAAATTGTAAGGCAAAGTGGAACTTTTTTCCCACAAAATATTTCAAAGAGCATGCTATTTACAAGATTAAAAGTTGTTAACACAAAGGGGAATCAACTGAGCAACAATAAGTCATTATGAACTGTTACAATAATCACATTAGAAATGGAGAGGATTTATTTTACCAAAATAAATGCATTTCACCCCAGTGATATTAGAAATGAAAGTGAAGAGCCAGCATAAAATTAATCTTAACGAATTTAGGAATAAAACTTAAAAGTGTTGAAGGAAAACATGACTTTCTAATATATATATATATATATATATATATATATATATATATATATATATATATATACACTAAGCATAAAGATCTTCCTAATGAAACCTCTGTAGGCTACTTAGAGCACAAATAAATAATTAAAATAATTTGGGTAAGCGTTGACTTTGAGGGAATCAGAAACACATGGATTTGAAAAAACTTCTTAGGCTAAACTCATTTTAATGGGTTTAAAGGCTTTACAAATGCAAAACATTTGAAAAACAGGGAATATGATGCAGAATCTAAAACAGCTCCAATTTTCACTAGCTTTTATTACCTAGGAAAAGGAATCCACATTTTCCCCTTTGCAACATCGCTTTCCCCAAAATCTTTACACAGTCATACCAAAAATTCCATGAAATCATTACATTATCATTTATACATAACAGTTTAAAGACAAAACCACAGTGAGACATCATCAATCTTACATTTTAGGGAACATACTTAAGGAAATCTCTCATCAATATGCTATAACTCGTAATGTTGATGGGTACATGATGGTTCCATGTTTTAGTGACATAGCTTTCTATGTTCTAGCTGAAGAGTGATGTCTGTAAGAGAAGAGAAAGACTTGGCCCATGCATGTATGTAAATGGAACAGAATTTCAAATTAAATTATTTAATGATATCTTTCTAATAAATTAACACAATTTTCATCTTCTCAATAATTCCCAGGATTCAGAATATCTTATTCTCTCTCTCTCTCTCTCTCTCTCTCTCTCTCTCTCTCTCTCTCTCTCTCTCTCTCTATCTGTCTCTCTCTTTGTGTATGTGTGTATGTGTGTGTGTGTAAAAGCCAGAAGACAACCTTGAATTATTTTACTAAGAAGCTAACCAACTTGATTTCTGCAGAATTGCTGGACTGGGACTTGCCCATTATACTAGGGTGGGTAAACTATGAGCTTCAAGGATATGACTACATCTTTCTCTACATGGTTAGGTTTATAAGCATGTGCCACTGAGCACTGTTTACTTGCATGGATTCTGGTGACCAAACTTGTGTCTTCACTCAGGGTTTGTAGGAAGCACATTACTGAATGAATTTTCTCCCTAATACCCTTGCTCTTATTATTAACTCTTGTACTTCAAAAAGGAAAGGAAGCTATTTGAAGTAATAATAGATGGTTATATTTCTGTTCTCAATAACTAAGCTGCCTTAGCTAAACACATATATGGATGCCGAAAACATTCACAGAGTTGGAGAACCATAGAGTATTTCATTCCAATTAAACACATATAGGTAAGAATTCATGGACTTGTAAATCATATTCATGTTCAAAATTAAACATGGAATAAATGTGAGTAGCGTGATGCTTTATAGAACTATAACCAGAGAGAAATAGAAGGGAGCATTGGACAAACTGATTGGCACAGCAGATATTTGTTCCATGATGATTCTCAATGCTACTTTTATAACTATTCTATGTGCAGAAACTGCACTAAAAAATCTCACAAAAATGGACCATATTGGCCAACACATACAGATACAGTTAAATAACCACAGAAAAGCAAAGTTTAAACCAGAATAAAAGTGTGTGTGTGTGTGTGTGTGTGTGTGTGTGTGTGTGTGTGTGGTGGGGGCAAGGCAATAACTGTAGTGACTCACCAAAAGAGGAATATAGGTGTGAGCAAGCTTTATTTACAGATTAACCAGGACTCTTCTGTAGGAGCCAAATTTGAGGGACAGAGTTAGATGCTTACATTAAGTAACTGTCATTAGTTTTGTAACTCACTCCAAGGAACACAGACATTTTAAGAGTAATATGAATTTGAAACTGGGTCTTCTTAAAATGAAGTGTTTATGTTTACACCAAACAAAAGGAGGAAAGAGACTCAAGACAAGAGGCTAGACATCTGGCTTGAAAATCAGAGCAGGAAGACAAACATAAAAGTTCAAAGCATAGATTTTAAGTGAAATTAATGGCAATTCAGATCATTCCAGAATGGTAATTTTTAACTGAGAAAGCTGAACACATCAGAGGGCATAGATCTACAGGGGAAATAATGGAAAAATCCAGTTTTTATTAACGATGCAAGCAAAAGTACAGAAACCAGCTTCTGACTTACATTTCCCTGACACTGAGTGATGGATGCCTGTATCCTAAAGGTCACCCTTTGGCACATGAAAAAATAAGATATAGACATCATCCAGGGAATTCTGTGGATCTATGTACAACAGCCTCATCTGGAGTAAAGATAGGAACAGCCTCACTCTGTTTCCAGAACTCAGAAGTGTTTAGGCTTAGAAGGGAGTCAGTTAAGGTTTAATTTTCCCATCAGAAAGATTTAAAAAGACATTATCTGTAGGGAAAAAATGGCGGAGCGGCGGAGTCCCTGCCCACACGGCAGCGGCCCATGGGCCCGCATGGTGGAAACGGGTCACAGCGGTGGAGTCCCGGGCCCACGCGGCAGCAGGCCGGGGGCTTGCGCAGGCAGGCCTCCAGGCCCAGGCCCAGGCAGCAGGCCCCAGGCCTACGAGGCAGTGGCCCGGGGCCTGCGGAGTGGAGGCTGCCTGGAGCCTTCCAGGCAGCCCCTGTGTCACATACCGGAGAAAGGTCCCTGGTTCCAGTGGCTGGAGGCTTTGGTGGCGGCAGGTCCGGCAGGCACCAATGATACGAGGAAGTCCTTGGTTCCAAAAGGGTTTATTGTCATGGCGGATGGTAGATGGATCTGGAAGTACCCCCCCCAAACTCAGGGCAGGCCTGGGTTAAGTAGGGAGGGAGAAACTGGGAGGTTCTGGGGAGGAATGGTTAATTGGCTCCACCCCTGACTTCATTAGTATGTAAATCTCTAGGGCCTGAGGCCTGTAGCTACACCCTGTGCACTTTGGGAGGGGCTGTAATGACCTTCGTGACTGAACAATGTAGGTCTATGGAGATTAGACTGCTTTTCAGGACCCTGAGTTCTGGGGACGTAGCCGAACTCCTGCCGTTTCTCCCTTGGAGTCTCGGGTTCTAGGCCCATGCCCAGCCAAGAACCAGGATACCCTTATGCAGTCCCACAATTATCTGAACTGTTAACAACCCATATGTAAAAAAAAACAGTTGAAATATGCTTCAACATCTACTTTGTTTATAGAGGCTAGTATTAATTTTAAGTGAGGATATCCATCATATAATATCCACAGAGGCATACACTGTGTTTGGCCATACCAATCCTCTCTATTGCCTTTCTTAAGCCCAAACATTTCTACCTGGTATGTCTTTCTGCCTTGTTTTCACATATGAATGTATGTCTTTGTCTGCCTTATTTTAAGCTCCATATGGTTTGTGGGTTGTATCTTGGGTATTCAGAGCTTTGGGGCCAATGGCTATTATCAGTGCATACTATGGATGGATGTTCTTTTGTGTCCGGGTTACCTCACTCAGGATGATATTTTCTAGTTCCACCCATTTGCCTGTAAATTTCATGACGTCACTGTTTTTAATAATTGAGTAGTACTCCCTTGGTTCCTTTCACTTATCCACAGCTCCTCCCAAAGAAAGGTTTGTGGCCTTCAGTCACCTAGCACAGGTAGAGCGCGTGACTACAGGCCACAGAGCCTCAAGTGATCTCCATATTAAAGAGATATCTAAAGGCCAGAGGGCATAGGCAATTAAGCATTCCTTCCCAGACCCTCATCCTTGCAAAAGATATTTAACCTCAGGCCCTCCCTGAAGACACAGGGTATTTCTGCATCCACTTTCCACCATGACAATAAACCTTTTAAAACCATGAACTTCCTCTTGTCTTTGGGCCCATCATGGAGAACTGTGGAGGGGGCCTTCAACCAATGAGCTGCCCCCTAATCTCCCACTGGAGGACTTTTCTGCATTCCAGCGATGGAAGCCTACCAACTCAAGCAAGCTAGCCCAGCCAGCCATAACCCAGCCAAGCGAGTCGCCTTGACCCAGAGCTTCTCTCCCTCATCCCTCTTGTCTGCGGGCTGGTCCAGCCTGTGTGCCCCCGTCTCAGTCTTTCTGCGGCCTCCCAGCAGCATCTGGGAGCCCAAGGGCTGAGACCAGTTGATCCCTGCACGACTTCTTTCCCAGGGGTCCCCACCCAAGAGCTGTGCCCCCACGGAATTTCAGACTGAGATCTCCCCATGCCCAGAGCAGAGTTCTGCAACGTCTCACAGCTGGACATCTGTCCAGCGCCGAGTGGAGTGAACTCAGTCAAATTCCCGAACTTCTGCCCTCTGAGCCATGGTTCCAGCTGCCTGGGGTGGCAGAAGTTCGAGAACCACAACTCAGCCCAACAGGACCTATGCTCACGTGTGGGAACCAGAGTCTCACATTTCTCCACATCCTTGCCAGCATCTGCTGTTACCTGAGTGAGAGATCTTAGCCATCCTGATTGGTGTGAGGTGAAATATCAGAGTTGTTTGATTGGAATTTCCCATCCTAAGGATGTTGCACATTTCTTGAGGTGCTTCTCAGCCATTTGAGATTCCTTAGTTGAGAATTCACTATTTAGCTCTGTATCCCATTTTTTAAATGGGTTGTTTGGTTCTCTGGAGTATAACTTCTTGAGCTCTTTGTATATGTTGGATATTATCCCTCTATCATATGTAGGGTTAGTAAAGATCTTTTCCCAATCTATGGGATGGCATTTTGTCCTATAGACAGTATCTTTTCCCTTACAGAAGCTTTTCAGCTTCATAAAGTCCCACTTGACAATTGTTGATCTTAGAGCATGAGCCATTGATGTTCTGTTCAGAAAAATTTCCCCTGTGCCAATGTGTTTGAAGCTATTTCCCATTTTCTCTTGTATTAGATTCAGTATATCTGGTTTTATGTGGAGGTCATTGATCCACTTTGACTTGAGCTTTATACAAAGAAATAAATATGAATCAATTTGCATTCTTCTACCTGAAGACCAACACTATTTTTTGAAAATGCTTTCTTTTTTTTTTTTTCACATTGTCATTTTGGCTTCTTTGTCAAAGATCAAATCTCCATGTTTGTGTGAATTATTTCTGGGTCTTCAATGCCATTGATCGACCTGACCTGTCTGTCTCTGTACCAATACCATAAGGTTTTTATCACTATTGCTTTGTAGTACAACTGGAGGTCAGGGATGGTGATTCCCCCAGAAGTTCTTTTATTGTTGAGAATTTTTTTTGCTATCCTTGGATCTTTGTTATTCCATATGAAGTTGAGAATTGTTCTTTCTAGCTCTGAAGAATTGAGTTTGAATTTTGATGGGATTGCATTGAATCTGTAGAATGCTTTTGGCAAGATGGTCATTTTTACTGTTAATCCTGCCAATCCATGAACATAGGAGAGTTTTTCATCTTCTGAGGTTTTTTTCCGATTTTTTTTTTTCAGGGACATGAAGTTCTTGCCAAACAGATCTTTCCTTTGCTTGGTTAAACTTACACCAAGATATTTTATATTACTCATGACTGTTGTGAAGGGTATTGTTTTCCTACAAGAGAATGTTACAAAGCATCAACAAAAGTAAGAAATTGTTCTTTGAGAAAATCAACAAGATAGATAAATCCTTAGCCAATGTAACTAAAGGACACAATGTCACTATCCAAATTAACAAAATCAGAAATGAAGAAAGGGACATAACAACAGACATTGAATAAATTTTTAAAAATCGTCAGATCTTATTTTAAAAGTCTGTACTCAATAAAACCGAGAAATCTAGATGAAATGAATGATTTTCCAGACAGATACCATATATCAAAGTTTAATCTGGATCATGTACACTATCTAAACTGTTAATCAACTATCTAAATTGTCCCATAACCCTTAAGGAAAGAGAAGCACTCATTTAAAGTCTCCCAACCAAAACCAAAACCAAACAAAATCAGGACCAGATGGGTTTAGTGCAGAATTCTATCAGGCCTTCAGAGAAGACCTAATATCAATATTCCTCAAACTATTTCACAAAAAAGAAACAAAAGGAGCACTATCTAATTCATTCTATGGAGCCACAGTCACTCTGGTACCTAAACCACACAAAGACCAAACAAACAAACAAACAAAAAAGAGAAATTCAGACAAATTTTGGTTATGAATATTGATACAAAAATATTCAATAAAATTCTCACAAAACAAATAGAAGAACACATCAGAATCAACATTCACCATGGTCAAGTAGGCCTCATCCCAGAGATGCATGGATAGCTCAATAATAATCCACTATATAAACAAATTCAAAGAAAAAAATTATCTCAAGAGATGCTGCAAAAGCCTTTGACAAAATATAACACCACTTGGTGTTAAAAGTTTTAAAGAGATAGGGTATTCAAGGCACATACTTAAGCATAATAAAAGCAATATACAGCAATCCAACAGCCAACATCAAATTAAATGGAGAGAAACTTGAAGTGATTTCACTAAAATTAGGGAAAAGACAAGGCTGCCTATCCTGACCTTATTTATTCAATATGGTACTTAAAGTTCTAGCTAGACCAATTAGGCAACAGAAAGAGGTCAAAGGGATACAAATTGGAAAGGAAATAGTCAGGGTATCACTATTTGTAGATGATGTGATAGTATACATAAGCAACCCCCAAAGTTCTACCAGAGAACTCA
The DNA here is from genome assembly GCA_021653895.1 of Mastomys natalensis. NCBI lineage: Eukaryota > Metazoa > Chordata > Mammalia > Rodentia > Muridae > Mastomys > Mastomys natalensis. The sequence goes on from JAJTUV010000572.1 coordinate 1,204,944, forward strand.
GATAGCTGATAAACCACTTCAGCAAAGTGACTGGATCTGAAATTAACTCAAATTAGTAGCCTTCCTCTCTCCAAAGGTTAAAAGGGGTGAGCAAGAAATTGAGAAATGAATACTCTTACATAGTTTAAGTATCATTTTAGTTATTATGTGTCCAAACTTAAATTTTAGACTCATGTGTTATGTTTGTAACACTCATGTATCTGATATTGCTTGCCTATTGCTTTTCACCTTACACTTTTTTGGTTAAATAAGGTTTCTAAGATTTTAAGAAACAGTGTAAAGAAACTCTGAGTGAAAATGCTACTAGTAGGACTGGTCTCCCTGCCATTCGTTTGGTTAATGTATTCTCTTGCTTATGAAAGCTTAACAATAGCTTCCTTGATTCTTTCATCTTTTCAGCATCTAATAAACCTGACACACCACAGCAAAAGCTGAATAGATATTAATTTGAATATAATATGCAACAACATGTTTGTGTTGCTGAAATATTTATTTTTAAAACACAGTAATAAATTCTTTTAAGAAGAATAAAATATTTTAAGGCAAGTATTATCCTTCAAATTGTTTCTATGTAAATTTAAATGTTATAAGCAAAAGCAGCAGCCACTTGGTCTAGCAGTGCCCAGCATTTGCTAGTAGGATCCAATGCACTGCTTCCTTATGAGATTGAATAATGCCTTGTCAACTAGGTTGCCTCAAGACATTAGAAGACATAAAGGATGTCTCAGTGGTATATTTTGTTTCATGATAAATGAAAAATTTAAATAACACTTGAAACATAGAAGTCTTCAGAGACAAATCTTTCTTGTTAAAACTGTCACTAAGTTCACCTTGAAACCCTCACAAATAAATTTAGGATTTTGAAGCATGTGTCATAGGATGTATTTATTCCATAAAAGAAATGTCTAGTTAGCATTCATACAAAGCTGAAATTTGCTTCTTTATATACAGAAGTAAAGAAAACAATCAAATTGTTACATATTTTTGTTTAACTGGGTTTGAAACAGATCACTTCTGGGAAACTATAGAAAAAATGTCTAGTTAGCATTCATACAAAGCTGAAATTTACTTCTTTATATCACTTCTGGGAAACTATAGAAACTATAAAAAAAAACAGAGAAAGAAATAAACAAATGAAACAGTAATTGTATTTCAAAAATTAATACAATTAATTCATTCAGAAGAAGTGATTAGTATTTGCTTAAGGCCTGTACTTTAAATATATAAAATGACATCGGAAGTTACCTCATTGGTCAGAGATTATTTTTTCCCCCAAACCTTCCTCAAAATAGTAATGGATCCTCCCTACATGTCCAGGGTGTAACTGAGCCATGAGCATGCATTCTCTTTACTATTTTATATACAAACAGCTACTCTAAGTCATTTTAAATACATGTTTAATCCTAAACACAAACTGCTAAGACAAAAGAATTAGTGCTGATTTTGAAAACACAACTAATGTTCTCTCTCAAGAATCGTAAAACTCTAAATGATATCAAAATCTCGTCTAAGCTTTGTTTTATCATTCTTTTTTTTTAATTTTATTTTTTTGCTTATTCATTTTATAACCCGTCCCAGTCACCCCCTCCCACAATCCTTCCCCATCTCTTGTTTTCTGAGTACCCCCTCCTCCTGTATCCCCCACCGTGCCACTTTAAGTCTCTGAGAGGCTAGGTGCTTCCTCTCCCATTGAGGCCAGATGAGGCACCCAGCTAGAAGACCATACTCTATATACAGGCTGCATGTTTTGGGATAGCTCCCACTCCAGATGTTTGAGACCTACATGAAAACCAAGCTGCACATTTACAACATATGTGCAGGGAGGCCTAGGTCCAGCCCATGGAGGTAGATCTGTGTAGACTAGGTATGCTCCACGGTTGGTGATTCAGTCTCTGAGAGCTCCAAGGGTTCAGGTTGGTTTACTCTGTTGATCTTCCTGTGCAGTTCCTATCTCCTTAGGGCCCACAATCCTTCCCCCTATTCTTCTATAAGAGTCCTCAAGCTCCATCCACTGTTTGGCTCTGGATGTCTGTATCTGTCTGAGTCAGCTGCTGGTTAGAGCCTCTCAGAGGACAGCTTGCCCCTGTCTGTTCTCAGGCTGGAGGTTTAGATCCTGGGAGCTCTGGATGAATCTTTTGATACTCGTTCTAAAAAGGACAAAAGCACCCTCACTTTGGTCTTCCTCCTTCTTCTTTAGTTTCATGAGGTTTATGCGTTGCATCTTAGGTATTGTGTGTTTTGGGGCTAATATCTGCTTATCAGTGAATGCATACCATGTGTGTTCTTTTGTGATTGGGTAATCTCACTCAGGATGATATTTTCTAGCTCCATCCATTTGTCTAAGAATTTCATGAGCTCATTATTTTTAATAGCTGAGTAGTACTCCATTGTGTAAATGTACCACATTTTCTGTATCCATTCTTCTGTTGAAGGCCCTTTCTGAGGGATGGGTCCTCTAATATTGAAGCCTGTTTCTTCCACTCATTCCACCTCTACTATTCCTCACCAGGACATCTAAAATAATACTTGAAGGTCAACAATTTTTAGAAATATATTTTAAAGCATATGAATAGAGCAGCAGTTATTAATTTATTGAGCACATGATCATATTTTGTTTGTCATTGAATATGATCACAAATGTTTTGGCTGAATGAAAAATAGCCAAGGTACTCTTAAACAGCCTCTCTATAAATACCCTAGGTGCTAGTAATGTTTTAGTTAATGAGGCCATTTTTTCCCATGGGCAAAGAAATTTTGAAGGAATCTATTTAATGACTATATAGAGCTCCAAATCTCTTGCTTCTATAATGTAAGATCAATCGATTTGTGGATGGCAAGTCCATGATAATACAATTTTTTTCTGTAAAGATTTACCAGACTCTAGTCTGTCTGACCATCCACTAAATGTCCTTGTGGCCATATTTGCTTTCAATGACACATTTCCTTAGTGTAGAACATCCACTCTTATGCTATGTTTTCACCAATGATAGACTACACTGGCTCGGTTCTTAATTTGTAAGAGGAATTTGAAGTTGTTTAAAATACCTGCATTATTATATTAAGTGGTATGCAGTGGTAGTGTACTGCAAAGGAAACTCAGAATATTAAGAACTAAAATAACGTAGCCATGTGTATTTTCAAGGAAATGTTTTAAGAATTATAACACTGCTCTTAGTTTACTTTGATTTAAACTATTTCATGTAGAAAATTTACTTTATTACATTAAAATGAGCCTTTTTATTAATATTTAATAGTTTGAAGCAAAATATTATTAATTAGAAAGAAATTAGTTCTAAAGAAGAGCCAACAAAATATATCAGCTGGAAAATGTAATGGCTGTACCAGCAACTCAGCAACCTGAATTTGATTAAAAAATATGAAGATGAAAGGATATTGACTCCACAATGTTAACCTTTACCTCCAGCTATTTTCCATGAATTCTATCTGATGCATACACACCAATATTGAAGTAATCAGTAAAAATTAATCTTTAGTCAGGAAAGAGTATAAATCAATGCTTGAAAAATGACTTACAATAATATTTAAAATGTAGAGTCACTGTTAGTACTTATCCAAATAAACAAGTTGCAGACATAGTTGATTATATTGTAAGTTTCATGAAGTAGAGAAGTAAGAATTTATACTTATTTTACATGTAGGAAGAGTGTCTAAATGAATTACTCTTAATTGTTAATAATAATTGCTGCTCTTACAGAATACCCAGGTTCAGTTCCTAGTACTGTTGGTAACCACAATCCTGTGGGATTTAACACCCTCCTCTGGCATGCACAGGCATGAGGAATACATGTGATGTGCATATATACATATAAGCAAACACTCACACATGAAATAAAAATAAATGCTTGTAAGTTAGAATTCAAATGATATATTTCTTTATTTCTGCCTCTCTTTAAGAACTAAAGGAATCAAAGGGTTTGCAAGCCCATAGGAAGAACAACAATATCAACCAACCAGACCCCCCCAGAGCTCCCAGGGACTAAACTATCAACCAAAGAGTACACATGAAGGGACCCAGGACTCCAGCTGCATATGTAGCAGAGGATGGCCTTCTTGGGTATCAATGGGAGGGGAAATACTTATGAACAAGGTATGATATTGAAAAGAAATATAAGAGAATTTGTCTATGTGAGGATCTAGGTTGACATTCTGGGGCCAAAATAATTAGGAAAACATCATAAGTCATGGACTTAAATATAAAATTTAAGTATAGAAAATTAATTTCTATAATGTACCATCAATGTAAAAGTGTTATAGTATCTCCAAATATTTAACAATGAATAATCATATACATTGCTATCTTCTAAATTGTCAGATTAAATTACATTATTGATTCAGATGTATAAATATTGATATCCAATATATATGGTAGTAATTATTTATTCTTACATAATTATATTTTCTCTAGTAAAGCTAAATAAGATGTGTTATTTATTCACAAAATGATAATCATTGGAAAATATTTTATTACAAGTATATTTGATTTGAAAAAGAGACTCACTTTTTCTTTTTTAGACAAGTGACTCATCTCTTCCTTTTCTTTTTTTTAAATTGGATATTTCCTTAATTTACATTTCAAATGTTATCCTCATTCCCAGTTTCCCAACACACACACCCCAAAACCCCTATCCTATCGCCCTCCCTCTGCTTCTAGGAGGGAGTTTCCCCACTCACCTACCCACTCCTGCCTCCCTACCCTCACATTCCCCTACTGGAGCATTGAGCCTCCTCAGCACCAAGGGATTCCCCTCCCATTGATACCCAAGATGGCCATCCTCTGCTACATATGCAGCTGGAGCCATGGGTCTCTTCATGTGTACTCTTTGGTTGGTAGTTTAGTCCCTGGGAGCTCTGGGGTGTCTGGTTGGTTGATATTGTTGTTCTTCCTATGGGCTAGCAAACCCCTTTGTTTCCTTTAGTCCTTTCTCTAACTCTCCATTGGGGACCTTGTGCTCAGTCCAATGGTTGGCTACGAGCATCCACCTCTGTATTTGTCAGGTTCTGTCAGAGCCTCACAGTAGACAGCTCCTGTTAGCATGCACTTCTTGGTATCCACAATAGTGTCTGGGTTTGGTGACTGCGTAAGGGATAGATCTCCAGGTGGGGCAGTCTCTGAATGGCCTTTCCTTTCGTCTCTGCACCACAGTTTTACTCCGTGTTTGCTTCCATGTGTATTTTGTTCTCTCTTCTAAGAAGGACCAAAGCATCCACATTATTGTCTTCCTTCTTCTTGAGTTTCATGTGATCTGTGAATTGTATCTTGGGTATTCCAAGCTTTTGGGCTAATGTTTCAGCTGGCACACTAGTTAAAAAGGATTGTAGTGGTATTTCATACTTGTGCATTATCATACTTCCTTATTGTTTATCGTTGTCTCCAATGCCTTCCCATGAACCCCTTGCCCATTCTGAACAGTCTCCTTTCTTTCCCTTGGTTTTCTTTTCTTTCTTGTCAAGTTCAATACATTATTCTCCTCACATAACAGGACTTGGAATAGGTTCATGTTTTGTGTATTAATCTGAAAGCATGGTATAATTATTTAATGTGTCTTCATTTGTAAAACATAGTTTGAACTAAAGGGATGACCTCATAGTTATCCAGACATACATTGTATTGTAGGATAATTGTTTCCTATTAACCTAGCTCAGAAAGTATTTTCTCTTTGAATAATTGATTTATCCTTGCCTTTGTCTAAATTCAGTCAAGTAATTTCTCCTCTAGTTAATATGCAAAATTAGATAATCAAAATTTGAGTTAAAAAATATAGGTTCAGAATTTCAATGCATGTAACAAAAATATCTATACTCAATAATTTAAGCATTCATATTAAGTAATTAAGAAAAGATCAGTTTATGCTCATAAAAATAGATGAAATAAATAATAATGAACAGAATTTGATGAAACTGAAATCTATTACAAATAAGAAATCAATAAAATCAAAGGGTGACTATATGAACAGATCAATACAATTTTTTTTATGTCTAGACTAATCAAGGATTGTGAAACAACTCAAACTGCCTATAAAATGGATGAAAACAGGACTTTTTTTTTTTTTTTCAAAAAAATCCTAGGTTGATAGAAAAAAGTCTAAAAAAAAAATCTGTTCTGCAAAAAATGTTATGATATGTTTAGTGTTTAAAAGTACTTTAGGAATGTTGGGCAAATTTCTTGAGGGTAGCAAGTACTGAAATTCATGAGGAGACAAATATGAATATGAATGAATGCTTAATAAATACTGAAAATTAGGAATAATAAACTAATTCTAAAGGAAACATTAAACTGATATGACTTTACCACTGAATTCTCTGGTTTTTTTTTTAAAGTAAAGTAAATCTTTATTAAAAGTCAATATATTTGACATAGTGAGTGAGTGATAACAACATATGCACCCAACACAAGTATTTTTACATGTAGAGCAAACAAGGGGCAAAATTCATGATGATATAATAGGGAGATTCAACACACACACATACACACACGCACATACACACACCCTTCAAGGAAGCACAGATCATTCTCAATAATAAATCTTAAAACAACTTTCAACATTTAGGAAGATTGAACCTTTACTGAACACAATGAAAGAAAGCTGGATAGGTCTTTTACTTTTCATTTTTCCTCCTTTGAGAGACAAAAATTAAAGTCTAAGGCATTCAGAAGAAGAGCTTTGCAAGGGAAATTAAACATGTATGCCCAGAGAAAGACACAGGCTCAAGAAAGTCCTGAGAAGACCTTAAGTCATTTGTTGTTGTTGTCATTGTTTTGTTTTGTTTTATTTAATTTATTTATTTATATTCTAGCCATTGCCCCTCCTTCCCGGTCCCCTTCCCACAGTTCCTTATCCCATTCCTTCTCCCCCTTGCCTCTAAGAGTGTGCTCCTCTCCTCACCAGACTTTCTTTTTCCCTGGAGCCTCAAGTCTCTCAAGAATTTAGATATTCTCTCACTGAGGCCACACCAAGCAGTCCTCTGATATATATGTGCCTGGCCTCAGACTAGCCCATGTATGCTGCCTGATTGGTGGTTTAGTCTCTGGGAGCTCCCAGAGGTCTGGGTTACTTTACATTGATGGTCTTACTATGGGGGTCACTCTCCCCTTCAGCTTCTTCAATCTTTCCCCTAATTCAACCACAAAGGTCCTTGACTTCAGTCCAATGGTTGGGTATAGGTATATGCATCTTTCTAAGTCAGTAGCTGGTAGAGCCTTTTAGAAGACAGCCATGCTAGGCTCCTCTCTGTAAGCACTGTCATAGCATCAGTAATGGTTTCAGGCCATGGTGTCTCCGGCCATGAAATGAATCCCAAGTTGGGCTGGTCATTGGACTGACATTCCTTCAATTTCTTCTCTGTTTTTGTCCCTGAAGTTCTTTTAGACAGGATCCATCCCTCCACTTGAGGCCCTATTTATCTACTGGAGGTGGACTCTTTGAGTACCATCTGTCCATTGTTGGGCTTTTTGGCTAATGTCATCCTCATTGAGTTCTGAAGGACTCTTACTTCCCAGGTCTCTGGTACTTACTAGAAGGTTCCCCTTCACTATGTCCCCCCCCCCCACCGCTCCCAAGACTGTATATTTCCTTTCAATCTCTTGGCCTCTGGGCTTCTCTCCTGTTCCCACCCCATTCCTTATCTTTTCCCCCTTTTCCCCCACTCCTCCCTTCTCTCACCCAGGTTCCTCCCTCCTTCTGCCTCCTGTGATCATTTTCTTCTCCCCTCTAAACGGGATTGAAGTAATCTCAGTTGGACCTTTCTGTTTCTTACACTTCTTATAGTCTGTGAGTTGTATCCTAGGTATGCTGTACTTTTTGGCTAATATCCACTTATCAGGGAGTATATATCATTCATGTCCTTTGGGGTCTGGGTTACTACACTCAGAAAGATATTTTTTATGTAGTAGAATATTTTCCCACTACATTTGCAAAATAAAGCTTGGTCATTGGGTAGTTTGAAAGGTAGGCAGAATGAGGAAGGGGAGGAGAGAGGAGGCAGAGGAGGAGAGAAGATGGCTGTGGATGTAGCCGTGTCTCTAGCAGTCTAAGTTATAATATCTAGGTTAGATAATTGGGCAACAATTCTAATTGTGAGGGCATATTGTTAATTGAGCATTTCCAAATATGAATCTATTGGATAATTTTTAAGCATTAAGAGTCTTTATTCTACCAGGTACCACGGGCATAGCAAAAATGGTCTGGACTCAGTCGAGCATTGTGGACAGCATGGTGAAATGGCAGAGCCAGTCACCACAGTGGCATCTCATGAGTGTCAGGGCCTGCACATCTAGAGAGCTGGAGCCCCTGTCTGAGCTGAGGAGCAGCAGGAACATGGCGGCTGCTTGGAACAAGCCAGACCGGGAGTTAATTTCTAAATATTACCTGCAATATTTTCTAGTTTCATTCAATGGATCAAGGACCTCAACATAAAACCAGATACACCTAATCTAATAGAAGCAAACAATTGATAAATAAGACCCTCATGAAACTGAAAATCTTCTGTAAGGCAAAAGTCACAGTCAATAGGACAAATCGGTAACCTAAAGATTGGGAAAAAAATCTTCACTCACCCCACAGTTCTATAAAGGGCTAATATCCAAAACTACATAAGGAAATCAAGAAGTTAACCTCCAAAAAAAGCAAATAACCAAATTAAAAATGTGATACAGCACTAAAGAGAGCATTTACAACAGAAGAATCTCAAATGGCTGAGAAACACCCTAAAGAAATATTCAACATCCTTAGTCATCATGGAAATGCAATTCAAAATGACTCTGATACTCCACCTCATTCCAATCAGAATGACTAAGATCAAAAATAGAGGTGACAGCAGATGCTGGCAAGGATGTGGAGAAAGAGGAATACTCCTCCTTTGCTGGTGGGATTTCAAACTGGTACAACCACTCTGGAAATCAATCAGGAAGTTCCTCAGAAAACTGGAAATAGTTCTACATGAACATCCAGCTATATCTCTCTTGGACATATATGTGAAATATGCCCCCCTGTACCACAAGAACATGTGCTCCAATGTGCACATAGCAGCCTTAATTGTGATAGTCAGAAGCTGGAAATACCCAAATGTCCCTCAACCAAGGAACGGATACAGAAAATGTGGTTCATTTGCACAATGGAATAATATTCAGCTAAAAATTGGGAACATCACGAATATTGTTGTTGTTGTATTTTAAGATAGAGTTTCTCTGTATAACTTCCCTGGCTGTCTTGGTACTCACTCTGTAGACCAGGCTGGCCTCCAATCACAGATATCTGCCTACTTCTGCCTCCTGAGTAATGGGATTAAATGTGTGTACCCCCACTGCATGGCAAGGATCTTAAACCTTAAATGGAATATTATTCAGCTATTTAAAAAATGACATCATTAATTTTCTAAGTAAATGGATGGAACTAGAAAATATCATCCTAAGTAAGCCTAGCATGGCTATTCTCTGAGAGGCTCTACCAGCAGGTATCTGAGACAGAGACTGATACAGTAAAGCATTGGATGGTGGTCAGGGACCCCAATGATAGAGTTAGGGGAAGGATTGAAGGAGCTGAAAGGGATGGCAAACCCATAGGAAGACTAACAGTGTCATCTAACTTGAACCTTGAGAGTTCCCAAAGACTGAAACACCAACCAAAGGGCATACATGGGCTGGTCTGGGCCTCTAGCACTTATATGCAGAAGACTGACTTGTTTGGCCTCAGTAGGGGAGGAAGCTCCTAATCCTGTAGAGACCTGATGCCCCAGGGTGAGAGAATACCCTGGGTTGGGCACCCTCTCAGAGTCAAAGGGAGGGAGAATGGGGAAGAGATCTCTGTGAAGAGGGACTGGGAGGGGTGGCAACATTAAGGATATAAATAAATAAAACAATTAATTTAAGAAAAAGAAACGAAAAAAAGTAAACAAACAAATAAAACTAGATACAAACAAACTACATAAATGATCTCAATACTGTAATTCTCAAAATTAGATTTATCTTCATTTTTTTTTTAGGGCTAATTTGGGGTTTGAAGGATGGGATGGTGTTATTGTTCTAATTTACTGGGGGTTTCTTTCTTTCTTTCTTTTGTTATTATTATTGTAGTCTGGCTCTTACTAAAATTGAGTTTGATATATAAACTTTAGACTTAAGGTACACTGAATTTTTAAGAACTACTAAACAAATAAACAATATGTACCCTGAACTTTCTAGACAATGGAAGCAGAAGTAATACCCTAATTCTTTTATGAGTTTGGTATGTTCCTCATACCAAGAGGAACTAAAAGAAAAAAATTCCAAAATGCCAGTAAACTGAATTCAACAATGTATATAAAAGACCATACAGCCTGACCTGTAGGCATCCATTTACATATCTAAGCTGGTCTTATAACAAGAGGCATTGTAAGGAATATCAAATACTATGAGGATATCACAGGAACTTATTTTTGGCTGCAAATGGAAAGATGCTAATAAAAGTCTACATTCATTACTGAGGAGAAAGTTGTCAGAAAATTGAAGAAGGGATTGTATAAGGTTATATACAACAAATAGAATTACTGGCCGTCCCTCCCCACTTCCCCCTCCCCCCTCCCACACACAAACAGGTAACAACAAAGAAATATGCTCAACTTCCAGTATCACCAAACAAAACTCTAATGGAAAACCTAGTTTGTGTGATAAAAAAGACAGAAGGTTTCAAGGAGATAGTTTATTGATGGGGAATAAAGAAATAAAGCTTTACACGTTTTCAGACTCATAACACAGTTTCCAAGGCCTGCTAAAATGAATATTAAAGAAAACAATAATGCCATTTTTTGAAATGGGTGTCTCTGTCTAGTTAAAGTGGTAAAGACCAACTTTGAGAGTCAAGGCTCCACAATAGTAAAACTGACATTTGTTAGGTAATACCCCATCTTCCCTAGAGCAGTTGCTTTTTCTACTCCAAGAATAAGGTGGAGAACCACAAGATATATCTAAAGGAACACAAAAAATTACTGCTTTCCTAATATCACTCTTCCTATGTGGATTGCTTGATCTGTGAGACTGATTTGGTGGCAGTGTGTTTCTTAAGGTATATAGACATAGTTAATGAAGATGAAGCTAGACTCTGAAACAGGGTGGGAAGAGAGGCGCCTATGTGATTATTCATTCAGTAAAACAAAACATTAGACATCTTTTTTCTTATAGTTTGCTTGGGGCAATGCTGATGCTTCAACCCTGTACATGTGAGTGTCATAGGAGGATCAGAAGGAACTGCTTTTCTTCCTCCACCGGGTAAATTCTAGGGTTGGGACTCAGCTCTTTACTTGCTGAGCCATCTCACCTGCCTTCAAGTTGTTCTTGAAAAGATATTTCAGTATGAAAATCTTTGACAAATAAGAATCAGTTGAAATTTGGTACTATGGTTATGTAAAATGAAGCAGCTTTTATAGAGTAATTATTATATGTCTATCATGTTATTTAATATGTGAAAAACTCTAAGAAATAGTTTTGTGATCTGGTCCCAGAGTTTGGAACAATATCACAACCTGTAGGAAAACTCAAGTAGCAGAAGAGAATTTTTTGGAAAGGGCACCTAAGTTTTATATTCTGGAAGAAAAAAATGAGGGGGAGGGGATGTCAGGAGGATCAGGTAAGATAGATTTTATTTTAGTGTATATATTTAAATTTGTGATTATAGAATGACTAGGGTTTTGTGGGTTTTGTTTTGTTTGTCACTAATTCAATTACATTTTATGAATGGTGCTGGGAATTGGGAACCCAAATGATCTAACTATCATTATCTCTACAGGCAGATATAAGCTGGAATCATGGGAGCTGAATCAGAATTTAGAGTCAGGAAGCCAATTTGTGCTTTAAGCATTTCACAGATGAAAGCTTGGATCATAAATTCTCTTTGTTTCCTGTGATACCCTCTAGTGACTCGCTGCTGATTATAAATCAGGAAAGTGTTACATATACATCAGTAGAGCCACAGTGTAAACTGTCTTCAAAACTATCCTTTCTCAGGCTGTAAGCAATTTAAAACTTTGTTCGTAATCACAAACATGAAGTCAACTCTCCATCTAAATATTCTGACCTAAATAATCAAGTTACCAAATCTACCCCTCCATCCATCTTTTCCCTCAAATTTGAGACTTTACGGTCATCAGTAAAGCAAAGCTAATATCAAAACTTGTTTTGGGAAGATAGCATATTGGTTTTAAAACAAGCTTTATTGAAATACAGTTTGATATAGAATTAATTGTACATGTTTAATGAGTGTAGCATTATGATTTTAGTATATATAAACATCCATGATACTATCAACATAGTGCAGGAAATAAATGTACCACACGTTCACCAAATTTCTTGTTCTCCTTTGGTTTTGTTCTGTTCAATAATAATATTAAGCAGGAAATATAATATCAAGCAAATTTAAGTCCACAAAAGTCTCACTCATCTCAGATTCCTAAATTTTAAAGATTGGTGAGGGAGCAGTGGGCAGCATTTTGTCCTAAACATATGGACAAATACATAGCCACTTAGGCATGTAGTTTTCTTATCTAAATATGAACCATTACCAGTCTCCATTACAATGCTGAACTTAGGTGTTTGAGTTCCTTTAAAGCACATCCAATCCTAGCTTCCCCATGTCAACATTTCAGGTTAAGTTTTTGAGACTTCCATTAAGTACCACTTTTATGATGTTTTTTTAAGAAAACCAGAGTGCATTTCAGAGAATGCTTTTCATTGCAAAGTTGCTTCATAGAAGAACACTCACGTGTAGAAGATGCAGCCACTCTTTTTATCACAGAGACAGAAAATGTTCTTTTTTTTTTATAAGCCTAAGCTTCATAATATTCTTTCTTCCAAATCTATTTTCTCACTGAGGAACAAAGAAAGAAACTCTGACATTCCTCACAAAGGAAGCCAGCAGCAGCGGTTCCTTTTGTAGTTAATGTACGTTTGAATGTACATTTTTTAACTCGTGTGTGAAAATCTGGTAAACCAAGGTTGCCAAGGAAATTTGTCCTTGGTTTACAATATTCGATCTGCTGTGGCAGCCAACAACTATTAAACATCTGTAAACCTTCCCTTTTCTCATTTTCTGTCTCTAAAGTCAATTCATTGCTGACCTATTTAAATCACAGACACACACAGATATGTGTTTTAGAACTTTCTCTAATTTAGTGATGTATTATAGTGATCTAATTAACACCCATTAATAAAGTCAGATAAACAAACTTATAACCTTTATGCTACACTTAAGCTCTATAATTAAAGGACAAAGGCCTCAATGGTAAAAACAGCAGAATACCCAGATCTTTCTTCTCCCATAGCATGGGAAGAATAGACATAGAAAGATATAGATCAACTAGAAGTAAATCACAGATTCTTTGTCTCTCAGAAAAGCAGCACATACAATTAAACAGATAGAAATTAGAAACTCTCTGTAATTGTTAGGCCAGTGTGGGAACAGTTAGCCTCATCAGTGTCTATTCACGCTCTCAGTTTATGCAGAAAGGTGAAGTACACATAATTTATTTGGGTATAAGGCTATAATATTATAGACATCCATATTTCAACTGAATCCCATCAAAACTCCTTTCAAAGGTGAAGTTCTATTCACTGTAGTCTGTTTTACTGTTCAATAGTATACCTGTTCATGCTGCATTAGTGAATCATTTAGGCCATCATTGAAAACCAGTGGTCCCACTGTCTAGAGAGTCCAAAGTGTCTCAAAAAAAAAGCAACTCCCACATCAAAGGGGAAAAATGATATTTCATTCAAGAGCCAAAATATAAGTGAGCTTGGCCCAGGAAGAGATTTAAATTTCCCTATATAGTATGTTTCAATTAGGAAGCCATTTCATGATATTTCTATGTAGAGTAAGAAGAGCATAAAATAATGTAGCCAGCCTCTTAAAGATGAGGATGCTCTAAGAGACACATGTCTCTCCTCATCCATTTCACTATTGAAACATTGGCCCCCAAAATATGAGAATTTTCCCAGAAATCTTACATTGTGAGAAACATAAAGTTACCATTTAGAGGCAGAACTTATCTCTGATAAGGATTTGACACAGTTCTAAGAACTCCTGAGTCCACCTCATAGGCTGAGATTGGGAGCCTGACAATGGTGAGAAACCCACATCTTTACCAGGATTCCTTGAGTGCATATAGCCTTGGCTCTCTATTTTAAGTTTAACTTCACTTCAGGAACCTAAAGATGGATTGGAGCTGGGAATCACTGGATATAGTTTTCCTCTTCCCATATGGCCACATTGAATAAATCCTTTTTTCTAATTACCACTATTAATTTTGCCCTTTTAATTTAATTTTGGAAAGATGGCCAAACTTGGCTTGATGCAGTGGATGTGATCTCAAAGTTCAATAAAAATAACAAATATTTACATACATTGTTGTCTACACAATATAGTCAAGATACAGAAAAGAGGGCAGAAGTTTTGCTAGAGGCTTGACAGCATTCTTAGCCTTTAAATACCTGAATGCTAGAAGTCTGTTCAAACATTCCTTAAGATTTACCTAATGGTCAGAAAACGTATTTGATCATGTACAGTGGGGAAGTGGACTGGCTACTAAAAGGCAGTAAAGACACCCAAGATAATTTTGTTCTAGATTTGGAAACATCCCCATCTCTCCACCTGAGTCAAGTGCTAATCAGCCAACCTACCTTTGCATACACAAAGTCTTTCTAAGATTTTTTATTCACATTCTTCTGTTGGGGTGTTCTATCTAGTGCTACTATCCAAAACTACCTTAGAGTGGCTACTTGGGACACTCATCCCTTTATGCTCAGTCTAAGTGCACCACTTTAAATAGGCCATCCTTTGAACTTGTTTTCTGTTTGGCTTCCTCTACATTTCAATGCATCGAATTTGGAAACATGTCTTCTTTCATCACATGTACCTGTAAATACAAGAAGTCACAACATGGCACTTATGATTAGAGAATTTTCCTTCATCTTTTGGTCTCTGATTAAGAAAGTATTAAAAATAGTTTTTAAACTACAGAAAGAGTCCTGAACCAAAGAATTTAGTGACTTCTATTGCAAAAAATAGAGAGAGGAGACATATTTGATTCGAATCCTCATGGATGCATTATTTTAATAAATATAAGTCTCTCTCTTTTGCTCTGTCATACACATGTGCATGTGCATTCATGTGCACACGTGCACACACACATCAAAACATATGGGAAATCTGCTCTGTTTCATAAGCCATATAGAGACCAGGTCTAGTCTGCTCTCCTAGTGAGTCCTCTGTGCTGCTGGCCATGAAGCAGATTGTACTCACCATTTTTAAAGTTATGGAGCTGGACATAAACTGATAGACATCAGAGCATATTTCCCTTTCCAATTATAAACATGTTCCTGCCATTCCTATAGAGATGACTTGGATTAAATGGCTAATTATGCTATAGGAAAAATGATCCATTAATGAGATAGGTTTAATTATATTTATAAAGTACATATTTATTTTAATGCCAAAATAATAGATGGTTAAAAAAACTTAAATACTTGTTCACTAGGTATAAGCAATATATTTCTTTTTTTTTTTTTTTTTTTTTTGGTTTTTCGAGACAGGGTTTCTCTGTGTAGCCCTGGCTGTCCTGGAACTCACTCTGTAGACCAGGCTGGCCTCGAACTCAGAAATCCGCCTGCCTCTGCCTCCCAAGTGCTGGGATTAAAGGCGTGCGCCACCACCGCCCGGCGCAATATATTTCTTAATGTTACATTATAGTCAGGCATGATTTTAAGAGAAACAATAAATGTGGCCTCAGGGACACTCATTTTTCCTTTCAATGCTCCCGGAAGAATACAAAAAACTACACCCAAAGCGCGAAAGGAAAATGTCTGCATATGTAACTGTAGGGAGCATGGCGTTTTCATTTTGTTCGCTTTTTGCTCTTCTCTTTAGTTACAATTTATACTTCTTACTTACAGTGCAGTGTGAGAATCATACTTATCACAGGGGAGCTCATTAGAAACACTCACTCGTGGGTTGCATGTTGCAGCTTAGACCAACTGATTCAGAACATGTGCAGTAACATGCTTCTGAAGTGATTCCTGTGACATTTCACAGTATGATCTACAAGCTGGATAATGAGTCTTCATTCCTGCTGCCTTCAGATTACACCTAAACCTTAAAGAATGTTGGTACCATCTGACTATATTTCCCTTTTTATCATAAAAACAAGGATAACGTCTGTTGCTCCGACAGTATACTCATCTTAGATGTGTGTGTGTGTGTGTGTGTGTGTGTGTGTGTGTGTGTGTGGTGTGTGTGTGTGCACGCACACACTCATGCTTTTCTTTGGGGGAAGTGTATGCAAGTGTATGAATAAAAATACAGATGCATATACCTAGGCTTTTATGTAAAACACATTTCTGACATTTTCCCATAGAATTGGGAATGATGCTAGTCTCACCACAGACTTTAACCTGTCAACAAAGGTGGAGGACACATTAATGGGAATCTTCATCAGATTAATCTTAAATCATCTCAAAGCTAGCCTCTTCTGTTAGTGAAGAGCGATGTTTCCATCAGCAATTTACAACAGTGACACTTATCAGAAGAAGAAAATCATGTGGCTGCATTTGTACTAGAGAGCACCATGTATGATCAGCTCTGCAGCCATCTACTACCATCTACTGAAAGAAACTGCTTTGCGGATGAAGGCTGAGTGATGAAGGAGTCTATGGGCATAGGTATATGCTGTTAGCAGTTAGCAGTTCAAACACTGTACCAAAGTTCAAGGTCCAGTGTATCTTGGGCACTCTCCCAAGTCTGAGATGCTTCACTAAAAGTCACATTCTCTAAAATAAGTTCAGAAGGAAGTTTTCCTACTTCTTTGGCCACATCTATAAACTTCTAACATCTTTTACCTCGAGCTGATTTACATGAAAATAACATGTTTTCTAAAAATTTGGTAACACACACACATGTTATCAAATGCTAATTAAAGTATTTAAAAGCATGTCTTTTGATTTTTGAGAACAGGAGTTAAGTGACATTGTCAGAAGCCTACAGAAGCTGTGCACATAAGAGTGCCCTTTGAATTCACTTTCACTGAATATTGTGATAGTTCTCAAGAATGTCTTCAGAAGGCCAGGAAAATTTAATCATATTTTCAAAATAGTATGGACAAAAGTAAAAGGTGTACAAATTCAGTTTCTTATTATTCTTAAGAAAATCAAGGCATGGAACCACTACTAACAGAAATGATCATAGACCATTAACTATATGGCTGAAATATTATCATTTCTCCTTTTCAAATCGCAATTTGGAAGTGCAAGAGTAACTCCAGTGAGTATACATGTATTATCACCAAGCACAAGCACAAATTTGTGGGCAGTTTCTATACTGCAACCTTTTTGTTGTTGTTGTTTTTGTTTTGTTTTGTGGAGAAGACTGAGATGACAGAGTAGCACATATAACTGCACTCAAACTGATGTGGTTCTCACATTAACCCTTACTGCTGTTTTATTAATGATTTAAGTTAAGTTAAGTTAGACTATCCTGGGTGATGGAAAAGTGGCTCAGTTGATTGGTTATTCATTGCACAAAAAGAAAGACCTGAGTTTGACTCCTATCATCACCTATGCAAAAACCTGGATAGACCAGCAAGGTCTGTCATTCTAACAGTTTGGGAGAGAGACTTGAAAAAGATATTTGAAATGTGCCACTGGAATACACACATACATAAAGACACACACACACACACACACACACACACACACACACACACACACACACAAAATCCCTCAGATCTTCAAGGCTGATATTATAATATCAGCTTCAAATTTAACATGGGGCTCAGCAGAGCATGAGATGAATATATCTCAAGTGGTCTTTGTGTGTAGAATTCATATCATGTACCATGGACTAGGTTTTTGTTCACTTGATTGATTGTTTTTTATACCAAAAGATAAAAGATATCTCTAATTTCATGGGAAGTATTTCAATGAAAAGACTCTTTTCCAAACATTTTTTTGAAGTACTTCTATTTTTATAGCAATTAAAGATCTTCGCAATTTGGTTTTAACATGAAATTAATACAATTAGAACTTTGATCAGTCTTTATTTTAGTTACTAAAGCATCTGGTATGTATTGTAAATAAAACTACCTAAGTTGCCATGGAAGCACTCTTTATCTCCAGTCCATAGCATCATGAGTAAAAGAAGCCCTGTGTCACAATTGATGTGCCTCCATCAGCAAATTCAAACTGAAGAGATGTTGCACATACTCTATTTTCAGAATTAATAGTTCAAAGGTACCATTTTTATTGCAAAGCCACTTCAGAATTGTATCACTCACAAGAATGGTGTCTTTTAGGACTGATGAACTTCTATTTTTAGCTTGTTATGTACCTTTAAAAGCTGGCAGCATTTTCAAACCCAATTTCTATCTGAGAAGTCTGATGCAGAAAGCATATTTCAAAGAGTAATGCTTCCTTATCAGGCTCAGTATACTTGAGTTTTATCAAGCTCCATCTTGTATAGTCTGTTTTCTGGATATGAAACAACTTAAAATTTATTAGATGCTTTGTTTTTTCTGGATAATACCATAAGAAGATTTAGTAACCCCTTCAATGTAATAAATATGAATACTCAGGATAATTTTGTACTAGCCTAAGTATAATTCACCATTATCTCAAGTCTCCACTTTCTCCAATTTATATGCAATCTGGTGCTTAAAACAAGTTGATAAAGTGCCCATTTCTTAGAACATAACAAACCAATATAAAACTTTCTAAAGCCACAAATATATTTAGGAAACATATAAATCATTGCCTGTCAAAGATTAAGGCTAATTTAAGTTCACTATCTGGAAACACTTAGAGACATTTTCTTTTTGTTTCACTCACTGCCTGTTAAATTAGTTGCCTTGTTAATGAAGTTTAATCATTTATTACTCAAGGCTATAAAATGGTCTATGTAGCAATAGCTTTAGGCTCTAAAGCACAGAATGGAATAGAAACACCTTTTAATGCTACCATTTAAAAATCTTCAAACACATTTTAAAAGGTTACTTGAAACTGATGGTATGCATAGTGAGTTTTGGCTTTTTACTGGTCTATGATTGCTGCAACATTTGGCACTATGAGTGGGTTATTAATTAATTTCTGTAAATTCCAAAATTTGAATGTGTAGTAGCATTATATTCATTGTTAAAAATATTATTGCTATACTCCTTTTTTGAGAAAACAAACATTTATTTACTTTTAGTGAATTTCAAGTAGACACTTAGCATGGGTGATTGATTTTATTTCACATTGAAAAAAACTAACACTAGGTACTATGCGGAATCTTTAACACCATTATAGTCTCACACTTACCCAAATGACTGTTCTACTTTTATAATAAGGATGAATGTACATCTGACATATTCACTTATTTTTATCCATTTATTAATTTTGCTCCTCACTTTATTTTACTATTAGATAAGAATGTTATTGCTATGATTTGTCAGGATATTTCAAGGACAATTTTATCAAATTAATGATATCTGTAGAGTGGCAGACAGTGTGACTTTGGGCTCTTCATTCACTCTGGATTGTAAAAAAAATGTACAGCAAAAGGATAGATGAACTTGCAAGAAAAAGAGATAGCAAAATCAAAGTTTCATCTGGGCAAGAACAAGTAGGCAAAGTCCACATTTGGGGGAGGCTTCCTGCTCAACATTCGATCAAGAAAATTCATCATCCAGCAGATTATGTTTTAGATGATTCTTTATACACTTGAAGTAACAAAGAAGGCTACCCCTTGTCAACTTGGCACAAAACCATATCTTATGTAGTTTTTTATTTCCACATAAAAGTAGTAACAATGTTATAATTCCACATAACATGGTATGTTATTCCACATAAAGCCCTAAGAGTATTATATATTTTAAAATAGATGGGAACATCTTTGAAGGAATACATAGTCTTTAGTATTGTATAGTTTCAAAATGATAGCATAAATTTGCAACACAGAGACAGTAATATTATTTCAATTGATGCTGTACTGTATTAAAAAGAATTACAAAACTCAAATGTTGGTTTTGTAAGTGTATACATCAGTCGGTGTTTGTATGTGCATGTATGTTGAGTGGGGATGTATGTTGAGTGGGGATGTATGTTGAGTGGGGGGAGGGTGTTCTTAGTATGTCACAGAAACACTCATGCCAATGTCAATTGCATGCCTTGTTTGTGTAACTGGCCACACGGCCTTAGGTAGTATTTATATTTGCCTTCTTTACTACTACTTCTAACAACCTTAAAAAGCTCATAAACAGGCTCTGGTTCTTTCCCTATAAGTTGGCAGACCATTAACCTTGAAGGGTCTGGGTCTTTGTTATTATGCCTTTGTTTTTGTTGTTGTTGTTGTTGTTTTTTTTGTTTTCCCTATTAGCCATAATCACATAGCCCAGTAACATCAAGAGACTTCCTAAAGAATTTCCTGCATTCCAGACAGAATCTTCCTTACTTCCCTCCTCCAGATCTCCAGGCAATTTTCACCTAGCTCATGCTATAACTATGCATTCAGAAAAAGCCATTTCGTTATTCTATCAAACAAGCATCTCCAGAATGGTGGGAAACATAAGAAAGACAGTGAATTGAATGAATGTGGAACTACTCTTGCACGTCTTTGGCTGTGGTAAGTTCCTTGGTCAAAAACAATGCTCTGTGAAATAGGATGATGGTAGATAAGGCATCGTGTATGGTCAAGGAAGATTGTTTATATAGAAACATTACATGCAGGAAAGGAAAATCCATAATCAGAATAAGTATCTATTTCAGTAATGACAAAGTTTCGCTCTTAATATGATGGAAGTGATCTAAAGCACTGAACATTTGACTATGGCACTGTATGGTCACCTTTGTGAACAGACCTATCCTGAGAGCTCTCAGTGTTGCTTTCTGCAGGTGGCAGATTCAGTAACATCTTCAGCCAAGACAACCTGGTGAGTTGATTACATGGTTAAAATCCATGTAATCAAACACATATATAACATCCATTTTTACCACTATAGCCACTGTGTTCATGAGACTATTGGGAAATGATGAGTATAGATTCATGCTTGGAAACAAAGGCATTGTAACAGGAGTAGAAACCATAGATATTTGGGCAACCTCATGTAAGTAACTTGAGTGTGTCCTTGGGACCTGTTTGGACCCAGTCACATATATAGCTCTTCCATTTGATAATGGAATGATGCTGTGTGCATCCTACTTTATGGTTTAGTGGGTCATATAATACCTAGCTCATAATAAACAGCTTGGGTTGTATGGTAAGTTGGTGGCCTATTGTCAAACTCAGTTTCCACTAAGACCAAGAATTGCCTCTCAAATAGAAAATAGTTGCCTATAGATAATTTGAGAGGCTTGATCCCAAACATGTGAACTTCAACAATGAATTATCTTTTGAGGTCTTCCAGAGATTCCAACAACATTCTGAGTTGCCACTGGAGCCTTAGCTAATATTGGGTATGCTAATTCATATGGTTTATGTAGTAGAAAAGACTGTTTAATAACCTGGACCTATTTACGAGTCCTCTCCTATTTCCTCCCCACTCAATGGCACCAGTTTTCCTAATTGCTTTTAAATTGGCTAGAGTAACAATATATTTAAATGGGGAATGTATTCCTTCCAGAATCCAAATAGACTTATAAGTGTTATTCTTTTTTGGTGGTGAGATGGGCCAGGTACAGCAACTTATCTTTCACCTTAGAAGTAATATACCATTGGCATCCTAGATATTTCAATGAGTTAGAATGACCTTGAAGTTAAGCTTGGCTCATTTCTCATCCTCTGATATGCATATGCTTTTCTAACAAGTTCATATGGCTTGCTGTCTCCAGCTCACTTGACCCAATTAGCATCACATCATCAATATAGTTGACAAGTCTGATATATTGTGGAAAAAATATGCAGGCAAACTAAGTTATGACAGGGCTGAAGATTCAACCTGATAACTTCAAGCTAAGTCATAACATGAGGATGAAGAGTTAATATAAGCTTGAGGTAGAACAGTAGAGGTGTACTGATTGCTTTGACAACTGACAGCAAATTGCTTCTTGTGGTCCTTATTGACTGGTATAGATATAGGGAAAAACATTTTCTAGACTAATAAATGTATACCAGGAATCAGGAGACAAGTTATTCTTTTCAAGGACACTATATTTGGTATAAAAGCTACAGGTAGAGCTACTACTTAATTGAGTTTGTGACAGTCAACTCTCATTCAACATGATCTATTTGTCTTTACAACCTCTGTATCTTTCAAGTCCTTGAATGTGACACTAATTTCTGTAATGTTTGCAGTGATACAATATTGGTATTGGTTCACTATTTTTCCTTGTAGAGACTACTCTATTGGCTTCCATATTGCCTATCCAAATATGAATGCCCTTACTGCCAGGGTTATAGAACTAATGTAAGCCTTCTACCAACTTCTAAATATATTTAACAAATTATAGGATAATAACCACAGAGTGTGTTTCGGGACTACTAGACACACTGCAAGTTGGACTTTGAAAATCCATTATTCACTGAACCTTCACAATCTCCTACTTTAACAACATATTTTTTGGGATCTTCAGGAATCAATGCCATTCCAGAACCATTATTCAACTCAATACAGTTTGGAATGTCTAATTGTTTTCTTTTCAATCATGATGTCATCTTTGAGAGAGGAATGGAAGAAAGACTACAAGTAAATTCAGACATTTAAAATAAGATTCCAAAAGAAGACTCCCTTTCCTTCATTCAAGTACTTTTTAGTCTGTAAATGGTTAAACTTTGATGTTGGTTGTTAAACAGAGTTTCTCTATTTGTGCTATCCAGTATAGCTTTTTATTCCTTTGTTCTGGAATTTTAATGCTTACACAGATTGAACAAAAACTTCATGGGCTAATTTATTCTTTTCCCATATTTGATTAGCTAGTACCAAAGGGCTACATGAGAGCTCTTCCATTTTAGGATTTTTTTTATTGAAAATTCTGTTCAACTTGCCATTATTGATTCAATGCTTCAATGGCTCTATACCTCTGGAGGCTAATTAAACACATTATATTTAACTGATCTAATTCACTAGCTTCATGGCCAATCCTAGGTTCTGGCATAAGGAGAAGAACAACAACAAAAGTTTTTCAAGTGTCCTAATGCCCCTGTCAATATTTTGCATCGTATAGTATTGTTGAAAAATTTTTTTTTCAGGAACTTTTTATTGAAGAGTATTTTTGGCAATATAATCCATATAATTGGTGATTTCTAAAGGACTAGAATATACATCTTTAAAAAGATATCTATTATTTTGGCTTTAAAGATACAGTGTTGGTGGAACAATTTCTGACATTAGAGAAACTGTAAAGCTTACAGTGGACAATATCAAGAACTCAAAATATTCTGGGACCCAAAGGATTTGGTTACTCCTTTCTCTTTAGCTATACCATCTTTCATAAACACCTGTTCTTGTGAGCTCAGGCTAGTTCAATTCCATATCTGCAACTGTCATCTCCCAGTCCCAAAATCACAAATATATAGTGTTTGCCCAGAAACTGAGCTGAACATTGTCAATGACTTCTCCTGGCTATTTACAGGGTCAAGCTTTTGGTTCTCTCCAGGATCCAACATTCATGAACTTTCATATTTCCAAAACAGTATTACATGGGATATATTCTTCCACATTATCAAGTTTAACTCTTGGCCTGATATGCAGCCTTGGTCCCCCCTGAACTACAGATTTTATGTGGTGAGCCAAAGGGAAACTTTATAAAAGATTTGATCTCTATGATGCTTCTTTTAAATAGCAACTGATTTTTAGCTTCAATTAATCAGTTCTTGTTCTCTCATTAGAGCAAGTGTTTTACTTCTTCACACATTTTGGTTATTTGTTTGTTTGTTTGGTTTGTTTGTTGGTGTTTTAAGACAGTTTTTCTGTATAGCCCTTGCTATTCTGAAAATAATACTATAGACAAGACTGGCCCAAAATTCAGAGATCATCCTGTCATTGTCTCTGGAGTGATAGAATTAAAGGTATGTACCATTATCACACAAAACATTTCTTTAGGATTTTTAATAAAAATATCATATAAATAAGCAGCTCTGTTAGATACTTTCCTCTTACCTTTAAAACTTCTAGACACAAATTTCTGGCACTTCTACCTCAATCAACATTACTATCTTCAAGGAATCTTGTAAAAACAATTTTAAAAATGATGATTTGTCTTTATCCTGGCTAGCTCCCAAATAAATGAGACAGAGACTGTAAGATTTATTTGATAAGATTTACTGCAGTGTAGCTAAACAGTAAATAATCTATTCTATTCCTCAAAGCTAATTTGGCTACCTCCCAGCCCAAATCCCTGGGATACTTGCATTTTAGTGCTGACTTGGCTTTCTCTGCTCCAAGTGTGTTTCCATGGTGTCTTCTCTCAACCCTTTATATGTCAAATGTTCTCTTCCACCTATCTTTTCCCTTCCCCTGGCTGGAATCAGAAGTCCAGCCCTATTCTCTCTTCTGCTCAGCTAGTGGTTGATCAGCTTTCATTGACAAATCAGAGATTAAATGTGGAGCAATGTTTACACAACAATGTGCTTAAAGATACTTAGAATAAGTGTTACAATGCCATGTCTAGATTGCAACAAGATTTAGGAACAGAGAAATCAGCATTTGAATCATACAAGGATAATCTTCACACAGTGAATAAAACATTATGCCCACAGAATTTCTAATATCTCATAAATTTAGAAAATTCAATGGTTCTGTATGGCCCAAAGTTCCAAAATCTTTCCACAGTCTTCCTCAAAAAAAAAAAAAAAAAATCAAGTTCAAATCGACCAATTGAATACTCCACTCTTGGTACTAACTTCTGTTTTAGTTTTCTTCCTGCTGCTGTAACATAAATCACAATGCAAAGAAATTTCAACGAGGGAAAAGTGTGTTTGGCTTACACTTCCATTTTACACTTCATCATCGAAAGGAGTCATGGCAGAAACTCAATCTGTACACTGGAGTCACTTCCTCAAGCAGAGACCATAGAGGAATGCTCCTTACTAGCTTTCTCTGATCACAAAATTTCATGTCTCAGCAATTCAAATGTAATACTGAAAAGACTTCTAGAGAGCTTCTGCTTTGCAAGCTACATTGGAATGTAGAAGAAGTTGGTTCTAATATCTTTGAAGAAATGCCACAGCAGCAGGACAGAAAAATTTTCCAAAAAATGTTAAGACAATCAATCAAAAAAAAAAAAAGGTTTTCTTTTGCCATGTCTTTTTATGCAAGCTATCACCAGAAGATATAACACAGATTTAGGTCAAGCATCCCTGCTTCCATAATCTTATCAGGAAAGTCTCTCAGAGGAGTGCTTAGCAGCTGTATTTGAGTTGACTTCATATGCAATCAAGATGACAGCTAAGATTAGCCATTACACATATACATCTATATTCATGCTACTCTATTCACAGTATCTAGAAAAGATAGTCTCTGAAACTGAAACTGTTAAAGGTCATAGCAAGTCATGTTCCCTCATAAAGAAAACCTTATATTTTCTCATATATGTGGATCCAAGCTTTGGACATTTTACTTGAATTTAAGTTGGAATACATGTGGAAGAGAAAACAAAACAAGAAAGGGATGCAAGAGATGAATTAAGACGTAATAGAAGAATTAAGTTAAAAAGTAAAAGTAGACATGGAGAATATTAGAACTGGAAACGTTAAGTGAGAAAGGGAGGGATATGAAGAAGATGAGGGAAAGGTCAAGGAAAGGGATATATAAAAAAATGTAGACAAGAAAAAGAGGCATATGAAAATTCCCTATGGATATTTACCTTCAACCCAATTAAAACAATAGTTAGAGCAGGTAGTAAAACAAATGTCATATGAACAAAGAGGGTTAAAGGTTTAAGAATTGGTAGGTGTGAGGGAAGGGGAAAGGATGAGGTAGGAGATGTTTAACTAACACTAAAGATTCATTAAAAATCTAAACAAAGACTCACTAGTTTGTAAGCTCTTATTATATGGTCATATATTTATATATTTACACACACACACACACACACACACACACACACACACACAATAATATATATATATATATATATATATATATATATATAAAATATTAAAGGACTTGGTTGCACATTCCTACTCCCAGATGTCATGGATTATTAAAGAAATATCTCACTGACAGAATTACGATATTTTCCTCCAAGTTATTGGTCA
Source organism: Mastomys natalensis (assembly GCA_021653895.1). Classification (NCBI taxonomy): domain Eukaryota; kingdom Metazoa; phylum Chordata; class Mammalia; order Rodentia; family Muridae; genus Mastomys; species Mastomys natalensis. The sequence goes on from JAJTUV010000572.1 coordinate 1,231,148, forward strand.
GGGAGTTCCAGAGCCCTACAAACTTATATAGTCTCTTGACACAGCTTTTAGATATCCACTATAAGTAAACATTAAAACATAATTACTAAATCACTACATACTTTGGATATAGGACATAGAGTCATAAATCTTGAAATTATCAGGAAACTTTCTTGCTCAGGACAATGGGAGATAAAAGGTACAATGGTTTTATCAGCACTAGAATCAGCATGTTACAATATTTGTTTCCATTAAAAAATGTGTCCACTTTTAGGTATGTAACAAACATGCTTTGGTTGGATTTGAGTACTGCTCCACAGGAGGAAATTCATGTCTCTTACTCTAATCCGGGTCAAAAGTCTAGGTCTGGGGTAGTAGCAGGTAATAGCAAGGGGCATGCTATTGCTTTTGCTAAATGGTCTTATTGTCAAAGTGTCTTGCAAATATTCATGCTTATACCCATTATTTGAGCAGCTCTCAGCATTGGTCAGAGGAAACTTTTTGTTTGTTTGTTTGTTTTTCAGTGTGCAGCAGTCAATGTAGAAACTTACATTGCTGAAAATACTGAGATTTAAGAGTGACTGTGAGTGCCGAGCAGTGGTGGCGCACACCTTTAATCCCAGCACTTGGGAGGCAGAGGCAGGCAGATTTCTGAGCTCGAGGCCAGCCTGGTCTACAGAGTGAGTTCCAGGACAGCCAGGGCTATACAGAGAAACCCTCTCTGGAAAAAACAAAACAACAACAACAAAAAAATTATAGTGACTGTGAGTTACTAGCCCGAAATAAGACATTTATCTCAAGCTCCATTTCCCCAGGACTTAAGGAATATCCTAAAAAATGGGGCAGAAAAAAAAATGTCAGAGCTAGGAGATGGAAATGTGAACTGTGAAATTTTGTATTCCATATGTGACTTGGACATTACATTCATAAAGTCAGCACAGATGTGTTTGCCTTTACTAGATCTATACACTGTCAAGCTAGTAAAAAAATCAGCATGAATGAGGAATGTGTTCATTGAGGGCTTCCCGCCTAGCTCAGGACCTCATAGAAGTTAATGGTTGATGGGAGAAGAAACAGCTACTTGTCTTTGGGAATGTGGCCACTAGTGGGATGTGCAAATGGGTACTACTAAGTGACCTTTAAGCTATTAATACAAAAAAAACCCCACAAAGACATGGGATTGAGATATTGATTAGATGAGGGCACTAGGGGTAAAAAGTCTTGAGGTGGATTCCAGGAACTGTGGGGTGGGATGAAGGATGAATATCATCAAAATACATTGGAAATGTATATATAATCTTCACATGATAAACTAAAATTATTATTTTATATATCAATTATAATGCAGTATTTATATTGAGGAAAAGTCCAGATAAGTGTTAAAAACAAAATGAAGCAAAACATGAAGCCTCTCTAAAACTAAAAGTCAACATTTAAAAATGGTATTTTATGTGGCTTCATAATGATAGGAACATGAAGGCTTCAACATTGCTGGTTAGCCATGCTGACTTTATTAACAGCAATAAAGAATGGCTGAAACATTCACTGAGAAACAGAAGTTTCTTGAACTCAACTGAGTCCAGAGACCAGTCACCAAGCCAATTAAACATACAATCAGGAATATAATAAAGGGAGATTTATAACTCCATTTTAAATGTTATTGAGCTTTAGAGTTGTTAAAGGAAGGTGAAAATAAACAGAAGGAATTTTGTAGTCTTTTATGTATTTGTGTAAAATTTCATAGAAACTAATTGGGGACACCTTTCACTCTTGTTGTTTCTACTTATGACTTTGAAACCCTCAGAAGGACTAATCAGGTATCATTTCTCTATCTCAGAAAAGAAAATGTGTTTTGGTTCAGTAAGTAACATCAGCTACTTCATAGTCTATCTGGAGGCAGAAGTACATAAATTACCCAGGAGAGAGATTTAGGGAATGACATTCAGAAAACCTGGTAGAACACACATAGTGGCTACCATAAGTGAGCTTGCACTATAGAGTTCTGCATACAGCAAGTCTTCCAGACCTACCACCATAAGGTGCTGAGGCTATATAAGATCGTGCTGTGCCACCCAACTCACAGTGTATCTACAGGAACAGATGCCAGGACTTAGCTTGTTTGTTGAGAACAGAGTTTGAAGAATAAAAGAATTAAAAGTATGTGGTGAAAACTACACAGATGCTAAGGAAGGTGTAAGAAAAATTCTGACAAAATCAGTACGCTCAGCCTTACATATTCCATGAATCTCCTGTGGCCCCTCCTATGAGAGAGATGAGGGCTACAAGGTTGTGGAGTGGTGCTTAGATCCTTCTGGGAAAACAATGTTTCCTGATTACTTTTACAAGAGAGAGCAGTGGAAGAAACTGAGGATGGAGCTCGGGAGAGGGAGGTTAAGCAGCAGAAGGAGAAAATAGCACTTGGTAATGTCCTGAATCTTTGCCTCCTGCCAGAAAGAAAGGTGACTTGCCCGGAATTGTGCTGGAATATTGTGAGGAGACCTTGGACATGTAGCTACAAGCACCTCACTGTTCATGCTTGGAAGTGAAAGTAGTGACAGGCTAACATGGCATGGTATCACACACACACACACACACACACACACACACACACACACTCACAGACATGCACTCAGGTATGCATGCACATGTGCTCACACACACACATACAAAATCAAAACAAGACAAAATGCTGATAAATCCATTGATTCATCAAAAACGAAGTAATTTAAAATTATAACATAGAGTGGAAAAATTTCTCAATGGTTTCATATTCTTGACATGACATGTTACTCTATGAGATTCAAGAACTATCAATCAATATTGCCTGATAGTCTCAGTTTTCAAAATTATAATGTTTTACACGTTCTTCTATCTTTACATTCTATAATTTTCATAGCTAAAATGTCTGCTTAAAATAGCAGGTGAAAAACTAAGTAGTTCTTAAAAGGAGCAACGTGCTTCAGGAATATTGCATGAAAAATACACATTAAGATTCATGACTCACAGTAAGGAAACATAGCCTAACAGAATCACATATGAATACTGACCATTTCAGATGTACTTTGCTTTGAAATGTGATATACATGACAGCAGTTTGAGGACAGAATATATCATGTCTCTGAACTCATATAATAGATATTATGTCTTTTATTGTTATTACGCATTCTTGTTCTCCTTTTGGAAAATAATATGCAGCATCCACACATATACTTGTACATACATGCATCCATACTAGGCTAGGATCTGAATATGAAGAATGTGTTTGTGGTTTTGTGATAAGCAGATTGTGTGTCCTCACTTGGTATACCTTCATTATCTGTCCTTTTGTGATTATTTCCTTCTTTAGAGCCAACAATATTCTACTTTATGTGTTTACAGATTTTATTATCCATAGATATGTTTATAGACAACTAGATTGTTAACATTTCTTTACCCAGTGATTAAAGAACCAATAAACAAGGGAAGGCAAAATTCTCTATGGTGGGAATTGACTTCTCTGGGTATATGCCCAGTAGTGAAATGCTTGGGTCATGTGACAGGTCTATTAATAATTTTTTGAAGAATCTCCAAACTGATTTTCATAATGGCCATAATGATTTGCATTCCCCTCAGCAGTGAATAAATCAGTCTTTTCCTCCACATTTTATCCAGCATTTGCTGTCAGATTTCTTGATGACAGTCATTTTTACTGGGGTGAGGTAGTGTCTCCAAGTAGCTATAATTTGCATTATCAGATGACTAAGGTAAGTCAAACACTTTCAAAAATAGCTATTGACTATTTATATTTCATTTTATATAAGAAGTATTTGATTCATTGGCCTATCTACTGATTTCCAGTTTTATTTCCTTACAATATAACACCAGCAGTACTTTGTAAATTCTATATATTATCCCTTAATCTGAGGCATAAATGGTAAAGATTTTCTCCGATTCTCCTTGATATTTATGTTCTCTCCTGATAGGTTCTTTATGTCTGTCTGTCTGTCTGTATGTATGCATGTATGTATGTATCTATCTATCTATCTATCTATCTATCTATCTATCTATCTACCTACCTACCTACCTACCTATCTATCTATCTATCTATCTATCTATCTATCTATCATCTCTTTTCTGTGTAGAAACTTTTAAAATATTTTATAGTTTTATCTGCTGATGCTTGTGATTATTTCCTGTGCAATTTTCAATTCAGAACATTCTTCCACACCACAGTATATTGGACAATACTCTCTGTTTCATATAGAAGCTTCAGGTTTTAAATTAACTTAACTGATCAGTTCCTGCGTTGTGTGTGTGTGTGTGTGTGTGTCTGTGTGTGTGTGTGTGAGTGTCTGTGTGTGTATGTGTGTGTGTGTGTATGTGTGTGTGTGTGTGTCTGTCTGTCTGTCTGTTTGTCTGTCTATCTAAGGTTAAAGATATAAATCTAATTTCACTCTTTTTCAAATGGATGTTCAGTTTTACAGTGCTGTTTGAACAAGCTATCTTATCTTCCAGGTTTTTTTTTAGTAAGAAAATAGTTGTTTAAATATTGTTGTAGAGCATGTGCAATGCAGTTATAAACTCTCCTTATATGTGGCATATGTCTTTAGGTTTATTTTAGATTACTTATTGCAACCACAATTAGAAGAAACATTAAAACTTGCATCTAAAATAAACTTAACTGTTACCTGATCAACTCAGCTGAAGTTCCAGCTTCAGTGTCAGCTCTACCAGATTCTAAACACTTCCTTGGTTTACACCGCACATGCATGAAACAAATTACTCTTTATTAAAAAAATATCAATTTTTATTTTAATTCACCTTCACTTCTAAAGCATGACTTTCTAGTTGTGAATATATAATAAAATTCATATTTAAAATATTTCTGTACATTAATATTTGTTACAAATAACAATTCCCTGTGTTTTCGTTTCATCTTCTGTATTGAAATTGAATTTAGTCATTTTCTCCTGATAACAAAATAAATTAAAACCACTTTAAGATTTCATCTCACCTCAGTTTGAATTTCTATTAGTAAAAACATAATCAAATGACTGGTGGTAGCCATGATGTAGGGAAAGGATAGCTCTTATTCACTGTTAATGAATATGTATACTGCTGCAGCCACCAAAGAAATCACCAATGATGTTCACCCAAGAGTTAAAAAAGCAAATAAAAGAGATGATGTCGTGATTAAATACACTGATTGTGACTTCACAGGACTCAAGTTCAATTCCCACATAACAACTCACAGCGTCTGTCATTTCAATTCTGTGGTTTTCAACTTCCTTTCATGGCCTCTGTATGCACCAAGAACATACATGTTATATACACATACATGTAGACAAGATATTCACACACATATAAAAATTATTATTTTTAATGATAAATACAATTGTATATGACCCACCTATACCACTCCTGGTAATATACATAAAACCTTATTTTCGACTACAGAGATGCTCGTCCATGTTAATTTAATCTCTTCATAGCATTTAGGGTATGTAATTAGCCTACATGCTAATTCAGTGATGACTGAATGATGAAAATGTTACACATAATAAAACAGAATACTGTTCAGCTGTAAATATTACAAATAGACAGACTGAACTATAAGAAATTATTAGGTAACCAAGATGCTAATATTCTCTCTCACATATAGATCCTAGCTTTAAATTTTTAGATTTCTATATTTATCTTGAAGTATATACAGTCACCAGAGAATCAGAAAGATTAATGCTTTAAGGGAGCCATCACATCTACTAATGACAACTCCAATGTTCTATGCACAATTGTTCACTGTTTCAGTAGTGGTACAACTGTTATGGATATCATCAACTGTTTCTCAGTTCACTTTGAGGCCCATTCCACATGGGTAACCCATGTTTGGTACTGTATCTTGGCAAAACTTCATTTCCAAGGAGTCCACAACTGTTGTTGATCTAAATTGGAAATTTCACCAAACTATATTCTCAATATTTGTTTATACGCTTAAACAAATGTGATTCTCATCCTTTAATTCGAGAAGTTTCTAATGCTCTGAAGGGGAGTGGATACAGAATATTGTTGCTATTGATGATGCCCAGAATAAGTAATGATTTTGTGTGCTGATTTCTTAATAAAACACCACTCATAGTATTCCTTCTAAGTTTCAGAGAACATTACAAAGAGAAAGCAGAACAAGGAGATAGGGGGAAAAGGCCATGAAATGTTATCTGTAGGGCATAATATAACCATTTAAAACTTGATCTCTCAGCAATAGCAGTTGCCTACAATAAACCTGCAAAATATCAGATTGATTGATGTTAATCCAAGAAGTAGAAAAATTAATAAGGACTCTTCTTCCCATGCTAACTTATTAAATATTGACTGATTCTGGGAAGGGATGCTTAGTCTCTCCAGTAATGTACTTACTCATGAGCTCACCAGACTCCAATGGATATTTCTAAAGCTATGGAAACACAGAGAGTCATCATTAAAGTCTAGTACTATGAAAGCTACTCAGTCGGTAGGAAGATGCTGGTTGAGAAGAAGCTAGATTTCTCTACATGCTATAACTAAATTATGTGACATTCACAGCAATAAGATCTTATATCAAGTTCTAGAGAGTAACCAAAAAACACTAGCAATAGCTTGTCATATTAGGCAGTAGGGTCTATGAAACTCCATTGGCAAAAAATTCAAAAGCAAATGACCCAATTAAAAATAGTACATGGACATGGATGAGAGTTTATCTTTGTATTAATAAGTAGTGTTCTTTAGCACATTCCAGAGAGTGATATAATCGAATGTTCTATTAGGTCTTATTTTATTTTTTGAGCATTTTTTTAATACTGATTTCCACAGTGGCAGTTTGCACTCCCAGCATCAATGAGCAAGATGAATTCTTCCCAGCATCTGCTGTCATTTGTTTTTATTGACCTTGACCATCTGATGGGGACAGATGAAATCTCAATGTAGCCATCCTGAAGCAGAAAAATTTCAACTTTGGATTTTATACTTCCACTCTCAATTTATTGTGTACTTATTCACCTCAGAAAGAACTGGAATATTCCATGACAGACTTCAAACCAAACACAATTTTCTTCAGAATGGCTGTCCTGAGTGTCTAGAAGTTCATTAAAATGCACAGACTATGGGTCAGTACAAATGCCTGTTTGAGGTGTTATGTTAATCTAACAGTAAAATGTTTTTATTTAAAAGTCCATTATAATAAATGTATTATTATTATTAAATAAAGTTTAATTAAACTTAAGAGGTACAATTTTAGGAAGTGCTAATGAAAAGTAAACAATGACATTAATCTAAATATTGTCCTCCCAAATATTCAAATCTCACCATTAAATAAGAAACAGAACTAACAGATAAAATCCAAACTGAATAAGATTATATAAAATTCAATTTATTAAAATTAAGTGAAATGTTAAATTCTTTATAAAATAAACTAAAATCCTAATACTTATTGTGTATCCAGTCACCAATAGGACAATTACTAGAACTTTTCACCTACATTCAAGAGTGACAAACCTTTATAACCCATCAGATAGAAAATTTTGTGTACTAACTATACCTCTCTTTACACAAAGTTAGCTGTATTTAATATGTATAAATGTGTTTGTTAACAGAAGGACAGTTTTTTTCCTCACCTTGATCATACACATGCACACACACATACATATATACACATATAAATAACAACATATATATGCAGTTTCGATCATATATATATATATTATATATATATATATATATATTCATTCTTTAATATTTCAGTGTATATCTAAGGATTGCGTCTACTCTATTGTAGATTCACAGTAGCTCATAGTACTTCCACAGTGGAAAAGTAGAGCATGGGGGCTTGAAAATGAGAGGTAGAATCTCCTGTCACAGAACTTATCTCAAAGCTTTGACACAAAATCAGTGTGACTTCTTTTGACATTTTTACTCTGTTCAATCAGCCTCTGAGTTAGGGATAGCAACATTTCCATAATTTTTTCAGTGTTGGGAAGCAAGCTATATTTATGTTGCAGATGACGCAAGAGAAGGGTTTCCTTTGAACACCACTAGTAATGGTGCAGGATTTTAACACTTAACATATTCTCACATACATCCTAATAGAATCTTCTGATCCATTTGGACCCTTTGTGGAGCATGTTTCTTAGAGTCAGAGAACCTTAACAATATTTTAAACAATATTTGTTTTGATGATGTGTTGTTGAATTTGCTCTGAAAAAAATTAGAATTCCATATCTGTTTTGGAAATACTTATCTTTACAACTAATTTGTTCAAAAGCAAACGGATCATTTTCTGAACATACGGTTTCAGAATAACATAATGGAGGGAAAACATCATGAAACCAAGAAATGAGAGAACACAGGCTTTGGCATTGGAAACACTTGCCTGAACTAATAAACAATTTTATCATTTAATTTTTATGATATTTTAATGAACACTTCTCATACTACACAAGGCCTATGTGTTGCTGTCCATATGATGTGTAGACAATCTTCATTCCAACATATCATCATCACAAATAACCATTTACAGACAAAGAATATAGGTGATAAACAATCTAAAGCAGAAAATCACACGTGAGATGAGTAGTATAGGAATGAACATTTCTGTTAAACACTGTAATGGGAAAATAAAATCATTTAAAGTTATTCAGGATACCTATGAATGTCCACAATAAGATTCCCTTTCTTCTGGAATGTGTAGCTATATAAAAGAGGGTCTGAACTATGGATCATGGCAGCACTTCATTACAGGTAGCACTACCATATGCCAGGCTCTGAACTGGTTGCTAACTCAGTTCCAATCTCTTTTGGTGCCAATAATTTCTTAAGATTAGCTGAGCTGGACAATATGGTTCAGAAATTAAACTTTATGACTATAAAGAGAAAGAATAATAAACTGGGTTTAATAGAGCCCAAGCCCATGTTGCAAAGTCCAATGGGATACACTGGTGTGAGTCACAGAGTTTGGGTCTTCGCAATCATATGAATACCACCAAGAACAGAGCCAGCTGTGGTCTCACTGTCAGGAATACTTCTCAGTACTTCCTCAGCTCTCCTATAATATTCTCTCTTCTTCCTAAGGCTCTGTGGCGCTTCTCTCGTAATCTGTCCCTTACTCCATGGAATCAGATATGAAATCTCAACTGAAATTTTGGCTTGAAAACAAACTTCTACAATACTACAAATGGTTGGCTATGGTGTTCCCTCCTAACACAGAAACGACCATTGCATGCATCCTAAGCCCACTTTAAGAAAAAGAATTTAAAAGAGGTTTCATATATTTATTCAAATCATGTAGAAACAAATTATGAATATGAAAATGAAAGCAAGTGATATATCATAGGGTGAAATTTGTTGGATAGCCTTAATTGTATTTGTAAAGTGCATTGTGCTTACCTATTCTTCCTAACGCATTCATTTTAATTCAACTATTCCTAATCTGTGCTGAATGGAGAAAAAAGAGTTACTTGGTATCTTCTGAAATTTGTCACAGGGGAGTCCCATGGATTTTATCCGTCCCTTCTCTGAGACGCTGTAATTATTTAAGGCCTCACCAGTAGAACTTATATAATTATTTGAACAATGAGGCTATCTTTTTGGCACTAAATAAATACGCTTCAATAATCTTCAAACAAAGTGAACAATGCATATTCTACCTACCATTTCAGCAATCAAGTATTAGCAATAATATGAACTTTGGGCATATAATTTCCCATGTTAAATAGAGCTATGTAATCTGATGATTAGGTCAGGTTTTGTATTTAATATCTACAAATTCCACAAGAGACAACACAATTTCCCAAACCAGTGATTGCACAGATAATATATGAACTACTCTGAATCTTGTCTCTCACCCTAAGAAGTTATAGTAGCACATGTCACTGTAAAGGTCACCTTTAACTCCCTTTCATATCCTCTTGGTATTTACATTAGAAACTTTGCTCCATAATTGTATTTTATAAAGCTCAAGACTCATTTAAATGCCAGAAAATTAAACCAAAGGGATTTCATTTACCACTGGCTATGTAGGGGATAGAGTTATACAACCTCTATTAATGCTAATTGGTGAGTTCATGAATAAATCTCAGAAAAACAGAGAAAAATGTATCCCAAGAAGGACATGAAATGGAGACAATAGACTCGCTGGAGCAAAATTAAATGGCAGCTTGATTTCCAGAGCTGAAACCTCATAAAAATAAAGTCACTTACACTTACAATCACTTAGGACTAGTGATTTTATTAAGTAACAATTCACTTGTCTCTTGGGCAACTTAACTCATAAAACTTACAAGAACAATGATTTTTATATTAACAATGATATATAGTTTTTCAATATTTAATAATCAGGGACAGCTTATATGATATTCATGTACTTTGAAAGTCTCATTTAATGACTATTCTGATGACAAAGTACATTTGTAAAAGTAAATCACCACAAAATTTTGTTGTTACGGATTTAATGTTAAAATTAGAAGGTGCAGTGAATATGACTTTAATGAACAGTGGAAGAATGAACCTTTATCTGTGGTTTATTGGAAATGGTTCAATTACATTTAAGAGTGTCAATAATACTAAACTAAAATATTTTTATTAAATGTACAGAACTCTTAAACTAATAAATTTTCAATCTTTTAATTTTGAATTTCTGTTATATATGAGTTTTAGAATGTACAACTAAATTATTTTCATTCAATGAAATACTTCTCATATCTTATCTGATGTTGTACTATAAGAAAAGAATAATACAAAGTTATGTATCCATATGTAATAAAAATAGAGATATCTATGTAATTAGTGTGCAATATATGTAAACTATATAATCAGATTATATTCAATTACTTCACTATAAGTTTACTTAGCCTGTCTCATAACATACTTTCTAAGTATGTCATTAAAAATGAATGGCTTTTAAGAATAGATGCTTGTGTGGGCTAATTTTTTGTCAACTTGACAAAAACTAAGAAAATGTTCTTACTAGACTAGCTGGTATGAAAGACTTGCATGCATTTTCTTAATTTATGATTGGAATGGGAGGGTTTTGCTCGTTGTGGTTTGTGCTGACACTGGGCTGGTAGTCCTGGATATTGTTAGAATGAAAAGATGAGTAAGTTGTAGGGAACAAACCAGTAAGCAACTCTCCTCCATACCCTTTATTTCAGTTCCGGCCTCTAGGTTTCCTAACATGAATTCTTAACATGGCAAGCTGTAAAATGAAATAAACCCTTTCTTCCCCAAGCTGCTTTGCTCATGGTGTTTTGTAACAGCAGCAGAAACCTTAATAAAAACAACAATTGTGCCTAAAATCTCTTTGTCATGTAATTTATTAAAAATAATGGATATAATATCTCATTTTTTTAATGAGATATGCAGTTTAGTGGGAGAGAACTTGCCTAGCAGGCCAGAGGCTTGGATAATGTCCTACACATCAAATATAAATTAAAATTCTAGTCTTCTATATGCTAGTAAAATGCAGTCAAATTTGTTTTTGTAAGGTAGGGATTTACTACACAAAATCGCAAAATCACTAACCTTATAAATGCTATTTATACTACAGGTTAGTAAATAATCATTAAAGAAACGAGTATGGGCTACCTCTTTTCATGTTTTGTGGATTGCTGAAATAATGAAGACTATGGCCATTGATCTTGTTTGTTCACCAGAATTGATGGCAATGTCCTATTATGAAAAGCAAACCAAACTTTCACCACAGAACATGGAGAAATCAAGTTGCTACTGGCCAAGAAGTTTTCTCCCTGCTGGCTACTTGCATAGTACATGATAGTGCTTTGTAGTCTACTTGAGATGTCATTAGCAATGTGAATCGGGTGAATTATAGTAATAACTGGTGTGACAAGATATGTATGAATCCTATAAAGAAATGAAATAATTTCTCTTTGGATTTAAGGCCCAACTCAGAAAAGGAAACTCACGGTTGTTACTGTAATTCTGGCTAAGAACACAGGCCTCGGGGGCAAACTAACTACTATTATTTTGCTACATGAATATAGTATCAAACTGCTTTCGAGTTTCTATTTCAATAAAAACAGATAAGTGCATCTCTCAGACCTCATCAGAGAAGTTTCTTTGTGCAGTAAATAGTGGTTAATGCTGAAATCACAACGATCAATTGACAGAGAATAAATGTCGGTGGAGTGCTCAACCACAAATGGATCACCTACACCAGCTTCTCTCAAGGCTGAGAGGCATTGCAGAAGGAATCAAGGGGACTAAGAACCTGTTATCAGGAAGGATATGGTGAAACACAGTCTCCTGGACATGATAAGACCTTTACACTCAAAGACCTACAGCAGCTATAGAAACCCTGCCCGGGGTCACTTAATTAAGGAGATAAACTCCCAACCTTCTCTCATCAAATAGACAACCAGTTCTTTTCTCTTTATCATTGCTGTGATGAGACACTGAACCAGAGTTTAAAGACAGCTCAGATAGAAAGCAATAGAAAGAGTACTTATCCTTAGAATGCTTATCCTAAGAGTACTTATACTAAAAGCCCTTAGTGACTGTGTTGGTCATAAACCACTTAAGTACTCCCTGCACCCAAGCTATTTAACAACAACAACAAACTTCCTGGAGGGTAATAGGAGAAAAGATAAAATAGTGAGAATAACCTTTCTACTTTCTAATCTCCCTTCTAGACACCTCCTTCCCTCAAACTCAAGACTTTACAGCTCTCAAAGTACACATATACATGCAAGAGAAAGGCTCCCTTACCCAGTGACTTACTCCAGGCCTTCATCATTGGTCTCAAGGGGAGAGCAACAGTATATTAGAGCAGTATTAGCATTGCTTAGGTAAACAAAATCTACCTCGAAACTCTCAGCCTGTCCCCAAGGCTCCATTCACACAAGAGTGACCTCACTTAAGGTCACTACCACTAATGGCAGTCAATCTCCATGAACTTATCTCTCCACTGCTCAACTATTCCCTTCGCATTACTAATTGACTTGGTCATTTCTGAGGCCATTTCATTATAAGCCGGGACCATTTCTGCTGTTACTGATGATTGGACCATTTTGTGAAACCAAGTGTGGAACCCTGAGATACAGAAGGAAAATAAACAGCAACATGTGTAAAATTTCAATTCTACCTTTCACTGTGAAGAGAATCTTTAGGAGCCAAATACTCCAACATTCTTGGGAGACTTATTTCCTTGGTCCCCAAGGAGACATAATAATAACAATATTTTTTTGAGAATTCCCTTATACTCTCTTTGATGCAGTCACAATTTAACACCCTTCCCTCTATCTCTTGGGAAAATGACAAGCTGCCTGGTTTAAACTACTCCACAGTTTTAGGGTAGAGAAAAAAAAGTGCCCTCAAGGATACTTTAGTGTGATGCATAGACTGAATGCTTATGGGAGCTTTTTGTCTCAGTTCTCTAAGTCCATTAACTGATGATTTTATTTAAAAAATTCCTTGGTAATCTCAAATTTTGTTTTTGGACTCTCTGGAGTAGGAAGAGCTTTAGTGTGTTTAATGCAAAAGGGGATATAATGAAACCTGTTATGTGGGGGTCATTGTCTGCATGATACAAACATGACCCGTGGGAATGTTAGTAACTGGAAGTGGTACCAGAGTATGCAATCCACAGGCAGGTGGTGCCAGAGGAAAGGACTGAGTGGTAATAGACTTTCCACTCATCAGTTCTTCTTGAAGATGCACTATAACTTTATTTTGATATTTTTATTATTACATAAATAATAATGATGTATGTAGTACACAACTAGATCTAACCAGTATTGAAGGAAATAATATGAAAATGAAATTTTAGCTAATTTGTACTCTTAAACACTTTCAATAGTCTGACTTTAGGTCTTCAGATAGTTGTTTCAATAACAATTAATGTTATTTATAAATATGTGTGTGTGTTTTCTTAGTTAATATTAAATATATGTATCCAAAGCAATCAATAGGTGTTTATTACCCTGCCACTCTTACTATTGACCCTTTCAAACATTTGTTGTACATGTATATAAGTTGTCTATAATCTACTTTTAATTATATTTACAACATTTATATTTTGGTACAACATATTCAAACTTCATTTCGTCATAAAAAATAAAAATAAATAAAAAAATTTAAAAAATTATAGTGAGAGAAACTATACCCATGCAACCTAGAACATGTAGTCCTCTCGTTTCCACATTTTCAAACATTGCAAGATGTATATTCTATCTTGGCCATCTATGTAAACATATTTTCATCTTTTTAATATTTATATTGTTTGGTAGTTAGTAGACAGACTTGGTTTCATTGTAGCAACTTTCTGTATGTGCATCATATACTTCAAATTTTATTTGTCTTCAGTTAAACGCTCTTGCTCCTTTGCCTCTGTCATGCTGGTCCCCTCTTTTCCCTTAAGTAGTCTGCTTCCTATGCCATATGCATGTTTAAGAGGCATATGTCATCCTTTTGGAGAATGAAAAAATATATAGATTACTCCATTAACATCTATGTTACTAATATTGTGCTCATTTATTTCATATGCATGTTATAAGACTATTTTGCCAAGGTGTATAATTGTGTCTGGGACTCTACCACCTCTTCACTTCTGTTATCTGGCTCCCTGTCATCAGTGTTGGGTATATCCTGGAGAGATTTCAGAGTAGCTATGTTACTCAGTTCTTTACTGAGAGTTGATTTCAACTTATTAAAAAAAATAAATCTGAAATATCATGCTAAGTTTTATCATACTCATTCCGTTAATGAAATAAAGGGATCAGATCAAAATGCACCTTAATTTTCTCCCAGTATCCTGTCTCTAAAGTATTTTGCACTTCATTACCATGGGAGAGTGGCTGAGAAGAACATCATGGGCTAAAGCTGCTGCCTTCTTCATTGTCACTGCTTAACAATGAGAGGTGGTCTGCAGGCAGAGGCATACAGCTATCTAGCACCAGATATGTTCCATGTAAATCTTGGTTTAACTTAACTCTCTAGCACAATATTTAATGGATTTACACACCGTGACCTTGGGAGGTGCTGTATTTACCTTGCTTTGTGTGTGTTTTGGAAAACTACTGATTTTTCCAGAGGCTTGTTTCCAAAAATTTCAAAATAGTTTTCAAAATAATTTTTAAAAGTTTCAAAATAGACTAACTCTGTAAGTGTTATTCTTCCCAGAAGCCCTTCCAGTGCTACCAAGGTTTTCACTGAAAGACAGGCCTAGGGGCACATGAGTTAAGGAAATATTTTGAAACCTTCCTCATGATTATAAGTAGTTCAATTTATTTCCAAAGAATGTTGTTATGCAATAAACCCTAAATAAACTTTGATATGATTTGCTCCAAAGAGCTTTAAGCTATTTCAGCTTTAAGTGTATTTAAGTAACTTTTAAAGTTGATAGGCACATACATTGAATGCTATAATTTGTAGATTTTCTTCCTGCTTGACTCCATCAAGACATGGATTTTTGGTTGTTACCCTCTAGTTGACAGTGTGAACCTGGGAGTGTGGAGCCAAAAAATGAGGCAGACTAAAGTTTCATGCATCAGCCAACTTTACTCAAGACATGATACAACTAATATTCTGAGGATATTCTAAGGCTTAAACAAGGCCATATGAACAGAGTTCACAGGAGTTCAAGCTGTATATAAGCACAAGGCAAGGACTGTTTCCATGCAAGTTAAGGATCACAATACAGATTCTT
The DNA here is from genome assembly GCA_021653895.1 of Mastomys natalensis. Taxonomy (NCBI): domain Eukaryota; kingdom Metazoa; phylum Chordata; class Mammalia; order Rodentia; family Muridae; genus Mastomys; species Mastomys natalensis. Next base: position 1,246,794 of record JAJTUV010000572.1, read on the forward strand.
TGCCTAGAATCTTCTACGTTCTATTTATATTTGTATGGACATGAGTAGTAAACATGTCAGCTTGCTTTCATATATAGCCCAGGACCACCTACCCTGGAATAACATCACCCAAAGTGGGCTGGGCCCTTCTACATCAATAACAAATCAAGAAAATTCTCTATAGAAATTATCACAATCAAATATTATGGAGACAATTTCTTCCTTGGAGTTTCCATCTCCCTGGTGGTTCTGGTTTGTAACATACAGGTAGCATGGCAGTGTGAGCGCATACTGTCTTGATCAGCATGAGGATATGTGTTCTTGCACTCAAAATATTCCCTGAAACACATATCACTCACTTAGGAAGAAGGAATACATATATAGAAAATGTGTCCATAACAGTATGGAGGTATACCTTGCTGTAGTTAAGTTTATTATGTCCTACTTTTGGGAAAATGTTTTAAATTTCACTAAGGCATGTGAAGTTTAACCTACAAATTAAATTGTACAAAATACAAAGGAAATAAATGTATTGCATTCTTGGAACTCACTTAATTTTGTTTCTAAATGTTGATTTGGTTTGACAAGATGGAAATTAAATGTCACACAGTAACTTCTAATCCATACATGCCTCTTTATTCTTTCAGGGTGTAATGACTGGTCTCTGCATTTCTGAAGACTCCTAGAAAGCCCTGACAAGTGAGTCAGTAGGGAGTTATGGCCCTGATGCCCTTGCATACCATCACAGTCATGCTAGCAAATCCAAATCCCAGGGGCCCAGGAGATGTAACCCTTCACATGTCCTGGGGCCTACTTTGTATTCAGCATGCTTTAAATGTTATGTTTTTTACTGAAATCAACATTTACAGATAAATAGTTTTAGTTAAAGGAGTAGCCTATATCTTTTTTTTTTCCTTTTTTAATTTTAATTTTTTGCTTATTCACTTTATAACCCGTCCCAGTCACCCCCTCCCACAATCCTTCCCCATCTCTTGTTTTCTGAGTACCCCCTCCTCCTGTATCCCAGACCCTGCCACTTTAAGTCTCTGAGAGGCTAGGTGCTTCCTCTCCCATTGAGGCTAGATGAGGCACCCAGCTAGAAGACCATACCCCATATACAGGCTGCATGTTTTGGGATAGCCCCCACTCCAGATGTTTGAGACCTACATGAAAACCAAGCTGCACATTTACAACATATGTGCAGGGAGGCCTAGGTCCAGCCCATGGAGCTAGATCTGTGTAGACTAGGTATGCTCCACAGTTGGTGATTCAGTCTCTGAGAGCTCCAAGGGTTCAGGATGGTTTACTCTGTTGATCTTCCTGTGCAGTTCCTATCTCCTTAGGGCCCACAATCCTTCCCCTATTCTTCTATAAGAGTCCTCAAGCTCCATCCACTGTTTGACTCTGGATCTAAAGTAGATGTTATGACTTTTGGAGCACTACAAAAACTTTTCATACTGCAGTCCTAACATTAAACATATTTTTAATATATATATTAAATAAAGGATAGAGGCATTGTTCTAGTATATTTCAGAAATGATCTGTGAGATATGTAAAATGAAAAGCAAATCAAGATTTATCCCATAGCAGTCTTTCAAATTGAAAACATCACAGCAACCAATGACAAAGATCTAGTTTTACTTAATCTGAGATGGTCAGAATGTCATCTTTGCTTTAATGCTGTAAGGCAAACATGTTTAAGGGTATCAACACAATGTTCTGTCACACGTCTGTTTCTTCTCCCTTCTCTTGTCTGTGAAGCCCACTCCCTTAGCTCTCCTGGACAGAGTACCTTTCCAAACCTTTGCAGGAGACACAGTCACATTCATCAATCGGCAGAAGAACCTATTATAGCTTTGATTTTGTTGGAAATTTTGCTTTGTTACCATCACAACAGGCCAGACATATTTAAGAGCTTGGCATCATCTGTAGAGAAAGACAATAATATAGGGAGACAATTACACCATACTAGTGTGTTTAAAGGCAGTGTGTGCTATCATGAACTAAAACAGAGATGAATGAACAAATACTTAAGGAGGCACATCAAGTTGGTGTGCAAGAGAATGAAAGGAGATACACTATCCTGAAAGGGTTAAAAATGGGGAAATTCTTTGAAAGACAACAGTAAACAGTGACTGGAGCTGAACAAGTTAGTGAAAGAGAGAAGCTGAGAGGACAGAGCACTATGAGCTACATTGTACTAGAGATGGGGGATTATTCTCAGGATAAGCAGTTACACTTCCAAGTAGGTATAAGTATTTAGAATACAGTTACACATTATATTGGCTTAGGAAAATGGAAGTAGCTGGTTTTTTCTCTAGGGGCTATGAATTCTTTAGTCATGTATATAGACATTGGAGAGTACAGGGACCCATAAATCTTTAATAGAATGCAATTTGCAGGCATAATAACCTTTTACTTCGTTGATACTTACTGTTGACTCTTTCTGAAGAAAATTTGCAACAAAAGTGAGAAAATATTTTTAAAGTTAACATAACAAAAATTACATCAAGCCAATTCCCTTTTGGCAAAATACTTAGAAGGCAATGGAACACAGTTGAACAGTCCTTTGGAATGACATGAAGAGAAGAAGCTACATATTGTTCCCAGATGGAATTTCCACAGAGCTGCACAGCATGTGCTGATCTTTTCTGCCAATAGGAGTACAGCCCTCAGCCCCCAGGTGCAATTTGACTTTAACATTAGAATCAGCCAGGAATTCTACATGAGCCAGGAAATATAAGCCAGCTGCTACTGTATTGGCAAGGACTCATTCTTTCAGAACCCTATTCTATTCAATACATCTAGGAGCTTTCCATAATGTATTATTACATCATAGTTAGGTGTTGTTAAAGTGTTAACAGTATTTGGGATATTTATAAATATACTAGTTGGGTAGCAATCTGGAAACAGTGCTCGGCATATACATACATGGGAATGGGCGGCATCTGTTTATCAAGACAGTTTGTGGTTAAATTTGTGATTAAGAGTTGCTTTAAATTGTGTCTGCAATTGTGTGATTATAAAGACAATTTAAATATTTAACTGTGGAATAGTTCTTTACAATTACATTTTAAACATAAAAAAAAAAACTAGCTCTATTTTTTTTTTTTTTACTGTTTTCTCCTTTTCCAAAGTAGTTGAGAAATACAGACAGCTATGTCATTTTGTCTAGCACTTGTTTTAGGAAGTTTTCTAATATTGTGGTTTAACAGTGTTTAAATTATTTTATTACCAAAAGAATTGCAATGACCTCAAAATAAATCAATCTTTATAGTTTTTTTTGTATGACCCAAAGAAATTCAGCAAAGTCTGAAACACAATTAGGAATTATTTTAAAATTTGCATATTACTGATGTGCCATGTAGGCATGTTGCCATTTTCTGGGGGTAGTGTCAGTCTAAGAATTGCTATGCAAATAGGTTTCTATTTCTACTGTGAATGATTTTTCATGTCAAACAAGGCAGTGTAGGCATAAATTTTTCACAACCTCCTTTTACTAAGGATTCAACCTCTCCTCTAGCCCACCACCCAGCAGAAGTAGTAGAAGAGAAAAGTTATTAGGATATGGGAAGAAGTGGACTTGCTGAGCAATAATTCTTTGGGGGTGAGCTTAATCCTCTTTGTCAGCAGTTCAGTCCCATAACAAACACCAAGTATTACTTACCAGCTGCAGACCAGTTCTCTAGGTAAACATATATCAGGCACAAACCAGAAGCTACAGTCCAGTCTGTTCAGCAATCAGACACCATGCATCTTTAGTTCAAACCTGAAGAAACTGCCAGCGTTGTCAACCAGCCCGAGGTGAGGCTGATGAAGCAGCAAGCTGCCACAGGAACTTCAAGAACAGTTTTTGGGCAAGAATCTCTCAATGTCAATGTTGAGCTTAACAATACTATGTAAGGCAAACAGTATATGTGTGTCTTTGGCGAAGAATAGTGAAGCGGAGCAAACCAATCCAAAGCTCAGTGTTCATCTTCTACTGCATGTGGGGTCATAGTTCACTATCAGTGTCTTTGCGTACTTGCTATGCAAACATCCTTCACTGTGACTGCTTCCGGAACATCTTTCACATGTCTGCTTTAGCAAGACATCCAGGAAAATCATTTGAAATAACCAACTTTCCAAGACTAGAAGTTTCCACTTCAACGCAGTTATATGAATTGATGCAGGTCAATTCCAAGTTACAAAAAAAAAAAAGTCACTAACAAAATGAGCTAAAAAAGAGTCAATGTTATTAGAGAGACACAAAGGTGCTATCCATCTAAACAAACAAACACCTAAGTGAACAAAGGCAGACAACTCATGAAAACAGCAGGCAGAAGTTGAATATATAGACAATGTTCCCAACTTCCTAATGCTGTGACCTTTAGTATGCTATGGCGACCCCAACCATAAATTATTTTTGTTACTACATCACATTTTGCACTGTTACAATAATGTTGTAAATTCTGTGTTTTCCATGGTCTTAGCAAACCTGTGAAGGATCTTTGGAACCACAAAGGGTCAAAGCCCACAGGTTAGAGCTGCTGTATAGAACTATATTGTTACCATTCATGAAAAGTCTTATGAGTGGTTTTCCTGGCAGGTTGACAACAGCCATTCTTCCAGCCTACCTACATATCAGCTATTAATTCCACCACCCAACTTCATGGCACTGTATGGAACCTGACCTAGAATTTCAGGTAGTGGCCCCAGACCCATTCTGCTCATTCATCATCAGCAGATCAATCAACCTAACCTCCCATGCTGCCTGACATTATGTGGAGTCTGACTGACAGCTTCAGCTAGAGATGCCGGAACTACTCCAGCACTCCACCTGCCAAGATGTCCTGAGACTGAAGAGTGTTCTCTACTCTGTGTCTCAGATGAGTACCTGTAATCTGGCTTTCACACCAACAGCCTTAACTGAGCCTCAACCTCATTCCTACTGTGATTCCAGCTGCTATTACCTAAATATCATCTTTAGAACTTAGTGAACCCTTTGCAAACTTCTAGAGAACATTTTTTCCCTCATCTCAGAAGTACCACCTATCTCTGGGCAAACGGAGACCACTTCTGATACACATTCACCTACCTTTTGCAGTAATAGCAAACAAGGATTCAGACACCCACTCAACAAAGATTAAAGCAGATATCCAAGGTTGACCAATAAGATCTGGACTTGATCCAAGTCCAGATACCTAGATGCCAACTAAAAAACTCAACAAACATGAGCAACTATGAAGATGTATCTTCACTAGAAATTCACATTCCTATTGCAAAGCTTTCTGAGAAAAGCAACTTAGTTGATATACATGACAATGAATTCAAACCAGCAATTATGAATATGCCTAATAACCCAAAGAGGGTAATGAGCAAATGCCCAAAGGTGGAAAATGAAAATATAAGCAAGCAGTTGAATGAAATGAAGTTTCAAATGAAAGACTCTGGAAATCAAACAAAAACCTCTGAGGAAAGTATCACCAACACACTAGAGGGAATGTCAGATCTAAGAGATGAGGAAGGGAGATGAATCACTCAAAACAATATTAAATTATTTTATCATTAATGCAAGTCAGTACAGGTAAAGATGATTTTCATAGTAGTTTTAAAGCTATATTCTAAAATCTTCAAGGATGTTTTGTGGAAATTTCTAACACCAGAGTGACAACATTCAATAATTCTGCAGACATACTTCTTAGCAGGATTTTCACTCAGCTTTCTCTGCCTTCTACACTTTCTTTCCTATTGTATTTATTTTATTTTGCTGCAAAGTCCTGAAAATCACACCTACCACCACATTGCAGAAATGTTGCAAAGATTCCTGGTGGTCTATTTCTTAGAAGAATTGTAAGAAGACATTCTGCTGACACTAGGTGTTCACATTTACAAATGTAAAGGAGCTATGTCTGAAACTTGTTTCAGCTCTCACTTGTCTTCATTAGCTAGCCCATCATTGCATGAGGTTTAAGAAGACAATCAGGATTATGTATAGTAAGGTAACTCAGCCTTTAAAATCTTACATCACATGAGGATATATCTGAGTTGGGAGAGTGCTTGCCCGACATGCACAACGGCATGGAATTTATCCCCAATGCTTAAGAAAAAGTGTTTTAGTCATAGCATTTTGCATAATGTTGTGACCAGAAGTTTTCTGTAACATAGATTGAATTCCCTTAGAAACAATGGTGCATATTTACCAATTTATCAGGTGATACCACAAAATAACCTAACGGTTGTTAAAACTGGCTGAGCCTTGAAAAGACAACAAGAGGAATTGATTGTTGATAATGTCACACTAAGTTGATTTTAGGGTTATAATCTTATAGGAACTTAGGAGGAATATCTTAAAAGAATATTGGAGTTTCAAACCCCAAATATTCATATTTCTGAAGATAAAGTATTTAAATATATGAAGTTATATTAAGTTCAAGAATTAAAGGCAAAAATAAACATTTATTCACATCACCACAGAAAACTGAACAAACTATTCTCATTAATTTATATATAATAGACAAAAGTTTTCTGAAGATGTGGGTAGACATAACAATTCCAATCACTTTCTCTGGATTCTGTATCTGGAATGTGTCACACAATGGCAGTAACCCCACATTCTTTTCAATCAAATATGCAATCAAATATACATGATGGTTAAAATAGTATCCATTAATTTGAACATATTTTGATGCAAACAAAAAATAAACAATTGAAAAGTAAGCACCTAAATTATCTATGGATCAGATTTTTAAAAATCACACAGAATTTTTGAAATCATTTCCATTGAGAAGTGAGAATTAAGTCAGCAGAATAAGAAAGTGCTTTCTGTTAAAGCATGACGACTTGAATTTAGATACCAAGCACATACACAGATCTAGATGAACCATAGAATTCCAGTGTTTGAGGAGAGGTGGTATGAGAAGAGATGGGAAGATCCTTGGAGTTCATTTAATAACCACTCTATCTAACATAGAGAGCTCCACCTTTAGTGGGAAGCACTGTCTCAAAATATAAGGTAGAGATAGGAAAAAAACAACAGCACACAATTGACTTCAGGGCTCCATACATGAACACGTATACCACACAAATATATTATTCATTTATATTTATATTTATGCATATGTTTATGTTTGTGTTTGTATTTGTGCTTGTGTTTGTATTTATATTTATGAAATATATATATATTTGTGTATGTGTGTGTGTATGTGGGTCTCAGGACCTATCTCAGATCCTTTGATGGCTGAGTTCTTTGCTAATCCATAGAATGAAAGGTTATGGAGTGTAAAAAATACTAGGTTAAAGTATGTATTACAAAACACTAGGGAGAAATAATATATATCACTATATTCATATTTATCTTTCTGTCATCTATATTTAGCTATAGACAGACATTAATAATCTAAGATTTTATACAATGAATTGATATGCCATGTGCTAGCTAGCTTTCTGACAATGACACAGACTAGAGTCATTTGAAAGAAGGAACCCTAATTGACAAAATATTCCCACCAGATTTACCTGTAGGAAAACCCATGTGGATCATTATCTTGATTTATGATTGATAAGGAAGGATCTAACTCTGTCTGGATGGTGCAGTCCCTAGGCTCTTGGTCCTAGATGCTATAATAAAGCAGGGAAAACAGCTATGAGGATCAAGGCAGAATTTCACCATAGTCTCTGCTTCAGTTAGTTCCTGCAGGGTCTTGCCTTGAGTTCCTGCACTGACTTATGTCAGTGATAGATTGTAAACTGAGAAGTGTTATTTTGAAACAAAACTTCTTCTCACCAAGTCTATTTGGATCAAAATGTTATATCACAGGAAGAGAAATCCTAAATAAGGCATACCCTAAGTCAAACTTTGCACTTTACAAGGAGAGAGAGAGAGAGACAGACAGAGAGAGAGAGACAGAGAGAGACAGACAGAGAGAAAGAGACAGAGAGAGAGGCAGAGACAGATAGAGAGACAGAGAGGAGGGGGGAAAGAGAGAGACAGACAGACAGAGAGACAGAGAGAGACAGAGAGAGAATGGCAATAACAAGAAAGAGAAGATGTCTTAGGGTTTCATTGCTGTGAAGAATCACCATGAGCAAGGCAAATTTTATTTATTTTATTTTATTTTATTTTATTTATTTTTAAATTGGAAATTTTATTTACATTTCAGATGTTCTCTCCTTACCCCATTTCCCCCCCTCCCTCCCAGGAACTCACTATCCCTTGCCGCCTCCTCCTGCCTCCACGTTGGTATACTCCACCCACCCTCCCCCGTACCTCACCTCCCCACCCTCTAATATCCCCCCCATGACGCCCAGCCTTCATGGGACCAAGGATCTCTTCTCCCACTTATATATAGCTCCCTTGCATATATAGCTGGAGCCATGGGTCCCTCCCTAAGCACTCCCAGGCTGGTGGTTTAGATCCTGGGGGCTCTGGTTGGTTGGTATTGTTGCTTTCCTCATGGTGTCATGAATCCTTTCAACTCCTTCAGCCTTCACTCTATCTTTTCCATTGGGAAACCATGATCAGTTTGATGGTTAGCTGTGAGCATCTGCCTCTGAGTATGTCAGACTCTTGCAGACTTCTAAGGAGACAGCTACATCAGGCTCCTGTCAGCATGTACATCCTGACATCCACATCAATGTGTACCTTTGGTGACTGCACATGGGATGGATACCCAGGTGGAATGGTCTGTAGACGGCCCCTCCTTCAGTTTCTGTCCTGCACTGTGTCTTCATATTTGCTCCCTTGAGTATTTGTTACTCCTTCTAAGAAGGACTGAAGCCCCCCTACTTGGTCGTCATTCTTCATGAGCTTTATGTGGTCTGTGAGTTGAATCTTGGGTATTTCAAGCTTCTGGGCTAAAATCCAATAATCAGTGAGTGAATACCATGTATGTTCTTTTGTGATTGGGTTACTTCACTCAGGATGATATTTTCTAGTTCCATCCATTTACATAAGAATTTATCAAATTCATTGTTTTTAATAGCTGAGTAATATTCCATTATAAAGGACAACATTTAATTGGGGCTGGCTTACAGCTTCAGAGTTTCAGGCCATTATCATCAGGGAAGGAAGTATGGCAGTGTCCAGCAGACATGGTGCTAGAAATGGAGCTGAGAGCTCTACATCTTGATCCAACAGCAGCCAGGAGGAGACTGTAAACCTGCCTACTACACAATGACACACTTCCTCCAGTAAGGCCACACCCACTCCAACCTGCCACACTTCCCATGAGCCAACCATTTTTAATCCAAGAAAGTAGGCTTCAGACATGAACATGACTTTGGGCTAAAACAGGTAAGTAGGCTCAGATATTTTGGTTATCCTGATAAGCCCTTAGAAACAGTGACCGTGGCAGTGTTCACATAATTGGGTTTAATGCCTTGCTTGTTCTTTGACTATTTGTGTTTATCGTCTTGCTTGTTCCTTGATTATTTGCATCTATTATATTGCTAGACCCTCACCCTAGAACTGACCTTAATACATGCATGTAATTAAAATGGTATAAAAGCAAAAAGGAGGAGAGGGGGTGGGATAGGGGGTTCTGGGGAGGGAAAAGGGGGAAAGGAGATGACATCTGAAATGTAAATAAATAAAATATCCAATTAAAAAAAAAAAAAAACACCAGAGTAGAGTCTCCTCTAGCTACTGAGCATTGTAGCATATGCATGTAGGCTCAATATTTCATAGACTGAACTACAGATATGCTACAAATTCAAAATAATATTCTGTAAACCTGAAAAATAAATGAATAATCAAAATACAGAATTACTAATATAAATCCTTCAGATATTGAAGAATATGAAGAACTATCATATGAAAGCCAATACACAGCCTGTTGTTTGTACACAAAGTTCATATTACATTCATATTTCATTTTGATGAAATTTATTTTTAAATAGAATCAATGCTAATTAAAATCTCCACCTGGAAGGCCAAAAATCTTTGTAAGAGCAACATAGAGGACTCACACTACCCTGTCACAAATTCAGTGCAATGGTTGCAGTAGTCAAAAGGAAGGAGACAATAGATAGATGGAACATATGGAATGAAATAGAATCCAGAAAGAAAGCAATGTGGAAAGTGCCACTTGACTTTTAGAAATATCACAGAAGAACCCAAGGGATAAATAAATCATGTTAATAAATGATGCTGGAAATGTCTGTGCAGATGTTAAAAAACTCAAAAGAATCAATCTTAGCAGTGTTTTGATTATTATATAATACTTTAAGCCTGAATTCACAAAAAGAAAATAAGACTGATAAATTGAAATTAATAAAGCATGGCCCAAAAGAAGACAATAATGAAAAATTAAGCTAGTAATATAATTTCTGATACAAAATGTTTACTTGTGCCAGCCAGTAAAGAATTGAATTGCCAAAGAAATTATAATTTTGTAACAAAACTTAATTAACAAATGGGTAAAATATGACTATTTATTTCAAATATATGATATGTATGTAGCTAGTAAGTGGATGAAAATACCACTTGTATTTACAACATAATGTTGTATAGGTTTCATATGCTTAATATGCTGAAAACATTTAAACAATCTGACTCTTCAAGAGGTGAAAGAATGTCTAGTTAGTGAGAATGCTAAATGGCAAACTCACATTGGATATCTGGGTTTATTTCTTTATGAAGAATAAAGAATAACCTATCATAGACACACCTAAGAATTCATCATAAGGATATATATTTGTGGAAAACTGCATTCATATTTCAACACTGGAGCAAACAGAAATTTTGTTCAACAGAAAAGTTGCTAAGACAAAAGTGGTATAGTCATTCAATGAGGTGAAGTCAGAAATAAAACAAATAAATCTCAGATACATGCTGAAAACAAGAATCAATTTCCGTGATTAATATTACTGATAACTTCTGTCTAGTGATTCCATGTATTCACATGAATAACTTTAGAACAAATAAAGTTTAATATTTGGTAGCAAAATTCTGAGTAGCTTTTCATAAGGATATTGTACAGTAGGATTATCCAAACCTCAAGCCTTATGGAAACTATTGATACTAAAATGCCTTCTATCTGGATTTTTACATGAGCTTCAGAGAAATGTTTATCTATACAACAGCTGGAGTGTATTTGTGAATCATATGAAACATATTGACTCAAAATTTATTTAGAGTGAAGATGACATGAAAAGGGAGCAAATTCTCATATATGACAAATAAACATAAAAGAGACTCTCTCAAATGAAATTATACAACCACAAAAATAAAAACCATCCAGAAATTTGTGTATGTGAGATTCTTAGACTTGTCAACATCATGAGGATAAAAACTTAATGATAACTGTTGTGTTTGAGTACAAGAGATGGAGAGTCATTTTTGAATGATAGAGTTTCCATTTTTCAGTTAGAGCATTACTCTGGACATGAAAAAAATCAATGGATGTATATTAAGAATTTACTTAAAGTTAACATTTACATATCCATACATATATGTATACATATACATGCATATGTACTTATAACATAAATATATATGTATGTTTCATTTGGAAATCCATAGAAAACAGGAAGCTAGTAATGCACCGTGAAATCTGTTTCACAGGATGGGAAATAGAATACAGTAGTGTAAAGGTATAAATGTGAATGATGGGACAGATAGGGTTAAATGGGGTGGGTAATGGGAGGGCAGGGTTGATGTGGGAATATAGGATGGATGGTTAACACTAATACCCTTTTGAAAAAGTCATATGGACTCCTACTACTGTAGAAGCTTCCTCAAATATATAAACACAAATAGAGTTTAAATGGAATTACTCTTTAATGGGCAACAACAGCCCTATTAGACACCACTGACTAACAAATGAAAAGCCAGTGTCAAGAATGGGTTACCTGTTTTAGAACTGTTGGCTCCAAAGACCCCAACAAAAATTAGGAAACATTATCAATGCTCTTGATTACCCTCCAGAACTTAAACGATCTTGATCTTACTGTTTAGATATCACATACATGAGGATATAGAAAAATCAAGCTAGTATTAACTTGAAAGCTTCATCCCTATTGGCTAGATTCTGCAGTGCTATGGTTATATGTATTCTACTGCTAGAGAAAACAGTCATCAGTGCCATCTATCTCTGAATGCTGAAAGGTCTAATAATGACAGTCCTGGCAACATATACCCACTTGTGCAATAGTGGCGTGAATGTCACAAGAGTAACCACTTTCTGAATGGATTTAAGTGTTACTCCACAAGATTAAGCCTGTATGTAGCACCATTACTGGGGCCAAAACCTGTAGATAAATACATCAGAAGAACTAGGGATGAACTTACTACTATTATTCTGCTAAATTTAACATTACATTTAACTGACTTCAGATGGCTTTGTTAAGCCCATAGATTAGTGCATCATCTTCCAATCCTCATTAGTGAAGCGTCTTTTTAACTTCTTTTTATAAGAACTATCGGTGGGGAATGACTACAAGGAAACAATGTTTTGGGGACCAGAACAGGGAAATTGCACAAATAAACTCACAGCAGTTGTGGCGGCATGCAAAACCAACGTAAGTTTAAATTACACATAATCCACACATAGAAAGAGGGCTGTGCATAAAATGCATCATCAGTAACTGAAGAACAATTGACAACTGACATCTTTTTGAGAGAAAGGTTCAAGCATGTTTTAAAGAGTACAGCCTTTGGTAAGTTAACTGCACTCCAATTGAAGGTTACATAGCCAATATATATCACATCAAATTGTTCTTAATAGGGTTTTACAAAAAATGAGGATACAATGTTGGATTAGTGAGCAGAGGGGTTAGATCTGAGAGAAGTTGAATATTATCACAGTACATTATATGGTTGTATAAAAGAACTAATACAAATGAGAAAAATTGAGTCAATCCTAATAAACACTATACTTAGGAATGAAATATTTATGAATGATTTTGGTGTAAATTTTATGTAATTGACTGCAACGAAAACAGTTGAATAATTATATATACTATCTGTATAAAACATAACTGCCTTTGGGGTTAACTTTCTGAAGGGAGAGCATTTTCAACACATACAATTAACTATAAAATAGAAGAGTCTATATTCATTATGCTAAGCTTTATTTCTTATTCACTCCCACAGACTTCTCAACCAAGTAACCTGAGATGCATTTGTCCTTGTGTGGCTACATCTGTGATATTCATACCTTCCTAATTTGTGGTGGTTTACAGTACCTGGTGATATTTTGGCAGTTATACCTACATGGCTCAGATTATTATTAGTACATGGTACAGTGAAGTGACTGAGAATCCAATAAGAGATAGATCTCATAGAAGACAGTCAATACCAAATCAGATTATTCTCCAATTCTTTTCCCTTGTGTCAAGATGATCATTTAACCCTGCAAGATAGGTTAGAAGGTGCAGACAGAGTCAGAGGATGAAGTAGTCTCAGCAGGCTGCTGTCAGTTGTCCCAAAGTCACAGTCTTTGTTGAAATAAAACCCTATGAGGATGGAACAGCTGAACAGTGCACCTCAGACCACTTTGTAAGTACCTTTACAATTGAGTGATTTCAAAACCCAAAACAATACTATAGCAACCTGCTTCATTATCCTAGATCTACTTTTGACTTTGCAAATTTTGATGAGTATGTCTAAGCAACAAAAGTTCATGGGACCAAAAAGCCCTGATATTAAGGAGAAGTCACAGCAAGGTTGATAACACAAGGATCAGCTGCTCCTGTGATGCAGCCTGAGGTCTAGGCCTTCCCTTGATTCTTTGGCACCATGAGACTGTGAAAGTCATCTTCAATGTTTTCACCAGTGAAAAGGGTAAAGTTCCAATATCCATAGTTTGGTGTGTTTACTAACCTGAAAAGTTGTAAGTTAGATTCAAGCTTATTTAAAATCTTTCCATATTATGTTCATATACAGAGAGACAAATATGCATGATTTAAAGGAAGAGAAATAAACACATTATCAATATTTATGTTAGTATACACTTGGCAAAGTTATGTTCTATCTCAGGTTGACTAACCATAACAGTAGAAAACAGCAATAATTTCTGTCCTTTAAATCTTTCTCTGACTGTGGCTCAACTATTCAGTTTCTTGAGATCTGCCTCCATGAGCATCATTCTGATGCCCTTTCCCTCTAGGCCACACATCCATAGCCAGCATGGAACATATTTAGCTCTATCCAAACAAGTTTTGCATCTCGCACAACCAGCTCAAAACTTGAAATCCTATCATATTCTCCCGATTGTCGCTTTGACACAAGGTCAATGTTCTATGAGAGCACTGTTTCTTTGCTGTAATCGACATAATGAACTTGTCTGATAAACAGACATTTTTGCTGTTCCTTCACAGTCACTTGACTGTACCATGTACTAATTATAGTCTGAATCCATAGGTGTGACAGCCCAAATATTACCAAGTACTGTGAACCACTACAAATTAGAACGGGATGAATGTCACAAGTGTAGGCACACAAGGTCAAATGTGTCCCAAGTTGTTTGATTGAGAAATCCGTGGGAGTGAATAAGAAACAAAGCTTAGCATACAGAAAATGCTGCATTAGTTCTTTGGATAAACTCCATGGGAGTCATAGAGAACACAGGGATGAGCACAGGAAAATGTTAGTAAGGTAGAAAGCACCCATGGGAGAAAAGAAAAGAAATGAAACAAAAAGAAAAGGAAAGGAAAGAGAAAAGGAAAGAAAACCTCACCTTTCACACAGATGTCTTAATGAGCTCTGTTAAAATTATTTTACTTGTGTTTTAGTTTCCTCATCTACAGAATCATAATACTCTCTACCTTCTAATTATTTTGAAAAGATAGCACAAGACATAATTATAGTTTTAAGAATACTATTCAGTTCTCCAAGAATCATTAAAGTGGAGTCTATACTAAAACTGAATTATTATTATAAAGTAATGTGTCTCAATACAGAGTAATTAATGAAGACATTTTACACTATGATAAAAAATGTGGTTTCAGTGAGTACAGAAAAAGAAACTTAGAGCTATTTTAATTAAACATGAGATATTCAGAACTGAAGGAAATCAGTTTTGCCAAGCTATTTGTATACCGAAAGAACAGAATTCAGGGAGCTAATTATCCAAAGGTCAAGCATTGAATGAATCAGTTCATAAATACTAATTAGTGTTTTACCAGTGATTGCATGAGAACATTTATAGATGCAAAATTAAATAATGGAAATTTTAAAGGGAGAGTGTGGGCGACTTAATAATTTATTCCTCCCACTCCAGTTAAGATTTCTGACTATTCTTTTTCTCTAACACAATTCAGCAGTCCCCTTTTTCTTTACTTTCCTCTCCTCTTTCCTTTGAGATTTGAATCATTGACATGACTTTAATTAGTTTACATTAAGACTAAGGGAGAACTCTTCATAGTTGAAAGAAAATGGTATTTTAAATTAAACTAGGCTTTGCCTTGTTTATGTGCATTTCAATCTTTTCTTTTCCAGAGAAGCATTTAGTTCCACAATGCCATGCATTCTCCAAATATAGTCTCCATTAGACTAATGGTTGTCTGGAGACTTGCTTTAAGTATGACAATTGCATCTTTATTATGGCTACTTGCACATCGCATCTAAAATTAAAATATGTACAGGTGATAATGTTAGAATAATGAATCTCTTTAGAAAATAGCTCACTTGTGTGTTTTAATAAGCTAACATCAATGGCATACATACAAGTATGGCAGGTACAGAAATAAGACAATATTAACATGTTTTCCTGGAAAGAGAACCACAAAATCTAGGAATATAGGGACTTTTAGAGGGTGGTGATTATTTGAGGAAAAGAAAACAAGCTGTAGAAGGAATTTCCAATCTCACACTGCAAGGACTTGAATGTGAAGAAAAATAAATCTACTCTGTTTCCCAGCTCTGATTTTATCCCTTCACTTTTATTTTTAAAGAATAGCTTGACATTTAACATGTAGTCAGATTTAATAGATGTTGCACAAATATCTTCCACAGTACACACTCATGCACACTCTCATGAACATATGCACAGAGCAGTCACTCAAACACATACTCAGAGCAAGTGCACACATTCATGTATACACAATGAGTAAATCCACACACCTATGAGAGAACACTCAAGCACTCATGTGGACATGTAGATATGCACACACAAATGTGTGTACACACACACAGAATTCTCACTTTTTCCTATTATCTATTATTTTATAATGATAGAATTTGTGTTATAATGAGTGAATCAGTATTTACAGAGTTAGTTAATTAACATGCACAGTTCACAACAATATTGTTCACTTGTGGAATTCACAGTTTTGATCGATATATAGTATCATGGATCCACCACTATATTATGACACAGAACAGGATCTATTCTTCACCGACCCATCTCTTTTCCTCTTCTACTTCCTGGCAATAAGCAACCTGATTACTAGCTTCATATTTTTCTTTGTTTTTCCTTCTTTTACTGTGTTGAGAATCAAACCCACAGCTTCTTAGATGTCAGCAGGTGCTCTGCCACCAATTCACCGCTCCAGTAAGTTCATATTTGCCAACACATGTACTTTTTAGGCTGGCTTCTGGGTTTAGCAGTATAATTAAAAGACATTTTAGTGTATTTTTATTTTTCTTTATAATCCATTTATTTAAACTGCTGATTAGCATTCTTTTGGTAGCCATGCCACAGTATTATTGTGCTTCCCATTGGTGGGCATCATAGCTGCCTCCAGTAGAGGCAATTATGAGTAAAGTTGCTGCCCGGTCTATTTTCAGTAATTCACATGCCTCAGCCTTGTGACTGTGACTCAAGGTGTGCAAGCCTGGCCCAGGCCCTGTTCACAGTCTACAGAGAATGTTCCCATAGTCTGTTACTTTATTTCGTTAATGGTCATCAACTAGGGAGTTTCTATTTCAATAATGCATAGATTGTCATTTTGTCTTTTTAAGCATCACATACTTTGTGTCAATCCAGAGCTTATCAGATCATTTAGATTTTATTCTGTGGCCTTCTGTGAAAGTTTTGAAGCCTTAGGTTTGGTTTTATAGTCTATTTCACAGTTGTTCCATATTAATGTCAAATTGTTCAATCACAGGTAAAAAAATAATACTCCTTTTCTGCTGTGTTGTCTTTCTCCTTTGTCACAGTTCAAGGGGAATGTAATTGTAAAGATTGCTTCGGACAGCTGTGTTCAGATGAATTGGTCTTTGCCTTCCTGGACCCCATGGGAGTCTCGTGCTATGGAAGTCTCATTACTATGCTATTACAAGAAATTTCGAGATCAGGTAGTCAGTCTTCTATGGGCATTTACCTGTACAGTCCTGGATTTTTTTTTAATTTTTTTTGTTTTGTTTGTTTGTTTTATTTTAGCATTTGTGGCTTTCCATGTAAAAAGTAGAAGCAGTTTGTCAACATCTATAAAATGAAATGAAATTTTTAATTGAAATTATATATATAATAACCAAAGGGAGTCTAAGCTACTATTTTGACTCTGAATTTAAAACAGTATTCTTTTTAACATTGGATTTTTTTCTAGTTTAAACATTTATCCTAAGATTAAGTCACATGTTAGCTCTTTTCTCAGCTCCTGGATCTGTATTGTAGTTAGTGTCTGTGATAAATGTTGAGAAATGAAAATTATTATTACATCAAGTATTTCCCCGGCTCCTTTCTCTTCTATCTGGCATTCCAACTGTGTGCATGTCACATAATCTGTTATTGGCACCAAGATTTTGGGTGCTCTGAGATTTCTCATTATTTGTTTCTATACTTTTTCTTTCTATTTTTTTTTTTTTTGTATTTTGTATTTTGTATTTTAGAGAGGTTGCTGTCAATATATATTAGCTTCACAGTTGCATGAAAGTTCAGATCACTACTGGGGAGATAGAACCTGAAGAGACCACTTCTAGTAGATAGACATGGCTCCCAGTTGAGGAATGGGGCCATCCACCCATCTCAAAAATTATGACCAAGAATTGTTCCTGTTGAAAGGAAATGCAGGGACAAAAATGATGCAGAAACTGAAAGAAAGGCCATCCGGAGACTGCCCCAACTTGGGATCCATCCCATGTACAGGTACCAGACCCTGACACAATTGCTGATGCCATGTTGTGCTTGCAGACAGGAGCCTGGTGTGACTGTCCTCTGAGATGCTCTACCAGCACCTGACTGAGACAGACACAGATACTTAGAGACAACCATTGGACTGAGATCGGGGACCCCTATGAAAGAGTTAGTTACTATACCAGGTGTGTTGAATATAGTCACAGGTGCAGAGATGGGGAGGGGGGACTCTATAACCCTATGATTCAATGTAAGCATTTTTACTGGGCTAGTCTCTCTCTAATAAGTTCAAAATTGTTTTAATATTTAATATTTACATGGCTAGAAAGATTTGAAAAGTCTTGGTTTTTGTCAAGTGACTCAGTATGCAGTGACAAGATGCATATTAATGAGCATTCTGTCAGTTCTGCAGTTTCCTATAAAGAACAGGTGAGTGTATTTTATTGACATTACCTTCCCTGTTCCATTCAGAACTGTGATGAAAGCATTACTGATTTCATTGTGAGAACTCTGGCATTTCTACAGGCACAACCAGTAAAAATGTAGGGCTCAAACCCAACACCAACTTTTCAAATCTCTTAACACACCACACACAGACTCAGACTCAGAAATTTTGAACAGTTATCAGTTGTATACAAACCTGTACCGACACAAGCTGCTCTGGATCGTGACTCTATATTTCTTCTCCGGATTTGTAAATATGTGATTGCCATATGACTGCAGTTTTCTAGCAAATCTAAGTGAAGCCTTACATCCTTGTTTGGGTGATTTTGTTTTTAGGATGGGCATGCTGACTTCTAAACCCCTTGTGTATCAGGTTCTACTCTACTTATGGTCTTTTCAAGTTGATTTTTTAATACAGAATTTAATTTAACACAATTAACAATGAAAGTGATGGAAGGATAGTTATAACTATTCATCCATTACTGTTTCTGTCAAACTACCTCAGTCTTCCCCATAGATCAACTTCTAAGATTTTTTTTCAATGGAAAATACTTCATATTTTCAGCAATATAAAGGCAGTAGTTTTTGCAATCATTCTTTGGCTACTCTTATTAATCTTTCTGTGGTTAAATTTTTAGTTTTATGTATTTAAATATTCATTTAATATATTTTCACATAATACATTTTTGATTATCAATCCCTCAATTCTTCCCAGATCCTTTCCCTCTCCTACTGACACACCTTTATGTTCTCTCACCCTCCTTTTCAATTAACAACAGATTAAAAACACAGAAACAACTGATTATGAGATAGCTAAGCCGAAGTGGGACATCTATAGGCATCTATCTATACCTAAGACTCAGGGAGCACCATAGATGTTGAAGAAATACTGTAAGAGTCAGAGGACACGGTTATTTGCTAAAAGACAGTGTAAGTGTCCTCTATATATGACAAGAAACCAGCATCAATGAAATCTTAAAAAAAAAAATGGTTATCTGAACAAGAAGACCTGCATAACCTCACAAGCCAATATATTTAGAATAAAATCCCACAATACTCTCCCTTTAGATGAAAAGCTGCAGGCATTTTGTGGCTCCTGAAAGAGAGAAATAATTGGTATTCTAGACTACTGATACCAAGTGGTCAGCTATAAATGCATACACATATGATCAACATCAAATGCACTGGGATTGTATATCTATATGTATATATAGAGAGAGATGGAAACAGGGTCTATGGTTGGACTAGGGAGAGGAAAAGTTGTAAAGGATATATATTCACATATGAAGTTGTCTAAAAATATGAGAAATACAATGATGGCTGCTAACTTCTAAACAGTATGTATGTTGTGCCTTAAGTGAAATAATTTTAAAGATGAGTGAAAAAGGGGAAGTCCCCAAACCTTCTGGAAGCTCTTAATGTACCCAGTTTCCCTTAAGACACATGCACCTAACTATAGTCAGTATTTCAGAAGAGTTTTCCAACTGGTTCTTCAATGACATTAAATGATGAATTCAAAATGTCAGAGAAGCTTGCATACATAGTTGTATTTTAGTCTAGATGATGAATTCACAATGTCACCGAAGCTTGCATACATAGTTGTATTTTAGTCTAGACTAAGCTATTCCATAGTAATTTGCAGTTATGTTAACACATTAGAAATTGCAAGTAACTGCTAAGAAAGAGAGAAGAATCCAGAGGAAGAATCTGTAGTTTTACTAAATGATGATTTTTATTCAGTGTAAATGAAAAGGAAAGATGTGGGAGGAAGAGAGAGCATAATGGAGGGGCAGGAAGCTAGAGACACAAGATGAAGCATGGCAGCAGACAATGTTTCTCTAGGGTCAATTGATTGACATCTAAACCCAAATTCTTTTCATTGTAAATTACAAAGACATAGAGAGAGGGGTATGTGGATTCATTGAACTGAAAATTCTTGTCCCAAACTATCTTGTATTAAGGATCTCTTTCAGAGAATCAATAAATTTGATTCAGAGAGTCAAATATGTAGAACATTAATATGGATGATGCCATAGTTAGTACCCTAAGAAGAAAGGTTTTGTTTTGACTCATAGTTCCAAGTTATCATCTAGTGTGATAGGGAAAGCAAGGCATCTGGAGCTTAAAACATAAAACCCACAGTTAGAAGAGGATACCAGGATCCTCTGCTTAGGTAATGGTACCATCCACAGTGGACACATCTTACTAGAATCAAGATAATTCTCCTCAGACTTGCCCAAGGCATTTTTGTTTTTACTAAAGAATTTCTAAAGGTGTTAGTTGGCAGTGGTCATCACATATGGCAAGTCTATATCAAAACACTAGAAAAAAGTAAACTTTTAGAGCAAGTAATTTGCATCGGATTGATCAGTTTTCTTTCATGAGTCATGTATAAAACTCACTTGGTAATTGGTTTGGATGTGTGTGTCCAAAATGTCCGTGAGATAAAGGTCTGGTCCCAGCCTTTGAAATTGTCACCAAGTGATATATCCTACATGAGATGGCATTTTCTTAAGGAGAATGTAGGACTCCAATCTCTTCCCTGCTTCTCTGGTCACTTCAAGGGATTTATTTCACACATCATGAATCTCTGCCATGTGGAATGGATTTACTACAGCATTAATGGGGACACCTGACTGTAGCCTGAAACCCGTTAAATCAGAAGCTAAAATAAATAGTTTCTCTTTGTAAATTGGTTACTTCAGGTATTTTGTTATAATAATAAAAGTCTAATTACTGTTACAAAGATGAGTATATTTTCTAGAAGCTATTATATATATATATGTAATATAAATACATTTTATTCATATATGAAAACAATGTTTAAATTATTATGAATTATATTATCTCTATACAAATAAGAATATTTTAAAGTTGAAATTACTTCAATATATGTGAATATAATTATTTCATGTTGATAGGTTTTAAAGGCAGTATAGGTGTCCAAACATTGATGAATGGATAAAGAAACAATGAGCCTATGAATCATATAATTTATTAATTCATACAGAATGAAGTTATGTTATTTACAGAAAAATGAGTGCTGCTGAAGATAATAACATTAAGATAATTAAGACAGTTTCAGAAGGACAAATGTGTTTTGTGTCATCTGTGGTTTCGAGATCCTAAGCAGGTACACAAATTCATGTCATGAAAGTAAAAACAAAACTGGTTAAGGTACAAAATTGAGAGAAATTCAGTAAAAGAGTAAGAAAAGAGAGGACAGGGGTGTGCAAAGAGAGTAGGCTTCATAGACAATATACATGTATGTGAAAATTTAATAAGAAATAATTTGAGAAACATAGTAAAACAAAGCACCCAGAGGCCACGCTTTAAAGCTGAGCAGAGAAAACAAAGAGATTGTATATAATTTATTGGCTTCAGAATAGAATTATTTAATTCATTGTCTCAATTTGGTTGACGAGATGCAGATACTGACTAGGAAGAACTAATGTAATTTGCTTGGAGGGAGACATCTTTTCTCCTATAATTAAAACTAATCTGCTCTAAGCATCATTTGTTCCATGGAGGATACCATATTTTAAGCAATATATCTTGCTTCTGCTTCTGGCTGATGATGTATTATATCAATACATCATTAAAGAGACAGCTTTCAGAGATGATGTATTAGAACAACATATTACTGGAGAGATAGAGAGAATTCAGGCTCATTAGATATCAAACTCATCTTTGGAAATCTGTTGTTATTTTTTAAGCAAGAAGAATCGCAGACTAGCACATCTGACTACAGACAAATTATTCCAAGTAGCCAAATATTAACAGAAATAGTCACAGATATGAGGTACATAAAATTTGTCTTTGGGACTGGTAAGATTGTTCAGTCTTTAAGCATGTGCTCTTTAAGTATGAGGACAGGTGTTGGCATCAACAGCCTTCCAGACACAACAAGGGATGTGATAACATTTCTGTAATTATTGTTTAGAGGACAAGAGACATGGTTACCAGGATGAACTGGTTGCTAGGCAAGCAGAATCAATGAGTTTTGGGTTTAAGTGAGAGAACTTCTCTTGATGAATATTGGAAAGAGACATGCATTGTCAATATTGATATGCATTGTCAATCTCTGACTTCCCCATACACACATACCCCTCCCTACACACATGTTCAACAACACATGCAAACATTCATATATACATATAGACACTCAAAACATATACACACAGATACACACACATACTCACACACTGTGTTTAAATTAAGTCTAAGATTATTGAGGATTCTTCTAAATAAAACTGATGAATGAAGCAATAAAATTAATAAAAATAATGTAAAATGTATATGACATTTTATTTACTACTTGTCATTCCATTCTAAAGTTTGAATGAGAGAAATATGTTTTCAAGTTACAAGAGCCAGAGAGATGACTCAGCTGTTTTTCCAGAGGTCATAAGTTTGATTCCCAGCACCTACATGGTGACTTATAGCAGTCTACTTCAGTTCCACAGAATCCAAAACCTTCTTCTGTTCTCCATAAATACCAAAAATGCAAGTCGAGCAAAGACATACATAGGATCACAGCACCTACACATATAAAATACATTATATTTTATATAATATAAAAATCCTGTTTATAAGTAATTATTTATAAATTATTTTATAAACAAATTAAAATTATGTTTCAAATTCCTAAATTTCAATTTATAAATATAGAACATAAAGATAGCATGATTCAAATGATTCAATAGAAGTTTGTATTATTATGTACTAAAAGAGTACATCCTAGAAACAGCCAAGAGTTATGTCTTGGAATATTCAGGCCTTTATATAGTTATCAAGGTAAGACTTGAGAAATGGTTCTGGAAATGTATATCATAGACAGCAAAGTAAATATTATAACACAAATTAACCAACCGTCATAAAGCCAAGTCATGTGAAAAATTAATAACCAAATTGTGTTTAAAACTTTTCCTAGGCCCACATTTGTCTACTTTTGCCTCCCTTTTGTTCTCAGTTTTCATTTTCCTGTCCACTGGCCATCAAGGGCTTTTATGAATTGCTAAATTGCTTGTTGCTTGCTTAGGAAGTACAAAGAAAGCCTGAGAATAGCATCTCTCTGTCCTCTTCTCTACTCATTTATTTTCTCATCCACACACCCATGCATGAATAAATTCTCCTCAATTGCAGAATCAAGTTGTAGTTTCCCAGCAACCCTGCCTAATAACAAATATTCTTTACAATTTCACATTTATTGGCTTAATTTTTTGTCATTGATGTTGTTGCAGATGATAAATACATAGAAATGGAACTTACCAGTTTTCATAGGGATTCTTCTTGTTAGTATTCTGAGGAATATCGTAAATCAATTCATAGTTTGACTATTAAGCACATGGCACCATGGCACAGGAACTTTAGATAACTCACTGGACATGGGAACTCAAGGTTGCTACCTGAATTCATTCTTCAAGAGATTGTTGGAAGACACCGGCACTGGAAGAGGTGGGTGTTGGTTGGAGGAAATACTTCAGTGGGGTATTGTCCTTTGAGAGTTTAAGATTCCCTGGTCGGTCCCTCTTTGGAAAGCTCTCTGTTTCCTGTTTGCCTTGAACTGTGCTGCTTTGCCCCACTCCCCTCCTCTTGCCTCACCAAGGTAGTGTAAGAAATAGACCATTTGCTGAGAACTCTGAAACAATAAAACAGAAGGATTTTGTTTACTCTTATGTTGTTTTTCTAACTTTTGTAGGGGTGGGGGGAATCAGGGGAAAAATTCATTAACATACCTAAATATACATTAATTGATAATCAGAGTCTAAAAATTACTCCTTGGAATTGCTGCAGAAACCCTTTCCTGTTATGTTCCATATAGAAAAAAAATGTCTTATACTATAGAAATGAAAGGGAAACCAATCTCGTTGTTATCACTAGTGCATAATGCTCACAGGACACCCTCAGAACTGTGAGAGGCACACTGAAGCTCAAATATGACCTGTCATACCTTCAGCTTCTATGTAAGAAAACCACTTAATTGGCAATTCTGAAACCACCATAATATCAGAGTTCAATACAATTAGTGTCATTCTCAAATACACACTTCTAAGCTCTTCATTTAATGCTAGTCAGCCTGAGAGGATAAGTAGACTTTTATTATGCCTTATGAAATGATTTCCCTCATGGGTGTGGATAGTTTTCTGTATGCTGTGGATGAATATTTTCTGGGCTCCCCAAGCAGACCTTAGTTACTGAATGCAGGTTCAGATTTTTCAAGCTTGCTTTCTCTCTCTCTCTCTCTCTCTCTCTCTCTCTCTCTCTCTCTCTCTCTCTCTCTCTCTCTCTTTTTTTAAGTAGTGCATGGTGTGAACCCCTGGTGAGATCTGTGGCTTTAGAAGTTTGCTTCTAAGCTGTGTGATACATTCATCTTTCGCTAGATGACAACTGACACTACACTCAGAGTCTGCCCCATCACAACCCTCTTTCCCAACTTATAATAGCAAGTCAGAAAAATGCAGCAATGAACCAGGCAAAGGTTCATTCCTATAAAGCATGTACCCATTCTACTGGGTTAATAATGATGATGGAAAAATTTGACTTATTCAAGAGGAAACTTGCTCCCCAATTTGCCAGCCTCTCAAATGCACATCCACTAAGAAACAAGATGTGATTTTCAGTCTGTTATGTTGCTGTTGCATAATTACTTGTTGATCCTTATACT
This sequence comes from Mastomys natalensis, assembly GCA_021653895.1. Taxonomy (NCBI): domain Eukaryota; kingdom Metazoa; phylum Chordata; class Mammalia; order Rodentia; family Muridae; genus Mastomys; species Mastomys natalensis. Next base: position 1,271,883 of record JAJTUV010000572.1, read on the forward strand.
TGTTACTTTGGTAGTTGCTGTGACCGAATATCCAATGAGAAGCAACCTAAAGAAGTAAGAGCTTATTTTCCCTTAGAGTTGAAGTGGGATGTAGTCCATTGCAGAGAGATTTTATGGTACAGTAACAGGCTTGTGAGGTGGCTGATAACTTTACATTAGCAGTTCAGAAGCAACGAACTGGAATAGCAACTAACACATCACATCTTAAACTCAATATACACTTCATTTAACAAGGCCAGTACTTGAAAACTAGTGTTGAAACACTTGAACCTATGGAATTATTTTACATTCAAATGATAATTGCAATTAAAATTAATTAGCTAATTCAAATTAAAAACTGGCTGGTCTGGAACTGTGTAGGCCAGACTTGCCTTGAACTCTTTGAAATCTGCCTGTCCCCAGCCTCCCATGTGCTGGAAGTAATGTTATGTGCCACCACCGCAGGTTTACAAGCACTGATTTCAAGTTAGACTGTATAACGTTTATACACATGCAAACACAATGTTAATTTCCCTAGTTTAATCACTTACAAATTTTAACAAATATTTCCTGATAGTACTTCTCGATACAGTGGTACACCTTATAATAAGGACACTTATAGTAACTACCTAATTTACTCATTGAAGGCATATGAATAAGAGGATCCAGCACAATGTCGTGACATTCTGGACACTAGCTCCACTCAATGTAGTTCACCTGTAATTTTGTTTCAAGTGTAATTTCTTCTTGTCTTTGTACAAAGGGCACCATCTTTTCACCTGCACTAACCACAGAATTCTAAATTCTGTGGATCCAAAAATGTTCCTTTCTCCAGTCAGAGGATTGGGTTAAGTCCGAGAGATATATCTCATCATTTAGAAAACCTCAAACCACTATTTCCAAAGATGGGATGGAAATTAAAGGATGATGAAGAAAAAATATATTTATCACGAGAAGTGGTAGAAGGTTGTAGACTTCACAATTGAGGGTTGGATGTAGGGGTCTTATGGAGAGAGCAAGTTCATGGAGGTTCTGCTAATGACTGGAGGCCTCTCTCATTTGTGCCATACTCTAGCAGCATCCACACTGCAAATTCTTTCTGTTATCCAACTGGTTTTTTTTTTTTGAAAGCCTGTGTATACTTCTAAATGTATCAGGCAACCACCATGTTTGCTTGCTAATGGTGTCTAGTGTTACATCATTCTACAACAAATAGCCCACTTAGCATTTCTTTATTACCAACAATGTTTATTATTTACTGTTTTATAGCTTTCTGGTTCCTCATGTAAAGGCATTAAGCTTGTCTGCGGAATAGCATATTTCTATCTATTTTTTTTAATCTCATGCAAATAAGAATGATACAACAAATTATATCTTCTCTCACAAGCAAATGTCTTGAGACTTCCCTTATTCATTGTTACTCTCTATCTTTTTGTTCTGTAGTGATGTCTCCTGCCTTCACATACTTCTCCTGTTCTGACTTCACTGTGACAGTCACATTAGAGTGAACACACATTCTGAACTCTTACTCTCAGCCATTCCCTATGATTTACGCTACCTGGACATCCGCCAGTCGCAAGCCTCCCTTGCATATTAATCTTTCCTGATGTCTACTGACTGCGTCCTGCAGACTTTGGGTCTACATATGTAGACCCTTGTGATAGGCAATATCACAACCCAATTTGCCATATGACTGACTCAAGTTCAGTTACTGGAATCTATATCATGGGAAGAAAACTGACTCCTATAAATTATTCTCTAAGCATGTAGCATGATTCCTCTACCGATAAATAAAATATGAAATAATACTGAATGCAAATAGTTTTTAGTTATAATGTGATATATATCAATAATCCTCATGCTACAAATTAAAACTAATGTTATATTGACTTTTAAAATAAATAACAATAAGCTCATCATATATTAACAAAAACATTTTATTATAAAATAATTATTAAAAACAATTAAGTTTGGAGAATAGATTTTAAAAACATGTTTTCTTGTGGCTGTTTTGCCACTTTATTAGCATATATTTTCACTTTTGTCTAATTATCAGGTTCAAAGGTTTCTTTGTATTTTCATTCACTACTGCAGATGAACAATTTAAAAATAAAAACAAAAGTAGAATCTTAGAGTTCGTTTTTACTTGCCCTGAGCTAACACACCAAATTCTATGTACCAGAGGAGAAAACAAATCAGCCTTGTTATTATTAATTAGCTTGTGTTAAAATAATAAGAGAAATTGTGTCAATATCTGGTTTGGACTCAGAGTAATCTTAGGCCTGAAAGTCCTTCCGATGGGTATGGAGGACATTGGGCTTGATGTTCTGATGTCTCTGCCAAGTCTGCATGCAGTTGGAACCTAAGTATGATTGCTTCTTATATGTTTAATGCAGAAGTGAAGAAGAATCACATGGAGTTTCAAAAATGTTCATGACAGAATAAAAAGTTCATCAGCAAAGTGGTGATTCAAACGTGAACTAAGATGTCCATCCCTTTTAGCTTCCTGTCTGTTCTGATTTGAACATGAAGTATCCTCTTTGAAGCCTGCTGTGTCAAAGGCTTGTTCCCAAGCTGGAAGTGCTATTGAGAGGTCAGGGGATTGTGAAGGCACTAAATCCATGAAGAATGCAATATACTCTTAACGGGCTCATAGGAGGTAGAAATTGGATGAAAGAATTATAATCAGTCACTGTATACGACATTGATTATTTTGGCCATGGCCTTATTATCTCTCTGTTTTTTCTCCTCCGGTGAGGAGAGATATCTTATCTACCAGATGCTCTGAATCACTGTGTTCTACCTCATCATCATTCTTCAGCCCAGAAACAGAAAACCAAAACATTGTAGCCTGAAACTTCTGAAACTATGAGCCAACACATGTAACTTCCTTTAAGTTGTTTCTTAGTTATTTGTCTGTAGTAAAAAATATTAAAACTCCCTGCTCAGGACTTCTTCCCCACTTAGACCATTTATGTTCCTGGATGAAACACATGAACAGCCTTATATTTTTAAATCACCTTAGGCAGCACAATAGCTGGGCAGCTGTCTACCTTCCATGCTGTTATAATCTGAATTTTGTATCCATAACCCTAAGTTATTACTTACTATATACTATGTTGCATTTGCTGCTCTTAACTCCAATTGGCCAGCCCATATAGCCACAATTTTATGGCTCAACTATCCCACAGTGGCTTTCCTCTCTCCTACATGTTGTTTTATTCCATGGTGGCTTCTTTTTTATCCTTCCTCCCCCTGGTCTTCTTCCCACTCCCACTCCCCAAAGCCAGCAAAACCTCAACCCCACCTATGTTCCTTCAGCCCAACTATTGGTTGTCTGCACCTTTATTCACCAATCAGAATTAACTTGGGGGCAGGGTACCAGGGGCTACTTGCAAATCCAGGTTTTGGGGGAACACTTAGCATTACAATATACAGTAGAAGACAAAATCTCAACATTTGTATAGAATAGCACAACCAGTACAGAGGCATTGTCAAAGAATAATGGGGTTCCTGCTGATTATTACTATTATGATGACTTTGGTACCCTACTTCAGATACTCTGTTTCAGTACTTACTAAAAGATTTTGATTTACCTTTTAATGAAAAGATTGATTTGGTGATTAGTTTGAGGAGGTTGTTTATTTGTTTGTTTTTGTCTTGTTTTGTTTCTTAACACTCTCTAACCAGGATAAGAAGAGTATCCACACTAAATTCAACTCATATTTCTAGTTCATTTTTAATTCCCTCCCAGAAATTCATCAAGTACTAATATTCAATTATTCAATTAATTTGCAAACAGTTCAGAACTCAGTGTAACTCCTCAGTGAGCCCGCTTGATTACTGGGAAAGTAAAGTAACAGGAGCATGCCAATGAGATCCATTAACTCTGTTAGTTCAAAGAAATGGTTAGAGTGAAGGAATGATTCATCAAGAAAATAGCTCAAGTGACAACTCCAAGCTAACATGGTATGGTATATGATCTTTGGGTTCTGATATATACTCACCCTCTAGCAACTATGAGTCTTCGAGTGGCTGAATGCTTGCAGTTGATTCTGTACTCTTTAAACTCTCCCCTCTTCCTTCCTTGTCAAGGTTGTTGGTAGGCAAAGTTGTTTCAAGTGACAGCCACTTTCGTTGCAAATACTGCTGATGCAAGGGGCTTGATGTTCTTGGCTTGGTTGAACTTGTTCCTGGACTATATGTTACAGTGGTAGCAGAGCATTGCCAGATATGTAGACTCTTGCTGATACCTAGAGCAGCATGGGGAGCTCTCTACAGGTATATTTTCTCAGGTGATGCTAAGCTTCTTGACAGCTGATGAAAAGAATTTCAAGACAACTCTATATGAAACATATATGGTGTCTGTGCTTTATTATTAAAAGATTCTTTTGTATTTATTTATGTCCATATATTTATGTGCATACAGGTCCATACATATGAGGGTACCCTAAGAGGTCATAAGATAATGTTCAATACGTGGGAGTTAGAGTCACAGACATGGATACTTGAAACTTGAACTAGAGTCCTATACAAAGGCAGCAATTATCTTACTTGAAGAGACATCACTAGCCTCTATTTAAAACTATGAAGTGCTTTTACATAGATTTAATGATGCACATTAATGGAATGAACAATGTTTAAGAAAAAGGATAGCACTTGGCCAGGGTTAAATATCTTAGAAAATGTTGGGCTTATGAGTTTTAACTATAGCCATGTGTGTGACTTTGATTTTTTTTACGTTACTTTGTTCAAAGTCTTTCTAACAGACTATTTTTTTCTAGTTTGTTGTTGCTACATCTGAGGTCATAAGGTAATTCCTGGGGTGTATTGGATAGGATTACAGGCTAACAACGTGAGACCAGAGGGTACAAAGGTGCTTAGACTTATTTCTTACTGTAAACTAAATGTTTAAAAAAAATTGTCAGATTCCTGACAAAGTATAAAAATTACAGATTCACATCTAACAAACGAGTAAGTTCATATTCCAAGGTCATATAGCTTCAGGCCTTAAGCATAGTTTATTGCTATGTTTACCTTATTTCTTTGAAACATCTGTAAAAAAATGAGTATTATCATTACATCAACAATCTTCATTGCACATGTTAATTGTGCTGGAATTCTTGACTATCCAAAGATAGAAAGCATCAACCAGACCTTATAGTGAAGGTACCTTTATTTCCCTCTTATCCTGGATTTTCCCTGTCTTTCTTTCTATCTTCTTCAGCTTCAACTACAAAGTTTCTCGTGACAATGTTGACAGTCATTAATATGACAGACAGCCTTGCAGCTTGTGAGTTCTGCTTGTTGGAAACACACACCAAAAATCTCTTCCCTGGGAACTTAACCTTCTTTGTTTTCCTACAATGGAGTTTAGGAATTGAAAATTGATGGTAATGTGCCCAACAAATGTCAGCACACATGTAAGTAGAGAAAGACATGATAATAATTATCAGAAATCGTTTACTATCTGTTCTATGGCTAAAATACACAGTTTGGCCAGGAGAGAGGTATTGTGGATAGCCCCAGCCTTGTATTTTGATCCTAGTTCCACTCCCCTGAGAGGGGCTCCAGAGGAGGATTGAATCAATGTTGTGGATAGCCTCAGCCTTATATTTTGATCCTAGTTCCACCCTTCTGGGAGGGGCTGCAGAGGATGATTGAATCTGTACACAGGTGACATCTTGTAAACCTTCTGTCCAATTAAAACTTGTAAAATAAAGGCTAGAGCCAGAGATTGGGCAGTAGAAGGGGAGGCAGAGAAAAAGGGTTAGGGGAGGAGGGAGTGAGAGGAATTCGATATAAAAGGAGGAAGCAGAAGCAGAGGCAGGGCAGAAGCAGAGTCGGCCGGAGAAGCAGAAAGAGAATCAGAGGAAGAACAGGAGAAAGCAGAAGGAAGCCAGCGGTAGAAGGAAGCCAACGACAAAGGAGCCGGAGCTCGGAGAATAGGATGCGGCAAGTTATAATCCTCATAGCTGGGGATTAGAGTAGTGTAGTGGTAAATCTGCCCAATTCAGGCGTGCTATTTATACAATAATTATTGAGTCGTGTTTTCCTTTACTGGTCTCATTCGGGTAGATTTACCGCTACAAATTTGGGATTTAAATAATTCCCTCTACTACAAATTGGTGCCCAACTTCTACTACAGAGTGGACTTAATTTTCATCACATTTCACTAATGGAGAAAAAAAAAGTACTGTATAAATAAGTACTGAGAGGAGCATGAATAAGTAGAAACCGACAATAGTAGAGTTAAGAAAAGGAAGTATGGGATGGGGAGTGGTCAGGGGGCAAACTGGAAGGGGGATGAAGGCTGGTCTTTAAAAAAGGATTAAAGAATAAGTAAAATAAAATTGAAAATAATAAAAGGAATCATGGTCAATCTATTTTTGTTGTTCGAACTAATATTAGGAACGCTGATGAGTACAGCTTGGCCGTGTAAGGGGCAATATGACATGGGTTCCTGCCCCTTGAACAGAGCCAGCAGGGCATGGCCCTCCATGAGTGTTGATGGTGCTGTGTGCGTAAGGCTTGTTTGTATAATAGTGTACATATTTTCATGTTCTACCTTCTAGAAATGCCCTCTCTGCCAAGGTTAATGACTCCATAATAATCAGAGACAGCATGAGTTCAGGAGGCATGAAGTTTTCTGTCTCAGCAAAATGATAGAACACTGTAACCTTTAGGACAGTTCTTATTGTTGTGGGAAAAAATGCTGAAAACATGAATTCAAAATTTCTCAACTAAGCAAAATATAAGGATGCAATATGAATTGTATAAAGAGCTTCACAGATCTAAAGGAATAGAGGTAATTTCCCATCCAGCTAAGGTTTTTTATTTATGCTTACAAAGGTAGGTAGATTTGTGAGTCCAACGTCAGCCTGAGATAGCACTAATTTAGATCCATGCATGGTCAGAATGGTATTTTTATGATGGGATCTCACCTAGCTATCTTATTGTCTGTGCTTGTACTTGCTGTCTTTTTCTAAAAACCAAGTGGCAGGGGTCATGGGATTGGATAATCAAAGTGAACCTGGGGAAAAGATATTATTTTTTTGATATATAGAATATAAGGCTGGGCTTTTTGTCTGCAAGAGATGAGCTACCCAGAGAGATTTTAGCAAGAGAAGGCTGTCATGAGCAGAACATAGACTACAAGCTTGTAATCGATGATTTGAATTGAGTCATTTCAGCTCTCTTGGACACTCTTACTCTCAGAACCCCTGTCCAAGCTGAGGTTGGTCCCTGGCAGAAATCCAAGCAATCCATTGCAATCCTTATGCCATTTATAAGACCAACTTTCAAAAGCACAAGGTATTGATTTATGCAGTACACTTTACTTAGAATTATCCATGGTGGGCTTTGTGACAAAGCTCCACACATTCAATCAGAAGGGCAGCAAGTAGTGGTCAGGTTGTAAATGCCAATGGTTAGGGAAGATTCTTCTTTGTAAATTTTTTTCAAATAGAATTTCTATAAGGAAGTCAGAAATTGCACTGAAAAAGGAAAATGATCATGTTTTCAATCACACCCTAAGCCAATTTCTATATTATTTAAAACCATATTTTATCAATATCATCAAGCTACTCATTCTGATTTTGTGTATTGGAATTTGAATGAGTTGTTCCATGATATTATTGCAAAAGTATCCTCAAGATGATAAGAATAAGGCTAATAAATAAGGTTAATGTAGGTTTGGGGAGATAGGTGTGCTTTTCTAGTTATTTATCAGCTACTCGCTGCTTCATGAAGGTATCTTGAGCATCATGCAGGCAGCAATGGGGCTAGTTCCTTAATTGCATTCTGATTGTTCATTAGCACTTGCTCATGACGATTATGTGTTTGACTTGATACAGCTAATGTTGCCACAGTGTTGATCTTACCATGAATCACATGGTAATGAGTAGACTGCTGTTCTACAAGATTTTAAAGGATTTTTAAAGTTTACAGAAGGGACAGAGATGAAGAATGAGCTTATGTGCACCTTTGGTTCCATTCCCATTTATGCCTGATATGCATGTGGTGAACCAAGATTGCTGAGAGGCAAAAGGCATCTCAGTCTTATAGTCTTTCCCACAGTGATCAAGTTGCTGTTGACTATTCCACACCTTATCGATTATGATAATTATGGATTTAATTTTTGTTTTTCCATGGCCATCTTCTTGCCCAAGTTAGTATTGAACTTTTAATGTGGAACTCTACTTCCTGTCAACCGCTTGAGCAGCAGAAATGCTAGGTGTGGACGAGAGGATCCAGACCATAACATGCATCAATACTATTTTTCAAATCTTGGCAACAGTTGTGAAAAAATATTATTATACTATTTAATCTCATAAAATCTTTTGAAACAGTTTCATTCATCTGAGTGCTATATTCTGTTATGAGATAGTATAAAATATAAAGAAAATTTGAGAGAAGGACAATCGGAGAAGCCTTCCTAAAGATGACTGCTTCCTTTCTCATGAGAAAAGCCTGATCTGAGCCAAACACCTGGATAATATGATAAGGAAAAATGGAAGGTGTTGAGATGTTATACCATGCCTAATCCAGAGTGTCCCAACCCTTTCCCCCATAGACTCAGTTTCCCCCTTTATCCTAATGGGAGATGTCTGGCTGCCTCAATTAAGCTATTTTTCTGTCTTTTGTTATTTCTATTTATTGATCTATTATCCTTCCCAGACAATCAATTATTTGCCTTTTATACATAACAAAATCTTGTAACATCAGGATCTTAATTACAATTGGAGGCTACATCCTGGCTGCTTAGATACTTTTTATTTACTATTACTTATTTACAGTCTATCTCTGTAAAATTTGTTTCTTACTGTACCTTGGGATTTTTGTTTGTTTTCTTTTCTTTTGTTTGCTAAGCCACATAACACAGAACCTCTAACACACCAGAACATAGAATCTGCTTCCTTTTGTGGGAACAGGGAAAGTGAGGGTACTAAGTTGATTGCCGCTAAACCCATGCCCATTATAATTTAGAATGTTGACTTGGACATCTCAAGTCATTATAAGAGTATTACTTAGATAGAAAATGACTAAGAACAACCTTGGTGACAAATGTTTGGATTAGATTATTAACATGCTGCTCTTTGCCATCGATGTCATCTTATGGCACATGAAACCTGGGGATAGAAAGAAACATTTTATGGTTGCTTGCTATATCAATAAATCTTTTCTTTCCTTTAAAGATAAAGCCATATATATGGTTGTGTGCATGTATGACTTGGAGCTATATTTTCATATAAAGTATATCTTTTAAGAGCTCTAGATTTATGTGGTGATCACAGATTGTAGTTTTCATTATGTTAGACATAGGATGATTTGTATAGTTCTCATGTGATGTTAAAATAATAAAAATATCAGTTTTGTGTTTTGCAGCTGCAGATGAGGCTACTACAACCCACCGGCCTCTTAATCAAATTGTATTTAAAAGCAGATCCGTTTGTATGCTTGACATGGTGGCAGAGGTGGTGCAAGAGGTTCACTGAAATCTTCATTTACCTGCAGCCTACAATGCTGCCCAAGGGTGGAAATCAGTTTGGACAGAAATTATTTAAGTCAATCTTTAAATAAAACTCATATTTAAAAGCAGACACTCGCCGGGCGGTGGTGGCGCACGCCTTTAATCCCAGCACTTGGGAGGCAGAGGCAGGCGGATTTCTGAGTTCGAGGCCAGCCTGGTCTACAGAGTGAGTTCCAGGACAGCCCGGGCTACACAGAGAAACCCTGTCTCGAAAAACCAAAAAAAAAAAAAAAAAAAAGGAGACAATATTTACAAAATCAAGTCACTTGTAGTCAAAGAAATATAGTTATTATGGTTGGCTTTTATGTCAACTTATGATCATAAATTTTGGCCACCAAAGTATGGAGCCTCACCTAAAGAAATGTCCTGTTTGCCTTAACTGATTCCAGAAGATCATCCAGTGGTGGATGGCCCCTTCAGGTACCAGCCCAGGTGAAAACGATATGGTAGAATGGAAATGTCTTTTGTCCTCTTGGCACTGAGGTGATTTACCATGTTGCTGCTACTGCTGTTGAGTCCTTTATTAATACTAGGACCAGAATTTCCATAGTTGGGTCAAGGACTAAGATGCAGGGGGCCTTTCAAGAACCTTCTAGGTTTTTAGTGACAGAGTAGAGCTGTTAAGACACTCAGTCTCAAGGACAAAGCCATTACTCGGATCTCAGTCTCTCAGAAGGGATTCACCTAGTGTTGGTATTTTAATATAAATATAAACATACTATGTATATATGCAAACATATATATGTATATATTTCATCCTGTTGCTTCTGTTCTCCTTGAGAGCCCAGAAAAATAAAGTAGCTCATGGGTTTAGCTCCTGATTTACAATATTAATAAGTTGTTGAATGTTATACTCAATCTCATTTAAATTCTCTTAAGTATGTTTTCTTTGTATTCACCAATATCTTACCCTCCAGCCTAAGCTGACCAGGAAATTATTCTATTTTCCAGCCTAACCTTAAACTCATGATCCAGTAGCCTTAACATCAGAGTGTTGAGATTATACCACCACGTTCAACTGTCAACCATATAAGGTTTTATGTTTTGTGTTTAGTTCAAATACGTGAATTTTTAAGAAAAAAAATAAAAAGTATTGACTAGTAGGATTAATCAAAATTGTATTAGTTTACAACTTTTCTTACAAATTTGGAGGATTCCCTTTACAATATCAGTCATTTTTATTTCACCTGTTTTGTACATTTAGTTAAGTTTGTATTTCCTCTCATACCTCTGAGGCAGAATTATATACAGGGAGAAGCAGTAACAACCCAGAGCAGGCAAATTGACTTAGTTTGTTACTTTCACAAAAGAAAATAGAAAATTTTATTTTTTATTGGATATTTTATTTATTTACATTTCAGATGCCATCCCATTTCCCCATTTCCCTTCCCTAGAACTCCCTATTCCATCCCCCTTCATCCTTTATGCTTTTAGACCATTTTAATTACATGCTATCTATTTTGAGATGATTAAAATTCACTCTTTCATATTGGCATGTATCCTTGGCTACCTTAAAGCAGAACATGAAGTACAAATACTTTATTGCCTATCTGTAAGATGTCAATTTTTCTAACCATCTGAAAAATGACAAATAAAAAGGATTCCATCAGTTATCCTGAAATGTCACACAGAAAAACCAGTCTCCTAGAGTCTTATTTAAAATGTTAAAAACAATAAAATGTTGAGTAGATTGGGAGGGCAAGGAAGGTAGGCTGCCATGAGTTTGAGGCCAGCCTGGGCTATACAGTAAGATTATCTCTAAAATCAATATCTAAGGAAAGACAATGAAAATTTATGATATCATTTCATTCATTATTGTCCCAAGAGTAGATTATCTCACAAATACATGAATCAAAGACAAAGTAGGAGAGAAGGATTTAGGAAAAGTAGTAAATCCTGACAAACTATAATACCAAAAATGCGAGAAAACCAATTACTTTTAGATTCTTTAAGGTGGTAATAGGTTGCATAATCCCTGACAAGCCTCCAAAGAGAGACTGCCACCTATGTGTCACTCTATAAAAACAAGAAGATATTGATACATGTTAAACAAATATTCATTGGCTCATTTACAATAGGAAGGACAAAATGAAGGAACTGTACATTTCAATTCAATGATCATTCTGAAGTCAAGTATAATATCTATGTTCAATATAACTATAACATTTAGTGTGTGAGATGCTCACTGGTCAGGATAATAGAAAGGCTCACAGCCATATCATGGTAGCAAATGCTGTTTTGGAATGGGTGTTTACAGAGATCTATGATCCTGTTAAATATGGGAAAATACAGATCTTGGAATCCCTTTAAACAACAGTGGAATCTAAACCCTGAACTCTGGGCACTGAATTGCCCTCAGTACCCAGCCCTCCTGTAGAGTGTGGGAACAGGCAGCTTCCAGCCAGCTGTGGTTAGTTAGGCCCAGGATGAGCTTAATGGAGTTAGCAGTGCCAAGCCTTAAAGAGGCAAAGCTCATAAATCAATGAAGAGTCATCATGTGGCCTCAGCAAGGCATGAGCCCATGCTGAGGCACAGAACTCTTCATCCAAGTCCAACTGATGGAGGGAATAACCAACTGCCTTGGTATGTTAAAAGTGCATTATAAAAATAGCACATTTTCTAATGGGTCATCATTTCATCTGTGATACATGAGAAAAACAAATATTTCTAAAATATGTTCAAATACATTGAAGAAAACTACTTTTACATACTCAACAAAACAGAATTTACAGTGAATCAGCATTTAAGTTTAACTAGCAGCACTCAGTATTAGTTAATGCAAACTCACCATTCTACTTCTGAAAGAATGCATATTTGCAATCAATGAAATAAAGCTGACTTCTAAATAATAGTGGTGGGGTAACACAGATTGTCAATAAGAACCTGGAGTTTTCTCAGATCAGAAGACCTTGTTTCCAAAGGCCTCCATCACTACTCCTGTGTGTACACGTACACATCATTTTATGGTTCTATCAATTACACATATTTGAACAGGATTTTATCACAGAATCACTTTAGCATATATGAAGAGATTGTGGCTAAATGGCATCTATGTCCTTGTTTTTATGCAGATGAGGCCTTGGTTTAAATTTTGTGTGTTTGTACATTATAACACATAGGATGAGACCTGTAATCTTGCTGCATTCTTCAACGAACCATTCAGTGTTGTTAACTATATGTCTGATGCTACCTGTCTAGAACTGCTTCATTCTGAGGCAGGACACAGAGAGACACTGAAATAAAGAGGAGTCATTGCTCCATGCTGTACTAGAGACTAGATTTCCAGCACTACTTAAAAAAAAAAGATAAAATGCAAGGAATCATGCTTAATATGAACACATGTATGGTCTTTGAATGTATTCCTTTCTCGTCCATGAGTCTATGCTCTTCTAAGAATCTCACAAACATGTTTATAGAGAAGGTATAAATTCTCTCCTGGTGACCTATGTATGGAAAGAATTCCGTCCATCTTTTTTTACTCATTTTTTAAAACCAGGCAGTGAAAATGTCAAAGCACACCATAAACCATCTTATAGTCTTATTTATTAAGGAAACGCTTCTTAGCTCTGCTTTCTGGGTTATTCCTGTATTCCTAGCACTTGGGAGGCTAAAGCACAAAGCTTGCAGAAAGGTTGAGGCAAGCCTGGGTTACAGAGTGAAGATCTTACCTAGGCAAAGCACACAACCAACAAAACTATTATTTAGACAAAAATAAGTGAATCAAAATATATTATTTACTCTTTAAATTCTTTCAATAATGTAACTTTTAAAGCCATTACAAAACATATATAGTGATTGTGAAACATTTAAACACATGTCACTCTTGAGCAGCTTACTCCAGAGTGTGTGCCAGTTTTCCTAAGAGTTTCCTAGCATTTGCCCCCTACAATTCATCTACATGATGATTTCATGACTTCAACTTTTCCCCTGAGCAGCCACTCTCCAGTTCACAATGCCCAGCTTCTTCCAATGCCACTCTGCGTTCTAGCTCTACCAATCTCTACCATAACTGTAGAGTAAAGTGATGTGTGTCCTTCTGAAGCATAACTTGCTGTAGTTCAGTAGGATAATAACATTTTCCCTTATCTTGTAGCTTTATTTTGAGTCAGGATCTCCATCTGTAGTTGAGAACAACTTCTGTCTCAAGATTCACCTGACTCAGCATCCTAAGGGCTGAGATTACAGATGGAAGTCCACCAATAAGTTTTTTCTTCTTTTTGGTTGCATAATATTCCATTATACATGCATACCTAGATAAATTTATCTATTGACACTCAATCAAAATAGATATTTTCACAGGAAAGTAAAATAATCATCAGAGTAGAAGGACAGACAACTTGTATATTGTACACATACATGATAGATAGATACAGATATATAAAGCTAAGTACAAAATCAAAATGAGTAGAGAATGATGAGACCATAAGTGAAGAAAGTACAAGGTTGAGAGGAAGAGAGAAAGAACAAGAGAAAAGCAACAAAACAATAAAATCCTTGAATTAAAAAACTGGACAAAAATTTAAGGAAATATGTTTTCAAAGAAGACACATACAAGACAATCAAATGGGAAATGAAAAAAAAAAAAAAAAACAAACTCCACTGAGAAATGATCTCACACTGGAGAAGGAGAACAATTGTCTAATATCAAACAAAACAAGGAGCACCGAACCTTATCAAGGGCAAGAACTAACTAACACTAGTGGTATAAACTTCTGTAGCAGCTGTGAACACTATGATCTTCCTCCAAAAATCAAATTCAGCAACTTCTAGACTGGGGATATGGCACAACATTTCAGCACCTGCTACAAATGCTAGGGTTACATTACATTACAGATTACAGCCAATCTGTAATTCCAGTGTTTGGGATGTGGACAGAAGGGATTCCAAAGCTGCCTGGGCAGAGTCCAAGTAGCTGGGCTGTGGTTGGGAGACAATGAGTCAACAAATAAGGTGAAAATCTACCAGATACAGCCAGGAACCTCAGGCCTGTGAGCTATACTGCTCAGTTTTAGCTCCTGACACAGCCAAAGTTTAAATAGCCAGCTAAAGCAAATTCATAGCACAGCTTTTCTATTTTACTTCTTGCAATATTATAGTTAAAGTATTCCCTTATTACTTTTTTGTTTTGTTATTTTTTGTTTTTCTTAATTATTTTTTATTCAATGTTTTATTTATTTACATTTCAGATGTTATCCCCTTTCCCCATTCCCCCCCCCCATTAACCTCCTATCCCATTCCTCCTCCTTTTTTGCTTTTATACCATTTAAATTACATGAAAGTATTATGGTCAGTTCTAGGTTGAGGAACTAGCAATACAATAGATGCAGATAGTCAAGGAACAAGCAAGACAATAAACCCAGATAGTCGAAGGACAAGCAGGACAATAAACAGAGTCCCGTGATCATTCCCATGATCACTATTTCTAAGGGCTTATCAGGATGTCCAAAATATCAAAGCAGTTGTACCAAAAAAAAGATTAATCCCTGGGAACTTGCTCCCACTTTCATTACTATTTTTAGAAACAATCCTTTTTATCATAAAGCATTGTTGTTCGAGTCATATATTTATGGGTAATTGTTCTTTTAAAAAATGTAGCCATATAGGGTGAAACAAAATGCTTAAACTGGTAAAAGTGATGGGCACATGAGCCAGAAAACCACTCAAACTCACAAAACAATCAGAAAGTCAACTCCACAAATTTGTCCTTGTACCTCCATACCTGCCCTTTGGCATGCACACACACACACACACACACACACACACACACACACAGGATAGTAATAAATAAATATTTTTAAAGTACCTATCAATCTGCACCTCAGCCATTGGCTGCACGTGTTGTCAGTACTGCAGTGGAAAAATCTGTGGGATACATCCTGTACATGTTCATCCAAGTTTGTTTCCTCTCCCTTGTCAAACTAAATTGCCATTATTATTATTATTATTATTATTATTTTTACCAAGAACTGTGAAATGAATTTCCTTTGGAGGAAGCTGCCTTAGAGACTGCTTCATAAGTCCTTCTGCAGACTCTCGGTTGTTGGAAACTTGCACTCCACTAACTGGTTGTTGATGTACAGTAGAGTATGGTGTTAAAAGGGAGAACTGATTTGTAAGTCAATGTTACCTGATGGAGTTTTCTATATTGTAAATAAGTGAGGGCTGTGGTGGTCGTAAGGGATGTAAAAATTAACTAGGATGTTTTTCTAAAGAAAATCTCACACTTAAATTAATTATTATAACAGAAATTTGGTGATTTAACTCTGTGTGTGTGTGTGTGTGTGTGTGTGGTTTTGTGTGTGTGTGTTTTGGATGGGGGTTCACTCTGTTCAGGATGTCCTTGAAATGAACCTTATCCCCAAAACCTTAAGATATATGCCTAAGCCAACTCCCCAGACTTGCTGTTCAATTTTTAATTTAAAAAGGGAGAAGGGAAGGACAACACAGCCAAAAACTATTCCACAGTCCAGAAAAGGACATAATGGGCAGAACAAGACAGACTTTTAATCTGTTCTTCATATTCTCCTCTCTACTCAGTCCTTTTCCAGACAAAATCACAACTCAGAAATTCATTCTGATTATTAGGAAAGTATAATTCAAGGCATATACTTATTGTAATATAAATGCTCCCTTGAGCTTGTTTTATATAGAAATATGCATGTAGAATGTCCATTCTTGTGAATATACACTTTACTGTTTTCTGAAATGGTTAGGACATTAATTTATAAGAAAACAAAAATTATAAACATAAGTAAAAATATAGAAAACAAAGTCATGCAATAGTAATAACCAAACCATAACAACAAGAACCTTTCCAGTTACGCATCTCCTACCATTTTTTCTTCAATATGAAATTATTCCTCACAACATCTGCTGCAAGGAGAAATAAAGGGAGATATAATATTATAGAGCCATGGCTCAGACTAAATTTGAGCCTGATACTTTACAGATAACAAAGGGAAAGTCATGACCTGGGCCTTTGAG
Source organism: Mastomys natalensis (assembly GCA_021653895.1). Taxonomy (NCBI): domain Eukaryota; kingdom Metazoa; phylum Chordata; class Mammalia; order Rodentia; family Muridae; genus Mastomys; species Mastomys natalensis. Next base: position 1,288,378 of record JAJTUV010000572.1, read on the forward strand.
TTGGCTTGTATGCTACCATCTTTGCAAACTAACTTTATATACCAAAACTGGGGAGAAAATGGCAAGGCTGAGGAACACTAACTGTAGAATTGTAGGAGCTATGGCATTTGACTCAGCATATGAATATCTGGGGGGTGGGGAGAGAGAGAGAGAGAGAGAGAGAGAGAGAGAGAGAGAGAGAGAGAGAGAGAGAGAGAGATTGAGATCAGGCACAGGCTTGGGAATAAAAAGGACAAGAAAACAGACTGCTCTTCTCATGGAGGAGACTTATAATTAAAAAAGAGTAGACATTAGAGTACACTGGTGCTGAGTGATAACTAAGAAGATTTGAAATGATGATGTGGTGGAGAATGACAGAACATTTGTTCCCATTATCACCTAGAGGCAAGCCATTTGAGCTGACCTATTAATGATAACCAGTCAGCCACAAAGAGACTTATGCATATCTGTCACTCAACTTGTCATCATAACTAAGCAGGTACAGAATTAAATATGAGGCTTTCTGGTTCTGCTGGCAATTTCAACATTACTGCTGAGACTCATCTTTTTATCTGTGAGAGGCTCATATGCCAAACAAGGAAGGAATGGTTTTGCTCAAAGTATCTAACTTTGTTCAGGGTAAACAATTTTAAAATCTTCCTCTAAAAGTTCCTGTTCAAAGGTTCCCTGGGCTAAGCAGGTAGAGGATTAGGTGTCAGAACAGAAATGACAGGTGACAGATCACTTAGCCTTTAAGGTTATGATGATTGGCTTCTGCACTGATTTTAAAAGAGAACCACTGGAGTCTTTGGAGCAGAGGAGTGACAGGGCCTACTTTACATTTTAAAACATCACCTTGTCTGCCTTATGGAAATTGCATTACAGAAAGATCAAAGGTTGAAAGAGGAAGATAATTTGGGAGTTGGTGTCTGGGAGGATATTGCGTTCCTTATTAACATGGTTTTAAATTGGACAGAACAAGTGAGAAATGAAATCCCAAGTGTCATATGTGATGCCATGGGATAATCTCATGGAGACATGAGAAAATTAGCCAGAACATGGAGATGTTACGTGAACATTTTATACAAGATGACTTCTGAAGTCATAACTTAATAGAACCTTGGGAGTTCCATTTAATAAAAGATCTGAGTCCCAAATAAAGTTCTTGTTGCAAAAATTAGAGGTAAAAAAAGAGGAATTAGATAAGGAAAATTAGAAGAAAACCGCAATATGATTAAAAGAAATCGTGACTGGCTTTATGAAATATTTAAAGTATTCTAACTTGGTGATAGTACAGAGAAATGGGAGAATAGTTTAAGTAAATTGTAGAGTTGAGACAGCGTTTTTAAAATTAAAATATATTAAAACATTTGAATATGTTGATGTAAAGGATTCACTGGTGAATCTGAAAGCAGAGAAAACAAATGATCCAGTCTTTGAGAAAGTAAATGTGCAAAGCCCTCAGGAGAGCATGGAGAGCTGATGTCTTGAGAAGAGAGTTCAGTTACTAGACTCTTAAGCCTGAGGTATCATCTAGTTTGACTTGGATTTGAGTCTTTCTGAACGACTTGACTCAGAGTCAGGAATCCACATAGACATAGCAAAAGTATATCTGTTTCTTCTTTTGTGTGATCCCATAGCTGTAAAGTCTTGAACACATGGCATCGTAATGGGATGGGACCTACCTGTGCATCACCTGTGCAAATGTATGCACAGACACCAGAAGGTGTCATGTTTGTTAAAAGTTTTAACTTCTTTACTTTTGGTCAAAGAAACAAGAATGCACTTTGAAACTACTGGTTGTTTGTGTGTGAAATTAATGGAGTTTCAAACAGGAAAAAGAACTTTACATTTGCATTTACCTTCCATCTCCATTGACATAAAGAGGAGGTGATTTCCTAGGGTTCGGTCAGCATTAATGGAACCATGTTTTGAATATTTTGATAGTGGTTTGTGGGGAGGAAAATGCAGCTTATTTTTCTAACTCATGATTTTTCCACTCATTCTTCAGAATGAATTTCCATAAAATCCCAAGTGAAATTGAAAGTTTATGGAGTCAAGCTTCCAAAAAAGCTTCTTTGGATTTGATAGTGTATTTTTCTCTAAACAAAACACAAAATTTTGGGAGATTGAAATTTGCTGTTTTTGCATTTGTTTCATATGTTAGATACATGTTGTGCTGGATGTGTTGTAGGATCTGTTTCCCCAAGGATAGTTTACCACTCTTGTCATGCAGAGGTAATAGCCAAAAAGGATTGGGAAGCATGTTCTTAGTCAGATGATTTGGGAATGCAAAGGGAAGAATCTGAATTTGCCCTTAAAGAACAGGAACATTTTTCAGAGACACATTTTTAGAGAAAAGTAATATGTAGCCATCAATCTAAGAGATTCCATTTAAACAAACGTTCATGGTGAGATATTTCTTCTGAACATGAAAATCCTTCGAATGGTCACTGGAAAATCCATTATTTGATGGCTCATTTTCACTTAGCTTCTAATAATGCCAAGTATTGAATCCATGAAAAACACAGCTGTACTGCAAGTCTGGAATTATAGAAATTTCCTAGAACAACAATGTTATTCTTTTTGTTTAGGAAAAGGAAGGTTTTGCTCTGAGATCAAGACTTTGGTTTTCACTCCCCTGCTCTGTTCCTTTCCCTGACCACTTCCTTATGGACCATTTCCTCTCTCAGGGCATCTTCTACAGAGATCTTTTCCCTAGAATTTGCTTAAAGAAAAGTACTTCCAGGAGTTTCTATTGCACTGTTTCTAGCTCCTCCCAACATGCCATCTCTTATAGCCAGGCAAAAATTCCAATGGAGAGAGCAGGACACCAACAAAGCCACAAAACCTATAACATACAATTTTTCCTGCCTATAAAATGTGCTGGGGCAACTTGTGGGAGTGTCCAACCAATGACTGATCCAGTCTGAGACTCATGCCCTGAGAGGGAGTCCACTCCTGACACTGCCTGGAGGGTCGAGAACCAGAGGATAGCCCAGAGACCTAAGACAGAACCAAATAAGACTAGCAAAAAAAAAAAAAAAAGTCAATGAAATGATTCTGCTCAATGGCAGCTTTGACAACACAGGGTAAACAAAGGAGGGCAGAGTGTGGAATCAGTGGTTAGTCACTCAGTAGACTTCTTTTGAGGGAGCAAAACTTAATTCTCTGGGGTTGGCAAGAAAGGGGAAAAATCATACACACACACACACACACATTTGATGAATGAAACAAGTTCGCATTAGCCCCAACAACTTCATGCCTATATATCTACACATATAGACAAACAGACAGACAGACAAATTGTATGGATGGAGTAAATCTACAACCACTAGTCTCCAATAACTTTTGATTCTCTTAGCCTTTAACAATCTCTAAGACAGAGTTTTCTATATAAGCAGGAAATTACTTCATAGCCACAGGTATATATTCTCTAAAAACAATCACCACAAAAATATATTCTCCAGAAACAGATTAAAATAATTACATAAAAAGAAATAACAACAGGGTTATTGATTGTGTCTTCTTCTCTTAAAAATCCTATTGAACCAAACATTTCCCATCTATCTTTCTCTCCACAAGTCCATCATAATCCCAAAGTATGCCCTCTTTTTCATAGATTAACAAAGTTCCTTACTGTGGTTAGGTGATGATAACTTCTATGTACCAAGAAACAGATCATCATCTAGCTTCTGTAGTATTTTTTGATGTCTTGTTCAGCTAAACTGGCTAATCATCTATTCTCTGCTCTTACATTCATAAAGGAACTACCTACTCTTTGTTCATGATCTTCCTTTTCATGGTGCACACCAAAACCTGTGACACATCTCTAGATACAAGATAAAGGAACTCAGGCCAAACGTAGAATGGATGTTTTCTTTGATCATTATTAACTTGTCCCAAGCCTATTTTTCTTGCTACTACAATTAAGTGCATAGAAGGTATGAAAGCTCACTGTACTCTCATTCTCACTTTTGCATTTCTTGCTATTTTATGAGGAAGGGGCATATTCTATCCTTGATTCTAACTTTAAACTTTCCATTAATTACCCTTGTAGGAGAAACAGTATGGCAGCCTCTGCTGGAGGACCTAATTGAAGACTGTCTGAAAAGATTACTGACACAGACAATGCCAGCCAATGAGAGAGGCTTCATAGGACTGACCTAGGCACATATGTTACAGTCATGTAGCTTAGTATTCTTATGGGATTCCTAACTGTGGGAACTGGGGCTGTCTCTGACTTTGTTGTCTGCTTTTGAGACTCTTTTCTCCTACTGGATTGCATTGTATAACCTTGACAGGATAGGATGTGCTTAGTATTACTGCAACTTGATATACTAGGACTGGTTCAAGTCCATGAGGGGCCTGCTCTTTTCTGAAGAGAAACAAAAGAGAAGTAGACGGGTTGGGAAGACAGGATGTGGGGGATACTGGAAGGAGAGGAAGGAGAGGAAACTGTAGTCAGGAATATAAAAAAAAAAAGTAAATCCTTTATATAAATACTATATAAATTTATCTTCTATTCATCATCTGGAAGGAGATTGTGTTTTGGAAAGCAAGATACTTCTTAGACCAGAGATCTCCTGCCCACTGTCCCCCATGGTCCCTCCAGGTAGCACGAAAGCCTTCCTGAATTTCCGAGATGACTTGAGGTTATTCTCTTGTGTCTTCAGCCAGACAGTCCTTAAATAAAGTTTATTTGCACCAAATTGTCTCTGGGCTTTTGACAGATCCCTGAGCAGAATAGAATTTGGATTTTAGTTAAGAGCTTCATTAACTATGAAATAGAGGAATGAAGCCAATCCTTTAGGCATGGTGATCTTCCATTCAATCCAGAGAATACTTGCTGCTTTCAGTTCAGCAATGCCACCACCAAAAACAAAGCCAAATTGTTGGCAGTATGACAGTCTAGAGATCAATTCTCTTTTGCTTTCAAGCGACATTGTATCTTACCATGGCATTGGCAACTTGTACATATTTGTCTTGTATTATCACTTTAAGTTAATTATGACTGGTAAAATTGTATTTGTATATATTAATTGTACAACAGGTTTGGATTATTGCATTTTATAGAATAACTTGATTACATTTATTCTTGTCATATAGACTAGCATATCTGTATACATATGTTTTGAGTTCTTTCCTTTTTCCCTTGTTGATTCACAGAAAACTGTCTTATACCTCCAATAGTACCTGGAAGGTACTGCAGACCAAAGAAATATTTGTAGGATGAATGGATGATGTAAACTTTTATATCTCTGGCACTGCCTAGCACAAGGATGTATTGCCTGAGGGAGATTCTGAAATACCAATTGGTTTAAATTGATTTCCACAGCTCTAACCTATCAAATTAGTAGAGATGAATGTCAAAACTTAAATGCTGAGATCTTCTTTTTTTACACAGATCAATGATTGACTACTTTTAATTAGTGGTGCTCATAAATTATGATTTTGCAGAAAAAAAACATGTTGCTAAGTTCATGATGTCATTTTCTCAATGAGGATTAAGTTCTCATATAAAGAAATTTCATTTGAGCTCATCAATGTATATCCAAAATACATGACAACATGAATGGAGAGAAGAAACAGAGGAAATAACAAGGCATAGCTTACTATGGGCATAAAATGCAGCAAGGAAAACATAAAGCTTACAGAAAAATTTACACAAAACAATAAAAAACAATCCATGTTTTAATGCTGTCAAAACACATACTTTATGCAAGTTAAAGATGGGTTTAGAAAAATCAACCATTTGAAAAAGATGCATGTGATTTCTAAAATTGATTTATTATATAACACTCAGTTTATGGAAAAGTATGGACATCTTTTGCAACAATAATACAGATTAAAAATTGTCAGTGAATATTCTTTACAAAATGATGATTTGATCCCGAGGAGATGACTTAGGGATTAGGAACACTGACTCCAGCGGCCTCAGGTTCTATTTCTACCACTACCACCCGCAAGACATCCCACAAGCATCTGTAACTTCAATGCCATAGTACCTGATACTTCCCTTCAGCCTCCAAAGGCAGCAGTCACACATGTGATGCACAGGCATACATACAGGCAAAACTCCATAACACATAAAATAATAAAACATTTCTCAATTTAAAATGAAAATTTCTTCCAAATTAGAGAGAAATTATGGATAGTGCTATAATAGCAATAATATTTAAAATAAGAATAACCATGTCATTCTTTAGGATTTGTGATTTGACTACAAAGAGTAATTATTACAGTAGGAGTTATATGAAGATTGGATTTCAACATATTGCTCAGTTTTTCAGAATCAAAACATTCCAACCTATTCCCAGGTCTCCACAGCACAGGGATTCCTTTCAATCAAGACTCCAAACTCTTTTCAATTACCTGTCTGGGTTCTCAGTGTGAAACTATGTCTTGTAAAGCTGCTGTCAAAAGTTGACAATTGATCTTTGACAGTGTTGATCCTTTTATAAAGGAGATTATATCCATGTATTTCTATGGATTCCCTAATGTTCTTCCACTGGACAGTCAGCAAACCTGGTTGCTAGACTCTGTTATTTTGTTTTTCAAGAGAATGCTTCTGGTGAACTGGGATTGCAGTGTGTCCTCAGGGCTACAATGGATTAACTTTGGGATAACCACACAACTTCTAGGTATGATCTCCCAGAGTGTTCAGAAGATTGTAAACACAAAAAATGGAAGAAAATTTTCTTTAATGAGTCACCCTGTTGTTTTGAGTTTTGTGTATTCTCATTCTTCATTTGTGGCCTAAGGTTTAAGAAGAACAAGACCACAAGAGCCATACTTAGAATTAAAGACAAAGCTTACTTAGAGCATGAACTATTGGGAGTCTTCAGGGGAAGAAAGAGCAACCCTTCCAAGAGGGGAGTTTGGGACCTTGTAGGTGATTTTAGTTGGGCAGCAGAGTGGTGAAGTGCATTTAGGAAAAATGAACTGCTGCTAGCAAGCTTAACTCTTGTAAGGAAAATCCTTTAAGATACCTGGGTGTTGTGTTTAAGCTGCTAGGCTGAGATAGAGATCAAATGTCTTCTGAGATGTTACATTCAGTTAACACACATTTTTTTCCCACCTTGACGTAAGTAGTGGTTTGAAAACGAATGAGCCCCATAGACCCCATATATTCCATTAGAGTGTGAAGTTCTTTCATAAGATTAGAAGGATTAAGAGATGAGGCTTTGTTGGAGAAAATGTGTCACTGAGGGTGGATTTTGAGGTTTCAAGAGCCCATGCTAGACCATCTACCCTCAATTTCCTGAAACCTATAGATCAAGAGGTAGCTCTCAGAAACAGTTCTAGCAACTTGTTTGCCATCATGATCCCCACCATGATGGTAATGTTTACCTCTGAAACCCTAAGCAACCCCCTATTTAAATTCTTCCTTTCATAAGAGTTGCATTACTCATAGAGTCTCTTCACAGTGACAGTAAAATGCATTAAGTTTAAAACCGTTTATTTTACAACACCATCTTGGGCAAACATAACATCTCAGCTTTCATTGATTTTAGGGGGCAATGATGGTCTCCTCTAGCTACTTCCTGCTGGACCAGGGAGCAGAATCAGAGGGTAGAAAACTAAGTGTGGACAGCCCAAGCTATAGAGTAGTGTCTGCTTCAGAGTAGTCTTAACAACTAGTATGAGGAAGAAGGTGGACAAGTCAGGAAGATTTATTTAAAAGTATGATAGGCAATTTGGTTTACCTGGCTTTGAATTCACTTCAGGAGGCAGGGAGCTAGAATAAGGAAAAGGAGGAAGAGTAGTAAGGGGGGAAAAATGAAGAGGAAGAAGAGGAGGGATAGGAGATCCCAATTAGGAGTCCTGGAAGAAGTAGTATTTAAAACTGGATGTTGTCAAAGACATTACATGGCAGGCAAAGTGACAAGCCTTCACTGAATGGTAGACAGTCTGTTGTGTCTTTGAGAATTTTTGTTTTATTTTTTGTTTTGTTTGTTTATCTGCTTGCTTTTTATTGTTGTTGGGCTTTTTGTTTGTTTGTTTTGGATTTATAAATTTCTAGTACTATATGATCTGATTGGTTAATGTAATAGTAGTTCCTCTATTTCCTGCTGTCAGGTGATCCAAAATTCACTAGATTTTAGAGGTAACTGAGGCCAGGGAAGAGAGCTGTTGCTGCAGCATTCGGAGACCTCTAGCTGAGCTATTAGTTACCATTGGTGGTTCTGCTGAGAGTTATCCATAGGAAGTAAGGCTATGACATAACCTCCCTCTATAGTCTCTGAAACCTTCACAGAGGAAGATAGCCTGACTGTCACCATCACGCGGAGATGGACAGCCCTTCTTGGGAATGTTAGAGCATTTGTAAACAAGAGGGGTAGTTCTCCTCCAGTGTAATAATGAGTTAGGACTCAGACAACAGTTACTAAGATGCATGGACCTTGTTGCTTGATGCTCACACAAGAGAATAGACTGGATCCACATGAGAAGATACTTTCTGGGAGAAGATTATTTTTAGAGAAAGTATAATTTTCATAGAAATTGGGCTAACACTCCAATGATATGGAGTCTGGCTGTGTAAGTTTGGCTCCTTTGAGTTGTGATGAGTAGATCCAATTGGAGATACCTTGGAGCCTCACCACCATTGGAATGGTGACGATTACTAGATAAGGAAGGTCTTGTTCAAAGGATCTCAAGATGATGGAAATGAGTTTAAGCTGTATGTGACCTCTCAGGTTGAGAGTACTACGATCTACTATTGGCTAGGACAGAAGCTAGTTCGTAGAAGTGTCTGAGTGGGATAAATGTAAGCAATAATCTTAGGATGTAGACTCTAGAAGAGGAGATTATCCAATAGGAAGAGACAGCCATACCTGAGCTCACAGGGGAAGGTAATTAGGTTATGACTTCCTGTCTATGTTTTTTACTTAACCTTGATCTTTGGAGGATGCAGTTGATCTAAACAGATGGAACCTTTCCACACTGTAATAGACCTCGTTTATTTTCTATTTTATTGTCTTCTAGTTTTGGACTTCTGAAATCACCTGACAATCTCTCAGAACAGATGATAGTAGCATTCAGAGTGTATCACAAAAATTATCTTTATAAGCAAAGATATTTGTTACGGTGTAGTAGTTTGGAATATTGTCTTACCCCACTCATGTTCTGGAAAATGTTTAGTTATATAGATGATATTATGCTAACCTGAGTGTTTGAATATTTGGAAAACAATAGAAAGACAAGCAGCTATAATAGTACTTCTTTGCAACTTTACTGGGGTTTAATTAATCCAGGTAAATTAAAAATGAAAAAATTTAAAAACTACATGGCTGGAAAACAACATTTCCAGAGGCCATACTGTTATTAAATGAATGCCCGAGTGTCAGTTAGGGCACCTCCCTGTGAGTTGTTGATCAGAGAAGTCACTGAGACCATACAGACTATTGCTACCACTGTTGGCTGTATGTAAAACTAAACAATAAGACCCTATTGCTAAAGATACCACATGTTTTGACTGTAAGACAAAGAATAATTAAGCTGATACTTAACTGGAAACTCCAACACTGCTAGATGGCTTTCATAGTGTCAGAGAAGGCCATGCAGGCTGCTGCTGGGGAACATTATTACTTGGCCATTGACCCTGAATGCTAAAATACTGACATGCCTGCAGGTACAATAATGGTTTGACTGTCATGGGTAAGATCAACAGCCTTCCAACTGGTTTGAAGGTCCAATATACAAGAGGAAGTTCATATCTGGTACTGTGAGCCAGGACAAAATGCTGTGGCTGGGTTGTTCTTAGACTCCAGTGGAAAAATAACTTTTATCATTTTACCAGGTACATGTGAAACACCTGTCAATCTGTTTTCTAAGCATGTATAATTTTGCCCATAAATCACTATGCTATTAGTGTCTACTTTACCACTGGTGACAATCCTAAAAACAAGCGACTCATGCTGTGGCATAGAGCACTGATTTAAAGTGTACTTATTCTCAATAGTTGGATATCTACAATCACACCCTCCAAACCATTTTGGGAAAGGGGACAGAAAGAATGTAACTACCAGAAGAAGTGCAATGTTATGTAGCACTTCCCTTCAAGATTGAAGCATTTCATCTCCCATAGAAGCTCCTAAGACAGAAAGAGCCCAACTCAAAACAGCTTCAAGAAATCCATTAGAGTGACAGATTCACTGGACTCCTCCATGACAGGAATAAACAGTAAAGGCTTCTGAGAATCACTTGCAGACAACCCAAGCTGCAAAGAAGACTCTGAGGACAGACCATCTTCATGGAAGAAGCAGAAACCCACCAAGCTACCTGGAAGAGGGTTAGAACAACTCAGTTATTTGGAAAGGACACTCTGTAACCTGTTAAGATGATTTCAGGTTGTGTAGTCTACTCTAGGTTCCAAGCTCTTGTGAACTGTCATGTATGCTGTCTTGGACTTTGATGATGTGGCTATCTGCAATGGTGCCATAGATTAATATATTTACATGCTTAGTCTGCAGCTAATGAACTGTTTGAGAATGATTGCGAGGCTTGACTTTGTTGGAATAGGTGTGTCCTTGTTGGAGGAGGTATCTTGCTGTGGGTGGGCTTTTAGTTTCCAAACACTCATGCTAGGCTCATGTTCTCTCTCTCTCTCTGTCACACTCTCTGTCTTTTTCTCTGCTTATCTGTCTTTTTGTTCCTCTATTTCTATCTTCCTCACTCTCTTTGTCTTTGAGTCCCTCTCTTTATCTGTCTCTTTCTTCACTCCCTCTTTCTTTGTCTCTCTGTCTATCTGTCCCTCTGTCCCTCTTCCCTGCAGGTCAGGATGCCAAGTTCTCAACTACGGCTTTACTGTTATGCCTCTGCTTCCTGCCATGATGACAATGGACTAACCCTCTGAAACTGTAATGAAGCCACCAATTAAATGCATTTGGGGGGGGGTAAAAATTTGCCTTGGTCTTAACAGAAACATAATAGTAGCTAAGACACTGTCATTAAGTTATTTCTGTTCCTGTAATTATCACTTCTTGGACTTTTGGCTAGGATCAAGTATAGTATCTGTTCCTGTAAGTAACCACTCATCCATATTCTTGTAAATAAGCCCACTAAAACTCATTGTTTCACCAAATTGGTAGTTTTCATATTTTGTTCTACCATTGGCTCCTTATTTGGGATTAAATAGGTGTGTGTATTTTGCCTCCCCAGGAAAAGACTTGTCAAGACAGCACAACAGATACAATCACTTAGGTAAGTCAGGTCCTTAACTATGTTACAGAAACCATCTCCAGGATGGTTATAATTTATTTTGTTAGCTAAGGGTGTATGTAAGACAGAGAAAGAGAGAGAGAGAAAGAGAGAGAGAGAGAGAGAGAGAGAGAGAGAGAGAGAGAGAGAGAGAGAAAATAAGCTATTGGCCAAATCGACTGACCTTCTATTACTGTTCTTCTGTGTGAATATTCATATAACTCTACAGCCTTGATTTTACTTGTATGCAAGGTACAAATAAAAAGCACCTGAATCTGAACAAAAGAAGAAAAGTGAAAGAAACTTGACAGACAGGAATCATTGTTCTCTGAGGCCCACCATGGTTCTCTCTCTAGAAGGGTAGGATTAGGTTTGCTCAGTAAAATTTGTGTAAAGATGTGATCTTGTAGAAATAGAGAGACTTGCATTATTCCATCTTTAACACACAACTGGTCACAGTTTAGAACAAAAGAAATACCCTTAGAGTATAAATAGATAAGACATAGAAACCATATATACAGAGTTAGTGACTCTAACATCCATATGTAATTCAAATAGTGTTTTATATACAATGTGTCCTTTAGACCTAAATCTTTGTATGAGGGCCTGAATAGTATATCCACTTTTAAAAGTGACAGAGAGAACAGTTGGAAATGAGATCTAGGTAACCACTTCCTGAAGAATGGATAGAAAATTGAATGTAAACATGAAGATCAGTGGACTCACAATGGCCAGCCCAAGGTCTGACACATGCCAACAACACACAACAAAAACTATGTGCAAGAGCAAAAACCTAGAGTATTCAGAATAGTCAATATATCACAATTATCCTGCCAAGAATCTGAGTATTTGTGTGAGTAAATATCTACAACAGTTTAGGAAGTAACTCCTTACTTTCAAAGGAAATATGAGAAGTCTTAAAGATGAAGCTATTCCAAGTTTCCATTTATAAACTGAACATTTAAGTGAAACATTGGGTCATATTTCTATTCAATTGCTTTTGTAGACAAGAGATTTAAAACTGAACCATCTCAGATTGTGATCAATTTGAGACATTCTTTATGAAATATTCATTACTTTTTAGTGCCCGAGTAGGTGTTCCCTGTGCAAAAACAGTCTATTTCAATCAGTATTGCAAGTTATTTACTATTTATTTTTTGAATCATGGTTTATTTAGTCCTAGCTGTCCTAGAACTGACTATAGAAATCCACCTGTCTACGCCTCCTAAGTGTTAGGATAAAAGGCATGTAGAACACCCACCCATGGCATCCAATGAAACTGTAAATGAAAATCTAGACATGGGTATTTGGCAAGTTGAGTGCATATGCAGTAAAGTGACTTTAGTGAAGACTCCATTATAATATTTGCTTATGTATCTGTATGGGGACACATCTTTTTAAAGTAATAGAAAGTCACAGAGTCTTTGAGCATTGATGTAGGAAATCAGTCTACTCCTATGCAAAGAACATTTACAAATGTTAAGAAATGTAATAAAATCTGTTTCCAATAGATGATGATGAACACAGAAACTTGTAACAGTATAAGATGTGGAGAATAAGATACTGTTGATTTTTCTTCCCTAAATTGGGCATCTATATCATACTTCCTCTCAGGGCTCTGGGAACATTGCAGGAGAGAGAACTTGTTGGTGAATGACTAAAAGAAAATATACTGTATACAATAGGATACCTGCAAGTATATACTCATAGAGGTTATGGTAGCATGCATACAACTTATGTGACTCTAAGCTAGACAACATCACAGCCTGTAGAGAAGAGTGACATATGAAGATGCACTCCTAGCCAAGGAAGTTTTGGCAATTGATACCTAGCTTGGAGAGGGACCATGAATTTTCTGTAAGAGTATAGTCCATTTTATACCAGTGGCAAGCCACAAATCTAAACATGTGTGATTAGCAAATAATGAACTTGATGGGTTTTAGAAAAAAAAAAAAAGACAGAAAGATGGATGCTCAGGGTTGGTGTTTGGGTCTGAGAAGTGTTTGGACATTAAGATGAATAAGGACAATAAAGCCTTTTCAAAGAACTATTAAAATATATGTGATAAAATCTTTTATCATTTGTATTAGTCAGGGTTCTCTAAAGTCACAGAACTTATGGGCAGTCTCTATATACTAAGGGAATTTATTGTGATTTACAGTCTGTTATACAACTGCCCAACAATGGTCAGCAGCAGCTGTAAATGGAAGTTCAAGGATCTAGCAGTTGCTCAGTCCCACAAGGCAAGCAGGCGAAGAAAGAGAGTCATCTTTCTTCCAATGTCCTTATGTAGGTCTCCACAGAAGGTGTGGCCCAGATTAAAGGTATGCACCAACATGCCTGGATCTGGAACTTGCTTTGCCCCAGGTGATCTTGAACTCAGAGATCTCCTTGCCTTAGTATTCTGGGATTAAAGGCATGTACTACCTTGTCTGGGCCTAAGCATTTTATAGCCACTGTGCCTCAAGATCAGGATCACAAGTGAGCCTTCCAATTCTGGATTGTAGTTCATTCCAGATATAGTTAAGTTGAAAACCAGGAACAGCCACCACATCATTGTTAAAAGTTGTCCATGTTCAAGACAAGCATTATGTGCAAAAGGAATAGCACAACTCTTATTAACGACTCAACATTTAATTGGCAGCTAAGAACTTACAGGAAATAAAGTCCAGAAGCATAAAAAAATATGGAAAAGCATTTACCTATCTTTTAGACCCTAATAAATGCCTGTGAATCCATTGTGGAAAGAAACTCTATAAGTACAAAGAAAGTGTTAAATCTTTTAAGTATTCTTCAGACTTTAGTATCAAAGAAGGTATGCTGGAGAAAACTCCCACAAATATAAAGAATGTGTCAAAGCTTTGAACTCTTCTTTGTGCCAAATCAACATCAGAAAACTCACGTTGCAGAGATACACTACAAATGTAAAGAGTGTGCCAAATCCTTACAAAGTACTCAGCTCCTGCTCACATTAGAGATTTCATCCTGGAGTAGAGCCTGTGAATGTAATAGAGTGGCAGAGCATTAAATGTTCTTTATTCCTTTATAAACATTGGAGAACTTGCACTAGAAAACTCTATGTTTCCAAAGAGGTAGCAAAGCATTTAACTATTTTCAAAATTGAATTAACCTACATGAAATCTAAACGGAGCAAAACTCTACAAATGCAAAGAATTTCAAATTAAATTTTTCTTCACACTTTACTCAACAGCATCTAATTCACATGTGTGAGAACTCTTTAAATGTAATACATTTATGCTAAGGCCTTTAAGCCAAGTTTCATATTTTCTAAAGAATTATAAGGACCAGAAGAAAATGGTTCTGTGGGTAATATCACTTGATATGTAAGGATGAGTAAGTTTAAGCTTCAGGAATACATGGCAGAAGAAGGCAACCAACATCAGAAAGTTGCCCTATGACCTCCAGATATGGGAAAGAGCATGCGCAGGTCCACACTCATGCTACATACAATAATAATGTATAAGTTTTTTAAAAATAAGATCATGAATAATAATATCTATTCAGATTTCCATGGATATGCAGGTGCTCCAGCAGACTAGAAGAGGACATTTGATTCCCCGAATTGGAGTTATAGCAGTTTTGACCCATCTGAGGCAGATGCTGGGAACTGAAATTCAGTCCTCTGGATGTAGGCTTATAGTTTTCAAACACCAAATTTAATAAATGTAGTTAAAAATTTTAACTTCCCTTCAGCCACCACCTACCAGAAATAGTGGAAAGGAAAGGTTAAAAGGGCAAAGGAGGATGTGGACTTGTTTAGAAATATTTCTTTGAGGTGGAACCCATCTGCATGGCAAGATATCAGCAGTTTAATTCACATGAATCAGCATCATAGCTGGATGTACTAGCAAACACCAGTGATGAGTCAGCAAGGGCAGTTCAATCCAGAAGACACCTTGAGGCTCTGCCAATAGACCAAGTCCTCAGAAGTGGCAAGAAGCTGCTGGAACACCACAAGAAGTTCTTTATTGTGTTCCTCAATAGGAAGTCATGACTAAAGATGACCAGCAAAGAGTGACTGGACAAACCAATACTGTACCCTTCCCAGCCTTGAGCAGACCGAACAGACCTTAACATCCAGGTGAAGCCTACAGAACTTAGAAGAGACTGCCTGCTGAGCCTGCTTTGCAACATAATCCAGTTGAAATAAATGATGGGTTCAGTGGGGCTTTCCCTATAAGTACAAGTGCTGAATATTAAACTTTGAGCCTTGATCAGAGAACTTTGTCTTGACTTCAGGCTTCTCTCGTTACCCTCACCACCTGCCTCCTTCTCTTCTTCATTTCAATTCCCCCTTTCAGATAAACCCAGTTCATCCATGGCCTCTGGACAGCTACACAATACCAAACAGCACCATCCATTGGCTGTTGGGTTATATTTATACCTGTTCATACATTATGTGTTCTCTCAAGCATGAGTTCTAGCAAAAACCACAAGCTCTTTTTCTGGGCAGCTTGCAGAAAAACATCATGTGTTTGTTCTCAGCAAAACACACTCCCTTGTATCTGCTTCAGCATAAACATCCTTTCATAACAGAGTTTCCTGAAAAACATTACAAGACACAACTGAGTCTCAAAGAACTCAGAAACTTCCACTTCATCTGGAAGTGAAGTCACTGCTGTTAACCAAAAAGCTATCTTTCCATTTCCTTGCTTTAAAACTATATGTGTCTTTTAAGTGTTTCTTGAACTAAACTGAATGCTCCACACACATACATGCACACATACGTATGCAAACACATTATAGATAGACAGAGAGACAGACAGATGAAAAGTACATAGGTAGATGATAGATAGATAGATAGATAGATAGATAGATAGATAGATAGATGGATAGATAGATAGATAGATGATAGAAAGATGATAGGAAGATAAACAGAAAGAATGGAAGGAAGGAAGGAAGGAAGGAAGGAAGGAAGGAAGGAAGGAAAAAATAAAGGAAGGAAAAAATAAAGGAAGGAAGGAAGAAAGGAAGGAAGGAAGAAAGAACATACTCAAACCAAAACAGGGTCCCAGTTTTTTAAGAGTTTCAATTACTGAAAGTATTGAAAGTAGGATGTATGCATATTTCAGTGATAGTGTTTAACAAGGAAGTTAGAACAGCCAGTTTCAGAATGGAGCATTACCAAATCCCAAATGCAAACAACAAAAACACAAATACCAATTTTAATTTTTGTGTAATAACATGAAGTTAAAACATAAGGTTTCAGTACTCCCACAGGATTGTAATATTCCTTCCTTTTCTACCTTTGCTTGCTAAACTGTCCATGCTTCTGAAAAAAATGTGGACACCAACAGCAGTCAACAAAATTCTTTCGCGTTTTTATCCCTATCTTCAGTTCTGGGAACTCCAAACTCCACCTCATGCTTCACTGTCCATGCTTAAAATATTTCTTAGAATTTGAGAGTTCCCATCTTGCCTATCCTGTAACACTCATTTCTTCTTTTCTTATTCTGACATGTAACAGTTCCAGGTAACACAGTGATTGAAATTCAATGCAAAGACTGTGCCAGTCCATATCACTCCTGAGGAATAGTCATCAATCCCTCCCAGCCCAGCACCTATGTGACTGCCCCTAGGGAAGCACATTCCCTAGGGAATAAAATGTATGCCTTCCAGTTTCTTGCTTCACATTTTGAGCACCTTCTCCCCATGTCTGAGTCAAAGAGACAAAGTATAGTGAGGGAATTATCTCATGAAAACTACTGCCTTTATCTGCACAATGGATGGCCATGCACGGTGTGTTCTGTACACTTTCTTTCCTTGGTGAGGATGCTTATCCTGACTACTTGAGTTGTCCTACAAATTGATCCAAAAATAAAATGCTCAATGAGGCAAATAAATCACACTTGCCTTCCTCTTAGTGTTAAATAGACTACTCTTGAAGTCATTCTCACATGCTTAAGAATCTTGCATTACCTAAGGGTTCCAAATGCTTTTTCACATAAATATAATACCTATACAAACACAAGTAGGAAATCTATTTCAAAGCATTAACTGACTCTTTACAGAGAAGAAATGACATAATGATTTTTTTTTCTTACACTAGTTCAATGGGAACAAAAAGGAACTTCAGGAGAGATGTCCTGCTGGGAAAATAACTGGATCTCAACTAACATCTGCTTCCTTTGCACACAGGCAGATCAGAAATTAATCTATGTGATTCAGCAAAGAAGTACTAAATCTCTACATTCTACCCTAGTCAGTTACCCTTTTAATTTAAAGCTCTGCTCAAAGGGAGTGGATACCTGGGGAGTAATGTGTTAGTCCTAATAAATATATAGAAATATTCTTTGGAAAACTGATCTGGAAGTTTGTTCTTAAGCAGTGCTGTGGCATGCTTAAAATCAACCCTGGATATAAAAAGAGATTGAAATTGCCAGTTTCTGAAGTTCAGTTTATCATAAACAAATTCATTAGTATCTGTAGGCTCTTGGAAGTTTTGTCTTACTTCCCAGAAATCTTCATGAATCAATGAAGTCTATATACTTAAGAGAGTGGATACTGCTTTCTAATAAGACCAAGATCCTGTTCCATTAATTTACAAAAAAAAAAACTGTGATTCATTCAATGTTTGAAGTAGAGATTTCACAAGCGTGCTGAAATAGAATATAAATACAATCAACTATTGAGACAAGGTTTTGCAGAAAACAGTGTATTCAAATTAGGTTTTCAAATTAAATATTTATATAAGGATGAATCATTTTAAAAGGCAGTTTGTGGCAGTCTGATTGTAGAGGAATGATGCATATTTATCACCTTGTACAAAGCTCCAAACCAAGTGGATCCAGAACTTCACATCAAACCCGATACACTGAATCTAAAAGAAGAAAATGTGGGAAATAGCCTAGAATTATTGTCACAGTGGAAAATTTCCTGAACAGAGTATCAATGGCTCAGGCTCTAAGATCAACAATTTACAAATGGGACTTTATGAAACTGAAAAGCTTCGGTAAGGCAAAGGGCACTGTCAATAGGACAAAATGGCAACCTACAGATTGGAGAGAAAATCTTCACTAACCCTATATCTAATGGAGAACTAATATCCAAAGTATATAAAGAGCTCAAGAAGTTAACTTCCAAAAATCAAATAACGCAATGTAAAAATGGGGTACAGAGCTAAACAGAATTCTCAACAGATGAATCTCAAATGGCCAAGAAACACTTAAAGAAATGTTCAATATCCTTAGTCATTAGGAAAATTAAAACCAAAACAACTGTGAGATTTCATCTTACACCAATCAAAATGGCTAAGATAAAAACTAAGCATATGCTGGTGAGGATGTGAAGAAAGAGGAATACTCCTCCACTGCTGATCGCGAACTAGAAGAACACTCTGCAAATCAATCTGCAGTTCATCAGAAAATTGAAAATAGTTTCTACCTGAAGACAGAGCTATACCACTCCTGGCATATACTCAAAAGATGCTGCACCATAACACAAGGACAGTGCTCTACTATCTTCATAGCAGCCTTATTTATAATAGCTAGAAGCTGGAATATATGTCCCTCAACTGAAGAACAATTACAGAAAATGTGGTTCATTTACATAATGGAATATAATTCAGCTATTAAAAAACAAGGATATCATGAGCTTTCCATCAAATGAATGGAACAAGAAAGTATCATCCTTAGTGAGGTAACCTGAACCCCAAAGACATACATGGCATGTACTTACTGATAAGTGGTTATTAGCCAAAAAGTATAGAATATCCATCATACAACTCACAGACCAAAAGAATTTTAGTAAGATGGAAGGCCCAGTGAGAATGCTTGAATCCCACCAAGATGGTGGAACAAAATATTACAGGAGGCAGATGGAGAGATAGACTTGGGTGGAAGTTAGGGAGGGGGAGGGAAAGTGGGCAGGGATCATATATAGGGGGGAGACAGGAGATAAGTGCAGAAGATCAAGAGAATCAATGGAAATATGCAGTGCAGGGGGGAACCTATAGAAAGTTCCAGAGACTTGGGTTGTGAGAGGCTCCCAGTACTCAGTGGGATAATCTTAATGAAAATGCCCAAGAGTATGAAGATAGAACCAAAACTATTTTTGTCTCAGAGTTATTCCTCTCAAAATAAATTTTGGGATAAAAATGGAGCAGAAACTGAAGGAATGGTTATCCAGTGACAGGCCCAAAAGTTGGGCTAGTCCATCCCATTGGCAAGCACCAAACCCTGACACTATTACTGATACCATGTTGTGATTGCAGACAGGAGCCTACATGACTGTCCACTGAGAGGTTCTACCAGCAGCTCACTGAGACAAATGCAGATACTTACAGCCAACCATTAGACTGAGCTCAGGGACCCCTATGGAAGATGAGGGGTAGGATTAATTAAAGGAACTGAAGGGAATAGCAACCCCACAGGAAGACCAACATTATCAACTAACCCAGACCCCTGGATCTCCTAGAGACTGAACCATCAACTAAAGAACATAAATGGGCTGATCTGAGGTCTCCGGTACATAAGTAGTAGAGGACCACCTTGTCTAGCTTCAGTGGGAGAGGATGAGTCTAATCCTATAGAAATTTGATGCCTCAGGGAAGGGGGATGTATCTGGGGTGAGATGATGGTAGGTGGTGGGTGAGTAAGTGGGTGGGTAGGTGGGGAATGGGAGCAAAGGGAAGGGGCATAGGGTGAAGAAGTCTTGGCAGGGGGAATGGGAAGGGAACAGTAGTTGGAATGTAAATAAATAAAACAATAAAATAAAATGACAGTTTGATCCTAAACAATATCAAAGAGCATAAGTGAGGCCAATGTTTCTCCTTCTCTTGATTTCTTTCCCAATTCAGTTCATTGTTTAGTGTTTTAAATTCTTTGGAACAGGAGAAATAGTTAAATGACACAGTTCTTGTCTACTGTGTGAGGTCTTATCTCTAACACAGCAAAAAATAAACAATCAGTAATCAATCAATCAGTCATTTAAAATACTATTATATTACTTAGACATAATAATGGGCTTCGTGTGACATTTTGTATATGTATGAAATGTATTGCAATCCTGTTCAACCTCATCTCATTACCTTCTCTTGTACTCCACTCAGTCCTGCTTTTAACATCCTTCTTTCCATCCAACATTTCTTCTACCTTCACGACCTTTCTGTCTGTGTGTGCCCAACGAGTTGTACTAGAGTTCTTTATAGGAAATCTTTGAGAGTTGCTTTATAGAGCCTTGAGTACCTTGACATTGCCTATCCCACTGAAGAAAATGTCATACCATCCCCTACCCACTTTTAACTGTATAAAAATCCTCAGAAGGATGGATCCCCTAAGTTCCTCTCTGCTTCATAAAGGGTACTGAGAGGCCCAATCCTTTGCAGGTGGATAGGCTATAATCACAACTGCTGTGAGTTCAAGTAAGTAACAAGCCTTGTCATGCCTGGAAGTTCAAAGTAGTGTTCTACTCTGTTTGCCCACCTCTTCCTTGAGCAATTCTATTTTTCAATCACTTCTTCTATGATTTTTGTTTGTTTGTTTGAGCCTTGGAAGGAGTGGAATAGAAGGTTTATTTGAGACTGGACAATAATCATTTATTCTTAGCATTTTGACCAGTTTTGAGGGTCTATAGTCACCACTGATCATTGTAAAAAGAAGTTTCTCTGACCAAAGCTGACAGCAACACTATAGTATGGATATGAACATAGTTATTTAAAACATACTTGACAGGCTCAATAAATAAACGCTGTCTCTAGAAGCAATGTAGAATTAAGCTTTGCCTGTGGAAAATTTTTCATGAGTCACATAAAAACACAGATTTTTCAATTTAAAAATCAATATAAGATGAAAAATAGGAAAGGAATAAACCTGTCTGAATATTAAAGTCAGTCCAAATTTTATTATTGATGGCCAAAAAAATAGTATATTCATCTATATATTGTTATGAAAATTGCTTGTGAAATACCAGAAGCTCTATAAAATTCTTAATTTAGTGTCTTCTATAACTTTGCTTCTATAGAATCTTAATTTTTAATAAAAAGTAAAACAATTTAATATCCACAATGTTTAAAATAAAAAAATAAAATCACACCACTTGCGTAAGGTAAATATATCCCCATGAAACTGTGTATTAGCAAGTTACACACTATAAAAATAAACTTTTAAAAATGTAAGTTTTATTTTATTGTCTATGGCTTACTGTCAGGGGTAGCCCTGCTTATATACTGAAGGCAAGATGTGGGGAAGGGAGGATTCAGGAGCGTAGGTGTTCAGGGGGAGTACAGATGTCTTCCAGAACAGAGTGTCATTTAAGTGAAGGTTCAGGTAACAGGCCACTATGACTCCGCCTATGATTCATTTGTCCTTATCTAAGTTGGTACTATCCACGAAGACTACACAAGGTTATGACTTCTTTAAGACCTATGACTACTTGTTCCTATCCTGGCTGGTAAAATTCCACCAAAGCTGCCTGTTTACAATATCTTATAGCTATTTGTTTCAGTGGGTTTCCACGGAGACCCAAGACTCTGCTAACAAGCTGACTTAGGCCTATTGCTGATTTTAGGCCTTCAGTGTATAAGCAAGGCTACCCCTGACAGCCTTACCAATGAAAGCCCTGAGAATTTATAAATGGAAGTTTACTACAGTTTAAAACATATTCCCCAAGTAATAATCCATTAAAATCTTCTGTGTCTAGAAGTCTTTGACCTGTCTACTCAATCAATTAAAATTTTAAATAAATTTAAATCATTTGTGGAGAAAACTGAGTTTAAATAGAGAAAATTGCTGAAAAGTAGAAATTTTAACTTCTCTTGGGTATCTCACCCATCATCTCCAGCAGGAATGACATTATATGGGAAATGATTGACTAGAAGCATTATCTACTCAGAAATGTAATAAAACTGTGAAGAAGTGCAGACATCACCACAGCAGAATTTGTCTCAGCTTTACTTCAAGAAATCAACTTAGTACTAGTGAATAAATTAGTTTAGATTGAGATATCAATTATATTACTTTAATTTATTACTCATTTAATTAAAACAGAAAGAAACAAGTTCATTCCAGTGTATTTGTGTATGTGTTGATTAGGTTATCCTCCTTTCTCACTCCCCTCACCACGTTCTTGTGTTATTCTATCACCAGTAGTCCATTTCCTATATCCATGTCTCATATATTCTACTAACATCGAAGACTATTTATTCCCTTTTCATGTTCTCCTTTCTAGTTTCAGAACTCACATTTATCTGTAATGCTTATACACACACAGATATGTGCACACACTTGCAAATACACATACACATATGTGTGGGGGTATAATTATAATCAGAATCTAGATTTTACATATGACAGAGAATAGAGACAATGTTATTTATTTTTCTGTGTCTTAGAATATTTTCTGGCAAATATATTTTTTTTATGGTAGAATACAATTAAATTAGGTAAATACATCACATTTTTGTTTCTATTGCTGGTTGAAAATCATTTTATTCATATAACATACTCTGATCATGCCTATCCTCATCACCAAATCCTCTCAGACTCTATGTCTTTATTTTCCCTTTAAAAAACTAACAAGAAACAACAAAAACGACAAGAAAACACATACAACACACACACATACATACACAAACACACCCCACAAAACACTAATAGAAAACATAGATACAAGCAAAAGACCAATAAGACCAAAAATAAATGATCAAAAAAGCAACATGAGACAAATAGTCTACAAAAATAATTTTGTACCATTACATTAACTTTGTATTAACTCCCTACTGTTAGTTTGTAGCATAACCTGAAGTGTATTTTATCTACCCTGTGAGAATTGCCTGTAGAAACTATTTTATTCTTTGCAAGTGTGTGCCAACTACAGATACCTTCTTATTTAGAGGTGAGAGTCCTTGTCTCCATACTCCTCTCAGCACTGGGTAACATATCTGGCTTGAATCTGTAGAAGCTCTGTGTGTGCTACCTTAGTCTTTGTGTGTTCACATGTGCATTAGTTCTGTTGTTTTAAGACACTATTTCCTTGGAGTCAATTATTCCCTCTGCTTCTTACAATCTTTACCTCCTGTTCTGCCTAGGTTTCTGACTCCTGAGGAGAGGGGTTTGATTAAGATATCCTGTTAAAGTCTGAGTATTCCAAAATTTCTCACTCTTTACTCATTGCTGAGTAGTGAGTTCCTGTGACTTATATTAGTTTCCCACCTACTGCAAGGAGAAGCTTCTCTGATGATGGCTGACTAAGACACTGTTCTATGAGTATAGCAAAACATCATTAGGAAATCATATTGTTGCTATGTTCCTTTACCATAGCAATAGCATTTGGTTTCCTGTAGGTTCCTGCTCTATTTGGTCTTAGATTCTTAGACTCCATAGTATCAGGCACGGGTTTCATCTCATGGAGTAATCCTTAAATCCAAGCAAAGAATATCTGGTTACTCCTGAAAAATTTTGTACCAACATATTGTACCACAACATATCTACCAAGAAGGTTATCACTTTAGGTCACAGATCTCATGGATTAGTTGATGACTACCTTGTCTTCTGGTAGAATTCAGTGTAACTTAAAATATCATGAGCATCATCAGTAGGAGTTATACCTTTTGTTAGATACTATCTCATCTTCTCCATATTCAATGAGTGTTGTTAATTGTTATCCTCAGCAATTTGGCCTTTACCATCTGTTTGTAGAGAAAAACCAAGTCTTGACAATAGCCTGATATGCTTCAGGTTTCCATGAGATACCTTTGGCCAATGACTCTACTAGATATAACCTGTTCCTGACAATGATGTTCAATTGGTGATGAAAGATGTCTATTTGGGATATTGATTTTTCCTTTATTTGATGACTCTTTTTAGATTTATTTCATGTATATATATTTTAGTAAGCTTCTTCTATAGTAGTAGGTTTCCATATGCCCCCTTTTAATGGTCCTTAGTGTTAATTGTCCCTCCTGACCCCCTCTCTTACCCATTTCCTTGCCTCAGCTAATTCCCTCAACATTTAACCTTCCCATTCCTGCCTCTACCCTGTTTCTCCATATATTGAGATTTAAAAAAAAAAAAGAAAGAAAGAAAGAAAGAGAGAGAAAGGAAAAGAAAAACCAACCCAATATTTAACCTTCAATTTGCCTAAACAGAGTTTATCACAGTCAATGGATTTAGATGATCTACCCATGGAACTAGATAAAATATTTTAGATATAGTAATAACAACTGATGTAGAATGTTGCCCACAACACTAAAAATACTGTTAGCCCACATGGAAATGTCTGAATTTGATCAAATATAATTTTAAAATTTAGGTAATTATAAATTATCTTTTCTAAAAAAAAATCATTAGAAAAAAATCTAATCCAAGATTTAAGAATACAGAATTAGATAATAGAGAGATGAAAATATTATCACTGTTACAAATCATTATGGAAATGCAAATACTCAATTAAATATCAAGTCATATGCATAGGAGTAGCAATTAAAAAAGAAAAAAAAACCCGAAAGTTATAAAATGCTGGCAAAAATGTAGACAAAAGTGAGTCCTTGGACACCTTTGGTAGAGTTTTAATATAGTACTGACATTAATGAAAATTAACATGGATTTACAGAACCAGGCTTTACTACATTGTGGATACATTTTTTCCTTCAATCCTTCTCTACCCTTTCCCATGCTTTCAATCCCCTACCACTAGATAGGAGAAAAAAAAAAAAGGATAGAGAGGAGAGGGAATTACATTATCAATAGACTACTTCCTGATAATTAGGGGCATCAAGTTTCTTGGGCAAGTTTGATTTTTGACATCCAGAATATCAAATTTCTCCTTGTTTTTTCTTCTTTGCCCATGACAACTTAACAAACCACAAGCAACACCAAACAACAATCAACCAACACCCCCAAACACACTTATACCAATACACTGCCATTTGTGGCCCTAGAATTTACATATATCCTCTGAAAGTTCCCAAGAATTCTGAATGTCACATGATCACAGAACCATCTGCAGCTGGTGAAATTATGCCCCTACTAAAGGTAAATTCTGGGCAGCTACCACAGACATTCAGAAGCAGCCCACTTTCCCACACCTGGATTAAAATGGAAGCACAGTCCTATTTTGGTGTGTTTTAAAGACATCAAAACTCTCACACAGATCTTCCTCAGAAATTGATCATTCACTCAAGGAACTTAAATTGATATGTTGGTCAACCAACGTATCATATGTTTGTTCTGGGGCAATCTTCTGAGGAAGATCTGTAGTGAAAATTTTGATGTCCTAAAAACAAAATGTGCCGTTCACTTCCATAAACAAATCTGTCCTTAAGTGAATGTAATAGATATGGATTTCTCCTTTGTTTTACCTTTACACTGTGATCTGTGGAAGTGGCAATTTTCTTTCATATAGCTTCAAAATAACACTGCTGCTATTATAACAGTGAAATAGGAATGTGCTTTCATTTTGATCCCAGGTGTGGGGCTGTAGGACTGCTTGTGACTATCCACATAGCTGTCATAATTTGTCTAGCAGGGGTAACCTGGACCCTGTGAGCTCCCAGAGAATAACCTACCAACCAATGTGCCCACAACGGTTGTTCTGAGGATCCTGGAACATATGTAGCAGAGGACTGCTTTCTCTGGCCTCAGTGGGAGAGGCTGTGCCTAAACCTGTAGAGACTTCATACCCCAGGGAAGGTGGATGTTGGGGGCACCCTCCCAGAGGAAAAGGGAGGAGGGACCTGGAGAAGATCTCTGGGAGGAGGAACCAGGAAGGGGCAGGATTTGTGATGTAAATAAATAAAATAAGTAATGTAAAAAGTTTTTAAAAATTGACATAATAGAACACTATATTCCTATGTTCAAGTAAGCAGTCTTTATAAGTGACATGCCATCAAAACAACATATGTATGCATGAATGAGAAATAAATAAAACGTGGTACACACACGCAACAAGTGACTATATAACCATATATTTTGAGTTTCCATTGCTGTGAAGAAACATCTTAGCCAAGGCAACCCTTAACAAACCTGGACCCCTGAGATCTCTCAGATGTTGAGCCACCACCAAGGCAGCATATACCAGCTAATCTGAGGCCTCTGTTGCCTGGTCTGGTCTCAGTGAGAAAGAGGCACCTAACCTGAGAAACTTGGGACCACAGGGAATGGAGAGGTCTGCTGGGGTCAGGTTGAGGGAATGAGGACATCCTCTTGGAGACAGGGGAAGAAAAATGGGAGGGTAGACCAGGAGGCGAATAACAACTGGATGGACTGTAAGAAAAGATTAAGTAATAATATAAATAAGTCTGCTATGAACATAATGGAGCATGTGTCCTTGTTATATGCCCAGAGGTTGTATAGTTGAGTCCACAGGTAATATTATGTTCCATTTTTTGAGGAACACCCAGACTGATGACAGAATAGTTGTATCAATTTGCAATCCCACCAAAATGGAGGAGTGTTCCTCTTTCTCCACATCCTCTCCAACATCTGTTGTCATCTGCGATTTTGAAATTTTAGCCATTCTGACTGGTATGAGGTGGAATCTCAGGGTCGTTTTGATTTGCATTTCCCTGATGACTAAGAATGTTGAATGTTTCTTTAAGTGTTTCTTGACCATTGGAGATTCCCCAGTTGAGAATTCTTTATTTAGCTCTGTACTCTAATTTTTAATAGGGTTATTTGGTTCTCTGGAGTCTGCCTTCTTGAGTTCTTTGTATATTTTGGATATTAGCCCTCTATCAGATGTGGATTGGTAAAGATCTTTCCCCAGTCTGGGGTTGCTATTTTGTTCTATTGATGGTGTCCCTTGCTTTACAGAAGCTTTGCAATTTTATGAGGTCTCATTTGTCAATTCTTGATCTTAGAGCATAAGCCATTGATGTTCTGTTCAGGAACTTTTCTCCTTGCCTAAGTACTCGAGGCTCTTCCTCACTTTCTCTTCTATTAGATTCAGTGTATCTGGTTTTGATTCACTTGGACTTGAGCTTTGTACAAGAAAATTGTAGGAGGAACGTAAGGAGGGAGGAGTTGAAGGAAGAGGAAGGAGAGAGGAACGAGAGAGAGCAGAGATGTAGGAGCGATGGAGACAGATGTTCACGTGTCTGTAGCAGTCAAAGGTAGTTGGTATACCTAGGTTGGGTATTGGGTTACACTTCTGATTGTATGGGTATCTTGTTACTGATCATTGTCAAATAAATAAGCTTTGATTAATCTATAAGAATTAGAGTATCATTCTCTTACTGGGTCCACATGGATGGCGGAATGGTCTGGGCAATGCCCTGCCTTGTGGAGACAGCGTGGAAGATTGGCAAAGCCATCTCTCATGCTGGCATCTAGTAGGTGGCAGGGCTGGTGTTTCTGGTGGGCCAGTTCTAGCTGCAGCGTGCACTTGGCCTCAGGCCAAGAAACATGGTGGCTGGGCTAGGCAGAGCCACTGCAGCTTAGATAGTCAGCCTGAGCAAAAGGCTTTTTAAAATAATTACTACAACAAGAAATAGGTATGGATCAATTTGCAGTCTTCTACAAGCAATGCCAGTTGAACAGCAAAATTTTTTGACAATGCTGTCTGTTTTCCACTGGATGGTTTTAGCTTCTTTGTCTAAGATCAAGTGACCATAGGTTTGTGGATTCATTTCTGGTCTTCAATTCTATTTCATTGCTTTACCTGCCTGTCTCTGTACTAATACCATGCAGTTTTTATCATTATTGCTCTGTAGTACAGCTTGAGTTATGGGATGGTGATTCCCCAGAAGTTGTTTTATTGTTGTGAATATTTTTCGCTATCCTGGGTTTTTTGTTATTCCAAATGAATTTGAAAATTGCTTTTTCTAAGTCTATGAAGAATCGAGTTGGAATTTTGATGGGGATTGCACTGAATCTCAAGATTGCTTTTGGTAAGATGGCCATTTTTACTATATTAATCCTGCCAATCCATGAGCATGGAGATCTTTCCATCTTCTGAGATCTTCGATTTCTTTCTTCAGAGACTTGAAATTCTTGTCATATAGATCTTTCACTTGCTTAGTTAGATTCACACCAAAGTATTTTATATTATTTGTGACTATTGAGAAGGATTTCATTTCCCTAATTTCTTTCTCATCCCTTTTATCCTTTGAGTAGAGGAAGGCTACTAATTTGTTTGAATTAATTTTAACTCATCCACTTTGCTGAAGTTGTTTATCAGCTGTAGGAGCTCTCTGGTAGAATTTTTGGGGTTACCTATGTATACTATCATATCATCTGCAAATAGTGATACTTTGACTTCCTCCAGATAACCTAGATATCACTCAATGGAAGAATGGATACAGAAAATGTGGTATATATACACAATTGAGTACTGCACAGTGATTAAAAACAATGACTTCATGAAATTTGCAGGTAAATGGATGGAACTAGAAAATATCCTGAGTGAGGTAACCCAGACACAAAGGAACTCAGATGGTATGTACTCACTAATAAGTGGATGCAAATGATCACAATGCATATGATACAACTTACAGATCATGATGGAGCTGGAGTGTAGAAGGAAGGAAGATCAGGGGGTGGATGCTTCAGTCCTGAACTGAGGAGGGAACAGGATGGTTGTGGGAGATAGAACAGAAGCTGACAGGCTCCCAGGACCCAGTGCAATTGACTTTAGCTGTAATGCACAGAAAAGTGGGAGACAGAACCTGTGGACGTCACCTCCAGTAGATAGGCACAGCCTCTGGTCAAGGGATGGAGCCACTCACCCATATCAAAGTTCAGAATGTTTCTGTCCAAAGGAAGAACAAGGACAAAAAATAGATCAGATACTGAAGGAATGGCCAGCTCTGGAAAGGCCCCACCTGAGGATACATCATATTTCCAGACACCGAACCCAACACTTTACTGTGGTCAAGAGGCTCTTGCAGACAGGAACCAAGTGTGGCAGTTCCTGAGGAAGTCTGACTAACAACCGACCAATGCATAGGCAGATGCTTGGAGCCAACCCTCAGTCTGAACTCAGGAAACCTGGTGGGGGAGCTGGAGAAGGATTAGAGGAGCAGAGGGGGATTGCAACCACATTGGAAGAACAACATAGGTTTGCCTGACAACCCAGTTCTTCCAGAGACTAGACCACCAATAAAGGAGTGTACCAAAACGGATCTTTGGACTCCAGATACATATGTAGCAAAGGATGGCCTTGCCCTATAGGAAGAGATGGGAGGCCCTTGGTCCCAGGGAAGTTTGATGCTTCAGACTAGAGGGATGCTGAAATGGTGGGGCACAAGAGTGTGGGTGGGTGGGTGGGTGAGCACTCTGAGTATCAAAGAGGCAAAATGGAGGGGGAGGACATATGTGGGTTGGGGGGTGCAGAGGGGTAAGCAGGAAGTGGGATATCATGGGATGGAGGTGTGTAGAACAGGTGACTTGGAAGTGAGACATCATTTGAGATGAAAATGAATGGATGATTAATAAAAATTTTAAAAATAAATAGAATGCAATATAATAATAATAAATAATCAACATTTAGTTGGGGGCTGGCTTACATATTCTGAGATTCAGTCCATTATCTCATGGCAGGAAGCAGACAGCAACCAGGCAGTCATGGCACTGGAGGAGCTGAGAGTTTTACATCTTCATCAGAAGGCCAACAGAAGAAGATTGTCTTCCAGGCAGCTAGGAAAAGGGTCTCAAAACCCAACCCTACACTGACACACTTCCTCCAACAAAGTCATATCTACTCCAACAAGGCCACATCTCCTAATAGTGCTACATCCTAGGCCAGTATATTTAAACCACCACTCCACAGTGGAAAATGAAATTGTATATTTTACAACAAAATGAATCGACTTCAAGATTGAAATATGCTAGGTACAGAAGCACAATTACTGCATGTATTTTTCACTAGTGATATCTAAACCAAGTTCATTTCATCAAAGTTGAGAATTCAGTGGAGTTCTCAGAGGCTTGGGAAAGTGGGATTCTGTAATGGAAAAAGGCTCACTGTCATGTATTAACCAACAATTAAGGTCAGGGCTCTGGTGAAATCCCTATATTGGATGGCTGCACATGAAAAATTGCATGCCCTACATTTCAGAAAAAGTAAAAAAACTTCTGAGTTTACTATAGACAAAGATAAGCATAATAAATGACATAATGGATAAATATGTTAGCTATTAAACATTGTTATATATACATGTCCTAAAAGATTATACCATAGCACATTAATATTATAAACATCATGTAGTGTTATAGTATGTATCAGCCCAAAAACATATATTTAAAGTTTATGCTGATTTTCACAACATTGATTCCAGAAATCCATGATCCTAGGATGTCTTTTCATTTGCTAGCTATTTTATTACTTTCTTTAGAGATGGAAAGCTTTCATTATAGAGGTCCTTAACTTCTGTGGTTAAGTTTATTTCTAGGTAACTTATTTTCTTTAAGATTATTGGAAATGGGAGTAGGCCTATAATCTCCTTCTTTGTATATTGTAGGTATATTGGAAAAGCTATTGATTGATTCAAGTTGATCCTTCAACTTTGTTGATTTTCAGTTTTTTTGTTTGTTTTTATTTTCCATTTACTTTCAACATTTCTTTTAAGTTAAAAAATGTTATCTGACATACTAGTATTTTGTGAATTACAGAGGTGCTACCTACTTTTATTTATCAGATAGAGTGTTTATATTTTGTCCTATTTTGTTTTGTTTTGTTTGCCTGATTAACACAAGTTAGAGTCTCAGTGAAGAATAATCACAATTGAGGAACTATCTCATTCAGATTTCCTATAAGCAAGTGTGTAGGACATTTTTTCTAATTAATGATTGATGTAGGTGGTTTGACCCTTGTCAGATGGTCTTACTGTGTACAAGAAGACAGTCCAAGCAAACCAGGCGAGAAGGCCAGTAAGCAGCACTCCTCCATGGCCTCAGCTTCAGTGTCTGACATATGCTTCTGCCTTGAGTTCCAGCCTTAATTTCACTTCATAATAGACTGTTTGGAATATATAAGTCTAAATCAACCTTCTTTTCCAAGTTGCTTTTTGTCATAGTGCTTTATCATACCAATAGGAACTTTAACTAAATCAAATTATAATTAAAGTGAATGATTATACAAAATATTTTCTAACTATGGTGGAGCAGCATTGAAGTCAGAGCAACTGAATTACAGAAGCAGTGAGAGAAGATAGTGAATGCAGACAGCCTACTCACATTATCAGTACCTTGTCTGAAAAGACAAAGAAATCAACCAAACAACAACAATAAAGACAATGTAAGACAGTGGAGGGGTTATCTGTGTTCTAAAATTTAAATAAATCATAACATATAATGGTCAATAATTCAAAAAGCAAGAGAAAGTTTATTCTAAAGCTGGCTATATTTCAGACCATACTGTACAGTCAGACCAAGAAGTCATTTTTCAGATTATCCCTTGAGAGTAATTTAGTGTCAAGTGTCAACTCTCATACTGTGAAGATCTTGAGGTAGCCTTGTCACCTGAAATGCAAATACTCTAAACCTTATGACCTACCCTCCATGATAGTTCTTAAGTTCTAAGACATAGCCAATAAAAATTATCTATTAACTTGCTTGTAAAGAGCCATCTGTAATTAATGTCTGCAGATAAATGGCATTCACATTCTTATACAGAGAATTAGCATCAATCACTCATTTCCATCGACAGTTTTTATGCATCTTGTTCTCACTAATTCATTCTGGAAAGTTTTCAAGTGATGTCTTATCATGGCAGAATACTTTTCTGAAAAAGTTATCATGTGTCTGTTCTTGCTTACAGTGATTTTTAAAAAGGCTACACAAAAGTTCCCAAAGTAAAATTTCTCAGTTGGGAGGACCTAGTTCAAGCATTGTTTTTGATGAAATATAACTATTGTAATTATTTTTCACAGACTTTATTAGCCTATCGATGGCAAGTTGGCTTAATCAGTAAAGGCACATGTAGTCAAATCTGATGACTTGAGTTAGATCAGTGGGTCCCATTTAAGGAAGGAAAGTATAAATTCCCAAAAGTTGTACATTGGCCTCTATGTGTGTGCCATGTCATAGATGCCTATACCCACACAAACACAGACACACAACACACACACACACACACACACACACACACCAGACACAAACACATAAATATAAAAAACAAAGTGTAAGTGGCCAATGAGAGGTTGAGTGGGTAAAGGTATTTGAATTGGGAATCTAGTCTCTGGGTCTCACATAGTAGAAAGAGAGAACTGATCTTCACATATGAGTTGTCATGCATACACATACACAAGAAATACATGCGATGTTTTAAAAATATTATTATAAAACTCAAATTATATGGAGATGAGCACATTTAGTTTTCTTGATTTTTTTAAATGTAATCAGAATTGATATATAAAGGTGATTAGTTTTTATGATGACAAAGAGATGGCCCCCTTGGATGAAAAGAAATTCCAACATAAAATTAAAATTAAAGCAAAGAATTTAGTTGTATTTCTTTGAAAAACAACCTTTGAGAAAATTAATAATATCATAAACCTTGTAAAATAAAATATAATTTGAACTAATAATAATTATAATGATTTCTTCCAAATTTTACAAGATACATCTCATTGTCTCATCATAGAAGTACTCACTTTCATATTGCCTTTTTATAATTTGCCATTTTCATTATACAAGTTTATTTTGTTTTTTATCTAACCCCATGTATTAAGATGCCTATTATGAGCTATTAGATTAGACCCTACATTACCCTCTTTGGCCTGACTGTACCATTGCATCAAAAGCTCATACATAAAGGTTATTTACAGCTTTTCTGACAGCCATACATACTCCTTTATGAGTTGCATTACACAGAGATTATTCTCTACTGATCTCACCATTAGTATATAGAACCCTTCAGCAACCCACTCGCTTCAGCTGCCTGGGTACACTTAACGGCATTATAAAATACTTTGTGATTTAATGAGGTCATCTCTTGTTTTTATTTTATCATGATGGCAAATCATAATACTTTGTACTAAGTCATTAAAAGTGTTGACATACTCAACTTAGGAACTCACATCTGTCAAAATATTAGCTGATAAAAACGAACAGCTGGCAGAACTTATCTTGAAAAAAAAAATCAACTGAGATGTGGACTTGTCAAGACTTAGTGGCAACACACTGCTATGGGCTGTTTCCTATGCAGCAGGCAAGTACATTTACATTCTGCTTTGATCTTGAATTTTAAAATGAGATCATTCTGACAAGTGTTAGAAGGAATAATTTTGCATGGGAAGTCACCACAATCCCTTCCAGCACTGTTTTCTCAAACTGTAATAGACATTCTTCTCGAATGCAAACAGACAAGTCCTCTATTTCTTTGTACCAAAGCCCTATTGGAAAAAGGACTAAGACTGCACAAATTTTATTGTCATTTTTTTCTTTTACATCTATGTTCAGTTACTGATATCTTATTCTGAGAATTATGTGTGAGACATGTGTGTCACAGACTGAGATCAGGGTCTCGAGCCTCCATCTCGTTGAACACAAAATATAATTTAGAACAAAACTAAATTCAGACTTTAGAACTCTTAGAATAACTCTAGTCCTAAATACAAAAATGTAAATAATATTCCTTCCTCCCTCCCTCCCTCCATTTCTCCCTTCCTCCCTCCTTTCCTCTTCCTTCCTTCCTTCTTTCCTTCCCCCAGGCTCTAGTCTAAACTGGTCTTGGACTCAGACTCATGACTCAACATCCCCTTGTTGGGTTTTCAGGTATGCACTACAAAGTCTTACAATATTTCACTATTTTTAAATAGCTGCAAGGCACATTATGACTAAAATATCAATATGTTAAATATGGATTGAATATATTCCAAACCTTATTGCATGCAATAAGGAACCACAAAGCATGGGGTTTTTGCTTTGTGTTGAAGACAAAATTATTGGTCAAAAACATCAGAATTAAGAATCAGGTGCTACATCTGAAAACTTACACGTGCATTTTGGATGAAGGCTTCAGAATCAAAACATAACGTTCAAGTTTGTGTATGAAATTGACCGGCTTAAAAGCTATTCACAGAGTTGCTAAAACATCCCTTTTGAGTTTGTGAGAGGGTTGAGAAAGACTAGTGCTTGAGTCTGTAGGCTGAGCAAAGAAGACTCATCTTCTGCAGCCTAAGAAAGCATCATCTAGTTTACTGAGTCACAAGAAGGGCAAATCTGCTGCTGTTTAAGCCTGGCCATCTGCCTGGTCTGGTGATTGATATTTCTTTCCCTAATACTGGATCAGAACTCACAAGGTTAGCTGCTGGCTTTATCCTCAGGCCTCTAGGGTTGTATTCATTATACCACCTGCTGCCTGGTCCTCTTTTGCACAAAGCTAAAGGTAGAAAATTTGGCTTCCCTAATATCACATGATTCCTCTCCCTTTTCCCTCGCCTGCTCCCTTCCCCTCCTTTTCTCCTCCTTCCTCTTCTCCCTCTCATCTCCTTCCCGCTCTCCCTATTTTTTCTCTCTCCTTTCTGTGCAAGCAAACACAAGCACATGTACAAACCTTTTTTGGGAGTATGGTAATTAAAGCTATAACTATTCTACTGGCTGGTAGAAATTTAACAGAAACACAAATGGTCTGGGCTGTTTAACAGGAGGAGTTTTGAAAACCTAAAATCAACATAACTATATTTAATTTCAAAAATAAAAAATCAACCATTGCTCTATTTACTTACATCTGTATGATGATGAAATGGTATTTCTCTATAACAAAATAGAAATGATGCAGTGAAGGCGTAAAAGAGGAATGTGATTTTGGAAGTGCACATGCATATGTGTGTGTGTGGTGTGTGTGTGTGTGGTGTGTTTATATTTATATGATATATAGCCTTTCAAAATTAGTTATATCTCTATGTTAGGTATAATCATGTTTATAGGTCAGATAGTCTTTATATGATTAATTTTACAGTAATTAACATAATTAGTTTCCTACTAAAAATGAGATGAAAATTAAAGATTATATTGAGGCATATATTAAATTATCAGAAGCGCCATTATTTGGTCATATACAGTCATGAATGTGTCTTCAGGATAAAAACCATAGAGTTGGTCAGGCTCCTAAATTTCTGTGAGTCTCTCTCTCTTTTTTTTTTTTTTTTTAGTTTTTCGAGACAGGGGGGGTTTCTTACTGTCCTGGAACTCACTCTGTACACCAGGCTGGTCTCGAACTCAGAAATCTGCCTGCCTCTGCCTCCCAAGTGCTGGGATTAAAGTTGTGCCCAGTCTCACTTTTTAAAGACAGTTTTTTTATTTGTTGGTTCGTTTATTATATGCGTTAGTATTTTGCCTGATTGTGTGTGTCTGTGTATCACAGACACACACACACACAGAGAGAGAGAGAGAGAGAGAGAGAGAGAGAGAGAGAGAGAGAGAGAGCAGAGGAGAGAGAGACCCTGCAAGTGGAGTTACCTAGATAGTTTATGAGCTGCTGTTTTGGTGCTGGGAATTGAACCCTAGTCGTTTGGAAAAGAAGCCAGTGGTCTTAACCCCTGATCCATCTCCCCAGTCCAGAGACTCACTGTTTAATGCTCTTCCAGGCCAAATTTCTGTTAGCATGGTGCTCAAGTCACTTGTTCACGATCAGCATGTCTTACAGCTTGTGGCTTGTTTTGGGGCTCAGTTTGACAGCCTAGATTTTTCACCTGATCTTCACTCCAGCTTTAAGTAGTCCTTCCCCTTTCAAAGCCTTCATTTTAGTCACAAAGCAAAACTCAACATTTTTTTAACATTATCAAAACCTACTCTGATTAAAGTCCTGCAAATGACTCCACATTTTCCTCAAAAAAAAAAAAAAAAAAAAAAAAAAAGCCAAAAACAAAACACACACACACAAAACCATGAGACTATCTCACAGTCCACAGATGGAGGCAAATAACCTCTTTCCCTAAAGGTCTGGATAACATACAGTGTATTTCAAACATGTGGTTTCTATTCGTTTCGTTAAACTCTACACTTACTGACATTGGAAGCAGCTACCACCATGAGTTTGCACTTGGTACAACAGACATTAACAGCTGGGATTTGTCCCCTAAGGCACAATCTTAGAGCTCTTGCCACAGATTTTTCAGACCCCACTATCTCTGATGTGTTCCTTTACAACACTTGTTATTATCTGTTAAATACACAAGGCCAGCCTGACAAGGATATTTCTTTGGTTGTTTTTTTCTAATTGACATATTTCCTCTGTAGAAAATACCTTCTTTTCAAATATTAGACATATAAGTAAGACTTGGCACTGCCCTCATTTCCCTGATCTTCCACAGAGTTCCAAGAATGCCAAGTGCCAAGTTCATAGGACTTGTTTACTATCTTCCTCGTGCAGCACCTAACACTTTCTATTTTCTAAACTCAATAGGCAATCCACTTACTGTCTATGTTTGCAACTTTTCCTTTTATATTAAGAATTTTTTAAAGAAATGGAAGAATGGAGTAAAGGAAATACGAACATGGATGTTGTTCTTGCTGTTTTAAGATGCAGTCCTCCTCTGTATCTCATTTAGATGACTGTAGCAAATACCAGTATTATTTTCTGTCAACTACACAATGAAACCATGCATTCCCTTACCATACACACACACACACACACACACACACACACACACACGCAAGCATAAAGACAGGCAATTATGAAGTGTTGGAATTATTCTGGAAATGCTCGAAAATAGAATTTTTTAAAAAGATAAGAGGATGGAAGTGTTTTTGAATTGCATTTAAAAGCATGAATAACATGATGGTAATAGGAATGTTGCTAAAATACTCAGGAAATTGGAACATTTTTATAGCCTCACATCTGTGTATTGATTCTACTCACCAAAAAAGATCAATTAATATGAAATTGCTATGGAACTATGTTCTATTACTTGCACAGAAGAGCATTCATTAATCTACTGAGAAAGGACTTGGGGATTTTCACATTCATGATGATTATAAAATTAAATCACAGGTATTAACTTGATTTGAATTTTTCTCTTTTCCCAGCAGACTTCAACCAGAGGATCTTACTCAGTTAATCTAGAATTTCTCTGCAGTTTTATGGATACATTTTATGTGAAATTTCAAATTCTACTTATAAACATATTGTTTATTGTGGCATGATCATTTCATTAAGATGGGGAAATAATGTAGATTTATGAATACATTCATATACACATTCACATGCATATACACACAAGCACACACATACAAACATATATATATATATATATATATATATATATATATATATATATATTCAATTTAATTATCAGCTTGCCATACATATTTTCAGCATTCAGTCTATGCTCACCCATATGATGCATCATGTCTGTATTACTCACAAATGCTCACTTGTATAAGAAGTAAGTAGAGGGAGAAGCGCTCACCACATCTGGCTCCTGTGTGCATCTTTCTGTACACAGAGCAGTTTTAACACTACTGAAAAGTATTAAATAATCAGACTTGTAGGTAATGTTAAAAAAAAAAAACACAGCCCCTTGTAAGGCAAAGCATTGGCCAGATCCTGTTGAATGGGCTGCAAATGATCATAAGATATTCTTTGAACATCCAATATTACCAAACATTCAGTTATTTAAATGTCATGTTACATAAAGTTTAAATCAAATTGTACTTCTAACAAGAACACATGCAGGGATAGTTATGTGTTATATACTATAACAATAAGAGATGGATGTTTATGAATGATAACTTTGTCTCCAGTACTTTCAATGTACCATATTTGGTGATATTTCCCTAGCTTTAATTCAGGTAGCATGGCTGTAGATCTTCTTTGTCATTAATAATCATTATAACTCTACAAACATGGGAGATCGATTTCTTCACATTCACCAGTCACAGTCTCTTTCAATACAATAATAACACCACATCCACCTCACAGTGTTCCTGCTAAGTGTCAAATAAACTCTTTTAAACATAATAGGTGCCTGAAGAAAGCTACTTTCATTTCATCTTTGTAAAATAGAGTAATTCATGAAATAGTCATCTACTGCCTAGTGACTGTGATAAATTCTGAGAAATGCATCCTTAATGACTTTGCTCTTATGTGTATTCACTTAAATTATGGTGGTGAGAATATGCTCAGTGATCTACTGTCATGGGGTACAATCATATCTCATCATTGCATTCTTAGGAGAGGCATGGTTATGTGGATGAACCACCCTCTCTGTGTTTTAGAAAACTGAGCCCATCAAACTTTTTACCTTTACAGATATTTTTACTATAAATTTGTATCTTTTCTGTAGAATTTTACTTTTTAGCTCTTATTACTCCATTTCTGCATCCAACTCTTCTCGAGATTTCCTCTTGATACATCTCCCTTTCAACTTTAGGTCAGATGTCTTCGATTTAATAACCTACTAAGTAAGATTATTACTGTCAATATATGCATGGGTATGGAGACATCCACTGGAAAATAAGTAGCCTACCAATGGCCAGAGCCACCAAGGAAAATTTATTCTCTTTACCACCTTAGCAGCTATGAATTGTCCTCATCCAGAAGTTGGACCTTGGAATTTCAGCTTTCTTGATATTGTTCCATTAACCACAGTTGTGATTATGTGTATGCAAATCCATGTCCTCTCCAGGAGACAACATTTCACAACATTTTCTCATCCCTTGGATCTTATTTTCTGCATGTCACATCTTTGATGATGTTTCCTGAGTTTAGGCAGAGTTGATACTGGTACCCCATTTACATTTGAACACTCACAATCAGTTATTCTCAGAACTTATACAGGTTATGAGTCTCCTCATCATCTTCTGCCCACTGTAAAAAGAAGCTTCTCTAACTGTTGTTGAGACCAGCCCAGTTTCTCAAGTATAAACATAAACATCTAGAAGGTAGTTGACAACAGGCCCATTTAGTTAAACAAGAGTAGCATCCCTGTAATGTCTATGACCTCCCAGCCATGAGATTTTGAGATATTTAGTACTAACCATGAATTTCTTCCTGTAGAGCAGGGTTCATATCCAATCAGAAAGTAGTTGATTACCCCCATAACAGTTATGCTAGTATGATAACAAGTGAGCACATATTGCATGCAGTTCAAAACTATATTATGTAAAATTCAGCCTCAGTAAGTCTTTTTTTCACACCATGGCCTGCATAGAAACTTAATGCAAAACAAGGGTACTTGCCAGGTAAAATATTTCCTGGTCTGTTCACGTTTGGTTTATGTCTGTCCTGACATGAAAATGTGTGGTTTCTTCATCAATAGGGTATTATTTTTTTCCAGTGGACAACTAATAGCAATGGCAATTGCATGTACTGCTTCACCAGACTTTAGGGCCTTTAAGCCAATTACTCATAGGGTAGTAACCAGTTTCTGGCTCTGAGAATTTCATTTAATAACCCATTTAATAAGTATCTTCTGAACGCACATTGTCTACACATACAGGGTCTTAGGCTTGACAAATTTTAAAAGTGTGGTTATGAATTCATTAAAAATGTGTGGTTAACTGACTTCCTACACATTCTTAATTTGTTAACCAATCCCCTACCACCCCATTTTCTCAGTCCCTGTCTGCATCCCCACTTAAACTTTTAACCCTGCATTCTTAGCACCTGCTTTCATTACCTGTAGGTCCAAATTCTGTCCTTCTCATGCTATTTTACTTTATTACAGTCAAATATGGAAGGAGTTTGGAAATATGGAGAACTTGACATCAGGACATGGAATACAGGAAGCTATGAACTTTAGATGTCGGGGACTATGATAGACGATGGGGACTTATTATGTTGGAACTTTGTGGACTCTAGATTATGAATTGGCTATTAATTAATCGGGACCAAGGAATAACTAATAGCGGGATGGAATGAGAAGGTCTCCATAGGCTAATACTTGAATTTCACCAGGAGTGTAGGAGTTGACTAGGAGTAAAGCATCAGGAGATCTTTATCAGGGATTTGTGTCACCAGAGAGTGCGCTCTAGAGGTTTTTAAAGCCATGCCAAGTCTGTCTTCTTTTTTCGACCTGCAGATCAGGATTAGTAATAACTCTCAAACTACTAGCCTGGACCATGAAATGACGACATGCTCCCAATCATTGACCATATACAAATAAACTCTGATACAAGCAAGCCTACATGTAATAGATTTCTTCTTAAGATTCCCTGTCATGCGTCGGTATGCCACGCTTAATCAGCACTTGGGAGCAGAGGGCGATTTCTGAGTTCGCCACCTGGTCACAATATTCAGGCAATCCCTGGTCCATGAGAACCCTGTCTCGAAATACAAAAAAAAAAAAAATTGAATTGCCTTGTCATGTCTCTCACAGTTCAATAATGGTGACAAAGACAATTGGGTTCAAGGATAACAATTTCATTGCAGTTTCCTTATCCCTATCTTCAGTTAGCTCTTTTCTCTTATTCTTACTTTCTTCCCCAACAAATTTCTGCCTTGAATTCTGTCATGATATTCCCTCTTTATTTTCTTTTTCTATATTCTATTTCTAGTCTCCTGGTTCCATGTTTACTTAAACTCAAAACTACAGCAAAGATCATATCAACACTTCATTGCAATAATCAAATGGTATAAGGAAAAATTTAAAACTATACCAAAAGCACTCAAGGGTACTAAAGCAATGTACATCCCATTTTTAAGTTTATATTAAGTTACATACTGTGCTCTTTGTTTCCCACAAAGTGTTAGATTTATCATCAAAATGGCTATTCTTGGTAAGTGAGATTCATATAAAAAATGGGGGAAATTGAGGAGCATATGATTTCATTATTTTTATCCAAGTCTCATCACTAGAAAACAGTGAAAAATCATGGATTTCAACACAAGTTCTTGAACTAGGAATACACCATTTAATCATCACATTTTTCTTAACATTTTTCTTAATTTCATATTTTCTTAATAAAAATTTCAATTTCCCCCTCTATCTTTTAAATTCTTATATTTGTTGTATCAGAAAACAAAAAATTGAATTTTAAAGGTACTTTCTATGGAGGATAAAATTATACTTAATTGCACTTATTTTATTACTGTGCGTGTCATATGTGCCAAAGGAGAAGGTCAAAGGAGTGTGCTGGTCTATTTCTTTATCAATTTCCACCATATTTCATTAAAACAGAGTTTTCTTTGAACCTGGAACTAGAATTATCTTTCTACTAGACTGCTGTCCATCAGGCCCTAGTGATCCTTCTGCTTCTACCCTTTACCTAAGGTTACACGTATGCCCTAGACTATACATATGGCTTGTAATTTAGATTCTGAGAACCAAAGTCCAGTTCTAATGCTTGTATAGGAATTGCTCATAATCAATGAATGATCTATTCCATGACATAATTTAATTTTAACATCCATCTTATAAGGTTTTTGTCTGTTTGTCTGTTTGAAACAGGATATTGTATAGCCCAAGCTGGTCTTGAACTAATGTTGTAGCTTTGCTTGCTTCTTTTTTTATGAGTATGAAAAGTACCTGATTAAAAACAACTGGAGGAATAAAAATTAATTTAGCTCACAATTTCCATTACTGTCGATCACTAAGAAGACCGAGTCATCATAAGCTTAAAGCAGAGGGGTGCAGTACATCCAGTCAATAGCAGAAGGTGATGAGTAAATGCATGTATGGTCTTGTTTAATTTGGTCTCTACTTTTTATTAAAGCAACTCATGAAATGTGCTAACCAAAGGTAGGTCTTCTCACCTTTATTATCCTTATTCAGAAAATCCCTCACAGATATACCCATAAGCAGACCTATCAAATACAAACAATTTTTCACTGAAACCGGCTTCCCAGGTGATTTTGCATTGTGTCAAGTTGACAACAAAACCGAAG
The DNA here is from genome assembly GCA_021653895.1 of Mastomys natalensis. Lineage (NCBI taxonomy): Eukaryota > Metazoa > Chordata > Mammalia > Rodentia > Muridae > Mastomys > Mastomys natalensis. Next base: position 1,330,288 of record JAJTUV010000572.1, read on the forward strand.
ATCTTATTAGTTCAGTCCTGATCCTCTTGACTCTGCCTTCCTAGTACTGAAATTATAGGTGTATGACATCATACCTGGTGGTTAATATTCATACTGAAACTACGAAAGGCATTCATGACTATTAATTGTCTTCAGATGAAGTATTCCAACATGGAACAATAAAATATTAATGGACAAAATCCTATTGTTCTCCTGCCTTATAAACAAGTATGTATTCTCTATAGTGTAATGCTTGTAGCTAAATGAGTTTACAAAGCCCACTAGCTGCTGTGATTCACTAACTTTGTATATTGTAAGCACAAGTGGTTGGAATACAAATGGGTCAATTATCCGTTCCATGTGCTTGTGGGCTCTAATCATTTCAGAAAATTAACTGTAGCAGAAAGCACAGCAAATTTGTAAAAAGATGTAGGAAGTGAGATGGCTTTTTAAAAATAGAGCTTTTATTTTTATTTTTTCAGTTTTAGCTAGCAATGGATTAATGTTTCTGTATCATATCTAGTAAATAAATTCTCTATATTAGATCTTAAAATAAGACTTTCCAGCCTACCCACACAAATTATATGGATGTTCATAATGCCCTTCTGTTACCAGACTACAGTTTCCAGCTTCCTATCAAAATTCTGATAGCTTATGATTTATTTTTTTCAACTATATCTTCTAATCATCATGATCCCAGCAGGCATGGTGGCAATAGATGTATTAAAACCCTGCTTCCTGTCATGACTGAAATGGTGTGGTTCAGTAAGATTTTCTTCACGAATGACTTGCTGTCCCCAAACAGGAATTGTTAGAGCAGACATTTATTCAACCTTATAATTTGTTCAAGGATTAAAAGTAATATGAGTACATTTAGTTGATATTCATTTGACAGGTAAAAAGACCTCCCAGGGAGCTAGAGTTGGCATAGCAGTTAAGAGTACCCACTCTTCTATAGGACCTGGGTTTGGTTCTGAGCACCCACCTTCAGATCACAACCATCTGAAACCCATTCTAGGTAATTATACACTCTCTTTGGGACTCTGTGGAGACTGCATACATATAGTGCGCATACATACATGTAGATGGCAATATTCATACACATAAAAATAACAAATAAAAATAACCAAAATATTTTGAAGTGAAAAGAACTTCCATATCCAAACCTTCTATATTTACTTCCTTTTATACCAAATGGCAATGTTATGAATAATACAAACAGAGAGTTGAATTCCAATTTACCTTTTTAATGATTTTAACAATAATTCAGAAAGGCTATTATAGTTCTACTGACCATATAACATGTCTGAAATTCACTTATGTTGTGTTCAGCTCAAATATTAGGTTCAGGTAAATTAACTGTAGCAGGACAAACACCCAGGCCTATAGTACCATGTCTTATACATGCTTAGGTAACTCTGCCCTTCCAGATTTGTGCCTTCAACATATATCTTTCTCTTGGGCTGGTTCAACTCTCTGTATGAAGCTTTCATGGACAGGTATCTTATGGCTCTGGTAACTCAAACATCTTGTGGTCTCTGACTCAATCCATGCTTAACATCCAGTCTCTTACAATGACCTCTCAGGGTCTCTTGCCCTCTTAGAGTCTTCAAGTAGAGACTCCCTGACATACATTGCCTGGTCTCAGCAATCCTTGAAAACTGTGATAGAGGAATCCAAAATCCCTTACTATTTTAATCCCTATGACCTTAAAGCTGATATCATGCATATGATACTTCTAAATTTAGCTGCCATCTTCAGATGTAACTTTGAATCACATTAGTAGCTGTTGATTAATTTGCTTTCCAGGGACAGAAAACATCTTTTGTCTTCTCAAATAAGTTATAGGTTTAGCTAGGTGGGGTCTTATCCTGAGGAAACCCTTCCTGTTATTCCAGAAAGATCAGGTATCTCCTTATCTTACCGTGGCTAAGTAGGTTAACAATCACAGCCTCTCTTGTAAGTACTAGTCTTGGCTATAAGGTGCAACTTGCCCGTGTACTTTTTCTTTGCAACCTTAAGTTTTGTATTTCTTCCTGATACATTATGCTCTTGAAATATTAAAAACCTCTTTGAGAATAAATACTGTATGTGAGAAGGTACAGTAAAGAAACTACTGATATGACTGCTCCAAGACATGATTGAGAAAAAGGGCTTTGTTTTGTTGTTTTGTTTGTTGTTGTTGTTCTGTTTTTTGATTGCTTCTTTTGTAATTATGATCAAGAGAATAGCCAGAGCCATCTGGACAATTCCAGAGCAGAGAGAGGAAGATGTAAACTGAACATGACCAGAAGTGGATATGGCTAGGACTGAGAGAAGGAAGGACATTGGGAGAGCACAGCAGGAACATTAGGAGTAGATAATAGTGAGAACGGTCAGTTTATAAGAAGGATAAGTAGTGGGGGACAGGCACAGAAAGACCAGGTGATCGGGCTTTGTAACTTATAACAAGTATTTGTGAGTAAGGAACGAAGGAGCCTGGAGACTAGCATGGCCCCTGATCTGCTGGTATATGCTAATTGGAGACCCAGCTGTTCCTTCTACCAAAGGTATGGGGGATGAGACTATTTGGGAGACAGGGAAGCAGCTACACAAATTCCTGAGAAATGCTGTTATTTTCCAAGTTGAGCTTATTTTTGGATAGCTTGACTGCCTTTTGGAGTTTCATTTAGCCTTAACTGTGTTAGGCTGTCTTGAAATCACTTGCCCACAAGGAAATTAGTCCATTATTTTAAGTTTTCCTCAGGCAAGATCTTAGGACAATAGCAAACAGCAAACACATTCTTTGCCAAAATAGTACAATAACAGTTTTTACCCCTTTAATATTGTTCTCACTCTAAAACCTATGCCTCCACATTCTACATTGCTTTCATCTCTGTTTTCTAGACTCTTATTAAGATAGCCCATTAAGGCCTGTTTATAACATTCAGGCACTTTTCTAGCCCAAAGTTCCAAAAACTAATGTATTGTTCAAAACTAACAAACAAACAAACACTCTACAAACAAAGAAACAAAAGTAAATAACATGGTTTGATTCTTCAGGGCGATAGTCCACTGTCTGGTGACAACTTCTATATCTGTTACTATTTTATTGCTGAGGCAAAAATACCATGTCCAAGGCAACTTATAGATAAGAGATTATTTAGCTTGTAGTTCCAGCAGATTGGAGTAGAGGAAGTAGGCAGGTGTAGCAGGCTAAGAGCTCACATCTTGAACTATAAGAATGAAACAGAGATAACACATTGGCTATGGCAATAACTTTAAACACTCAAAGTCAACTCCCAGGGACATACTTCCATCAGGAAGGTTACAGCTCCCAAACTTCTCCAAATGGGGCCACCAGATCAGGACCAAGTGTTTATCTGCCCAAGAATATGGAGGAACCACCATTCAGATCACTATGCAGCAGAAATTTTTAACTAAATTAAAATGTAACACTTAATCTATTGTTTTGATTATAGTAAAAATATTATTAAAGCAATGTTCTTTTCAAAGCCTCATGGACCCTTTGTTAATTTCCTTGTCCTAGAGTATATATTTGACTCAGGAGTCACTTTCTGAATGAATGTTTCAGCATATGACAGTAACTACATATAATAATGTGGACCCAATGAGAATAAAAGTCTGCGTGTGTCATACTTGGTCAGTGATAGCGGACATTTACATGGACCATAAACTAATGCAATTGTTTCATAATATTCTGCATGCTGGTATTTTTACATTCCTATGTTGCTGTTTCCCATCAAATGTTATTAAATTATAATGAATTATGATTATTAATTTCAAAAGCAGGTATACTTTTGAAATAATTTTTCATTAAAAAGTACAGAATACCAATGATAAAGTCCACAGAACTCAAAAAGATCAACAAGCTGAAGGACCCAAGTAACAACACCTCAGTCTCACTAGGGAGGGAGAAGACAGCAAGCACAAGTGTGGAGGGAGGGAGGGAAAGTAGGCAAGGGTGAGGGGAGAGGGGAACCTGATCAGGTATTGGGTGAGGGAAAAGGACTGAAGCCCTGATGGTCAACAGAAAAAATGGAACAGGCAACCTAGAGAGGTAGGAGGTTGGGCGTTCCCTCCAGAATGCAAAAGGGACCTGGGAGGTGAAAGACTCTTAGGACTCAAAGGGAGGGACCTTAGATAAAATGCCTGTCAGTAGGGAAAGGGAACTTATAGTGCTCACCTTCAGCAGGAAGACAGGGCATCAAATGAAGGAAAGGGTTGCCATCCCACAGTCAAATCTCTGACCTATAATTGTTCCTGTTTGAAAGAACTACAGGGATGGAAATGGAGAGGAGCCTGAGGAAAAGAAGATAGGTCCAGCGACAGGCCCAAAGTAGGATCCAGCTCAAGAGGAGGCCCCAAGATTTGACACTATTACTAAGGCTATAGAGCGCTCACAAAAAGGGGCCTATCACATAACTGTCCTCCAAAGGACCCAATAAGCAGCTCAAAGAGTCAGATGCAGATATTTGTACTTAACCAATGGACAGAAGCTGCTGACTCCTGTGGCTGAATTAGGGAAAAGCAGAAAGAATCTGAGGAGGAGGACGACCCTGTAAGAGGACCAGCAGCCTTAATTAATCTGGACCTCCGATATCTCTCACATACTGGTTCACCCAAAAGGAAGCATATATCAGCTGATATGAGGCCTCCAACACATATACAACAGAATACTGCCCGCCCGTCTGTGTTCAATCAGAGATGATGCACCTAACCCTCAAGAGACTGGAAGCCCCAGGGAGTTTAGAGGTCAGGTGGGGTGCGAGTGGGGAATGGGGACATCCTCATGGAGTCAGAGGGGTGGGTTGGAGGTATGGGATGTAGAACAGTCAGAGGGTGGACCGGGTGGGGGGAATAAAATTTGGAGTGTAAATAAATAAACAAAAGAATAAAAGGAAAAATGTGTATCTCATGCAATTGGAATTACAAGACATAAATACACCTGCTAAGTCATTAAGAACTTGTTGTTTTGTCCAGAACAAGTGTTTTATCACCATTTGCATGTCAAAAGATTTATAAAGTTATTACCATAGAAACATTACAAATTTTAGGGTAGCTTTTAGGGCATTAGTCAGTACTTACTATTATCTAAATAAGCCAGATTATGTCTGTGAGAAATTGGAAGATCACGCAATATAAAGTCCACAAATAAAATACTACATCTTTAATAGAATAATAAATCAAGCTCTTCCATGCAGCTCTTCCACTGTCTGTAGGAAAAACCCCAGGAAAGGATTCTTGTTTCATCCTTACATCTGCCTTGCTTTCTTTATATTCAGGAAGAGAAATCTGCTCCTCCCCCCCCCCTTTTTTTACATTTTCTTTGAGTGACACGTTCTCTCAGCATTTTGTAGTTTCTACCCTGTGTTTTACTCATGATGTCAATTTGTACACTTAAATTTAATATATAATCTCAAAAGTACTACCTAAAACAAAATGCCAGGATTTAAGATGGAAGGAGGTTAAGATCCCAAATCTTGATGAGTTGAAGTAATTATAATAATCTTTATCTTTGGGTGTATGGGGATAGTCCCAGCATATCAACGGTAATTAGGCTTGCTTCCTCCATCAGTTACTGATTGAAAAATGCCTGCCATCTTTTGTAGCATTTACGTTTGTAAACCACCAGAAAGAGGCTTGGCCAAAATGGCTTCTATCTACCCTATTGTAAGTGTCTTAGTTAGGGTTTTACTGCTGTGAAGAGACACCATGACCAAGGCAACTCTTAAGGGGGACAACATTTAATTGGGGGTAGCTTACAGTTTCAGAGGTTGAGTCCATTTTCATCATGGCAAGAAGCATGGCAGCATCAGGCAGACATGGTTCTGGAGAAGGAGCTTAAAAAGAGTTCTATGTCTTGATCCAAAGGCAGCAGCTGGAGACTGTCTCCACACTCTGTGTCCCTCTTGCTGAAAACACCATGTACTTAAGAAACAGGGCTAATACAGTTTTAAGTATCTTCTAGCTGCTGATTCCAGAGATCAGTTTGAAGTCATAGTGAAGAAAGGACAACAGAGCTTTGGAGTACTCCCCCAAGGTTATCTTTATTTGCCATAAAACTATGGCCCAGGATCTGGACATGATAACTTCTTGAGGCTCCTTAAAGAGGTACAGTAATCTGATTAGGGAAATAGGGAAAACTGGGCTACTTAGGGAGGGCAAGGGAGGTATCTACAGAAGGAGATGGGAAAAGGGTAAAAGGTGGTAGCAGGATAGCAGCGATCTGACAGGAAAATGAGAAAAGAGAGGAGGCTTGTTAAGGAATAGAAAGGAAAATAAATAGAGGACAAAGAAAGAAGAGGATAAAACAATAATATGGTTGTCTGGAAAGGCACAAATAATATTATTAACTTTTGACTTAAAACTATGATGTGAGTAATGAAGTATATAAGTATACGTATATGATTTTAATAAACATTTCTTGTCCGTGCTGATAGTGCTTTCCTCAAGAGCCCATGGTCACTTAGCAAAACATCATAGATGAAAAGCCTTCTTTTGAACTGTGGGCCAGGGATGTCAAAGAACCTCCCCGAAACATAAAACCTATTGATAGGGGGTAACCAAGGGCAAGAGCAATAGGTTGTATCTTCTATTCTCTCTCTCTTTCTGATGCTGTCCTGTTTTCCTATCCTGGTAATGGTTTTATTTTATTTGCCTGGTTTTTATAGTTACTTCTGTCTATGTACTCACACATATGAAGATCTGCAGCTAGGAGACTTCAATGAAAAGAACATGAAACACTTGGGAATATTTTGGTATTTGTTTGTTTGTTTGTTTTGCAGAGAGGGCTCTGGATGATCTCATTCAATATGATTGTTTCTATTTCCACCTATTTATCTGAAAAGTTTATGATTTCATTTTGTTTACAGCTAAGTAGTATTCCATAGTATTTATGTACCACAGTTTCATTATCCTTTCATCAATTATAGGACATTTAGATTATTTTGCTTCATTTTACCGGAAGTGTTGTACAAGATTCCAAATAAGGCCAGCAACTAGGCAACCAATATTACTACTTAGCTATAATGCCTAGGAACCACTTCAATAACCACTATGACATAATAACTTACTGGTACAGTAGTGCTGTGCATAACTTGCAGGAAACCGACAGTTCTGTAATTCGACGTGTGACCAGCTTAACAAGAGGGATACTCTGCCTGGTACTGGAAAATTAGCTAACTGCTCGGTGCTGCTTACGTCATTGTTATTGGAGGGTAATCTACAAACACTTATTTACTAAACCAGTATTATAGCTAACAATAATCTATAAACATTTTTCTTTATACCACAGATAAGTGAAGTCTTCAACCCCTCATAAAAAGAAAAAAAACTTATCTTTGCAACAGATGCAGACTATTTTAGAAAACCATGACCAATAAAAAAATGCAAAGTTGTGGAGCCCAATTTTACTGTATAAATCTACAAAAGCTCTCATACCTATGGTTCAGGGAATATTGAAGAAGAGGAGGCAGTGAAGTTGTAAGAACCACAGGATGAGGGAGTTTACTTTGAGGCCCCACAAAGAACTCCAAACAAACCTAATAAAGCTGAAGATGGCAGAGGTGGTCCTTCCAGGAAAGAGAACACTAATTGATCACCTAGTGCCAAATGCTTGGCTAGCTGCTTGTATAAAATCATACAAACAAGTAACATCCCATAGAGTTAAAGGCTTACATTTAAGAATATATATGGATATATGAATACATATAAGTATGCAATAACGATTATTGAGAACGTAGGGCATGAATTCTAAGGAGAATGGTGAGAAGTCTATGAAAGACTTTGGAAACAGGAAAGGAAAGAGAAATTTTATAATTAAATTACAATATCTAAACTAAACAAGAAAAACAATATATTAACAGGATCTACAGTTGCATGGAAATAACACATCTGTTTCACCAGCTAGGCATAGCTTCATGAATAGGAGTCATTATCTTTTTAAGCTCTCTGTGAGTCAGGCCTTCTTGAGCAGCTATCTAGCTCATGGATGGCTTCTTAAATCTTTAAATCTCACCTAATCCTTGGGAAGCATACCTGTTTGATATTCACCGCGATTTGGGGTGTGTATAACCTTACAGACCTCCTTCCCATTATTGCTTTTACCATTCATACCATGCACAGATGCACTCCTGGGAGGAATAATTACCTACCCCCAGAATGAGCTTAGTAGGCTTCCCGTGTATGCTTTTCATCTTGTACCTGTCTACCAGCACCCATTGGTACCAATGCTTTTGAAAGTTACTGTGAATCCTTGTCCATTCTGCTCTAGTATCCACTAGTGCAAAGGTATTCTTCGTATTAGTGAGACCAAGAAATCTTCAGTTACATATGAAGCTATGGTTACTTGTAGGATAAACTTGACCACTGTATAAAAGGAAAAGTTGAAGAGAGTCCATCCTGAGTGGTCTTCCTCTGTAGCAAGGGGACCAGTAGAAATGATCAGTACATCTTGTGATCTATCCAGGTTTATCTGTTGGTAAATTGATGTTCTGGAAATTAGGCCATCCAGAGGCTCATCAGTACATTTACATGCCACTCAATTTTGTTCCTAGAGACTCTGAACTGCACACATCTGTCCACATCTGTATTTGGGATACACAGAGAAGACCCATTGCCTGACTACAGTCCCTTCTCATTCACTCCTTCACTTTTGCTTGCTTTAACAACTTGCTAAGATACAACAGGTCTGATCTACATCTTTTAGATCAGCCAAAGCCTTTATTGCTTCATATAGGTAATGACTACCATGCAGTTCAGGCTTTCCCTTTCCTGATGTTTTCCAATCTCTAATATTAATATAGATTTCAGTTGGAGATAATCAGGTATCATTGACAACTCCTCTGAGCCAATCCATCACAGATTGGCTCACAGAGTACCCCATATTGCTCTAGATTTAAAGGCTTTGTCTCACAAAGGTATGAAGGGCTATGTTGCTCAGCCTTCCTGCTTCTGCAGCACTCTATTTAATCCCATGTGCCCCATATTCCTTGGTCTTAGAGGCCATGCAGTGAAGGACTCCCCATTGGTTGTGAGAAAGTTGTCCCTAGCTTCAGGTCTGCAGGCATCTGTGATCACCTCTAGGTCACTCCTTTCCCCATTGCTAAATGATTTCTCCCTGGAGTTCCAGGTTTGGGGAGCCCCGAAGGTGCTCTGTTTATTGCTTTCATATAGGCCCTCTTCCCACTTTGACACCCCTACTTATAAAACTCAGCAGGACAACACTTCCATTTCATTGTGTCTTTTACCTAGTAACTAGGAGACCAGTGTTGAGTCTAGCAACCTCATATTTTTTTTTCTTGCTACAATTCTATTTATACTAGTAACCCATCTTGGCTATCTTCTCAGCCTTGTATATATCTCTTATCCATTAGAGCATCCATGTTGCCTCTGATTATATGTATGCTCTTAATGTACTAATCCCAGAGTTGGTGATGTCCTTTAGTGTTTTCCAAAACATCGTCATACTCCAGAGCAGAAAAACTCATCAAGTTGGCATGCCACTCCATACCACATGGAAGAAGACTATCATCCTGGGAATCCCTGCCCAAGAATCCCTGCCTGCATTTCTTCATCTTAGTAACATATCTCACTTCTCACTACTCACTATCCACGTCCATGACACTACTCCCAGTGACAAACCACTATGTCAAAATTTTGACTGCACATACACACACACACACACACACACACACACACACACACACACACACACTTTAGCTGTTTTCTTTGTAGTCCATATCAAACATACCATTGCTTTCCTTAAATGCATGCCACCTTCTTCATGTTAAATCATTTATTCCAAGTGTTAGATAAAATTTCTTCCTGAGGGAGAAGTAAGCAGACTTTACTCCCATGCTCTCTATAACAGAAGCACAGTTCTGTTCATGTTCACTCTGGGAAATCAGTTATTCACTCTGGAGAACCAGTAACTGGCCTTCCTTACAGAGCACATGCGTGGGGTGACTTACATGCTTATGGGTGCTTATCCCCAAAAGTATTCTCCTTAGGTTAGATAGCTGATGTTCATTAAATAAAATGAAATATTTATTTATTTATATTGTTAAATCCATAGAAGAAAATCAGGTAGATACTTCAATATATTTTAAATCAGTAGGTAGGTAAATATTATAAAATACAAATACTATATATTGTTATGTATATATAAGCATAGACGGTGTTTAGGTGTGTGCATGTGGAAGAAAGAAGTAGAGAGAGAAAGGGAGAGACAGAGAGAAGAGAAATTTGAGAAGATTTATGTAAGGCCCTAATATATATTGATTCTTACAAACACATCAGTAATTTAATGTTTAGAATATTGTAATATGCATTAAATAATTATGTTTACTATTAAATAATATGCAGATTTTAGTGGACAATTAATATATTTCTATCCCCACATGATCACTTCAATTGACAGTACATTGAGTGTTTGTTATTTCTCCCTTGATGTAAAATGCCCCACAGGAATCAAGGTTACAAGTACCCGAACACTTATTCCTCAGAGATGACATCGGTGATCCTTCTCACTGTGGTGGGTCCTCTTAGTAAATCTCTTCTTTGGAACTCCACATTCCTATTAAGAGTCACAATACAAGGCTCTGTTTAATGTGTTGACATTTGATGTCAGTTCCAAAAGACTGCAGGTACTGCAAGGTCAAGTACCTGACAGCAATTCCTTTCCAAATTTCAGAAGAGATTCATGAACTCCATAAAATATAATAAACAGCCTTCAAGCGAAAACATTATTTTCTCTAGAAATTCATGGGTTTCATGTGAGGAAAGACATAATCATGCAAATGAACATTTAGGATAACATACTAGTACTCTCACAGAAAACACACACACACAGACACACACACACACACACACACACACACACACATACACACACACACACACACACACACACACACACACACACATATATATATATATATATATATAATATATATAATATACACATAATGATACACATGTGAACAAACAAGCACTCATGTATACATCACTCACAAGCACTCATACACACATCACATACAAGCACTCTTGCACACATCACATACAAACACTCATGTACACATCACATACAAGCACTCATGCACACATCACACACAAACACTCATGAACACATCACATACAAGCACTCATGTACACATCACATACAAACAGCTATGTACACATCACATTCAAGCATTTATGTATACATAAGATACAAGCACTTATGTACACATCACACATACACTTGGTGGGAAAAAAGCCTTCAACTTTATTTTCAGTTGTTTTCAGTTTGTGAATTCACACTGCATAGAAGACACTATGTTAGTTCTTCTGGGAGATGCAAACATTGGGAGTTGTAGTTCTTCATGGAAAGAACAGATAATATGGTACAGATATAAACTAGGTCAAAAAGCTGTAATTCTAGTTGGCATATGATAATTTCCATTAGAGTTTTGGTCCTCTCATCTTTTCCAGTCTTCTTTTGACTTCAACGCTGAGTAATAAATTTATTTCACGTTGTGTGTTTATACAAAACTAACACAAAGGTATCACAGAGCACTGTTGTAACTTCACAATGTATATATCTTCTAATGCCTTCTAATATCTCTTGTTACTCCATAGTTATTAACAGGTATTCAGACATCATATGCCATTCACAGAACAGTAATGGCTAACATATTAAAAAGGAGAAGCTATGTCTGTAAGTAGGCACAGCAAGAAGCCATCAAACAAAGCCACTCCATGGATAGAAAAACAGTTTCTTAAGAGCAAAAACTGTTCAGATAGTGGAAGACAGCACTAAGCTGTATGAATATCTGGCAGGGAGAAGGCACCCTGAAATCTGGAATAGCCGTGTAGTTAGTATGAGTTCTTTCACACAGGTTGGGAGCTGATAGTTGCAGTTAGGAACAATCCACCAGACATTAAGAGCTTCTGAGAAAAGCTTTAGAAGTTGGGGTGTCCCCCTAAACCTTTGTCATCAGCAATGCCATTTTGGGACCTACTTTGTGGCATAACATCCCAGCCTTTTGTTGATGATAAGGAGTGATGACATTTCTCTGGCTACTTCTAGTTGAGAGGGGATGTTGAAAGGTGTTCTGGAATGGTGGTCCAAAGCAGGACCTCAAGCCAACAGGTGACATTGGAAGACCTGAGAAAATTCCACCAGACGCATCTGGTTTACCAGTCGTTTAGGTCATCTCACTCATTCTTTCCTAAAAATAAAATCTGCTGACAAGATGGAAGGTAATCATTACTATGAGGAGACTAGAGATTAGAGAGCCAGGGAGAGATACAAGCCAAGAGTCCTTAGAGACCATAGTGGGAGCCCTGTATTGGAGTCAGTTCCCAGGGGTTGGATTCTGTATGCTAGCTAATGCAGGTTATTATTTCATTCTTCTACTTGGCCAGTTTGATTTACATAGTGACAGCGTTCTTCATTAAGAAAGAGACAAGTTCCTTCTTTCTTGGCACTCACCAAGTCAAGCTCTGTTCAGTTTTGTCGGACCACCAAGGCTATGGGTGGTGAGATCGATTGGGATCAGCAGTGCTGAAATAGATTCCTGGATAGTGTCCCTTATCTGAGTGGAGATTTGCTGAGATAGACTACAACACATTCTACCTTTGCTAAAAGCTGGTGGAAAGCTGTATAAGCATGCAGAAGACAGACATGGTGAGAAAGACAGATTCAGAATCCAGACTTGAATGTGATAAATTAGCAGAGTCCAGCAGAAACAAATGATCTGAACCACAGGAAATTTGAATTGGCAGTGTGGCTCAGTTAAAGGAGGAACCAGTTTCCCAAAGAAGAACACAAACATACCTCTTAGGTTTGGGCACCAAATGTAAGAAGGCACAATGAGAAGCCACCAAGCAAAGCCACTCTGTAGATAGAAAAGCAGTTTATTAAGAGAAGAAGGCTGCTGGGTTGCCCTGGATAATGGAAACTGGTGCCTGGTTGTAAAAGCTTTTTGGGTTTAGGGGGATGGCAGCTTGAAAATTTGAATAGTCAGGAGGTTAGCATGGGGACTGTCAAATGGATGCAATTAGGGGTGTTCAGCCATCCCTTATGGGCTTCTGAAAAACACTTTAGGTTTCTGTTTCTCAGTAAAATCTAACCCAGGCAGGCTCTCAGGGTAGTATATGGATTGCAAAAGCTTAAGGGAGGGAAAACACCTGACCTGGTACAGCCTGACCAGAGATGAATATTGTGATGCATATGTTTAAAGTAATATGTTATCAATTCATTGTTTCTTCATGTGAGTGTGTATTGATATTACATTGCTAAATTACTGAATTAGATTCTTTCAGTGAAGATGTCCTGCTCAGAAGGTGAGGCAGACAGGTGAGATGGATCACCTCCAGACACGGGCAGCCAGGTCCATTTCTGCTTAAGAGTTACAAACGCCTTATCAAATTTTGTGTCTTATGATGTGAGGTGCTTGGGAAATCCTGCCCTTGGGACTCGTTTCACGTTAGAAATACAATTATGGCTTCTACATTCCTCAGTGAGCAGCTTAGATCTGGTGACATTTTTGGAGCCCTGTCAATCAGGACTAGTGCATAAACTGTGACTCATACCTTGACACTGTGTATTCAAGCAAAACTTTTCCTGAAATTCAGAATATGACTTTAAAAGAAGTGCTTCAGGGTCCCTAATATTTTGTAAGTGGCTGCTTTAAGAACATTGACAGACTTACTAATGGTTTCTACAGTATGTTAGTTTTAAGTTAAAATGAGTGTCTCTGAGTTGGACAAAATGCAAAGATTTTCTAAGCCTGTATCTAATAAAATAAATTATAAAAAATCTTGTCAAATGTTGATCTGTCTGAAATGCAAGAATATTATGCCATTTGCAAACAGTGAAGTGTAATGTATCATAAAATAATAACAATGTAAATACTGAATCATCTTTCTTAAACAAGCCTATATAGATTTCCCAAATATAATCCATAACTTCACATGGTAAGAGAAAACATAGCTTATAGTTACCTTGACTAATATTCGTGTTTTCAGTATATCCCTCATTCAGTAATGGATTATTACTTTCATCAGCTAAAGAAATAAAAGCAAAAAATTCTAATTATAACTCTTGCCTATTATGCAGCCCAAGTGCTTTCATCTTCACAAATAGATTGCAAGGTGACTTTAATATTATTTTCAAGAAACTCTTATTCCTTTAGTCAATGCAATACATTGCACATGGATAATTACATTTTGGTAGTCACGGCAATTCTCATTACTTATCATCAGCTTTAAACTATAATAAATTTCAGATGAACGGATGGCTGAATAAAATGCAAGATGAAAGCTGTAGGGAGTTTGAATGAAAATCTAAGTGGGTATAGTTAGAGATAATTCTGTCATTTTACAAATTCAATGTATCTATGAAGATGATGATGTTCTTGCTCCACAGGCTGAGATAAGCAGCTGTACAGCATTTCTGAAGTTTCAAATAAATATATCCTGTATGTCTTACCAACAGCAAATTCTAAAAAAAAAAAAAAAATCTCTGAAAATGTCTAATTTACATCTTGTTTGCATCAAATGCTCTCTTAGGATTCCTCAATTCACATCACAGTACTAAGCACTATTTGTGTGTGTTTGTGTGTGTGTGTTTGTGTGTGTGTGTGTGTGTGTGTGTGTGTGTGTGTGTGTAATTGCCTTCATGTATTTTAAAGATGTTTGATTCAAAATTTTTGAGGCATAGATGAACATTCTGGCTTTACATATTCAACTGTCAGCATGTTTCCTTGAGTCCTCTTTGTATCTTTTCTTTGAAAAAATGTTTTTTTATCTCTATAATTCACACTGTTAATATCTGTGAGGGTTTGAATATGAAATTCTCTCCCAAGGCTTATGTGTCCAAGCTTTTTTCTCAGCCTTGGGATGGTTTTGGAAGCTTTAGGAAGTGAAGCCTAGCTAGAAGAAGGAAATCATTAAATTGGGTATTTGGGAGAATGTCTTACATCTGACTTTTTATCTACTTTCTATCTTCTTAGTCTCCATTATGTGATATCCTCCTTTTTATATTCAACAAGCCCTCTTAAACTGAGTATAAAGAAACAAGTCAATATTTTTAATTTGTTTCAGCCAGATATTTTGTTACAAGTATTTAAAGCATTTGGACAGCCTACCTCCAGTTCCTGTTCCCTAAATATCCATGTAGCTACAAACACTTCCTTAGGTACATTGACAGAGTTTTTATTATGTTTGTTTGCTTGTTTGTTTGTCTTCCATAGTCACCTGACTAACAACATAAAATACTGTTTGTATAGACAAATAAGCAATATAAAAAACCACACAAGAACTTACATGACCATAAAAATTAATTTGAAAATCACAATTTCCCCTTTCAGATGCTCAGGTGGCTTGTACAATTCACTCACTAAGTGTTTTGTTGTAAAACTATTCCAAATGAGTCTTTGTAATGGGAGTATATAGGGTGTGTATAAACATGAGTCTATTCACTAATCAACAATAGATTATAGGGAACAAAATTGATAGACCACAGTTTGAAAATGAACAAAAAACTATTATCAGAAAAACTAAAGACAGAACCTATATTTTTCAGCCTGTGACTTTATTAACAATCAAATTATGCATAGAATAGGAAAACAGAGATAAAGTACAGAGACTTGTTGCATATGGCCTCCATATTTTATTCATAACATTCAAAATACTGCTATGAAGCATCAGTTGCACAAAAGGAGATATATCAGTGATGAATTACCTGTTTAATGTTTTAATAATTATATTGAAGATATTATGTTCTTTAGCACAACATGGTTCATAAATCTACAATTGTATTTTCATTTATTGTAAGCAAGCTATACAGCCCGGGTCGTCCTGTGTGCTACTTGGGTGTCAACTATGCTTGACCATTTCTTCCTTTTACTCATAAGACACACTCCTTCCCTTGAGATTAAGAGAAAAGAATGTTAATAATTGCTCTTTGTTTTCATAAAACAATACTGAAAAACCTTCAGTTCTTCCCAATCTATCAGTAATCTCATTAGTTAAAATAATGTACTAGTGATTCTAAAAGGAAAGTAACTCTATAGCATCTACCTCTAGATTCATCTATTATTTATACCATGTAATTCATATAATCTGCTGGGTGTTTGAATACCCCAGGAAAATTAAATGTTCAAATCTATTGGTTCTAAAAAAAACTGCTTGTAAATTTGCATGTGGTAAGACATGAAATAACCAAAGGGAACATAGGAAATCAATAAATACAAAGTTACTAGGACTGGGGGAGTAAGACCCACTGTGCTGCTCTGTTTCAATGTAAACAACTTACAAATATTTAAATTATCTTCTGGCTGACCATATTATTTCTATTCAATATTTTATCAGTGAAATAATTTGTAGCTGTTCTAACAATACACCTCTTTGGTAATAGATATTCATTAATTTAAAAATAATATATCACCTATTACTCAAATCTACTTTATATGACCAGATAAAGATAAGACAAAATTTCACCTGAGAATGTAAAAATTGTATTCCCCTCTTGCAATGATAACAAATAGGCACAAGACCTATATTACAACTGTTTTCAAATTTGTAGCCAGCTAAAAATGACAATACATGATTTCAGCTTTTTTCTAAGAACCTGGCTTATTCTGTTTTTATTTATTTAACTGTGTATAGTAGAGGGTCTAGAGCAGGTGGTTAGAATCTTTGTGTTGGGACATTTTGGGGAGTCAAATGACCCTTTCTTGGGGGTCATATCAAATATATACATTACAATTCATAACAATAGCAAAATTACAGTTAGGAAATAGCAACAAAACAATTTATGGTTGAGGTCACCACAGCATGAGGAACTGTGTTAAAGGGTCTCAGCTTAGGAAGATTGAGAAGCATTGGCCTAAGAGATTAAACATGTATTCTTGAAGGTGCCCTGAATTTGACTCTCAGCACACTCATGACTGTTGGTAAGCCCATTTCCAGGGAATCCAGTACCACCTTCTGATCTCTGAATGCACAAGGCATATATCTGGTATGCAGACACACATTCAGACAAAACACTTATTCACTTAAAATAAGTAGATTTCAAAATGAATGTACAGTATATTGGCTTTTACTCTGAAATTCCTAGACATGTTTATTTTCTGCCAGTAGCATGGTCTTTTTCCCCCATGACTGTGATGACTGTGTTCTTTCTATATAAAACTGCATTGACTACTTAGGGTTCCATTTTTTCATGCCTGTCTATATACTTAAAAGACTTGCTTGTGCTAAGTCCTATAGAAATTGCACTTGGGATATAATATATGAGAGAAGAATAAATTTTTAAGAAACTTTAAAAGTATCTGAAAAGTAAATATTATGTTTACCTAAATGTAACTTCAAATAATAGTAAGTATTTAATTTGGTTGGTATCTGCTGTGATTTTGAATTTGTTTGTTTTGTTTTGGGTTTTTTTGGTTTGGTTTGGTTTGGTTTTGTCATAGAACAAAAAATTGTACAGAGACACCTAGTTAGTAATGAGAAAAGCTAGAGAACTTAATATTAAAGAATACAATAATAATAGATAAAGCAAATAAAACAAAGGCAAAACATAGAAGGGTCTGGATTTGTGGGGTCATTTGCATAGTACACAGACTGTCTGGGTAATTCCTGGGAGGAACTTCCTGGTGCGTGCTCTACCTGGTACATGTGGCTAGGATATTTCCAGCCTCATTCTTTGTCAATAGATTGGTCCTTATGGTAAACCTGGAGCCCTGTGTAAAGCTCGTACACTCACTTTCTGCCTTATCTTCAGCCCCTTTCAGATAATCTGAATTTTGAGAAGGATTAAAACATTCTCAAAACCAAAGCACTGCCCATGACAAGATATTCCACATTACCTTGTCATTAGGGCATCTGATCCATATTTCTGAATAAAACATTTATGAATACTTAAGATATTGTCTTCTGTCCAGAATATGAATATTGTTATTGGCACAACTATAAGAAAAGACTAAATGATTGGAAATGGAGATTTTTATTATTTGATATATCTAAATATGACTTTATAGTAGTTACAAAGATAAATAAGGTAGGTAAAAAAATTAGATTTTTCCTAATTAAACAGCCTCCATGTAAGATCAAATAAATTCAGCATTGCTGATTTTCTTGATTACTTGGCTGGATTTTTATCATTATTGTGATTATTTTTATTTTAAAATTATAAGATAATGAAGTAGAAACTTCTAGTACGAAACTTAGTTATGTCAAATAATGGTTTGCTGAGGAACACAGGTAAAAGGATATCTTGCTAAAGCAAACACATGAAAGAATGTTTTCCTGAAGTAGACTCAGGTGAAAGGATTTTTGATATAATAAACACATTGGAGAACCTATGATCAAGGAGTATAAATATGAACCCAAAGACAGTGGGGGATGAGCACTGAGCATTGGTTTGGTTTGTTCTTCTCGCTACTCTTCTCTAAAGACACGCATGTATTGCATGTGTTGGTTCACCTCACATATCATTGTTGAGCTCAACTTGTGGTAATGCTGCCATTTAGAGAAACTTGCCCAAGAACTACTCTCGAGGTTCCTATAGCAGCTTGCTGCTTCTGCAGCCTCGTCTTAGGCCAGTTGGTGCGTCTGGCAGTTTCTTCAGAATTGAACAATAGTTGTTTGGTGTCTGCTTGCTGAACGGACAAAACTGCAGCTGCTGGTTTGTGTCTGGTATATGCCTGCCTAGAGGCACTGGTCTGTAGCTGCTGAATCATATTTGATGTTTGCTATGGGACTGGGATTGAACTGCTAAGAAAAAAGATGGAGCTCATCCCCAGAGAACTATTGCTGAACAAGTCCACTTCCCCCACATCCTAATAACTTTTCTCTTCCACTATCTCTGCTGGGTGATGGGCTAGAGGAAAGGTTGAACCCTTATTAAAAGTAGGTTGCAAAAAAAACGTATGCCTACAGAATAACTTCAGACTTTAAGAAATTTCTTTCTTGTTTTGTCTGTTTGGTGTTCTATGTCCATCTCGCATTTGGACTCCTTAGTTGGAGAAGTTTTGTGATCTTGCTAAAGTTTTGTGCTGTGCTATTGACCTCAGCCGTGCCTATCCTTCAAAGACTCTTTTTGTGGTGCCCTATATTTCCTACATGTTTTTTTTCCTGTCGTTTTTAATGTTCCTCACATATTCTTTACTTGTTTAGTTAATCCTTCCACTTTGTCATTGAGTTTTGATATTCTGTCTTCTCTTGATCCATTCTACTAGTCAGAATTTCTTCTGAGTTTTCTAATTGGGTTATTGACAATTTCCACTTCATCTTCATTTCAGCTTAAGTAGTCTTCTATATTTCTATTCTTTATTGAATTCTGTTTTTAAATCATAGATCATCTTTATTATGATGTTTAGCCTCTTATTTGTCTTGAGAAACAAATAATAGTAAAGGAAATAATAAAGAATGTCTTATTTTAAAAGAAGCTATGATCCTAGGAAAGCCAAGAGTTATTATGGTAGTTACTGAAAATTATCATTCTGACAAGATCTAGAATCACCTAAGAGACAAGTCTCCCAGGCAACCAATGAAGATTTATTTAGATTAGGATTAGCATCTAATATTCCTGACAGGAATCATTTTAGTTAGGTTAACTGAGGAGGGGCAAACAAACCACTGTGGGTTGTATCACCCTATAGGCTAAATTTTTACACTGAAATAAAATGGAGACTGTAAGCTCAGCACCAGCATTCATCATTCTTTACTTCTTGACCATCAATGCAATATGAACCATGGCCATTTCAAGCTCCAAACATTGTGACTTTACTGCTATAAAAGCTGCTACCCTCAAACTGAGAGTCAAAATGCTTTTATCATGGTATGTTATTACATCAACAGGATGAGTAAAACAGAGAATCAGTATCAAGAAATGGATTGTTAGTGTCATAAACTTGACCATGCAGTTCTTGTTCTTTAGAACTGGCTCAATGGGATTTTTATCCCAGAATTTTGCCTCTGTCCTTAGAACTTAAGTAAAGGTGAGTGTAAAGATAATGGACTAATTTGGTGAAGAAAATTTCAAGATAAAAATGTAATCATGACTTGGTATATCTTCTATGTCTACATTGAAGAAGTAAAAAATGGCAATCTTAAAAGTGTACAGTTTTTCAAAGATGGAAAGAGCTTAAACAAGTTGAGTTTTGCAGCAAAATCACATGTTCCCAAAGAAGCTGTGGTTGTTAAGGAGAGTCATATTTTTCTTCATTTTCTGAGTAGGAAACACACTGAGCGACAATACCATACCTATGGAAGACTTCAACTTGTGAAAGAGGAAATGTTTTGAAATGTTTTGAGTCTAACCTAAAAGTACACTATCCTTCAAAGCCATTCCTTATGGCTGAACTTGGCAGCAATATCCACATTCTATTGGTAATGCAGGCATGAGAGATACAAAATTGAGGAAATTATGGAACCTACTTCACAATTACACAGAGCAGCTGAAGCCAAAAATGTATGTTCAAGATGCTCTCTTATAATACTAAGTTTTAAACATGAGGCAGTTATTGCAATTGGAACTCCGGGATTTTGGAAATGAAATGACTATCGAATGGTTCTTGTGGAAACTATAGACATGGGGTAAAGCAGGTCCAAATAATGCTGGGAGCAGAGATGGAGGAATCCGGCTACTAGAGACTTTTGGGACACAATTCATTCCTTCATGAGCTCCACATACTGTCTATGGATTTGCAGTATTTGATATTTCAATGTTAAAGTTCAGTTCCTGCCTGGTGCAATGATTCCTCTTCTTCCCTTTTGGGATAGGAATGCTTACTTTGGCATTATACGTTACAGGTAAAAGGTTTATGTTGAAATCTCTGATATGACTTGGACTTTGGACTTTTCAATAGTTTGGGAATTGTTAAAGATGGTGGCAACTTTTACAATTGTATTCAATATAAGTCTTACATTATAAACTATGTAACTGTGAGGATATGGGTATTTCCTACAAGATTATGGTTAAAGATAATAGATTCTGCTATGTAATTGAAAAGAAGTGGAGTTAGGAAGGTTAATGTTGAGTGTCAATTAGACAGGATATGGAATCATCTAAAAGATCTGCCTCCGGAAACACAAATGGGGGACTATTTAGATTATATTAGCCTATGGATTATTATGTTGAATAGGCCAGTTGTTGTGGGAAGACATGCCCACTGTTGACTACATCATTTCATGAGCTAGATGCCCAGAGTGAATACAAAGGAGAAAGCAGCCACGCCTTCCCATC
The DNA here is from genome assembly GCA_021653895.1 of Mastomys natalensis. Lineage (NCBI taxonomy): Eukaryota > Metazoa > Chordata > Mammalia > Rodentia > Muridae > Mastomys > Mastomys natalensis. The sequence continues at coordinate 1,351,508 of JAJTUV010000572.1, forward strand.
ATAGTAGATTACTCCTTTTAAACTTGAAGTCAAAAGTAAGCCCTTTCTGTCTTAATTTTCTTTTATCATAGTAGTTTATCATATAAACATTAAGAGTAATTATCAACTTCATGATAATTAATAATAGGTACCATTAAATGCCTATTTAACAAAATTATAGGTCTAATATTAACCTATATTTAACAGTCACACAACAGCAACTATTTTCTCACTGAATACATCGATAAAAGTCAACCAGCAGTTACACGTATTTTTTTTCTTTCAATAAATCAGTCAGTCAATCAAGAGTATGGCAGTGATTGCCCCTCTACTGCCAACTTATTATTTCAGAAACAACCTTGTCTGAATTGTTGGTAGCTCACCATACTGTTTAAAAATCTGATAATCTATGAATCTAAATGATCTAAAAAGCCATTGGATTTCTTTACTAAGCATTTATAGAGTTTCTGTTTTATTGTTTGTTTTAGAAGAATATCTACACTTTATTTGACATTATGGTAAAGAATATTTTTAGAGAAATTACCAATAGGATCAATGTTTATCTGTCTGTCTGTGTATATGTATGTATTATGCATGCATGTGTGCCTGTATGTATGTATGCATCTATCATCTCTCTCCCTCCCTTCCTCCCTCTCTCTCTCTGTCTCTGTCTCTGTCTCTGTCTCTCTCTCTCTCTCTCTCTATATATATATAATATATATATATATATATATATATATATGCATACACATTCATTAAATGATTGATGTATTCATCTGGATTACGTAATTGAAGAATGGGTATCCCAAATATAACTACCTACATTCAGGAGAGTCAGAGAAACTAAAGCTATTCAGTATAAGAATTTGGAAAACTCAAAATATATGGAACCCTTATCACTTTCTATTCCAACACCAAGGGCATAGAAACTGCTCCCTTGGATGCTAATGGGATATATATATATATGGTAAAAGACTGAATAAGCTAAACTGTGTTATCGTTGAAAGATAGAAACAGCAAAGTAGAATGGTGCTCATGTGTATCATTGTCTTTCTCTTTCTCCACTTTAATTCAGCACAGTCTCAAGCCTATTAGTTAATGTTGCCCACAATTGCTATCCTACATGTAAATCCTTTCTGAAAATCCATTCATAGATATAACCAAGGTTGCCTTTCACTAATTTCCATGAACCTCTCAATCAAGTAAAGTTGATAATCATAATTAAAGATCACATTAATCAAATTCATTTACATCTAAGTGGGAAATAGGCAATAAAGATAGCACTTAGGAGATATGAAAAAAGAAGTATGCTGGTTAGTCTTGTCAACCTGCCACAAAATCAGAGCTATCTGAGATGAGCAAATCTTAATTGAGGAATTGCCTCTATCAGACATCCTGTGACTAATTTTGTGGGCATATTTCTTTGATTAATGATTGATGTAAAAGGTCCCAGCAGGCTATGAGTAGTAGAATTCAAAGGTAAGTGGTCCACAGTGATATTAAGAAAGCAAATTGAGAAAGTCATGGGAAACAAACCAGTAAAAAATATTAATGCATGGCTTCTGATTCAGTTCCTGCCTCCAGGTTCCTGGGTTCCTGCCTTACATCCCTGCCATGACTTAAATCTATAAATGGACTGTAAACTGTAAGATGCAATCAACTACTTTTTTTCTCAAGTGGGTTTTATTAAGTGTTGTTAAGTGTTAAGAACAGAAGGTGAGAGGATGCCGTACTGACTTTGTGAAAATATGTTAGAGGTAATACAGCAGACATAAAAATAGAAAGGGTTGGATCCTGTTTTTTTGTTTGTTTCTTTGTTTGTTTGTTTGTTTAAAGACAATTAGAATGATGGATTAAAAAGCAATTATTATTTATTTATTTATTTATTTTTAAGTGCTTTGGCAAAAGATTTTTTTATGTCCAACTTGCTTTCTCTAATTCAGTGTCTATAATAGTATAATTTCAAAATCCACATAGTAACTCATATTTCAGCTATCCATTCAACATAACACACCTTATATTTTTCCACTGTCAGTACTGACATATTTTCTTATTCTGAAGTCCAATTGACATTTTCTGACCAACTCTTACGATACTTCTATAAAATACTTTCTTTGATTCTTACATGTTTTATCCCACTAGAATTAAACATCATTGTTATTAAGCATCATTTAGTTCCTTCACACATTGGAAGCTCCATCATTATCAGTCTTTTCACATATCCTTAACTCTCTTTACTTGTGTCCTTTTTATGATACTCATCTAGCAAAACAATATTATGTTAGATCCCACATTTGCTTGTCTGTGGGCGAATAATGGATAGAGTAACCCATATAATCTTGCAGATAACTCCTACCCCACACTGATGTTCATCAAGGAAAACTGCAACTCAAGAGATACCCAATGATCCTATTCATTTCTCAAGGGGATTATCTGTTTCCTTGCAAGTAACTATCATGCATCTTTATTTCTCATTAAATCCTCAGGTCTTCATCCCACATTCTCATTCATTTTTTAGTCTTTCATTGTATTTTAAATGTACAAAATAAACAGTGGATTCAAAAGTCCCAAACACATCTATTTTCTTGTTCAAACAAACAACATTTAGTTTTGCTTTGTTTCTTCTTAAATGTATTCCAAATGTTTTCTTTCCTGTCTCAGGGTATCAGCCAATATTTTCAACAGCTCAATATTATATAAAGTAAATTTACTCAATTTTATCAAATAAAGAAATATATATTCAATCAAGTGCAACAAATGATATTATTTTTCATTAGTTTGTTATCTTCCCCTTAGTGGCTCAATCATACACATTAACTGTCGAGCCTCTATGTCCCTGAGATTATGGCTCCATAGTCCTTGAGTTTATGTCTCATGTTAGCACATAGACGGGAGTATGATGATCAATCCCAAGAGATTTCCCTTCTCACACATTGCTTTAATTCCATGGACTAAAACTCAGACAATGGCCACAGCTGATGGCAAAACAAAACTGAGAATGCCATTTTTGTGTTTATTAAAGAATGAATCTGCTTCAGAGGCTGAGTCAAAGCTGCCAATGATTTATATAACCTGGATCAACCCACTTTCTGATCTGATTTTAAAGCAGTTTCCACTTTGAATATTAAGTTTACCTCATTGTACCCCCACCCACACTTTTCTTAAACAATCTAAATAAATGTTCATGTTTTGTGGTGGTTTATTTGGTGTCTACTTTATCCATTTCCTAGACAACCATATAACATCCATCATCAGGGCACAGGTATCACTCTGCCATTAAGACTTTCTCTGATTATTATTATTATTATTATTATTATTTATTTTAAGGTGAAATAGATATTGGAACTACTGGTGTCTACTTTTTAAAATCACATTTCATTTCTCTTTATAAATATTGTTTTATTGATATGTTGTGTGTATGTGTCAGAGTATATGTATATGCACCATACACACGAAGGTGCCCACAGTGGCCAGAAAGGAGCCACTGAATACACAGGTGTTTGTTAACCTGCTGTTATTAGTGTTTGGGAATTAAACTCAGATTTTCTGCAAGACAAAACAAGTGCTCTCACCTGTTGAGTGATGTCTCCACCCCCTTATTTCTCTCTATGTACATCATGTCTTTTTTATTATCGCTCTTATTTCCTCATCTATAGATCCTCATGTATAGTATTATCACCCTGTAAAATTTTCTTCCTAATTCTTATAAAATATGAATGAATCTATCTTTCTGACCCTCCTAGTCTTTGTACATTCATTTTCATGTCCCAATATTGTAATGTGTATAGAGATGCACTTCCAAAATACCCAGTCCTGGTTTAATCTGGCAGCTCCTGTCTCAGCTGTTACTGATCAGATAGAGAATAGAATGAGTAGCAAATTGTGATTTTGCTGAAACTGTGTAATGATGAGGGTGGCAAAATTAAGTTTCCATAAAAAAAAAAACCTGTGAAATAAGTTATTTTAACTTAGAAACTGACTCAACTATCTTAGCATATAATTCTTCGGGTAGGTTCAAAATGTTATTCTTTAAAAAAAAAAAAACTCTAGATAACCAAAATTTATACAAAAAATGTCTACAAATTTCTGTATGTGTTTCTGTGTGGAAAGATATACTGTTACAGTGACATAGACTCCTAGTCTTCTGTTGGCGTCTCTAATGTGAATTGAAAGATTTATAAAATGACAAACCAAGTTATAAGACAAATCTACATCATTCATAGTACATATGAAACAGCTTTTCTTTGCTCAGTTTTTCCAAGGACCCCATCTAATTTCCTGCACCACAGATAATAAATAACATATAGTTTAATAAGCTGTTAATGGCCATTCCAAAATGATAAATTAGAAAAAGGAAAGAATAACTCTCAGAAGCTATGGAACGAAATATTTGTTGTCATGTTTGCAAACAAATGTCTATACGCAAAATTGAAAAACACTTGCTATATCTGCCTCTACTATGGCTCCTTCTTGCAGCAGAGATAATGAATGTTGATTTCCACCAAACTGTCCTCATAAGATTTTTCAAAATACTTAGTTATGACAATCTCCAGTACAATTTCCCTGAGGTCTCAGAAGATAAGGAAAACTTCTTTTCATTTGTTTCAGAGTTACTTCATTTTCAGTTACTTACCATATTTTTTCTGGATTTGAGGTGACAACATGGACTATCTCAGGAGAAACTCAATTTCACCAGTTCACATAAACAACAGTAAATCCATCACCTTGACATGAGACATAAAAATAGCTCAACATTTGTTCTCAATAATTAGAACTATTAAGCTTCAATTCCAGAATGCCGAGCAACTATGAAGCCTAGGCAGTGCTTTTCCATTTGTAACATTGGCGAACAATGAAAGAGAGACAGCTTGCACAAAATCTCTAGTTTTTCACTGCTTTTACTCTCAATCTCCTGTGATTAAATACTAGGATAGAACCTACTGTTGCATACATAAGAAGAAAATTATGTTTTTAAGCAAATACTATCTAAAATAGATATGGAGAGAAACATATATTCTCTTCAGTATAACACATAATTCTAAATAAACACAAGATAAATAATTGTATGTAAAAGAAGCCATATAGCATTCTAAAATCACTGGACTTGTGATTTCTGAATGAGCTCTGGGGGATAAGATTGGCACCAAATATTAACATTTTTGCCTTACATGTATAAAACTAAAAGAAGTTTTGTGATAAAAGCGGTTTGCCCTAAGTATGAAACTCCAAAATCTGACACATGATAAAACAAGGAACTGCTTGTTCTTTCAAACTTAAGATTTTACATCCCAGTCCCCAGTGAGTACAAAATTATATTAGTTTGATATAATAAAGAGAAATGGATGGAATCCATGATATGCATCTGTTGTGTGATCCTGTTTTGGGTGACACATGAAAAAGTGTCTACTCATCCTATATTGGGAACCAATGACAGATGAAAATACAGATCTCATCAAAATGCAAGAGGGGGAACCAATGAGTCTATTGGGGTTACTTACAGGAGTACATGTGAGCGTTCACTTACAGAAACAGGAATGACTTAAAGGGAGCTGAAAACTCTTTCAAACATAGAACACGTGAACTCTGTATCACTGGACAACTTGCAAGCCATATGACCGGTAAGAGAGCATCGTTTCTTGGCATCTCAGTTCTTGTTGGCCCCTTCCAGGCAACTTGACTGTTTTGCATTTCTTCCAGACAGTTCTGTTGGTCTTAGCTTCTTCCAGGCAATTCAATGACTCTGAACTTCTACAAAGTTTGGCTGATCTGTATCTCCTTGTATTCCAGACAACTGATCTTTTTCCTCTCCTGGAAAGCTCAGCTTATCTTTGTCTCTAAGGGACGTTTGGCTGGTCTCAAAATACTAAGCTGGCTTTATTGCTTCTGTAACCTTGTGGATGTGGCGAGGGGCTTCATGCATCTGATAAGTTTCAGGGAATATCTGAGACCTTTGAGTTATTTACTTGCTGAGTTTTAATGAGCCTCCCTTTAGAACATTGGTTCTCAACCTTCCTAGTGCTGCAACCCTTTATTACAGATCCTCACGTTGTGGTGATCCCCAACCATAAAATTATTCCCACTGCTAGTTCATAACTGTAATTTTGCTGTTTTCATGAATAATAAAAATGTAAACATCTGTTTTTTCAATGGCAACTGCTTAGGACACCACTGCAAAAGGGCCACTAATCTCCCAAAGGGTTTATGACCCACAGGTGGAGAACTATTGGTATAGAACTTTTAGAGTGTTGAAAAGCTTTCCTGAAGAATGTGATTTTTTTCCCTCCCTTTAGAACATTCAAACTCTCCAGAAGCTTCCATTTAAGGTAGAATATTTTATATTAGAGGAAATCCCTACACAATTTCATCAAATATATTCTCATTTATAAACCCAAAGATCAGGTATTTTAGTGTGTATATCCTTTTTCCTTTTCTGTTTTTTGTTTTAAAACTTCTCAGTGATAAGTGTCTATTTATTCACTGCTTTAATATGATAAATGTAAAACAAAATCTATCCAGATTCCCTGTAGATATTTTAATCAGCCTTATTTTTTCATTTTCTAGATCATAATGTTATCACTAAAGATATTAAATACAAGTTATTGTTCATGATTTCTAAGCAAGCTGCATTCATCCCACTATCATGAAGGCCCTGACTATTTCCTATACTGCAAAGCAAGCTATGTCCATATGTGTGTCCTCAAATCAGTTCTGCAGGATAGTGGCCATAGTTTTCAATACTGAAGTAAGATCTTAATTAGGTCCCTGACACTACATATTCTTGACAAGTGTGTCTAATGTTTTTCAGAGAAAAATATAGGGTGAAAGGTTTTTTTGTTAAAAAAGTAGCAATTACTCAAGAAGTTTCAAAACCGTTATGTAGATCAGACTAAATAGTTCTGAAGATTTACTAAAGTTCATGACATTGAGTAGGTAATGTCTGACTTAGAAAACCTTGTTATGTGCTTTTTTCCTCATCTTTGTTCTTGCAATAAGTGGGACAAGTAGACAATAGTATCTATATTATCAAATTGTTGTGAAGTTTGGTCATGACTTATAATATATACAGAGCACTTGGCATATAGCACATGGTTAATACACAGTTGCTTTATTGCTGTTCTTTAGTTTTGTCTGTGTAAGAGGACTTTTTTATTTTGGATTATTTTCAGTTTTGTATTTTCCAAAGTTCTTTGAACAGGATGGCTCATATTGCATTCACATCAATTTGCCTAAGTTAAGCTATTTCTGTATCCAAAACAGTTTTTAAAGGAAGTCCCTGAGAATGAAGCATTATTCGTCGTTGGAGGATGTCTAACCTCATCTATTCTCTGATAAAAAGTCAGCCATGAAAGCATGCAAGCAACTGTAAGCTGTTCAATAGCTCCAGAGCTACATGATGAATGAAGAAATATTCTGTGAAATTTCATTGATTTTGTGAAATAAGGTACTTTCAGTTGCTCTGCAAATTCAAGACACTAAAATAATATCTAGTTTCACTCAGCTTCAGTAACCAAAAGAAGTCAATATAGTGGTTCCAGGTGAGCTTTGGCCAGGAACTGAATTTGCCTCTTGGCAGGTTTATTTTCTTATGATAATCCCTGTTTATCAACTTTCCACTCAAGATGATGTTTCTCAAAAAAGCAAAGAGCTTTAGTCAATTTGATTTATACACACCATATGCGTGCTTTAAGATAAAACTAGAAGCACCACCCACTACTGTCACAGCAGACTGTTCTGGGCTTTCTTCTAATGAACCAGCATAAGTAGTGAGACATTCCTGATTTCATCATTGAGGTCAGCCCTTATCTGACTGACATGGGGAATCCCTGCCAGAACTGTATCCAGAGAGACCTTGCTCTAGGCAAATGGCTATTATACAACGATGGGAACTTAATTCACAGGAGCAAATGTATGTGCATGTTTTAACACTGCCGTTTAATCATCCCAGTTTCTGTTAGTTGTACATGTGAAGTAGGCTGATGAGGTAGTGATTAACAACTTGTCAGAATCCAAAGAAAAACACACACATGCACACACACACATACACACACACAGAGTAACACACACACTTCCCTCATCCTTCATTGTGTGAAACAGTTTTATTATAAATAGGCAGCAGGTACAATGAAAGTCTAGGATTGAAAGTAAGTCAAAACCAGAAGATCCAGAAAGCTTGTCAGGGGAAGTGAGTCTTGTATGCATATACTCCAGTTGCATTACAGTTTAGTAGCATGTGACTGCAATATACCCTGGGTTTGGTAGCTTAAAACAAAGAAAAATAATGGCTAAAACACTGAAGTAGAATAGTGTTTCTAGGTTGAGAGGACTTGATAGAGCTTGGCTTAGGTTGCCATAACTCTTTTAAGGCCACCTAGAGAACTGCCCTGTGGTCTACTATTTGAGTCATGTATACTCCCTACCAAAGACAAGGCATTCCATATGTACACCATATCCCAAGTTCTGGAGTTGGACATTTGCACTCTTGGGTTGTTCTATTATCTGCCCTACAAGATCTCAAACAAACTTCAGTGCCAAAACCAGAATATATTTCACTGGACCCAAGAAGAAGATATCCACTAGCAGGGTGATTAAATCTGTCCGAAAAAGCTCTTGCCCAGGCCACAGCAAAGTAGTCCTAGTGAGAAACTGCTAAAGATGTTAGAGAATGATGCTTTATGTGATATTACTCTCTGAGGCTTGTGCCAGTACCACGTGTTTTTTATATACATCATATATTTATATAGGTATAACAGGAAATACTGGCAGCTACATATACCTCCTAGTTTTGCTATAGAGAAACTTGTGGTAATTCTCGATACAACTACTTTAGAAAGTAGGAGAGTGGCATAACAAGAAAGTGACAATAATGGTGCCATGTGTGGGCTTTGGAATGATCATGACCCCCATAGTCTCATGTGTTTGAAGACTTGGTTCAACTGTTGGTGGAACTTTTTAAGAAAGGTTAGGAGGGAAGGCCTTGTTGAAGGAGGTATGTCATTAGTGTGGACTTTGTGGTTTTAAAAGCTTATGTCATTCCAAGTTAGCCCTCTCTGCCTCCCTGTCTCATGTTTTTGGATCAGATGTAAGCTCTTAGCTATTGCACCAAAGACATGCCTGCTTGCCTGCCTACCTGCCTGCCTGCCTGCCTGCTGCCATGCTCCCTGTATTGAGGATCATAGAATCTACCCCTCTGAGACTGTAACTAAGCTCCCAATAAACTCTTTCTTTTAAGTTTACTTGATCTTGGTGTTTTGTCACAGGAATTGAGAAGTAACTAAGACACGCTTATCAAGAGTTTCTTATTATTTTCCATGCTTACTAACTTATACAGATTTTATAGCACAACAATCTAGGATAGTATATTGTAAGGAATCCATTTACAATTGTTGGCAAGTCTCTATATACTCGGTATGCAGCTTTAAGTTGCTCATCTAATGATAGATTTAGTTCTGAGGATTGATACATAGGGACAATGGCAGCATGCCCCTTGTGTAAGAGCTAATCAGTTACTAGGGATAGTATTGCATAATTGCATGTGAGTGACCTCTAAAAGGCCTGATAGAAAGATGTCACCCTCAGATTTACACTGCTCCTCTTCTTCATTTACTTGTTCAGTGAACTCATTGTGAGTATAGATGCAATGGCATTTGACAGCTATTCTCATTTATGGCTCAGTTAGAAAGCTTTGCTTATCCCCACAATGTGAAACCCATGGATGCAGTACTAGCATTGATCTAGTCCTAGATTTTACTCCCACTTCTGGGATAGTTTATCTAGTCAGAGAAGTATTTTACATCAAAGCATTGCCCTGCTGTTTCTGTTGGTCGTGTTATGACATTTTGCTAAAATCTCAGTGGAGTTAAAACAGGCTCTACCTTAACATGTAAGTGGGGGCCAGATCCTCACTCAGTAGCTGAGGTTTGGACTCCAATTGTGACATTAGCATGCTCATATAGGTCACTGCATGCTGGATTGGAAGAAAGTTGTGGTCTATGACAGAGTAGGGTTCTAGATTGCATGTCACTTTACACAGTTATTCATGATACTTACCTGTTGGGAGAAATTTTCAAACCTATTTTAATAAGCAGTTACAAATGTTTTATCCTCCCATTTTGCCCACCACCCATCAGAAGTAGTGGAATAGCATATGGGGGAAGTGAACTTTTTTAGAAATTGGGGTGGGTTTTTTTTGTTTGTTTTTTTTGTTTTGTTTTTGTTTTTGTTTTTAGAGTAAATTTAATCTGTGTTGTCAGGAAATTAGCAGTTTAATTTACAGGAATCAGTAGTGGTACCTTGATCTACTCAATAACACTTCATGAATATATCAATTTGTCTAGTAGTGTCCAGATAGAAAACATCAATCAGTACTAGGGGCATGACCTAGCAGAAACCAGCCAGACTTTCACACCAAATTAGCATGAGTCAGCAGGAGTAACCAAGACCAGAAGGGATGCCAGGAGAAGTTCCCTGCTGTGCCACTCTGAAGAAATTGAAGACACAGAAGTGAGACCAACAAATCATTGTAAAGTTATGTATGCAGGCCTCTTGAGTCCTAGCTATACTCTTTCCAAATATCATGTGTCTTCCATGGGTCTTGCCTCAGCCAAACACCGTGCGAATCTATCTTAGCAAAACTCCATGTGAGTCTGTATCAGTTGACATCATTCTGTCAATCTGTCAACAAAAGTAACAAGAAGTTGCTAAAACACCAGCCAAAACTTTTATCTCTATGGAGTCATGACAACCAGAACTCAGCAATGCAATGTAAGGCAAAGCAATAAATGTGTGTCATTAGCAAAGAATCCATCATGTGTCATTTTACCTATTTGCTTTATCCTTTCACCTGTGTCTGCTGTAGCAAAACACTCCTTCACATGCAGCAAAACATTTCTTTATGTGCCTACTTTAGCTCGTCCTTTCACCTATATACACTTCAGGAAAGCATCCTTTAACATAACAGACTTTGAAAAGAGTCTGTCAAAAATTTCCACTTCGATCACTACTTAGAACAACAGAAAAGGTACTACTCTTCCATGTCTCTATAACTACATTACTTTGATAAAACCCAATCGACATGTTCATGCCCTAACCCTATCCCTTCTAGGCTCTTAGGTGCTTCTTCACTGCCCTTTTTGGAGTCCCTGAAACAGCAACCTCTGCAGTAACCCCTTGCTTTCCTGCCTTTGAAAAGACACAAGTATATTCAGGTTGATTTTATACCCAGCATGCCCTCCCCAAAACAGAATGTGCTTGAACAGTGGCATGGCAAGAGAAGATAAATGAGAAATAAGAAACAGCATACTCTCAGTTGCTTTCAACATTAGAAGGTGACCCCTATCAATCTCTTAGTGTTTTGACAAGTCGACAGAAATATTGTTAACCATTGTCATTTATGAAGACACCCTCAGGTTTTTCATTTTCTTCATGAATTATAGTGACTTCCTGACCTTGCCTACTTCTATTGCAGAAGTCAATCTTTACTAGAAATTATTCTAAAGGAATAAAACAACTTATCACCATCGATTACAAGGCAAAGTATATGTGCAGAGGATAGACAACAAAGATTGCTAGAATGTGAGCATAGGACTGGTAAGAGAACTAACACCTCCAGATCACATCACATCAAACCACCCACAGTCCCACAGTGGGACATGGCTTCCTTCAAATGATAAACAAATATGGTTTGACTGTGTTTTCTTATTTCAACTCATGTTTTAGTGTCAGTCTGCCCTAGCCTTATGCTTTCCATACTTTCCGAATATATAAATGTGTATTAAATAGCATTCTATGGGTATTTCAAATCAGATGTGACTCTTCTAGGATAAATTAATGTTAATTTATGTCAGCTTATCACATGGAGAAGGGATTATTATACATCATCAGAGAACCCTTCTCACAAATAATTCAAAAGTGACAAGGCAGAATATAATTGAAAATAAGCTTAATCATACAATTAATAAAATGCCCTCTTGTGGGATAGTGAATAAAGTCAGAGAAGCTTGATTTTATTACTCCATCATGAGAAAACCTCTAATTTTCTCAGGAATATATAGATGCTCAAAAGTTCAATGTTGACATTGCATTAATTCAGTAATATCTATACTGAATATCTATACACTTTTACTCTCTAACTGAAAAAAATTAGTCTGGATTAAATACATTAAAATTGAAAAGAGGTATTAGTATAAAAAACAAAATCAGTGTGTGTTGTGTGAAAGTACCTGTAGAAAACTAGGATACTTATGGTTTTTGTGTGCTCAAGTTCATGTGTGCCAATGTTCATGTAATTTTGAGCAAGTTATTCTTAAACTGTTTTGCCTAGATAAGACAACTAAGTAATTACCTACTATACTATTTCAACAATATATTTTTAAATGAACAGGAAAAATAAAAGTATTCCATGAAGGGTAAAGGGCCATTAGTGCTCAGGCAGTTTATATTTAACAAGATCTATTGGTTATCTGTCTTTATTCTCTCAAATGTGTAGAACAAATCATGATGTTTCCTTCCTACTTGTGCTCAGTTCAACAAGGTGCATGGAATCTACATGAGGTCTGTGAGTGAATGTAGACAGTGAAGCAGGGATCCTGCAACCAAAACCAGGGAGGAATGTAACTTCCTTAGGTTATTCTCAGTCACTTGTTCTATGCAGTTACTAGAATCTGTCTTGGGTCATGTGGGCTGTATGCAAATATAATGAGCAGACCTATAAAGGACTCCAAAGATAAAAGGAATGCAGAGGCTTGCATGAACATGTTGACTGATAAATCTAGAGGTCCCAAAATATAGAAACAGTAATTTCTCAAACTAGACAGTATACTAGCCAGAGAGATTTTCCTTACAAAAGTTAGGATTTCACACAGTGAAAGATTTTGTTTCAGTATACATTAGGCTTAGATTTGCTAAACAAGCAGAAATATTTGCAATCTCACGTTACACTGTGACTTGTTTCCAAGATCAAAAGTTTCCTTCTCTCCATCTTCTTGCTCCTGTCTACTGTCATTTCAACCACTTTAATGTAGCTTAGTGTGAAATACTGAAGGGAGGAACCATAGCTGAACACAGAGAAGGCTTTGTCCACAGGCTTGTCCAAGGTCAAAGTTTCTGGAACATGTATTATATAAAAAGACTGTAGGAGTTAAAGGGTTTGCAGCCCCATGGATAAGTGACAATACCAACCAACCAGAGCTCCCAGGCTCTAAGCAGCTAGCCTGGGAATATACATGGACAGGACCTATGGCTCCAGTTGAATATGTAGTGGAGGATGGCCTTGTCAGGCATCAGTAGGAGAGAGGTCTTTGGTCCTGTGAATGCTGGATGCCCCATAAAGGGGAATTCAAGGGCAGGGAGTAGAAGGATGGGAGGGGGAACATCCTCATACAAATAAGAGGAGAAAGAAGGGATAAGGGGTTTCTGAGTGGGGGAATTGAGAAAAAGGATAACATCTGAATAATACTTCATTTAAGTGTCCGATAATTAAAAAAAACAAAACACAAACAACAACAAAAATATACAGATAATGAAACTAGTTATCACAGGCAGCATTTGAAACATTTGGCAGCAATTAAATATTACCCATATTACTGGGATTCCTCATAAGTGTCAAGGACAAGGAATTGTGGAAGGGACTCATGGAACTTTAAAACAATATCTTCATAAAATAAAAAAAGGGGAGGTATTTTCCATACAGCACAAATTTATTTAAATCATGTTTTTTTTATTTAAAATCTTTTTTTAAAAAAAATTTGGGTGTCAAGGAACTTTTTGCTGAGTGTCTATGGCACTCTACAACTAGGCATATTTATGCATATGTGAAAAGGAAGGATCCACTTATGGCATATGGCATGATCCCGATTAGATATTTAATATGAAGAAGAGGGCATGTTTGTGTTTTTTCTACAGATACTGAAGGAGCATGGAGGCTACCAGAGCGATGCTGCAGCTCTCTATGATGTTGTTAGCAAGAGATAACGTTGGGACAGGATCTGGATTTCAAGCAAGGGTTAGTACATATGTTAAGGCTCTTTTAATTGTCAAGTTAAAAATACTTTTGTTTCTTCTACCTTTTTTAATGTAAGTTGCATTGATTGCACACTTTCTAATTGTGTTAGTATATTGAAATCCAGCATGTCAGTTATGGGGGTCGATCAACAAGCTTTTATTTTATTGCCCTTAGTATCACAAAATCTTGGTCTTCTGAATAAAGTTTGCAAGTACTGAAAGAAGTGAGTCAGATTTTAAGCAGAAGCAAGAGGTAGTGGGCTTGATTATTGCTGGTATAACAGCTTTAATGACATTAACTACTAGCACCTCTGCTTCTGCAGTTGCTTTGACACAAGAAGTTAAGACAGATACTTTTGTTAATCATTTAACAAAAAATGTTACTAATGTGTTGAATATCAAATGGGATTTAGGTAGGCATTTGGAAGAAAGGATTGATGTTCTTTATCCTGTTCAAATTATTGGAAGGAGATTCAGAGTTTAAGAGTAAGGATCCATCTTGAGTGTCATGCCAAACACCATTGGATTCATGCTAGTTCTAAAATTTACAGTGGTAGTCATTATAATTAGGAAAAAGTTTAAAGACACTTGCAGTGTATTTGGTATAATTCTAACACCTCTCTGTATGTTTTAACTTTGCATAGTGAGATTATGAATTTAAAGAATGCTGCTCTTCTGAGCATTGATGTTGATGTGACAGATACTACTGATAAAATTACCCATGGCCTGAGGTCAGCATTTCTATTTTGGTCAAGCTTCAAGAATGACATATATAACTTGATCATGCTAGCTCTTTTTGTCTGGGAATACTTTTATTCCTGTCTATCGTGTTTAGCTTGTATTTTACATCAACATGTTGGCAGTCAAAGTACATGGCTTGAACCTGAGAATGGACTCCCAGACAGAGTTATTAAATTAATAGGCTGGCAAGCCAAGGATGGGTAAGATTCTGTACAGAGCCTTACCAACCTATGACAGGAGTGCATTGCTTTTGATAATGCATATAACATGACAGGTAAGGAAGGCATTCTTCTCAGAATGACCTAAGACAGGTTCAATCTTGTTTATGAAATAGTAAAGGGGAAGAGGCAGAGAGCTTTTGGGACTGCTTGGCAAAAATCTGACAGGGGACAAGGACAAGGAAATGGGTGCTTGACAGGAATATGTCATTGGCCAAGGACAAGGAAGTGGGTTTCAGGCAGGAATCTGACATTAGGCTAGAACAAAGAAGTAATTTCAGGTAGGAATATAAATCTTAGGCTACAACAAAGAAGTAATTTCTGGCAGGAATCTAAATATTAGGCTAGAACAAAGAAGTAATTTCAGGCAGGAATCTGAATTTTGGGCTAGAACAAGTAAGTAGGCTTCAGACATGAAAATGACTTTGGGCTAGGACAGAGAAGTAGGCTCAGATATTTTGGTCATCCTGATAAGCCCTTAGAAACAGTGATCACCAAAGTGTTCACAAAATTTTGTTTATTGCCCTGCTTGTTCTTTGACTATTTATGTTTATTGTCTTGCTTGTTCCTTGACTATTTGCATCTATTTTATTGCTAGTTCCTCAACCTAGAACTGACCTTAATACTTGCATGTAATTAAAATAATATAAAAGCAAAAAGGAGGGGGAATAGGATAGGGATTTCTAGGGAGGGGAAATAGGTAAAGGGGGATGACATCTGAAATGTAAATAAAATATCCAATAAAAAGAAAGATTTTTAAATCCCATGTAATGGAGTTAGTAGGGATGATAATAACTAGAGAAATAGAGTACTAAAGAATATCCACTGGTTAAATTCAGAGGGTTGAGTAATTATGCATTGATAGGCAATTACTATAAATTTCTACAGAAAATATGACAAGATTTCAAATTGACCAAATGATTCAAACTTTAGACATTTTAAAGTAATTTTATTACCTAATATTTTTGTTAAATAAATCATAAGTAAGGACATTATATTCCTGATTTTGAAGAAGTCCCTCCTACTAGAGGACACTATTTATTAATGAAAGGGAAAGAGAGAAAGCAGGAATCAATCGATACAGCCCAAATGGACCAAGTGATTCTATATCTCTGACACCAAGGATGGGCAGTTTCCCAGAGGACTGGAGTCAATAATCTCAAATACAAAATAAATTCCAACTGTATTGAGATCTAAGTAACTCAAGGTCAAGCTGGACTGTCAGCTTATAAACATTAGGGATTAATTAATTAGGAAAACATTAGGGGTTAAGGGATAAATGATAAATTCACTGACAAATGACTAATGAGTTTGATCACAGTACTCAGAAGTGTGTTTATTCCCAAAGACATATGCCTTCTATAACCACAGGGGTCACTGCATACACGGCTTCCTTGTGCTCTGAACCTTATGTCTGTGACGGAAGCATGTTCATGTGCTGCTACACTCTTTTGTTTCTATCTCCCTTTCACCATATTTTGTAGTTAAATACACCTAACATTCTCAAAATGAATGGTTTAGTCTTTAGTGACACCTAAATTTATTTCTCAGAATCCGCAAAATATTACTCATTAAAGATAGCATATACCTTTCTGAAGCAGTCTTGAATTATGTGACATTTTTGGCTCCAGATTTATCTTTTTACTGACCATATCTGGTGAGATGTTACGCCAGTGGGCTGAAAATACTGTGAAACAATATCAGATAGGAAGCACATTCCCTGCATCTTAGACTTCCACTGAGATATGTCAAAGTAACAAGCCGAGTTCAGGCATTGGAGAGGCAGGGCAGCCAGTAGTATCATATCGGAGGTACAGGAATAACACTCACAAATACTTAAGAACAGTTGCGTTTGACCTGATGGCTATGAACTTGACCTTATTTTAGATAGAAGCCTTTCCTTTTCACCCACAGCACAGCTGAGATTTAGAATAGAATTCATTTAGCTCAACTTTCAAAAAGAAATTGATTCAAAGCATACTTTTTAAAATTCCTTTTGAAGGCCAAATGCCATGAGGCTTTCTTTTCCTCTGTGTTTAAAGATTTATGAAAAACCAATTACCTAGATTGTTCTTCAATGAAAAAGAATGAATCCTAAGCTTTTTGTTTCTAGTCTGGTCCTATTTCTTTCAGATGTATGAAGTATCAAATGGAATCTTAGAACTTAAATGATGTTATAGCATTTGATTATAATATAAAATTTTAATAGAAATTCATAATATCTTGAATATAATTATTATATTGAATGTTTGTGACTGAAGTCATTATAAAAAGTTCTTCTGGAAGTTAAGGACATCTTTCTACTTGATACAACAAATACAAATAATAACTGAATTTAAAAGACCTGAAAAAGCGTCACCTATCTCTGAAGAAGAATAATTACCTAAATGCATATTTCATCCCAAATTAGGTCAAAGAAATATTCATTAATTATTAAAGTCAAACTCTACTTATTTACTGAATAAAAGTACTACTACTACTACTACTACTACCTTTAGTTCCTTTGTTTTGTTTTTGATCAAATTGGACTGAAGGAAGAGGACACTGGAAATCTCTGAGTTAGTACTGGAGGGGTGGTTGATGCAGTTGGTTGAACCTGGCATGACTTCCACAAATTCCCATAGGAAATAAATGACATGATTTCTATTGAATGGCTTCTAAATTACATTGTCTGGTGTTTGCCCTATGAAGAGTATGCAAGTGCTGTATATAAAGGAGAGTTCTCATTTAGCTATCTAATTGCTGTAATGTTCCATCTTTATGTTATTTCTAAACTCTAAGACCATAAACAACCCAGTGACATTCTCCTACCTACCTGTTGCACCCCAGACACACACTCATGCACACTTTCTGACATTTTGCAACTCAACTGAATATCTCACAATGACCCTGCTTGTGCTGTGACTCTTGTTATGTTAACCAAATTTGACCCATTAATTATGTTTCAGTCTCTAAGAACTGAGCAAAGAATTTATTAACTTTGCAGTGATAAATAACTAAGCAGAATCCAGCCCCCAATGAAAAGAAAGAGGAGAAAGTGACTAAATATGTGAATTCAATGTTAATGTATTATTCCAGAAAACTAAAACAATCAAATCTATATTAATAATTGTGTTTGAATTTGATTTAAAATCTGAGGTAGAATTAGAAACTTCTTATTCATATACTATGTTCCCAAGATTGATAATATTTTGTCAATTAGATGAACACAACAGAAATTGTTTTTAAGAAAATTGCAAAATCTGTGGCTGGAAAGAACGTGCACCAATTATGAGTGCTTACTGCTCTTGCATTGGGTACAGGTTTGTTTCCCAGAAACCTCATAGCCGCTCATAACTCTTTGTAACTCTAATGATAAGAGACTAATGTCTCTCCTTACATAGTCAGGCTCCTACACTCATATGATGCACATGAATCAGTCACTGAGAAATAAAACCTATATATATATATATATATATATATATATATATATATATATATATATATGCACACACATATATATGTATATATATGACAATGCATAAATTATACAATGTATATATATTTATGTACATACACATAATTATTAAATACACACACATATATATGTGTGTAGATAGATAGATATAGATATAGATATATAGATATATTCTAAGTGGAGAAGAACTCAAAGCAATGATGCATTAAAGTTCAGTAGTTCACTGTCCTGACTTTTTAAAGACAGTGTTCAAATATGAATCAATCAATCAAAAGATAGAAACTAAAGGGATACAAACCTGGAAAGAAAAAGTCAAATTATCTCTATTTGCAAACAATATGATATTATGTATAAAATCTCCAAAACTCGTCCAGAAAACATCTACATTTCCTCAAAATGGTAGAATACAAAAATCTATTTACAAAAATTAGTAGGCTTTTTATATACTAACAACACATACATGAAGAAAGAAATTATGAACTTACCCGATTTACTATAGCCTCAGCAAAAAGACAGTATTTTGGAATAAACATAACGAAGAGGTAAAAGATTTGTAGAATGAAACTTTGAATCTTCAAAGGATGAGCTTGAATAAGAATCTATATAGACAAATTTCCAGGTTCGTGATTAGGTAGAATTATTGTGAAAAAGAGTATTCTACCAAAGGCAATACCTTTGATTCAGTGAAATACCAATCAAAATTGCCACAACATTCTTTACAGAAATAGAAAAAATTTCCGAAATTAGATACAAACCAAAAAAGGCCACAGATAGCCAAAATAATCCTGAGTAAAATTAATAATGCTAAGGAAATTGCCAATCCAAATTTGAAGAGACATAACAGAGCTACCACAATAAAAGTAGGTTGGAACTGGCACAAAACCAGATATGTAGACCAATGGAACAAAATACAGTATCCAAACATGAGTACAAGTAACTATAACTCCCTCAGATTGACAAAAATAGCAAAACATTTTCTTGACAAAAAAATAGTGATGGGGAAACTGGATTTCTACATGTAGAAAAATGAGATTGTATATACATCTATCACTCTTCACAAAAATTAATCCAAAAGATCAATGACCTCAATGTGAGACATGGAACACTGAAAACTGTCACAAAAAAGGATATGCAGTACAATTCAAGATGTAGGTACAGGGAAGGACTTTCTGAATAGGACTCTGTTTGCTAAGAACTTAAGGCCAACAACTGACAAGTGGAATCTCATAAAACTTAAAAGTTACACAGCCAAGGAAGCAACTGTTTGAAGAGTAAGTCCTTATAGTGAGATAAACTTTGACACTAAACATCTGATCCAGGAATAAGATCCATAATGTATAAAGAACTTAGTAAACAAAGAGCCAAATAACTTATAAGTGAATTAATAATGGATATAAAATTAAGTAAATGAAAAATTAAAATAATTAAAATTAAATATATAAGTATATATACACTAAGTGTAGAAGAACTTAAAGCATTCCTATTGAAATCAGGAACGAGGCAGTATAGCTCACTGGTCCAAAATCCTGACCTTTTTTCATTAAAAAATGGATTATGGATATAAACAAAGAGTTCTTTTTTTTTTTTTTTTTTAATTGGAGTATACCTTTATCAGAAACTGAACATGATGGCAATTGCCAGGATCAATACAGTTTTTAGTTGCCAGGATACAATGATGTGTGAATTATACAGGATACATAAGATTAATGTCTAAGACCAATTGTCATGTCAAGTTTTCATGCTTCCTTGACTACAAAGGGAACATACAGAAATACAAACAGCCTGGAACTTACTCCTAGGTGCATAAGGATTATAAAAGAGCACTTGTGTTCCTAAGGACCATTGCACTCTAACCAAAAAACTTAATTATTTTTTTCCTTTTTTAAATTTTATTTATTTATTATTATTTTTTGCTTATTCACTTATAAACTCGTCCAGAATAAAAAACAATTAAAAATATCTCAAAAATGTTCATCATTCTTAGAAAGTAGGAAAATTATGTTAACAATTTATGGTGTCATCTGACCCCAGTTAGAATGACTAAGTTCAAGAAAATGACTGACAACAAACACTGCCAAAGATATGGGGGAAGAGAACCCTCATTAGCTGTTGGCAAGATTGCTACCTGGTGTAGTAACTATGGCAATCCCAGTGGAGAATTCACTATATAAGCTAACTTTCTTATATGGAGCAGCTATACCACTCCTCGCTTATGACCAAAATGCCAACATCATACTTCACAGATACTTGTTCAGTCATGTTCATTTCATCTCTATTCACAATAGCTAAGAAATGTCCTTTATGAATAGATATCCAAAATATACATATGCACAATGTGGTATCTTCCCATATAAAGAAAAATGAAAAGAAGCAGAAAGTGTTATATTGAGTGAGGTAACTCAGACCCAGAAAGACAAATACCACATGTTCTGTTTCACTTGCAGTTGCTAGCTTTAATATTCAGATTTGAGTATGTATCCAAAGTAATTGTAGAAGTAAAGAAAGTAAAACGGGACCATGTGGTGGATAAGGAGGTCTAGAAAAAGGGAACAGCAATATACATGTGATATGAAGGGGAAATGAAAAAAATGGGAAAATTTTTGGAATGTGGAATGTATTCAAGTTTGTTACCTATTGTGGTAATGAGAGGTTCCTCAAACACTGAACTACTGCTTTGCCTTTGATTGACTCCCAGTTGTTAAAAGTAAGTCCCTTTTGCTGAAGACTACATGTATTGGCATATAGGACTCAAAAACTAAGGTAATTCCACCACCAAAGCTCCCAGATATGGAAGGTGTGATGTAAGCTGCCAAGCGGTGAAAGTCCTGCCCTCTATGAGCTCTATGAATCACAACAATGACCTGCATTGCAAAATATATAGTTGTGTAATAGTGGTATTTATATCAGCAGTCATCTAACTTGACTAAAGGCCAGATCACCAAAAGCAAAATTACACCTAGTACTGTAATATACCCAACAACACATGAATCATGTAGTGATAGATCTCAGAGGAAAATCTACTACTGCCACTTTCCTAAACTATTAGTTCTCTAACTACATTGAGTATTCATCACACCCTCATAGATAAGTATTGCTCTCACCCCTTACTGAAGAAGCTCCATTATGTACTAGACAGAGACCATTACAGGACCCTTAATTGGTCAAAATCCAGAGAATAAGCAGCTGTGGGATGCCCAGCATGATTGATAAATCTACAATACAACTGCTATACTGAAGATTTAGTGAGAATTCAGGGAAAAGGAGTGAAAAAACTGTAAGAACCAGAGGACCATGTGAGAAAAATGTCTTCTATAAATTTAATACTTTGACTCCCTAAATAACGCCTGAACAATGACACCATTGATGACTTGCCAAATTGCATGGGAGAAATCCAACATGGCCCACCTCTAGATAAAGAACTACAGGCAATTAACAACATCTGAGAGAGGAAGAATTAGTATTCTTCAGGAATAAATTCCCTAGCTGGTTGTCCAATACCAAGAAGTCAGATCCAAAACATACATACTAGCAACATTAAATGGACTCAGTAGATTACTTTATTCATTTATTTGCATATATGTATATATGTAACAATAATAATGAAAAGAAAAAACATGTAAGTTTGGTATATGGTTAATTCTTTTACTTATTGACGTATTTTCATGCTGAAAAATTTAAAAAGCAGCATTAATTTACATTTATCACAGCAACATTTCAATCATTCTCTCCCAAAGAGGCAATCACACACAGTGTTTGCTATGTACCTTATCAGAAAATTTTAATGTGTCATATGATACATATGACTCTCATCCTATCAGAATAGTCTAGAAATCCAGAGCCTCATATTTAATACTCAGTAATTTATTCTCACATGTGTTTGGAGATGAATCTGTTATCATAGAACATTTCAAACTCTGAAATTGGTCCTCCTCAGTCTCATCAATATTTTTTTTCATTTAAAATTTTAAAGAGATACTTATCATATTCTTTTCACTATTTAGGTTTCTTCCCTTTGATAAATAATGATTATTGTAACACAATGTTTTTAAATGTCCTTTCATTTTCATTACCTAGCTTATCTATTTCAACTTATTAATTTTTCCCAAAGTACTTCTCATATAGCACCATTGTGCCTTCATGGGACTTCACAACATCCTGCCTTTCTTAACTCTTGTCTCATTCCAGCAGGGTGATATAGTTCAGAAATCATACTGTCTAATGTGTCACTCTTTTTGTAGATAACTAGGTCAGTTCTCACACACTAAACCTCACTGTGCACACTGCAAATGTGATTTTATTACTCTGATCTAGAAGAAACATCACAACCAAAACCAAAGCTCAACAAGACAATCATGTTCCATTACACGAGTCATATATAATGCTCTAATTTTAATTCAGCTCAGCTCAACAGTGATATCATAATTTTAGATGAACATGTTCAGAAAATGTATATGGAAAAGAGTCATGAGATACAGGTTATAGCATATACAGAGCAGAATGAATATACTATTGGTCTAATGGTGATATTGATTACATGCTTTCATAAACTTAAAGGACAAGACATTGCAATGGTATTTCATTTCTTTTTAACATCCTGGATATGATACAAGTCAAGGTACTCTTTCTTTTAAATACCTTCTTTTAAAGAACATTGAAGATTTGGGGGAAAACAATGCACATATATTTATTTGCAGCATATATATGTGCTTTCTATCATTATTAAAACATCATCACAGGGTATTTCCCAATAAAGATAATGTTAAATTAAGGGGAAAATGATGTGAACAAAACAACAGATGAACAGACACTGAATAACACTCCCATAGTAAAGTGCAGCTTTTGGGAAGCTCTCCACTGTTGTCAATGATGTGCTCAATGCCTTGTCTCAGGACCTGCTAGTTAATGAGAACAGCACTCACTATGCTAATGGCTGATATGGTAACTCTTTTCAAGTCACAGTAGGCAAACACCAGTCATCTAACTTCACAAGAAAGAATACAAACATAACAGAGCTTAAGGAGGTAAAAACATTGCATGTGGTCATGCTTAATTAACTAAAGAACCTTCACAGACAGGGTTATCTGAGCAAGTATATTCTGTAGAAAACCTGTTTCACTCAGTACTGAGGCAGTGAGTAAATATATGAAAATAGGAGAGGGATAAGAATATTCCAGACTAAGTCAAGCAAATGTAAGGAGCCTGAAGCTAAAGAAAATTGAAGAATCCCTTATCGATCTGATTTTGTCACCCTGACCAAACAATGCAGGAAGAGAAGTTCTCTTTGGCTCAAGTGTTGAAGAGTTTTATTTGGTCATGGCAGAAAGCAGACTAGCATACTTAATGGGACCATAAAACAGGTATAAAGCTTATAGGACTTGGCGTCCCTCCTCTACTCCATGTAATTCCATATAGTCTCCAACTACTGGATGGTGCATTTATAGCCAGTTCTTCTGCCTCAGTGTGCAATTCATTATAAATTCCTTCATCCATACACCCAGAGGCAAGCATTATGTTCTCTAGAAATCTGTTAACAGTCCAATTGGTCATCAAGAATAATCTTTATAGAAATATTGAGGACCAAGAGAGAAGCCTGGCAAGAAAGGCTGGCACAACAGGTGACTGAAAGCTAGGTGGATGTGTAGTGATTACAGGAAGTAGAGGCTTTCCCCCAAACAATGAGAAAGTAATAAGGTAACTGCAATAAATTTGGTAGAGTTTGCAAAATTATCTGAAATATGCTTTAGGCATAGAGAGAAATCTGAATATATACAAGAAGAGATTTGGGGTAGACACTAGGAGACAGGACCACAAGTTATTGCCTTACTTGGAATGGGAAGAAATCATAACTCCATATTAGGGTATACTATGAAAGAAGTAGTTAATTGTACTTAGTAAATTTACTGGAGTTGTACAATTTTTGACTTGATGATGTAATCAGATGAGAGAGGACAGTATATATAAGCTGTGGGCTTGGGTCCCCTGATTGAATGTGATAAATCACAGCATCACTGGAAGCAATAATTGTGAATGATGTTTGATTAGTGTGACATTGTAGTGCTTTTGAGAGTGACATTTAGAACATCGAGACATTAGTCTATATAAATTAGACTTTAGATGATACTGAAATTTTCAAACAAGTGAGAATTTTGAATAAGTCTTTGAAAAGGTCTGAGACTCAGAGGTATAGCTTAGGCTCTACACTAGGTCATGTCACTGTTACATGAATGACAACAATAAAAAGAGAGAGCTCCAGGAAGCTCATTTGTTGTCTAGTCAATGATAATTTTTCCTTCTGTGACTGAGGGGGTAAATCTTAGAGGCAGAAGACAGATAATAAATGTAAGGTATGGGATGTTGAGGTCAGCGCAACTTATGTAGGGAGAGAGTGAGCAATAAACTCACTTGCTCATAAGAAGTCACATTTCAAGAACTATAGAGACATAGACATTATTCATAAGCTTATCAATTTTAAAAAATAGAATAATTATTGTCTTAACTTTTAAATAAAAATCATGTTATTGAATGTACAAACCTTTGCCTTAGAGTAAAAAACATATTGCTCCCTTTGAAGACAAAAATTCAAGGTATTATATCTTTGCTCACACAGATGGTTTCTGTATCCGTTTTGAATACAAAGTGGTTCATAAAGATATTCACATAACAACATTTTATGCAAATAATAAAAATGAATTCTAATTAAGAAATAGGACACAGAAAATAAGGTAAATTACAAATGTCTTATGCTATACCATTCATAAAAATAAGCTAAATTTACTGGTATTTTCCTTGGCTTCTTCATGTACCATGTGTATTTTGTCTACCCTTGTTAGATTATTAATAGATCACAGTTAAATCAGTCCTTTAGTGGGAATAAGATGAAATGAAAAGAACTCTTTGAACCTGGGAACCACCATGTTCTTGAAGAAGGAATGTCAGTGTTGGCTGGTGAACCTTGAAGAAAGCAACTTAGAAATTCTCTTAGTAGAAGAAGCAGGAGCAGCATCAGTTGAAGCAGATCATTAATCTTTGAAGAGGAGAAAACAATTACTTGGTAAACAAAATAAATGTTCACTTAATAGGTCATCTACACTGCCTTGGGTCTCTCAGGCACCTCAGGATCTGCCCATGTTTTCTGCCAGATTCCTGCTGTTGTGAGCAGCACTTGTGTAGACCTCAACTGTATCAACTATTTTCCAGTACCATAGTCAGTCAAAAACCAAACCAAGGAAGAGGTAGTCACTAACCCCATGTAATTTTAAAACTCTGGAATAAATCTAGCTATACAGGAGTTTCAGTTTGTTGAATTAGTAAGCTTC
The DNA here is from genome assembly GCA_021653895.1 of Mastomys natalensis. NCBI lineage: Eukaryota > Metazoa > Chordata > Mammalia > Rodentia > Muridae > Mastomys > Mastomys natalensis. The sequence goes on from JAJTUV010000572.1 coordinate 1,377,217, forward strand.
CAATATATACTCTATAAAACTATTATATAAAATTCCATGTTAGATTAAAAAAAAAACCCTCATGGATGAATAGTGTTGTTACTTGATAGGGTATTATCATATGTTTTAATGATAAGCAATAACATGTATACCTCAATACCCGATGGGTTCACATTTCCTAATTTTTCATAAAATCATTATAAAGTTTGTGGATGATGAAATTATTACTTGAAGATGTTGATAATTTGCTTCTTTCAGCTTGAAAGATGAAAATTGATTTGTTGAAAGAAGAATTGTGAATACTAATTTTATTCCATCTGCATAAGAAATAAATGTCTAAAATTTAATCTTCCTTAATTATTTCATTGTACATAATGTTTTCGGTATTTTTAGGAATAATTGAAGTGACAACAAATTTCCTATTTTTCTTCTGTAGTTTTATATATAATGAAAAGATATTCATGTATTTATGTGGCAAGAGCTCTGCCATTGACTAGATAAAAGGTAAGCAGAGATGGGGTGTAGGGAAGAGAAGAAGGAAGAGAAGCAAGATGGAGGCAGATGTATGGGTCTCTAGGACTCTCAGGTAGTTATTCATGTCAAAAGGTTAGATATTGGGTAACAATTCTAATTGTGAAGGCATCTTATGTATTGAGTATTTGCTGATATATAAATCTATTAGACAATCTTTAAGCATTAAGAGCCTCCATTCTACTGGTACCACAAGCATGGCAGATATTGTCTGGGGTTGAGCGAGCATTATGAAGGTGGCATATTTGGCCCAAGAGCCATGCTTAAAGCCATAGACTCCACAGAGCTGACTGGCAGAGACAGCACCCAAGCTAATGTCTCATGGAGCCAGGGCCAGTGCCTTCCTCTGCTGGTGTCTCTGTTGCCATTAGTATGGGAACATAGAGCAGGAACATGGCGTTGACTGAGCTGTGCCACTGCTTTTTCCAATACATCATGCTACATATTTATTATCTGTTGGTATCACATCCATGTTATGAAAAAGGGCAACTTGAATAGCAACATGTACTCAATCAAGCTCCACTGCAAGTACAGTTAAACACCTATAGCACTTGGATTGGATGCTTTCATATAGGTCTCTACTATGTAGTTCTGGCTGCAAAGACCCAAAATTTTTGGTGGTTTAGATCTATTTTAGAAAACTGAACTAAGTTTAAATAAGTATAACTACAGATCGAAACATAAACATTCAATTTCCAGTTACCCACAAAACCTGGCTTACAGCTCCAATTTAACCAGAACTATCCCCAAACAAGACTTGTTGTCTCCATATGTACCGCATAATATTCTCCCCCAACTAATTTACTGCAGTTTCCAAGCCATTAATCTCTTTCCACCATTAATCAACTATTCAGTTTCATTCTGCAGTTATTCATACAGAGTTTACAAGAGCCCTAACCTGCTACTTAGCCTAACAACCACTCCACATCTTATGAGAAGAAATCTGAGAGTTAAGTTTATGGTTTGGCTCCCATGGAGCACCTAGCTAATTATGTTTAAAGCCAGCCATCAGATATAAATGTCAACCCTAACTTAAGTATCACTTTGCATAGACTGTCCCCAAGTCGAATATTATTCTCAACCACATTTCAACCCATGACCCAATTAGATGCTTTATTAATTAAACCTTGTTCTCCATGAAGTTCAGAGCTTTTTCTCCACCACACTGTCCTGCAGGTCACGGGTAGTTAAGGCCAAGCTAGCCGAATAAAGACCGGGTATGATTGCATCGATTCGGCTCCTGACTGGTCTTTTAGAGTTCACAAACAATTCAGCATGACATAGCTACCAAAATTTACTATGTAGACCAGGCTAGCCTTGTCTTCAGAGATCCATCCACCTTTGCCTGTAAATATTAGGACTAAAAGCTTGCTCCATCACACTTGGCCCACTAGTTTTAATTTTAATGTATATATTCAATTAATGAGTGATTTAAAAAAGCCTAGAATTTGTTTATTTGTAAACAACAACATTAACTAGTCAATCTAGAATATGAGTGCCCATTTGTGGATTATTCTTAAAACAAAGATCATCTTTAGGAGAAATATAGTTTTTAAAAAGTAATGGAAACATGTATCTGCAAATGACTTTAGATCAATAAATATGAAAATGTATAAGTACGTCTTGAGTAAGATGCATAGTTGAAAGGGATTCCCAGGATGGCAGGGAAAACTTTATGATGATCTCACTGTTCCTGTATCCTTGTGTACTCAAATCCTGTTCAAAGTTCTAACATTTAACTGGGTCTGGTCTTCTTGCAACATATGAGGATGTCACTTTCATGATTTTGCCAATAAGGTTTTAATGATTATCTTACTTTGCCCCCTTTTTCACACTCTTGCTTTCTCTAAAGTGAGTAACCACTCTGGGAGGTGGTAACAGATGCTGAGAGCTGCTCAGTGGCCAGCCCAAAAGCTGGAAGAGCCTCAAATTGACAGCTAGCAAAAGCCAAAGCATCTCTCCAAGAAACTGCATTGGAAGTACAGGCACAAGCCTGGATTTACACCCATGCAGAGTTCAAGAATGACTGCAGCCAGAACAGTCTTCAATGTTGTTTGCAGATGATATCTGGAAGTATAAAGAGTTCACCAACCATCACCAGACTACCAATCTAGCAATAGAAATGTAATAATTTGGCAACATGTTATATATTTACTTATAATTAGGTAAAATGTATTTAGCAAATACCTTGAGTAGTCAAAACAGTGTAGTTGCTAAGAAATGGTAGACATTCAAACACAGAATTTTCTCCCCCACAAATACAAATCCTGACACTGAAAACTCAGGATGAGTCATCGAGTGTTAGATATGACTACACAAGTAGAAATGAACTGCAGAAATAAAAAGGAAGGAGAATTAGTGGGAAGCAAGACACTTTACATTTGTAAGCAAAGTAAAGCTGCCATGAAACACCTCACCCACTTTCTTTTAGAGGCTCATTCATTTGAGTAATACTATAATTTCAGTATTATTGGGAGATGGAAGCTGAGACTCACTTGGTATCTTTACCATAAAACTAGTTTTATAAATTATTAAAACTAAAGTATTACAACTAAATACAACAATCGGTTCTAAATACAATCATTTTTCTGCATTCCGTTTGTGAGTATCTGAACTTAGAATTAGTTGATGATTCAAGACTAGGTAGTAAGTAGTAATATTATTTATAATTTCATTATAATAATTCATACATGTATTCTAATGTCTCCTTTTAAGTTGTCACATGGGAAAAGCACTACACAATGTCAATTAAAATCAATATTAACAGATGAAGATTTATACATGGGCTGCAAATAACCCTATATGTGAAAGGGCATCCAATTACCAGCAAAGTCCTATTGTGTCATGTTTCAATAAATCATCATTAGTAACCACGTCTGGATGTTCACGGCCCTACCTACCTTCAAGTTGGTTGACTTTTGGTAATCTCTTACATTTGTCCAAAGTAGAATATCAACAAAAATAGGGAGAATTTGAGGAATAGTATCTGATAAAACTATAGTTAGACAGCATAGCTTTTCCAGGAAACCAAACAAATTCAAGTTATTGAATAAATGCCACTGTGTTGAATACTATATTGATCCACACAAAACATTCTATCATGTTTATTGCCATTTTAGCTGTCGATGATTTTAGAGGCATAAATAATTTTAGGCAGCTTTTCTATTTCAAGAAATTTATTCTGGATTTTAAAAAGTATGGTATTTTCATTGTGGCAGTAGACATGTAATATAAAATATTAACAATGCATTTGTTCAAATATAGAGCATTAACTGAAATGGTTAATTTTACTATTTATGCTTTAAAATATGAAGTAAAGGGAATGGAGAGATCGCTCGATGGTTATGAGTTCATACTGATCTTGCAAAATTCAAATGACAGCTTACAATTATCTCTATTTTCAGTTCCAGAGTATCCAATGCCACTTCTGAATTCCATGGGTTCATGTGTTACACATTTATATGCTTGAAAATCTGTACACAAATATATTAAATTTGGTAAATAAAAAGTTTAAAAGATTATATAGAGACTTTTGTCATTTGTCATTAGTTCAACAAATATCAAGTATTCATACTATAGAATGTATTTATTAAAATCCCCAATTGCTAAATTGAAGATACGTGGTATCAGTATTTAAAGCATATAGCTCGTGAATGGAAAGATGCATCTGATCATTTTCTGACTTTTTTTGCTCTAAGATACATGACAGAAATACTATTAGAAAAGCAGTAACATTGATTTAAAAGCCTTATTCCTACAGTCTATTTTGCATAATGCCAGAGATCACTAGAGAGATATTAAGGAAGGGAAGCAGTCAATAATCCTATCCATCTGTGATGCCTATGGACTATAACACTGACAAACATGCAAGATATCCCTAAAACTGCATTAATGACACTCATAGCTGACAGTAACTAACAGTTATAAAACTGATTTAACCCTACTCAATAGGAGGAAAATTATGGCTGATCATAGAAACTTAATCAATTGCCCATGCTAAGAGGTCATGGATCATAAATAGATCCTACTACCATCACTTTGCTAGAACATCATAAATTCCCAACTACATTCTAAAACTTATTCTTATACCCATGAGTGTGTGTATCCATCTTCACATCTGAAGAGCTTCTCTACAGAATAAACAGAAACTATCAAATGAAAAACACAGCTGGACTTAATGCAGAGACCAATGGATCATGGTGAACATCTACAACAAAATATCTGTTCAGGGAACATTGTGGAAGGAAAAATGATTGTAAGAACCACAAACAAGAATGTCTGCTGTGAGCTGGATCTCCTAGAAATGACAAGAAACTACATCCAGGTATTTCAGAAAAAAAAAAACTCTGTTTGCCTAAACAAGATCTAAACAAAGAATGATTCAACAGAGGTACTACTGCAAATAAAGAAAATTCCACTTGTCCCCTACAAAGAAATACTGGTAACTGATGACTTCTAATGAAAGAACTATAACCCTCTTAAGTATGAGCCCTAACTTGTTATTCTAATAAATAGAAGACCAGGAAAAAAAGAAATGGGAGGGGATGTAAAAGCCAGAATATGCTGAATATGATTTGAAATAGTTGTTCTAGAAAAAGCTGCATAACACAACCTGAACAAATCAATGTCAATGGACATGTAAAGGTGGAAGGAGTAAAATTCTATGGGTATATCCCTAGACAAAGAAAAATCAGGTGACTATCAACTGCTGGAGAGGAGAATTAGCTTCTTCCAGAAATGATCTCCTTTACTGTGGTCCAATGCAGAGTAGTCAGCTTAAGCCATATACAGACAACAAAAAATGAATTTAGGAAATTATTTTGTATAGTTGTGCCTTTTGTTAGAGAGAGAGAGAGAGAGAGAGAGAGAGAGAGAGAGAGAGAGAGAGAGAGAGAGAGAGAGAGAGAGAGAGAGGAGGAGGAAAATGGGAGCAAGACTATTTGGGAAGGAGTTCATCAACTGTGAGATGAAGATTCAAACGGTGAATGAGTGAATATGATCACATTACCTTGTAAATCTACATGTGATCTTTTTTTTCAATTTACCTTTGTTATTCTTTTCTTTCCCTTTTTTTACACTGCAGATTTTATTTCCCTCCAGGTTCACCCTCGCACTGTTCCGAATCCCATACATCCTCCCCATGCCCCTGTCTCAACAGGAATGTGCGCACACTCCACACCTCAGCAGTCCTCTAAACTCCTTGGGGCCTTCAGTCACTTTAGGGTTAGGTGCATCTTCTCTGACTGAGTCCAGACCCAGCAGTCCTCTGCTTTATCTGTGTTGGGGGCCTCATATCAGCTGGTGTATGCTGTCTGGTTGGTGGTCAGTGTCTGAGAGATATCTTGGGTCTAGCTTAATTGCTGGTCCCCGAAGTTTCTTTCAATTTTTCTCTAATTCAACCACAGGGGTCAGCAGCTTCTGTTCATTGGTTAAGTACAAATATCCGCATCTGACTCTTTCAGCTGCTTGTTGGGTCTTTCAGAGGGCAGTCATGATAGGTCCCATTTTGTGAGTGCTCCATAGTCTCAGTAACAGTGTCAGGCCTTTGGACCTACCCTTGAGCTTGATCCCACTTTGGCCTTGTCGCTGGACCATTTTTTCCTCAGGTTCCTCTCCATTTCCATTTCTGCAGTTCTTTCAGACAGGAACAATTATAGGTCAGAGTTTTGACTGTGGGATAGCAACCCCACGCCTCACTTGATGCCCTGTCTTTCTGCTGGAGGTGGGCTCTACATGTTCCCTCTCTCCATTCTAGGACATTTCATCTGAGATCCCTCCCTTTGAATCCTGAGAGTTTCTCACCTCCCAGGTCTCAGGTACATTCTGGAGGTTTCACTGAACCTCCTACCTCTTGAGGTTGCCTGTTTCCATTCTCCCTTCGGCCCTCAGGGCTTCAATCCTTTCCCCCACCTAATACCATATCATGGTCCCTTCTTCCACCACAGTCTACTTTCCCTCCCAGGTTCCTCCCTCCCTCCACCTCCTGTGATTGCTTTCTTCTCCATCTCAAGTGGGACTGAGGTGTCCTCACTTGGGCCCTTCAGCTTGTTGAGCTTTTTGAGTTCTGTGGACTGTATCTTGGTTATTCTGTATTTTTTTAAATATATATTTATTAGAGAGTACATACCATGCATGTCATTTTGGGTCTGAGTTATCTCACTCAGGATGATATTTTCTAGTTCCCTCTATTTGCCTGCAAAACTCAGGATGTCCTCATTCTTAATAGCTGAGTAATATACCATTGTGTAAATGAACCACGTTTTCTGCATCCATTCTTCTGTCATCTGGGTTATTTCCAGCTTTTGGCTATCACAAATTATGAACATAGTGGAACACATACCCCTGTGGCATGGTGGGGCATCTTTTGGGTATATTCCCGAGAGTGGTATTTTTGGGTCTTCAGGTAGATCTATTTCTGGGATTTTTGTCTTTCCAGGTGAATTTGAGAATTGCTCTTTCCATGTCTTTGAAGAATTGTGTTGGGTCTTTCATTGGGATTGCAGTGAATTTTCAGATTGAATTTGGTAGGATGGTCAGTTTTACTATGGTAATTCTGCTGATCCATGAACATGGGAGATCTCTCCATTTTCTGAGATCTTGCTTTCTTTCTTGAGAAACTTGAAGTTATTGTCATACAGATCTTTCACTTGCTTGTTTAGAGCTACCCCAAGATATTTTATAATATCTGTGGATATTGAGAAGGGAGTTGTTTCCCGAATTTCTTTCTCAGCCAGTTTATCATTTGTATAAAGGAAGGCTACTGATTTATTTGACTTAATTTTATATCCGGCCACTTTGCTGAAGATGTTTATCAGTTGGAGAAGTTCTCCGGTAGAATTTTTGGGGTTGCTTATGTATACTATCATATCATCTGCAAATAGTGATACCTTTATTTCTTCTTTTCGAATTTATATCCCCTTGATCTTTTTTGTTGTCTTATTGTTCTAGCTATCACTTCCTTGTTGTGGGAGATATTTAGTGAAGGCCACTGGACAGCCAACTATCTAAGCAGCAGGGGCTCTGCTTAGCTCTGTCACCATGTTCCGCAACAAGAGGCCATGTGTGTGCAGCAGCTAGAAATGGCCAGCCAGAAACACCAGCCCTAGCACCCATGAGACTCCAGTGTGGGAGATGGCTTTGCCAATCTTCCACGCTGTCTCTACAAGACTGAGCAGTGACCAGACCATCCCACCATCCACATGGTATCCAGTATCAATGAAACTCTAATGTTTAAAAATTAAACAAAGGCTTTATATGTTTCATAATGCTCAATAACAATATGCCCATAAAATTAGAGGTGTTTCCCAATTAGCTAACCTAAATGTAAGGACTGCTATCCATACATGCGTGGCTCTTCATCCTCCTACATCTTTGCTCTCTCCCCCTCGCATCGCTCCTCCTCTTCCTTTCCCTCTTCCTTTCCTTACTCCTCCTACCTTAGCTCCTCCTACACTTCCCAACACATTGGGACTATAAGGCATGATTTATCTCATCTGTGTGATCAAATAAGCAAAGCTGTGTCAGCACAAAACCTTCTAAATTAATGCTTTACTTATATTCATTGTTATAAATCTGTACCTCATTTTACTAACAGAAGTTTGAGGATTATTCTTTAATAAGTTGTAATGCTTTTTGTTACATTTTGGAAAAACATTTGGGGGGGTAGGGTATGGGAAACAAAACCAAAAACAAATCAGCATTAAGTTGGAGCAGATGCATCTCCTTTAAGTTCTCAGTCTTGTATGTGCTCCTTGGATTCCTGCTTTGAGAACTCCTGAAGAGAGCATTACAGCCCCATGAGATGAGGAGGATACTGTTAGGGCCCTGCAGTGGGAATCATCTGATCTCCTGTGGGCTTGCTGTCTTTGCTGATGCTCTCATGGAAACTTTGGCCCATATTCCTTGGCTCATATATTTAGGATTGCATTTCTAGCTCTTCTTCTTCTTCTTCTTCTTCTTCTTCTTCTTCTTCTTCTTCTTCTTCTTCTTCTTCTTCTTCTTCGTCTTCTTCTTCTTCTTCTGAGTCACCACTGATATCCTTTCTTTTTGTGCAAAATAAAGAGGATAAATATTTTCAACTGACACCACAATTGCCACTATAGTCAATCTACAGCTTAAAATACCTTCATCCACAGTCTCTGGAGGAATGTCTAGTATTCCTGTTACTAGACTTTAATTTATATTCATTATTTAAATTTAACACTATCTATATTGATTAGAGAAATGTATAAAGTAATACATGTATAAAAATGCAATTCAAATTATATGTTTTTGAACAATTGAGTTTATAACAATTGTGACTCCTAGGGATGAGTAAGAAAATTATAATTGTTGAGTGAATGAGTAAGAAAATAATGGAAAGGAAAATTACCAATATTTCTTTGGAGGAAAAATCAGCAATGTGGTTTCAGATCTTAACATTTCTCAGATCTTAGAAACGGAAATTTCTTTTAAAATATTGCTTTTAATTTAGTAAGAATAAGAGAAATTTAAATTTATTATACAGATATTCATCAATGAATAATCAATGAATTAATTTTCCCCATTGCCCAGATCATGGAATGCAACATTATAAATATCTCTGAACCTGAAGCCTTTTTTGTTTTTTTTTTTTTGTTTTTTTGTTTTTTGTTTTTTCGAGACAGGGTTTCTCTGTGTAGTCCTGGCTATCCTGGAACTCACTCTGTAGACCAGGCTGGCCTCGAACTTAGAAATCCGCCTGCTTCTGCCTCCCAAGTGCTGGGATTAAAGGTGTGCGCCACCACCGCTTGGCGAACCTGAAGCCTTTAAATAAGCTTTTCCATTGCAATCGATTTTCTAATTTCACACTTATGCACCCTTCTGACACATGATTTCCAAAGACAACTTAAGTATTCAGAATTCACAAGTGTTGTGTCCAAACTTCAGATTGTTTGTTTCTGACACTGAATTCTGCATTCCCATTATGACATCTTCTTTATGTTCAGTAATTTGTGTAGCATGTCAAATTGTGTCACAGAATAGGCATAACACATTCAGCAGGTATATGATATCTAGAGATGGAGTCTTCTAACCACTTGTTTATTACATGGATCTCATTTCAATAACTATTACTAAACATCTCCAATTGTGCAGTTTTACCACCGTCTTATGGCTAATTTTGGAGGACTTATTCCATTTTAAGAATAACAGAACTGGTTTAGAATATAATTTGTAGGTTAATGAGATCTTCTATTTATAGATGAAGTATAAAGTCAAACTAGGGACAGAATTTTGAGATTGTATTTTAGGGCTTCTTAAAGTGTCATCATTTCAAAAGGCAAAGTCAGGAGAGAGCTTATGGACATCAGCTCTTGGAATTAGCAAATGTCAGAGAGTTATTAAAAGTTAAGGTAAAGTAAGGCACTGAAAGTGATCAACAGTAGTCTGAATAATATTCCAATAGTGATTCCAATATTTCCTTTAAAAGAAAGGAATTCAAATGAATGCTTCTCAATACAATACCTAAAAAGCAGTTTAACTTAACATTGACACACAAACAAAGCCACAGACCAGTCTTAAATACATCTTGCACTAAGACTCTTTACAAACAAGAAAAACTAATGTCTTTTTCACAAAGCAAGATGTTGAAATCACTTTGTTGTAGGAAGAGTTACAGTCTGGCATCCTCTTACATTACTTGGGTCCTTCTTTACTTTCCTAAGACATTAAAATTCTTGTTATACTGGATGACCTAATGCAGACGTCAATTGTCAGAATTTGCATCTATTTCCTATAAGCCCAACTACAAAACAAACAAACAACAAAACACAAAACCATAAAACTTAGGTCATTTAAAAATATAAAGTTCATCATGAATTAACTATGTTTAATTGTTTTAACCAGCTACTGAATTCTGGCTTCATTATTTTTGGATGCTAGATTAAATATAGAATTGCCCCATCTGTTTTCTCTCCTGTTGTGCACCACAACCACTTCCTCATGACTATGAGGGTAATGCCCATATCTTATGTTCAAATTGAAATGTAGGAGGTTGACTACATAATGAGATGGGTTCCTTCTAATCCGAGATCCTTTTAAATTGTTGGGATTAGTCTTCTTCTACATCAGCCTTTAAATTAGAGCTGAGGAAGGACCTGGTTGGAAATGCATAGTTGCTGTCAAATGCAGCTGTACGCTGCATATTATCATTTTGGCTTTTTACGAATAACTTAGAGGAAGTCAAAAATGTTGGTCACCAGTTCATGGTGCTGCAGCACATGAACCAGAAGGGATAATTCATCCTCTATGTGGCAGAAGACAGTGACCACAGAGTCAGAATTGAGGAAAGAAAAAAAAATAGAAACAAATGAAAATGATGCATAATTTGAAGAACCATTTCTTGATGCAAATGTAAAAGGTTAATTGCCTAAATATGGAACAGATGATGCAGTTTAACATATAAATGTGGGGTATTGAATGGGCTCACACTAAAAATGCTAATATATACATAGTCAGCAGAATGTTCCCATGGAGTGATGACAATCCCATTAAATTATGAATTAATTCATTCATTGTAGAGAGGTCGTGTTATAACATTGTCTTTTTGAAGAATTTCTGTAAAAACTGGTGTTCTTAAGAAGATAGTTTGGTTGCTGAGAGACTTTGAAAGAGGATCTCAGAGTTTGATCAGGATAACTAAGCATGTTTATCCAACAATTAAGTGATAATATCAATGAAGCCTGTTAGACTTTTCAAAACATTTTAAAATTCTTATATTCATCTAAAAGATGCTAAGATGGGTGGGTATCATACGTTGAAACACTTTGCCTACTTATCAGACAGACATTTTTAATAATGAAGAATTTTTAAAGTGTAATGGGTTATTTCACAGTAAGTGAGTTGCCTAAAAGGCAATTGTGAAGGTATAGACAGAAGGAATCGTATAGGTGGCGCTCTGCAAATGTGGTTTGCCCAGAGACTTCTTTCTGTTCATGAAGATTTCTGAATCACAGGAAATGTTCTTCATCATCTCCCTTTTAGTCAGAGTATATCAGTCTTATTGATCCCATAAGCCCAATATGATTTTTATTTTTCATGGCAATGTTTCATTTGGGAATAAACCTGTGTGGGTACAGTGGAGATGCATTTGGGATCTGGCTGTTTGTGCTTCACAAAGTTTACCATTTTGATGCCACAAAACATCTGCAGCATTTGTTACAGTGATCAGGAGGGCTACACATAGAATGCTAATCGCCCCTGTGTGCTTTCTTCTTTCCATTTCACTGTACAGTGTTATAAGGTCAAGCTGGGGCTTCACAATTCTCCATCTAAAACTATGATCACTCACATACTAAGCAAGTTGGAAAATCTAGTATCTGTCAGTCACAGTCAAAATTAGAAAAAGTAACAATATCTGTGTTATGTTGCTTCAGCTTTTACATCAAGTGTGTCCCTTATAATTTTACTGCCTCTTACCTTTCCGCTTTAGATGTGATCTTCCTCTCCCTGCAGAATGTCACCAGTGTTGATAAGGTCAGTGCTGCTTCCAAAATTACTTCTTCTTTTGCACGAGAGAGCAACGATAAAGGAGGTTATCTCATTGAATCTATTCCATGAACACTGAGGCCATAAAAGTCATGCAACTTTTAATAAATTTTAAATATTCATATTGTATAGGAATTTTTTAAACTCTCTGTATAGGGAACATGCTTAACTCAATGACATTTTGTAAGTTTCTAGGGGTTGGATCTATAATTCGAGAAAACTTAAATTCTTATTTTCTTCATTAATATTCAAGCACCCAGAGTATGTCAAAAATGTACTTAGATGTACAACATTAGACTATGAAAATATGCTGGTTCTTTGTACTTTATGATTTCTAGTGTATACATCTATTAAGCCATAAATATACACATGCAATTATGATGTATTAATCTGGTCTCTTTCATAACAATTGAAATGATGTTGTTAGAGCAAGGTCTGATTCTTGTTTGTTAAGCATGAGTATTGTGGGGCTACATAACTAATGTGGAAACAAAATCCATGTAGCTGTTGCTACGGCAGAGTCATTGCCACCACATGTGTTTGGCAGAGACATGAGGCCAGTCGAGTACTAGGGAAGCTTCATGATGGAAAGCAGGGAACGGTTCTAGTGTGCGAAACTTGAAAGTTGTGGAAGGAAGAAGCTGGAGCTAATGACTTTGAAACAAGGCAACCTATTGTGATTTTGTGGAGCATAATCACCTTTCTATCTCAGGACCTGGGTTCGAATCTCACAAGCAAAATAGGTAAGCCAGCTCTCACTGGCCAAATGTGGCCTCTAAAACCAATTTTCATGGCATTTAGGTTAGTGGGTCTTGTGGCAACTAAGTTTGTATACCAAAGAGTCTACATAGTCTGGAATTTGATCCTCTGTATAATCAATATTACATCTAAAATAGTTATCTTGATAAAATAGGTTTGCCTGATATGTTTCATCGAAGTAAATCTGTATGAAATACCAATTTGTAAAAGGTTAGGAAGATTGTCCCCACACTCTCCCTCACAACTCTTCCATGAGCCCCTGTTCTATCTCCCTCTTAAACTCTTATCCTTTCTTCATAATTCATTATTCATTTATGTTAGCTCACTGCACCCTAGTCAGTGCTGCTAATATGTTCATGAGTGCTAAGTTATCACTGGTGTGTAGGGAACATACAAGGGGCTATACTCCTAAAGAAACTTGACTCTTTCTCCCCTAATAGTATTCAACTTCCTGGATTGCTTCAGTTAGGGTTGGGGCCTTGGGAGCTGGTCCTGCTTAGATAACTAGAGGAGCTTCGAGTTTATAGATATGAAAGCATGCCATATCCAGAGATAGCATTTCATAGTTCCTACCCACACATACTTTCTGACTTGTATATCCAACAGGGATATTGCATTTCCCTCGTGGGGCATAAAGCTAGTGGCATTTACTTTAAGAAATAAAGTCCTTTACCTTTGATCTGGGAGAATCATGGTTTCCACAAACATCCTCCATTGTGGCAGTGCAATTTGTTAACATAAAAGTGAATAAAAACCCCAGATTCTTCAGTTTTCCACAGGAGTATTTATACTTAAGAAATCAAGTATTTGAACGTTTGTTTTCTTTAGACTCAGGCAAATAGCCAATTAGAAGAGCAGCACATAAAAAAACTTAAACTCCCCTTAGAAAGATATAAATTAGTGAAGATTAGTTTTTAATAAATGGAAAGTAATGGTGTGCTTAAAGACAGGCAGGACTAATAAAATAAGGTTTCCAGTTATGTTTATCGTGGTATAACCATGAGCCTCTTCCCCAGGTGCTAGATCTAAATGGAGCTAATCATTGAACCTAGGGAGAGAAAAAAATCACAGAAACTTCTCAGATTTAATTTATGTTTAATATTTATACTCTGTATTTTCCCATATCGCAGGAAAAAAAGAGCAATTGGAGCGCAGGCTGCAAACAACTGCGTGATAACCGTCAGCGCACGCACCTGGCAGAACTAAATGGCTCACTAACGAGCTGCCAACAGTTTTACCTCAATGAAAACAGAACTAACTAGAAAAAAAATTGTATGTTTACCACACAGATGAATAACTCTTCGCCGATAAGGAAATGAGTACTCACTGTCAAAGTGCACTTAATAGTACAGGAGATCATTTAAGTCGGCAGTCTGACTCGGACGGGATGGAACAGGGCTGGGCAGAGGCTCATCACACTGCTTTAGCTCCTCCTGGAGTGCAGGTTCATCTTCTTAAGGAGAGGGCATTTATGTCTAGAGGTTTATTGTTGTAAAACCTTGAAATAAATTCTTTTAATTTAATCAGTGTATTGATTTCAAGAGTAAAGTTTGTAGCTAACATTGTCCTTTTGCAATGACATTTTTTTCCTTGTCTCAGAATACAACGTAACCAGGGATTACCTCCATTCACAATCTGTACTTTAATCAGTGGCTCACATACAGTAAATAAGATAGAAGCCTGGATTAAAGACCTATACACTTGAAAATAAATGAGTTATTTTTCATAGCATAGATAAAATATTTGCTGGTTCATATTTCTGTTCTGAGCAAAGCCAAGATTCTCTTGTATTATTTTTTGAATTTACTTCTAAAAGCACTTGGAAAGGGACCTTGGAGAGGCACCACTCCTCAGGTACAGAACACTGCCAGGAACCAAAGATCTTCCCAAGGGTCCACTGTACAGATTTTCACTGGAGTCACTTCAGTGAGGCTTAGCTTGGGGTGACATCTGCTGCCCTAGCCACTGAGGTGGAGGAGTTATTGGTTTTGTTGGTCCTTTTCTTTAGGTTGAGAACAACAGTCTCTTCAAATCAGCAGTTGGGGGCAAAAGAAATCCACTACAGCTTATACAAATATAGGATAATATACTGATTTACCTTTTTACCAGGTCTGGAAGCAGGAGTTGCTGCATTCAAGTATATAGTAATTTTAGGTTGCTGATGCTTGGTTGGTGTATTTCTGATTGGTTGCTGCTTTTCTTTTTCCCTGTCTTCAGTTTCCCCATTTACTAGGACTTGACAGGCTTAGCTGAAAAGAATTCAGTTCATAGACTTTGTCTGATTGTGTAACAGATAGTAGCAGTGAGTTCCAAAGCCTCCATGTAGTAACTTCATCCATCAGAATGCATTAGGCTCTGTACTAGCTGCTCTGCCTTTTGAGTCCCTTAACTGATAAAAGCAGGTGGTCAATTTCTGACCCCAGTGACGTTTTGTCAACGTAGAAAGTAGAAATTGCTGGTAAGCTACTGCACAGAAGGACCAGAAGGGTGGTTTATAAATATACCACACGGACTTTCTCAAGCCTAGCTATATACCACCGTCATCCACAAAATTCAGATTTGTTTCAGACTATAGCTCATTGTGTTTAGTATAAAAGGATCTAACAAGACTACACAAGTGTCAGGCAGAAAAGAGGCTATATAGGTCATTGGGTATCACTTGGCCTTTTGAGGTATGTACCTTTATTATTATTTTGTGGTTTTCTTCACTTTTGAAAAATATAGTCTACGTGGAAGAAAATGTTGGCATTTTGAGTACTATTTGAACTCTACATAAAAAATGTGTAGCCTTATAGAAAGAGAGTGAATTTTAAATTGACAGAAGTAAAAGATCCCTACCCAGAGCCTCAGTTGAAATTCAGGATGAACATAAAAATGTACACATGGTGAGGCCATGTAGAAATGGAGAAGTAAAATCTAACATGTATACTTGTCTTCTCACTTGTCAATTTGAAACTACATCAAATTGATTCATATAATCAGTTCCAAATTTTTCCAATGGAAACAATGCCAGCTGGTCACTGAAAGTCAGTAAGGAGAGCATACTTAATTGTTTTCCCCTTTCCCAATTTCCCCTCTGGAAAACCTCTGTCTCATAGGTGTTCCGCCTGCATCTGTGAGGGTGGTCCCCTACTCACCCACTCATGCCTCCCTGCATCCCCCTACACTGGAGCATCTAGCCTTCACAGAACCAAGGGCCTCTTCTCCCATTGATGCCCAACAAGGCCATCCTCTACTACATATGGCTGGGGCCATGGGTCACTCTACTACCTACCTGTCTCTGTATCAATATTATTCATTGTTTTTATCACTATTGCTCTGCAATACAGCATGAGGTTGGGGATGGTGATTCCCCCAGTACCATTCCTCTACTCACAGGATAAACAGGCTGAGAAAAATGTTAGGAAAATGATACTCTTCACAATAGTCACAAATACTTGGTATGAATCTAACCAAGCAAGTGAAAGATCTGTACAACAAGAACTTCAAGTCTCTGAAGAAAGAAATTGAAGAAAATCTCAGCAGATGGAAAAATCTCCTGTGCTTATGGATTGGCAGAATTAATATAGTAAAAATGGCCATCTTGCCAAAAGCAATCTACAGATTCAATGCAATCTCCACCAAAATTCCAACTCAATTCTTCATAGAGTTAGAAAGAAAAATTTGCAAATTCATTTGGAATAACAAACAACCCAGCATAGTGAGAATATTTCTTTAAGTGCTTCTTGTCCATTAAATATTCTTCGGTTGAGAATTCTCTGTTTAGCTCTATACGTCATTTTTAATTGGGTTGTTTGGCTTGTTAATGTCTAATTTTTTTTAGTTTCCCTTTTTAGATATATTGGATCTTAAACATCTGTAGGATATATAGTTGGTGAAGGAATTTCCTATTTTGCAGTCTCCAAATTTTTCATTTTGATAGTGTGCTTTGCCTTACAGAAGATTTCCAGTTTCATGAGGTCCTATTTAGTAATTGTTGATCTTAATACTTAAACTATGAGTGTTCTGTTCAAGAAGTTGTCTCCTATGCCAGTACATTCAAAACTATTCCTTACTTTTTCTTTCATGAAATTTAGAGTATCTGGTTGTATGTTGAAGTCTTTGATCCACATGATTTGAGTTTTGTGCAGGGTGATAGACTTGGATCTATTTGCATTCCTCTACACATAAATGTGAAGGCAGGGTAGCATCATTTGTTGATGATGCTTTCATCTTTTTCCATGGTATGATTTTAGCTTCTTTGTCTAAAATCACATGTCCATGTGTATGTGAGTTTACTTATAGGTCTTCGATTTTTTTCCATTGTGCTTCTATACTAATACCAATGTGTTTATTACTATTGTTCCATAGTACAGTTTGAAGGCAGGAATGGTGATGCCTCTAGAGGTTTTTCTATTCTACAGGATTGTTTTAGCTACCCTGGTTATTTTCCCCCAACAGGAAGTTGAGCATTGTTTTTTCAAGGTCTATAAAGATTATGTTGGAATTTAAATAGGAATTGTATTGAATCTGTGGATTATTCTTGGTAGGGTGGCCAATTTATATATGTTAATTCTACTAATCCAAGAGCATGGGAGATCTTTCAATATTCTGATGTCTTCTTCAATTTCTTTCTTCAAAGACTTGAAGTTCTTCTTATACAGGTCTTTCACTTGCTTGATTAGAGTTACACCAAGATATTTAATATTATGTGTGGCTATTGTGCAAGATATTGTGTTATTTCCCTAATTTCTTCTTCAGAATTTTTATCATTTCTATGAAGGAGGGCTACTTTTTTTTCTTGAGTTAATTTTGTATGCAACTACTTTGCTGGAGGTGTTTAGCAGCTGTAGGAGTTCTCTGGTAGGATTTTTGAGGTCACTTTGTATACTATCATATCTCCTGCAAATAGTGATATTTTGACTTCTTTTTTTCCAGTTTGCATCTGTTAGATCTTCTTTAGTTGTCTTATTGGTTTAGCTAAAACTTCAACACTATTGAATAGATATGGAGAAAGTGGGCAGCCTTGACTGTTCCCTGATTTTAGTGGGATTGTTTTAAGTTTCTCTCCATTTAATTTGATATTGACTATTCGCTTGCTGTATACTGCCTTTATTCTATTTAGTTATGTTCCTTGTATTCCTGATCTCTTGAAGACTTTTATCATGAAAGAGTGTTGGATTTTGTCAAAGGCTTTTTTAGCATACAATGAGATGATCGTAGGGTTTTTTCTTTCAATTTGTTTATATGGTAGATTACATTAGGAGATACATGCATTTGAAGCCCTCCCTGCATTCCTGCAATGAAGCCTACTTTATCATGGCAGATGATTATTTTATGTGTTCTCAGATTAGGTTTATGAGTATTTTATTGGATATTTTTGCATTCATAAATGTTTTAGTTTCTTGTCATAAGTTATGCAGCTCTCCTTCTACTCTTTTTTTCCTCTTCTCCTCCTTTTGTTCATCTTCTCCTCCCTCTCCTTTCCTTCATCTTCCTTCAACCATCTCTTAAATATTTTTTGTCCTCTCCCACAGTCCCATGCTTGTTTCATGACACGCAAACATACAATGCAAACACAAATATATATATATATATATATATATATATATATATATATATATATATATATATTTAAATATAAGAGAAAACAAACCATGTTTGTCTTTATGAATGAGGCTGAGACAACCACATTTAAGATATTTTTTTCTGATACATAAATTTCCAGATAACTATCATGATTTGATTTTTACTCTTAGCTCAACAAAATTTCATTGGATAAGTGTCACACTCATTCTTTATCCATTCATCTTTTGACGGGCACTTATACTGAGTCTATTTCTTTATAATTGATGGCATCTCTGTGGTAGGACTTCAGTCTTTTGTATATATGCCCAGTAATAGTATACCTTAGCCATGTAATTTTTTTTATTTTTATTTTTGTGAGGGGTCTTCATACAGATATCTATAGTGGTTTTATCAGTTTCCATTTTCATCATTTTTCCCATATCCTTTTAAAATTTGTTGTCACAGATTTGAATATTTGTTTCCCTTATGGCTAAGGATGTTGAATGTATTTTAAATGATTATTGGTCACTAGCATTTCTTCTTTTAAAAATGTTTAGTTCAGTGGCCCATTTATGCATAGTGAATGGAGTAAAATATTTGCTAGCTATACCCTGGAATGGAGGATAATATTTAGGATGCATAAAGAACTTGGTTGGGGAAATCGCTCAGTGAATGCACTAATTAGGGTTTCTATTGCTACAATGAAAGATCGTGACCAAAATAACTTGGGTCAGAGACTTAATTTGGATTACATATCCAAAGCACTGTTCATTATTGAAGGAAGTCAAGATAGAAACTCAAACAAGTCAGAAACCTGATGGCAGGAGCTGATGCAGAAGCCAAGGAGGGGTGCTGCTTACTGGCATGCTTCTCATGATTCACTCAGCCTAATATTTTAAATAACCTAGGACTGGCAACTCAGGAATGGTATCACATACATGAACTAGACCCTCCCCCAACAATATCCAATCAAGAATACGCCTTGTAGGCCTACTTACAACTAGGATTTGTGGAGGGATTTTCTTTGATTTTCCCTCCTCTCTAATGATTTTAGCTTGTATCAAGTTGACAAAAACTAGCCAAGACAGTGCAGAAAGTGCTTGCTGTCTAAACATGATCCCTAAGAACCACATAAAGCCACAAATTGTGGTGTGAGTCTATAACACCACCACTGGGTAAAAGAGAAGACAGGCAAATTTTGGTGATCACTGGAAGCTCACCTGTTTGAAACAGTCAGAGACCCTTGTCAAAAAGTCACAGATATCACAAATATTCAAAACTGATATCTGGCCTCTACTAGTTCACATAGGAAAGTAAAACCCTTGTGCACATCATACACATAGATACCACACACACACACACACACACACACACATACACACACACACACACACAGAGAGAGAGAGAGAGAGAAAGTGGGAGTAAGAGAGAGAAGAGAGAGGGAGACAGACAGACAGACAAAAAGAGACAGAGACAGAAAGAAAGTGAAAAAATACCTGCAAATTTTGTATATAGAAGACTGCACATAGTTCTACATATTACCCTGCACAAAATGCAACTCCTTGTGAATGAAGGACATTAACATAAGGCCAGACACACTAAATTTGATAGAAGGGAAAGTGAAAAGTGAACTTTTCATCACAGGAAAATTCTTTTTGAACAAGACAAAGCAGAAACACTGAGACCAACAATAAATAAATAGTACTTAATGAAACTGAAAGGTTCTGTTTAGCATAGGGCACCATCATTTGGACAAATCAGTGGGAGATTTCATCTTATACCAGTCAGAATGGCCAGCCTCCCAATGTGGGAAGAATCTCATAGGAATTTGAGGAGGGGAAAACATAATTAGAATATGTTGTGTAAACTATATATTTTAACAAATGTAAAACTAACAGCTCATGCTGTGAGGATGTGGGGTAAGGGAAACATTCATCTATTACTTCTGGGAGCATGAACTTGTGCAGTCACTATGGAAATCAGTGTGATGGATCCTTAGGAACCTCAATGAATCTGCCTCAAGTATAGCTATACTATTCTTCTACATATACCCAAAGGACTCTACATCCTACCAAAGGGATACTTCCTTACTTGCTCATCTATTTTTGTTGCTGCTGAATTCATAACAGCCAGATACAGAAAACAGCCTAAATTTCCATGAACATATGAATGAGTAATGGAAATATGGCACATTTACACATGATAATATAATGCAGCTGCTAAAAAGATAGATAGATAGATAGATAGATAGATAGATAGATAGATAGATAGATAGATAGATAGATGATGGATGGATGGATGGGTAGGTAGGTAGGTAGATAGATAGATAGATAGATAGATAGATAGATAGATAGATAAGAAAATCAAGAAATTCTCAGGTAAATGGATGACATGGCACCAGAAAATATCATTCTGAGTAAAGTAACTTAGACTTAAAGAGATGAGTATGGCATATGTTCACTTATATGTGGTTGTTCACTTCTAAGCTTTTGATAGACATGCTATTATTCATATAATAATATAAATTATGTATAGAATGAGAGCCAAGCAGGGAGGTAAGGAAATTCTATGGTATGGGAATAGAATATACTATTATGGGGTGACTGGAATGGGAGGACTAAAAGGAGAGGACAAGATAGATGGGACAAAAGGGAGAGGCAGACAACACTAAGGACCATTTGAAAGGTTATATGGAATCCTACTACTATAGAAATTTCTTAAAATATACACATAAATGTAATTACCAAATAACAGAGGAGACAAAGCCTCAACTAAACCTGTCTTGACACCAACCAAGTAAAACCTCTGGTGCCAGAAATGGATTACATCTAATTAAGTTGATGGCCAAAGGGGCTCCATAGAAATCCTCAAACAATCCAGGCTATTAACAAGGATATCCTTTGCTTTACACAAGCTGATTATGAAGTTTTATTGATATAGACAACATCTACACATCTCATTGAACCCAGAGAAGTCAAGCAGGTGTCCAACTAAAGTCTTCACCCTACTGACTAGTATTTGTGATACTGGAAGGTACTCTGCACACTACCAGTAGAGAAAGCTAACCACTAATCCAGTTATGAAACCTTCAATGTACAATGGTGAACTTTCTGTATGATATGTTGATAGAATAATGGCACAAAAGTTGTGGGAGCAATCAACCACTATCTGATTGGATTCAAAGCCCACTGCAATAGAGATGAAATTCATGTCTGACACTGCTTGGGTAATTAAGAATCTGAGACTAGATAGGCCATGGACCATGAATAAACTAAATACTATTAATCTTCTAAAGACACATAGCAATAACATGACTTTCTAATACATTTTGCTATACTTATACACCAGTGTCTAACTTAGCCATCATCAGAGAAGCTCCCTCTTGCAGGAGATAGGAACTAACAGAGACCCACAACTGGTCAGTGTGCAGAGTGAGAGAACTTGAAACGCTAAGTCTTAAATAATATGTCTTCATTAAGCCTTTCTCTTTAAGGCTCATGGAACTCTGTGGAAGATGAGGTAGAAAGATTTTAAGATCCAGTGGGGATCAAAACCACCAAGGAAGCAGTGTCTTCCAGACAAACAGTTTTGATGCATATAAAAGCTCAGAGACTGTGGCAGCATGTATAGAGTCTGCATAAGCCAGATGGATCCCAAGGCTAGAAAGGAAAACAGACATCCCTAAGCCAGAACCTGTCTCCATGGGTAATCATTTGTATTTCTCCAGTCGGTCTCACTGGGTACACAAACATTCAGGGGAGGTCTCCTCCACATCTCACAACACATTGTTTGGGTGTCTTTTAAAGCCTTACTTGTTTTGTGCTTTTTTATGGGTTTTATGTTTGTATGTCTACATGTGTGCCCTTGCATACATACGCATTTCTCATGCCTTTTATTTATATACTTATTTTCAAAAGAGAGAAAAGAAGGTCTGTAGTTGGATGGGTGGGGAAACCTAAAGGATCTGGAAGGAATTTAGGGAGGGAGAACCATGATCAGAATATACTGCATGGAAATATTTTTTAATAAAACTAGCAGCAATTTTCATATTGCACAGTTATTCTTAATTGTCACATTAAAATTTCCCTCATAAGTCCAACAAAAACATGTAAAATTTAAATGTAGACATAAAATAAATATCCTAGTCATTAAACATGCCAATGAACTCAACTCAACTTCATATCTTTCAAAGGCATATATTGAACCCCCCTGTGGCCACGAATCAACTGGATTCACCTGAAAAGGGGGCTGGGAACGAAAGGGGGACGGAGGGCGAGAAGAGAGACAAAGTTCTCTGATCAAGGCCCGATACTTTAATGTTTAGCTCTCAATTTAAAGGGAAAAGCCTGCCAAAAAACCCTTTCTGGTTTCAGCCGGAGAGATGGGTGGGATAATCCGTTCTTGGTCACAGGTCACAACCAGAGATGTCTCAAAGCAAGCCTGGGGCAGTTCTTCTTTTTAGTTCCGTGCAGCCAAGGTGGGTAACTCCACCTAGATCCTTATCACCTGGTCTGTTGTGGTAAGTAAGGTCTCAGGCCTGCTCAAGGCCGGGGAAGGGCGCAATATATTAAAAGATTTTCAATATTGTTGAAGAACTACCTCTCATTTTCATAGTTTTGCAAATAAAGGTATGTCTTTATAGTTTCAAAGTTTATGTCCATGCAATTAGATCATAATTTTAACTTAGTGATTACAAAATTAGAGTAAAAGATTTTCTAAAAGTTTATATAAATTGCACAACAAGTAAATACTGATCAGAGACAAATTTTACCTGGAATTTTTTTATTCGAGTTAAAATCTGTGTTCTTTCTATAGCAATGCACTGCTTCTCAGAAATATAACTTTCTGATGAGGAATTCATTTATTATTCATCAATGAGAAACACAGAAATGACTTTAACACTTGACTTGGCAGAATTTTTCACCTTTTTTGTGAATTGAATCACGTGAAATGTTTCCCAACAGACATTACATCTGAAATTGACCAGCACATATTTCCTGCACATTATCCATTTCTGACTGTGAGTTATGGAAATAGAAAGTAGACCATGAAAATATACACATGATTTTGATCATTTATCATGAAAATGGCTATTCAATTGATGCAAAGTTGCTTAGAATATTAAACTGCATACATAAAATAGTTTGATCTTGCACTGCTGATTTATGTTAATTCCTTCTGATGGGCTGAGAGGAAATATAAACAGATAGGCAGTTTGGTGACACAGAGCACATTCTAAGAGTTTAACTAAATCTTTCACTTGATTTGGGCTGCATAAATTGTTTTCTCTCTCAGTGTTCACTTGGAGACACTTCCAGTGGGGATTCAAAAAACTCCCTAGTAAAGGGCTAAGTTTCTTCAAAGGATGTATTTTACTATTTGGTGATACTAGTGATTGGGACCCAGACAGTAGAATACTTAATTTCCCCTCTTTTCTTAGCAACTAATCTTGATTTTTTTTTCTAGTAAGTAACTTGCAAAGCTACATAGTTATATTGCTATGACCCCCCATGCAGTAAACATGTCCTACTAGAAACAAGTACAAGAAATAGAGACAAAAGGGAGAAAGCTCATAAGAAAGCAAACATAAAGTCTGTATTTTTCGTCTCCTAATTCTACTTCCTCTCTGAAACACACTGTGATTGGAATCCTATTAGACAGAGATAATCCTAAAGTTGTAACTTATGCAAAGAATGTTAAAATGAAAGACAGGAAACCCGGGTTCTTGATTAATGTAATTATGAAAGCAGCAAAAATAACTCTGGATACATTATTCATAGTCTTCCTGTATGGGAGTAAACACCTATCAGACGTCATTAGCGTACTCTTTGGGTTTTATAGCTAACTGATACTCCAAGCTGATGCAATGCCCCACTTTCCTAGAACTCGATGAGAAATACCATCTAAGAGATCATTTGCTGAGAACTGGACTCTCTCATCCTATACACTCACTTTTGTCTCATTCGTCACATTACACATTATTTGAAATTTTCATTATTATTTCCAACAGGAAACTGCATAGGTGAGGAAAATCGAATTTAGGTTATATCGGTCATCAATGGACTATAATGGAAAAAAACTTACAGTTTAGATTCATTTGAGTTTTACTTTTAAATTCAAACTCTGGAACTCCTTGTCTATATGCTCCCTATACATACAACTTTGTACCCCTACTAGTAGAATTGGAATAATAATAGCTACCAAACTGACTATGCTATAACATCGTGAAGCATAAGGACATTCAACAGTAGTGAATAATACTTTATCATTTCATTACTAAAATACACCCTATGCAAATCTCTATGAAACATGAGTGTTGAGAGACCTCAGTAAAAGTTTTGTAACAGTATTATTTGAGTAAACCATTATTCCTTTCACTTATCATGCTTACTGCCATTTGTCTATCTTTTTTTGTTTGTTTTGTTTTATAATTATTTCTTCTTAGTTTTTAATCTTAATTTTTATCTGAAGTAATGACAGTGTTTCCAACTGTTTTTTTTTTCCTCTGTACATTTTCAGGTTTTAGCTTCAATGCTTGTCACCCACCTCTCCATACCAGTTACTCTAGTAAACTCTCAGAAGTATGAATATCTTTCTATCCATTTTTATTAATCATTCTATTCATTTACATCTCAAATGGCATTCCACTTCCAGGTTACTCCTCCACAAGGGCCCCATCCAACAACCTCCCTCTCCTTCCTCCCCTTTGCCTACATGTGCTTTACTTAGCTGTAAATTCTAAACTCTTTATACATCATACTACTGTCAGAAGCTCTTCAAAAGAGTGTCTAGCCAAATACCATTTAATATGATTTTCATAAACATGGTTTTTGTTTGTTTGTTTGTTTAATGGCAGAAAATGCAAGTCAGAAAAGATAGAGTGATTGTGATTGATCGTAGCACCAGAGTTAAGATTTCCATAGCCCCTTCCCTTCGGTGGTCAAAGGCTTGTTTTCTGCATTGTATTTCTTTTGAATCACCCTTACTTAGACATTGCATATTGTTCCCATTAATCCGCATTGATATTTATGTTCTGTGTTCAAGCTTAAAGCAATTTAGTATATGTGTAGCCAACTTATATTCCACTCTGATTGACATGGGTGTTCAAAGATTATTGCAGGCATCTTAGATGAATATGGAAAAATATAATTCTATAGAGGTTGCTGCTACCAAATTAAATGCAAATTGACCTTAAATATTAGTCAAATATAAGAGTTTTCTCTGATATTTTAGTTCAACAATATGTGAAAATATCCCTATACGCTATTCTAGTTAGTGCCTTTGTAATTTTAGAATGATCTCAGCATTTAATATATAATTGTGAGATCTTTATGCAACGATAACATTAAGAAATAGGCCAAAAAACCCCACAGACTATCAAATAAACCATTAATAAATTCAAACATTATATGAAAAAGTGATTATATCATGGTGATAATGATTATATAGAATTTATTAAATTAATAGACCTAGTAATTATTTGATGTTTATCTGTTATTATAAGTTTCAGAAATTTGGGTCTTATTGAAATACATCACCTACCTCTAAAGTGCTGTAATTTAGGAAGGGAGATTTGTAATGCAATAGTGGGTGGGTATGTCTAGGGGTGTGTATACTTATACCTTTTTAATCCACACACACACACACACACACACACACAGAGAGAGAGAGAGAGAGAGAGAGAGAGAGAGAGAGAGAGAGAGAGAGAGAGAAATACAGTGAAAACTAACCAAAGGATGTTATCTAGCAGAAAACTGTAGGAAATTGAGGAAAAAATGTCATTGAAAGCATCAACTGCAGACTAAATCTGTCACTATTGGATTTGTCTTTTTTTACAGCATTGGCTGCCCAATTTGACAAACTATTTTTCATTGGGAACGTAAGCAACTGTCCTCAAGAATAGACAAAGTGTGAACCCTGGCTTCTTCACTATGCCCTATAATTTCCTTGTTTCCTTACTTACTGCAAACTGAAATCTAAAGAAAGTACTAATAGAAAATCACTATGAGGAGGAAGTAATCAAAATTAGAGATAAAACACAGAGAATAATATACAGATGCTTTAAAATTGTACAAGTAAAATAAGGTAAAATATATAGAGAGCAAGCTTCTCTGTCAAGGACTCCTTTGACGAGTTGAGGAAGTTGAGGCCATTGACAACAGCAACAATTACACAGAGAATTTTTGAAAGCCAAACATGCCAGTGACTTGCTCAGTCCTATTTTATTTAGCTCACTGCTGTTCTCTAAGGAGAAACAGTTTACCAGTCAGTGACAAACCCTCTGAATCATAAAAAATGTGATAAACAAGAATGGCATGTAGATAAGGAGTACAATGTTTTAACACATGTGTGCATTGTATAACATTCAAATAAGATAATACACATTTATCTTCTCAAATATCTATTTTTTTAAAAAATGTGACACTGATGTTCTTAGTTGTAAATAATATTTTTAATATGTTTAATTTCTTATTCATATTTAAGGGATTGCATGTCTATTATATGACAAACAAAGCATTTTAAATGATATCAAAAATTCAATTTTTTAATTTAAGAATTGGGCAAATGAGAATCATTTATATAATAGTAAGAAAATTTTTCTTTTTAAATAGAGCTTTAACTACCTTAATTACTCCAATGAAATTATTGACCAGTTATATTTGTTCTAAAATGTTGAATTCCTCTTATATAATTCTTATAACTTATTTTTGGAAGTAATAAAACAATAAAATTTTTATATATTAGAAAATATACAGCATCGGAATGCCTGGTCTGGCTTCAGTGAGAGAAGAAGCACTAACCCTTGAGAGACTTGAGGCTCCAGAGAATATGGAGGTCTGGTGGTATGGGAGTGGGGAAATGGGGACATCCTCTTGGAGATGGGAAGGGGAAGAGGAGGTACGGGATGTGGTGCAGTCAGGGGGTCAGACCAAAAACGAGATGAAAACCGGATTGTCAAAAAGGATTAAAGAATAAAAAACCAAGAAAATATAGTAAGTGTAATATAAAAAGTAAAGTAATAGCAATTTAAAATTTGAAAAATTAGTAAAGTTAAAATATATTTAAAATAAGCGAGTATCTGTATACTTGTGCAAAAAACTCAATAAAAACTCGAAACCAAAATTAAAGTACAGCTCACAAGTACCATTCACCCTGTCCTGCTGACTTCATCCAGAGATGCTAGGATGAATTAATATATTTAAATCAATGAGCAATATTCTTTACATAAATTGCTTTGGGGTCAGAAGTCACAAGGTCATCTCAAATCTTTTGTATGCCTACCTGTAGAATTGTGAAGTCTGAAGATTTTATGTATTTTCATTATATCTCCATAATTTAGCCTGAAACCTGGCACATGCAATGGCAGAATGAGATAAATACTTCCTCCCTCAAAATCTAACATAGATAAAAAACTAAAAATAATTTATTCTCTCTTAAGATAGAAAACCTTTAACAAATTTACCTAATGTGTTTCAAAAATGATACATATATATGTCTTGAGTATATATAATTGTTTAAAAAACCCACAAAATTTGTTTTAGAAACATCTTTGTGGTTTTTGTATTAATGCTAATTCTCTTCAAATATCTTCCTTTCATATTATATTACAGATAAATCTGAGCTTAATTCATGTAAAACCTTTCAATTCTAGAGTTTGCACACCCAGCACTTGGCAGTATTTCTATATCCTCATATTTCAAACCTTGTTCTTTTCAGAACATAATGTAAAACTATTTGCATGATTTGATAAAATTTGTCCTATTTACTATTATTCCTCCTTAATCATGAAATTCTAAAACAGGATGACAGCACCTAAAATTACTTTCTGAGGATTAAAAGGTGGCTTAGCATTTCAGAGTACTTGCTGCTCTGGAGGACTCCCAGTACTCATGTCAAGGCTCACAACGAACTTTAACACCAGTTCTGGGGATTCTGTATTTTTGTCTGGTCTCCACAAGCATGCCATTATTCATGCTTCCCTACACCTCGATGTGTGTATGCATGTGCATCTATGTCTGCCTATACACACTCATGCATCTGGGCATACAGTCCTGTCCACAAACATCAAGCCCAGACGTTGATGTTGGTTATCTTGCTCTATCAAGCTCCATCTATTTTTAGAGACAGCATATATCACTGAATCTGGATCTCACCATTTCAGATAGATCCTCCACATGAGCATACCTTGTTACACCTCCTCTCTTAGGTTTTGTTTATGTACTGGACATCTACTCTCCAGTCCGCATGATTGTACAATAAGCACTTTACTCCCTAAGCTATTTTCCAGACTCCAGCTTCTTAATTACTATTATTGTAGCAAATAAAAAATAATAAGAAGAAAGGTTTTCTTTAGGTAAGTTAGTTAGTATTCTGCAAGTGGCCAGATTGTCATGTGTTATTTGTCTACACTCTGGTTCGGGCTTTAGTATCCTATGGGTAAAAATTCTTAGTATAAACAGAGAAATGACAAGCCTTTCATGTTATTGTGCACTGGGAATTGCATAATTTATCTTATTTACTCATAAATGTTGAAGAAATTATACTTGTCATATTTAATAGTGAAATATTAGATAATCCTCCTTTATCAAATCGTTGGCACTAAGCATCGTTGATTTATTAATAAAGCCTATTTACATAAATTAATAACATTTTAAACTGATGGCAGATATTTATATAATTATAGATGTTTATTAAAATAACATGAAATGGGCAGCTAAAATAGTTCATCTGGTAATGACACTGACTGTCAAGCCTGGATACCTGAGTTCCATCCTGGGCCCCCCATGAAGAACTGACAGCTACATTGTCCTACAGCAAATATGCTAACACTACAGCAAGCAGGCACACGCACACACACACACAGACACACACACACAAAGCGTGGTGCTAATAAAATAACCCTTAGTTAAGAAAACATCTATATAACATAAAGATATCAAGATTTGCCCATATAACAACTGTTCATGAGTGTCATTTTGCCAAAAGGTGGCAATTAGACAATATTTATATTATTTTGTCAAAATTATTTATTTATGAGGTGCTTCTCCTTGTCCCTAATTATGTCTTTCATCACATTCCTGTCTTCATTTTTATTTATGACATGATACAGAAATGAGTCTTCCTTGTTATTTCTTGTTCATCATGTTTAAAAAGCATCCACACTTGGGTCCAGTGTTTTGTAGAAAGGTTTTATTCACTTCCTGCAGCTGTGATGTTCATTCTTCCTGAGATGAAGCAACTAGATGTACCCCTGCATGTCTTGTTCCAGAGTCGAAACACACTCCCATTACACCAAATCACTGTCATTTTCTCCTGTTCAGATGGAAACTGTGGTAAAAATTGTCTTTTCTTTTCTGCCATTACTGTAAGGTACTGGAAGCTCATTTATCAGAATTATGAAATGTCTTGGACCAGGTTCCTATGAGAAATAACACACACAAAAAAAATAACAGGACAGGTTACAGTTTAAATAGGAATATACTAAGGTTATATCTGATAATTTTAACAAAATAACATAAATAATGCTTAATTAAATATAAAATGAGAACAAATATGATATTCATTCTGAAATTAACTTAAAAGCACTGCTTTTCTAGTAAAAATTTAATTAAGAATGAACTATGAAATTTATCATTAAATAACATATTCATGATAATATTTCTGTCCTGAAATATTTCTTTAAGTGGTTATATTTTCAACAACACTGATGGAGTTAATGGTAAGTTAATTTATTCAATTTTAACCAAAATTATCATTTATTCGGGCTACTGTGAAACCAAACAAAATTTAATTTTAAACTTGTCTAATATAATCGGATAACTGTGAATTCAGTAATTCTAAAATTAAAACTAAATAAATCATAATAACAGAGAAAATCTATCTGCCTCATTTTCTAGCTTTCTTTCTGTTGCTCTGATAGACATCATAACCAAAAGCAACATCAGGAGGACAGGACTTATTTCACATTACCAGTGACAGTTCAACTGAGGGAAGCCAAAGTGGAAATCCAAGGCAGAAACTTTGAAGCAGAAATTGAACCATGAGCCTTGGAGGTTTGCTGCTTTCTGGCTTGTTCCTATTGCTTGTTCAATTACTTTCTTATACAACTTGGACCATATGCTCATTAGAGGCACCATCTGTCTTAGTTAGGGTTTTACTACTGACACCATGACCAAGGCAAGTCTTATAAAGGACAACATTTAATTGGGGCTGGTTAACAGGTTCAGAGGTTCAGTCTAGTATCATCAAGGCATGAACATGGCAGCATCCAGACGGGCAGAGCTGGAGCTCTACATCTTCATCTGAAGGCCAGTAGTGGAAGACTGGCTTCTAGGAAGCCAGGACAAGGGTCTTGAAGCCCAAGCCCATAGTGACACACATACTCCCCAAAAGCCACACTTATTCCAACAAGGCCACACCTCCAAATAGTGCCATTCCCTGAGCTAAGCATATACAAACTATCACATTCCACACCCTGGCCCCCAAAGGTTTGTTCAAACATATGAGTCTATAGAGGCCATACCTAAATATAGCATAACACAAAATATATTTAGTTCAACTTTTAGAGTCCCCATACTCTATAGCAGTCTCAACAGTGTTAAAAGTCTCAAGTTCAAGGTCTCTTCTGAGATTCATCCAATCACTTAACTGTAATCCCTAAAGCAAGACAAGAAACTAGCTGGCAAACTCCAAACTCTGCATCTCTATGTCTGATGTCAAAGTGGTCTTCAGATCTCCAACTACTTTTTCATCTTTGTTGACTGCAACAAACTTCTTTCTCCTAGGCTGGTTCTATTATCCTATTAGCAGCTTTCTTCAGCATGTAGCCCATGGCTCTGGCATCTCAAACATCTTGGGGTCTCCAAGGCAGCTTCAATGTTATAGCTTCTGCTTTCAATGTATGGGATCCACACATGATATTCTAGGCTCCTCCAAAGGGCTGGCATCACTTCTCTAGCTCTGCTCTCCATAGCACTCTAAGCTCAGGTTGATCCACTCCGCTGTTGCTGCTGTTCTTGGTGATCATACCATGGTACTGGCATCTCCAATACACTAGGGTCTTCCATTGCCACTAAGCTTCACCAATAGCGTCTTCATAGTGCCAAGCTTCAAATCCTTCGCATGACCCCTTCAGTCCTGGGCTGTCAACTGCAACTGAGGCTGCTCCTTCCATGGCCTCTCACAGTGCCAAGCCTCAGCTTTTCTTCATTAGCTCTTCATGACTTCAAAGTTCTCCTTTGAATATTTGCCACCAAAGCTTACCACATTGGCCCTCCTTCTCCTAGGGACTGATACCTTGGGCCAATGGCCATGAAGTCCCAGGTCACCCATGGGCACTCCTGTCCAGTTCCGACTGCCACCAACAGGGTATAGTCCCAATACTCAAGCACCATCCATTTTCAGGGCTAATTGATTCAGTAGATGAGTTGTTACACACTCCTTAGCAGATTCTGAATTAAGTCCCAGTAATGCAAAGGTTTCACTTTAGTTGTTCTGGTATCTTGTTAATCACAGCTGATTCTTCACCCTCAGTTAACGAAAACCACAGAATCTTCACAATCGAAACAGCAATGGCCCTGATAAGAGTCTTTAATCTTCCCTTTGAAATTTCAAAAGTCATGCCTCCATCTTCTTCACTGTTCTCAACATTATCTTCCAAGCTCCTACAGAACATCCCACAGAGCTCTTAACATCCCAATGGCTCTTCTAGCTCAAATTTCCAAAGTCCTTCCAAAAACATGGTCAGGATGTCACAGGGATATCCCATGCCCACTACCAGTTTGTCTTAGTAAGGTTTGTATTCTTACACAAAACATCATGACCAAGAAGCAAGTTGGGGAGGAAAGGTATTCAGCTTACATTTCCACATTGCTGTTCATTTACAAAGGAAGTCAGGATAAGAATTCACACAGGACAGGAACTTGGAGGCAGGAGCTGATGCTTAGGCCATGGAGGGATACTGCTTACTAGATTGCTTCCACTGGCTTGTTCAGCTTGATGTCTTATAGAGCTCAGCACTACCAGTGCAAGGATGGCACCACCTACACTGGGCTGGGCCCTCCTTCCCTGATGGCTCAGCAGTTAAGAGCACTGACTGCTCTTCCAGAGGTCCTGAGTTCAATTCCCAGCAACCACATAGTGGCTCACAACAATCTGTAATGGGATCTGATGCCCTTTTCTGGTGTGTCTGAAAACAGCTACAGTGTGCTAATATATATAAAATTAAAAAAAATAAACCTTAAAAAAATTTAGAGAGAGAGAGAGAGAGAGAGAATATTCCATACAGATGGATCTCATGGATGCATTTCCTCGGGGGAGGCTCCTCTCTTTGTGATAACTTCAAATTGATACACAAACCCAATCAATACACCATCCATAGTGAGCTGGACTCTCCCCACATCAATCACTAATTAAGAAAGTGCTTCATATGTCTTTGTGGAATGGTGGAACATCTTTTGGGTATGGCTGGGTTTTCAGGTAGAACTATTTACAACGTTCTAGGAAACTGTCAGATAGTTCCAGAGTGTTTGTGCAAGTTTTCTATCCCACGAGGAATGGAGGAGTATTTCCCTTACACTGTATCCTCACCAGCATGTGCTGTCACTTGAGCTTTTGATCTTAGCCATTCTGATTGGTGTACAGTAGAATATCAGGGTTATTTTTATTTGAATTTACCTGATGAGTAAGAATGTGGAACATTTCTAAGTGCTTCTTGGTCATCGGAGATTCCTCTATTGAGAATTGTTTGCTTAATTCTGCACCTCATTTTTTAATTAGGTTATCTGGTTTATTGGCATCTTGAGTTCTTTATATATTTTGGATATTAGCCCTAGGTCAGATGTAGGGTTAGTGAAGTTGTTTTCTAAATTTTTAGGCTGCCATTTTGTTCATAGCAGCTTTATCCATAATAGCCAGAAACTGGAAACAACCCAGATGTTCCTCAACTGAATAATGGATACCCAAAAGATATGCATGGCATGTACTCATTAATGCATAGATATTAGGCATAAAATACAGTATATCCATGCTACCTCTCATAGACCCAAGGAAGTTAATTAAATAAGATGGAAGGCCCAAAGGAGAATGCTTGAATCTCACTTAAGGGGGTGAATAAAATTGTCATAGGAGGCAAAGAAAAGGAGCAAGCTGGGTAGAAGAATTGATGGGGAGGAAAATTGGAGGTCAAGATCAGGTGTAGAGAGAGACAAGAAAGAGGGACAGAGGGCCATGAGAATTAATGGAAATCTACATCTTCTAGGGATTGGGGAGTTGGGTATCTCTAGGTTCCAGAGACCAGGGATGGGGTAGGCTCCCAGGAGTCAATGTGGGTAACATTAACCTAGATGCTAAGACTGGGGACTTAGAATCTGAAAAGGTCCCATCCTATAGTTATGCAGAACCCCTAATGGAGAGATAAGGACACTGTCTTAGAGCTTTACTGCTGTGAACAGACACCATGACCAAGGCAAGTCTTATAAAGAACAGCATTTAATTGGGGCTGGCTTACAGGTTCAGAGGTTCTGTCTAGTATAATCAAGCAGGAACATGGCTGCATCCAGATGGGCACGGTGCAGGAGGAGTTAAGGGTTCTACATTTTCATCTGAAGGCTGCTAGCAGAATACTGGGTTCCAGACAGCTAGGACAATGGTATTAAAGCCTGCACCATAAGGCCACATGTACTCTAACAAGGCCACACCTCCCAACATGCCACTCCCTGAGCCAAGCATATACAAACCATCACAGACACCAATCCATCCACAAAAATTTGAACCAATACTTGTCCTGTCTAAAGGACATGCAGGAAAAGATGGAGCAGAGACTGAGGAATGGCCAACTAATAACTGGCCCAATTTGAGACCCATCCCATGGGCAAGCACAAATCGCTGATATTATTAATGATATTCTGTTATGCCCTAGATCTCTTAGAGGCTCTACCCAGCCTAGCAGGCTGAAACAGATACAGATACCTACAGCCAAGCATTAGACAGAGCTCTGGAAGAGTTAGAGTACAGATTGAAGGTCCTGAAGGGGATAGGAACTACACAAGAAGACCAACAGAGTAAGCTAATCTGGACCCTTGGGAGATCTCAGAAACTGAACCATCAACTAAAGACCATACACAGGCTGAACCAAGGCTCCCAACACATACATAGCAGACATGTAGCTCAGTGTCCTTGTGGTTGTCCCTAAAGCCTCTAAGGTCTGATTGTTGAATCCATTTCGCAGCATGGCTGACTTATCTGGCCTTTGTGAGGGAGATGTGCCTAATCTTGGTGTGCCAGGGTGAGGGGAATACCCAGAGGGAACCCCTCCTTCTCAGAGGAGAAGGGGATGGGGATGGAGGGAAGGACTCTGTGAAGGGAGAAGAAGAAGAGAGTGAAGCATTTGGACTGTAAAAATATTATTATTAATTAATTTAAAAAAAGAAAGTGCTTCACAGGCATGCTAACAGGAAATTCCATAATTAAGTCTCCTTCTTTTATAGTTAACTCTAGCTTTTGCCAAGTTGACAAAAACTAAGCAGCACAGAAAATTCTAAAATTTAATTTAGAAAATGAAAACATATTATAAATTTATAATAATTTTGTTTAGTGAAAAACTTGACAATTATTTTCATGTGGCTTATGGTTGTTAGATACACCACACTGTAAAATGTTCATTTCTTTCAAAATAATAGAAGCTCAAGAAGGATATTTTTAAACTATATACTTACAAACTTATCAATATTATATGTGATTTTGATTAATATAATAGATCACTCATGGCCTTGGTAAGAAACCCTTTTATAGTCTCCTTCTTTCTCTTTCTGTATTGGCCACCCTCTGCCACCAACAATTAAGTCTATTCCATGTTACCCATTTCTCACTGAAAACATACCATTACCAGGCATTGAAAACCCGCTTTTGAACTGTTAGTTAGGGATGTCCAAAAGACTCCCAAAACAATACAGGCTATTGCTATTGCCATTGGTTGCTTCCAAGAGGTTGAAAGCCAGAGCTGGTCTTGAAAGCCTGTTCCCTGAGGACTGAAGGTCCATAATAGCCCAGGGTTATGGAGGAAGGGTCAAAGGAGCTTCAATCCCAGAAACCTCAAACAAGAGGGCAACAGGTGTTGGTTACCTCCCTCTTCTCAACCTGGTGCCATAAAGCCAGCATTCCCACCATCAAAACTAGTAAGAATTTATTACCCTGATGATTATCAGGGCTTCACTCCTTATTTGACTTTATAAGTTTTTTTCACCCTTGGACCCTACAGCCCTGAGTATGTAGACGAAGCATCCTCCGAACCTTTGCCATGGCCAGTGGAGCACAGACACAAAACCGTTGCCTCAGAAACTTCAGTCACATCCCCAGGGGCATAAATACACTGTTCATCCCCCCACCCCTCCAAAATGAAGCAGTTCTACAAAGCTGTTCTGGGATGTGTTTATTACCTGTGTATTCATCTCTGTGTGAGATCCTACACAGCCCTCATGTGCACCAGGCTGTTTCCTCCCCCCAACTACATGCTTGAGGACGGTTGGTTGTGAGCCATCATGTGGCCGCTCAGAATCGAATCTGGGTTCTCTGGGAGAACAGCTGTTGCTCTGCGAGATGCCTCCAACCCCTTTCCTTCCATGTCTTTATGCTTAGGTTCCCATCACTGCTTTGTTTGTAGTTTAGAATCTTGATTATAATGTGTTTTGGAGATAGTTTTCTCTGCATATCTGTTTGTGTTTATAAATTTCTCAAGTCTTCGGATGTCTATAAATATCCTTATAGTTGGGGGAGATTTCTGTATAATTTTATTGAATAAATTCTTTGGTTTCAGTTTATAATCTGAGTTCATTATTCTACTTTGTCCATAATTTTTCCATTAATTAATTTATTTATTGACTTTACCTCCAGATCACTGCCCCCTAACTCTCTTTCTAGTCCCCACACCCACAACCTATCCCCCCTCCTCTTCTCTGAGAAGGGGGAGGCCTCCCTGGGTAATTTCCTACCATAGCAAATTAAGTCACTATAGAAATAGGCATTTCTTTTCCTACTGAGGCCAGACAAGGCAGCCCAGTTAGGAAAAAGAACTGTGGATAGATTTTTAATTTGATATTTTCTAGAATTCTGGAGCATTGTGATCACTCTTGGGCATTGTGATACTCCTGTTTTTGTTGTTGTTGTTGCTTATGTTTTAATACTCTTGTTTTTGTTCTTATGTTTTTGAATAAGAGTCAAACACACACACACACACACACACACACACACACACACACCACAAGTGGAGATCAGAGGACAACTGAAGGGAGTTGTTTATTTTCTTATATCATATGAGTTTCAAAGATCAAACACACATCATCAGGATGAGTAGCAAGAACCTTTAGCCACAAAATCATCCTGCTTGCTTAGTCTAGGTTTTGTTGTTCTTGATCTTGATGTTTTTATACTTGAATATTTTAGAAAATTGACCCACTCTATTATGCTTAATATTTTTCTGTTGCTGTGTTGCTTAATGATAATATTTTATGCTGCATTTTTAGTTTGATTGATTGGTTTTTTTCATTTCTAAATATCTTTTCCTGACATTCTGTCTCTTCCCACTCCCACTCCCAATCTCATCTTCCTTCTGAAGCATTCATATTCTGGCTCATCTTCTGTGTTTCTCTTCTCGTCTATGTTGCTGACTTTCTCTTGCAGACCCTGAATTGGCTCCTCTATTTTACTCACCATTGCTCTGATTAATATGTGAACTTTTGGTTTCTTCATCTAGCACTTGATTCATTTTAATAGTTTTTGATTCAGTCATTGAAAGTTATAATCATTTGAAAAACTCATTTTCTTGTTGCTTCATGTTTCTTCTATTTCTATGCAGTGAGATGAATGTTTCTGTAGGATTTAATTGAACAGAGTCTCAGTAAACAAACTCAATCCTCAGCATCCCTCAGATTAGTGAAAGCAAACCTTCAGAAGGTCAATGTCTATCATCCAGCAATACTAGTGTAGATGCAGCAAGGTTAGCTAGCAGCAGCATGGACTCCATCCTGATCTGCTAGGAGATAATATAACTGATTGTTTCATATGATACTAGCTAATGACTTAAGGAATGACACAGAGAGAATGCAGCATCAGTTTTAGAGAAAATCAAAGTGGTCTTTTATATATAAGGTTCCTTATATAGAGATTGACTTACATGACCTATTTTAAATAGGCAGAAAAATACATTTGGAAGCGTTTTTGAGGGTTGGGAACTTGATCGTGTATAGTTCAGGTTAAGACACCAATGGCATGTCTAATGACTGGAGTTTTATTGGCTTTTGTCCAGAACACGCTGTTCATTAGTGGTTGTTTGGTTTGGTTTTTTTTTGTTGTTGTTTATTAGGGTTTTTATTTATTTTTTATTTTTTGCAATGACTGATGAAATTAAAATATCTTAAACTTAGTTTAGTTTATGTTTAATGTTATTATCAATTATTTACTTTTGTTAATATTTTTCTGCTGTTTCAAGCCACATAGTTGACTAAAATTTAACATTTTAATTTTCTTTCCTTTTTCCTTCTGTTTGTCTTCCTGTTCTCTCTCTCTCTCTCTCTCTCTCTCTCTCTCTCTCTTTCTCTCTCCTCTTTCTCTCTCTCTCTGATATACTACCTTGTTTTGCTTCTAAAATTCAGGCTATATAGATAGGGCTTATCTCAAACATCAAGCTTTAGACTCCTTGAAATAAAGGAATAATTCATCATTATCTTTATTTGAGCATTAGATCTAGGTTTTGCAAACATTTTATGATAAATACCATAGAAAGGGACGTGGTTCTTAGAAAGGGAAGTAGTTCTTAACTATCTTCTTAACTAACAATGATGATTCCACATAACTAAAACATATGGAATTAAACAGAAATAATATGTCACCTAACACATATTAAACCCAAATGGAGAAATGTAGCTGAAGTAATGTCCCCATGCCTTCAGGCCTCACTGCTGAGACATCTCTGTGCTTTGTTGTTTGGTTTTGTTCACTTGTTTTGTTTTCTAATTAATATTTCATGTATTTTCTATTCTAATTATTGCTGTTTACTTCCTGTTTCTAAATTTAGGCCTATTTTGTAATATTTCCTATTTTTTGAGATATAAAATTATATGTTTAATTTTTTTCTTTAAGACTACTTTTGCAACTTAACCTGTTTTTTCTGAATCAAATCATATTTAGTCTGTTGGATTTTTATTTTCTCTACCTCAAGTTATCTTTAGGCCCAGAGAAGTGGCTCCACAATTAAGAGAACTGGCAACTTTTTCAGAGAATTTTCACAGATTTGTAAATTTTTCAGCCTCTTTCCTGAAATTGATTTTCAGTTTCATCCCATTTTTTGGAACTGTACTAGTATGGTTTTAATCTACTTGTACTTCTTTGTATATGTTCTGACTTCAATCTTTTTAAATTTATTAAAACTACTTTTATGACCTTATAAATGATCTGTCTTATAGAATTTCTTTATGGTCTTAAAAAATGGTGTCTTGTTGCTGCTAGATGTAATGTTTAAGTCATTCAAACCTAATGCTGGATGACCTGTCTGTTGTTGATGACAAGCAACTAAATTCTTATCATCACCATCACCACCACCACCACCACCACCCCACCACCACCACCACCAATTGTCAATTTGCTATATAATACGATATGTGTAAAGAAGTTAAATAACATATGAACCTAAAATAATTATAATGAATTGAATTCCTTCATTCCATTGAGATTTGTGAACAGAACACTGTGAACAGCAAGGGAGGAAAATAAATCAGCTAAATTTGAACAACATGATGGCACTTTTGCATTTGAATGTATGGAAATAACGGGGTTAGGCCAAGATGCTTGAGAATTTCTGTAAAAATGTAGAACAATGGAAACAATTTTAGTGAAACCCGATTATGAATGATGTTTGGTTTCAATTTTATTTCAGATCTGATCTTCTATGAGAAAATAATGGAATTAAGAAATGAAAAGCAGCTTTCTTAAAAATTACAGAATAATATGGCCTGAGCAGGATAACTTAGTGTAAATATGACATAAACATAGTTCTATAAAAGAAAAAGAAAAACTTTGAAATGAAAATCATGATAATTATCCATCTGGAAAATGTAATACATTCCAAAACATTAATCATGCAGGTAGATGATGATGGCAGATTTTACAAAAATTGAATAATAGCAATGAGTATTTCATTTGAATATTTTTCAAATTATTAATAAAACTCATTCTGATGTTTTTAAAATGTGAGTTACTTACATTCTAGATAGCATCTTCTGTTGATTTAAGACTCACATGTAGTTAAGTAACAGTATCGTGTGTCCTAGAAGAAGAATCATTTACGTATACAATCTTTGTGATAATTCTAGAAAGTACATGTGCTATGTGTACACTAATGGCATTGTGATATGCAGTGTTAATTTATAATAGACTTTGTTTGGGGAATATTCACATAATTCATAACTTAAAAAACATGACCCTTAATTAATGAACATTCAGATTCTTGCAGCTGGCAAGTAAAAGCCTAATTTTAATGTCTTTCATCTCTTCTCAGATAATTTTAATGGTTAAAATTTTAGTAGCTTTTCTTTTGACTAGCCTGAACTTTATTGTGTTCGAACTTACTGACATTTTGGTGTGACACATGAGATGAAAGATTTCAAACTTTGTGCATTCGGGGCTGGAAAGATTGCTTAGCAGTTAGAGCCTTGGCTGCTCTTCCAGAGGACCTGGGTTTAGCTACCAGTGCCTTTATGGTGGCTCACAACCTTCTGTAAGTCTAGTTCAAGGGCCCCCATTCTCTTTGCTGGCATCCTTGGGCACATGCACATGCGTGAAGAATATTAATATACATGAAATAAAATAAAATGAAATGAAATAAAGTAAAATTGTTGCTCACTAGATACATTGGGCATCTTATATTTACTATATACTTATAAAGGTCTACTGTATTTATTGTTATTTTCATAAGATGTTTATATCTCTAAAGTAAAGCACTAAGGATGACTTTTCATGCATTTGAGGCAAGAAAGCTTACATATGTTTCTATAAAAACATATAAGGCTTTAGTAAGAAATATTTTGAATACAAGCAATACATGGGTATAATTTTTTTAAAATATCCCATACAATGACCAGAATAGGAGTGTGACCTACTCCTGTAAGTAACAAATTATTACAAGTATTCTGTAAAAAATAACATTGTTAATTAAGAAAATACTAGTTTGGGGAATTAATTTGTGAAGTGCTTGTGTTAGAAGCACTTAGATATTTTAAATATGTGTGTGTGTGTGTGTGTTTATGAAGACTATATATTGAGAATCACAACTAGAATATACTAATATCACACAAGTCCTTTTTTATTCCAATAGAACTTCTGTTGCTCTTTGTAACTCCTACAAAGTCTTTCTTTTAATCAAATTTTAAAAGTAAGTTATTACAACATCCATAGAGGTTTTGGCTTCAACATTAGCTTAGTTCCAAGTGCTAACTCTAGGTAATTTCAAGGTTTATTTTGAAATTCTATGAAATGTTCTTGCTGTTTTGCTTGGATTGGGAGAATAAGAAAAATGGACAATTGATTGGTTCAAAAATTATACATAATTATACATAAATCTTTCAAAGAGGAATGCTAAAGCTATATACAAAAATAAGTGAAGTATTCTGTGAATAATATAAATTACTTAATTATATGTTTCTTATTACATAAGGAAGATGTTTGTATATGTCATACAATGCACTCTTGTATTTTTTAGAATAGTTATTTACATTAAAAGGATATTCAATTATGTATCTGATGTTGAAACTGACAACTAGAAGTTTCTATGCCTTTTCTTTAGTAACCTGAACATTATACTTCAATATCTTCTTACATTGTGAAATGTTTTAAT
Source organism: Mastomys natalensis (assembly GCA_021653895.1). Lineage (NCBI taxonomy): Eukaryota > Metazoa > Chordata > Mammalia > Rodentia > Muridae > Mastomys > Mastomys natalensis. The sequence goes on from JAJTUV010000572.1 coordinate 1,418,420, forward strand.
ATATAACATATGTAATTGCAACCTACCTTCATAGCTTAATACATAGCATTTTGAATATGAAGAAACTTCATGTTATGTCTGCCTTTTGATTTTCAGACACAAAATTAAACCTGGTAATTTAATACTTGCCTCTAACCACTGTGTTAGAAAGATTTCCTTTATGAGTGTAATCATTACTGTGGAATCTCTACACAGACTCCTATTCTTATTAACAGCATCTCAAAATGCATTTTATAGTGCATGGTTCCCCACATCTATATTTGTGCAGATCAATAATAATCTACTTGCTAGTTATGTTATCATCATGTGTCCTTTACCTGTACTTTTACCTTTTGTGTCTATGTCCATCATATATTATGGAAATATTATAAAACTAGCAAGTCAACAAGAATAACATTAAAATATAAAAGGACACTAATTAAGGTTAATTGAATAATAACCCTAAAAATATGGTTATTCTAGTTTTTCTGTCTGTTGCTGTGATAAAACACACTGACCAAAAAAAAGTTAGAGAAGTAAAGGGTTTATTTGGTTTGAACCCTCAGGTCACAATACATCATTAAAGGAAGTCAAGGTAAGAAGATAAACCAGGAACATAGAGACAGAAACCATGGCAGAAATGTTTTCTGGCTCACTCTGAGGCTCACAGGGCAATTTAATACTCAGCTAGCTTTCTTATACAGCCTAGGACTACCTGCCTAGGGGTGGTGCTGCCCATACTGGGCTGGGTCCTTCCTCTTGAATCAGTGGTCAATCAACACAATGACTTCAGTTTAATCTTATAAAGGAAAATTCTCAATTAAAATTTATCCTGTCAGATGACTCTAGGCTGTGCCAAGTTAATAAAGCTATGTAGGAAAGTGCTGTGTCATTTTTTTTTAGCCTGTGATAATAAACAGCAAAAAACTAGAATGACCAATCACAAATGTCTTCCTGTTATCTAAAGATATGAAGTCTCATTATAAAGTATTGGTTTTTAACAGCAGCTATTTTGAGGTCAATTGTATCTCTGGAAATATAGTGGCTATTTCTTAGTGAGGATTTGCTGGTAATGGTTATTTATCCAAATCAATGATGATTAAATGTAAAGGCCAATAAAGAGAGTAATTATAGCAATTGTATTAGCTTTTTGAAAGCTCAAACAAACCAAACAATGTTATAAAAAAACATACACATTTGATGTGGAATCATTGTCTTAATGGATAATCTTATATTAACTTGAGTAGATGAGAAGCACATGGCACATTAATAAAGCATACCCAAGGATGTGTCTCTGAGGGCCAGAGAGGATTAACTAAGTAAAAATGATTCACTCTGAATGTGGGCAGCAATATTTCACAGACTAGGGTTCCAGACAGAATATAAAGAAATAAAAAGAGATAGCCTGGAATGCTGATATTATCTTTATCTATGATTCCTATTTGCTATGATGTGAGTTGCTCTGTTCTCTCTCTCTCTCTCTCTCTCTCTCTCTTCTCTCTCTCTCTCCTCTCTCTCTCTCTCTCTGGTTGTATGTGTGTGTGTCTGCTTGCATGTGTGTCTGTTGTCTCTCTATATGTGTCTCTGTTTCTCTATGACATGAACAGAATCATATGAAAACAAGAACTAAAATCTGTACTCACCATTTGTCCTTTAAACGCTTCCATGGTAATTTCAACACTTACTAAAAATACAAATTATTGATAATGAAGGGCCAAGTGAAGATGCTCAAATATACTTTGAACAACTAGATATTTTTTTAATTGTAGAAACTTCCTAGAGAAATACGTGTTGGTTTTTAGGGAACTAGAACTACAAGAAGGAAGAATCGTAGAATAACTCACATGCTCAGACTTCTGACATCAGAATACATGTGCACTCATATGTGTCCATATTTTAAACCAGTGGTGAAATTATAAGATAGTTAGATTTCAGAGAAAGTATAAATATGTATTGTTAAAACAAGCAAAAGATCTTCTTCTATGATATCATTTTATAAATTATTTTTTAAAATATTTTATGAATTCTCTGGGAATATCATACAATGATCTTGATCATATTCAGCCCAATTATTCCCTTTAACTCCTCTCACATCCAGTACCACCTCTCTACCACCCAAACTTCATGTCCATCTTTTCTTGTTGTGATGTGAGCTGTTGTTGTGGTGGGAGTGGTTGTTATAACAAGCATGAAATTGAATTTGGACTGCCCATATAATTCTGTTGTAGGCTGGTCCTCTGGGGCATGTTTAACTTACTTGCAATGACACACTTAAAGAAAACTGACCACCCTTCTCATAGAAGCTACCAGTTATCCTCAGTTGTCACTTCTCAATTAAGTCTGGGAACTTATGAACTCCTTCAGACTCACTGCTGGAATGTTTACTGGCTTGACTTTTGATTCAAAACACAGCAACTAGGAGTTCGTGGGTATAACACCACCCAGATGAGACTATTTTGTGTTTGTCCTCCACTACTTCTGCCTATTACGGTCTTTCTCTTCCCTTTGCTCCAATGGTCCATGAGCCTTGTGGAGAAGGTGAAATATGGATATCCCTTTTGTGGCTTGTTCTCCACGATCAATTATTCTCTGCTTCTCTGCACTTTGTCAAGTTGTGAGCTTTTAGATGAGCTACTTTTCACTACACACACAGCGCGCACACACACACACACACTGAAACAAAACAATTAAATAACAAAAAATTTTAAATACCCCCTTTACTAAATGGTTTACTAATGGTTCTGAGAGCTGCCTCATTGAAGACTGGTCAACTCCTGTGGTCCACAGCAGAGCTGCAGCTGCTGGGAGATGTAAACATCACATAGTGCCCGCTGGCCTAACTCAGCGTCTTCTGTCATCCTTAAAAGCATCCGTAAATAAGTTCTGAAATATAGTACTTGCAGAATTGTCTTATATGTGGTATTAAATACCATAACCACACGGGAATATTAAAATAATGGATGGTTAAAACACAGAAAATAAAATTCAATAGTTTCAAGGTTAATGGTGACATATCCCACATCTTAGCTTCTGTCACTATAGTAAGAAAAACATGCCCGAAGGTATTCCAACTGTTTACCTATAAATTGCAATAAAAAGTCCATTACATAGACCAGAGTACAGTCATGAAAATCAATGAAGTCAATACAGCTTTAAAAATAATCTTGTTTACAAATCCACTTACATTGCAGTATATGAAGCCTATATTCTCACTGGTATATAACTAGATTTTAGTTATTAGGTTACGAACTGAATAAAGTAAATAGTTTGTAGATGAATATATTTGCAAGTGTGAAATCTTTCATTATTTTTTACGTTGAAAGAATAGCACTTTGGTTCAGACCCTGTTCCTTTCTATTAATGAATAAAGAATATAGAGAAGAAGTTAGATTAATGGAGAAAGGAAAAAAAAAGCATGAATTTAAACAGTTTTAATCTTGATTTAGCAAGGCAGAATGAACAGCCCTGGCTCACATATACGTCTCAATTTCACCCAAAAGCATTTCTATTGTCTTGTAAGAAACTGCATTTCAGTAAGGCATATTTGTCTCCCAAGAGAGTCATGGCATGGACAAATATTTTAAATGTTAGCATGAAATGTTTCTAGGAAATATATCCCTGTTTAAACTTTTTATTGTGAATTACCTTTAAATTTGTAAATATTAGCAACATCTTCATATAAATAACAGGCTTTTCTAAAATTCCACTTCTGAAAACTGATCCAACCATCTCTCCCATATAGCACTGACCTAAAAATTCTGTTTTCTTTAAGACATTGATTTTAACCCTTTAAAAAGGTTGTCATCATTTGCTTCAGAAAAAGAAAGAAAAATCTTTGTAGATTTGCATATAAACAAGAGAAAATATTTTCATTAGGAATCCTTATTAGTATGTCTTGGAGTAAACTGGCTGCAATTCCTAACTAGAGACCATAAACCTCTTAATACTTACTTTTTTCTTTCTTAAAACTCACATGGTTACAGCCTGAATACCAGTAAAAATTGAAAGGTCAATTACTAGCAAGGGCTAAGCACTGTGATGTTATTTTGTCTCTGAAGGTAACTAAAATGGGTCATGTGTTACTCTGAAGTGGATATAGCACATCTTGGTGTGTCAAGGAAGTAAAATTAAAGGCCAGAATTTCTTTGGGGCTACTGAGGAAGCAGCTTGGTCTAAAAGGTCATGTTCTACTTCATGGCCCAGCCTATCTGCAAAGCCAGGTTCCCAAGTGCAAAGCTACTCATCTTTGAAATAAAAAGGAACATTTCAACACAGGAAGTTCTGGGTGTTCTAACATTTGTCTATGTGATTTTAAGACACAGTAGTTAATCCTATACCTGTCATGTCATTGTGTGACAATAGACACTTTTCTGCTGTTATGGGTCTCAATTTGTAGAAAAGTAGAGGTTTGGGTCCCTGATTATTACTAAACAAGTAAACAGAGACATTTCTAGTTTTTCTTTCTAATGTCTGGAGTGCAGAATTTAAATGGGTCACCTGCTGCCAAAGGAACAGATGGACATCTAAAATCATTCCAGGTTTTATAACATGGTTGACATAAGATTACCATATGAATTTCCACACACAAGATTTCTACTCGCCTAGTTTCTAGTAGTTATATGTCAGTTAATCAGAGAACTATGAAGAATTATTAGACATTCATAGCTTCTCAGATACAGGTAGAGTCCAGTAAGAGGAGAGAGGTGATAAATAGAGCACTTTAGGTGTATAGAAACAGGCCCTCCAAATTGAGGAGGAGTGGAGGAAAGTCATTTTTACCAGAAGCATCATGAGGTACTTGGTTGAGAAATGCTTAACCATTTTTTATAATGGGATTTGAGATGTGACGGAAAATATAATAAATGGACCAGGTATTTAGGAGAAAGTTCATCCAATGCTTGCAATTCTGTCACTTGGGAGAATAAGCCTGGAAGATTATCTTGAATGAAAGACAAGCCTAGGCTCTTCGGTATAGGAAAAAGACATTATCATTATGTGGAGAGGTATCCTACATAATGGGATAAAATCTTTCTTTCTTTCTTTTTCTTTTTTTTTTTTTTTAAAGAAGGAAAGTTTTATTTTGGATCACAGTGTGAGGGAGCAGTCCATCATGGTGGGGAAAGCAAGGCAGCACAATTATGAGGCAACATTGTGTCTGCAGCCCAGAAACTGGGAGAGTTGAACACTGCAATTTAGATTGCTTTCTCCCTTTTTTTTCATCCTGAGGCCTTGTCCCATGGGATAGTGATGCCTACATTTAAGGTGGTTCTTCTCAAGCCTGTTAATGTAACCTAGAAACTCATAGACACATCCTAGAAGCTATTTCCTTCTAGATACTCTCAAAAAGACAATCAATAGTAAACGTCATATATACATGTTCTCTCATAATTCTTGAAGCTTGAAAAATATTTTACTCATTTTTTTTTTATTTTCCTTTGCCAGAACCACATTGGAAATGGTATTAGTGTCTCTAAAAGGGATAAAATCTTTCTTGTCTATGCTTTTAATAGATGGTTGGGATCTAGAATATACAAATGATCTAAGAAATAAAAATAAAACGTATAAACATCAAGCTAGCAAACTGGACAAAGTACAGAAAGGAACATTATCAAATGATGAAAGACAATGACTGAAAAATACTTTTTACATTGTCACCACCCTTAGCCGTTAGGAGAATGCAAATCAAAGCTAATTTGGGTTTTCATTTTACTCTAGTCATAATGCCTAATAATTTTAGAACTTGATAATAAGTGCTCACGTAGATGTGAGAAAGGGGGAATTCTTATTCTGTATTTTGGTTCCATTTTTGTTTTGGAATAATTTTTTAATCATCTTACCCTAAGATGGTATATATTTTTCATGATGTGATATTTTTTCTTTTTTTACTGGCAGCAAAAGAGGGGAATGGATTCTGTTTTCTAATCATCTAATCTAATCTAATAGTCGGTATCTATTAAGGAATTTAGATGTTAATGTTAAGATTTATTCCTTTATTTCCATGATTTATTTGGTCTCAGATTTTTGGATGCTTTAGAAGTGTTAGGTATTGGTTTTGTAGGCAATAAATTAGTTTAAAAAATGAAAACATTGTGGTTCTCCCATAAGTATCAATGGAATAACAACCACACATTAGGCGAGGCCCTGAGTCTAGAAATAGCTGGGTAACACAGAAGGAACAGTATGTCTTTTTGTTAATTTGTTAATAATTTTTGTTAAGGCTTTTTTGTTTTATTGTTTGTTTGTTTGTTTTAATATTCATTTAAGCAGAAATTATTTTTTATGAGAGAGAAGACATTAAGTTGAGTGAGTAGACAGAGAGGATCTGAGAGAAGTTGTGAGAGGATAAAACATGGCTTAACATGTTTAAAAATGAATAAGAAATTTTAAAGAACTATGAAAAATGATATTGAAATATCATTGAAAAATTCCTCTTTGCTATTGGTGTTGGATTTTTTTTTTAATTTTCTTTAATTTTTTTTGCCTAACTGTTCTGAAGTTCTCTTTTTCCCTTATGATCTCTTTTATGTGTGTTCTTATCTTCAAAATTAAAGTCTCCTTTGAATATCCTCTGTAGAGCTGGCTAATTGATCATGAATTCCATTAATCTCCCTTTGTCATAGAATGTTTTTATTCCCCTTTAATTTTAATTGACTGTTCTGCTGTTTATAATATTCTGGGTTTAAAATGTTCTTTTCAAATCTTGTAATTTCTTCCCAGACCCTTTCCAATATAAAAAATTCTGTTAAATAATAAGGTATTATTCCAAGGGACTTGCCTGTATAAGTGACTTGATATTTCTCTCTTTCAGCTATCTTTATTCTTTGTTTTTACTGTTTTAATTATCAAATTTCATTTGAGAATCCTTTTTCTGTCTCTATCTATTTGAAGATATGATGTCCCCTTGTTCCTGTGTAGCCATTTAGTTTTGGAAATTTTCTTCTATAATTTTAACAATAATATTCTCTATGCATTGACGGTGGGTATTTTCTCCTTATCTTAATCTGAAATATGAAAGTTAGGTCTTTTATGATGTCCCAGAACAATAACAACTCCATCATTGACCTCTACGGACTGAAATTTCTCTATTGTTTCCTCCATTGCTGACTCTGAGTTTTCCACATAATACACTCTATTGATGAGTATTTTATTTGGCTTTCGCTTTTTATTTTCATCATCATCTCCATTTGAGTTTCTTTCTGCACTTCCATCTCTATTTCCATGTGTTGTATTCACTTCCTCAGTCGTTCTTCCCTTTTTAAAATTTTTTTATAATTTTTCTCTTAGAGGACATCAAGGTCTTCTTTGAGTGTTCTGAAAATCCTTCAAATTATTCATTTGAATTCTTTGTCTGGTAGTTCTTCCATGTCATTTTCATTTGTGGCTGTTATTACCCAATTTGGTAATCTGTGGAAGAGATATGTTGTCTGGGCTTTGACTAAGTTTCTGTTTCTGCAATGACACTTGCTCATTTGGAATTTATTCTTTGATTGAGTTTTTCTTTCTTTCTTTCTTTCTTTCTTTCTTTCTTTCTTTCTTTCTTTCTTTCTTTCTTTCTTTCTTTCTTTCCTTCCTTCCTTTCTTCTTTTCTTTCTTCCTTTTTGTATATCTCTTTTCAAAAATTTTAGTTACAATTTTTATTTCTTTCTGAGTTTTTGTTAGCAGTGTCCAGTAGAAGACTAAATCTAAGACTAAGGAGGTATCCTTTCCTTGGGAAGTGCTGATATTTAGGCTGGAGTCTCTATCTTGGGTGTTCCTCAGATAATCAGGTTTTGTTCATTTTCAGGTTGAATTTCTTTTCAGGATCTGTTGCTTTCCCTGTGTATTACAGAATGTTCCATATGCTTAAGAGTCTTGCTCAGAGTCAGATTTTGTATCTAATTTAGTGGAAGGCCTCTGAAAAATGTGGAACTTCCCTAAAATTTGTGGCCTTACCAGGAGTTTAATTTAGTTTATACCCTGAATACTCAGACTCAGAGTTGGGCTCAGCCTGCAAAAGCCACTGGAAGATGTAGAACTCTGAAGCACCAAAAGGCCTTACCGTTGGTCAGAACTGGGTCAACAGCAACAGCTAGCACTGTTAAGAGATGACAAAACATATTTTGTGTGTTTTTTGTTGAATATATATATATAATATATATATATATATATATGCATGCAAAAAGAAAAGTTGTCAAAATATGAGCCAAGAAAAAAAAGACAAAATTGTTGAGTGACTTCTTTCAGGGTTCTCGAAATTTGGAGATTGTCAGTTACGTGCATAGAGGAAATCTGCTGAGCTTATGGACTCATACATTTCCCATAGTTGATGCTCCCATTGTACCTTTGTTGGACAAGTGTCCCCAAAGCTGTGTTTTCTTTAGTAGAGTCCATTCATTCTATGGCACACCTAACATTGAGGCTTTTGAATCAGACATGCTCTTCTACAAATCCTAGAATCCCAAGACACTATCATTGTGGCTAATGTTCTATTTTAGAATGTGTCTCCCATGTGTGTCAGAATTGGGGCAACTTACCAGTGTTAAGATCTATACAGAGAATTTGTGTTCAGATTATCAAAATTGACTAAGTGAGACTGAAGAGTTGGTTTGGTTGCTTATGATTTTCACATAAGCATGAAGAACTGAGTGGGAATATACTTCTAAACTTTTTGTTGAGTGGGAAGAGAGATGAGGAGTCTTGGAACTTGATGGGCAATCAGTCTGGCCAGATTTAAGAGCTCCAGGCTCAGTGTAAACCTATATCTAAAAATAATTAAATAAACACACAAACAAGTTTATGAGGCAATAAGGGGAAAGTCTTTGAATGAGATACTGAACAATGATCTGTAGCTTGCACATGAATACACACATACGCATACCCATAAGCAAGCATGCACATGCATACACACATAGATTTAAGTGTACCCACATGCACATTCTCATTTGAACATATGCATACATATATCCCATACTCATATGAAGAAGAAACAAAACCTACAAAATATTAATCAACTATTAGAGAGATGGAACTGTGAATTCAAGTTGCCCATTGGAGACTCCATATTGTTCTACTATACAGCAGAGAATGGCTCCAGCGGTTGGTCCATCCACCAAATGTCATGATCAAGGTTTCAGTCATTCTTAGCTGCTGAGCTCTGTCTACATGTACTAGACAAGGGGGTATTTTATTCACTGTGCTTCAGAGCTTAAAGCACATAGTTCACCCATGGCTGTCTAATCATTTTGACTTTTCAGCCTTAGTCCTCTCTAAGCTATCTCCTCCAGATGCTGCAGCAGGTGAAAATACAACTTCTCTACTTTCACTGTTTCCTTTTCTCAGGCACCTAGTGTAACTCAGCTTCCTTTCACAAGCCACCGCATAGAGTCAGATGGGATTCCTCTACACTACTGATTCTTCTACCTGAGGAATCACCACCATTGTATCAGAGTCGTTGGTGGGGAAGAGAGGACCATGGGTTTATCCTGAATGCAGGATGCCTAGCCAACCTTTTGAATGTGAATTCTGTCTCCCCCTGTTGCTCAGAAACCATATACATGGAGCTACATGCAGCTTGCTTGGTATTTGTCACTGCTTCGCTGAGGAGCTTTTCCCAGATTTTTGAAGTGTCCTACTTGGTGAATTTTTCAAGGTTCTTTTTTTTTCCCTCCTCCCTCTGGAACAGATGTTGCTTATAATTATCCTGATATCCCTCCTCCACCAAGCCACACAGACACTACTTCTTGTCAACCATTTACCTAGACAGACATCTTCAGAATTCTTTCTTATCTCATAATTAGTGTACACAATCTACCAGGACTGTTTGTTGTTTCATCGTTCTGTCCTCATTTAAACTTAATTAGGTGATTTGGGTGTAGTTGGTGTAACTGAATTCCTTAATTCCACTTTCTGTTCTTTATCTATCTGTTCTCTGTTGAAACTGGTCCCTCATTGTGAACTGCCATTCTTATACTCCTTCTAAATAAAATATTCTTGGTTTATTAAATGCAGTACTTACTCATGTGTGTTAATGTAATAATATGATGAAGTTTAAGACTCCTGTCTTATTATTGGCTTTTGTTGCTTCATTCCATCCTTCCTTCCTGATTTATATTGAAGTTGGCTGACAGTAGTAATATTTCATATATATATATATTTTTTTTTCTGGGTATTTTGTCTGTACCCTTTGTGGTCTCTGGTGCCCACAGAGCCCAGCAAGAGACAACAGATTCCTATAGAATGGGGGTTACAGAATTTTGTGTGCCCCATGTAGATTCTGAAAATTAAATTGTGTCTTCTGGAAAAGCAGCCAGTCCTTTAAACCACTGAGATAGCTCCCTATCCCCTGATTCCTAGAAATTTTATGTGCTTAATGAAATATATCTTCTGAATGTTTAGATATATATTTTTATTTAATGTTTCAAATAATTTCTGTAAGACAGCACTCCCACCCCATGGTCTGTCCTGCTTTTTACACCTGGCCAATCTCTTGTTAGGTCATTATCCTGTTCTGCATACTGCAGTCCTCAGCATTCTGAGCAATGACAATGGCTTCTACTCTTTATATGCCAGGAACACTCTTCTATCTGTGACCACTCAAACTATTTTCAATTGTTTCCTTTGTTGAGAAGCAGTGACAACTTATTTAGAATTAGTACTCCAGGGATATTTTACAATAGCAAGGAAAAAGTTATTATAGACTTTAAGAGAATATAGTATTTCTTCATCTAATAATATATGAGAATCCTACATCAGTTAAATTATCTACACAATATTAGATGTTGTATTAGCCCTCAATTTATATGTAATATGTGAGAATATGTTGTAGTACCCCTCAAATTATATATACTATGTGAGAAGTATAAAACCATGTAAAATGCATTTGCTCTCTCTATATATATTTTCCCTTGAAATTTAGATGGCAGACTATCTCCATGTTTGCCTTCATACTTAGCACTTCTATTGCTCCCCTAAAGAATTTTATTTAAGTTTTTTAATGTGTCAGTAGACACATGACTAATAATTTCTGTACACTTTAGATACAAAAATGTCTTTCATTCATCCCAAGTCCTGCTTGGTCTTTGGGTTTTATGGACAGCCCATTGCCTTTCATTGTTCAGCACTAACAATATAAAGCCAGCAGTCATCTGTAGTCACATGAGTAATATTCCTATTTTTCTTATTGTTTTTAAGATTTATCTTATTCTTTACATTTTAGCAAATTAATTCTGTCAAGACTTACCTATTATAATCCTACTAAAGGGTTTTAGGGATTTGTATCAAGGAAACAGTGTTTTCACCAATATGCAAACAATTTTATCTGTTAACTTTACAAAATTTTTCTCCTTACTCATTCTAGGCTTTCTCCCCTGGACCACATTGCACCTCTAGCTTACTACTTGCTCTAGTCTAACAGTTATCCCAACTCTTTCATTTTCCTCTCAACACATTTTGTTCTCACTGAAAATTCTGTCGCCTCCTCATCCTTATAAGTTTTTTACTGTAGTCCATTGTTGACACAGGTACTTAATAATGTGCTCAAGTCTACCAAACTTCTTCCATCTTTTTTCCCCACTGTCACCATTTTTACATGGGAGTCTCCCTCTGTGACTCTGTAAGTCCCACTACTGAACATGTGCTTCAGTATTCCAAAATGTGTTTATGCACCAATTCCTTATTGTCTTGATAATGACAAATGACAATGATAAAGCAAATATAATTATATGCTGAATAGTGTTTAAAATAATTATAAGAATTCTGGGTGCTGACAATTTCTGTTAAAGAATATTCATTTTATTCTGTACTGTTCTTAAATCTTTCCTGAACTATTTGTTGCTAATATGTTTTGTTTTCTTCTTATTTAGAACCTAGTTAGTTTGTTACTGAATTTTAGTCCTATTAGGATGTAGGGAGTATATTAGTTGCTCTTCCTTAATCATGATTTTTCTGAGAACTTTTCTGAATGTAGAGCTGCTAATTCATATATTTTCACTGTTATTACAGTAGAGCTTGGGTATATCTCAATACCGCCTATTTTCAGCAACAAATTTTATCTTTCAACCATTAACACTGAACTCTATTGTACTTGTCCTGACAGGATTGGAGGAATTCTAAAAGAGGCTATGCCACTCCCTTTGATTATTAAGCTATTTAAACAAAATATCTAATTTCCTCCAGTATTTTCATGCAGGGAGGAAGAAAAATATGACAACATAGTACTGTCCAATGAGAAGACTTGTCTTCCTGAAATAGATTTCAAACCCATTTGAGAACTTGTAAGATTACCTCATAGAAGAAACTGGAATCCAGACAATGATTGATCAATGATGGGTACCTTGATCATATCTTGACCAGAACTGCTTAGTGATAAGTACCTCTCTTCCTCTATTTAAACCTAAGTCTAATATCAGGCTCTATAGACCTATGTGGTAATCAATGTATTCTTTGTTCCTCTTTCTATATGTGATCATGCTGAGTATATCTTTTTTTTTTCTTACTTGTCTATATAACTGTCCCTTGAGCTTATGTGGTCAAACCTAGCTACCAAGGCTAATAAATCTGCTAACACTGTTAGATCTCTTGTATGCGATGGCAAGATGGCTCAGTCAGTAAAAAGTACTTGTATACAGGCTCAATAACCTGAGTTCTATGTCCCAATCTCACATTGGGGGCAACAGAGAACCTATGTCCAACAGTTGCCTGACCTCCAAACCATGTGAGCCAACATACACACACACACACACACACACACACACACAGAAGAGAGAGAGAGAGAGAGAGAGAGAGAGAGAGAGAGAATACAATTTTAAAAGATTTTAATAGACACTTAGGTGATGTATAAAAAGCTTAGCTTTTATTCAAAAGCACATTGTAAACAGTCTTGCACAGTTTGGAAATCCCTTTTAAAGAACTTCCTATGCCTTTAAAAGATCATATATTTATATATATTGTTTTATTGTTTATATGTATTGATATAATGTGTGTATATACTGTATATATAACATATGTATATATATATTAAATAAATATTTGATGTGATTAAAAACCTAGTTATCACAGACATTAGAAATGTCATACACTTTAACAGTAGCCTGCCAATTAAGAGATATCTCCATTAATTAACTGACTTCTATGATGAATGTATAAGATAAATATTATCAATATTCCTATACATGGAAGAATAAAGCAAGAACCCCAGATATTTAGAAATCATCTCAAAGTCACAAAGCTAGAATATTGTAGTACTTTGATTCTTATTAAAATAATAAAATTTGTCAACTTATTTTGTCTTCTTATTTTTAAAGTATTTTTCTAAGAATTTGTGAACTCATTCCCTGGCTGTTCTTTTTATTGTTTTTACAATTAACACCTTGTTAACTGTGGACAGGTGTTTCCCAATAGGGGAGTAGTCTCCAACCAGGTGTTAATGAAAAGAAACAAGAAAGTTAGGTTAATAAGACACAGGAAAATTGTCATGTATCTGAAACAGGGCTGTAAATTGGCTTGTTCTGTCAAGGGAGAAACATACTTTGGTTGAAAAATCATTCCCAGTTTCCTGCCAATTTTCAAGTGCCTCTTGTAATTCTTTAATTTTGATTTGAGTCTAAATTAACATAAAATTCACTGATCTAATTGATATAAATAAAACTTTGATCACTGATTTTGGATGAAATTGAGTGCTTTAGGAACTCTCTTGTGAATATTCATTGCTAAATAATTTACTTTGGAATCCAATACTACAATGGGAATGTAGGCTGAAATAGAAATATTGTTGATTCATATCAACAATATTTGTTTTAAAACAACTCTTGCATAGAACCAACGTTTCATGTATTCTTTATCATTTTATTTTTAAATTGTTTCCATTTATGTATTTTATATACTTCACTGTTTTGACTGCATGGGTCTCTGCATCACATTTGTCCAGTGCTCTCTAAGCCCAGAAGAGCACATTGGATCCACTAGAGTTACATTTGGTTGTGAGCCATCTTGTGGGTGCTGAGTATAGAACAAGGATCCTCTGTGAATGCAGCAAATTCTCTCAATTGCTGAGCCATTTCTCCAGCTTTTCAATCTTTTACTTTGTAGTAAACTACTTATATAGCACTTCCTGAAGTGAAATCAGGGAAGAATGGGATTCAAGATACTGTGAAGCCTTTATATTCCTTTTCTTCAATCTGTTTGAATACAGCTGTGCATATTGGAAAGGACTGGCCATATTTAAGTGTATGATTATTGATGAGTTTTGGTTCTCCAGCTCTGACCTCCATACCACTCTAGGTTCAAGTTGACACCACTCCACTGCAGCTGCTTTTCTTGGTAGTCATCCCATGGTACTGGCATTTCCAATATGCTGCAACATGGCTTCACCTATAGCCTCTCATAGGTTCTCTTTATGGTGTCAAACTTCAACTTCTTTGCATGACCTCTTCAGTCTTTGGCCATCAACTGCAACTGAGGCTGCACCTTCAGCAATGTTTTTTCTAGTCTCTCACAGGGCCAAGCCTCAGCTGATCTCCGTGTCACCTTCGTGCTTTCAAAACCAGTACCACCAGGCTGATTCTTTCACATTATGAAGTCCAGCTGAAAACAGGTGCAGCCTTGGCTATCTGAGGAACATACTTTCTCTGTACTCTCAGAAAACACTCAGGAGACCTCAGTAATGCTGGTCACTTCTTAATCACCACTACTTGCTTAGCTTCAGCTAACCAGCATTAATTGTCGAAGTACTCTCTTCTATCCATGACTCTAAAGCCCAAGCCACATGGCTGAAGCTTCTGAGTCCTGCTGTTTGCTGGAGCTAGAACATGGTCCCCTTGTTCTATTAGGTTAATCACCAGCTTTCTGTTTTCCAACTCCTTCACTGTCTGTGTTTGACTGTCCAGAAAATTGCTCTATAGATTGACCTTGAACTCAGAGACCTGCTTGCCTCGATCTCCTGATACTAAAGGTGTGTGCTACCATGCCTGGGCCTAAGCCTTTCTGGACCAGTATTCCTCAAGATCTCAATGAAAAGCCTGTCTTTCAGCCTCAAAATTCAGATAACAAGTGTGTACTCCATTTCTGGATTGTAGTTCATTACAGATTAAAAGTCCAAATGAAAATAATAACCAGAAAATTATACCTAACATGACTTAACTAGTTCATCTTCAACTGCAAATACAAACAATAAGCTTAGCTCGGTGGGATCTTGCCCTGAAATCACCACTTCCATAACCTGTTTATCTCTTTGAACACAGTATTCAGTTCCATTTCACTTCCTGGTGTTGCTTTAATACTTGAACTATACATTTTGTATTTTTTTTCTTTCTGACCTTGCTACATTTGATCAAAATGATCTTCATGAGAGTTAAACCAGAGTACAAAGTCTATGCAGGGCTTTTAAAAGACTTCCTTTGTCAATGCAATTAATCTGATTCTTTTCACTTTAGCCTTAGCCTCAGGCAGACTCTTTAGACAAGGATAAAAAGCAGCCACATTCTTTACCAAAATATCACCTAAACAGTCTCTAGGACACATACTAATATTCTTCTCCTCTGAAACTTCTTGAGCCAGACTCCCACAGTCCAAATCACCCTCAGCACCAGTTTTCAATATTCCTACTAGGATGATCCATTAAGTCCCAGTAGTCTATGAATTAAGGAAAATGAAAAGCCAATCTGAAAGATGTTAAGAGGGCAAGAGATCCCATTGTCTTCCCATCCTAGAGCAGAGATAATTTGATTAATAAAATTCAAGTATCCAATACTGATCTTTCATTCTGTAGCTAGCACTGTCTCTGAAACAAGGTGCTCACGTAGACACTCTCCATCATTGTGTTTGTCAGGTGCCTTTCCAGAATGTTCAAATACAAAAGATTGATAAGCAAATTTATTATTGCTTCTATTCTCAAACTGAAGAGTGAGGTATGTTAAGATAATATAAGTATAGAAATGATATTCTTAAATTTTTCAAAATAATGTTCAACTCTTCTGAATGTACATATTAGAGAGTCATTAATGTTCTGCAGAAAAATTGAACTACTTGCCTCCAATTGGCATATTGAAAATGTTCTTGCAAAGTTTTAATTCCCTGTCATTTATCTTTCATTTGTCTGAAAGTGTTATTCAGAATTTTAAATAATCATTTACATAAGAATCATTTTCTTAACTCTAAATAGTGTGAATATTTTCATGCAAATTAAAGTGTATTCAAATAAAAACTCCAGGAATAAAGAAAACATATTCCCAGAAGCCGGAATCAGATTATAGATCTAATAAACTGCAGTGAATTCGTATGTGTGGTGATGCAGAGATGTGAAGATGTCATCAAGGGGAATGTAATTTAGGTAAAATATTCAACTATGTGGTTTATTACTTTACCTTCTGTAGACTATAAACATATCTATATTTTTCCAATTAATACATATTGTATACATCTTCTAAATTAAAAGATTATTTTAATTTAGATTATTGCACAAAAATATAGATTAAAATATGGATTATTGCTGGAATTGCAAAATGATTTCTTTTTTCTTAATGTGCTTGTAGCCACATAGAAGAAAAATCTAATGACTCTGGAAACAAGAAACAAAATATTCCACTCCCTTTGAGCACTTTGAATTTTCTAATGAAGGGAATAGCTCTTGTTGAGCTTCTCAAAAAACCTAATAAAGCTTTTATTAAAATGAACAGAACCAGAAAAGGCAAGTTTAAAGTAAAATTTCTTTATAGTTTAATAAGTTCCCTTTCTTCATAAAAAAAGTACTGAATTCTTTCATTAAAAAAATCAATAAGACACTCAGAGTTGGAGTTTTGCAAAACATCTATTAATTAAACTTTGAAGGACACTATATAGCTGGGAAAAGCCATTAATGCAAACAGATGCTATTTGAGAAAAGCCTTTGAAGCACAAATGGTTCAACTATGTAACTACAGAAAATTAGACTTAGAGCTGAATATTTGAAGGCAACAATCATGAGTTGACTAACATGAACCAGAGATTCTGTAGCAATCCATTTTAAAGATGACCTAGGGGAGAGTCTTCCAGTTTGACTAACACAGCATTAGCAGTAGTCTTGACTGAATAAGATATACATTCCAAGTATTAAATCAGAATGGTCTTGTCTTCCACTATTAAGAAGAATTATTCTAAAAGCCACATATAACATGATTCAAGAAACAAGAATATGCTTTAAATATGGTTCAATGGGTAAGAGCATTTGATGCTCTTGTGAATGATCCAAGTTTGGTTCCAAGTGCTCACATGCAAACTTACAACCAACTGTCACTTCAGCTCCTAGAGATCTGGGTTCCTGCATGCTTGTAGTGCACACACACACATGCAGGCACATACACATAAAAGATTTGTGTTTTAGAGCTAAAAATCTAAAGGACACTTTAATATCTAGAGGGAAAGACTAGATGCTCAATTATAATCTAGCTGTCAAGGATGTACAATTTACTGCTTTTTTCACGTTTAGATTTAAAACAATGAATCCATCTGAGTATGTAGATGTTATAACCTTAGATACATATATTTCCCATGAACTATAGATATGTGAGCATCTTAAAAACACACAAACCTGATATTCCTGTTTTATGATATACATTGTTAGATAAAATTTTCTATTTGGATTAGACTGTCAGATTTAACAATCATTATATCACAGGTCTATTATAGTCCTCAGTCATCACAGTGGATACTGTCCCATACTTTCCAGTCCCAGGTTGTTTCATAGAATGCTATGACATGAACATTGCTAGGCCTATTGTCCATGCCTTCAGCTGATAAAATTTTAATGAGATTCCCATTTTGGCAAACAACCCTCTTTGAAATGTAAAGAAGATCCATAGATAACACTTGACTTGACATGTAGTCACAGTTATCATTATCACAGATACCCAGTGAGAATCAATGGCCTCTTCTTTTCTCTCAGGCTTTTTATAAATTATTGCTATTATACAGGGACCTTAAGCTTAGTGAATCTGAGAAGCATACAAGCCATAACTATGATTTAGACATGTGTCTGCCACAGCCTCTGTCACAGTCATTCTAGTAAATGACTCAGCTGTAGGAAAGGACTTCCCAAACATATATTCGTATTTCCCCCTTTTTCAAATAGCCTCTTCTTAAACCTTCTCAAGTTTCTTACTGCATAAGAGCACATTGCTCCCTAAAAGTCTCTGTGTCTCTGTCTCTGTCTCTGTCTCTCCTCTCCTCTTCTCTCTCTCCTCTCCACTTTTCTCTCTCTCTCTCTTTCTCTCTCTCTCTCTCTCTCACACACACACACACACACACATACACACACATCAATGAATTTCTTGCTTGGTTGAGTACCTTTTAAAGAATAAATCCTGAGATCTGACCAAATGATAAAGTATTTAGAAAATAATGAGTAGGTTATTTCAGGGAACAAAACAGATATTATGAACCCAGATATAGTAATATATGTGAAAAAATCAGAAGCAGAATGGCTCTCACTTTCTAAGATAAAAAGCATTTGAAATTCAGGTGTGTGTCCAAACATATTTTTTAATGCACTATGATTTTATGAAGAGAAAGATCAATGAAAACCTACTTAATACAACATTGTTTTTCTACAGCAACAAAAGTCCATGTTTTCTTTGTTACTACATTTACTGATAGACAGAAATCTTCTTTTGAGAATTTGATGACTTGCTGGCTACATTAGAAATGTTTTCACACACCATTTGGAATCTTGATGCTTTTCCCAGTAAAACTTCAGAGCAAGGATCCAGGCTGCCAATGAACCTGAAGCACATGGCAAAAATAATGCTAGAAAACCACTAAATCTGTGTCTTCAATACTGTGGCAAACAAATTCCCAACAATTAATTTAAAATGAACAACCCTCCCCCGACACACAAGTAGAAAGTAAGTGCAATTCATGGATCGGTAGCTTTGATAGATTTTAAAGACATTACAATGAAAACTTATAATGTGCACTCATTTAAAAGGATCAAGACGTAATTGCAACCACCCTGAAATAAAAATGTGCATATGTTATAAAAGTGCATTAGCAATATTATGAACTTTATATGAAACCTATCAGGGGATCACAATAAAATGATTTTATGTTATGCAAAGGAATGTCTAGGTCTTTGCTTACACCACAAATTCACCCCCTGAGGCTATCCCATCCAATGTGTTTGGAAACAAGATGTGTTGGGGTAATGAGGGCTAATGTTAGGAGTTAGAAGCATTCACAGTGGAATGTTTGCCACTGTAAGAAGCAGCACCTTCTAAATGCACAGTGATAGCTAACTACCTGCTCTTAACACACATGGATATGGCAGCTGCTCAAATGTCAAGAAAAGGGTTTACAGTGAAGCCTGCCTTATAAGAGCCTTGTTCAGTGATTTTTCCTCATTCAAAATAATGAGAAATAAACTTTTGTTGTTTAAGCCACACAGTTTTCGCACTGTGTTCTAGTAGAAGAACTCAAAGAGATAGTAGAGAGGAGACGAATAAATAGTCCTTCATATAACTTTGTGACATTTCTACATTCAAGTTAGTCCGTTCCTTGAACTCCAGTGTCTCCTTGTTTAAAGGATCATAAAACTGGCATAAGACTGTCATGTGACAATCTATTTAAAATATCATCAATCCCCCAGCATTTGATATCTACATAGCAAAATATACACATTATAACATTCTTTATGTATCAACCTAACTGATATATGAGATACTTAGATGGCTAAATATCCATGTGTTCTGTGTTGGGACATTGAACAGAGATTCTTATTTCCTTAGAAGACAAAGTGAAGAAAATCTCTGTTACTAGTAAGATCTGTAACCCTCTGATTAGTGATATCCTCAATGGGACACAAAGGCAGAGCCAAAGTATATTCTCTCTGTTAATTGCAGAATACTATCATGCTGTGTATAGCTCATGATAGCTGTGAACTCAGCATCTTCTTGCCTCAGCCCCTTATATGTTCCTCTATTTCCATGAACTTACAAGATAAATCTTCTATGACCTACATACATAAGTGTATCAGATACTTCATTTCATTATTACCTTTCTTCACTCCTCCACAGAACTGGCTTCTCTGAGCCTGTAGCTTACAGATAGTAGAAATTTGGACTTCCAACTTCTGTCAGTCCCTCAGCTGCTTCCCAGAAGAGTTCTCTTATAGATCTCTACATGTCTTATTAATTCTGTTTCTGTGACAAATTCTGACTAATCAAAACATTTATTATGGTATAAGAAGAACCTAAAGTTTTTTTTTTATGATTATTCATTTGTTTTATTCTTTATTGTCTGGGGATCATAACCAAGTATGTTCCCATGCTAGGTTTCCACCTTGCATGCCCAGGACTTAGTTTTCTAAATTGTTAAAATATCATATTATTGATGTTACTATGTCATAATATTGATTTATGTACACTTTCTTTTTAAAAATTTCACAAAACTAACAATATGTTAGTTATCAGTTCACACATTTCCTTCCACTAACTTTAGTCGTTATGTTAGTGAATGACACTAAGCTAAATAAATTCCATCCATCTATGAACATATAGAATTAGCAGCCAACTGTAACATTAGGATAATCTAATAAAATAAAAATGGCATAATAATAAAATACTTTGGTATTTTTTTTTCTAAAAACAAGTAAAATCTAGGAAATCACATCTTGAAACAAATTGATGTTTCCTCCTACTTCCTTGTTACTCTATATAAGTGTCATATGTCACTGTTGAGCAAATGTCACATAGAAATACAGTTGTGTGCTCTGGACTTCTTTGATAGAAACAGGAGATAAACAGGGAAAATGCACTCAACGTCAGTGTACCAAGGAAAGGTAGAACGTGGAAAATAAAAATGCTACTGGGAAATGTAATATATGAAAATTGGCTTGTCTAAGCCTGCTTCCTGACAGAGAGTGAGGACTGCTTTAGGGTTATCTATTTGATATTGTAAACTGTGTGTCTCAGCTGCAGGTCTGGAAATGCTTTCTGTGTAACAGATGGTGACTCACAGCTGAATCAAAGCCACAACCTTTTAAAATGTAAGGAAGTGCAGTGTGCCTGTTTACCAATGAGGACACTCTTCCAAAAACATTAATTTGTCTCTGCATTGACATGCAAGTGAGTCTATTTTAAAATGTGCATAGTTCAGATTCTACTCAAAGAGAGAACTGTACCTTAACATGGAAAGTATCAAACTGGCCAGTTACACTCTCCATTTATTAATGGTGATCATTTTATTGACAGTTCTTCAAGAAAAAAAATGTGTTGTGCTTTTAATTTTCTGTATCACTGAAATAACTCTTTCAAAGAAGGACAAGGCCAGGACTATAAGAACCCGAAATCAGGGAGGATAGAGCAAACTTGTGGCTGGATCCGATGGGACCACTGCAGTCAAGAATTCACACCAGCTATGCTTGGTTGAATAGAACTTGTATAAAATCAAGACAGTCAACACTCTAGCATAGAGCAGAGAGGGACTCATGAGCTCACACCAATAGCTGAAAAGCTGTTGTTAGTTGATGGTTTTGTAGTGGGGGGGGAAGAGTCAGTTTTCTTTAATGGTATGGCCCCTGGTAAGCTAATGATTATAGAGAAGCCCATATCCAGAAATAAAGGCAAAACAAATTAGACTCCATGGGTTATCTAAAACACAAAGGAACTAAAAAAATCAAAAAACAAAACAGGAGGACATAAAGCTGGGAACTGGTACAAAGGTGAGAGGTGAGTCTGGGAGACATTAGGAAGACGAATGGGGAGTGAATATAATAAAAGTACAGTGTATGACTTTCTCAGATATTAATAAAAGAAAGTATTACTATTAAAAAAGAACCCCAGTGGAGTGAAAGGGACATCAACCTATCCATAAAACTTTGACTCAAAATTTATCCTGTCTGCGAGAAATACAGGGACAGAGGATGAACTGAAGGAATGGCTAATCAATAACCAGCCCAGCTAAAGACCCATCCTATTGGCAAGCACCAATCTCTGACAGTATTAATGATACTCTATCCTGCTTGTAGACAGGAGCATAGCATGGCTGTCCTCTGAGAGGTTCCACCAAGCAGCTGACTCGTGGATGTAGTGACCCACAGCCCAACATTGGATGAAGACTCGGGACTGTTATGGAAATGCTGGGAGAAGGATTGAAGGCCTCAAAGGGGATAGGAACTCCACAGGAAGACCTATGGAGTTAAATTATCTGAACTCTTTCAGCCTCTCAGAGACTGAACACCAACCAAAGAGCATACACATGCTAGACCTAGACCTCCTGCACATATGTAGCAGATGTACAGCTCAGTTTTCCATGTAGGTCTTGGACAACTGGAGTAATGTCTATCCTTAATGCTGTTACTTGCCTGTGTAACATGTGCTTCTAGGTGGGCTACCTTGTCTGGCCTCAGTGGGAGAGGATGCACTGAGTCCTGCAGTGACATGCTCTCCCAGGGTAGAGGAATACACAGGCAGTCCTCCACTCTCTCGGAGAAGGTGAAGGGGGAATGGGAGGATGGACTATGGAGAGGGGAGACCAGGAGAAGGAGCAGCAAAAGGGATACAAAGTGAATAAATAAAGAAAAGAAGAATAGCATCTAAGAGTGGGTCCTTTTGTGAATTTGCATAATTAATGCTCAGGCATAATATTCTCCTCCACTAAATGGCTCATTCCTGGGTTAGCAACATTATGTTTCGGGGATGCCACAGTGGAGTCACATGGAGTCAATAATTTAAAGGACAGAAGTGTGCTATTTCATAACACTGAGGGCAAGAACTCCCAGCTTTCTTTGAAGTCATTTCTTGCATTTTTGGACTCAGAGGGAATTACTTTATGCCCTAGTCTTCAGCTCAGTACTCATGGTCCTTAGCATCCCTGATTTATCAATGTATCATTGCAATCTCCTCCCTACAGGTGTCAATGTCAAAATCAAATTGGTTCTCCCTTTCAAGGATATGTTTCTAGGGAGTTTGGACATGAAACATAGTTTTTTTTATTTTAATTTTAAATTTTAAAACCTATTGAAATCCTACCTTCAAATAAGGTCACATCTGAAGTACTAAGAGTTAGGATTCAAACACATATTTTTAGAGGATGTAGAATTCAACCCATCCTTTACTTTTTATTATAATATACAAAACTTTATTTTGGGAAGGAAAGGTATTACAGACCATATCCCTAGATTCACTGCACTACAGACATGGAAAAAAGGTGTGTGGTGGAAGAACATTACAATTCCTGAGCAAAAGGCAGCATTAATGTGCTGAAATCACAGAGCCAATGGAGAGGGAGAAAGTAACTGAGAAAAAGACATACCCAAGACTGAATAGACAAAATATCACTGAACACACTACAATAAGCCATAATGCTGCAAACAGTGAGAGCCACAGAACACTGCTGAAAAGAATCCTCATATCAGAAGAAAAACATGTGCAGAAACTCTGTGAGGTACAATACAAGCAGAAGTTCTAAATCTCAGAATCAAAGAGACATTTCTCTGGTAGATTAGCTCTCACCCAGAGCATTAGGCAGTGGAACAGATTTGTAGTCTGATTTGTACTGAGGGTAACCATAGCAACAACAGCTATATCAAACTGAACCTAAATCTTAAATATATTAAATAAAAGACCACTCTAAAAGTCTAGCAGAAGAAAAAGCATACAAATACCAGACTTGAAAACTTTTCACTCTCTGATGTCCTGTATACAATAGCTGCCTTTCATCAAAAAAAAAAAAAAAAAAACAAAAACAAAAAAAAAACAAAACAAAAAAAAAAAAAACAACTCCCAAAAAACTGTAGACACTAAAAGGCGAGAAGATAATAAATAAAACGAGATAAAATTACCAAAAGAATAAGATTCACATATTATACGGATTTGAGGGGTATCTGACAAGAAATATCAAATAACTATGGTTAATAATGTGTAAGACCACAGTGAAAACTGTGAGCAATATGCAATATTTTGATATACAAAGGATTATGAAATATCAGGGCCATTTTTATATTTGGATTAAAACATTGGGACTCAGAACTGTTTGGAAAGTCAATAGTGCTTACAATAACACCAGAGGAAAGAGGAATAAAGGAGGCAAGAAAGAAAAAAAAAGAATGAGGGGGAGGAAAGAAGTAAGTAGGGGAGAAATAGTTACATCTCCTTCAAGTTTAGATGCTAACTGCTTCTGGTAGAATCTGACTCCATCAGAATATAGTGCCTTTACATTGCTGGTAAATTTAAAATAAGGGTATAAAAGGGTTCCAGCTCCATGGAAGAATTGTTAAGAAGGAGGATTGGAAGTCACAGAGAGAGATCTCAGGAGAAAAAAGAATGACTACAACTTTCGCCTTGAGTTTCTATATTCTAGAACTGTAGAAAGTTTCATTCTTTTTATAATATTGTGAGACTGTGAGTCAGTTTATGAAGCAAAAATAGAGAAGAAATAATAACTCAAATATATATTGAAGTTACCTCTAGAACCTGGGTGTTCATAATTACAAAACATGATAAAGACTTCAGGTAACAGTTAAATTGATGAATGTATAATGTTCACAGACTGAACATTCTTACCAAGAAGGTAACTGCTATGCAGTTTGAACCAAAGATTCAACCTGTGAGCTTCAGTTCTCTGACCAATCACATCAAAGAGCCAGTAGGCTGTTGGGTATGACTCACTAGAACACGATGATCATGAAGATATGGAACATCGCAATCTAAAGTCTTTTAAGTTTTAATCTTGAGCCTTCATTAACAGATTTAATTGCAGTTTGTTAGCAGTTTCTGCATCTGATATGATATATCATCCTCATGACTACTTAAACTCTTAGAATGTGCTGCTAATAGATTTCTATTACTTACCAGCAAAAGCTAAGCATGTTTGATCACATATGAAAGCTACATAAAAGTGTTCCTTATGTTAGCAAAGCTATGGCTTATGGCTTTCTTTTGTTCTAAAACCATGAAAGTTTAAGTTCCCCTTTCCACAGTGTAATGTGTCATTCAAGGTGAGTTATTCTATATTGCTAAAGTAGAGTCACTCGTACTTGGCTCAGAATAAATTACCTGCATGCTTATTTTAATGAAAAGTTCACACACACACACACACACACACACACACACACACGGAAATAAGCACACACAAGCATAGAAGTCTGTAATCGCCAGGACTGGAAAAACAGAAAAATATTTAGTTCAAGGTAAACCTACGCTATATAGTGAGTTCAAGCCCAGCTTTAGCTAGAGTGAAACTATCTCCCAAACCAAGGGTTGGAATGTTGCCAAGTGAAAGAATGACTCTGTAGCATACTGTACTCAAGGTCCTAACTACAATACACAGCATCAGAAAAAAAGGATATATGGGTTTAAATGATTCTGACTGGAATTGAAAAACTAGTATAGAGTCCTATGATTACAGAAGTCAAATTATTTTGTGAACCCATGACTGAGGTCAATGTATATCTATATAAGTTTATGTTTTGGGTGTTTCTAATAGATGGCATTGCTAGAAGCTAGGACATGACATACATACTGAACAAGTATTTCATATATATGGATTTCTAAGTACTAGAACCATAGAAGACACTCTTCTGATGAGAATAATCTACACCAAGTTTGGGGTAGTGATAAAATTAAACAAGAACCTAGAGAATCTTCTATTGCCAGAAATTGAGAAATTGATAGTTTTGTTGTTTTAGCTTTTGCTTTTATATGTGGGTATATAATTCCACAGTAGAGTGAATGCTTGAGGCTCTGGGCTTAATCTCTAGCACACACAGAGAGAAAATGTGAAGACTTGCAATAAAACATAAATGTGAAATCTTTAATAACATGATAAATAACTTAGCTGTTTGGTTATAAAACAGAACATAAAATGAGTGCCCATGAGCGCTACTGTCATAACTGAGTAGATAAAGACACAGCAAAATGATTAACCAGTAGTCTCAGATAATACCAAAATCTATACGATGTAGAACAAATAACTGTTTCGGATTGCAGAAAGCTAAGGAAACAGGAAATCTCAATGCAATATGTCATCCTCAGTTATATATGTTGGGAATGATAAAGGTTATCAGTGGAAAAACTGGAGAAATCCAAATGCGTTCATGCTGTAGTTGATAAATGATTAATTTCATAGTTAGATAAACATGCTATAGATACCAGATGTACTCTCAAAAGAGTTGGCAACAGCTATACAGAGCTTCATGTGATCCTGTTGAAACTCTCATTTTTTCTGTGCTTTTCTTGGAGAGATGGTAGAAAGCTCTTTTTTCACACAAGGTTAGGCAGGAATTCCACAACAAAGAAATGATTCAACCGAAGTCAAACAGGCAAACCAATAAATCCATTGAGGGTACTCAGGGGGACAAGGTTGGTAAAGCAGCCACATAACCAAAAAGCCATCATGGCATGGGTGTGACAAATGAAACTTTTGTCTCTGGAGCTCCTGTAGAACTGCCTCAACGTTCTATGGACAAAGTCATTGTTCATTCTCTGGAAATTGCTTACTGCTTATATAACTTTTAACTTTGCGAGGGGCTTGTGAATCTTATAATTTTGCTGGCTTTCTTAGCCTCATTATCTTCTTGAGCCTTGTGAGCCATGTCCTCCTTCCTGGGAGAAATGCTTCAATTCGATAAAACCATCCTAAAAGAATATAAAATAATAGTAATCATATTAATAATAGATGGCAAGATGACTTAGCAAGCAAAAACACTGCTAAAAGTGTACTTGAGATCAATATCTGAAACATAAGAGGAGAAAATCAACCCGTTAAAGGTGTCCTCTGACTACCATATCATAACATGCCATAAATGTACACACACACAAAAAAAATCTATCAATAAAGTAAAATTTAATTAAAAAACTATACATAGACTAATTCTTTTTGTCCTCTGTTTCCTTTTTCCTTTTTTGGAGTAGTTACAAAGCAAGAAACTAAGAATCAACTGAGCCCAAGAGTTTGTGAGACTAGGGAGATGACTCCATTGGAAAGCAGAAAAGTATGGTATAGCCAGAGGCACTCCTTCTTCTCTATGCTAACAATGTGAGCCATTTGGCAATATTTTCATGCTTAAAGAATTTCTGAGTTCACTCTCTGACTTGCATTTTAGGAATCTATTAAAAGTCATCTAGTTCTAAAAATCTCCAAACAGAAGTTTTAGTATCAGATTCACAGAACATACTGATCTTCTGATTTTTCTCTGTGTATTTGTCCATGAGACAGCTCAGAAGATATATGAGCCTCTAATTATTCATTTCCACACCCTAGATCTTTCATTTTATATCTCTTGTTTTAGACTTCTACTTTATACACTGGAGATAAACCCCTGAGACTGAGAGTCATCACCCCAGTACTTAATAGATGACACATAGTAGCAGATGAAAATGTTCAAATTTTCCAAGAGTCACCAGCTATGCAAATGAACTGAGACTTCTTTACATAGCTAACAAGAAATGAATGCATAAAGATTACTCATGCCCCAAGAACAAACATTTCACTGAAGTATGCTGGCACATGCATGTATTTCTATCTTCACTAGAGAGTGAGTTGGATACAGCATTTTAATCTGTAAATTCATGATCATGCTGAGCAAAGTACATTGTTTTTGAAGAAGCAGACTATGTAAATTAGGCATACTAAAAGCATGGTAGTTGAAATGTACTTAGAAAGACATTCTCTATAATGCCTAGGAGTTGAAAAACAAAACTGATGGGTACCTGCTGCCAAAGGAATCAGGATATTCTTTCCATACAGGCAAGATGTGTCCCACGTGTACATGCTACCAAAGAGTCCCAGTGACCTAATAGCATAGAAATGTTGATGATATTACTAAATTTTGGAGGCAACAGAATGTGAAAAACAGAAACCAGAAAAAACAAAATCAAAGAAATAAAGGGGTAGATATTTTGTTTGAGGCAGAATAGAAGGTTCCCAGTGAAGGGAGTTCACCAGAGATGAGAGGCAGCTCTTGCTATAGACAAATCCAATGGTTTTCATCCAAACTCTAAAACATTTAGCTAAAACAATTTGCCAGCTGTACTTCTTTTATGTTCTTATCTCATCTGAGTGATCTGAAACCACAGTTAGCAACCTGAGGAAAAGAGGCAAGGGCCACAATCTTTTGAAGGAGTGACAGAAATCACAAATGTGACAACACAAACCTATAATGCCAGCATTTTGGAGGCTGAGGCAGGGAGTAGAGAATTTGATACCAATCTGTACTACATAGCAAGGCTGCTCAAAATAAAAATAACAGATAAAAGAGAACCCAAAATTTTGCCCCTTCTATTCCAAATTTCCTGTCAGCAACAGACCCAGAATGATGGAGAATATATAACAATTTTAAACCTTGTACCAACTGAAAATGACCAGAAAACATATGAGGCTTGGTCTGATTTTTATTAAAGGGACCAATAAAATCTTGTTCACTTAATAAGCTCAATAATGCAGTAGAGATGGGGAGGGGAAAAACAATAATCATTTTTCTTGTAAGACTGGATCAGTTATTAAATTATTTATTCGTTTTTATTATCTTTTCCATGCTAAGCTCAAACCCAAGGACTTGTACATGCTAGAAAACCCTATAGTGTTGAGCTACACCCTGCCTGAGGTGAGAAATGAAGAAAGCAATTGTCCTTCCAAAAGCAATCAGCTTAAAAAGAACAGTAAGGACAATGGGAATAAAATAATGGTAAGAAGCTTAGAAGGCAGCCAAGCACAAAGGCATGCTAGGATTCTGGAGAGATACTGATTGCCAGTCAAGATCGAGTAGCTGTCACAGATTCCAAGGTGATAATTCATGAAGTAAAGCCAACTCTTTGTAAATAGAAAGTGAAAAGATAGTTGTTGGTAGAGAAACATGTCTCCTTAATAAACAAAGCAATAAAAATAACTGGCATTAGCCATAACTTTTCCTGGCTCTTAAAGGAAAAGAATAAAAGGTCCAATTTGAGCAATGGTTCACAGACAAGAACAGAAAATGCAGAGAAGTTTAAACACTAAAATTTGAGTGTAAACCCCAATGTGAGAATGTCAGGAAGACAGAAAGCCACAAACCATCCAGGAATGTCCCAATGGGACCTTATACTTGGCAGTCCAAAGATGCCATGGAAACTTTAAAGAGAACATTCTGAAAATCTTAACTTAAATCAATGAAAAACTGACTGATAGTTCCATTTTAATGAATTTCTAACAATAACATTTCTGCTCTCTTGCATCTGAGTTTTAAATCAGATTTGAAATAAGAATATCTTATCATTTTCACTCAAATGCAGAAGTAGTTTATTTGAACCTACATTCATTACAACTAGAGAAATTGAATGTATGTGCATTACTGATGTATGAATTCTCAAATCATTACCTTGTATACAATTATTCAGAGAAACACATTTGATAGAAGGAAGATAAAATTGCATACCCATTTTTTATTATTATTTAAAAGAGGTTTCTTCTTATGCTGGGAAAATGGATCAAATTGCAAAATGCTTGTTATACAAGCAAAAGAGTCTGTGCTCAGAGTCTCACTGTTCTTGGGAAATCCAGGTCCAGTGCACAGTGTCTGCAATCTCAGCACATGGGAGGCAGGAAGGAAGAAATAGTCCAATTCCTGGAGCTGACTGGTCAGCCAACTTAAGTAATTAGTGAATTCTAAGTTCACTAAAAGACCCTTTCTCAAAAGTAATATGAACTTACTCATGCACTCCTGGTGGAAGTACAAATCAGTGCATCCACTGTAGAGTGCAGTGTGGTGTTCCTCATAAACCTAGAAATATGTCTACTATATGACCCAGCTCGATTTCTCCGACACACATACAAAAAAAGGACTCTGCTTCTTACTACAGAGACATATAATTTGCTCTTGTTCATAATTGTTCTATTAACAATAGCTAGGGAACTAAAGCAGCCTAGATATTTACTAACTGATAAACAAATAGTATAAATATGGTACCTATTCATGGTGGAATTTTGTTCAGCAATAAAAATTAAATCTATGAGTAAATGTATAGATTTTGGAACTCTATACTGAATGAGGTGCACAAACTCTGAAATATGAGTGTTCCATGTTCTCACTTATACATGGATCTTACTATTAAATCTTTACATTTGTTTGTTTAACTTGGAGTACATGTTGGAATCCAGAACACTTGATAAAGATCATTAGTTGGGATCAGGGAAGAACGACCTCGAGAGAGGAGAGACAGTAGAGCACAAGTGATAAGAAGAGGAAATGAGGGTAATGGCAAGAAAGATTTAGGTGATAAGTTGCTTGAACAGGTATAGCAGAGGAGTTGTATGGGGGATAGATGCCTAACATTAAGGATGCCTGAAACAGGCACTCAAACCCCGCCCCTCCAGAATACCACCTCCCTTCCACCTGGAGCCTGGTTCTTTTGCCTGGGACAGACACTTAGTTGGTCTGCTCTTGTGGAAACACCTGATCATAAGACATCCTAGAGGACCTACTGCATTCAGAGCAGAGGATAAGACACCTTGCCCATTACCCCACACCCCAGTTACAACTGGGAGCCAGGAGGGGGTTAAGGAACTAGCAGGCACCCAAATCCCGCCCCTCTGGAATACCACCTCCCTTTCGCCTGGAGCCTGGTCCTTTTGCCTGGGGCAGACACTTAGCCAGTCTGCTCCTGTGGAAACACCAGATCCTGAGACATCTTAGAGGACCTACTGCATCCAGAGCAAAGGGTAAGACACCTTGCTCACTACCCCACAGCCCAGAGTTACAATTGGGAGCCAGATGAGGGTTAAGGAACCAGCAGGCAACCAAACCCCACCCTTCCAGAATATCACCTCCCTTCCGCTCGGAGCCTGGTCCTTTTACCTGGGGCAGACACTTAGCTGGTCTGCTCTTGTAGAAACACCTGATCCTGAGACATCCTAGAGGACCTACTGCATCCAGAGCAGAGGGAGCTTAGGATCACAGGAACACAGAGACATCTGGAATCTGAGGAGTTCTGACACAAGCAAGCTAACTGGAAAGACAGACTCCAATCAGACACAGTGAGCACAGGTAACACTAGAGTCAACCAGATGGTGAAAGGCAAGCGCAAAAACACAATCAGCAGAAACCAAAGTTACCTGGCATCATCAGAACCCAGTTCTCCTACCATAGCAAGCCCTGGAAACCCCATCACACAGGAAAAACAGGATTCAGAATTAAAATCACTTCTCATGATGATGATAGAGGATTTTAAGAAGGACATAAGTAACTCCCTTAAAGAAATACAGGAGAACATAGGTAAACAGGTAGAAACCCTTAAAGCGGAAACACAAAAAACCTTTAAAAAATTGAAAGAGAACACAGGTAAACAGGTAGAAGCCCTTAAAGAGGAAACACAAAAAAATCCCTTAAAGAATTGCAAGAAAACACAACCAAACAGGTGAAGGAATTGAACAAAACTGTCCAGGATCTAAAACTGGAAATAGAAACAATAAAGAAATCTCAAAGGGAGACTACTCTGGAGATAGAAAACCTAGGAAAGAGGTCAGGAGTCATAGATACAAGCATCACCAACAGAATACAAGAGATAGAAGAGAGAATCTCATGCACAGAAGATACCATGGAAAATACTGACACAACTGTCAAACAAAAGGCAAAACGCAAAAAGCAAAAAGCAAAAAGCTCCTAACCCAGAACATCCAGGAAATCCAAGACACAATGAGAAGACAAAACCTAAGGATAATAGGTATAGATGAGAGTGAAGATTCCCAATTTAAAGGGCCAGTAAATAACTTCAACAAAATTATAGAGGAAAATTTCCCCAACCTAAAGAATGAGATGCCCATAAACATACAAGAAGTCTACAGAACACCAAACAGACTAGACTAGAAAAGAAATAACTCCTGTCACATAATAATCAAAACACCAAATGCACAAAACAAAGAAAAAATACTAAAAGCAGTAAGGGAAAAAGGTCAAGTAACATATAAAGGCAGACCTATAAGAATTACACCAGACTTTTCACCAGAGACTATAAAAGCCAGAAGATCCTGGTCTGATATCATACAGACCCTAAGGGAACACAAATGCCAGCCCAGACTGCTATACCCAGCAAAACTCTCAATCGCTATAGATGGAGAAAACAAGATATTCCATGACAAAACCAAATTTGCAAAATACTTCCCACAAACCCAGCACTTCAAAGGATAATTGATGGAAAATGCCAACACATGGAAGGAAACTACAACCTAGAAAAAGCATGGAAGTAATCTTTCAACAACCCCCCAAAAAAAAGATAGCTACACAAATATAATTCCACCTCTAATAACAAAAATAATAGGAAACAACAATCATTTTTCCTTAATATCTGTTAACATCAATGGACTCAATTCTCCAATAAAAAGACGTAGACTATCAGACTGGATACATAAACAGGACCCAGAATTTTGTTGCATACAAGAAACGCACCTCAGTGACAAAGACAGACATTACTTCAGAGTAAAAGTCTGGAAAACAATTTTCCAAGCAAATGATCCCAAGAAACAAGCTGGAGTAGCCATTCTAATATCAAATAAAATCAACTTTCAACCAAAAGTAATGAAAAAAGATAAGGAAGGACACTTCATACTCATCAAAGGAAAAACCTACCAAGATGAACTCTCAATTCTGAACATCTATGCTCCAAATGCAAGGGCAACCATATACATAAAAGAAACTTTACTAAAGCTCAAAGCACACATCGCACCTCACACAATAATAGTGGGGGATTTTATTACCCACTCTCTCCAATGGACAGATCTTGGAAACAGAAACTAAACAAAGACGTATTGAAATTAACAGAAGTTATGAACCAAATGGATTTAACAGATATCTATAGAACATTTCATCCTAAAGCAAAAGAATATACTTTCTTCTCAGCATCTCATGGTACCTTTTCCAAAATAGACCATATAATTGGTCACAAAACAGTCCTCAACAGATACAAAAAGATTGAAATAATCCCTTGCATCCTATCAGATCACCACGGACTAAGGCTGGTCTTTAATAATGACAAAACCAAAGGAAAACCCACATGCATGTGGAAACTGAACAATGCTCTACTCAATGATGACTTTGTCAAGGAAGAAAGAAAGAAAGAAATTAAAGACTTCCTAGAATTTAACGAAAATTAGGAAACATCATACCAGAACTTGTGGGACTCCATGAAATTAGTGTTAAGAGGAAAACTCATAGCTCTAAGTGCCTACAAAAAGAAATTGGAGAGAGCACACATTAACAACTTGACAGCACACCTGAAAGCTCTAGAACAAAAAGAAGCAAATACACCCAAGAGGAGTAGGGGTCAGGAAATAATCAAACTCAGGGCTGAAATCAACCGAGTAGAAACAGAAAGAACTATACAAAATATCAAAAAAACCAGGAGTTGACTCTTTGAGAAAATCAACAAGATAGATAAACATATATATGTATATATATAGATATAGATAGAGAGATATATAGATGATATAGATATAGATATAGATATAGATATAGATATAGATATAGATATAGATATAGATATAGATATAGATATAGATTAGATATAGATATAGATATAGATATAGATATAGATATAGATATAGATATAGATATAGATATAGATATAGATATAGATATAGATATAGATATAGATATAGATATAGATATAGATATAAATCAATACTGGTGAGTCTATTTTTTGTTGCTCCTTTGCATACAGGTTTCAGCCTGGCCACTTGGGCTTGAAAGACCTCTTAGTATCTTATCCTTGGGGAGGACTGATTCTTCCTCTCTCAGCATGCATTAATTGCCTATACTCTTCATCTGGTAGTGGAGTCTTGTGGGATTCTCCTATTCATCTTGACAAGCCAACTGATGTTATTGTTATGAAGGCCTTATTCAGGTGACTTCATTGTTAAGATTCCATGGGGGTCGTTTTCCTGTCAATGGTAAATTTCCAAGCAAATGTCCTGGTTCTCTGATTCTTACAATCTTTTTTCTCTTCTACATGGTTCCCTGAACCCTAGGTAAAGTTGGGTTGCAGATGTATTTGACTGGGTGGGGTACCCCATAATCAATAATTCTCTGCAATCATGTGTGGATTTAGATTTAATCATATGTATATTTTTCTGCCTCTATAGTTAACCTATCATTCACTCCTGTAAATAATCTCAACTAAAAACCCTGGCTCACTAAGTTGGATTTGGTGACAGCCTTACATTGGTATGTCATTTGTTTTCTATCTGGGAGCTGACCTCTACTTAGAAAGAGTATCACCCAACATTAAGGCTTGGAATTGTTGAGTAATATTGCTTCAAACACTAATATAAAGGAAATGATTTAACACCATGCTTCAACATCTTGTCTACACTACTAAGTACCCTGTGATATTTCATTTCTCAATGAAAAAATTACATTCTCAAATGTGAATTTATTTATACTATTACCCCCTTTGGTTTTATCTATGAAAAACTATTTAAAAATTATTGACATAAAACTCTCAAAGTAAGAATTATTACTTACACGTGTTCATTTTAACATTAAAACTACTATGAATTTAAACTTCAATAATGTGGTATATCTTAAACATTCCAATATAAAACTTCTTTAAAAGTCGATGTGCTTCAACATAGAACAAATAGATGGGCAGGTCATGACTAAGGCACTCTGACTTTCTAGAGAGAAGTTACTTGGGTCTGAATAAGTTCTGTTTGCACAGCTGAATGGCAGCATAGGTTCTAGGAACTTTCTTATGTTTCTGTATTATTTTGAAAGTGAAATATATTTGAATGATATATTTAAAAATACATTTTCAAAGGAAAACTATCACATAAGTATTAATATGTTTCATTATCCTAGCTTTTCCTTCAAATACAGCATGAGCTTTCTCAAAATAAAATAAATCTATCTGACATTTCATAATTTCCAGGAAGATATAAGTGTAAATAAGAAAGATGATAGAAACCTATCTGAGTTAGACCTCAAAGACCTCAAATAAATAAAACAAGGAGAAAAAAAATCCTTAGAAATAATTGCATTTAATTATTAATACTTAATTTTCCATAAGATACAGTTGTCATTGTGCTTTATAAAAATTGATGAGGGATAAATATTACAAGAAGCAACCTGTCACCTTCATTCTGTCTTCAGGATGAAATAACACAGGAAGTGATGCCCCAGAACAGCTATGGCTCCCACCTGCAACATAAGCCTGAATTCACACAGGAGGTAGACTTTGATTCTGTTGTCTCATGAACCAAGATACTGTGATATTTTACTTCCTCCAAAAGTGTTAATAAAATGTTTTAATAACTGCATGTTTATTATATATATATATATATATATATTTAAATATGTTTAACTATATGTTAGAAGTAACATATAGTCATTTAATGAATTGATTCTATATATACAATAGAAGAGTTTGTGATTTATCTTGAAATATTAGAATGTTTAGAGTAGTTACATTAATGGACATGAAAAGAGAGGTCTGGGACCTAAAATGTCATCCCATACACATAAAGACACACCAAGTTGCTTCTTTCTTTTATTTATCTGGATATCTCAGCCATTACAAGTGGATGTTTTCTGATTAAATGAGTTTGCACTTAATCCCAGCCCATCTTTATCCTTGAAAGTTTACTAATATTTCAACTTGATTAAGAAGGTATCTTTTAAGTCTCTGATCTATTGGTAGCTTTCTTTTCTTATAGAATGTTTGTAGGATTGCAAACCAGTATCACAACTGTGGAAATCTTTGTGTAGAATCATAAAGAATAAATAAATAAAAATCAATCTATGACCCAGCTATGCCACTCCTGGCGCTATGCCAAAAGGACTCAACTTCATACTTCACAAATACTTGCTGAACATATTCTTTGCCACTTTGTTCATAATAGATAAGAAATGGAAATGACCTAAAAGTCTTACAACAGGTGAAAGGATAATAAAAGTAGGGTCCATATATACAACAGAATACTATTCAGTTGTAAAGACAATGAAACATGCAGGTAAATGGATGGAAATAGACATCATTACATTAAGTGGCTTTACCTGGATCTAGAAAGATGGATACCACATGCTCATCTGTGGTCTCTACCTCAAAAATTTCAGGAGGATATTCATATATATATTGGATTAGTTGCAGAAAACAGAAACATAAAAAGGAACTTTTTTCTTTCACTTGGAGCAGTGGAGAATGGAGCTCTAGAGAGAATAACAACCAGACACAGGTGCTCTGAAGGAGAAAATTGAAAATAAGGGAGGGGGTTCAGCTGAAGAGGAGAAAAGGAGGACAATACAGGGGTGGGAGGGGGTAAGGGGACAAAGAGCAAAGAATGTCTGAAAAGAAGCCATAGAGATTAAGTTTTCTTAAAATTGCACAACATGTACTGCATGTAAGTAGTTTCAATGAAGTCAACCACTTGAGGTGATGATGTTCCTACTAGAACCAGAACCAGAAACAAGAGCCTCAGTACCAAGTATAGGAAACATCAAAAGCAGTATAGTCTATTGCTATTGACTTAATAGCCCCCAGGAAATTGAAGGTTAGACTATATACCTAAAGATCATGCACACTTTGTATTTAGAGGAATCAAGTTGGAACTGACCTGAAAGCTTCATAGTTGATGTTTTGCTCTGTATTAGTAACAGAAGAATACCAGAAGGAGCTAAGAAAGTTGCCAAAAGACAAAGGCAATCAAAAGCATTTATCCAGAAAGTTGCAATAGTGCCATTTATATTGGGAGGTAACCAATAACCATCTCATTGGAATTGTGCTCATTAAGTAGGAGAAAAATCATGCCTGGTATTGTTACTTTAGCCCTTTACATATGGCTGTCAAGGCCATGAAATCTTAAAAAAAAAAAAAAAATCTACTGCTGCCACTTCACTAAGGAAGTATAGTTTCTAACTACATTCTCAATACTTATCCTTATAGCCACAGATAAGTGTACTTCTCATCCCTCACCAACAAAGCTTCAGTATGAAGCAACAGATTATCTGCAAAGCCGTACTTGTTCAAATACAGAGAACAACTCAGCATTGCCTTGGTGGGGAGCATGTAAAAAACAGAGAATAAAGGATCAGGATAAGAAATCTGCTGAGAGACATGTCCTTTAGATGTGACAAGGAAACTGCACCCAGAAAATTTCAATAATAAGGCTGCATAAACAAGACCTAAAAAGAGATAATGTGACAATTGACAAATTGACATTCCAATGTGAATGGGGAATTCTCAAAGGGCCCCACCACCAGAAGAACTTTAGTCAGTCAATGTCTATGGAGAGAGGGAGAACCAGTTTTATTTATATGAAATATAGTTATATTTGTGTTTGTACAACATATATGTGTGTTGTGGTGTTTTTGTGTGTGTGTGTGTGTGTGTGTTTGTCCATGCATGTGCACATGTATAGTGATTTGAGAAGGAGTTGGAAGAACATGGAAGAAATTGTAGTAAAGGGGGAGACTGATAAAAAATGATATATACAAAATTTTCGGCTATTAAAAGGGCTTTAAGTTGATGTGCCATATGAAACAAGCCATAAGAAAGGACATGAGTATTTGGTTGATGAAGAGATGACCATGGTATTGGTGAGGCAATACTGGAAGAAGAACCGCAACACTAAAATGCCCAAAGACCAGTCTACAGAAAGACACCACACTGCAACTGCAACCTCAGCTTCCAATGAGCAGTATCCCAGCTGCACAGAAGCTCAGTCTTGACTTCCTTTGCTTTTCTGAGATTGAGCTATGAAACCATATCTGAACATTCCTTCTGCTTTATACAACTTCATTTTTTATATCTCAGACACATTAGCTTTTTTTCTAAAGTCTAAAGAATAATAACAGCTTGAGTTCTACTGCTTTATTTTATCCTGTGTGTTGGCTGTGTTTTCTTCTGCATAAATTATAGAGTCCCAGTTTTGAATTTTAATTCTTGATGCTAAAGCCTTACACATACAAGGCAAGTTTTCTAACACTGAGCTACATGCCTGGGGAATTTCAGATTCATGAGTGTGTAGACTTAGATATAAAACAGTATAGCTATTTATTTCTCTACTTCTGTTTTCTTGCTGTAGTTTTTAATACTTTCATTTCATTTTATTCTTTTCTTTTGCAACAGAGTGTTCCTATACAGTCCAGGTTGGACTTGAACTTGTGGTTGTTATGTGTTCACTTTTTCCAACTGCTATGTGTGTTTGCCAATTGAAAAGTGCTTAAATATTCAACTATCTGATATTTGTATGATCTCTGAACAGAATCTGTTATTTCAATAAAAAATAATTAGAATTCTGAAAAGCATAAACCTATAATCATTCCAGAGTTATTTTATATGTTGAAATAATTATCACTTAAAATAGTTTATGTTTGTAAAACATTATTTCAACAAAACAATTACATGTTAATAATGTATAACTAACCAATCTGTCACAATACTGGAGTGTCATTGCTTAAATATCAGTAAGAAAAAATAATTTAAAAATATAGTTATTAATTCTCTGAATTAACGTTCTTAAACACTATTTCCTTCATATATAAATGCATAAATGCAGAAACTGTATAGTCAGCCTTAGAGCCCAATTTTATCACTTCTATGATTTTTATTTTGAAAGACATAATTGTGATATCCTAAGAGATAGCAAGGGTTGCTATAAGATGAACCTTTTAAACTTTGACACATATTTTTAAATCTTTATGACACTCATTAAAACTATAATATTGGATATCTGTGAGACAGTGGGAATAATATACAACTTAAATGGGCCAATGATTTTGTTTGTAAATACATTTTGGAAACTCCAATTTTGACTCCTATTTCTCTGTTGTTTCTTTTTTTCTTCCCCCACTAGAAACTTCTATTCCTGAAGATTAATAGCTATCTTAAACAGCTGTAGATGGCTCCTAATGAACCTATTTTTAAAAAAGCCTCCATGCAGAAAATGTCTAATAATTAGTACTCGCTTTGTTTGTGACTTGTTTTTCCATAAGAGTGTTAAAGCTCCTAAAATGTTTACCATTTAGCCTTTTGATAAATTTGAGCAACAAAGTGTATGCACCAAAGTGAGCACAGGTAACACTAGAGTCAACCAGATGGTGAAAGGCAAGCGCAAAAACACAATCAGCAGAAACCAAAGTTACCTGACATCATCAGAACCCAGTTCTCCCACCATAGCAAGCCCTGGATACTCCATCACACAGGAAAAACAGGATTCAGTATTAAAATCACTTCTCATGATGATGATAGAGGATTTTAAGAAGGACATAAGTAACTCCCTTAAAGAAATACAGGAGAACATAGATAAACAGGTAGAAACCCTTAAAGAGGAAACACAAAAATCCTTTAAAGAATTGAAAGAGAACCCCGGTAAACAGGTAGAAGCCCTTAAAGAGGAAACACAAAAAAATCCCTTAAAGAATTGCAAGAAAACACAACCAAACAGGTGAAGGAATTGAACATAACCGTCCAGGATCTAAAAATGGAAATAGAAACAATAAAGAAATCTCAAAGGGAGACTACTCTGGAGATAGAAAACATAGGAAAGAGGTCAGGAGTCATAGACGCAAGCATCACCAACAGAATACAAGAGATAGAAGAGAGAATCTCATGCACAGAAGATACCATGGAAAACACTGACACAATTGTCAAAGAAAAGGCAAAACGCAAAAAGCAAAAAGCTCCTAACCCAGAACATCCAGGAAATCCAAGACACAATGAGAAGACAAAACCTAAGGATAATAGGTATAGATGAGAGTGAAGATTCCCAATTTAAAGGGACAGTAAATAACTTCAACAAAATTATAGAGGAAAATTTCCCCAACCTAAAGAACGAGATGCCCATAAACATACAAGAAGTCTACAGAACACCAAACAGACTAGACTAGAAAAGAAATAACTCTTGTCACATAATAATCAAAACACCAAATGCTGTAGATGGCTCCTAATGAACCTATTTTTAAAAAAACCTCCATGCAAGAAATGTCTAATAATTAATACTCGCTTTGTTTGACTTGTTTTTCCATAAGAGTGTTAAAGCTCCTAAAATGTTTACCATTTAGCCTTTTGATAAATTTGAGCAACAAAGTGTATGCACCAAAGTGTGTAATAAGTCAGCTGACCAAAAAACAGAGCATCTTTTCTGAAAAGCCTATTCCAACTTATTCTTTAATTGCTATTTTGACATTCTTAGACAGTATATCCAATAGCATTATTATTGCTTTTATTTTTCTTTCTCAAAATATCTCTTAGGTTCAGAGCATCCTGCCTGTGAAAACATAACATCAAGTTGAAGAAACAGAAGTGCAAAAACTAGGGCAGCTGCACATCTGGACTAAGTGAATTTGAAAGCACTAGGAGGTACTAAGAACAGCTCCTGTATGGACTTTATTTCTTCCCTTCAGGGATAACTACACCCACAAGCATAAAAATCCTAGAAGTATTACTTTTACCTAGTTAAAATATAAAATATTTACTCCAAAGCAGGAGAAATGTCTCAGTGATTTAGAAAGCATGATGCAAACCCATAAAGACCTGAGTTTAAATCCTAAGCACCTATATAACAAGCTGAATCTATCATTGCAAACTCTTGCACTCCCAGTGTTGTGGGGGCTTGAGGGTCAGAATCAGTAGGATCACTGAAGCTTTCTGGTTACCAACTTAACCCTGGTCTCAAGAAAGATTCATTTCAAGCATGCTATTAGGCAGAAATTGCAATTATGTTTTAAATCATTACGCAGTAAGCAATAGAAAATCACTTCATTAATGTCCACAGCTTTAATGGACATTGTTCTACCTTGGACCATAAAGCCCCAGATTGAAAACACAACTGAGACTAAGATTTTTCTACTGGCAAATCCAGTAGAAACTTCTCTTACTTTTATTATGTTATCTGTTTTTAGTTTGTTGTCTTTGGGAGAGTTCGTTTGTGCAGCCAACTTCACCTTAAGGTCTTTTGTTAGACTAATGTGTCACTATATGCCAGATCTCCTAACCTGCAAAGAGAGTGTACGTTTATATGATGAAGGTCCCCAAATCTCCAAAAGGGCATCATATCTTGACCCCAACTCAGAGAAAGTCAAGAAGCCCCTTTTTCACAGTTGAAAAACCAACAGGTATACATGGTACATGGTATTTATCAAAACAATCAAGTATTTGTTTGTTGACAAACTGCATATCTTTTATGAAGAAAGAGGCAGCTGCATCAGCCAGCAAGGAAACAGGAATATCTATCCTTACCAATTGGTGCTGAAGGAGTTGCTCAGCATATCTCTCAGTACAGGTTATAAATGGTACGTTATAAGATGGACTAAGTAGTTAAATATCCCTATTGAAAACTAATAACTCAAACAAACTTTTCATTCTGTATCAAATTATTTAATAATCCATGACAGCAAACCATGGAAAAGCGTAAAAAGCCTGTGTCTAAAAACAGAGGAATAAAAACTTGCAATCATGTCAGTCATCTAGAATTGACACAATATTCTTTAAACATCTTATAATTTTAAGCAATATTAGAACAATATTGAGGGAAACTTGGCTAATTTATTATTGATCAAAAATACTTTGACAATTATTTAATTTGTACAGTCTGTTGGGAATTGCGTTACTAGCTTGATTTCAGATTGTCCACTATGGATGACTAACTTCACAATTCTAATCAGTCTGAACATAACGAGATTATTCTACATTTCAGATGCAAATGAAGGGCAACAGAAAAATCAGGAGCAAAAAATAAAGTAAGGCTTCAACTTGAACATGTTGAAGAGATGTCAAATTAAATAGGCTGAAAATATTGCTACCACGTACAACCAGTTAACTTGATGCTGTGGACTGCGTGCATCTCTCTCTGGGGAAACACTAAGTATCCACGCTTCAAATGCAAGAAAGAAATAAACAAGAATTAAAACATTATCATTAAACTCAACGATAAAGTAAAGCTCTAATGTTTTATTTATAACCACTTCCCTCTCCTTTCTCTGTCCTCCATAAAAGGGGAAAAAAAGCAAGAAACAACTCAACAGAGACTCTTAAGAGTAGTATTTACTTCTTGGATATTTTAAGGGCACCATTGCTTTTTCCTTCATCATGCAAGTTTAAAGTATTTGTGACCAACTTGTGACAATGTTTGTTTTTGCCAGGTCATTTCTTATATTAAGTCATCATATTACAAAGTTAGAATGGAACATTAGGAAAATTGAGAAGGGAACATGTCTATCCTTTACTGAATGGCAACCATTGCCAATTCAACAGATACTAGGGAGGCACAAATTAACCAGTTTCCCTTGCAGCTGGCAATGTTCTTTAGAGAAAAGAAGCCATCTACTACGATTAACTGCTCAGCTTGCTGGAGATCCCATTGCCCTTCCATGCTAGAATAATTAACCTGTTTGTGTTTTGCCGTAAAGCACAGCTATGGAGTCATGAGTGCATGGCTATGTCATGCCCAGAGGACAGCATATCTCAGCACTCCTCCTCATCCTCCAGCTCTCACATTCTTTTGATATCCTCTGATATGTTCCCTAAGGAATGTTGCTATAGACATCCCTTATATGGCTAAACGCTCACGGTAACTTATTCTCAGAACGTTGAACACTGGTACAATGTTTTGCTTCAGTGAATGATCTCAATACCCATGAACATATGGGCAGCAATAATTATTTTTTTTCAGTGAGTAAATAAATAAAACGACAAAGTACATGAAATTTGAGGAATGATGTGTTGGCGACTCCTGGGAAGAGCTGAATAGGACAAAGGGAGAGGGAAGTGGTCAAAATACATTGAATATGTGTATGAAAACTTTTGAGAAATGTACATTTTTTATTTTTAGGAAAATGATCATTTCAGGTCTGCAGCAAGGCTGGTGAAAACTACACTGGACTGGAGTATGCATGCATGTCACATGGAAGCAGAACACAAGGATTAGAATTTGCTTTCCCTAGGTGGTCATCATAAATAAAAAATTCTAGAGAAACAATATTGATCTCTAGTAATGTGAGAAGACAGTGCACATCTTGACAATGGGGAAGTTTTTACTAGCAATCCAGCACTCAACTGCCCAGTAAGGGCACTGGCTTTGAAATATCCATTTCTATTTTCACATGCTGTTAAGGAAGACTGCCTTTCTCAGTCTGCATCACATGCGGCATTCTGCATCTCTGGACTTGGTTCACCCTGTTTCTCTGGCATCAAGGCTTGGCACTTCGTGTACGTGTGGAAAACCACATGCTCCTTATCTTTCAAGAT
The DNA here is from genome assembly GCA_021653895.1 of Mastomys natalensis. NCBI lineage: Eukaryota > Metazoa > Chordata > Mammalia > Rodentia > Muridae > Mastomys > Mastomys natalensis. The sequence continues at coordinate 1,461,550 of JAJTUV010000572.1, forward strand.
TCATCTTAAGAGTAACAATTCAGACACATTCACTCTGTCTCCAAGTTACCAGTCAAGCATAATGTGATTTTGCTTTTACTAAAACTTATCCTAACAACCAGTATTCATTCATACATTTTTTTTTATCTGCAAGTCATCCGACAGTGAGTCATGACATATTTATCAAAGCAGGGTCACCACCAGGTGTATAATACTGAATATTAACAATGTCAGTTATAATCAGTGGACACAAGAAAGAATGTGAACAATGGCCTCAACTTGAAATAATAGTGGCAAGTTATCATTAAGACTGTTACAGTATCTGAAAGAGATTTAAAAGCTACACATTAGGCAAAAACAGAGGATTTCATATAGCATAATGAAGGTTAAAGAAACACAAATCATCTTCTGTATAAGAATATAAATAAAAGCCATCAGATGTGCCTTGGAAGTAATGAGATAAAGAAGTTCCGCAAAGAGAGAGCAAGGTCAGGAAGTCAGCACAGTTTTCTGGGGCAAATCTTTGGAAGCCGGAGCTGAGCCAGAATCTTAAGGATGTAAACAAGAGAAGCAAAGCAATAAAAGTTCTAAACTTGATATTTCATGGCCAGGAAAGGAACAGAATTTCACCTCCTGACACAAGAGAGTTTTTCTGCCTAGCAACCTATTCTTAATTACTGTTAAAAGATCTGAAAAATAGTGCATACTCGAAGAACATTTGTGGTTTAAATAAGTGTTGAGAAATGGCATAAATGGTATTGGACCTCAGGAAACTATCAGGAAGATAGTATGGAAGAAAACTTCAATGTGTATGATCTTAAGAACTGACACAGATTATGATTTTGAACATTTGAAATTTTATAACAAATTTATCAGTAGATTGCGGAAAGGCAAGTATGGACATGATTGATCAAATATATGATGCGAAAAGAAGGCCAAATTAAACTGGAAGGGAAAATTGTATGCTGGTTTATGTAGCAAATGATATTCAACAGTAATACATGAAATGGGCTGAATAGCAGATTACTACACGTATTTATAAAATTCGAGTGCACTAAAAATACTGTTGGCTAAAGTGGGCATTAATATCAAGAAATGGGAAAAGAGTATATGGAGACAAAAATGGCCAATGTTTTATTGAGAATGTTGTCTCTATGTTCATCAGGAGTATTGTTGTTGCAGTCACAGAAAGTGTTTAAAAGTGCTCTCTTTATTTTGTTTTCTTTCTTTGAAAGTCTCCCAGAATTCAGCTGCAAATCTATTTGTGACTGAGGATTTTTTTTTAAGCTAGGAGGTGTTTGTTGTTGTTATTATTGTTGCTGCAGTTGTTTTGTTAAATTATTATTACTGTTTCAAATTCCTTATTTTCTATAGGTTTGTGTAGTTTGTTGATCAATTCTTAGTGTAATTTTGAGTGCAAATGTATCTATACATTCATTCATTTCTTTCAACTTTTCTTACTTAATGGAGTATAGATTTTAAAAATTTCTTAATAATGTTTTTAAAGTCTTTGGTGCCTCTTTTTAATGTTTCACTATTTACCTCTTATTTCTTAAATTAACTCTCCTTTTTTTTTTTTTTTTTTTTAGTTAAAGAGCACAAGGGTTTGTTAATCATTTTTACCTTTAAAAGAAGCAACTCTGCCGGGCAGTGGTGGCGCACGCCTTTAATCCCAGCACTTGGGAGGCAGAGGCAGGCAGATTTCTGAGTTTGAGGCCAGCCTGGTCTACAGAGTGAGTTACAGGACAGCCAGGGCTACACATTTTGTTTTGAAAACATTTTGTTTTGTCTCGAACAAAAACCAAAAAAAAAGAAGCAACTCCTACATATGTATATTATTTGCATTGTATTCTTTGATTATATTTCATTAATTTCTACTTTATTTTTTATGATTGCTTCCCATCTCCTCAATTTGGTTTGGTTTGTTCTTACTTTTTCCAAGTTCTTGAATTGCATAATTAAGTCGCTTATTGATGTTCTTTCTGATTTTTTGATTTAGGTAATTAGAGATCTAAATTTCCCTTTTAGGACTGCTCTTTTTCATATATTGTATTTTTATTAATTTATTCTTTCATATGTTACATCCAACTGCAGTTTCCCCTCTCTCTTCTCCTGCCAGTTCCTTTCCCTCACCTCCCCACTCCCCATCCTTTACTCTTTTTAATGTGTCTCAAAGGATTTTGTAGGTTGAGATTTGTTTCCAATTTTAGGATTTTTAAAATTTCTTTATTTCATCTTCAGTCCATTCATTATTCAGTAATATGTTGTTCAATTTGAGTTTAAATAAAATTACTTAAGATTCATTTGGTAGTGATTTAAAGCTTTACTATATTTGATTTAGTAGAATATATAAAATTATTTAAATGTTTATGTATTTGTTGAGACTTGATTTTTGTATGCGTGTGTCTTGGAATGTAGTCTATATTACTGAAAAATTTCTATGGGTTACTAATACTAAGTAGAATGCATATTTCTTGGTGTTTGGCTGGAATATTCTGTGGATATCTGTAAGGTCTATTTGATCTGTGATGTCATTTTAGTGTGATATATGTTTATTTATATTTTGTTCAGATAACCAGTCTATTAGAGAAAATGAAGTATTGAAACCATCTACTATTTTGAGTATGGTTAATCAGTACTTGAAGTCGAGTGGAGTTTTAAAAACTTAGGCTCATCAAGACTGTAATGTCTTCTTAACTAATTGTTCCCTAGATCATAATAGCGTACTTTATATCTTCTAATTAGGTAGGAATTTAAGTCTATTTTTTCAGATATTAGGATAGTGATACCTGCTTGTTTCCTGCTCATGTTCTTGGAATAGTTTTCTATGTGTTCACTCTGAGGGGATGGGTATATTTGAAAGTAGAATGAGTTTCTTGTAGATACAAAATATGGATTTTGTTTCTTAATCAATTCAGCTAGCCAGTACCTTTTGATTTGGGAGTTGATGCCATTAATATTTAAGGTTATTATTGACAGATATATATTGATTGCTACCACTTTGTTCTTGCACGTTTGTCAGGTTTTTTTTCTGTCTCTGTCCAATTTTGTGTTTCCATAAATATGGCTTCATTTGGTTTCTTTCTGTAGATATCTTTTTTTGTCTGCTTATTTCAGTCTTCAGGATGAAGTCTTGCTTCCAGTATTCTCTGAGGAGTTGGGTTGGTTGAGATGGATTCTTTTAGCATGTATATGTGGAAACCTTTTCTTTTTCTTTCAACTATAGCAAATAGTTTTCTGGATAAATTTATGTAGATTGGTGTCCATACCCATTAGTACTTGGAATATATTTTTCTGGTTCTTCTGGCTTTTAAATTTTTCATTGAGAAGTCAGGAATTATTATGATAGACTTTCCTTTATATGTGACTTATGATTTTTCTCTTTCTGCTATCAGTGTTCACTCTTTTGGAGGTATTTATTATTTTAACAATAAAATAAAACTAATCGTTTCTTTTTAAAAGTAATTTATGTTTTCTTGTAAGGTTTACCATACCATATAATATATTTGTTTATATTAAACATTTGATTATATTCTTCCCTTCCCCAAGTCCTTCAAAATCTCCCTAACTCACAACCACCCAACTTCATGTTCTGTCCCCCTCTTTGAAAAACAAAACTAAAACAAAAGTATGAAAATTTAAACAAACTAAAAAGAAAAACCAATAAAAATCTCTCTCTGTCTCTCTCTCTCTTCTTCTCTCTCCTCTCTCTCTCTCTCTCTCTCTCTCTCACACACACACACAAACACACACACACACACACACACACACATACACACATACACACACAAATAAAAATGCAGTCCATTTTCTGGAGTTTCTTTTCTAGTCTTGTGATTGTGTATTCTCTGCTTGTCTGTATAGGTATGCCTTTTCTTAATCTGAGGAAGCTTTCCTCTATTACCCTGTTGAAGATCTGGTCTTTGCCATTGACCTTTTCAATGAATGCCTTGAATTACAGATTTATCCTTTTCATGAATGTCATATGGTGTGTGTGTATGTGTGTGTGTGTGTGTGTGTGTGTGTGTGTGTGTGTGTGTGTGTGTGTATTAAGTTTGTTATTTTCTTTATTGGGTTATTTAATTCTATCTTCTGCTTGATCCATTCTACTGATATATTTTATATTCAAATTACTGAATTTCCTCCAGTATTTATATATCTTTATGGAACAGGGTTTCAATTCTTGAATTCCAATTCAAATTGATTCCTCATTTCATTCATCCATATATTTATATTTTCTTGTAATTCACTCAGTAGTTCATTTATGTCTTCTTAAAGGTCATTGACAGATCTGTGTCTTCTTTGATTTCCTTGAACACACATATCATATTTAGGAATAAATTTTAGTTTAGTGTCCTGGGGTTCATCTAGGAAATCCTCATTGGAGAACATTTCTAGTCTGTTTAGGTGGAGACATGCTATCTTCTCCTTTCATAAAAATGTATTTCTGAATGTAGTGATCTGCACATATAGACTTCCTTCATTGGTCATGTGTCTGAAGTGAGATTCTAGGCTACTTCTGCAAAGTGGTTATTTGGTTGTTTTTGTTGTCATTCAATCATATTGATTTCATATCAGTTATAAAGAGTTTGTAGGTCAGTCATTACGATCATCAGTGTTTTGACTAGAAGAATAAGGAGGATTAATGTTCTTGGCAGCAAAAAAAATCTGAAAATATGAGTTCTAACTGGGTCTGTTTGGAATGGGGTGCAAGATGCTACCCAAGTCGGCCTAGGACTATGAGGATGTCATTGGTAGGCTAAGATTTGGGGTGCTCACTAGCCTGGACTGATATGGAGAATGCACAAGAAGAGCTAATACTGGAGTCATGCAGGAGAAAGGTTATGTAGATTCATTCACAAGGTGTTCTACTGGGCATGCTGCATGAGTCAAGCTAGGCACGGTAGTAAGGAAGTTCAGTGATCTGGGTCAATTATAGGTGTGGGCTAATGTAAGTGCTGAGTGATCTGAACAATGCCTGATAGCATCGGTATAACACACATGTTTTATGTTTTTAATTCACTAAAGTGGGGTAGTGCACATGCTGAGAGGCTAGTTCTCCAGACTTAATGCTCTACAATTATTGTAATAAGTAATATAGGAAGAGGAAGTTCTGGACATTTTATTTTAATTTTTAAAAATTATTAGCTTAAGCTAATATATATATTAATATATATATTATATATATAATAATATAATTAATATATATATATGATTAAGGTACAAACCTCAATGAGTTTGGAGATATAAAACTATGAATCCATCACTCCATTTTTGTTACAAAATATAACCGTACATATTTCCTCCAAAATTCCCTTTCTTTTATTATCATCTAATTTTTTAAAAAGTACTTCTATTAACAATAATCTGCTTAGCAACAACTTTGTCAGAAATTCTGATTGAACTTGTTAATGGTAAATGCTAAGTGCACAGATTTCTTTCCATAGTGAGTTTACACAACTGCATTTTTTAAGCAAATTACCCTTTGCTTAATACCTCTGCTAGTTCACGTTTGTCACTATTACAAAAATGCTACAGAAAATCAATCTCAATGAAGAAATAGTTATTTGCGTTAGAGCTTCAAAAATTTCATTGCATGCCTGCCTGGTTTCTGTGCTGGGCCCCCAAGGCAAGATCCATAATCATGGTGCAAAGTTTAGTAAATCAGAATTTCTTATCTCATCGTTCTCAAAAAGTGAAGGACACAGGAAAGGACCAGGGAAAATAAACCCTTTAAATGTATCCTCTCAGTGACCTGTTGCTCCTACCAGACACCACAACTCAGTTTTCTTCATCTCCAAGTATACTATTGAATTCTATCTGTGGATTAATCACTAATTACATGAAAGCCCTCATGATCCAATTTCTTTCTAAAATCTCATGAGCTAGCAATCATGCTTCAACACATGAGTATTCAGGGGTCATTGAAAATCAAACCAGAACATCCCCTCTGCATTCTCTTCCCACTGACTCAAGCACACACCATTCTGCTCATTGATCCTCTGAATTTCAAATATAACTGGAATCTTATGCCCTTGATCTTGTGTCTATTATATGTTTAGCATAATGTCCTCTAGTGTGATTCATGTTGTTGAAATTGCAAGAAGTTTCTTTAATATATAATAATGAGAAAATTGAAAGTCTACATATAATTAAATATACCTCTACAGTATACTTCCAAAATAAAGTATACTGAAGACCTAAAGTGAAGCTTAAAACCATAAAGCTATGAAAACAATAAGAGTTGGAAGCATAGGCAATGAAAGTAAAGATGGACAGATAGAATTCAAAATTAAAAGCCTCTTATGTTCCAGGGAAATCTATGGAATGGAGAACATTTTTTTTCAAATATGCATCTAACTTCATTGAGGGTAATATAACAAATTATGACATAACCTTCATTACTAATAAATAATAGAAACTCTTCAGAGTACTAAATGTGGGTAAGTCCAGGCCCTCAGTACCAGGAAATTAATTTCCTCATCAATAGGCTATAATGTTACCTGGCAGAAGGTACAAAGTATCTGCCAGAATGCTTTTTTTTTTTTTTTTTTTACAAGTCTTATTCTACCTTTATTTTGTTTTCAAGGTAAGACATTATATGTGTTTTTGAATCAACACTTATTTTATTGGTTCATTTTAAATCACAAGTATCACAAGTTTAAAAAGAACTAAGGGTCTTTTTTTTTGTTTGTTTTTGTTTTTTTTTTTGTTTTTTGTTTTTGTTTTTGTTTTTTTTTTCATTTATTTTATTTTATTTTATTTTATTTTTTAAATTATTTTTTTATTTAGAAATCTAAAAGGATATCTTATTTTAGTTTAAAAATAAAAATAAAACCAATAAATTTACCACAGAGTTACAGTAACAAAACATAGCATGGCATTGACATAAATATAGGCAAATAGATGAATGGTGCAAAATGGGATCCAGATTTGGAGCCTTTGACATACAGTGACTTGATAATTTTTTCAAAGAAGTCAGAAAGTAAAGTCTCTTCAACAAAATAATGCTGGAAAAGCTGGATTTCCATATAAGAGAATAAAATTTTATCCTATTTTGAAAATAGTATAAAACCCTAAAAATCAAGTCAGAATTAATCAAACATCTTGGTATATGACCTAACATTCTGAAACAGAAGAAAACATAAGGAAACACTTCACAGTACAGAAATAGAAAGGACTTTGTGGATAGGATGTCAAGAGCTCAGAGATAAAGTCAAGAGCTCTTTTTTTTTTTTTTTTTTTTTTTTTTTTTTTTTCCTTCACAAAGCAATGACACTGATTCCTCTCACAGGGCATGCCATGACCTACTTCCCTTAGGTGAGTTCTGTCTACACAAGCCTTCACTTGCGGAGTTAGGGTATCAATATGGGAATCATGATTGCAATTTGAGACATAGTCTCATATAGCCCAGGCAAGCCTCCACTTATTGTGTACCCAACATTGAATTTATAATTGTAATATTTTTGCCTCCACCTTCCAAGTACTGGGATTATAGGTCTGCAAGATTATGTTCAAAGAATATACAGATTTTCAGGAATTGCAAGCAGAACGGACACTATAGATTTGTTAAAGAACTAATATTGAAAATGCAAAGAATTCCTACAAGTCCCATAAAAATTATCATAAACTATCAATGAAATGCAAATCCCAACTTTAATATAGTGAGATATCACATATAATTTCTCAGATGAATCTAGCGTTGATGAGACTATGAAACAATAGGAATCATATGCTGGGGAACTGTAAGCTATAGAAAACATTTTAGGCTTGAAGGTGTATGCAGTAGGTCATGCTTGTAATATCAGTTCTTGGAATGGTGAGACAGTAGGATAGTCATGTCCTGCCGTAGCTACATTGTAAAACCATTTGTCTCAACAAAATTGGAATCCAGCCCAGGTCAACACATTGTCACCTCCCAAATGTTCCTGGATAGACATTGCTGAATTCTTTAAAACAGTATGATAGATAACTAGTGATACCTTTGTAGTTGTCACACAGCATAGAAAATAATAGTCAAATTCTAGGCATATTTATGTTCTATTTTCTTCTTTATATCTGTGTAGACTCTTTTGTTTATTGTCATTTTATTCATCAAGCTTAAATCTAGTGTTAGTACTATCTCTTTTAGTGATGAAACACAAATAAATTATCTAATGGAAATTCCTATCATTTTGATGTCTTCACAAATCTTTGAGAAGTTATTTTCTGACATATGAAGCCTCATGTTCACCTTCTGTCTATCTACTTGCCACAAACCAGTAAATAAAGCACTTTCCCATTAAACGCTAGTTTGTTGTCAGAGAGAAACCTTTAGAAGACTTGATCTAGATTCTCAATATGGTCATTATCATGACAAGCAAAGTTTGGAAAGTAGAAACACATACAAGAAAGCATACCATACTCATGTATACTTTGTTTTCATACATAAGTATGTGTATGCACTCACATATAATTGGATATTAGCCCAAGGTCTAAATTACCAGCCTGGGAGCACACAGGGAGGGACCCATGGCTCCAGCTGTATATGTAGGGAGGATGGCCTTGTCAGGTATAGGTGGGAAAGAAGATCCTTGGTCCCATGAAGGCTAGCTGCCTAGTGTGAGGGAATTTGAGGGTGGGGAGGTGGGAGTGGGGATGTGGGTGGGGGCACATCCTCATAGAAGCAGGAGGAGGGAGATGGAATGGAGGTTCCTGGGTGGGGGGAAATAGGGTAAGGGAATATCATCTGAAATGTAAATAAAATATCCAATAAAAAAATCAGTATGTGTACATATTGCATCTCTATTTCTATCTTTCAGTCAGGATAAATTTCCTTCCATGCTTTCTACTCAACTACAACATAACTGATATCATACTAGTTTACATTTTTCAGAATCGATATCTCCCTATTTTCATAAGAAAAATGGTTCTGATTGCTCCCCATCACTGACTCATTGGCTCATCTCCTATCCCTAAGGCACCATAGAGTTGCTCATGTTCTGGTGATCCACACCTAGAGAATTATCTTTGTTGCTACTTTGTAACTGTAATTTGCTACTGTAATGTATGAGTCATAACATAAAAATGAAAGGGATCCTGACCCGCAGGTTGAGAACCACTGCCATAGATCAATAATTAGAAAAATAAAAGATCAATGTAAAAAAAAAAAAAACCAAAAAAAAAAAAAAACCCTCTGTGGTGCCTTTTTCACTTCAGATCACCAATCAGTGACAGGTGACAACCACTTACATGGAGGCCCTGTACACCTTGTTCTGTCATCTAGCTCCTCTCCACATAGTTATCCCCTCTCTGCTGCTATTCTGGCAGTCCATATTACATTACTTTCCTGACAATAGATTCATAACTCTTTGACTTTATACCACATTTTCCCATTAATTCTTACTCACTCCACTGCTTCTTCCAACAGAGATGTGCTCTGATTCATCCAACC